>OX371200.1:21130321-23575643 GCA_947310845.1 Yponomeuta plumbellus
GGCGCGAAGCTTCCTTTTGTTGAGACAATGGTGACTGCTGTCTTCATAATATTAGTACGTCGCGTGAGTCACCACAAGTATTAGCCCAGACTAATCACGTTACGTGCGAGTCACACGCTAAAATGAGACAGGGGAAATATAATTTGATAACACGAATGACGTTTTGTCGGTTTGACTACTGAATCTCGTGTAATTAATCGGTAAATGAACAGTTGAAGCTGTGTGAAAACGCTTTTATTGCCTTATCAGGCTGAATGAGATGACAGAGGTACTCGGTACTCTAAGGCTCAGGCAATAAGATAGATAATGTGGAGCAGCGACGTAAACCTTGCTAGAGCAACTAGCTAGATTATTAATTGGATTGTTTGCCACGTATTAACGGCCATGTTACACTTACAGAATATTCCACTGACGTGTTAGGTATCCCATTGAAATAACACAAGACCTAAAAACCATTTCTATCGTATCCATGTACAGCAGTATGCATCAATGTTCAAATTTAGCTGTGGTGTAAATATTAAACCCGTTTTTTTTAATTTCCTTTAGCAATTTTCCGTCGTAAAGTTATCTGGTTACCTTATGCGGTTCCGTGCTTCGCAAGGCACATTAAGCAGTTGGTGCCGGCTGCCGTCGATAGATGGCAGTCGATAAGCCATGTCAGAGGCCTTAGGGCGGCTTGAAAACTTCTGACAGTAAGACCAGCCACTAAATCTTACAAGCCTCCACCAACCCGGACTAGGCCCCCGTGGCCTGGCCGTACGGCCTGTACCTTCCTCAGGGAAGAGACCCGTGCCCCTCGAAGGGTTTATAATGGGTTGATGATGAATATAAAGAATATTTTCATGTTATCCTACTAAACCACTTCTAGTAAACAAATCTATTATAGCACTCTACTGTTGAAATACGAGTATTCTTCTGTTTCGGAGCTGGTAATAAACAGATGTATGCGAAAGATAAAAGAACTTAAAATAAATAGTTTCTATTTTGCCAATTTATGATTTTCTATTTAAATCACTTCAACATACGAAGAATAATGCCATAGTTGGCGCAATTTTTTTACAATAACAATGTTTACTCATACGAAAAACGTTTAAATATACGAAAGAATTTGAAATGACCGCTTTCTGAGGACTCCATGAACACCAACAAACAATATGAGATGGCTTTCAGAAATCGGTCAAATATCCTATTCCCGAATCAATTGGATGTTTGTCTCTAACTTAAAAGAAATCATCCAACCCTCTCTCCACCCTTCAACCACCAGCCACCTCTGCCCACAGCATCATGCGCCTCAGCTCTGGAGCCCGGGGACGGCGCCCCCTGGACGCTGGTGGTAAACTGCGCAGGCGAGACCCGCGTCGGCCAATCAGAGGCCGTGTACTCTGAAGGCATCTTCACGCTCAGCTCCAACGTTGCCAAGCAGTGCCTCAAGCTTGGAGTGCGTCTCGTCGAGATCTCCAGCGGCGCCATGTACAGCAGTGATAAGGTGAGTGATGGCTGGCTGGGGTCATCTCACGGCCCTGACTTATAACGCCTCTAGTTATTTATCAAGCAACCAAGGCTCGCACAATAAATAGCTGTCTAATAAAAATAATATTTCTCGTACGCTAACAATAGACAGACCAACAAAATGGAAATGGGTTCGCATGTATCTCTTCCCTGAGGAAGCTATAGGTCATACTCCACAACAGGCGCCAAGTCCGGATTGGTGGAGGCTTGTAAGACTAGTAGCCGGTCTTACTGTCAGAAGTTCTCAAGCCGCCCTAAGGCCTCCGACTTGGCTTAACGACTGCTTAACGTGCCTTGCAAAGCACGGAACCGCTCGGAAAAATGCCACTAGGGTTATTCATAGAACGATCACCCATCCAGGAACTGAACGCGCCCTATGTTGCTTAACCTTCGTGATTGTTTAAGATCACTCAGGCGGCCGGGGCTACGAGCGATTCGTTTTGTAATGAAGTTATTATTTATTAATCCTTATCTTAGTTCCTCCTTAAAATAGAATAGAATTGAATATTCTTTATTGCACACTAGAAAAACAAAAAGAAACAAAATATTTACAAAGGTAAAATGCCTTAATGCCTGTAGCCCCACAAAGAGGACGGGCCCGTGGAGCCGTGGACCGTGGAGGGTCGCATGAAGAGCAAGGTGGAGAAGGCGCTGAAGAGTCTGGAGCCCGAGCTGGACTACACGATAATCAGGCCGGCCATCGTCTACGGCGTGGGGGACAGGCGCAGTCTCAGTGAGTGGAATGATTGTGATTGATGAGTTGAGATTGTTTTACTTGTTATGCTGTAACAAGACAAGAAAAGTAAAAAAAGTAACAATGTCGTGTACAAAAATGAAAAAATCGTAATACGCAAGGGACCCAATTCAAAAAGCCGTCATTCACAAAACAGAACTCCTCAAAACACTCCCTAAAATTTGATTAAATTTGGGCAAAGGCTTTTGCTACATTGAATGAATCGTCTTTACTGCAGTAGTATACACCATCCAAGCCGTATCTTAGGAA
Organism: Yponomeuta plumbellus; assembly: GCA_947310845.1. Taxonomy (NCBI): domain Eukaryota; kingdom Metazoa; phylum Arthropoda; class Insecta; order Lepidoptera; family Yponomeutidae; genus Yponomeuta; species Yponomeuta plumbellus. The sequence goes on from OX371200.1 coordinate 21,132,834, forward strand.
TGCTTCAAGGAGTCGTGCTCACATAAATAGCTCTCACAAGTTCTGACCTAGCGACCGCGGACGACGCAGCGTGCCCCCCCCCCAATAACATCAAGTAGTTAGCAATGCCGTACAAACTTTTGACTCTGAGTTTGTAGTATTATAAATACGTCTCTGTGGCGCAGCAGTTAGTGCATCTGCCTATCATGCGAGAGGTCCCGGGTTCGAATCCCGGCTGGGGAGAAAAAAAAAGAAACCCGGATTGGATGTTTACATGTTTGTGACGTCGCGGTTTCTGGTTCCCACGACACAGGGTATCTTAGTGTGGGGCCAGAAGCAATTTATGTAAACGTTATGTTATGTCTAAATAAATAGCGTTCAGTAGTAAAACAGTGTACCTCTCTGTCTAATAACTCAATCTCTAAACCATCAACTATATCTGTGTTCCAGCGCCCCGCCTCCTACTAGGCGGTATCTACAAGCACCTGAACGAAACTATGAAGCTGCTATGGACGGCCGATCTTAAAATGAACACGGTCAGTAAATTCTCACTTGTTTTAATTTGCAATGTTATTGTTAAATAAGTAGCTTGGCTTGCATAATTCTTCTAACACGCCTTAAATGCAGTGTAAATAGTCATTGGTGAAGTCTGTGTTATGTTTAAAAAATCCCCCGTTTCCTCTTGCTTATACTCGGTGCCAAAAGTACCAGGACAACATAAATTTGTAAGAGTTCAAAATTTCACAATCAAGTAAAAATTTACAGTTTTATTCTGTACTGTTTTATTCTGTAGTGTACTAATTGCATATAATGTCACGGTAGGAGCATAAGAACATATTAGTCCTCGTGCTATAACCAGTAGGAGCACCGAGTAGGAGCAAGAGGAAATGGGGAAAACACCCCCTCTTCCAAAACAAAAACTAAATAAAGAGAAAATGTCTCTTTCGCCACAGACTATACAATTGATTAACTTTTTTTTTTTTTGTAATATGACAGCCTTCGCATCTGTTGCAAGTGATTTATGCAGCATTTTTGAGCATCTACCCTCGTGACTAAAAAGTCCGAGTGTCAATAATAATAATGAGAAAGTGTTAGTACCCAATTTTTCATCATCAACCCATTACGTCCCCACCGAGGGGCATGGGTCTCTTCCCTAAGGAAGGTATAGGCCAAACTCCACCATTACACCACACCACCCAATTTTTATACCTCTTTATTGCTCTTTTTTGTGTCCCTGTTTGCTGGAAAATAAGCGTTTTGTTCTCAGGCAAATACAGGCACTGAGTTGTGGCCCATTACTTTGCCTTGACACACACAATATAGATGTGACCCGTAAATTTATTGTTGATAGTAATATTAATTCTTAGTTTAAAGCAATGGTTTAAAGCAGGGGTAACCAAATGGCGGACCGCGGTCCGGATCCGGACCGCCAACCTATTTTGTGCGGACCCAGAAGAATCTGGGAATATCAGTATCAAAATGTGTGATATTTCAATTTAGCCCGCGGTTTCACCCGTGTGGTTCCCATTCCCGTGGGAATATCGGGATGAAAAGTAGTTTATGCCAAATTTCATTCAAATTGGTTCAGTATTTTTTATGTGAAAGAGTAACAAAAAAACGAACTGACATACTTTCCCATTTAGGATATTTAGTAGGTTTAGTAGTAGGTAGGATTGGCAATTGACATTTTAAGTCTTGGTTGCTAGTTATTATCATAAACCTAACGGACCGCTATAGAGTTATATTTGTTATAAACGGACCCACAATGAAACTAATTGGTGACCCCTGGTTTAAAGTATTCAAACAACAGGCTCTTTCGGTATTATTAAGGCCAGGATTCCTTGTAGTACTCCTAGAATACGGTTTGGATGGTCTGTCGTAAAGGAAAAAGTTTTGCCCAAAATTTAATCACCTTTTAGGGAGTGTTGTGGGGAGTTTTGTTATTTGACTAACGCTATCTATCCATCGAACAATCCATCTATCCATCCATCCATGCATCCACCCCTCCATCCATCTATCCACCTATCTATCCATCCACCCCTCCGCCCCTCCCTCCATCCATCCATCCATCTCTCTATGTGACCTCTTTAGTATTTATTTACCACGCACCTGGCCCACAGATCCACGTGCGTGACCTTTGTCGCGCGGCGTGGGCGCTGGGCCGACGGCCCGAGGCCAACTGGCAGACCTACAACGCTGTTGACGAGGCCGGCAGCACCCAGGGCTCGCTCGCCGAGATGCTCTCGCAGATATTCAACATCAGCCACGACTACTACGGCACCGCGATCTCCACGCTCGCTAAGGTGGGAAGAAAGAAAGAAAGCATATTTACATTTACATTTTTTACACAAAGGCTCACATACAAAAACAAATCGTCGGGTAAAGTCGCAAACCTCTTAACTCCGTTGAACCAAACTTTTGCGGAGGCACAAAAAATATTATGGAAATATTATGTATGAAGTCTAAGGCTGACTTGCACCACCGACTAAAATCCATTTAAATTTAAGCCTAGGCGCACACTAGCGACACGCGACAGGCGACAGCTCGGCGACTAGACGCGACGACAGGCTACGGCCGTCAATTTTCATATATTTTGTTCGAATCTCCGCACACTTGCCGTCAGAGTCGCGGAGTCGCGACGACAAGACGCCAGAAGCAAATGGCAACGTCACGTCTGACGCGGCGACTAGACGGGGCGACAAGTCGTAGTCGCCCTGTTTGCGAGATGCGTCCAGAAAGTTACGTTCTAGAGATGCAAAAAAAAAAATTGAAAAAATGTAGTTATGAGGTTTGCGACTTTAGCCGACGAAATATTATCCGGATACACTTGCTAAATAAACAGTACTATTTGCCTAATATGCATCTTTTAATAAATATAGTTTGCTACATTTAGTGGACGCACCTAACGTCCCCAACGACAAATATACTTCGCGCCCGAAGTGTGCACGATTTGGCGTCGTTTAGCGAAGAAGACCCCAGTTCTCTCGCTAGCCAGGCGAGCGCTTAAAAAGAGAAGAACTTATTGTAATAAGGATTTTAAGGACTTGTAAAAAAGATAAATATCCTGTCACAAAGTTCATTCAGTCTTCCAAACAGACTGGCTATTTACACCCAACCTTTTTTCCTTCCACCACAGAACGACATCCAGTCCGTGGCTGAGGAAGCGAATGATAAGCACCTCACGGCGTGGGCGGACATCTGCCGCTGTTATTCCCTAGAGCATACTCCGCTGGAGCCCAGCGCTGGGCCCGAAGCGTTGCTCAACAAACAGCTGTGTCTTAGCGGCGCGCGGTTGGCGGACATCTGCCCACTAGAGCACCCCCGGCCTACTGTGGAGTTGCTCAAAGAGGTAATTATTTCTGTGGAAAAGGATTTAAGTTAATTTGTTTGTTGATATGTAAAACAGGTAACAAACAATCTATATAACATACAGAGAGAGAGCTCAAAATTTAAGTGGAAATATTTTTTTTATTGTGTTTTATTAGCCTAATTTATGTTTCATGATGACCAGCCACAAGATGGACAGACGATCTCATCCAAGTGGCGGGAAGACGCTGGATGCAAGCCACTTCCGACCGGTCTTTTTGGAAATCCATGGAGGAGGCCTATGTCCAGCAGTGGACTTCTTGTGGCTGAATGATGATGATGATGATGATGATATGAAGTAATTTTAAAGCACTGTTCTTGCTGATAAAAATATTTTGAACCTAAATTAAAGTTCCCTAAAAAAACAATCAGACTTTAGTTAAGACAAATATGGCTCAAAATGTTCTAGATGGTCTATACTAACACACCCTTAAAGCTTTGCACCCAGCTTCCAAACACCCTGTATCTTGGGGAATCTTGTTGTAGAACCTTACATAGTGCCGCAGTGTATCGACTCCTCGTTCCTGTGGGTTTGGCCAGGGAGGTTGAGTGGCTGTTTTTTCCCAGGCAACACACGCACGGTGTTGTTTTTTGGATTAAATTAAATATTTTTCGCAGGTCCTCGAAGACTACGCTTCCAAGAATCTCTTCCCTAAGGAGCTTCTGCTGTGACCGCGATCAATCGAAGCGTGACCAACACATCGGGCATAAAAAGATAAGATGGATATTCTAACGGAGTTATTTATAAAAACACGGTTGTTCTAAGACTCCGCAAATGCAGTTGGGTCTGTTGTGGTATTTTTTTAGATTTAGATTTTTTTTTCTATTTTTTTTTTAACAATTAAAAACAATTATTTCTCATTATTTACTAATATAACATTATAATATGGATACATTGTGTCTGAAATAAGAAATAAATTATTATTTATATTTAAAAAAAAAATGAAAAAAAAAAGACTACTCGAACTGCATTTGATGAGTATTGTTTCGTGTGTTTATAAATAATACCGAAAGACTGTAAAAGGTCTCCCGACGCAATTTTGTAGTTAAAAGTTTCTTAAATAAGAAGAGTCTTATGAATAGTCTTTAGATTTACAAGGATGGCACGTAATATAAATGTAATGCACCTGGTTTAGTCTCGAGTCGCATAGTTTAAGTGTTAGACCGACTAGCACCACGTTCTTAAATGTGGCTTAATCAGCGCGTCTCTAAAATTATTCATACAAAAGTTGATTTAAGTAAGGGGGCGTCCATTAATTACGTGAGGCATTTTTGAGGGTCCCCCCCCCCTTCCCCAATCTCACGTGAGATTTTTCAATACTTGTACTTTGGGTATAAAAGTGTTGGATTTAAAAAAAAAAGCTTATAAAAATATTTCTTGAAAGCTTATAATATTACTATAATTTACTCTTTATTGTACACACCTGAAAAAACAAACAAACACGTTATGATTATATATCTAAGTTTTGCCGTATACAATGCAACTACATACCATTTTCTGCAAAAGAAATTACGTGATATTTGCCAAAAGCCCCTCTCCGGTAAGTAAAATTTAGTAAGAATCGGCTCGACCCCCCCCCTGAATACCTTACGTAATTAATGGACTACCCCTAATAATACTTTCTTGCACACGAAACATTGAACAGAACATTACATAAGAAACAACATGTACAAGGTGATACTGGCGAAATCAGGAATTTATTTCAATGTAAAGCACTTACATCTGTTTGTTGAATGATGATGTACTTATAATGTTAGCCGCTGCCTTGGGGTCAAATGTAGTGGAGAAAATGGCAGCCAAAAAAAACTCCACTCTGATCATATTTTCGCAAATCTAATCCAAGTTGATACGAATATATTTCTACCTAAGAAGTTCAAGACCGTTGAGTGCAATCAAGTATGCTTTTATCCTGATATTGTTTATCGTGATATACTGAAGTGATGTAACATTGGGTAAAAAAAAAATGTTTACGCGCATTTTATTTAAACTAGCGCCATGTGTTGAGTCATAGACAAAAACATCATTTATTCATAATATTCACTACAAGTCAAGAAAAAAAAACATTATTCATAGTTTCAATATTCCGTTAAAAACGGTACTAATTTGGGAGATTTTTAATTCATAGTCACACTAGTGAGACCGAAACTAGTCGGCATTACCGACAACAGTGAACAGGCCGTGAACAGTCATGTATTGCATAGTATTTTTTCTTCTCTACGATCCTATCACAATAGTCGTAGAGTAGCTATTTGTATGGCAACTTATTGGTACTTATTTTTGTTTGGCAACGAATTATGTTTTAGTGGAAACCCATTTTATTCCAATTTTCTGTGTATGCATAGTGTATGCTGTGATAGCTATAAGCGAGTGATACAATATACATTTTAGATGAAGACAAATCTAACCTAAACTTTTATGAATATCTTATGAAGAGAACCGCCGATTTTTTCTATTGCAAAAACTTGCTTATATTTTAATAGTGACTTTGACAATAACTGCGAAATTGAACTAAAATCTATTTTTAAGGATTGTAAGACTGTTTGTATACCAATGAGCAATTACTAAAAGCCTTTCTGTAACAAAATTCTTAATTCTTCCGTTTAGGGCCGATTCCTGAGTTGAGAATTTTCACTAAGTTAATACTTAAGCCTATGCCTTCCTCATGGAAGAGACCCGTGCCCCTCGGTGGGGACATAATGGGTTTATGTGAAATACTTAAGTAACGTTCTGTCACGCTTTTTTCTGAGAAATTTGACGAGACAGCACTACACTGAAGTAGTTACTTAGGTAAATTCTCAGTTCGGAAATCGGCCATAACAGTGTCTTAACACTGAATTAACTCAAGAGTGACTTATCTCAAGTACTTATTGTTGTTTTAATGTTAGTTTGGTATTATTTTAGAAAGAGTCAAATGTTATGTTACCATTGATGACTATCAATATGTTGTTCACTTTATTCCGGATACACTTCCTCGACTTTTTGCCGGAAGAGTCCGACCAGGTTTCGCTCCGATTCGCAGAGCTTAACACGTTCCCAGTTCGGTGCACCATAATATATAGGACACGCTAGGCAAGCCCACAGAGTCCGTGTACCATATCTGGTACACGGTCAAGGGTTAGCCTAGTGGTTTCTAACTTTGTTGGACTTGTGGTTATGTTTGTTAAAGTAAGGGGGACTTGTGAGTAAGGGATCTATCTAAACCACCAGGTTACTATTGTACTTAGTGTTATTTATCATTCTATACCAAAAGGCCCCTGGGACATAATTATAGACTTGATAAAAGCTTTTGAATGGGGACTCATCATCAACCCATCATGTCCCCACCAAGGGGCACGGGTCTCTTCCCTGAGGAAGGTATAGGCCATACTCTACCACGGGGGCCAAGTCCGGATTGGTGGAGGCTTGTAAGACTAGTGGCTGGTCTTACTGTCAGAAGTTTTCAAGCCGCCCTAAGGCCTCTGATTTGGCTTAACGACTGCCATCTATCGACGGCAGCCGGCACCAACTGCTTAATATGCCTTGCGAAGCACGGAACCGCCCGGAAAAATGCCACTAGCGTTAGTCATAGACGGTGACCCATCCATGGTCTGAACGCGCCGTATGTTGCTTAACTTTAGTGATCGTTTAAGATCACTCAGGCAGCCCACGCTACTATTGATGTATGGGGACTGTTAACGTGTTAATCATGGTGAGCAGAGACAGAGCTCGCGTCGTCGGTTGCGCGTCGACTATTGCTCCGTCTATGGTCTGTCTCTTCCGACAAAAAGTCAAGTAAGTGAATCCGGAATAAAGCTAATCATGTCTAGTGCTTACGAAAGTTTTAGTTCGTCAATCAATATGCTCATTAAAAGGACAAAGTCTGTAGACTTTCCAATTTTACTATAAGTTCTAAGGTGTCGAGTTGCATTTGTCTCTAGAACATATTATTATTATTTTGTTATTGAGATACATTTTTTACATTTGAAGTAAGGGTTCTAACACATGGGGCGATTGTGGTCTCGTTCATCTTGTTTAGTTCATTGATTTGCCACGAGTACATACAGCGATACTTAAAGCAATGGCCTAAACCGCTTGATGTTATACTTATTATAGATTCGCGGTGTGTCAGAAGCTCGTTGAATTTAAGAGTTGACATAAGGCCGATTTCTGAATTGAGAATTTCACCAAGTATATAAGTGTTTAAAAAAATCTCAATGTAATTTTGATAGGGTTTAAAAATTCCAAAATGCAAAAATAATAATATAAAAAAACTAGCTGACCCGGCAAACGTTTTTTGCCAGATGGGGGTATGAAAAATAGATAATAACCTATTCTCAGACCTACCGAATATACATGTCAAATTTCATCAAAATCGGTCAAGCAGTTTCGGAGGAGTATGCGCACTAACATTGGGACACGAGAATTTTATATATTACATATAAATATAATATATACATTGTATGCATCCTATATTTACGTTCCACTACCTATAGAGCGCAGGCCTTGGTGATATTTTTTCATTCCACTAATCGACAGGCTGTGGACACAGCGGTTAAGGCTCTTACCTCGTAATCTGTTGCCTCTTGGCCTTGATAATTAACATACATAAACTCACGCCTGTATTCCAGAGACCACTTTTTTTCAAGTAAAGCAAGATGCTCGAGATCGCCCGGTGTGATAAAACCCCTAGACAACCTAATGGCCCTTTTACACGAGGCCAATAGCTGAGACAATCCAGTAAGCCAGGACAGTAAGCCAATCCAATATTTCATTGGATCGGCTTCATCCATTGGCTTGGGCCAATCCAATGCATTGTCCTGGCTCCATTCACACGAAGACAATATTGGACTGGCTTACTGGATTGTCTCAGCTATTGGCCTCGTGTAAAAGGGCCATAATACCCCTGCACACTAGGCCGCTAGTGCCGGCCACAAGTCGACGCCGATCGCCTCTCGAAATTCGCTAAGTAACTACTTAACCGTACTGCTATCTCGTCAGATTTCGCAGAAAAGAGCGTGACAGAACGTTACTTAAGTATTTATTGTATCGGTCTTAATTAGAAAATATAGGTCTAAAGCCAGTCCCAAAGGTGGTTTAAATTATCTGTGATGATTTTTTTCCCTTTAAAAACTACTTAAACTGCCTCTGGTTCAAATTCAAATTTTAATTTCTGGGGAGTGGTTTAGGGAATCATGTTTTATCGGGATTTTAATTTAATTAACAATTTTATTTTTAATAATCCAGGTTTTTATAATCTCCACTAGTGGCCCAGTGTACGGTTGGTCTAATGTTGCGGTTTCGACCGCGCGGCCATGTTCTGTTTTCAAAAAGCGGATACCTACGTCAGGATTTTGTCTAAATTTGTTAAAACTGATTGGCGAAAACCAAAAATTTGTCAAAGCCATAATAAATAAGTTATTGAGGTTTCAAGGTCTCCTTGGAGTATGCGGCGAACTGCGCAGGCATGTGAGATCTCGGCATCTTTAGCATCTTTAGCAGCCCAAGGCCTAGAATCTACTAAAGTATTGTAACACAATGACAGTTGCATGACTGCGTTGATTCATTGCCGCTTCAAATGAACGCGCGCTATTAAAAAAACGCGTCATGTGACCCGACCATGTAACTGGAATTCAACTATAATGCACTAATGCTGCGGCCACACTTGAAGGCGAAGATTCGTGTTCGCGTTGTCGCGACAAAATTTCGTGTTCGCTCTACGGCGAAGAGCTTGGCCACATCAAATAAACCTTCGCTACGTCGCGACAATCTAGAACGTGGCTAAATTCATTTTGCCCTTTGATGTGCGGTATTTTACCGACAGCAGCGCGAAGGGTGTTTGAATTCGCGATGATGATTCGCGATAGGACGAATTTTTTGGCCAGACATGTCGCGACAACGCAAATCTTGTTTGTGTATATTATTCGTGTGTTATGTTATGTATATATTTTGGTTAATTAGTCATGTATAATGAATATGTCTCAGAAATTGTTATATTACTTATTTCGTACATCTACCTCCTTCTCCAATGTCTAGCTCCAGTCCATCCAAAGGTTGTCTGGAAGAGATCACTTTTAGTGATAAGGCCGCCGTCTGTACACTTAGATTAAGAAACACCTGTGTAATCTCCTTTCTTATGTACAATAAAGTGTTCTCTATCTATCTATCTATCTATCTTCGCGTTATCGCGATAGTGTGGCCGTACCATAACAGAATCAAAGCCCTGGTTTTGAAAACTGAAAGCAGAACATGGTCCATGGCGCAGTCGAAACAGTAACTCTAAACTACTCTAAAGCAATCCAAGCAAGTAACCATATGAGTATAGCTTGCGGCAGCCGCTAGCTTTAGAATAATAAAAGAAATTATTGAGCTTTTACACGATATATATGTAATCCGCTTGCATACTATAATATAATAAAGTGTTTACCCGTTGACACGGCGATGGGTCGACCACCCGTCACCGGGTCAACGGGTAATTTTAATTACCCGTGGGCCCGTGGCATTAGAGCATGTTCCCTGGACTTCTGACTATATGGATAAAAAAAACAGTTACATCGACCCACTGGGACCACGGGTAAACACTGATAATAAATGTTAACGTTTTGGAGAAGTATAAAAATTGTAAGACTTGATTGTTATGGAATTGATGGCAAGTAGGACGCTTTAGTGCTACTTGTAAACAATGTTCATTGGATTGTACTCCGAACAAAGTATAGTAAATATACCATAGCTTTTTATAAATACAACTTATTTTTTTAACAGCCCTATTCCAAAGAGCGCCATTCGCTGCGTCTACGGGCGGCCTTTTCCCAGCTATCCACAAATCCACAAGAAAGTGAGGGATTTCGAAGATGCGCGGCTCGAGACTCTCAACTCCAACATGTGTACAATGACCGCGGTGAACTTTACTGCGGCCAATGTAACCGAACTTTCAAAAATAAGCTGGGCTTCGCAAGCCACATCCGAGCCCACCGTCGCAGAAGTCCTACCAATACTTGAGGTCGCCGTCGTCGGACTACGACGAGGAGGAATCTAGAGCACACAGTAACATAACCCCCAAGCCTTCCACCCCAGATTTGTGGTGTCGCTGTTTCTGGTTCCCACGACACAGGGTATCCTAGTGTGGGACCAGAAGCAACGTATGTGCCTGTATGTGACTGTTTATGTTATGTTTATTAATAATATTGACAATGTCACAAACTTGGAAATACACCCAGCCAGAGGCTATTTATGTGTACAGATGTACGGTAGCCCCCAGTGGGAATCAAACCCACGACCTCTGACATGGTAATCAGGCGCCATACCGCTAAACCAACGAGGTATTCAAAATAACGGTCGCATCGACTTGAACTTATGTTAGACATTCTTGCATTCTCTACACAATAAAAATAAATTAATTAATCCGTTTCAAACCAAGCAAAAATATCCATTATGAAAATATCCAAATTGCTATTAAGTTGGACAAAAAGAAAAGGCAATTTCTAATCATACTCTTTTATATTTATTAATTTCATAAGATTAAAATCAACAAGCTTCACACTTATAATAATACTGCTTCGGACAGTATTCACAACAATTTATAATTAATTATAATAATAGTTGTTGTACATATACCACCGAGAGAACATATTCGAAACCCAAAGGGGTGGACGTGTGAACAAACATTTGTGTAATTAATTTTTTTTTTAATGTTTTTAACACTTTATTCACAAAGGTTGTCACATATCTGGCGCCATTTCTTTTTCGCACTAGTCTGCGCTGAATACATAATGCCGACGCCACACTTGGCCACTCATATTTGGCAAATATTAACCATCCATTGCTGGATATTCAGACGAATCTCAAATACTGCTCTAATATTCTAACGGTAAGATAAGATAAGAATATTCTTTATTTTAAGGGTCATATTTATAAAAAAAAACGATTCCACTAAAATGGCAGTTAGTGAGACACAGGACGGTCTTAAGACAGATCTTAACTAAATTATGTTTTATAAATTCAAATCCCTACGTTAGAGCCCCTTCGCAACTAGTCTCGTTCAATTTAACTTCGCGTTTTAAAAAAACTTCGCACAACTTAATTCAGTGTAATTTACAACAAATCGTTTCTGACACAACCACAGACTACATAAAAAATGAATGAAATGTGTAACATGATATTTAAATAAAACAACAGCGTTGTTGCTTCAACTTTTTATAAATCAAGTAAACTTAAAACGACCATCAAGGTTAACCCCCGGTTTCTCGTACGCAATCAGTCTGTTAATCTACTGTTAACAGCTGTAATTTTTTTTTATTCGTATGCACTTCGGCCAATTGGCAGTTAACAGTAGATTAACGGCTTGTTAATGTACGTTAAACCGGGGGTAAATATAGTTTACTTAAAGACTCTAAGGGATGCCTACCTTATGTAATTTTTTTTATTAATAGAACCGCATTATTATTTTTTTCAAAACGATATGAAAAGTCACTGTGGTGCCGGTTCATAATGGTTCAAAAATATGTTCTCTCGGTCGCCCAATAGGTACCATAAGGAAGATTAACATGAAATTATTGCACGAAATACACAGTATAAAGACACGACAAAAGTACTACGTTATCTTATAACCAGCGCTCTTTATACAGGGTGTATCGAAATACCCTCTCGTTTTTTCCGAAATAGGGAGGGGCAAACCCCTCTCCAAAACTTACCCACGTTACTTTAATACTTACCTAAATACTTTCAGAAATATTTTGACAGCTGGGGTCAAAACATTCCTGAAAGTATTTTACACCCTGTGTAAGGCTGGTTTTAGTCACGCTGACTACGCGCTGACCGTCAGCGCTGATAGACAAAATATATAACTGGTCAGCGCTGAACGGTCGGCGTTTTTGTAAAACGCTCCTTAGGACGCAGTACTACATATTGGCCTGACAGCGTGACTCTAAAACCGGCCTAATTTCGGGCGCAGTACCGTATAGACACCAATAAAGTAGAGGCACCTTAGATTTTCTGATTTAGGGTGACACACTAAACTTAATTAGGTACTTTATGTCGGATATACTTACTTGGCTTTTTGTCGGATGAGTCCGAACAGCCGACGAAGCTAGCTCCGTCTCTGCTCACCGTGATTGGATGAATCTATTGTCTCAAATTGCGGCGTCATTGTCCTTGGAAGTGTCACACTTATATGTTGTCTTTTGATTTCTGATTTCTGAATGAGAGCGAAACCTGGTCGGACTCTTCCGACAAAAAGTCAAGTAAGTGTATCCGGAATTAGGTTAATAATGTCTAGTGCTTACGAATATTTTAGTTCACACTAATCTTCTAATAACATTGGAAGATATCAAACAAAGTCATTATTCTGAGTCACATAGAAATATATAGATAACTGTGAATGCGTTGCTCGTAAAAGGGTATGTTTGATAGATTGTGCTCAAAAAGCATTTTTAGCAGATTTGGGGTCTATGTCGCACGCAAATTCATTCTGCTTGTTGAATGTCAATGTACATATAGTTATGTATAATGTTAGCCGCTGCCTTGGGGCCGTCTGTAGTGGAGAAAAAGGCAGCGAAAAAAAACTCCACTCTGACCATCTTTTCTCAAATCACCTTAAAACTAATACAAATCAAACCTACAAAATAATATCTTGGATGTGTTGAACACTAGACTCATTTATCCTGTGATTAAATTTGATATTAAACTACTATTTAATGCCATACGTCCTTGTCTTCTAAATAATCGTTGATTTTATAATAAGCTTTTTTGCAAAGAGTGTGCTTAATACAATTCTTAAATCGCGTTGGAGGTAACTCTAATATATCTTGGGGTATCTTGTTGTAGAACCTCATACAGTGCCCCATAAAGGAAGTATAAACTTTTGCAAGTCTAAATCGTGGAAATGACAATTTATGTTTATTCCTAGTATTAACGTTATGATGGCTACCAAGTGTTTCGAAGTCTGTAATATTTTTCCTAACGTACATAATATTTTCATATATATATTGGCTTGCAACTGTTAGGATGTTAGTTTCTTTGAAAAAGTCTCTTAGCGAGTCCCTACTACCTAGCTTGTAAATAAATCGGATCGCTCTCTTCTGCAAGATGAAGATAGTCTCAATGTCTGCTGCCCGGCCCCACAGTAGTATACCATAGGACATAATACTATGGAAGTAACTAAAATAAACAAGCCTAGCAGTTGCAACGTCAGTAAGTTCTCGAATTCTTTTTACAGCATATGTTGCGGAGCTAAGTCTATGTGCTAATTTTACAATATGTGGACCCCATTGTAGTTTGGCATCGATTGTGATGCCCAAAAATACAGTATCTTCAACAAATTCTAGTTTTTCATTTCCAATCGCAATGTTATTTTCAACTAATTTTACGTTAGGTAGGGTAAACTTCATACATTTTGTCTTTTTTGAATTTAACAATAGATTATTTGCAGTAAACCAATCTAGAACGTGCGAGAGAGCATTATTTGCTTCGTCAAGATTATTTTAGATGATAGATGGTGCTAACGTCATAACATCACTGTACCTTATCTGTGGTGCCTGTCCTATGTTTTTACAAAAATGCACAATGCATGGGCTAGCCATGACCAAAGACACAATTCACGTACGTATGTAATAAACAAAGTAAAAATACTTCGATAACTTTCAAGTTTCAACAGTTTCGAAACAAAGTCTAGTTTAGATCACAGACTAAAAAAGATATGTTTAGACTATCACAGATTAATAACGATTAAAACCACAGACCTAAAAACATGATGACATTTTGGTCTTCTTGCAGCGCCATCTAGTTTTTTTTAATGAACTCAACTGACAGCTGTCATTGAAAAGCCCTCATTGAAACTGTAAGGGCCGGTTTCTGAGTTGAGAATTTGCATCAAGTATGTAAACACTTAAGTAAAACGTTGTGTCACGCTCTTTTCTGAGAATTTTCACGAGACAGCACTACAGTTAAGTATTTACTTCGTGGAAATTCTCAACTCAGAAACCGGCCCCAAGTGGTGTAAAACAGTAAAAAATAGCTCTATCTCTGTATAAAAAAATTAATAAAAATAAGAATAAAAAGGTTACAGACCCTTTCACGGGCAACGCATTCAACTCTTTATTGCATACCAGTAACATATCACACACTGAAAACATAAATGGCATTAAACAAAAATCTTCATTTTACAGTATGGCCGTTTTAAGATTTTTTAATAATGTGGATTAGTCAGAAAGCTTTACTGATAACTTGTACGGTTCCACATCGCCCACCAGAACATTTAAAAAAATGTTTAATGCCATTTGTGTTTTCATTTTTTTCATCCGACAGAGAACCAAAGTTATCGACATAGCTCAGAGAATTAGCAAGCTGAAGTGGCAGTGGGCTGGCCATATTTCGCGAAGAACCGACAACCGCTGGGGTAAACGTGTTCTTGAGTGGAGACCGCGACTCGGCAAACGTAGTGTAGGACGCCCTCTAACCAGGTGGGATGACGATCTGCGAAGGACTGCAGGCAGATGCTGGATGAGGCAAGCTGAAGACAGGGCGCTATGGCGCTCATTAGGGGAGGGCTATGTCCAGCAGTGGACTAATATAGCCTGATGATGATGATGATGATGATGATGTTTTCAGTGTGCGATATGTGACAGATTGTAAAGGTAAATCCTTATGTCCTAAGTAAATCCTTATAGCATTAAGAAACTTCCATGTCGGGCTAGCCCGGCATAGTACAATTTTGCTATCTAATAAGGTATAACGAGCATTCTTACATTAGTACACCTACGTTTTACATAAAATCAGTGCAATAAATCAATTAAGTAACGTTATTAGTAACTAATTTGCATTTCGAACACATTCAGAAGCCCTGCTTTCCATTTGGCAAGACTAGTCAAGTTGTATTTATTCGCCAATTCTCCACAGAAATTCGACAGTTATACTCGTAAGTTGTAACAGAGGAAAATGGTCTTTATCTCGAAGATAAACATTTACATACATGCACATAATATGTGCATTGTTCTGGCCCCACACTAGGATACCCTGTGTCGTGGGAACCAAAAACAGCGACATCACAAACATGCAAAGTTGTTTCGCTCTGTGTACTTGTGGGAGTATGTACGCTCTGTATGCACCATTCTCCATCTCCAAGTACCAAATTCATTAGCAGAATTAATAAAATACGAATTATAAACCACACAACAAAGATCAGGCTGAGGGCCAATTAAAATGGCCGCGCCGTTTATTTTTTCTCTATCCGAAGGTGAAAAATCACTAAAGATGTTTGCCTCGAACGTGTAAAGCTAACTAGCTCCTCAGTCCTGCTACACTCGAATTCGCAATAGGGCGTAAGGTAAAAGTTCAATACAATACAGTACCACTCAAAAATTTTCACTTTCACACTTAGGAGAAAAATAAATACTTTCCACATGGACAAACACGTATTTTTTTGGCAAACCGGCGCGCTAAAGTTACGGTGGCGCCGAAGCGAGCTTCGATTGGTCGAATCAAAGCGCGGTTAATAGGCTATTTGACACCTCTCTGAAAACCATCTCAGTTTTTTTATTAGTGTTCATTGAGTACTCAGAAAGTGGTATAAAAAAAAAACAAATAAAAATTCATTTTTAAAATAAGCCGCCAAAACGCCATCTTGAGCAATACGGCGTCGCGCAGGAATCATGTCACTGGTCAGTAAACAAACCAATGAACGTAAGATCGACATGAATGACAGACGCCATATTTACTGAGTTGTGACGTTATCAAAGATTCGGCCAATCCAGGCCGTTCTTGATACAAAATTCTACCGAAACATAATTACCAAATTTTTTTCGTATTTTTTGGACAAATGATCCATTTTTTTTTTTAGTTAAAATGCCTTTAAGAGGTCTCAAGACTTATAATGAATACGAATAAATATACAGCGCCACCAAGTTATCTGTTCAGGTGGGCAAAATTGTAACTAACGAATTAATTGTAAATCCTGTAACCCATTTTTTGTATTATTTATTCAATTACCAAGATTTATAGATATATTTTCATAAACATTTATAAACATCGAAAGACGGGTTAAAATATTCTCAATTTTCTAAGTAAATTTCTTAAACTAAATTCTCCACTAGCGCCGCTATCAACTGAACAGATAAGATGGTGGCACTGTAACTAATACTTTTTTTCACAGTGTCAAATAGTCTAAGACCCAGAAACAAATAACTGTCCAGTCCCTTTCTTCATTGACAGTGTCATAGCCAGCTCTCTGACCCAATCGGAGCTCAGCAGGTGGGCAAGCCAAATGGGTCCGTATGGCGAGCGCACTAGCGGCGCGAATGGCGCGGTCAGGCCTGTATGTCCGGGTTCCCCACCACGCAGAAGTCTGTCAGTGGGAGTATCACCACTTGGATCTGGAAAACAATGTTATAATCAAGAATTTAACTTAATTGCACACAATAATGTGTCTTAAGAAATAGGACATAATGTGAGAAATAGCATGTACAAAGGCGAGATTATCTCTGCAATTGAAATCACATGCATACATAAGCTCACGCCTGTATCCCAGAGGGGTAGGCAGAGACCAGGGACTGCCACTTGCAACGATCTTGACAGAATACTTTCGTTTCATCGACCTACAAGTGGAAACCAACCCAACACTCTTAATTAAAATTAATGATGTTTCTTTAAGGCCCAATGAAATTAGGTGGTAGAAATTGGTGGGATTGATGGCAGTCATTAAGCCAAGTCAGAGGCCTTAGGGCGGCTTGAAAACTTCTGACATAAGACCAGCCACTGGTCTTACAAGCCTCCACCAATCCGGACTTGGCCCCGGTGGTGGAGTATGGCCTATACCTTCCTCATGGAAGAGACTCGTGCCCCTCGGTGCGGACATAATGGGTGGACGATGAACAATGAAATTATAGTTATTGTAATAAAACAGGGGCCGATACTCACTCTCAACTGATCGCGGTTGGGTCCCAGCAAGTGTCTCGGCTCGTCGGTGACGTTGCATTCGCCGCTGCAATTCGCACAACGCCTGAAAAATAAAGCGCTCAGTTCTAATTTGGACGATAAGCCCACAGATTTAGAGTCGAGTTCATGGTTTAGCCCAACTAAAGATAGTTGTTTAGTTTCTTAGTTTGGCTTTTAATCTATATAAATAAAATTCAAAGTCCTGACTGACTGATTCATTCACTCATCAACGCCCAGCCCAAGCCGTTGGACCTAGGAAGCTGAAATTTTGCACAGAGGGTCTGTATATAATGTAGGCAAGGAATAAGACAGGATTTTTCGAAATTCAACCCCGAAGGGGGCGCCAAAATTTGTATGGGAGGTATAAAAAATGTAGTCTAATTTTGTTGAAACTTAAAATAAATACTCTTAAACACAATTGATTGAACACGTGTTTAGCCGTTTTTTCTAAATTTAACCCCTATGGGAGTGAACGGGGTTGCAAAATTTTGAACTAAAGTCCACGCGGACGGAGTCGCAGGCGAAAGCTAGTTTATTATAATAGGGTAGTTTCCAGGGTCAAAATAATTAAATTCTATTTAGTCCGTCTTTTAGAATATAAAAAAATATTGGATACGTATTTTTTCTTTTTTCGATTAAACAAAAAATAACAAAGATATAGCCCATTGAAGTTACCTGTGACGTCACTCAGTGCTACAAAATGCAGCACGGTGTGACGTCACACGTAACTTTAATGGGCTATATCTTTGTCATTTTTGGTCTAATTTACAAATAAAAAAATACGTGTCCCTTATTTTTGAATAATCTAAAAGACGGACTAATTAAATTTTTTTTGGAAACTAGCCTATTGTAGGCATATCCTCCTAGCCGTATTTGGCTACGGCGACTGCTATCTGGCTCACGATATGGTTGGGGCGGGTTTCGCTGGTGTGGCCTCAGGTGACTTATGTATCCGATCTTGGCTTTGAAAGTACGTGCGCACAGAGTGCGAACATCAAGACACCATCATTATATGTATATTGTATGGCCGCCGGTGGTCGGGCCCTCAGGTCATCTCGTTTCGCATCTAGATCGGGTAACCTTTTCTTCTCAATCTCGTCTATATTCCTCGGCACTAAGAGCCTCTATTCAAAACTGTTCTGAACTTGAACTCTATATAAAATGCTCTTGTGTCATAGCGTTTGTAATAGAACTCCTCCAAACGGCAACAGC
This sequence comes from Yponomeuta plumbellus, assembly GCA_947310845.1. NCBI lineage: Eukaryota > Metazoa > Arthropoda > Insecta > Lepidoptera > Yponomeutidae > Yponomeuta > Yponomeuta plumbellus. Next base: position 21,151,294 of record OX371200.1, read on the forward strand.
TATTTCTAAGAACTGTTTTATGTATATTAGGTAGGTCTGAGAAATAGGTCCTAAGGCCGGTTTTACTCGGCGCTGACAGGCCAATATGTGCAAAGTCCTAAGGAGCATTTTAGAAAAACCCCGAACGTTAAGCGCTGACCAGCTATATATTTTGTCTATAAGCGCTGACGGTCAGCGCATGGTCAGCGTGACTCTAAGTGCCCTGCCTCACAGGTACGTATCGTATCCAGGCAGTTTGTATTGAATGGCGACGTCGCCAACAGTCGCCAAGTGAGGTAGGCACCATACATTTCAATACTAACTACAATACAATACTAACCGTTACAACGAAATTTGTAATCATGATAACGCCCCTGATGTCTATCATGACTCACTGTATACTTTTAAAAACAAACTGGCCACATTGTTCACAGAAAGCCCATAAATTTAAATCTTTAGTACAATATGAAATATATTTTTTCTCTTTAGTTTACTACCATCTCTTCATGAATCGTCACACATTTTAATTTTAATTTCATGTATTATTATTTTTTTTTTTTTTTTTTTATTTTTTTTTTTTTTTTTTACATTTACATACAGAACATTGCTTCCGGCCCCACACTAGGATACCCTGTGTCGTGGGAACCAGAAACAGCGACGTCACAAACATGTAAACATCCAAGACCTGGGTTTCTTTTGTTTTTTTTTGTCCCCAGCCGGGATTCGAACCCGGGACCTCTCGCATGGTAGGCAGATGCGCCAACCATTGCGCCACAGAGGTCGGAGTTATTTTAAGTATGTTAGTTGCTTCATAGCCCGTCATGCTGTATGTACAGGCATTTGGCGTTATTATTAGTTAAATACCCTATCATAATCGCATTGTAATGTTGTGTCTATAATGCTGTTCTGTGCATCTTTACCAATAAATAAATAAATAACTGCTCGGATAGGGTCGCTGGCGACGTGGTCATGTCGTCCCGGTGACGCAGGGTCCTAAAGCCAGCCTAAGACGAGCAGACGACGTGTGGCTGTAGTAGAGACGGGCTGTAACGAGGTGCATTTGCCTCGTTGCCTTTTTTTATCATTTTCGGCCATCTACTATTCCAAATTTAATTAGTTTTTGACATTCGCCACACTGTTTGGACGTATCTGATCCATTCAATCCCCAGCTTCCATCCAAGGTGGACTAAAACGTAATTATTTTCTGTTTTCTTCACGACCCGGATTCTCTTATTCTGCAATGATCTATAACAATATATTTTAAGGGCACATAATTGTGCCCTATATTTTACCATATTATAAATAAATCGAACTTCTATCGTGCCCCTGGATACCCCTCTTTTACTACGGATCGCACCCCAACCTAACCTACCGTGCGACAGGGCACTCACCCGAGGCCCTTTCCCGGCGCGGGCGACGCGGCCCGTGTGTCGGCCGACGCCGGTGTATACAATGGCGTGTTCAGCTCGTCGAAGTCCAACGCGCCGTCTATGTTAAGTACCCTGCAAGGAGTTCATCCAAAACAAATTAAAATAGTTTATTGACAATAAAAACAAATAGTTTTTTTTTTTTTTACATAGCCTCTTTCGTGTCCCACTGCTGGGCGAAGGCCTCCCCTCCTTTCTTCCAACTCTCTGTCTCCAGCCAAGATGGTGGGACGAACTAATCGGTTTTTTTTTGCACTGCCCACCCAGCCAGGATCAATATATGTCAATACCATTACAGCGCCACCAAGTTATCTGTTCAGGTGGGCAAAATTGTAACTAACTAACTAATTGTAAATCCTGTTCCCCATGTTTTGTTTTATTTATTCACTTACTAAAATTTATAATTTAATAGATATATTTTCATTAAAATTGAAAGACGGGTCTTCGACTAAAAATATTCCCATTTTTCTAGGTAATTTTTTAAAATGTTAATACATTGATGAACAGATAAGATGGTGGCACTGTCGGCATGTTTTATATCTTTTACGTCCAATTAGACCAAAATAAATAGATACAAATGAACAAAATCCTTTTCACATCCTTAGAATACTTTCTAAACGTGTAAAGGTTAACCTGTTTTGAGATGAGAAGCGATGCACTCTCTCAACGACGGACGAAACATGCTCCACTCCTTTTTGTACGCCCCACACGAGGATTCCGATCTGTAAATAAACAATAGCTGTGTATCACTACAAAAGCCACCTATTTAGAATATTACTATTAAGAAAAGATGTAAAAACAATAGCTAAGAAATTTCGTTTCTAGTTGTGATATCTGGTATCGAAAAATTTGACAGATTTCTGATAACCATCTCATATTTTTTGTTGCTATTCGTGGAGTCCTCAGAAAGTGGTGATTTTAAATTCTTTCTTCTGTATTTCTTCTAAATAAGGCAAACGAAAATTTACATTTGAAATAACCTAGTGATTTTAAGCGATCACGAAGGTTAAGCAACATAGTGAAGGGAGCATTCAGTGCATGGATGGGTGACCGTCTATGACTAACGCTAGTGGCATTTTTCCGAGCGGTTCCGTGCTTCGCAAGGCACCTTAAGCAGTTGGTGCCGGCTGCTGTCGATAGATGCCAGTCGTTAAGCCAAGTCAGAGGCCTTAAGGCGGCTTGGAAACTTCTGACAGCAAGACCAGCCACTAATCTTACGAGCCTCCACCAATCCGGACTTGGCCCCCGTGGTGGAGTATGGCCTATGCTTTCCTCAGGGAAGAGACCCGTGCCCCTCGGTGGGGACATAATGGGTTGATGATGATGAAGTATATTTGACAAAATGTCGCGACCAACCTTGACCCGTATGTCGGGCTCGTCATTGGCGTCGTCGTACTCGCCGCGGCGCGTCGCCGGCGGGTTCTGGCACGTGATGGAAATGCGGACGGTCCGTAGCACCACCTCGGGAACCTGCCGGGAGATTCGCCCTTGTTGTGAGACGCGCAAGGGCGGGAAACGCTTGCGGCTGACTGAACCTTCGAGCAGACCCGCCAACGTTTACAGTATCGTCCGCGCGACCACGTAAAGAAAACTTTGCAACTAAAGTCTGTTTTTTAATTCAATGCCCAAGTAAAAACTGTCACGTCGACATATCAATATCAAGCCAAAGCCTGTCAATGTCTGAGTGTTGCTAGTACGTGAAAACCAAGTAACCCCATTTTACTTCCAAGTAACAATTGTGTGTGCTACGTAGGTGTTTTTTAGACTTTTTGCTCTTATGAGTTTACATTTACATTTTCTTATTTTACATTTTATTTGTTTACATTTTAATGTCTTTGATGCGATAAGGGTTTTGGCCACATGAGCCTTCTATTCACGGTAATAAAAATCTACCGAGTAAAATATTTTTCACCAGTACAATAAATCAACATACGTAATAGTAGTCCTAAATACAAATTACCAACCTTTTTTGTTACTACCCCTTTGGTACAAAAAAACTAAAATACCAATGTCCGAACTTACCCACAAATCGAAGAGTATAAACGCACGAACTGGCAACTGTTTGTTTATGACATCGCGCGCGGCTTGCGGGTAAAGATCGTTTCACCAAACAAGTCCCACGGTAATAGCCTTAAGACTATGACAATAAAAGCCAAAATTCATTAACTCATGGGACTTATTTCATGAAACGAACTCAAGGAAAAGAAGCGGCGGCGGGCGGCGGCGCAGCCAATATGCCTTATGACGTAGCAAAAAAATCTTACTTGATCCCAATTCTTCCTTCATACATATATCGTGTTGCGCGCGTAATTTTCGACTGCAAGAAGTACGGAAACGGCGCACGTACCTATATGAAAATAGTACATTGTTCACCAAGGGCGCAAACAATATATTTGCGCCGAGGTTGTGAAATTGAATCCCTCGCTCCTTCAGCGATTCTTAGTTAAGGCCCTCGCTCATATAGGTCAATACGCGCGGACTGACCGGGTCACCGAGAACGAGAAGGGATGCTATGTTGCCAAATCGTGCGCCGGCCAGCCCGCCGCTCACCCCACCCCGCCGCCCTCTACCTCGCACCGTTGACGCCTTGTAATTAGTGCGCCCATGAGTTACAAATTGGATAAAGGATAAAATAATGAAAATGAAAAAAAAGATATGATAATTTTATTTCATAAATGTAATCCATTATCGATACCAATGATACGGTGAAAAAGTAACCCTGTATTTTATACCGGTAACTTCGCGTCATTTTTTTTTCATCGAATTAAAAACTTTTATTTGTTTTATTTTATTATACAATGATATTTTATTAATGTTTGTTGTAAAATTAATTCTTTTACCGCCACTGCTACATAAAATTTAAGCCGCTCCTGTATTTTGTTTACAGAAACTCCATGTCCGAACAAATGATACAAGCGATATCTTGATATCGATCACTTGTACGAGCGAAACAAGCGACAAAGCCGCCGCTGGACGACGATGAGCTTGCTGGCAGTGAATGGACGAGGATGGCGGAGAAAAAAAGTGCTGTGCCACGTGAGGCAGTCCACGAATACTTACTGGTTGACAAGATTCTTAGTCTGTATAGCTACATGAGATTTTATCCCAAAAATAATGAGCGTCGTCGCATGCGCGCACCTCCATTTCGGGTACATTTGAGGCCATGACAGCCAGAGTGGCCTATCATTTTTTCCATACCTATCCGAAAATAAATTAATGAATAAGATGCCTACGGTTAACAAAATCACTTAAAGATCACATTAAAAGTGCGTAAGACGGCAAACAATCATGACATAAATTGATTTACCAAAGTTACAATTTAAATTAGGGCTCAATATTTTCTCGTTGACTTTTATAAACAGTTAGGCCGCTCTGGGTCTCATGGCCTCATTTTACCTTGCCGTTTGCTAATACATTGTATTTAATAATACATTATATTGTAATAGTTGGTCGAAGTATGTCGGCCTGGGGCGTCCCTTACCGGTCCTGCCACTCATTCAATATATTTGCTTCGTCAGTCGTTCTTCCTTTAATGAATGTCGATGAAGCGAAAGTGATCTGCCAGGATCGTGGCAGGTGGCAGTCCCTGGTCTCTGCCTACCACTCTGGGATACAGGCGTGAGCTTATGCATGAGATTGTATCACAAAAATAATGAGTGTAACTTACGTCGTAGGTGCCGGCCCAGACTATTAGCAAACTTTTCCGGAACCACACGCCTTTGGGGTATAGCTCCAGTGTCCACTCCGTGTGACGGTCCTGAAAAGAGAATCGACGATCACGTACGGAGACGAGAGGGTGGAGTCTAGGGTGGTCTCGCCTGCTTAGTAGTTGACACTCAGTTGAGTTGCTGCAAGTTCGCCCGCAATTTGTACTTCGCAGCTCTCCTAAATTTTCTAACATAATATTTTTGGAAATTGTCCGATTTAAACGAAAAGTACCTGGTTTTGTAATACGAAATATGTAATATAAAATTAAAATAATCCTTTTTCAACAAAAAAAGAACTTTGAAAAAAAACATCATGAGTAGAACCGGGTCTCTTGAAATCGGCCCGAAACGAGTCGCCCGTTTTCCCGTCGGAACTATCCCAACCTTGCAGATAGACGCGAAATTTACCTCTGTATGTTATCATAGCAAATTTCCATTAGCTTAAAACACGGATAAAACAACGTTTTCTAAACATGTAACCTAGTTAGATCAATTAAACGCCCCCGAAAGCATCTGCCTACAAAATTTCGTGAAAATCGTTGGAGCCGTTTCCGAGATTCTGATTATATATAAATATATATACAAGAATTGCTCGTTTAAAGAGATTAGATAGATAGATAAATAAAATTATTCGATTGTGTACAATTGTAGTCTATTTTATTCCACTCTACCTACTTCACTCCCGTCCAGTCAAATCCACTTAACTCCACTTCACTCCACTACACTCGACTCCACTCTACCCACTCCACCCCAGCATATTCCTTTCCGTTCCATTCCGTTCAATTCCACTCCACTCCACTACACTCCGTTCCTATCCACACCACTCCACTCCACTCCATTCCACTCCACTCCAATCCAATCCACTCCACTCTACTCAACTCCATTATTTACATATCATTGACATTACATTGACATTGCTTGTGACTATCATAAAATAAATTTATTTAATATATTAATTTTATGATTGTAATTACTGTTTAATTTATTTTGAATGATGATTTGTAAATAGAAATTAATTATTAAAATTCTCAATATTTGCATGCCTAGAATATGTAAATAGGCTGGAATATTATTTAAATATAACATAAGAAATGTACCATATCGTTGCTTTCCTTTCTCAAACTCGTATCTTAAAAAAGACAACTTTTCTGTCTTTTTATACTATGTAGTTTCGGTAAAAAATGAAATGCCATTTCTTAGACGTGTACTATTAGCTATAAATATAAGTAAAACTAAGATACTAAGACCCGGTTTCATCAAACTCTGTTTGTTAGTGGTAAACGCGGCATTTATAAATCAGCCGTCAAAACTAACAAGGATGTTAAAGCAATGTTAAAATGTCCATGTCCTATGAGCTAAATTTAACAGACCATTAGTAAATCAAGCATTACGTGAATGAAACGCAAACCAGTCATTCAAATTCCTGTCAAACGTTAAACATTTGCGTCTGTGGTTCAACGCTTTTGAGGTTGTGAAAAGATTTTTCTGGTTTGTTTTGTTGTGATTTTGTTAAATTCGTGCGTTTTCTAAATTAAATTACAAGGGATGTCTAAGAAAACACGATAACCCAATTTTCCTGCTAACGAAAAAGATATCCTCACCCATTTAGTGTCAAAGAACAAAGATGTAGTGGAAAATAAAAAAAAACAGACGCCGTTACGTACGACTTCTATGAAACACAAAGGATGGCTGCAGAAGTCCAGGGCCTAGATTCTGTTAATGCATTGTAGTACAATGACAACTGGATGAACGTGGCGATTTAGTTTCATTGCCGCTTCAAGTCTACGCGCAAACTCAAATCAAGCAATGTAGGCGTCAATCGTATGGAAAAAGACGTCGCGTGACCTGACCGTGGATCTGTCATCGAACTATAATGCACCAACAGAATTAAGGCCCAGGTCAGCGTATTCGTCAAAGTAGTCACGCTGTGTTTTGAAAATCTTATTAGGACGGCGAATAACGTCCTCCAAATTATCCAAATTTTCTAAAACATCTTCATTTTCTAAAATAATATTGTAGGCAGCGTCCATTTTGACAGTTTTGACGGAACTAAATCGACTGTTAATGTTTTAACGGACCTCCAATGCCAGGATTAGATTTGATGCTTTGTTAAAGAAGTTAACGGTCCATTAGAGCGTGGTGGGACACTCGACAGCATTTAACAGTCCGTCAGAAGATGTAACAGACTGTTAGACCATTAACAGAGCTTGGAGAAACTGGGCCTAACTTTTTTAGCTTTAACACAGACGCATTTTTTGAGATGTTAGCTGCATTTTTTTAAAACACGCGTTTGAGAAAGTAAGGCAACGATATGGGACCCAAATAAATATCTTCGGCCTTACTAATAATAAGTTATACACTCTGAATAAATCGCATTTAGCGTACAATTAACCACTTTGCCAGACCTCGCATAACGACTGTATACACAGCTCATAACCTTTATTATATTCTGTAAAACACAGAACAAAAAAAAAAGAGTAGAAGTAGTGACATGACCTATCAGTAGGAAAACCATTGTGACCAAACTCACACACACAAATCAAACGCACACTGTGAATGCCAAGCTGTCATTGGCAAATAAAGGCAATTCTGAAAAGGTCTACATCACAAAAGTTCCAAGTAAAATATGAACCTTTTCGATCATATAAACAATGATCAAAATCAAATGATAATGATGAAATTAAGTTTGACATACGATCTTTGCTTTGTAGTACCGCTACTCTACATTAGATGGAACTACCGCCACGTGTGATCGTCGAGAAGCTTTAAGTTCTATGCCATAAAGTCGAATATTGAAAAATAACTATCTGCTATGTTGCTACTCAGGCTAAGGATGGGACATATTGCCATATCGACAAATTATAGAACTGTTTCATAAAGCGACAGTTGAAAATGAATTTGTTATGACAATGTTTCTTAATCATTTATTTTTTTAGTACCTATATTGACAAAGTAACATAATGTATTCCCTTCTGCCAAACTGTACCACAGTTCGATGTAAATTACGCAGCCGGCTACCATATTAACTGTCCTTCTGGATGATTGGCTACGCAATGTACCTATAATGGAATTCTCATAATCTAACCATAGTCGCTTTACGAAACGAAGCCCAGCAAACTTATCGTGTACAATTTATAGAGAATAAGAAAGCCTATTGTATTTTTTTTTTAACTGTAACTTTTATTTGTCTCTTGCTTCTTGTGTGCAATAAGGAATTTTTTTTATAAGAAAAAAAGAGTAGAAGGAGTGACATGACCTATTAGCAGGAAAACCAGTTTGACCAAACTCACACATAAGCCAAAACCCACACTATGAATGCCAAGCTGTCATTGGTAAATAAAGGCAATGCCGAAAAGGTCTACATCATAAAAGTTCCACGTAACATATGAACCTTTTGGTGATATAAACAACGATCAAAATCAAATGATAATGATGAAATTAAGTTTGACATTAGATCTTTGTTTCGTAGTACCGCTACTCTACACTAGCTGACCGTCGAGAAGTTTTATGTGATAGACCATAAAGTCGAAAATTAAAAAACAAGTATCTGCAATGGTGCTTCTCAGCTATGGATGGCCTATCGACAAATTATAGAATTATTTCGTAAAGCGACAGTTGATATTTAATTCAATTACAATTCGATGTAAATTACGCAGCCGGTTAGTATATTAACCTACCTTCTGGATGATCGGCTACGCAACGTATATGGAATTCTCATATGAAACTAACCATAGTCGCTTTTGAAACGAGGCCCAGCAAACTTATCGTATGTATAGTTTGTTTAAGTTTTTATTTATTTATTTAAAATGTCGTTATCCATCAACGCTTGTGCTTCACTTATATTATGGAGATGACATTTGCCAACGAAAGTCACGAGACTTCCCCATACACATAAGGAGTAAGCGTTGATTAAATCATCTAGACCCCCTCAGATGATTTTACTACACGAGCACATAAAATCATCTAACTTTGAAATTATGCATGCTGGTTTAGTTTTGATGACAATACGCCAATAATAATAAAAATGACATGTTTTTTGAACTAAAACTTTCGGCACAACACATTGTAAACATTTAGTCCGGATCTACTTACGGGTGTTGTTTTATCGGACGAGTCCGACTAGGTTTCGCTCCGATACGCAGAGCAGTGAGTGGGTGGTGAGCAGAGACGGACCTTGCGTCGTTCGGTTGCTCGTCTCAAAATGGGATGGGTAAGTTGATCCGGATTAAAAGTTTACAAAAATGACATGATACTGCAGTCAGGACCACATTCTCGCAAAGGAACTAAACAGCGTCAAGGAACATGAACAATAAATTTTGCGCAGTATCAAAAATAATTGCAACTAAAAATGTGTTAAATAATAATAATAATAATAAAAGATGATAATAAACACTTACATACAGGCACATACATTGCCTCTGGCCCCACCCTGGGATACCCTGTGTCGTGGGCACCAGAAACAACGACGTCACAAACATGTAAACATACAAGACCTGGGATTTTTTTTGTCCCCAGCCGGGATTCGAACCCGGGATCTCTCGCATGGTAGTCAGATGCACTAACCACTGCGCCACAGAGGTCTTCAATTAAAATAAAATAACGACAATTATTTTCCCAAAGTACCTAATTAGACGCAGCTGCTAAGTCATAGACAAAATATTATCGATAGATTTTTATAATGTTGTGTCCCAGCTGCAATTGCTACTCATTTGAGTAGCATTCAAATGTTGACAGAAATTTGTAGAAAAAGTACACAGACTTCGACGAAAATTGAACATTATATTTCAGTAAATAAAGGTGGTTTTACTTTCTCACTTTCGGATTGCTTTCCTTGTTCATGTCATTACAAATTTAATTTCTATTAAATTAAATACAATGGAAATACTACTTACCGATGGAATTTTACGGCATGATCGGTACATTTTGGTCCCCAACTTTTATTTTCGCACTCTAACACAGCACAATAAGGCACTTTAGTAGAGTTTTCACAATTGTTTTCTTTACTAGAAGCGCACGGCAACTGAGGTAAGAAAACTGTCATAGACTACGCATAGGCAATACATTGCTAATGAGAGGCACGCGGACACCGCCCACTTACGATTTCTACTCTTTTTTTCTGTTCTGTGCTGTAAAACATAGCTTGAGCTCCGCGACAGCTGTCATCGAAATTGCGCCCATGAAGTGTTGAATTTTTTCACAGAATATTTGTACTGGGAAAACTCCGTACTTACTGCACACTATTCGATGTTTATATTCTATTTACTGAAGCGAACGACTAAAGGTAAACAAAGACACAGCGTCTCTCAAACTTACATCCCACTCAAAATAGCTCATGCACGCAGTTCTGCTTGCATCGTATACATAGGTTTGGCAGAATCAGCGTTGGGTCCCGGCTCGCCCATATTTTCCGTTTCGTAATAACAAACACAAAAGTACAACAACAACTGGAGGATGGACCAAAAAAGTAGGTACCAATACCTTATTGACAATGATGAACAGACTAAAGAAAATAAAATAGCCTACCTACATAGAGAACTTGCACAACACGTCAATCTTACTTTTCTTTGCCTCTAATTAAAAAAGAGGTTCGTGGTCAGCTCTCCATACTTCTTCCTACACTTCGCGTAGCGCATTAGCATAAAATAATCGATCAAATCGGCCTTTAAACAAAAGTCCATCATCTTTGCTAGTTGCGAACATATTTGGCAGCAGTAGGATCGCTTTTTTTGAGGACCACTGAAATTTTAGGTAATTTTTGGGGCATAGATGTCTTAAGCAAATGGTATTTTCATGATAAAATAAAATATTTAGTTAAATAAACTGCGAGTGAGGGATAAATAAGGTAATAACAGTGTTATTGTGTTTATTGCTTAATGGTATTTATTAGGCATATCGTTTTGTATAACTTTGCTAAATATTATGCAGTGTTATAAATGTGGCATATTGAAAAACCAAATTTTTGACAGGTTGACATTTAGTCGTTCGCTTCAGTAAATAAGGTTTAAGCAATATCGTAACCTAGCCCTGTCAGTGTGACAGCTGTCGCGGAGCTCAAGCTATGTTTTACAGCACAGAACAGAAAAAAAGAGTAGAAATCGTAAGTGGGCGGTGTCCGCGTGCCTCTCATTAGCAATGTATTGCCTATGCGTAGTCTATGACAGTTTTTCTTACCTCAGTTGCCGTGCGCTTCTAGTAAAGAAAACAATTGTGAAAACTCTACTAAAGTGCCTTATTGTGCTGTGTTAGAGTGCGAAAATAAAAGTTGGGGACCAAAATGTACCGATCATGCCGTAAAATTCCATCGGTAAGTAGTATTTCCATTGTATTTAATTACAGGTTACAGGCTATGCCTAGTGTGGAGATCCCAAGCTATCTTACGAAATACAAAATTGTGTAGTGTGCAGTGAATATGTCTCTGGAAAATGTTTTGTTTTGTATTGTTAATGTAATTGGCAAATAAACTCTATTTTTTTTTTTTTTTTTTTTTTTTTCATTAGTAAGGCCGCTTGTATTTTACATTACCTGCGGCACGGAGTCGCAAAGCGAGCCGCGAGTGCTGAATATGAACGCGCGCGTCTGGTAGGACTGCAGCGAGTGGAAGTTGTCCACGCCGAGCACGGAGCCCCAAGTGTCCTCCGTGTAAAGGCGTGGTGTGAACAGCGCGCCGCCGCCGCCGCCGCCCGCGCCGCCCGCCGCCACCACTTCCGCGACGCGCTCGTACTGGCCTGGGGAGCGGTGTAAACGGTGACCCTCAAACAATCCGTCATTAAAATAAAAAAATACCTAAAAGATAAAACATTCACTCAATGTTGAACGGAAATAAAATGGATAAAGATTAATGTTAGTGTCAATTGAAATTTATTTAGAAGTAGCTAACTGATAAAAAACGGTGAAGCCACTCGGCGCTGCCACTTCCGCGACGCGCTCGGACTGGCCTGGGGAGCTGTGTAAACGGTGACCAATAAAATATTTGCTCAAACAATCCGTCATTGAAATAAAAAAATACCTAATAGATAAAACATTCACTCAATGTTGAACGGAAATAAAATGGATAAAGATTAATGTTAGTGTCAATTGAAATTTATTTAGAAGTAGCTAACTGATAAAAAACGGTGAAGCCACTCGGCGCTACTACTTCCGCGACGCGCTCGTACTGGCCTGGGGAAAGCGGTGTAAACGGTGACCAAATATACCAATAAAATATTTACTCAAAAAATCTCTCTTTGAAATAAAATACCTAAAAGAGAATACATTCACTCAATGTTGAACGGAAATAAAATGGATAAAGATTAATGTTAGTTTCAATTGAAATTTATTTAGAACTACTACTGCTGCTACTACTTCCGCGACGTGCTCATATGTAATGACCTGGGGAGGGGGTGTAAATGATGACCAAATATTGTGTGCTGCTCTGCCGCAGAGCCACCACCTTAGAATCTGATTATTTATAAGGATGTTCGTCAAACAAACATACCGTACCTATGCCGTTATCGGCTGTACGTGCCTTAGGCAATGATAAAATAGACATTGATTGTGGCTCTGCTGCGGAGCATACTCTCTAGCAGAGCATGATAGATAGATAGAACATTCTTTATACTACACCTGCTTGGAAAGTACCTTGATACTTTATCAAATTTACGGTAGAAAGTACGTCATTGCATATCGAACAAATATGCGGGGAGAAAACGCATCTGAGCGGGAGAGAAAAGTGTATGAAAATCCATTTCTTACGTGGTTTTTCTTTTTTAATGTTGGGTAAGACTATGCGTCGGTAACCTAAATATCAAAAGCCAAAAAGTTTTTACAGTGAGTTTTTATCTCCAAGTTCGGAAAATGACACTGGCCACTAGCAACAATTTCAATATAAATTTCAATTAGTAAAGATTTCGTTTTTTATTTTCCTTGTAGGTGTAGTATAAAGCACTACGTATCACTCGAGAGAAACTGCGATTCCCGATCTCAGGTGTTTTAAAGCCCTCGCCTACGGCTCGGGCTTCAAACGACACCCTCGACGGTAATCGGTCACTTTCTCCTCTCGGTGAACAATGTACTATTATTGTATGTACACCAGGAATTACACGTGTGCTCAGGAAACGCTCCTAGTTTTCGATTAAAACTGTTGCACGAGTAGTAGTGTCTATTGCGTACATGTTAAAAAATATCATTATTAGACAGCGGTTTTATTTATTTTACCTAACTAAAATTTTCTTAGAAAGCGCCTGGTTATTATATGTTAGCAATTTTTTTCTAGACTATCGCTTACGATTATTTCAATTAAATTAAAAGGAATTAAAGTTTAACTTCAGTTAACTTTTAAGGTAGTTACATATGTTAAATAATAAATGTATTTCGTTCCAAACTGCTTTTAATTTAATTGATATGCTTTATCATAAACGATAGTCTAGAAAAAAATTGCTAACTATTTTTAGTACTAAACTAAAAATTTACAAAAAGATAAGAATGTTTTTTATGGTAACAGGAAAAACACATACAAAACATTTGCAAAGATACAGTACAATTGGCGGCCTTATTGCCTTGTATTTTATTTTTTAAAAACTCACCGGACTGGTAACTCATGGCGATGGCCATTCGCTCCATGAAGAACTCCTTGTGCTCTTGCGTGAGCGGACTCAACAACAACTTGGCCAGCTGCTTGGGGCACATCATCGGAAACCTGACAACAAAATGGCAATAAAACCCCCTGTTCCTCGTACACTAAAAGCCATCGCAAACAGTGCGACTGGTCGCCGCGTCTAGTCGCCGCGTCAGACGCGACGTTGTCATTTGCTTCTGGCGTCTTGTCGTTGCAACTCCGCGACTCTGACGCCAAGTGTGCGAAGATTAGAACAAAATATATGAAAATTGATGGCCGTAGCCTGTCGTCGCATCTAGTCGCCGAACTGTCGCTGTCGTGTGTCGCCTAAGTAGTGTGCGCATAGGCTAAGGGTCGGTTAGGGTCGGCCTTAGGGCGGCTTGAAAACTGACAGTAAGACCAGCCTACGGCAGCAACGCTAGTGGCATTTATCGGAGCGGGACCGTGCTTCACAAGGCACGTTAAGCAATTGGTGCCGGCTGCCGTCGATAGATGGCAGTCGTTAATCCAAGTCAGAGACCTTTAGGCGGCTTTAACACTTCTGACACTAAGACCAGCCACTAGTCTTACAAGCCTCCACCAATCCGGACTAGGCCCCCGTGGTGAAGTATGGCCTGTACCTTTCTCAGAGAAGAGACCCGAGCCCCTCGGTATGGACTTAATTAGTTGAGGATGATAACTACTTGAGTAATGTTCTGTCACGCTCTTTTCTGGCGAGATTTGACGAGACAGCACCACAGTTAAGTAGTGACTCAGCTAAGTTCCTTCTCAATTCAGACGCTGGCCCTGACAGTGACGTAAGCGCTTGCTCAAGTGTTGTCATACTCAGGTATGACAACTTGAGTCAAGCGCGTGTCGTCTGGGGACGGCAAGGAACAAGGAGTGTCAACGACACAGAGTATGTAGATGTTTTCGATCGTTTTTCTTTCTATTCTGTGTAAAAAAACTTTCCAATCTGTGAGTGAGTGACAGAACTATAGAGTAGAATGTGATTCTATATGCATGAAAAGGAACCAAAGAAACCCCGCTGCACGCTATCCGCTACGCAGACAGATTTGTTTAGTTTCAGTTCCGCTTCCTTCCTTCATTCATTCATTCAGACAGAGTTTGCGTCAGCGCCGTCTATCGTTCGAAGGAGGTACTATATTTTTTTAAACTCATTGGATTCACCATGTGGCTCCATTCAAATGAAGTGTGAGCCCGTTGAAAAAACCTAATAAATAAAACAATTAGCTCACCGAACGTGAGAGAAGACGGCCGTAACTAAGGACTCCCAGTGTAACTTGATCTCGGCCTCGGTCAGCCCGCTCGAGTTGAGACGCTCGCGCTGCTTATTCAGCCACCGCACTACGAACCTGAAAGGGAAATACAAAGTTACTACTCGAACAAGCGAGGGCAGCCAATCATCTTTTTACTCAGCGGCAGGGCGTCCGCTCAGCTCGACACTAAGGCTGACATTCAGAGACGAAAACTAAGCAAACATTGGTCTCAGAAATGTCGAAATCACGTACTTATAATTATAACATGCATTTATGAAAATAAAATCAAACATATAAATATACATAGGTACAAACTACTTTTCCTAACACCCTGTATATATTACATGCAATATATTTATTTGTTTGATCTTATTTTCATAAATGTATGTTGTATTGACCAATAAAAGTAGAAATAATTCTGAAAGTAATTATTGGTTTTATTGTAAATAAATCAAATTGAAAAAGATTTTCTTTTTCTGTAAATAACGCTGCAACGTGACGTTTTTCCGGCCCGGCCGCTCGTACGAGTTTCAACGTGTTCACTTGTATCGGTGCATTTGAAGAGGACGGGACGCCCTTTCGTTGTTTGTGAGAACGTATGGAGAGCGGAGACGCTCGGGCCGCTTCATATAAATCAAAAAGCGACTTGGCCGCGGCCGCTGGAATCTGAGGCTAAACCGCTCGGTCGCGCGGACGCATATAATAGGGTAGTTTCCAGGGTCAAAATAATTAAATTCTATTTAGTCCGTATTTTAGATTATAAAAAAATATTGGACACGTATTTTTTTCTTTTTTCGAGTAAACAAAAAACAACAAAGATATAGCCCATTAAAGTTACGTGTGACGTCACTCCGTGCTAAAAAATGCAGCACGGCGTGACGTCACACGCAACTTTAATGGGCTATATCTTTGCCATTTTTGGTCTAATTTACAAATAAAAAAATACGTGTGCCTTATTTTTGAATAATCTAAAAGTCGGACCAATTCCATTTTTAGGGCAACTAGCCCATAAGAGCCTAAGGGCGCACTCACTCATAGAGGCTCATCTCGTTATGCAGCACGAGGTCACTTTGTTGCAGAAGCGCCAGCAATGTGTCCCCCTCCAGCTCGCCCAGCTCCGCCTCCGAGCACACCCACTCCAGGTTCCACTTCACGAACCGCTGGCAGCACTGCGGGGTAAATGAATCGGTTGTTTCAGAAAGAACATTAGTCCAAATTTTGTGTGATTGACTTATTGTTGTTTATGGTATCCTTGAGGGTAGATCTACAGATCCATATAGAAAGAACATTAGTCCAATGAATATCAATTGAACTACGTGTACGCACTACGACTCAGTAGACGCAGAAACAACATTCATTGGTCCCACTGAGGGGTCAGTTTTTTATGTCTACTGAAAAGTAAGCAGATTGTGACTAATGTTCTTTCTGAAACTACCCCTTCAAATGAGGACGTCAGAGTGCGTATACTGAGTTGTTTCAATCACTTTCGATAGCGAGAGCGTTTGCGTTTTGCATAGGAGTGCCAAAGAGACAACTAGATGGCGCGCTTTGTCACTCCTATGCAAATCGCAAACGCTCTCGCTATCGAAAGTGAATGATAAAACTCAGTATAAGCACTCTGAGTTGTTTCAATCACTTTCGATAGCGAGAGCGTTTGCGATTTGCATAGGAGTGAGAAAGAGACAACTAGGTGGCGCGCTTTGTCACTCCTATACAAACTGCAAACGCTCTCGCCATCGAAATGAAAAAACTCAGTATAAGCACTCAGTGGCCCAACCCACAAATTTTCATATTCCTACTTAAAAATAAAATAAAATAAATAAACTCACGCCCGTTATCCCCGAGGGGGTAGGCAGAGGCACCAATCACTAGAACTGGGGACTGGAACTTTATTCGTACTTATCTATTGCATTATGCTATTTAATAGATTTGTGATAGCCATCTCGTATTGTTTGTTAGTGTCATGGAGTCCGCAGAAAGAGGTCATTTTAAATTCTTTCGTGTATTTCTTTTGAAAAAGGCAGACGAAAGTTTACTTTTGAAATAAGGCGCCAAAAGGCTATCTGGGGCAATATCATCAATATGGCGTCGCATAGGAATTATGACGTCCTGCCAATAAACCAACCAATGAACGTAAGAACGAATGAATGAATGAATGATGGTGGGAGGTAATAGTTCTCTAAATCCTGTCTCTCTGCTAACAGGGTTGGACTAGAAAAATGGGTAACTGTAACTTTTATTATTATCTCTTCTTTCTTGTGTGCAATAAAGAATCATCATCAATCCATTATGTCCCCACCGAGGGGTCTCTTCCCTGAGGAAGGTATAGGCCATACTCCACCACGGGGGCCAAGTCCGGATAGGTGAAGGGTTGCAAGACTAGTGGCTAGTCTTACTGTCGGAAGTTTTCAAGCCGCCCTAAGGCCTCTGACTTCCATCTATCGACGGCAGCCGGCACCAACTTCTTAACGTGCCTTGCGAAGCACGGAACCGCTCGGAAAAATGCCACTAGCGTTAGTCATAGAACGGTCACCCGTCCATGCATTGAACGCGCCCTATGTTGCTTAACCTTCGTGATCGTTTAAGATCACTCAGGCAGCCGGGGCTACGAGCAATAAAGAATATTTTATCTTTTTTTTTTTTTTATTAAAAACTGACCAACGATTGACCCCGATCTCACCTGATGGTAAGTGAAGATGGAGCCGACGATGTTCCTCGTTGGTTCAGTAAGAGCCTATTCACTCTAGCCTTAAAGGCACCCAAATTGTACCTTTCCGGAAAAACAGAGGAAGGGAGCGAATTCCATTCCTTAGCGGTGCGCATTAGAAACGACGAGGCGAAACGCTTCTAGGTCTTCAGACCTTCAAAAGGTCTTATAAAGAATCTTATAAAGAAACCCAGGTCATGGATGTTTACATGTTTGTGACGTCGCTGTTTCTGGTTCCTACGACACAGGGTATTCTAATGTGGGGCCAGAAGCAATGTATGTGCCTGTATGTAAATGTTATAATTATCTGTTGGGAGGAACGCTCGTAGATTGTTACCTTGGCAACGTCGTTGTGACCGCAGGCCATCGTATACTGCATCCAGGCCACTAGCTGGCCTCGCTTGGCCGCTTGAGCAATGTGGTTGGACATGTAGCACAGACACAGCGCAACTAGGTCCTGCAACAGTAATATCCTGATTTAGTGGTGACGATACATGGTTGGGACGCTTATTTTGAGTTTAAAAGATCTTGGATCTGAATTCGGCCTTGTAGCCGATAATAATAGGTTATTTGACAGACTGACTGACTGACTGACTGACTGACTGACTGACTGACTGACTGACTGACTGACTGACTGACTGACTGACTGACTGACTGACTGACTGACTGACTGACTGACTGACTGACTGACATATCAACGCAGGGCCTAAACTATAAGGGCTAGAAACTTGAAATTTTGCACAGAGGTTCCTTTTGTAACGTAGGGGAGCACTAAGAAAGGATTTTTGAAAATTCATCCCCTAAAGGGGTAAAATGGGCGTTCAAAGTTAGTATGAAACTTTGCCGTTTTTTAAGTTATTCGAATGAAATTTGGTACGAAGGTTCTTCATTTAAAATTATGAAACACGTGTAAAATATTTTTTTTAAAAATCATCCCTTAAGGGGGGAAAAGAGGGGTGCAAATTTTATTCGAATGAAATTCAGCATGAAGGTCCTTCATTGAATGTCTTGAAACAAATATAAAATAGTTTTGCGATAATCATCTCTTAAGGGGTTAAAAGAGGGGTGCAAAGTTAGTATGAAATATTGCCATTTTTTAAGTTATCCGAATGAAATTCAGTATGAAGGTCACCTCATTGAAAGTCATAAAAGACGTGTAAAGTAGTCTTTCGAAAATCATCCCTTAAGGGGGTAAGAGGGGGTTGCGAAGTTAGTATGAAAGCTCTTTTGCATGCGCTAAAAGTATCCCTATCTTATTTGCAAACACTTTACTCAACTAAAGCCCCACGCGGACGTAGTCGCGGGCAACAGCTAGTATTCTTATAAATTATTATTTGACAAATGATCAATTTTTTTCGACTTTAAAATATTGATCATTTGTCCAAAAAAAAAGAATAAAAATTGATAATTTTCTATCTGTAGCCATTTTATCGAAAACGGCCAGGATCGGCCGAATCTATGATGACGTCACAGCGCAGCAAAAATGGCGTCAGCGGCGTTCATACATTCATTGGTTTACTGACCAGTGACGACATGATTCCTGTGCGACGCCATATTGCTCAAGATGGCGTTTTGGCGGCTTATTCTAAGTGTTTTTTTATAATTTTGTTTTATTTTAGAAGAAATACACGAAAGAATTTAAAATTACCACTTTCTGAGCACTCAATGAACACTGACAAAGAAACTGAGATGGTTTTCAGAAACCTGCCAAATAGCCTATTACTTTGTTTCCTAAAATAGATTTGTGTATTTGTAGCAGCAATACCAATCGCTAACCGTGAATGAAAGTGTCACCAACTGTTTAATGTGCCTTGTGAAGCACGGTACTAGTTATCACCTTAAATTAAAAACCAAACCACGACACAGGGTAACCTAGTGTGGGGCGAGAAGCAATGTATGTGCCTGTATGGAAATAACATAACATATCATTTACATACAGGCACATACATTGATTCTGGCCCCACACTAGGATACCCTGTGTCGTGGGAACCAGAAACAGCGACGTTATGTTAATGTTTGTTGACGAAAGCCCTTCAGGAATTCAGGAAACGCGATATTTTCAATAGAAAAAGAGTTTGTTTGTACAGCAACACCATTCGCTGATAAATTGTGCCCGGATAACGGCGACAGGCTTGCCACTTGTCACGTTTGGGACCTAATAAACTCGGCAAAACGTGGGTCCAGTTCTAGAGACAGGTGCCTCTGCCTACCCCTACGGGGATAACGGGCGTGAGTTTATTATTTTTTATTATTATTATTATTAAAAAGAGTTTATTCGGTTTACAGTGTTCGTCAGCCATTAGTTTTTCAAGAAGAGAGAGAGGGAAACTGTACAAATCCATAGACAATACAGACGGTAATAGCGCCATCTGTTGGAATCGATACAAATGTATAAAACCATAGACAATACAGACGGTAATAGCGCCATCTGTTGGAATCGGTACAAATTAAGCCAATGCGTAATCCTCGCATAGATGGCGCTTGGTACTAAATTTATACCGCAATGCCACTAGATGGCGCGAGCTGTCTTTAGACAATGTTATGTTATTGTTTTTGTGAATCGATCGCCCCACCGAAAATTATACAGGTTAACAATTGATGGCCATGCAATACAGACGTATTGGAGTGGCAGCTATGCTTACCTTAACATTATACTTGTCGGCGAGGGAGAGTACAGGAAGCACTGTTTGATGCGAAATACGGATTTGGCCCGTGTAGAAGTATCTATAACAAACAATACAAATTATGTTAGTGTTGTCTTGTCAAGTATTTTTTATCAAATTCCTCCGAAACGTGTTGTTCGCTATTATCTAATTAATTATAAAAAAATAATTAATAATTAATTAATTATAAAGCGGTGGTGGCGTAGTGGGGTTGACCCTTGCTTCTCGATCATGAGGGTCTGGTTTCGAACCACGCATGTACCAACGACTTTTAGTTACGTACATTTGTTTGTACAGCAACACCATTCGCTGATAAATTGTGCCCGGATAACGGCGACAGGCTTGCCACTTGTCACGTTTGGGACCTAATAAACTCGGCAAAACGAGGGTCCAGTTCTAGAGACTGGTGCCTCTGCCTACCCCTTCGGGGATAACGGTCGTGAGTTTATTATTATTATTATTTTTATAAAAAAATATAAATAAAAAATAAACTCCCCGAGGGGGTAGACAGAGGCACCAATCACTGGGCCCACATTTTGACATTAAAAAAAATATCTTGTCAAGTATTTGCTATCAAACTCGTCTGAAACGGGTTCAGCAATTTTTTTGAATATAATCCGAAACGGGTTCAGCATTTTTTTTTAATAGTTCTGACAATAGGTCGAAGGTTAAATAAAATGGCAAATCAACGTTTGCCTGGTCACCTAAGAATTACATAAGCATTGAATTTTCTCTATCTAAATTCAATGACATAAGATTAGACTGACTGAATACTGTTTACGTTAAGTACTGGATACTGGCGCCCCAAGACGAGTGAGGCCTATGTGAGCGTCAAATGGATGATGATTTACGAGTATATAGAGAGTGTCTAATTATAATTAAAAGTGAAAATTTATGTAGTAATAAAATTTACGGGATCGACTATCTCGTTGGTCTGGGTAATAGCATGTTAGCTACCGAAAAGATGTCGTAGGTTTGATTCCGATATTTTCATGTTTGTAACGTACCTGCTTGATTACTCAGGGTATCCTAGTTAGGGACCAGGACAAGTGATTGTGTTGTGTGAAAGTTATTATAAAATATTGGTTATTTTATTCAGTAACTTCATTTTAACTCCTAGGGACGATGCGAAGTGAAGATGGAGGGTCAGACGGATGGAGGGTCAGACGCAGGGTGGGTCAGAGGGCGGGATGGTCACACTGAAAGAGGGTGACGGAAGGTCAGAGGGACGGAGGGTCAGACGGACGGAGAGTCAGACGGAGGGAGGGTCGGACGCAGGATGGGTCAGACGGACGGAGAGTCAGACGGAGGGAGGGTCGGACGCAGGATGGGTCAGACGGACGGAGGGTCAGACGGACGGAGGGTCAGACGGACGGAGAGTCAGACGGAGGGAGGGTCAGACGGACGGAGAGTCAGACGGAGGGAGGGTCAGACGGATGGAGAGTCAGACGGAGGGAGGGTCAGACGGATGGAGAGTCAGACGGAGGGAGGGTCAGACGGACGGAGAGTCAGACGGAGGCAGGGTCAGATGGAGGGAGGGTCAGACGGATGGAGAGTCAGACGGAGGGAGGGTCATACGGAGGGAGGGTCAGACGGATGGAGGGTCATACGGAGGGAGAGTCAGACAGAGGGAGGGTCAGACGGATGGAGGGTCAGACGGCCGGAGAGCCACTTACTTGAGAAAGTGTGGGAAGACGGCGGCGGCGCTAGGGGTCTCCTGGAGGACTATCTTGCTCTCCCTCCACTCGCTCCACTCCCGATTCATTAGCATCACCTGTGCGTATAGCAAGAGTATTTAGACAATTATCACGAGGTACTGAAATTATTGTCTCTTGACTTTCCTTTGACTGACTGTCGCTTTACTCGAAAATGTAATGAACAAACGTTTTCTTGTAATTTACATTACTGTGAAATTTCATTATTTTGGAACCAAATGCATAGATAAAGAATTTTTTTCGTAACCATGCAAAAGAAATATTGAACTAAAAATATGACGTTCTATAACTATAGTCACAGGCCTTAGGGCGGCTTGAAAACTTCTGATAGTGAGACCAGCCTCTAGTCTTACAAGCCTCCACCAATCCGGACTTTGCCCCCGTGGTGGAGTATGGCATATACCTTCCTCAGGGAAGAGACCTGTGCCCCTCGGTGGGGACATGATGGGAAGATGATGATGATAACTATTTGGCCTAATAAAAAAAATCAAAACTACTTGAATTAAAAAAAAATCTTCTATACAAAGCAAGATATTCCTATCATAACAATAAATAACTCAAGAAACTCAGGTTTCCTTACAAAGTTTTCCTTCACAGTTAGCAAGTGGTATTGCTACTTAAACTTCAAAAATGTGTATTTATATAGGGTACCTCCATAAGAAAATTTAAAACAATATTATGGGTTAAAGGAGGACCGGCAAACATGTATGAAGGGTGGTCCAAGAACCAATAACGACGTGAGAGATATGTCATTGGAAAGGTATTTCAACTTACTTTTTTCAAGTTACTATGGTAATTATTATTTTTATTATTTACTCAAGAAATTTCACAAAAATACTCACTCAAATCTGTGCAGGTTTATCTTTGAGGCGAGAAGACTTCGAAGAGAGATTACTGACCAATTACTGAGTGAAAAAAGTTGATGAAGTACCTGGAACACCTGGCTGCTAGCGCAGAGGATGAGTCGGTGCGCCGGATACCCCACCCCGCCGACCTGGAGCTCCAGGTCGCTCATCAGTTGCTGAGCGTACAGCGACGCGATCTTGAGCAGCACACTCTTCGAGTTATCCACCTGGAAGTGGAGTGATTTAATTTTTCCCATCTTGTTTCGGTAAAGACATCATTCTTAACCAGTATAGAATAAAATGAGCTCCTTTTATCCCGGTTTATGTCGCAATAGGCCCCTTTTAGTGTTTATTGATTTTTTGTTATGCCCATATCACAGGAAACCAGCCCCTGATAGTTTGTTTTGGACACGTCATATTAAGGACCCATTCAAAATCTATCAACTGCAATTGTTAGTTTGATTTCCACGAATAAGTCGATGAGCCCCTTCTTTTCCTGTACCCTTCAATTAGTTAAGTAGGTAACCATACAGTTGTTAGAATTAAGAAATATCGACAGACAGTTATTAGAATTAACCTGTCACACAATCGGGTCCCGGAAGGGGTGAAGTGGCTGTAGTGCTAGGCGATTTCGCGCTGCCATTTTTTGTGATTTTTTTGTAGACGCAGTTCCGCATCTCTCAAATTAGAGAAAGTACCAAATAACAATTAGAGAAAGTACTAGTAACAAAAATAGAGGGCAGTCCTTAACACAAACTACGATCCAGTTACATCGGTGTTTTGTAAAGCTGTGTTTACATTAATTACCTATATTGGGTACGCAAAATTGTTTCGGTTTTTTTACTTGTCTACTGAAGAGTCCTTTCTAATGTGGTTTCTAAGTAGTTTTTTGATAATGACTAGAGATTTGACTTCTTTAATATCTTTCGGAAGTTTGTTTTATGTACATAGTGGCACACTCTGATACTACGCTCCTCGTTCCATATTTTGTTCTATAATGTTGTATAAAAATATTATTAGCTTGTCTTGTGAGACTTTTTTGAAAATGTATCTTTTTGTAAGAGTTATTTAGGTATCATGTGTTAAAATTTTTCTTAAAAGTATGCAAGTCTTATATAAAATTTGTATGTTTGGTATTTATTAAGTTTTGTTTCTGCATATATGTATCTGTATAATAGACATCAACCACACTAAATAAATTGTGATTCTTTAAAATTCTGTAGCGGATTAAACCCTACAATATATACAAAATATGAGAAATTAATAGAAAGTATATAAACAGATTGATTGAATAATGTACTCAATGGACAATGATAAAAAAAATCTTCCGCACAACATCACTTGTCCTGGTCATAAACTAAGTTACGCTACAGAATACATAATAGTACAGGCACAGAAGATTCACTCCGCAAAATCAATTAAAGAAAAAGGGACTCTAGCAGCGATACAATTACGTGCAATTCAGATCGCACGGCGCTGAAAAAGCTGCGTTATATTCACCTACAATTACATGTTGCCTCTCTTTCTACCGCATAACTCTTACCTCTTCTGGCGCCTGAATTCTTACCTATGTGCCACGCCGGAGTGGTCGCCGCATGTACTAACGCGTTCGATACCGACACGCGTACTTGAACAGGGCTGGTAACGCTGGTCGCCTAAGCTGAGGCCATTTGTACAAATGTGGGAGTTGGGAATCGAACCCATGAACTATGGCATGGTAATTAGACTTAATATCGCTTGGCAAGGCAAACAAAATAATTTCGTCCTAATTATATGAGATTTTGTATTAACAGGTAAGAGTAAAAATTGGAGTGACACAGATATTTTTGAGACTATTCCTTTTCTGCATATATAAAACTAAAAAAACAAGTAAATATCAGCCTCAGTAAAATCATTAATATATTTTACAGAGTTTTATACATCAAATTATTCAAAACAGTATATTTCGAAATTTCGACCAATCATTTCTTTCTTATAAAAGACGACTTTTCAGGAGATAAATAAATCTGTCTGTCTTTTTATACCATGGAGTTTCGGTAAAAAATTAAATGCCATTTCTTAGATGTGGACTATTAGCTATAAATATAAGTAAACTAACTAAGATACTAATCTTTTTTAGCTTTAGTATAGACGCATTTTTCGAGATAGTTTGCTGCATTTTTTTTTAAGATACAAGATTGAGAAAGTAAGGCAATGCAATGATACTTCTTTACAAATTGATTGAAGTGTTTTTGAACGACCTTCAAAGACAAGAAGATTATAGCAAATAGAAAATAATAGTTAAAAAAAGTTTCTATGTTTCTATATTCTTAAACAATTCCATCAATAGTTTCTTTCAATGGTTTAAATCATAAAAATAAACTAAAGAGATGGATCACTGGATTGCTACCCAATTTACAAAAAAATAAAATAATTTATCAGAATATCACCAAGAATGTACACAGCATAATTTCTTTTGAACTGAATGCAATAGCTTTGTTACAGGAATGGTTTGAAAATTATATAAACATTCAACTTTGTTACTTGACTGGTTTGCTCCAGGATATAATAAGGCCAACTTGCACCACCGACTAAAATCCATTTAGCGTTAAATTAAAATTAATTTTGACAGATAGTGTATGGCAAAACTGTCAAAATTCTGTTTAACTTACAGTTCAATAGATTTTAGTGGGTGGTGCAAGTCGGCCTAAATCTATAATTATCAAGTTAAGTGATTATAACATTTCGATCTTTGATCGAATTTCAACTTAGTTACTTAGTTTTAAGTGTTTAAATAAGTTTAAAAAGTGTTATTAAGATAAAGCGTTTGAAAAAGTTTAATTTAAAAATGATTGTTATCTAAGTAATTTCAGAAATTATTTTGTTTCAGTCAAGAGAGTTGTTGCACACCTGTAATTGGATGTTAGACTAGAACATAATCTACACAATGTTATTTTATTTAAGTGATGTATATAATAAATATCTGTTGGTTGTGTCTAATAAGTAATAATAATAATTTGTGAAGTCATGATGTTATAAATTATATTCATCATAAGTGACCTACTTTAAATAGCAAAATATTGCTAGAATAAACTAAAATAAACCTAGTAAAATAATTATCATAAGTGACCTAGTTTTGAATATTTAGCTCCATTTTAGGTCATAGTAAGTTGGAAGTGCTGAAGTGCTGAGTGCATTTGACAGTTCTACTACACTTTTATCAATATACATAGGTAACTTGGAAAATAATAACATAACATTTACATACAGAAACATACATTGCTTCTGGCCCCACACTAGGATACCCTCTGTTGTGGGAACCAGAAACAGCGATGTCACAAACATGTAAACAAAAATTTATACATGCCAAAACCCAAAACCACCTCATGGATGTAGGACACAGGTTCTAGCGATACTCTGCCAATACCATCACAAAAGTGATATGGTAGACCCAGCCTTGCTATCATGTATGTTACTGTCACACAGTGAAAATTTAGTAAGCTACAGTTGTCAACCGATTTTACATAGGTTTTCTCAGGAAGGATCTCCTAGCCTTATTCCTACATTAGTCATAGGTTGTTGTGATAAATTATCATTGGCAAACTTACTTCGAGATCATCGTTATCGTTTTTGTCACCACCCCCTTTCTCTGCACTCGAGGACGGCGACTGACGATCGACGGTTAGGAAGCTCATGTTAGTGACTTCAACAATTTAGCACCCGAGCCCGTGTAGATTTACAAGTAATTAAAATCAAACGAAGTCCATGGATTTTTTGGTGTGGAAAACTGACATTTACTAAACAGTAGTGCTGGTGAGTATAATGGCAGACTATCAGACTATAAATAACCGATTTTTATCGGTAACTTTGCACACGAAATCTAACTCGATTCTACCACGAGTAATCACGAAAAATTGAGGGCCAACACCACAGAAACCAACACTATGGGATCGTAAATTAATCTGTGATTGTAAAGCTTGCTCAGAAGAAGGAGTTCTTCTGAGAAAGCTTGAAAAGGCCACAGAACCTAAAATGTCAACTGTCAAGAAAAGTTTACTCTTCCAGTGCTGCCAGTGGAAGCAATTATTGTAATGAGCGTTTTTCCTTATGTCAAATTTAGTTTTAAAAGATTCCCTAGGTGGCGCTGCCGTACCGTAGTAATAATGAATGAAAACGTTTATTTCGGACCATAGAATCCATATAACTTAACCTAGCCTTAAAAATATCGATGAGACAATTGAAAATTTAATTGAAAAACATAATTGATTGGTTGGTTAGTCGACTGATCAGCTGAATATATACTAGTTAGTTAATCAATCACCCAACCAATCAACCAATATGCATCTTCTCAAAATGACGCCACATAGGGCAGTCTGGCCTGTCAGCCAATACTCGTAGGATACCGCTGGGGCTGCCGCGGACGCGACTAACTAGTGACGCTACTCGTTTGCGCATTAAGGCATGAAAGCCGTCCGTGCGGGCCTCGGCAAACATTCCTGAGGCACTGCAGTACCGCGGCAGCCCCAGCAGCATCCTGAAGATGTTGTTGTATTGTACGCGGAGAGCGCTGAAAGCCCGCTGGGTACATCTAGCCCACAGGCTGCAGGTGTAGAAGGATTGGCAATAGGCCTTAAAAAGGGTCACTTTTACCTCACCACCACACCGAGCAAACCTGCGGACCAGCATGTTCCCCCGGACAGCCAGCGCCCTCCGTTCTCTCTCAACATCCAGGTCGTCTGACAGGTCTTCAGTGACCCAGTGGCCGAGGTACTTAAATTGATGTACCCGTTTCAGCTCCACGCCATTTAGACTAACGGGGGGCACTATGGCCACTTTATGTTTGCGGGGCTGAAACACCATCAACTCGCTCTTTTTTTAGTTGTACCTTAGCCCATGCTGGTCTACATACTCCTCACACACTGTGATAAGCTTCCTTAAGCCGCTGATTGAAGGGCTCAGCAGCACCATGTCGTCAGCGTTACTAATGTTGTTAATACATTTTCCATCCATTGAACAACCAACCCTGGTACTGCTAAGCCCCTCAATCAGCTCGTTGACATATATATTAAATAGACGAGGGGAAGTCAGGCCTCCTTGTCTCACACCACATCGCAGACTGAACTCCTCGGAATCCACCCCGGACCATCTTACTACATTTGTCTGGTTGCTGTACCAATAGTCAAAAACTTGTATCAGCTGTTCCGGTAGCTCGGTTTCGGTTCTCAACTTATGCCAGAGCAACTCATAGGATACGAGGTCGAAAGCCTTGGACAAGTCCAAAAAACATGCGTAGACCGGCGTCTTTCTGTTGGTGTAGTACTGAACTGTTTGCTTGAGACTTAAAATTGCCGTCTCTGTTGACAGACCGGCTCTAAACCCGAACTGCCCGTCATGTAGTTTGCAATGTCTAGAGATGTGTTGGTCAAGCAAGCAGTCCAGCACCTTGGCCACCGTGGTCGCCAGTGAGATCGGTCTGTAGTTGGACTTATCGGACTTATCGCCCATTTTGTTTTTGACTATTGGCACAACAATCGTTCGCAGACAGTCTTTCGGTAGGTAACAGTGCCGTACACAGAAAGTGTAGAACATTGCTAACACCCTTGGCAGGTGCACACCCGCATGTTTTAAATATTCCACACTAATACTGTCATGCCCGGGTGAGTTTCCCCTTGTCATTCTGCCTATGACTCGAGCCACATCTCGAGCCGAGAACCAAATAGGGTTTGCACTATTTAATTTTAGTCGGTCCTCCGACAAAGGCGATGTTGGCGTCGGCCGTGCTAGCAATGGTGGATCAACTTGGAAGCTGTCTTTAAACAGGTTAGGTTACATATCCAGCTTACAAGTTTTACCTTCAACGTTCAGTGGCATACAGGGTCTTGGACCAAGCTTAGAGGTCTCTTTCCAAAATTGTTTAAAATCTTTAGTGGCATGATGAGATGCTAAAATATCTAATTTGATTTTTTCTGAATTATTTTGACACCATCTAAGCTTTGCCCTAAAGACGCGCCTCGACTCGCTCATATCATTATACAGCGGTCCGGAAGCAGGCTTTCCATGAGCCATCCACATTTGGAAGTACAATCTGGCCTCTTTGTGAACATCATACACATGCCTGTTCCACCCCACAATGTGTCTCCTTTTACGAGCGGGCCCCTCTTACAGCTCTTTGTAGCAGCTTCACTCAATATAGAAATTATATCGTTATACATCCTGTCAATCGTATCTCTATGCTTAACATTACTACATAAGCTATCACAGCACTCGGTGAGTTCAGAGGGAAAGTCCACTCGTTTAAGTCTATCATTGCATATAGTGTGAAACAGATATATTTGCTCGCTATCCCTTTCTCCCCATTGAACTCTATTATAAGGCTGGCTCGTCGAACACACATTGTGGAGTGAGAACATCAAAGTTGCATGATATTTCTAACGCTAGATGATTGGACCACGCAACGTCCTGTAGCACGCGCACTCCAACAACAGTCCTATTTGCGTCCTCAGTCACAACGCAATGGTCAAGCCATCCAGTACACCCATGCGCATCACTTATAAATGTAAATATATTATGTAGTCTTTCTATATCTACGCAAGACCACTGATTATCCGAACAGAAACTTAAAAGCTCATTACAGAAAAGCTCACCCGGGTGAGCATTGTAGTCCCCTAGCATATAAACCGAGCTTACATCCAGGTTTTGTATTATAGCATACATCTCCGCTAAACACGAAGTAAATTCTGTAAGATTGTCACTGTTATCAAACGGCATGTATACAGTGAAAACTAAGAAAGACCTATTATTCACCATCACTTTAATCCCCGCAATCCTGTCACTGCTACAGTCAATTACCGACACTGATTCAAAAGCTGACTTACGCCACAGTATTGCAACGCCTCCATATGGCCTCCCGCGGACAATACCTGCCGCTGTATCGATAGCCGATTTGCCTGTATAAGCAAAATCTGGATGAATAGCCCCCAGAAGGTCCAGATTATGAGGATACAACCACGTTTCTTGAAGACAAATTATGTCTGAATTTTCATAGACTCCCAATATAGTCCGTCAATCGCATGACAGACTTACTGTAACGAGTATGCATACCACTCCTATAATATACTCTTTGGTTATGCAGCCTCATTGTCATAGACTAATTGTCAGTGAGTCAATGTCTATTGCGTTGCCTAGATACGTCTATGTTATTTTTTATTCTTCTTGACAAACGTCTGTCTTGTAAAAACTCTTGTCAAGTACCTATTGTATGTTGATTTTCTCCATAAATAAAACACTAGGTATTTTATCGTAATATTTCGTTTATTTTCACGGCAAACACACACAACAATTCCACAAGAATTCACATGGTAGCAGAGCGATGAAGATATTTTAACGGCTCGCCAGGTAAAACTGGAAGAAAAATGTCAGTCGTTAAAATACAACCCTTGTCAAAAGAAAATTACGATACGTGGGTAATACATGCCAAAGCATACCTAGTAAAGAACAAACTATGGAAATACATCATCAAGGCACCGACAGCGTCAAAATCACAGGATGAAACCAGCACTCAAGATGGAATCGAGGAAGATGAAATCGCAAAATCAGAGCTGTTACTACTCATCTCGGCATCCGAATTAAAACAAGTTAAAAACTGCAAAACTGCAAAGGATGTTTGGGATACATTGCGATCAATCTACGCCAGTGCTGGACCAGCTCGCAAAGCAACATTGCTGAAACAAATTATCTTTACGAAACTAGGACCTAATGGTGACGTAAGAGAGCATTTAAACTCATTTATGGACTATGTAGACAAATTAAAAGATCTAGGCGTTGAAATTAACAGCGATCTTTTGTCCATAATCATGTTGTACAGTCTCTCAGATGAATACGAGAACTTTCGTATAGCCATCGAAACCCAAGACCAGTTGCTTAGTCCGGAGAAGCTAAAAATAAAGATTATTGAAGAGAGTGATGCCCGTAGACGCAACACAGACTTCAGTGAAGCCAGCACCTCCAATGATGAAGCATTTTACGCATGTTGCAAGATCTGCAAGCGAAAAGGTAACATTTTCAAGCGTAAATCTCACAAGATCTGCACAAATTGTTGGAAAAATAATGCATCCAATAAGGAAAGGCCCAAAACTAACAAAAACTCCAACGTATGTGACAAAAATAATTTCACCCAGCTATGTCTCCTATCCAAGCATGCTGCAAACAACGTTTGGGTCCTTGATAGTGGATGTACCTCCCACATGACTTACCAGAGACACCTCTTTAAGACCATGAAGAGTATATCAAGGAGATTAAGCTTTGCCACAGATGAAATAAAGGCTGAAATTAAAGGTACCGGAGTTGTACCTATCACTACAAAATGCGGATCATCTACAACAGCTACAAACCTCATGGATACGCTGTATGTACCAAGTCTCTGTACGAATCTACTGTCAGTCGGTAAAATTACAAACGCCGGTTGTTCAGTTGTCTTCACTAAAGACAAAGCAGTCATTGACAGTCCACAACACGGTACAGTCATAGTAGCTAAAAAGGAATCAGATGGCTTATACTACGTAAGGCCTGAGAAATCGAAAGAAAGAAATAACTTAGCAAACGATGAAGTTCCAGAAACGAAGGTGAATACAAATTCAAGTACCTCCATGGAAGAATGGCACAAGAAGCTTGGCCATATGAACGCCAAAGATATGAAGTGCGCCCTTAAGAATGGCCACTTGATCGGATTGGACTTTGATGCTAATGAAACATTACCCGAGTGTGAAGTTTGCATTCAAGCTAAAATGCATCGAGTACCAGCCCCACCACAAAGAACAACTCCTAGAACAATAGAGCGCCTACAAATTATCCACAGCGACGTGTGCGGTCCCATTAAAACGCCCACACTAGGCCAGAGCCGGTACTTTGTGTCCTTTATCGACGATTTTAGCAGATACTGCCGAGTCTACCTAATGAAAAATAAGAGCGAAGTACTCAACAAGTTCAAAGAGTTTAAGGAATTATCTGAAACCTTCACTGGGAATAAGATTAGATACTTACAATCGGACAATGGCACAGAATATGTAAATACCGACTTCTCCAACTACCTCAAGCAAAACGGGATACAACGCCGACTGTCAGCACCGTACACGAGCCACCAAAATGGTCTCGCAGAACGCAAAAATCGCACACTAACTGAAAAAGCGCGGGCGCTGCTACTCGAGGCAAAAGCTCCGTTACATTTATGGGGAGAAGCCATTCTTACTGCCAACTACTTGTCCAACAGAGCAGTCAATCAAAGCATAGAAGGCATAACACCATTTGAAAATTGGGTGGGCAGAAAACCCTGTGTCAATCACCTTTATGTCTTTGGTGCCAAGACTTTCATACTAATAAAAGATTCTAATAGGCACAAATTTGCATCAAAAGCAATCCCTGGTATGTTTGCGGGATATTCGGAAACCTCGAAAGCATTCAGAATATACGTACCTACCAAACGCAAGGTATTCGTTTCGAAAGATGTCAGAGTTTTAAAGAAGATGTTCTACGAGCATAATGAACAGAACACTGAAATCCTGAATGACAATACTGATGATGCAAGTGAAAACTGGATTGAAATATACGATCCCCCTAAACAACAAAATAATGCACCACCGCGGCCAAACACGCTGAACACTGATCAACCACAACTAAACTCAGACAGTAATGAAAACGCTGCTGAAAGTGATTACGAGTCTGCCCCTGAAGACGCAGATGAAAACGCAGATGGTACACATGATCGTGAGTCAACGTTGCCACCGCCACAGCATATACCACAGCCTGAAGTCAATGACGAGGATGATGAGCCTGATCCCCAACCTATACAAAATCCTGAATCTGACCACGACGAAGAAGAGTCTGAACCCGACCCCGTCCCAGATCTTCCCCGTCTAAGAGACAGAACACGTATAGTACCTCCCAAAAAGTTCGATGACTTCATCATGGCTGCTATTGAATCTGAACGACCTGTGGAACCACGTACTTACAAAGAAGCCATGACCAGTAACAGCAAAGCTGAATGGCTGAATGCCATGCACAGTGAACTGACCTCGCTTGCCGAAAACCAAACTTGGGAACTGGTAGACTTACCGAAAGCCAGAAACCCCCTGCCCTGCAAATGGGTCTACAAGATAAAATTGAATCCCGACGGCACAGTCGACCGGTACAAAGCTAGGCTGGTTGTCAAAGGTTTTTCACAAAAACCCGGCTTGGACTATGATAAGACATTCAGCCCAGTGGTCCGCTTGAGCACTATGCGAGCAGTACTAGGCTTAGCTGCTCAACAGAATATGGTTCTCCAGCAATTCGACGTGTCAACTGCCTTCCTTAACGGCTCTGTAAAAGAAGAGTTATATATGGCTCAACCAGAAGGCTACAGAGATGGCACAAAGAAAGTATGTCGATTGAAAAGAAGTCTTTACGGTCTCAAGCAGGCGCCCTTGTGCTGGAACGCTTGTATTTCAGAATACCTTATCGAATCTGGTTTCAAGCAAAGTACGCAAGACCCCTGCCTGTATATCAAAGATCATGTGCGAATCGCACTCTATGTGGATGACGGGTTGATTGCATCTGTCAATGAAAAGGCTGGTAGAGATTTTATCAATCAACTGAAAACCCGTTTCAAGATAACCACTAAGCCTGCTTCCTACTTTCTTGGCATGGAAATACACAAAGCCATAGATGGCACTATTACTGTTGACCAGAAAGGCTATACCAAAAAGATATTGGACAGATTCGGAATGTCAAACTGCAAACCTGTTCCAACTCCTGCCATAAAAGTTTCCCAAGCAGAACACGATAAAAATGACGCACCCGATGAAAGTAATTTCCCATACCGACAAGCTGTGGGTGCTTTAGCCTACTTAATGGTAGCTACACGGCCAGATATCAGTTATGCTGTAAGTGTCGTATCTCGGCATCTGGATAATCCAAGAAAGATTGATGTTTTGAACTTGAAGAGAATATTCAGATACTTGAAGGGGACAACAGATATGGGACTTATATTTAAAAAGACAGGAGATGACAAAACACTCCTAGCATACAGTGATTCCGACCATGGTGGTGATACTTCCACTGGCCATTCCACAACCGGAATGATTTTCCTTTTCTCTGGCCCCGTAATGTGGAAGAGTCAAAAACAAAACTCTGTCGCAGTTTCTTCCACTGAAGCCGAATTGATTGCCCTGACTGAAACAGCGAAGGAATTAATTTGGTTAAAAGCATTGCTTGAAGAGATCACCAAATTACAAAATGTACCGGTGATATATGTCGACAATGAATCTGCAATAAAACTCGCTGAGAATCCTCCCTATGAGTACCACCGGAGAACCAAACACATAAAGTTGAAACACTTTTTCATCCGTGAGTGTGTAGTTAATCAAGAACTCATAGTGAAACAAGTCCCAACAGAAATTCAGCTCGCCGACATGTTCACCAAGCCTTTGTCCGGCCCAAGACTCCTGCAGCTGTCCAAGAGAATTGGTCTGGAGAAGAATTGTTCCTCTTCTTCTTTTCTTCGTAACAATTCTTAAAAGTCAGGAGGATGTAACGAGTATGCATACCACTCCTATAATATACTCTTTGGTTATGCAGCCTCATTGTCATAGACTAATTGTCAGTGAGTCAATGTCTATTGCGTTGCCTAGATACGTCTATGTTATTTTTTATTCTTCTTGACAAACGTCTGTCTTGTAAAAACTCTTGTCAAGTACCTATTGTATGTTGATTTTCTCCATAAATAAAACACTAGGTATTTTATCGTAATATTTCGTTTATTTTCACGGCAAACACACACAACAATTCCACAAGAATTCACACTTACAGTTGTAACTAATTAGTTTACTTTTACTCTCATTCGGCTTTCTTTCCATGTAGGGATGTATTTAATTTTTCTGGTGCCTGCATCCTGGGTCTGAACCTAATATAGCGCCTGAAGGAAATCCCTTCTGGCCAGATGGTGTTATCCATGAACAATTGTATTTTATGCCGCGGTACATAGACTTTGTAGGCGTCATACTCTTTTTGCCGTTTCATGGCTATTTTTTCTAACGACACCGAAACTTGCGTTCTGTCTCTTATGTACTCTATGATGTCAGTAGCCAACGTATCCTTGTGGACGTTGTTTATAAACAAGGGCAGCCTGATGTCCGCTGCCTTAAATCTAGAATCAGAGCTCGTGGTGGCTGTGCCTTTCTTTCCAACAAATCTATCCTTGAGCTTATTTCGTCTCCGTACCGTAAACCAATCGCCCTCCCCATCATCGTCGTGCTCTTGTCCCGATATTATCTTTTTAGAGGCAGGTGTATTAGAGATTTCCGAAGCAAGCGGTCCGTCTATCTGTTTACTTAACGACCGGTACGATGACGCATCCTCCATCGAGGCTGGTTTCGAAACCTCAGTGCGCCTCCCGCTTGTGTCTTACCGGTTTTCGAAACTGAGGTGGTGGCCTCCACGCGCTTGCACTGCTCCGTAGGTGGAATAGAGATAGTTGTATCGGTTTCCTCAGGCGCATGCGAGGGAGAGCACACTGCTTGACCCTGACCGTGAATATCGCTTGTACGATCATTGACCTCTGTTTCGGTGCGCAATTTTGTTATTGTTTCAGAGGTCAGGTTAGAAACTATCGACCGGTAGGTTAGAGGACTTAATCCGATGGGACCACTATCACAGTTTATGCTTGACATGAAAGCTCCACGCTTTGGATTAACATTTCGGTAGTAACCATCCACAATGGTGTCATTGCTGGTACTGCTGTTTTGTTCCATTGTTTTCATTCGGTCTTCCACCTTCAATAACTGTTCATTCGTAGCGTACGTGGATTTAATACAATCAATCTCCTGTCGTAGGATAAGGATATCTTTGAGTAACCTCGACACGTCCACATGATCGAACGTAATTGGCGGTAGTTTGTTCAAGTCACAGGCGACAAAGGTCGGAATTTTCTCCGGATTTGTCTGTTTAAACATATCTATAATGTCAAATAGTTCCTTTTTCGACTTTCCCTCCTTACTCTTGTTTTTGCGTTTTATATTCGGCAGATGCGAGGAGATCGTTTGAAACAGCAGGGACTTCGCCTTTTCGATATCTTCGGATGAAAAGGCTGTTGCACAGATATTCACCAAACTTTCACTATTCATCACATCATTTTTATTTTGCACAAACGTTAATAACTCGTTTACTACCAGATTACAACTGCTACACTTGAGCAGATTACTCGTTTGCATAGCGCTTGCCATTCTGAGTACGCGCGCAACCTCTGTGGCAACCGCGCGCAAACTGTAATCTGTAACAATAATCGTCAAAGCAAAAAAGAATACTATGGTTCTGTGGAATTTGTGATTGATGGTTGATTACCTAAAAAAATGCTGTTTCGTTTGCTGATAAGTGCGCTTACTTACTATTTGGATAATTTGGAGTCTGCTGTGGATTGTGAGTTTGAATTCAATTTTTTATTACGAGAAACCTCGTCCGAATAGCAACCCCGGCTCCTTCTTCTCTTTAGTAATCTGTGGACTAATTTTGACATTGATTGC
Source organism: Yponomeuta plumbellus (assembly GCA_947310845.1). Taxonomy (NCBI): domain Eukaryota; kingdom Metazoa; phylum Arthropoda; class Insecta; order Lepidoptera; family Yponomeutidae; genus Yponomeuta; species Yponomeuta plumbellus. The sequence goes on from OX371200.1 coordinate 21,187,718, forward strand.
TACGAATCACAAATATGTATGTAGAAACGAATAGCGCCATCTAGATTGTCTCAAGGAACTAAGAAAAAAAATAAAGGAAAAACGCTCATTTAGACTGTTTCGGAACTAGAAACTTTAATGAAGACGTAAAGGTACCATAAAGATTCCACTAGTGTGCGGACCTGTGTGGCACACACAGTTCTGCATAGCGTACGGCACAAATGTTTGCTTTGGTCGACTCACTCAAGCGAACAAAAACAAATTGTGGGTGAACATTTTACATAGTACAAGTAGTGGACTCGTACCGACGCGCACGCACTCGTTGTTCGCGAACTCTTGCGTCTTGCTTCCGCTACCAAAGCGAAAACATTTATTTGTGCTCGCACCTTGTCAAGTGCAATACAATGCGCTCACAAAAGTTACACACAGCATTGCCGGTGAAAACAGAGCCTAAAAGCGATACCAATTTAGTACGCGTTGTGCAGTGGTTCTGCACAAAATGTTTGTAAACAAATGTGCTGCACACTATTTCGATGGAATGTACCTTAATACCAGTTTCATGTTTCGTTCATCTCTGATATCATGACTCATAGTTAGGTTTTTTTTTAAAAGAAAAAAAACCACTGCCCTACCAAACGAAAAGCTAGCCTTGTTTATAAAAAAATGATTCCATAGGAGTTCAAAAACATCAATTATAATGGTCTGTGGTGGAGATTTCACTAGCAAAGATGTATCCATAGATAGACTATTCAGAGCTTTGGTCTTAGAGGAATCGTGTTTTTATAAATAATGACGTGAATATTTAATAATGTTATTAATTCGGTGATTTTAAGTTGACGTCTGAAAATAAAGGGCTTTTTACTAAGATTTTTTGCGCTTTCGTCAATGAAAGCTTATTAAGAACTATTGTCAGGCCTGTCTCACTCCGCGTGTATATATCGAACGCGTAATTTCACGCGGTGGCCACTCCAGAGTGGCTGATAAGTAGGGACAAGACAAGAGCTTGCAAGAGCGAGCAGTGACGAGCGCGCGAGTTACGCTGTAGAAAGAGAGGCAACATGTAGATCTGAATTGCACCTAATTGTATCGCTGCTAGAGTCCCTTTTTCTTTAATTGATTTTGCGGAGTGAATCTTATGTACCTGTACTATTATTGTATTCTGTGGTATGTACTGTTTTAAAAAATGAGCGTTTTTCGTTTCTTTTATTTTTTTCTTAGTTCATTGAGATAATCTAGATGGCGTTATTCGTTTCTACGTACAAAATTGTAATTCGTCGCAATCAATGTCAAAGTTAGTCCACAGATTACTAAACAAGAGAAGGAACCAGGGTTGCTATTCGGACGAGGTTTCTCGTAATAAAAATAAAAATTCAAACCCACAGTCCACAGCAAAGACTCCAAAATATCCAAAATCGCACTTATCACCAAACGACAACAGCCTTTTTGTTTTTCCGTAATCAACCATCACAAATTCCACAGAACCATAGTATAATTTTTTGCTTTGACGTTTATTATTACGGTACGGCAGCGCCACCTAGGGATTCTTTTAGAACTAAATTTGACATAAGGAAAAACGCTCATTTTCTGATATTGGCCAGCTTGTATCTGCCAACACTTCTTACTGACAGACTTATAGTGCTCTGTGGACAGCAGACTGGTCAAAAAGATAGCGGTGGGGATTATCACTCATGGCAAATAAAAGCTAATTAAAATGTGTTGTAATCGATTTTAACTGTGCTCACCTGTTCAATAAAACAATTGCATACATACTCAATTTGTAACTCCATGCTACGTACACCAATAAAATGTGGCTAAGCAAAAAGCGAAATGTTATTTTCATGACAACAGCAGTTGCGTGCTGTTTCATCTTGTACCAGCTGTATTTCTTCGTGGCGATCTCGTCGGCAAACATGCGGTCTCTCAGATTTCGTGTGGTCGACAACTCGCAGGCCATGGAGATTATTCATGTCCTAACAGACGAAGACAGACTCCTTAATGACAATGGTGTCTTGCGTGGTGTCTTGTACATAAACATGCGGCGGTACCGGCCGGACGCTAACAGTGAATTTACATGCCTGAGCTCAAAGCAAAAGATCCCATATGAGCAAGTAAACGACGACTTCTGTGATTGTGAAGACTCCACTGATGAACCTAGTACAAATGCATGTGTTAATGGAACATTTTACTGTGATACTCAGTTCCATATGAGGCCAGTCTCTGTCAACTCAGTTCCCTCAGGTATGGTGAACGATGGGATCTGTGACTGTTGTGATGGATCTGACGAGTGGCTCCACAATCCACGAAAGCCCTTGTTGACTCAAGGGTCAGAGGTTCTAAAGAGACACTATGCCATGACATGCCCTAATATATGCATTAGATAGTTTTTGAGTTGTGATTTGTTGTGTAAAATATGTAAATGAAAAATAGATACCTACTTAGTTAATAACTAGCAATGAAAAACATTGTTAAGTCAAGAATTTCCAAAATGATAAGTAGAAGAAGTTGCAGAAGATTTAAATTTACACAAGTCATTTGAATCCCAGTCAATAAACTTAGAATAAATGCGAAATAACTGGCTAATTAATCACACAAATATGTAGTGCAGGGAGTGAACATGTTAAAAGAAGAATAATTATTGTTATAAGACTGATTTTAAAGTAATAAAAAAATTTGCTTTTATATACTTTTTTACTATTTGGAATGAGTATGCTGTAAAGCCTTTTGTAAGATGTCTGTGATTAAAACAAGCAAACATATTTTATAGTCTAGCCAGTAACTAGTAATACTAGTTGCTTGCAACTTCATTTTTCATGGGATAAAAGTATGTTCAGGCCCTAATCCCATACGTGGATACACACATAAAGTAATACCTAAATCCCAGTGATGTAGGCAGAGACCAGGGACTGCCACTTGCCACAACGCTGAACGATCACTTTCGCTTCATCAACATTCATTAGTCGTTACATGCACGCCTGCAGGCTTCGAATACTTTTTCTCTTGGCCTTTGCTATTAGTTATTTGGTCGAAGTATATTCTGCCTGGGACCATTTCTTTATAATCCTAACAATAAATTGGCAAAAACGGTGCGAGGCACATACAAAAAATTATCCTGAGAAAGAAAGACAACACAAGTAGTTTCGTATTTTTAAAAATATTAGGGTTTTAGGCTGCATTTATATTATCTTTGCCTGCTGAAAATACTTTCTAAACGACAATATACTTTACGATACGATCCGTCTCTTTCGCACTTACGAAATATTTGACCCGTTAAAAAGAGACCACAAGCATTTGACATCTAGAAAATTCCAGACGCGTTTCGTTCACTCAATCAATACACGCCACTCGTTCAATTTCCTGTCATTCACTTTTACGAATACAACCGGTGTGGTAAAGTTCGCACGACCGCACGTTCGCGAAAGTATTTTTGTGGCAAACTTTCAGTTTCCTTATTTCTGCAACGTACATCAAGTGAATAAGTCCTCAAAATGACTGTCGACGAAGGCGTAGATATCACCAAGGCGCAGGACCGTGGTGTTCTCAAGCGTATCCTGAAGGAGGGCGTGGGGAATGATACCCCGAATTCCGGCTGCCAGGTGACCGTTCATTACACTGGCACCCTTCTGGACGGCTCCAAGTTTGATTCCAGCCGCGACAGGAACGAGCCATTTGAATTTCAGCTTGGAAAAGGTGTGTATCACTGGAACTTACCAAGTTTAGGGTTTGACTTTCTGCCCTATTTTTCAATGTAAACTAGGCCCTGGTGGAACTATCTATCGCTTTGTTATCACAGAGGATGTGCTAAGACGCATGTAATGTAATTCAAACTCGATAGAATAAGTCCTAAAGGCCTGCGTTAGATGTTATCAACAGCCATTCAAATCTTGACCCTTCGGTCAAGGCTGAAGTACTTTTTGATACCTATTTTATGTTCTTGTCTTTTGAGTAAGTATGTCATATTCTAACACTTTTCCCGCCGAGGACTCGGCTCCCGAGTTCTCTAGAATGCTTCTCGCACGCCGACGACTCGGCTCCCGAGTCCAGTACATCCATAGGTGTAGGTGACTTGGCCATGCCGCAGCACCCGGCTACCGAGTTCTAAGATTTCTATGCTCAGGGTTGTAATTTTTTGTCGAAATCTAAGTATTACTTTCGTTCGCCGAGTATTACCTACTACCATATTTTTTGACATGTTTTTGGTAAATAATCGTATCCGTATCATATTCAAACAGACTCGACTTTGCTGCGTACATATTATTATTAATTCCATTTTTAGATCTTTTGACATTCGGCGTTTTAAACGTGATACGTAGTAGATTAATTAACAAAGGTTTGATTTTTGCCAACATAACCTCAAAATTTGTTTTTATTTTTTCTCAAAAACTACTGATTATCGACGCCCCCCCCTTCACAGGGGGGCATATACCCCTCCCCCTCTGCCCCCCACCCCCCTCCCAACCCCCCCTAAACGGCTGATATTGAAAATTCCTTCCCGTTTTTTTCTTGATCTTCGTGTTTAATGTTGTTCTGTTGTGGACAATGGAACGGAACCGTCGTGTGCGAGTCCGACTCGCAGTTAGCCGATTTCTGTTTACACTTTGTTATCTGTCACTTGTCAAAGTTGTCTTACGGATTATGGCGTGCGTGCGTCTTTATTAGATGTGATATGTAGATCAAATAATGTATTATAATATAAATAGTCAAACCAATATTATATAGAGCTAAATAATTTAATATAATTAATCAAAGTTACGTTTTAGAGAGCCTAATATTTAAGCTCTAATCTAACTATTTGTTTGACAACCCTGTGACGTCACGACCCGGCAGCCGAGTCGGCGGCTTGGCTCTAGTGCACCCGGCTCCCGAGTGCTCGGCGTAGATGTCTAGTTCCATTTGTTTGACAACCCTGTGTGACGTCACGACCCGGCAGCCGAGTCGGCGGCTTGGCGCTAAGTGAACCCGGCTCCCGAGTGCTCGGCGTAGATGTCCAGTTCGCACGCATTCTATGAAATGCACCCGGCTCCCGAGTCCTATGGCATTCTTTCGTGGAATGCCTTACAATGTTTAGATATTTGGGTAGCAGAGAAAGTGCTAATTGACTGTTCACAACACCTAATTCATGCTGGCTATCAGCTCCCTGCCGTGAGTGTGATCAAAGCTGAACACAACTTTTATTTATAATAGGGTCGGTGATTAAGGCATGGGACATTGGGGTGGCTACGATGAAGAAGGGCGAGCTGTGTGTGCTGACGTGTGCCCCAGAGTATGCCTACGGTACCTCTGGCAGCCCCCCGAAGATCCCACCTAACTCAGTTCTGCAGTTTGAGGTAACATTGATTTTAAAATTCTGATGAGTATGAATAGATGGTAAAAGAAATACATTTAGTTCTGCATGTTTTGTCTTTGTAAACAATGAATTATAAGAGAGAGCACCATTTATTTAATTACATGGTCAATAATCACAATAAAAATATTTGTTATCATTTGAGAACATAAAAAATTAAAACAATATCACATCTGGGCGATTCCGCTGTAGATGATTTCCGACATGATTTTTTCAATCACGCTATTAGTTGTTTTTTTTTGTTATTAGTGCAAAGAAGAAATTCTAAATATAATAATAAATTTATTTTTATTTGATTTTGTACCATAATTTCCTTTTTGGTGCGTTTGAAAATATTACCATCCGAAGAATTCGTGTCAACTGTAAAATCATACCTATCAACACTGGCGCGAAACAGTTGTGGTTCACAGTTTGGGGTCATATTTTACCAGCTAAACGTGAAGTGACAATATTCATTTATCTTCATGTTCCAAAAAATGTAAGTATATGTTATTATTTATTAAGAATTATTGACTGCTAAAATATACTGTTAACTTGTTGCACCCGCGATGCAAAAGACATAAAAGTTTACTTTTTTCACAGAAATAAAGAAGTAAGAAGAAATCAAAACCAAACTGAAATTATTTGTTTTTAAAGGTGTAATGATTTTTAGATTCAAATAAACGATAATTTAAATTCGTTGCACCCGCGATCTCGACGTGAGATCGCGGGTGCAACTTTTTTTCGCGTAACCTTTTTGAGTGATTAATTATACATTATGTTGTTTTGATATACATTGACTATTAATATATGCCTAAGATGATTGATAATATATATATTTCATATGTGTGTCTATATTATATTCTGTATTTTTTAACGAAAAATCGGTTAAAATGCCTAACAGAGCAACATAAGAAGACTGCTTCGCAGAAATATAGGGGGAAATGAAAAGGAAATCCTGAGTTTCATGCTGAACACCTCTAACGGGAAAAGGCTCGTGATGACAAACGGAGAGAAGTAATAAACGGCCATGGAGACAGATGTAGATTTGAAAATATTGAAATCAGATCCAAAGGAAAAATGCAGCGACGTAAGGAAGAAAAATTTAAACAAACGTCTACTACTATCTACCTACTAGATACAGCACTGCCCTCGTAACGAGAAACACAGCCTATACTGCGTTTTTAGTTTGAATTAAAAAATAAACCACTTGGAGGCATTTTTTGCAGTAAAAAATCCACTGTAGATCTACAGCCACCGGTACATTTTTACGGCAAAAAATCCCTCCAAGTAGTTTATTTTTACATTCAAACTAAAAACGCAGTAATAGCTATTACTGTGTTTCTCGTTATAAGGGCAGAGCAGTCCTCGCACACTAGAGAAGGCTGTGGCAAAAATAAAACGTTATCTACCAGCCAGTCCCACCAAAGCAGTGGAAGTTGTAAAAAAAATAAGAGTGATATGGATGAAGATGGAAAATTTATAGCAATTTATGACGACATAACGAAAGGATTCACAGAAATCGTTAATGACATAGCAGACATGGAATTTGATGATATCATCGAGAAGTTGGAAGCGCCAAAGAAAAAGTCTGATGGAAATACTATGTTCATAGGATTTTCGGCAATTATTGACGTATTTCAAAAGAAATAATTGATATAAGCGACAACAAAAGTATAATTGTTAGTAATGAATGTGGTTTGATTTCTTATTTTGTTCCTATATAGGTAAAATTGATGTTTATGTTCACTTAAATTAGACTGGTTGCCCCCGCGATAATTTGGTGTTGCACCCGCGATTATTATAAAAAATAATAATTCATTGTTTATTTTTCTTTTGTGTAGAGCTTTTATGTTCTTCGTTACTTTAATACATTTCAAAATATTAAGGCAGAACATATTAAATGTATAAGAATTAACAGATTTATGTGTTTTTTGTTTGTGATCTGGAAAGGTTGGGCCAAATTTGTTGCACCCGCGATGGCAATTTGAACCTTACTCCTGGCTTTTAAAATATCATAGTAAAATTGTTGTTAACTAATATAAAGTGAACATATTACGAGGGCTGCTACTTATGTATGCGGAATAGAAAAAATAAAGAAATGTATATGGCTAAATATGCTTTTATTGTTTTTCAAAGTATTCTCCACTATGATCGATGCGCTTTTGCATTCGACGAAACCAATTTGTAAAACACTTTTTCCACTCTGATTGAGGTATCTTCAAAACGTGCTGTTTGAACGCATCTACGGCATCTTCACGGGTCGAAAATCGTTGACCACGAAATTTATTCTTTACATTTGGGAATAAATAGAAATCATTGGGAGCCAAATCAGGGCTGTACGGTGGATGATCCATCAATTCTATTTTTTGACCATCCAAACATGTCGTTGTTTCCTGAGATGTATGACAGCTGGCATTGTCATGGTGAAGTATGATTCTGCGTCGCTGGTTGTTTTGGCGTATTTCTTCAAATACTTCCGGCAAACAAATGTTCGTGTACCACTCCGAATTAACCGTTCTGCGATTCTCCAGTGGTATTGTAGCCACATGGCCATTAATACAAAAAAAGCAGGCCACCATTTGCTTTACAGTGCTTTTTGCACGAGCCACTTTCGTAGGGTTCGGCTCATTTTGAAACACCCAAACTGTTGATTGTTGTTTAGTTTCGGGATCGTACGCGTAGATCCAGGATTCGTCACCTGTGTAGATATTATAAACAGATTTTTAGTCGCCTCCGTTGAATTTTTTTAAGGTTTTCTTGCACCATTCGACGCGGGCATCTTTTTGATCCTGAGTTAAGTTGTGCGGGATCCAACGCGAACAAATATTTTTTACAGACAAATGTTCATGTAATATCCTACGAATGCTCGTCATAAATATGCCCAGAATAGCCTCTATCTCGCGATACGTAACATGGCGGTCTTGCATTATTAGTTTTCGCACAGCTTCAATATTTTGTGGCACAACCACCGATTTCGGGCGACCTTCTTTTACTTCGTCCGTGAGCTTACTGCGCCCGCGATTAAACTCACTGAACCAGTGATACACAGTCGTTTTTGATGGAGCTTCACCACCAAAAGTCGAAGTCTGTTTCGTCAAAGTCTACGCACTGTTGTTGCGTTAAACCACGTCGAAAATCGTATTAGATCATAGCACGAATATTTTCACGAGTGAGTTCCATTTTTTCAGCGATATGACATTTTAAACCCAACAAAAACAAAACACTAACGTACAGGGTTGGATTTAGGTACGTTGAAAGGGAGAGCACAAAAAACAAAAAAGATAGTATTTTCAAGTATTTTGTACAAAATTATAGTATTTTTGTTTTTCGACCATATCGCCTCTATTCAGACATTTTTTCCTAGGCGTGGATTCTCTCGGTATTTCGTCCCGCCCCCAATTTTACCCATCAACCATTCGTTTCAATTTCGATTCGAATGAACATGAAAAAATGAATGCACTCACACAAAAAAATGCACTCACGACGAGACTACTAGAACTATTTGATATTGTCTGGAACTTTTTGATATTATCTGTCATCTACCAAGTTGGCCTTCTCAAAATACTGTAAGTCTATATTGTAAGTGTAACCGATAGGTTTTTTAGTTGATTTTTTGTTAGTTTAAGTTTTAGTCATAAGCTTTCAGGCATCCGCTGAAAACCAGCGCCGTATCTCTGCTACGGCATTAAGCTGAGCGGAAACCTTTTTGGTACTGCTATATTAATTTTCCACTGTATTTAAAAACTGTATGAGTACACAAATAAAGATTTTCTATTCTATTCTAAACTTTATGCACAATCGTACCAACAGAATAATAATTAAAAAAAGGAAAGTATCGAAAGAAAAAAAAACAAGAGGCGTTTTGTACGAAAAATGATGGAAAACGGCTAATTATAGACTGTTCTAAAAATATAGTATTTTGTTGTACTCTCCCGAGTTATGGATAGTATATAGTACGAAGCATGAAATTAGAGTACAAATACTATAATTATAGTACGAAATCCAACCCTGCTAACGTATACAAGAGAAAAATATTAGCGGCCAGTATTTAAAAAAAGAACGAATTTGACCATGGAGGTCAGACATTGCGTTTAAAATTATTGGAATCACAGATTCCGCATACATAAGTAGCAGCCTATGTAAAATGTAGTCTTTTATAGACTGATTTCATTAAAAATATTTTTTATTTAATTAGGTTAAACTAAAACAGGCGTCTAAATGTTGCACCCGCGATAATGGAATGACCCATATCAAAAAATTATAAAAATGTCAATTGTTAACTAAGATTTCAATATTCTAAAATAATAAGTAAACTATGAACAAATGAGGCTTGTATATTATTATGTTGTTATTACATTGTAATAGATAACTAGCAGCTTTTTTTATGAAATGCAAGAAATTCTACAGAGAAACCCACCGTTCGCTTGGTGGGCCTGATTAACGGTGTTTTTTAAAACATAATAAGCCTGGTCTTGTGTGAAATTCCTATTGTGATGACAATCTGAAATTGAGAAACTGCCTCCATTTTTTTATCATGTTACCACTTCCTTTGCATGCTACCGTATTCAACCTCAGCTTGAAGGGAAGTGGTTTAATTTGATGGCATGCCCTTAGAAATACTTAAATTGTTTGGAAATAAAAACATTGCTATTGCCCGCGGCATCGTCTGCATGGAATGAGTAATTTTCGGAATGTAAAAGCAATAGCGTTTTTTCGCAAATTTTCACATTTATAAGGATGTATGACTTGCTAACACAAGCAATAACAATATGTATCAGCCTTTATAATCTGCTTTTGCTAAAAGCGGACTACAATAATTCAATAATAATATAACCTTTCTGTAGAACTAGAAGGAAAAAATTAAATTGGGCCCGTTGCGAACGACTGCCAAATGCAAATGTCGACACACAATGGCATCGGTCGGCGTCGACGGTAGTCGCCGACGTGTGCGTCGAATGCCTATGGCGGCGATTGTCGCAACGCGCCGCCCGTGTACTAGAGCCTTGAGTGTTAGTGAAACTGTCAAAAGCGGGTTTCGTTAGGGACATCGGTCGACACCTGAGGAGTCGTGGGAAGGATATCATCGTTCCGGGGCATACCTGATGCAGAGAATTTCTCTAGTGGTACAGTGGGGGAACGCTGCTAGTGTCATGGGAACTTCTGGATCCAGTGTGTCCCGGGCCGGTAGTTTAGATTAATTTATTGTATAGCTTTTATGTTGGTTGTTTGTTGTACCACTTTTTATGACGACGCTTTTAGTGAATATTTGTCTATTCTATTCTATGTACGTGTATGAAGCGAGTAATTATGTACCTTCTTTATAAATAAATAATTATTTGTCAGCAAATGAAATAAACAAAACACTGTCAAATAGCCCTAAAAATTAGGTACAATACGATTAAAATCAGTTAACAACTCGGCCAACCTCGGTAATTGCCGTGAATCCCTCGTATTTTACATAGAGTTATCAATTTACAGCCATGCCCTTTAATTATATTACTCGTTGTCTTATTGAATACAATACAAGAACGACATGAGCAACAAAACCTCCTATGTAGCTCAAAACTAACACAACCTTTATATTCAAATAAGAAAAATAATTTACTATTTTGACAGTCTGCCTTCTTAGTGTCAATAAAATCAGTTTGATGAAAACTTACAATAGTTATGTGTCATGGCTTCAACAACTTTAAAGCGTGAAAAAAAAGTTGCTCAGTCTCGTGAAATAGTAAATAATGTGGTTGGTGGGTAAAGTTGGGGACTTATTTATTTAAAAAAGGAGGAAAGTAAATATCATCAAAACATTTTAAAATTTTGGACAGGGTTTGTGAAGTAACCGGAGTTTCGAAAAGCAGCGTGTTAAACATTTTGAAGGTAAACGACTAGCTCTCAGATCAGACAAATTCATGTCGCTTCTGCATAATAAATTTCTTAGGTCTACCGGTTAGTAATGTCATCTTGGCAGGTGCTATACATTGCGTTTATGATACTTCAAATTGAATGCTACGCAAAAGAAATCGCGGCAATGTATTTCGTGTCATTTCCGTCGCCGGATTTAGGCGATGATAGCCGAGAAAAGCCGAATTGTTTACTGATTGTAATCGTATTGTATATGTATGTCAATTGAAAATTAAATCACCATTGCCACCCCAACAGATTGAGATGATCGAGTGGAAGGTGGAGGACCTCAGCCCCGGCAAGAACAAGGGGATCCTGAGGCACATCCTACAGGAGGGGACCGGGTTCGACAACCCTAATGATGGAGCCACCGTTACAGGTGAGACAAATCACACAAGGTGTGAAGAAATCCCCATTGCAAAGTTATTGAAGTAACAGAAAACGTGGCACCATTTCTTCTAAGTCAATAACAAAAGTACATCAATTTAATAAAAATATAAGGTATTTTTCGTACTCTCTCTCTGAAGGCCTGTGCCCTATTGAGGTGGGACATACACGTTTTTCTTTCAACCTGTGAACTTAAACTTATGTGTTATTGTAATATGTACTCTCCATTTATCTATACTTGACTTTAAACGACACTGAATCGAAAACCTTTAACGGTAGAAAATTCGATACCGTATGCAAATTTAGTACTAGCTAGCATTAAAGTAAACTGTTTTGAGTTTTCTACCGCTAAAGGTTTTTGATTCAGTGTCGTTTAAAGTCTGAAAAAAATGTCAAGTATAGATAAATATGTTTAACAACTCCAAAAAGGATGAGGTTTTCATTTCGACGCTGATATTAGTTTTTTTTTTGCTATGTTACTTTTTCAGATCTTAACCGATTTCGACAATTCTTTTATCGTTCGATCCGATATAGCGGGAATAGGTTTTCATCTATATTTCATAGCCCTTAGTGAAAAAAAATGTATGGTGAAACAATGTTTGCCGGGTCAATTTATTTAAAAAGTTTCTATATGAAAACAATGACATAAATCACAAAAGGATAACTTTTAGAGCATGTATGGACGTAACTGTATCTCTTATTGTGTTCGTGCTTTTAGTACACATTTCACAAAAGAAACTCAATACATCCTTTCACTGTGAAACTTTTCACATTACTTGGATGAGAACAAAACGCTGCTAAAAATATTTATAATATGGAAATAACCAGCCAAATGTGATTGCCACGCTCAGGTTCTGTACATCAATACTATACTATATTTTTTTCCATACATATCATAAACGTACAGGCACACACATTGCTTCTAGACCCACCCTGGATACCCTGTGTCGTGGGAACAGCGACATCACAAACATGATGACCATCCGAAACCTGCGCTTTTTTTTTGTCCCTAGCCGGGGTTCGAGCCCAGCTCCTCTTGCAAGGTGGGCAGATGCCCTAACCGCTGCGCCACAGAGGCCGCCTGTGACTGTAGGGACATAAGAAGACATTCATTCATTCATTAGGGACATTCCATATTGTGGGGCCAGAAGCAATGTTTGTGCCTGTATGTAAATGTTTCTATGTATTATAGTTCAACCTGTTGCGTTCTATCGGTACCCCGATGATACTAGTTACCTATTGTTAATTAAGTCATACATAACACAAAAAGTTATCATGCACGATCAGCCCTAACCTCTCTAAAACCGTCCGCAGTGGAGCTCGAAGGCAAGCTGGTGGAGTCGGGCGCAGTTTTCGACACTCGCACCGTGACCTTCCCCTTGGGCGAGGGTGGGGAGTACGGCGTCTGTGAAGGCGTGGAGCGAGCCTTGGAGAAGTTTCTGCAAGGCGAGCGCAGTCGGCTCACTCTGCAGCCGCGGTACGCCTTCAAGGCTGAAGGTAAGCATGATGTCTGAGCAGAGCGCGCCCTGGATGAGTTTCTACTCATCCGGCTCACGCTGCGTCCATGGTACGGCACCTTATCAAGGCTGAAGATTTGGTCACGCCTTGATAAGGTGTCATCATCATCATTAACTTATGTCACACTGTTACATTCTGGCACTTTTTTTCCCAGTAGTTATCTCATACTCCTACTCCGAACGGTCATATACCTTCTTATTTTGACTCTGTCGAGTTGTCTAAATGCTTAAACTCCATGCTTGGAGTGGAAAGTTACGTAATATAAGGGTAGTTCATCTGGTGGGGGGCTTGTTGACGCTACGTCGTCCAGCCCGCGATCGCCAGGTTGAACTTGATATCTTGAACTAGATAGATGAAGCTGATATCTATGTTAAAGACCCAGTCTAGCTTAGATAGCAGCTGTAAGCTGTAACTCTACTATTGAAACCTAAACTACATGAAATCACCTATGTATATTAAATATTAAGAAAAACAGTGTAACAGGTTTCTCCTTGCCAATCTTCTTAAAGTATTGACAAAGGCCGTGAAGTGACTAGCTGATTAACAGTCGTCACACTTCATCATCATCAACCCATTATACCCCCACCGAGGAGCACGGGTCTCTTCCCTGAGGAAGGTATAGGCTTACTCCACCACAGGAGCCAAGTCCGGATTGAAGGAGGAAGGCTTGTAATTCGCTAGTCTTACTGTCAGAAGTTTTCAAGCCGCCCTAAGGCCTCTGACAATGTCGTCAATCTAATTCTTTGAAACTCACTCCGCGACCCACCTCCCCAGGTCACAAAGAGTGGGGGGTCCCCCCAAACGCCGAGGTCGAGTACACAGTAACCTTGACCAGCTTCGAGAAAGCCAAGGAGGCGTGGGCCATGGACCCGCCCGAGCTTCTGGAGCAGGGGAGGATCTACAAGGAAAAGGGAACCAACTATTTCAAGCAAAGCAAGTACCCGGCCGCGCAGAAGATGTACAACAGAGTTATTAAGCTGCTTGAAGGTGGGTGCTGCCTTATTTGATAGAATAAATTGGTTTATTCAATTTAAATTGATCTACAGATACACTCACATGAATTTTGTTGGAAGAGTCCGACCGAGGCCTCGTTTCTGTTAGTGCATTATTATAGTACGATGGCGTACATGGTTGGGGTATGCGACGTGTTTTTTTATACCATTGACGCCTTGTGCTCGCGTTGACTTGAAGCGGCAATGTAACCAAATCGCCATGGGAGTTGTCATTGTACTACAATGCATAAGTAGAATCAAGGCCCAGGTTGTTTATTTAAATTGTACAAATAGTAATTAAAACATAATTTGTACTCAAAATTGTAAAAATTATATAGTGAAGTGTCGACCTCTGTGGCTCAGCGGTTAGTGCATCTGCCTACCAAGCGAGAGGTCCCGGGTTCGAATCCCGGCTGGGGACAAAAAAGAAACCCAGGTCTTGGATGTTTACATGTTTGTGACGTCGCTGTTTCTGAATCCCACGACACAGGGTATCCTAGTGTGGGGCCAGAAGCAATGTATGTGCCTGTATGTAAATGTTTATGTTTAAGTCCCTGATATGAGCTAAAGTCCGTTTTTTAATTCGATGCAAAAAAAATATTACGCGGTGTTACCGCTACTAAATATATAGGTTTATTCGGTATTTTTTTTTTACCGTGAATAGAAGACTCGTGTGACCAAAATCCTCATGATATCATAGACATTAAAATTTAATTCCTGATACGAGCAAAGTCTAAAAAAACACCTACGTAGCACAAAAAATTTTTACTTGGAAGTAAAATGGGTTTATTTGCGTAAGTACTAGCAACATTCAGACATTGACAGCCTTTGGATTGTATTGAGATGTCAACGTTTTTTTTGCACTGAACTTGTTTACCTGTCTGTCAAAACAGACAGGTAACAATTTAGGTAACATACCTGTGTTACAAAGATGAGTCACCCTCTCTAACCCAGTTTTAGCTCATAATCACTCCCACACAACACAATCACTTGACCCTGTCAAAAACTAGGACACCCTGTGCTATGTGAACCAGGCAAGGACATTACAAACATCGAAAAACACCCAGACTGAGGCCATTTGTACAAATGTATGGCGTCCCCCAGTCTCACAAACTGCTTTTTTTCTTACAATTCTCCCATCTTCTTCTCTAAGCTAAAAACCCTGAATTTAGAAAGCATTCCCCCTATCTGGCAACACTGTTGGCAGTATAACCCGCTACGTAAGGCGCCAAGTCTGCCCACTAGCCTGGCCCACTATCACAAGCTAATCCCAAATGCTTCGGCAGACATGGCGGACGACGACGGACAGACTGCAGAACACAAGGCCACGGCAAAGGAACTCCTGCTGTCCGCGCATCTCAATCTCAGCCTCGTTTACCTCAAGGTAAATCCTCATCATCATCATCATCAGCAGCTGTCCTCACTTCTGGGTCTTTTGGGTCTGGACCTTCTCCCCATCATGCCATCCTTGAGGGCCTCTCGCAATTCGCATCCACGGGCCCCGGCTGACCTGCCCTTTTATTAAGTAACTTTCCACTCTATCGGGTTAAACATTTAGACAACTCGAAAGAGTTAATAAGAATGTAATATTATGGCAGTTCGGAGTAGGAGTATTTATTTATTTATTTATTTATTTATTTATTTATTAGGTACACCAACAGCAAGCACGCAAACATAACAAAACTTATAATAAATGTGACTTAGGGCTAGCGATTATGCCAATTAAAGGTATACACAGCATTTGTAAACATTTACTACGGTACTTAGGTACATAGCTTTAAATTACAATCAAAATGTTGTAACATAGCGATAGTACAGATTTTGCATGCAATTAAGAAATTTTATACAATTTATCTTTCAGATTTTAGGAATTAATTTAGACTATGATACCGTCTGATAGAGTACCGATGATAGAGTATGATACCTACTGGGTAAAAAGTCTCAGAATATTACAGTGTGACATAAGGTGGTGTGACATACCGGGAACAAAAGGGCTAAATCAGACAACTCCATACAGTGGAGTTTTCGTAATTGCACCCCTGATCACATTGTCCGACCATCGGGCTGTTGTTCACTCACGGACACGCCAAGTCAAGCCAAAACGACTCTGCTGTGCAATGTACAACGAATTGTTAAAATACACAATTAATAGGCTATTTTGAATAAAACATTATTTATTTATCTTCGTAGAAATTATGAGTCTACACACTGTTTTATGGCATTTCAATTTTAGAAAAATGCATAATTTGTTCAGAAAACGAGGACAAAATTTGATAATTTTCTATCTGTAACGGCCTGGATTGGCGGAATATAAATGTTGGCGTTACAGCTCGGTAAAAATGGCGTCCGGCATTCATGTCTTTCTTACGTTCATTGGTTTTGTTTACTGACCTGTGACGTCATGACGCCTGATTGCTCAAGATGGCGTTTTGGCGGCTTATTTCAAAAGTGAATTTTTATTTGCTTTTTTTAGAAGAAATACACTCAATGAACACTAACAAAGAAACTGAGATGGTTTTCAGAAAACTGTTAAATAGCCTATTGTAGTTTTATGAAATCCTGCCCTGTTCAAACTCAAATCATTTATTTGCGAATCCATATTGTTATTTCATACAGGTGTTATTTGAATACATATTATTATGTCGTAGAGTTGTTACGTATTATTATGTCATACCACTTGGTGCCTTGGCCACCAGGCTGACTAATCAATCAATCTGATGGTGTCCGGTCAGCTTAGACCCAGTCCAACGCTGGACGTACCTACAAGCTTGTTTACACAAAGACCTTAATATCACTTCACTTCACTCAAAAAGTTAAAAAATAATCTATTTATTTATCAAGATTTATAGAAATATATCTTCGGAATCGCTCGTAGCCTGGGCTGCCTGAGTGATCTTAAACGATCACTAAGGTTAAGCAACATACGGCGCGTTCAGTCCATGGATGGGTCACCGTCTATGACTAACGCTAGTGGCATTTTTCCGAGCGATTCCGTGCTTCGCAAGGCACGTTAAGCAGTTGGTGCCGGCTGCCGTCGATAGATGGCAGTCGTTAAGCCAAGTCAGAGGCCTTAGGGTGGCTGAAAACTTCTGACAGTAAGACCAGCCACTAGTCTTACAAGCCTTCACCAATCCGGACTTGGCCCCCGTGGTGGAGTATGGCCTATACCTTCCTCAGGGAAGAGACCCGTGCCCCTCGGTGGGGACATGATGGGTTGATGATGATAGAAATATTAGGTAAAATTTGAGGTTGAAAACAGGTTTTAGTGAACATAATTTAACATACATTATAAATTACAGTATTTGTAACAAAAGGTCACTTTACATCGCTGCAGGTGTCGCCCCCGCGTTACTTCGAGGCGCAAGAGAGTGCGTCCGCTGCGTTGAAACTTGACGGCAGCAATGTAAAGGGGCTATTCAGACGAGGCCAAGCGCTGCTTGGTCTGGCGGAGGCTGAGAAAGCTTTGCAAGACTTCCAGAAGGTCCTCGCAGCTGAGCCCCAGAATAAGGTAAGGGGACTGTCTGTTTCATCTAGTGGACGATGGATGGTATCTTTGGTATTTCTTGAGTTCACATGGGATGATAACTCGATAGATATTAGGTATTCTAAACTATATTATCTGGATACACGTACTAGATTTTTTTGTTGGAAGAGTTCGACCAGGTTTCACTCTGAATCGCATAGGTTAAGGCGGGTCGTCGGTTGCTCGAATCAGACTTCTCGTTCTATTAGGTATTGCTTCCAATTCAATATGGCAGTAGTGAATTTTCTTTTTTGCAATTTAATTGTATTGTAATCAATTAAAATGAATTGCTGTTCATTAGTCTCCCTTAAATTCGAGACAAGTTCGACCCATTTGGCTTTCTCAAATATACGATTTTTGTAATACATGTGGAGGTCCAAGGAAGGTTTATGTTGTGAGAAACAATGGAAATATTGAGAGAAAAAAAGTAAAAAGAACAATTTTAATTTTGCCATAAACTTGATTGATTCTGAGGCGGTACAAAGTTTCCCAGTACAGCTACTTATAAATAAAATTAGCTGACCCAGAAACATTTGTTTTGGCATATTAATTAGCCTACGATCTATTCTCAGACCCACCAAATATACAAATAAAAATCAGTGAAGCTGTTTTGAAGGCGTGCGATAAAAAACGCTGTGACAGGAGATTTTTATATATTAAGACTATTGTGTTTACTTTAATTCCTTTTTAACGCATCACAAAGCGCCCTATGTAGTACAAATGGCCATGCTACTTATTTTTGATACATGTTTGTTTGTTATAATTTCGAAAATATTGAGAACCTAATTTCGGTACTTCCGAGTTTAATTCATTACGTCTATTTTTAATATTTTTCTAAAATTTTGGTGTTTGTGATATCATCATAGTATTTAAATATCATCATAGTAGTGATTAAAGAGATAGTCTTTGCTTACATAAAAAAAAACAAATTTCATTAACTCCAGTTGATTTGGTTCGGTCACTTTTTTTAGTAAGTTAGACAAAGGTCTTTGCTGATGTCATAGAAAACTCATTTATAGCCAAGACTTTTAATTGAATATCTTAAACAATGTAGATTTATTAACAAATCTGATAAATAGAAACTGGACTGAAAGCATAAGCCTCGAAAAGGTTTTGAGATTTCCGTCCATGTTTAAAATTGTAGCATGACCCAATTATGGGTTACCGTAGACACTGACTGAAAATCAACGGGCTCTACCTCGCCACTAAACCGCGTTTAGTGACTCAACCGAGTGCTTAGTGCGAGTTTTTTTAACTAATCGATCGCGTTAACGTAAACTCATATTCTATAGGAGTGACAAAGCGCGCCAGCTAGTTGTCTCTTTGTCACTCCTATACAAATTGCAAACGCTCTCGCTATCGAAAGTGAATGAAAAAACTCGCACTACGCACGCAGATCCCCTTCGCTATCACAGTGACCGCTTAACATCCCCCGTCCGCAGGCGGCCGCGAACCAGAGCTTGGTGTGCCGGAAGGCGATCCAGCAACAGAAGAGCCGCGAGAAGCGTCTCTACGCCAACATGTTCGACAAGTTCGCCAAGCACGACGTCGAGGTAACAGGTCCGATAACTGACCGGTGCAAAGTTCGCGCCTTCTTCTAAAACTAGACCAGGAAGGAATAAGCACTTAAGTCGGAAAGAAATTGATGAAAAAATTTTACACTAGAAGGTTAAAAGTTTCAAGAATCAAGAATTTTTTATTTCAACGTAAAGAATTTACATTCTGCTTGTTGAATGTCAATGTACATACAGTTATGTATAACGTTAGCCGCTGCCTTGGGGCCGTCTGTAGTGGAGAAAAAGGCAGCGAAAAAAAAACTCCACTCTGACCATCTTTTCTCAAATCACCTTAAAGCTAATACAAATAAAACATACAAAATAATATCTTGGATGTGTTGAACACTAGACACATTTATCCTCTGATTTAATTTAATATTAAACTACTATTTAATGCCATACGTCCTTGTCTTCTAAATAATTGTTGATTTTATAATAAGCTTTTTTGCAAAGAGTGTGCTTAACACAATTCTTAAATCGCGTTGGGGCTAACTCTAATATATCTTGGGGTATCTTGTTGTAGAACCTTATACAGTGCCCCATAAAGGAAGTATTAACTTTTGCAAGTCTAAATCGTGGAAATGACAATTTATGTTTATTCCTAGTATTAACATTATGATGGCTACCAAGAGTTTCGAAGTCCTTAATATTTTTCCGAACGTACATAATATTTTCATAAA
Organism: Yponomeuta plumbellus; assembly: GCA_947310845.1. Lineage (NCBI taxonomy): Eukaryota > Metazoa > Arthropoda > Insecta > Lepidoptera > Yponomeutidae > Yponomeuta > Yponomeuta plumbellus. The sequence goes on from OX371200.1 coordinate 21,207,574, forward strand.
TGTATTGGCTTGCAACTGTTAAGATGTTAGTTTCTTTGAAAAAATCTCTTAGCGAGTCCCTACTACCTAGCTTGTAAATAAATCGGATCGCTCTCTTCTGCAAGACGAAGATAGTCTCAATGTCTGCTGCCCGGCCCCATAGTATTATACCATAGGACATAAACTCGGCAAAACGTGGGTCCAGTTCTAGAGACTGGTGCCTCTGCCTACCCCTTCGGGGATAACGGGCGTGAGTTTATTATTATTATTATTTATAACTAAAATAAACAAGCCTGGTTTCAGACTGGTGCAGGTGCTGTCCGGGCACGGATGCTTCGGATCGTACCTGCACCGGATCGGGAGAGAGGAGAGCCCGGGTGCCACGGCTGCGGCGCGGCGGACGACACGGCTCAGCACAGCCTTGACGTCTGCCCGTCGCTGTCCGAGCGGCGCCGCAGCCTTGTCGCCGTGGTTGGGCCGGACCTCTCGCTTCCCGGCGTGGTAAATGCCATGCTGGGGAGCGAGGAGGCGTGGACGGCGGTCGCCTCCTTCTGTGAGGACGTGATGTCACAGAAGGGGTTTACTAATGTATTGCCAAAAATCGTTTCCCAAAGTATTACTTCCCAAACTATTTTCCGCAAATTATCACTTGGCAAAAAACATTTCTCAAAACAACTTAAAGCAAATAAACAGTTAGCAAAAGTTATTATGGCAAGTTATTGTTTACCAAATAAATATTTGGTCAAAATTCATTTTACCAAGCATTATTCAGTCAAAAGTATCGTTTGGCAAAAAGTACCTTTCCATACAATACCGAATACGCTGCCGGCAATGTGTGTAAATGACACAACAAAGTCGAGTCTGTTTTCGATCTTACATAGAGAACCTAACGCTCCGACGCGCTCCGCTTCGCTACGCGCGTCGTCGCACCTATATTTCTGTTGCCACGTATTCTTTACATCGCCGACCCCCCGTTCAATAATAATTAGTACCTAATCGTCAACTATATTTATGCCAAATAATAATTTGACCAAATGAATAAAAGCCAAAGTAAAACGTTAGCATAATAAACGTTTGTCTTAATAAAACTTGACGCAGTAAAATTATGCGAAATGATAATTTGACCAAATGAATAAAATGCGAAATGAAAACTTGCTAAAGTTTCATTTGGGAAATGAAACTGATGCCATAAGTTTATTGGGAAGTAAAATTTGACGAAAAATACTTTGGCTAAACGGCGGTATCCCGCGCGCGGGAGAACGATCCTCTCGCGCCGCCGCACCGCCGACGAAGGAGGGGCAGGAGAGGGCGGATACCCAACCGCCCCCTCTCGCCCCGTGGTGATGAGCAGCGGGCGACAGGCGCGAGGGCGCCCTCGCCCGCATTGCACTGCTGATCACCGCGCCTTAAGCCGAGTTTTCACGGTCTTAGTGCGCCCGGACCGAGTGCGCCATCCGAGTAAACTCATGCTTCTGATTGGCCATTTTAGTGTCATGACGAAAAACCGTCCAATCGGCAGCATTAGTTTACCCGGATGGCGCACTCGGTCCGAGCGCAATAAGACCGTGAAAACCCGGCTTTACGAGGACGACCGTGCGCTCCCGGTCGTCCTCAGGCTCCTCCCCGTGAAGGGAGGGGCGCGAGGGGCCCGCCGCTTTTAGGCGGGCAATCGCCGGCGGGGGACTGGAAGAAGTGCCAGATTCCCAGACCCCCGCCACCAAGGCGAAGAGGGAGTGCCGCTGGGTTGTTTAGTGGGTATACCGGGAACCACTTCCCGGGGAGTCTCACATACTCCTTCCGTCCCCCGACGACGGGAGGAGATGCGTAACGCATTTTTCCCAGCGTGAAAAAAGAAAGGTGCTGGTTGTCGCTGCTGAAATTGCAATAAAGTTTTAAGTTGGAATGACCGACATGACATCAACAGGCCCATGAACGTCTAAGGACTTAAGTGCTTATTCCAGCCGGTGTATGGCATAAGTACAATATTTGACTTAAGTGCTTGTGGTCGTTTTGCGCTCATTATCATAAGTTTATACATTCATCATCAACCCATTATGTCCCCGCCGAGGGGCACGGGTCTCTTCCCTGAGGAAGGTATAGGCCATGCTCCACCACGGGGGCCATGTTCGGATTGGTGGAAGTTTGTATTCATCTGGACGGGAAGAGTTGGCCGGAGACAGGGAGGAGTGGGTATCTTAAGGGGAGGCCTTTGCTCAGCAGTGGGACAGAGTCACGGCTAATTAAAAGAAAAATACACAATATAGGTTGTCTGTAAGAGATTAAGATACATAATTTCAAGTACCTGGGTGACCGGTACTTTTGTTGTAATATAAAATTAAAATAATCCTTTTTCAACAAAAAAAAGAACTTGGAAAAAAACCATCATGACTCGAACCGGGTCTCTTGTAATCGGCCCGAAATGGGTCGCCCGTTTTCCCGTCAGAACTACCCCGCCCTTGCAAGTAGACGCGAAATTTACCTCTGTATGTTAGTATAGCAAATTTCAATTGCCTTAAAACACGGATAAAACAACGTTTTCTAAAAATGTAACCTAGTTAGATCAATTAAACGCCCCCGAAAGCATCTGCCTACAAAATTTCGTGAAAATCGTTGGAGCCGTTTCCGAGATTCTGATTATATATAAATATATATACAAGAATTGCTTGTTTAAAGAGATTAGATAGATAGATTAGATAGATAATTCCGTATCCTGGCTGAGCAATCTATCCCAGGAAGTGTTATCTATCTATCCCATCATTATGAAGAACTAGATCTTATTGAGCCATTAGGGAATAAATTCTACATCTTATTGGCAAACGTGATGGATTATTTGAGAGTCCATGTCATGTCGAATGTAAAATTCTTAAAAAATGCTCAATTTTCTGAAATTGCTGAAAAAAACATTCATGCTCAATTCTTAATTCATTTAAGTAATTTATAATAATTATTTAATTATTAATTAATTTTTTAATTTATTTACTTTATTTCATTTTCTGAATTCTTTTTTTGATGCATCCTTTATGGTGTTAATACAGTGTCACTCCAATGGAATTATGTGGCGGTACTTTCCCTTTTGCAATACTACGCCAATGTTAGATTAAAGCCTCTTTTTATTTGAAATAAATTTTTATTATTATGAATTAATTATGCTCACCAATTCGTATGGAATTATGCAGACGATCGGAGTCGACGACTCCGAGTCGTTCACGATTATGTACGCTACATGACTATAGGTGCGGCATAACTTCATCAATTGGGTATTTGACAGGATGTCAAATGAGTTACTTTTAAAACGGAATTTTGTATGAAAATACTTGCTTGTGAGGTCACATTTCAGAGCACTCTTTTTATGTTTCATCTAAATAAAAATTGTAATAACTAGTAAATGATTAAAAGAAATACATTTTCCGAATCATTTTGTAATTTTTGTTTTGATCGAGCATCACAAATAATTTATTGTTGATAGTGTCAAATACCGTATTTCACACCTGACCCCTCCCCCGCAGCTGGAGAAGCAAAGGAGTGAGGCGGAAGTGGACGTGATAGGCGAAAAGGTCGGCGAGTGGGGCGCCGGCGCCGGCGAGGGCGAGTGGACGGACCAGCAAAGGGCGCGCGAACCGACCGAGTTTGAGCGAGAGAACCCCAACATCCTAATGCTCGATCGGGACGGGCACTTCCGCAACATGTGAGACGGGCGCGTCTGGCACGAGCCCGTCGCCCAGCTGCTCGTGCCGAGGGATGACGTCGTCAACTACCATCTGGAGAACTGGGAGCACGTGCCCACTGGTATGTTGGTGGGGCAGGGACGCAAGGGCGATAAGGCGAAGAAGTTCGATAAGGGCTAGGGGGTTCGGGGGATTGGCGAGGGTTTTTGGTGGGTGGTTGTGATGGCAGGGAGATTGAGTTGCTGATGTTTTGACGTTTTTTTGTTTTGATTATAAAGGAGGTTGTAAAACGGTACGCGAATATAAAATGGCTGACTTTTATTTTTAAATAAAAATATGGTACAATGCGGCGGACTTAATGCTATAAGCATTTACGTTAAGCATTCATTTTACGGATGTATGGTTTTCGGGAATAAATTGCGCGTTGCTTACGCCATGTGTCTCTAAAAAGAGTACAGTTGTGAAACTTGCAATAAATCCAAAATAGTTCCGTTGTAGAAGACATTTTGTCCAGTGTTGGAATGGACTAGCAATAAGAGTATGCCAAGATCCTAAATTCTCTTAGCGAGCTGCTGAAATTAGTTGGCAAAGAGGTGGTTGAAACACAATTCATACGGATTTTAACCTTCATTAAGGTAACATAAGATATTTTGTTTATTTTCTGTCCACAAAATACAATCGCATAAAAACAACATTGAATAAATGAACGCACGCAGCGAAAGAATTTTGTTGTTTGTGGCAAGTCTGGACATTTTGTGGACATATTCGTTTTTGTTATTAAAAAGTGATGTTAATTTTGGTAAGAAATACTTCTTCTTAGGTTTCCATACCCAGAGGGTTAAGCTCTATTACTAAGACTCCACTGTTTGTCCGTCTGTCTGTCACCAGGTTGTATCTGATGAACCGTGACAGCTAGGCAGTGAGATATTTCACAGATGATTTATTGCTGTTGCCGAATTTAATCTAATAAATGTTCAAGTGGAGCTCCCATACAAGTAACGTGAGCTTTCCGTTTTTTTTTCTCGGAAATTAATAAAGTAGACGCTTGAATAATTCAAATGTTATATGGATACTTGTACAAAACTCTTTGTGCACAAGACCGACTCACACATGGCCTTTTTTTTAATTATTACTTAAATTATTTAATAAATTAAATAATAATTTCTGTTTCAGTTTATATTTTGTAACATCAATGATGCTAAGTATTTTATTGAAAAAGTTATAGAGCTTGCCAGATCTATACAGGTAAAAACGCTGTGCAAATGACGTTTTTACAATTACAGCTTCGCATACAGTGTGGATTCTTCTGCGGCTAATTGTATCACCACTATTACCAAAAGTCGAGGCGGTAGAATGCCTGTGAAGGACAGTATTCACGATATACAGATATATAAATGTTTATGTTTATTTATTACTTTTATGACTCCCTCAGGTAGGATGGCGTGTGAATTGTGTTTCAAATAAAGTTTGGTCTTGGGAGTTGAGGTAGCAAACTGAAAGCGACTATTATGGCGGGAAAAACGTACTAATTATTACACCTAAATGTGTATGTGCTTAGGATAATTTAAGTCATAATTGTGACCTATTAACATAATGAAAAGAAAAATAATTATTAAATTTAAACGTTCAAATGTATTTCTCTGTTCGAAACACATAATATAGTTGTTCAAGCCATATACTCGTAAGTGTCGAATTAACCACCTATAAATACCTAGGTAGTATTGATGTTAACTTCCTCCCTTAAGTTCGTGTGTCTAATGTTATTTATTGTCAGCCCTTGTAGCTTGATCACTATGGGCCAGTTGTTGAATTGAAAATTTCGCTAATGGTACGGCCACACTATCGCGATAACGCGAAGATTTGCGTTGTCGCGACATGTCTGGCCAAAAAATTCGTCCTATCGCGAAGCATCATCGCGAATACAAACACCCATCACGCTGCTGTTTTTTAAAAATACCGTCATCAAAGGGCAAAATGAATTTAGCAACGTTCTAGATTGTCGCGACATAGCGAAGGTTTATTTGATGTAGCCAAGCTCTTCGCCCGTAGAGCGAACACGAAATTTTGTCGCGACAACGCGAACACGAATCTTCGCCTTCAAGTGTGGCCGCAGCAGCATAAGTAACTACTTAACTGTAGTGCTGTCTAGTGAAATTTCTCAGAAAAGAGCACGACAGAACGTTACTTAAGCATTTACTTTTAAGTTTAAATCTTATATTCAGAAACCGGCTTATACCTATCTCTGCTGAGAGCAATATAGCACCATGCTGGGTTCAGACCAACCGAATTCATGCGAACGAATCGGTACGAGTGTTAAGACGAAGGCAGTCAATTTTATTGTACTTTGTCGTAATAGTAGGTACAAAGAAGTCGTATTGCGTGAAACGGAATTGCGATTACAGGTTTGGTTTATTTATTAATTTTATTCCGTACATACTTTTTGACGGAAGAGTCCGGCCTGGTTTCGCTCCGATTCGCAGAGCTTAATCATGGTGAGCAGAGACGGAGCTCGCGTCGTCGGTTGCTCGTCTCGGACTCTTCCGACAAAAAATCAAGTGTATGCGAAATGAAGATACATAGTGCTTACTTACTTACTTTTACTACTTACACTGTAAAGTTATAGTTCAAAGATTTCTTTATTTGTTAAACATACGTATACACGGTAAAATGTGTTGTAAAATGCTGATTGTACCAGCATGCTTTGCCCTCGAGGCTTACAAATATTTAAATATTGTTATGTAGGTACTTGGTACAATTTTACTGTATGCAATTACGAGAGTTAGGTACAAGTTCCGTTTACTTGGTAATTTAAGAAGTTTGCGTCATATAAATCGTAACGATGGGTGACCGTTCTACGACTAACGCTAGTGAAATTTTTCCGACCGGTTCCGTGCTTCGCAAGGCATGTTAAGCAGCTGGTGCCGGCTGCCATCGATAGATGCAGTCGTTAAGCCAAGTCAGAAGCCTAAGGGCGGCTTGAAAACTTCTGACAGTAAGACCAGCCACTAACTAGTCTTACAAACCTCCACCAATCCGGACTTGGGCCCCGTGGTGGAGTATGGCCTATGCCTTCCTCAGGGTAGACACTCGTGCCCCTCGGTGGGCTGATGATGATGAAATGATAACAAAGTACTCTAAAGGAATTGAATCACAAAATGTCAACTACGTAGTTTGTTTAATAATGGAATTCCTTCTATTCAAATGCCCTATTTTGTGCCAAGCTCAGTTATTGTTTTTCTGAAATCAATTTAGGAATCCAAATGCGATTCCATGTAATTCCGTCACTTGGAATTGAATTAGTAAAAGGAAGTGATGCAAACATAACAGGCGGATTCGGTCCTTGTCGAATGTCTCTATTCGCCTCGGTTTGGTCTGTACGCAGTATGATGGGGGTGTTATATAGAGAGTGAATCTTTATCGATTTAACAAGCTTGATATCAAGATCACGCTACGTGAGCTGATATAGGCGTTAACTAAGATAAAAAAAAACCAATTTGTTGTGTATTTTTTTCGAGTATAAAATGAAAGTGACATGCGGATATTGTGTGTTGCCAGTTTACAAAACTATTGTATGCAGTTTATAAGAACTATAGATAAGGCAACGATTTATTGATAGAATGTGAAGTTTTTTATTTACTAAATAGAAGTCGACAAAAGGCAGTTTTTATAGATAATGGATTCATTCAAAATACTCCAAATGCCACTTTCCTTAGCCCTCGAAAAAAATACACAATAAGAGTGTATTTTTGCATTCAAATACCAGTGGTATATTCTCCTCGGTGCGATCGCCGTAGCATACGTATTCTAAAGTAGACATTCTTAAACAAAATAAGTGTTATTGAAAAAATCACTAATGAATGTTGTATTATCCAAGCTGTGTTTAGTTTTATCAAACACTGAATGAATTATGATTTTTTAGGAACGATGCGCTCTAAAAAAACACTGTTAACAGTAATTTACATTAGTACAGTACATAGACGTTGGACGCTATAATATATTAAGGCTTCCTGCGTGAAGCATGCTGTCTCGCTCGTGCAATTTAACATTTTCAATTCTAATAAAATTACTCAACTGATACAATGGTCTATGGATCCATACATAGTTAGATAAAGAACATTTTAAATAAACATTTACTTATGCAAATGGCATAATATTGCTTCTGGCAGTAGTGTCGGTATAGAACGCGTAAGTGCATGCGGCGACCACTCCGGAGTGGCAAATAGGTAGGAATTCAGGCGCCAGAAGAGGTAAGAGTTACGCGGTAGAAAGAGGCAACATGTAGGTGAACATAACATAGCTTTTTTAGCGCCGTGCGATCTGAATTGCACCTGATTGAATCGCTGCTAAAGTCCCTTTTTCTTTAATTGATTTTGCGGAGTGCGGAGCTTCTGGCTCCAAAAAAAAGTTGATTTAAAAATTATTAATTTTGTATTCAAATTTTTTTTATCCACATTATTATCACAATTATTAAAATTGCTAAATTGTGCGAGCGACGCTACATGCTCCACGTAAGAGCACCCTTGAGGTACGAGCGACTTCGCAACTCAAACGCGAAGATCGCTCTGCCGTCGACAGTACTAGGTACTACTGTGGGCATGATATTTCATCGACCACTTAGGCTGCGTCCCCAGTTGGCTAACAGTTTGGCGCAGACTGAGTTAGCGGTGTATCGGTTTAGTATGCCCTTCCATATACTTTTAATGGAGTGTTCACAGTTTGCTAGTTTTGCGCTAAATCTACGCAATTTGCAGCATTACGCGCGCTGACTATCTCAGTGGGCGGCTGACTCACAGAAAAGCCTATTCCACTCGGCGGCGAAATAGTTTTAGTTCGCTTTGAGTATGCCGCTAAGTCGAATTTCAGTTAGCTACAAATTTGCGGCTCACTCAGTCGCCGGCGAACTGTTTGCCAACTGGGGACGCAGCCTTAGTGGGGGTGAAACATGGCAATCCTCCTCCTGTGCAATAAATCCTTGAGCAAGCCATTAAAAAATCTTCGTTTAGTTATTAGCTTATGACCTTGAAAAGGACAATAGGGTAGTTTCCAGGGTCAAAATATTTTAATTCTATTTAGTCCGTATTTTAGATTATAAAAAAATATTGGATACGTATTTTTTTCTTTTTTCGATTAAACAAAAAATAACAAAGATATAGCCCATTGAAGTTACTTGTGACGTCACTCAGTGCTACAAAATGCAGCACGGCGCGTGACGTCACACGTAACTTTAAGGGGCTATATCTTTGTCATTTTTGGTCTAATTCACAAATAAAAAAATACGTGTCCCTTATTTTTGAATAATCTAAAAGACGGACTAATTAAATTTTTTTGGGAAACTAGCCTATTAAACATCATTGTTCTAGTGATCCGAAAGGGCAATTTAGAACTGTACATATTTCTCCAAGTCTGTAAAACAAGGCGCGCTTAACGTAGACGCCTGTGTCTGTGGCATCATAGCTCCCAAACAAATGGACCGATTCCAATGCGGTTTAATGGAATTATGATCGTTCATTGCTAGGTCAGGTGAACTTCCAAGTTCATGAGATCTGATGCCATATTTTTAGGGGTTCTCGGCCACTATGTGAGCTAGAAAAGTGTGAAAAGGATTTCGCTAACTCCACTCGTCCGATGTATTTTGTTTAAGTGTTTTGATGTTTGTATGTATATTGGTTAATGATTTTTGTTTGGTTGCATCTTTGTGACAGATGATGTTTATTGAATAAACTGGTAAAAAGTACTTTTCTTTTATTTTGTAAAAGTACTCACATCACTACATCACATACTAGAAGCTTCTGTAGAATTAATGTTTTTTTTTATATCACAAAACCTTCAGCATAAGTTATAATGCATGTAATTAAAATATAAACAACGATGTTTCAATTCAAAATAGTATTTTATTCATCATGAATTAAGTAAATAATGTATCTTATTATGATATAATCATGGAACATGTTTTAATACTGCGCCGCCACACAAGTTACAGCTATAATCTCTATGTAATTCACTTAAATTTTAAGCCGTTATTTTACTTTTTTATTCCACAGTAGCAGTAAGCAAAGCAATATTTACACTATACATTGACGAAACGAAAATTGTGGAATTGTCGTCCGAATAATGAATCTTAACATCAAACATTTTTGTACTTTAATTTGAGACCAATAATTTCTTAATAATAATAATATAATTTCGTGCGGATTTGACCAGCACACTTAATACAGCGACGATAAAAGTAATATCTGATATCTAAAGTCCGTTTTGTAATTCGATGCAAAAAAAAAATGACGCGGTGTTACCGCTATAAAATTATATAGGTTTACTCGGTAGATTTTTTTATCATCATAAGAGCAAAGTCTAAAAAAAAACACCTACGTAGCACAAACAATTTTTACTTCGAAGTAAAATGGGGTTATTTGGGTTTTGCGTACTAGCAACATTCACACATTGACAGCCTTTGGGGATTCCGTTTTCAGCCATCATGGCGTAAAGTTCAATTTTTTGTAACAAATGTTTTCCGAACATCCGTTAGGGCTAAAGTTTCGTACAGGCCCTGTAAAAATAAATATATAATAAATAACAGCCTTTGGATTGTATTGAGATGTCAAAGTGACAGTTTATTTTTTTTGCATTGAATTAAAAAACAATTTTTTTAAGTAGGACTTAAAAAAATTGAAACGATTGCCTACAATGGAGACAAGGTAGTTCTAGATTGTACGGAGTATATCTACACTGTAGACAGACCCTGCACTAAGACGTGGCCAAGCGAAATAACGTGTTACACATCCTCCCAAAGACTTGTGATCTTACAATGAATACTACATGATCGACCTCTATAATAGAGTAAATATAGAATTCTCGCTAAAACGCTCGTAAAGCATAAAACATACCAACACGGTCGCGAAGGCGGTCCATACAAAAGACTACTGCCTAAAACGCTCGTAAAGCATAAAACATACCAACACGGTCCATACAAAAGACTACTGCCTAAATGACGTATGTGTGTACAGCGACCGCACTGGTATATTATAATCCTTGACTCAGTTATTTTTCCTACTTATTCCTATGAATGTTTTTGGAATGTCCCGCACACGTCTACATAAAAAAATATCGTCGTATTCCTTGAAGACCAGTCCTGTACTTCAAAGACCCGCCTCAACAAGTCTTGTTCCTTGAATTTCGACCTCTACAAGTCCTGTATCTTGAAGTCCCGCCTCTCTACAAGTCCTGTATCTTGAAGTCCCGCCTCTCTACAAGTCCTCGTCAGACGAGTCAGCTGCCAACTGGGGAGCTTCGTCTTGTACGTGCTTGAAGTTGGCGAGCACCTCGAAGTGCATATGAAGGGACTGGGGCATGCCGGGCGAGGTGTGAATGTAACGGCTCACCTGTGGAGTAAGGGGGGTAAAAAATGGGGTATATTTTGACGACCTCGGGCAACGGTTAGCGCATCTGCCTACCGTGCGGGAGGTCCAGGTTTCGAACCCCGGCTGGGGACAAAAAAAAAATTAGGTCTTGGAATGGTCTTGGATGTTACATGTTTGTGATGTCGCTGTTTCTGGTTCCCACGGCAAAGGGTTTCCTAGTGTGGGGCCAGAAGCATTGTAAGTTTATATTGAAATGTACTTTACGAAAGAGAAAATATAAAAATGTCACTTATTAAAATTTCCAGAGATACAAAGTAAAAAAGTAAAAAAAAAATACAGGGAAGGAAAGAAAACAATATGTCGGATGCAACTAACATTGAAATATCTACTTATGCATTTTTAAAAACATAAAACAGCTGCTCATCTCCAAAACTACTGTTCACCATAATTAAACGCTGCGAATCGGAGAGTAACTTGGTCGGTGCTTACGTACATAAGTTTTAGTTCAAAAAGAAGAAAACACATTTATTACAGCAACAGTTACACAAAAAATTAGATATTGACTATTTAATACATTGAGTCACTACAATGTAATACTCTGTATTTAAGGCTGGTTTCTGAGTTGAGAATTTTCACTAAGTAAATACTTAACTGCAGTGCTGTCTCGTCAAATTTCTCAGAAAAAGGCTTGACCGTTACTTCAGTATTTACTTAGTAAAAATTCTTAACTCAGAGGCCGGCCCTTAGTAAAACATTTAGAAACAATAGTCGCGGTGTGTCCTTCCTGCTGATGAAACAACCAGAATACTCACATTAGCGCCGAGTTTCTTCAGCAAACTCGTGAACGCCTTCTCTTCGCGGCCGATCCAGGGGCGGCCTTCGTCTTGGACCTGGTACGGGCTGACGTGGATGTAGATGTTGACATCTGCAGGAAACAACATCTCGGCACAATGCTTGGCAGATAAAGGCGCATTTTAACATGTCTGTCAATCGGGTCTGCAGTTTCCACTTTGGGTTATCATCAACCCATTATGTCCTCACGGAGGGCCACAGGTCTCTCCCCGGCCCTGAGGAAGGTATAGGCCATACTCCACCACGGGGGCCAAGTCCGGGTTGGTGGAGGCTTGTAAGACTAATGGCTGGTCTTACTCTCAGCCGACCTAAGGCCTCTGACTTGGCTTAACGATTGCCATCTATCGACGGCAGCCGGCACCAATTGCTTAACGTGCCTTGCGAAGCACGGGACCGCTCGGAAAAATGCTGCTAGAGTTGGGTTACAAGATTGGATTAGTAGAAGGGAATAATTTGGAGCAGTAATTGTCTGCTCAACGAAATGCGTCAAGAGGATCCTGATGGTTACAGAACAAACGTGCGTCTACTGCCACAAGTCCGCTACTGGCATGCTCGTAGCCGTCGCGTTTGTTCTCACGTCCTTCCTCTACGGTCATGCAAGTAAATTAAATGTATGACAGTTAGCGTATACACATGACAGGTAGCTGGTACGTCCAAGGGGCGGGTATGCTAGTGTGCAAGCTACGGGCATGTGCATACCCAGCTTAGCGTATACACACGACAGTAACTGGTATGCTAGTGGGCAAGCTACTGGTATGTGTATCCCCAGCAGTATGCTAGCTACTTGTATGCCAGTTAGAATATACACATGATGATATATTAGTTGCTACGTGGAAGGAGCTGGTATTTGCTACAGTGTGTTTTTTAGTTCAATGTAAAAAAAAAAAACAGTCACGTCGACATCTCAATACAATCCAATGTCTGAATGTTGCTAGTACGCAAAAACCAAATTACCCCATTTTACTTTGAAGTAAAAATTGATTGTGCTACGTAGGTGTTTTTTTTTACTTTGCTCTTAAGAGGAATTAAACTTTAATCTCTTTGATGTGATAAGGATTTTGGTCACACAAGTCTTCTGTTCACGGAAAAAAAAATCTACCGAGTAAACCTATATACAGGGTGTTGATTTGTACAGTTAACTCCGACTCAGGGTTGGTTATTTACGTGATACTGAAGAAAAAAAAAAAAAGTTTTTTTTTATGGGAAAATCACCTAAAATCCCTGGTTTTGCGGGGCCGGAGGCGAGCGCGCGGGCGCACTCTCCAGCCCCGCCCCGAAAACCCCCGCCGGACCCGTCAAGTGCAAGCGATAGAAGCTAAGCCATATAAATTTGTGATTTTTAGGTGATTTTCACTAAAAAAAGATATTTTTTTTTCTTTCAGTATCATGTAAATAACCATCCCTGAGTCGGAGTCAACTGTACAAATCAACACCCTGTATTTTATAACGTTAACACCGCGTTATTTTTTTTTTCATTGAATTAAGAAACGGACTGTAGTATGCAAGCTTATACAGAGTGCGTATACTGAGTTTTGTCATTCACTTTCGATAGCGAGAGCGTTTGCGATTTGCATAGGAGTGACAAAGCGCGCCATCTAGTTGTCTCTTTGTCACTCCTATGCAAATCGCAAACGCTCTCACTATCGAGAGTGAATGAAAAAACTCAGTATACGCACTCAGCTTTATCCCAGGTACTCACTGAGTCGTGTGAGCGTTTCGAGCAGACTTCGCGCGGTGATCCATGTGTTTTTCCCGCCGGCGTGGCCGCCATCCAGCCAGTACATACTCTCTACACGCTCGATGAACCTGCAACGGACGTCACACTTAGCCTAAGCGCACACTAGCGACACGCGACAGGCGACAGCTCGGCGACTAGACGCGACGACAGGCTACGGCTGTCAATTTTCTTATATTTCGTTCGAATCTGCACACTTGGCTTCAGAGTCGCGGAGTCGCGACGACAAGACGCCAGAAGCAAATGACAACGTCGCGTCTGACGCGGCGACAAGTCGCCCTGTTTGCGATGGCTCTTAGGGTTGCCAACTTTTTTTCTAACTAACTAGCTGACTCGGCAAACGTTGTTTCGCCGTATACTTTTTTTTTTTTTCACTTAGTGCTATGAAAAATTGAAATGAAATTGAAAAATGTTTATTTATCACATCAGAATATGAATACATAATTTTTTATTTATTTATTGATACTTTTATTGCACTTAAATTTTAACTAAAAATATAGTACAAATAGTAAAAATATAACAAAATTATAGACAGATTATTATGTGATAAAAAGAATAGTGCTCAGCTCAGTGCTGTGAGTGCATGCATATTCACAGCACTGATTTTCAGCCCGCCCCTGTTCTCACTGACTAAAATATAATAAAGCTTGCGGATTTCTAAAGAGAACACTATAATTGGGTATTTGACAGGATGTCAAATGAGTTACTTTTAAAACGGAATTTTGTATGAAAATACTTGCTTGTGACGTCACATTTCAGTGCACTCTTTTTGTGTTTCATCTATTTAAAAATTGTAATAACTAGTAAACGATTAAAAGAAATACATTTTCCGAATCGTTTTGTAATTTTTGTTTTAATCGAGCATCACAAATAATTTATTGTTGATAGTGTCAAATACCGTATTATAACAAAAAATGGTGTATATGCAATGGTGAGTAAATAGATAACCTATTCTCAAACCTACCGCTTGCTAGATCCCACGAGAGTTCGCAAGGATCAGATGTGACCAGTGTATGGTGACCCACCTCATCATACGCGCGTCTCCCGGCGTGAGGGTCTTAGTGTAGTGGAACTCGTATATGAGCTGGTTGAGGACCACACAGCCCTTGCTGAACCCCATGAGAGTTAATGGCGTCTCGTGAAGCGGTGCTCGCTCGCGCCACCACAAAGGTTCATCCCTGTAAAATAAGGTATATTTATAAGGTAAAGTAAGGCAGGTACTAGTAAAATAAGTTACATTTACACTAACAAGGTAAGGTAAGATAAGACAAGGTAAAATTAAAATTAAAAAATTAATGAACTCACGCCCGATATCCCCGAAGGGGTAGGCAGAGGCACCAGTCACTGGAACTGGGCCCACGTTTTGCCGAGTTTATTAGGTCCCAAACGTGACAAGTGGCAAGCCTGTCGCCGTTATCCGGGCACAATTTATCAGCGAATGGTGTTGCTGTACAAACAAATGTACGTAACTAAAAGTCATTGGTACATGCGTGGTTCGAACCCAGACTCTCAAGATCGAGAAGCAAGAGTCAACCCCACTACGCCACCACCACCTCAAGACAAGGTACTAGTAAAATAAGGCATTTAGCTTTCAATAGTACTAAAGTACCCGAAACCGTCGTGTGTGCATGCATGACTAACATAATAACACCACAAAGGCTCATCTCTGTAAAATAAGGTTTATACTAGTAAAGTAAGGTACTAGTAAAATAAGTTATATTTACACTAATAAGGTAAGGGTACTAGTAAAATAAGGTATATACTATAATTTCCAATAGTACTAAAGTACACGAAACCAGCATGCGTGCATCCAACAACTAATATAATAATAACTTCCACACAAAACAATCATTTGACCTGGTCCCAAACTAGGATACCCTGTGCTAGGGTAACCAGGCAAGGACGTTACAAACATGGAAGAACACCCAGGCTTTTGTACAAATGTACGGCGGCCCCCAGTGGGAATCGATCCCACGACCTCTGGCTTGGTAGGTAAGCGCGTTAACGGCTAAACCAACGAGGCAATGCATCCCATATACGATCCACTGTCCCAATGACATTGCATGTTATCATAACTTCATATTTACACTATCAAATCTAGACTCGCGCCAGCGAGTCCAGCCAAGTTCGAGAAAAAAGGAACTGGCGACGCAGCAGCCGTGTGTAATATTACAGGTGTACTTGCGGTGTACTTTCTTTGTACTTATGCTGTTAGGTTGATATCATACCTATGTGACTTTTCTGAAATTTGGTTTGTTGGTAAAAACTAGCAGTCAAATCTTGAGCTTGAATTACAATTTATATCTCAGTGATCTTGTAACTAAATTTCATGATTTTCTTCAGAGAACTTGGCAGCACCCATATAGATCTCAATTCTTTTGTCGGCGAAGTCGATAACGACGTCTGTTCTTAATACCTATTGAACTTGGCTCTCATATCATTCACATTTATGTTTTTGATGGTAGCCTATTACATGGTTACACAATGGTGAATAAGAAAGGCTACTTAATAAGGGACGATTTCCGACTTGAGAATTTACAGTACTTAAGTAACGTGGTGTCACGCTCTTTTCAAAAGAAATTTCACGAGACAGCATACTGTAAAGTAATTATGTAGCGAAATTCTCAATTTAGAAATCGGCACATTGTAATATATGGTCCGGATCAACTTACTTGATTTTTATCGGAAGAGTTCGACCAGGTTTCGTCAGAGACGAGCCACAGACGACGCGAGCTCCGTCTCTGCTCTGCGAATCGGAGCGAAACCTGGTCGGACTCTTCCGATAAAAAGTCAAGCAAGTGTATCCGTAGAAATGAAACGTAAAAAGATTAACATACCCTGTGAAACATGAAAAGAGTGCTCTGAAATAAGACGTCATTTATCAACGTCATTTTTCATACAAAATTCCATTTTGAAAATGAGTTGTCTGATTTAGCCCTTTTGTTCCCGGTATGTCACACCACCTTATGTCACACTGTAATATTCTGAGACTTTTTTCCCAGTAGGTATCATACTCCTACTCCGAACTGCCATAATATTACATTCTTATTTTGACTATTTCTAGTTGTCTAAATGCTTAACCCGATAGAGTGGAAAGTTAGGTAATATAAGGGCTGGTCGCACTCTTCTGAACAAAATGTCAAGTAAATGTATCCGGACCATATGTTACAATGTGTCATCATCATCAACCCATTATGTCCCCACCAAGGGGCACGGGTCTCTTCCCTGAGGAAGGTATAGGCCATACTCCACCACGGGGGCCAAGTCCGGATTGGTGGAGGCTTGTAAGACTAGCGGCTGGTCTTACTGTCAGAAGTTTTCAAGCTGCCCTAAGACCTCTGACTTGGCTTAACGGCACCAACTGCTTAACGTGCCTTGCGAAGCACGGAGCCTTTACAATGTTACAACCGTTACAATGTGTAGTGCTTACGAAAGTTTTCGTTCAAATAAGAGGAGCGACGTCCATTGGAACTAGACCTACTCACGGCTTGCGCTCGTCGTCAGGGCCGAGCCGCGAGCTTTCGGGGACGGGCCGCCCGTCGGCCGACGGGCCGAGCGGGCCCGCCATCGCAAGCCCGTGTTGGATCGACGTGTTCTGCTTGACGGGGCGAGGGATTGCGGTAGTTATTAGTACAGTCACGAGCAATAATATATACATTTTTTTTTTAAATAATAAATTCTTTATTTCAAAGTAGTGGTTCCAAAAATAGAAATAACATAGAGTTCAACCATTCGGTGTGAATAGAAGAACCCAAATGATATTAGTTGGTATCTGGTGCTATAGCTAGGTTATCATCTAACCTGTATTTATAACACACAGGCCCGTTCCACTGTATATACACACTGTCACATTTTGTTCTGTACTGTACATGTGTATGATAATTTGTCCTATATTATCTAACCATTGGTTACATAATTTATTACAAATATCGTACACTTCTTTCTAGATTGTTTTAAGTTAAAACTTTTAGAAAATCTGACAGTGTGTATATATTGCGCAGCGGTTAGCGCGTCTGACTACCATGCGAGAGGTCCCGGGTTCGAATCCCGGCTGGGGACAAAAAAAAAAGAAACCCAGGTCTTGGATGTTTACATGTTTGTGACGTCGCTGTTTCTGGTTCCCATGACACAGGGTATCCTAGTGTGGGGCCAGAAGCAATGTATGTGCCTGTATGTAAATGTTATATTATGTTATGTTATTATTGCTCGTGACTGTACATACAGTTTTTCGGAGTTTAGATTGGAGTGACATTGCTTTTATACCATAGAAGACTTATAAAAGACAAAGGGCTGTCCATAAATTGCGTCATTAAAGGGGAGGGGGTCAACGAAGAGTGACATTGTGTGACAAGACGTGGGAGGGTTCCGAAATTTCTTGACGTCACATTTGAAATTTATTATAATCTAAGCAAACCTCAAAACACATTTGCTACTCTATCTGTTCCTAACTATCGGATATAAAACTAATATCGGTACACCTGTTTTAATGCGATAATTTTAGATGTGAAATTGCAAAATATGTTAAATAATTATTAAAATAAGTCACTCACGTGTAAGTCTTCAATATCTATTTCCTCAGGTAGTAATACTGACGTTACCGCTTCTATCAACTCCGAAGCGGGCATTGCTTTTAATCTATTGGTAACGCCTTGCAGTAGTCTGGAAAAAACATAAACAAACATTTACATACAGGAACATACATTGCTTCTGGCCCCACACTAGGATACCCTGTGTCGTGGGAACCAGAAACAGCGACGTCACAAACAAAACAAGCACTGTTTGTCGCTGTCGAAAAAGTAAAAGTGATCCTGTGATGTCTGGCGAAAAGAAACGTTATTAAAGAATTAACATTATTTCTTTACGAGAATATTCATTACGAGTCAAGAAAAAAAACATTATTAATTTAAGTTTCGAAACAGAAACAAGAAAAATTAAAAATCAAATTCACAAATGTCATAAATTACATATAAAAAAAATAATAAAAAAAAACTCACACCCGTTATCCCCGAAGGGGTAGGCAGAGGCACCAGTCTCTAGAAGTGGGCCCACGTTTTGCCGAGTTTATTAGGTCCCAAACGTGACAAGTACAATCAAATAGTAAATTACATATCAATTTCATAAAAAATGTCCATCAAACATATTTGGTCAGTATATTATAGAAAAAACATCACATAACATTAAAAATATATTAAACGTTCTATTAAAAATGTAGCCTACGCTGCGTCATGTTTAGAAGCGAGGAATAGGCCATGCGGAGGATTTTTAGGGAAGGATTAATACTCATACGGTCTTTGCAGACATCATAACCATCAAGTAATTTAAGTTCAAGGCGTTTTATTGAATATCTTAAACAATATAGACTTATTTACAAATCTGATACATAATAATTTACATAAAAATGAATCGCTGAATGTCTTGCTAAGCGCAAATCTCGAGAACAGCTGAACATCGCTAATTCTTCTTTTTAGAATATTCCTTGAAGTACGAGGATGGTTCTAACGGAGAAAGAAAATTAAAAAATTGCCTAAAAAAAACCAAAACTTTGGGGGTACGAAGTTTGCCGGGACAGCTATTAATAATATAGAAAGATGATTTTTACATTGATAATACTCGATAATCCGAATTTCCCGCTTATAAGGTTGTTCGAGTCTACAGTAGACTGGTGCGAAATTATTAATATAAAGATGTATAATAATAATAATAATAATAAATGCTTTTATTTCAGAATACACAGTTCCAGCTTACAAAACACATAGATCATAATAATTCTTATACAGATATAAAGTAAAATAAAATAGAAGAAATAGGTATACGTAATTACAAATAATTTTCGATTTTTGTCGCGCTGAACGGAATGCCAATGTTGGTACAGTGAACTGCCCACATCCTCACACAGACATGACAGAATCTCATTCTTGGAGGCCCGCAGTCGGCTCCAAAACGAGGCAACTCTGTTACGGATAATAGCAATTATAAGTATAAATTACCTCTCTAAGTGATGCAGAGCGCTGTGGGTAGGAGTGTGGTCGGGGACCCCGGCGTTGTTGCTTGGAACAAAGTTGTCGTAGCAACTGAAACTTTTGTACTCGATCCTGTAGAGAAACCACACGTTAGGGACTAGTCATATGAAGCGCCCGGGGCGCGCGCCCGGAACGCCGCGCTTTGAGCGCGCGTCAGAAATCATAAATCAGAAATTTATTTCAACGTAAAGAATTTACAGTCTGCTTGTTGAATGTCAATGTACATAAAATTATAATGTTAGCCGCTGCCTTAGGGCCGAATGTAGTGGAGAAAAAGGCAGCAAAAAAAACTCCACTCTGACCATCTTTTCTCAAAACATCTTAACCCAGATAACCCTGAAACTATTTCACATCACAGAACTTTAAAATATTTTAGTATGTTATTACTTATGGCTCTAAAGATTCGGGAAAAATTATTAAAAAATTCAAAGTCGATCGGGAAAGCCGGAAAATGGGTGGTGTTATAACACCTGGTAGGAGAATGCCCTACTATACTAAGTATTGAGGGATAATGTAAAGGTTTAGAATAAGAAAAACATATTTAAAATGTTTTATTAGTTCTCATTACATAAAGTTAAACTGGAGTGTGATACGCCACACAACATCTGGCGTTTTGGGATATAAATTAACGACAAACATCTTACGAACAAAATTAGACGTCATCAGAATGCTTCCTTCGGAGTTCGGATGCCTACCGTATTTTACGAAATGCGGCGTGTACGGTGCGGATAAATATGCGAGATTTCATATCATTGCATACAACGAATTCTAAAATGCGGCGCGTTCGGCGCGTGCGGCGCGTACGGATAAATGTGCGAATGTAAAGAGCAATATTCAATGCCCATATTTAATGATATTATTTTTGCCAGGTGGGAGCAGGCTATGACCTCCAAACTCCTTCGTGATACCTCTTTGAGGATGAAAAATAAAAAGGTCGATGGATGGAGAAATGAGATCGAGCCATGTCCAACCTCTTTTCTACGTATGAGACGGTTCATGAGCAGCCATGTTTTTTTTCGCCTGTGAAAAATTCAAAGAGCCAAAAGGACGCTCCGATATTTTTCGCTTTTATTTATCGTCCGCGACTAGAAGACTCCATCCAATTGCATTTTTTTTTTACCGTCTTACATCCACTACACTGTGCTGAATAGTGCTTGAAAAGGTATTTAAAGAATGTTGTAAGTAAAATTTTACCAGTTAGGTACATTATTATTGTTATTTTACTAATTTTTAAGCTGGAAACTTTGTTGATGAAGCTGTGGGTACTAAACAAGTAAAGCCGTTACTGAGCACGCTATAAACATTTTTTTTTACTGAATGCCGACGGTTCTTCAACGAGGACGAATACAGAGTGTATACCTATCATTGTTATATAATCATTACATGTCAATATAATATTTTTTGCTATATTTATTCAAGTTTAAGTTTCTGTGCAGTAAGATACGTAAAAGCAAGTACTTGTGTGAGTACCGTGGTCAGTTAGTCAAAAATATGTTTATTACGAATGGTTATGAGGAGGTTGAATTAGATTACATTATGCTAATGTAGAAGTAGACACGCCACTAACCTAGTTGGTCTAACGACGACAATATTGTTGGTAGGAAATAGCTGGCCCAGCATGCGAGCCGTGTTCTCCAAGTTCCACTTGAGATAGTTCTTATTGTCCCGATGGGCCTGCATCACCTCGGGGTAGTCCTGGAAACAAAAGCTCTATTAGGAGCGAGATAAAGTCGAAAATCCCCTTTAGCAGCAGTAGTTCGGTTGATGTAAAGCACCGAACTGTCGATACCCTTTAGCAGCAATAACATAAACATTTACACACAGGCACATGCATTGCTTTTGGCCCCACACTAGGACACCCTGTGTCGTGGGAACCAGAAACAGCGACGTCACAAACATGTAAACATCGAAGACCTGGAGTTTTTTTTTTCTCTCCAGCCGGGGAACGAACCCGGGACCTCTCGCATGGTAAGCAGATGCGCTAACCGCTACTTCGGTTACTACTACTAATAGTTCGGTTAGTAGTGTTACACAGAATACTTAGCCAGATTAACAGTGTATGTAGTGCAGGGTAATCTTGGGATAATTTTTACTATGTGATCAGATGTATCGCTGTATGTGAATCGCTCGTAGCCCCGGCTGCCTGAGTGATCTTAAACGATCACGAAGGGTAAGCAACCTAGGGCGCGTTCAGTGCATGAATGGGTGACCATCTATGACTAACCCCAGTGGTATTTTTCGGAGCGGTTCCGTGCTTCGCAAGGCATGTTAAGAAGTTGGCGCCGGCTGCCGTCGATAGATGGCAGTCGTTAAGCGAAGTCAGAGGCCTTAGAGCGGCTTGAAACCTACTGACAGTAAGACCAGCCACTAGTCTTACAAGCCTCCACCAATCCGGACTTGGCCTCCGTGGTGGAGTATGGCCTATACCTTCCTCAGGGAAGAGACCCGTGCCCCTCGGTGGGGACAGAATGGGTTAATGATGATGATGATCAAATGTATCTACCGACTACGGGTGGGGTTACAAAGAAACAGGTTACCCGTACCGGCATGTCCGTATGGATCCGTACTGATCAATATTGGTATCACGCTCCCAACCATTCTCTATGTGCCCGTTTATAAAAGATGGAGGATGATACTTGTCCATACGTTTACCTGCATGGATCATACTGGTTAAGTTGAAATATTTGCGATTTAAAAACGGAGGCAGATAACGAACATTTATTAATGTGGAGTTTTTGTTAGCTTCTTCGCCAAAAAATTTTTTTTTGTGTACAATCTCTATTAATTATAAATAAAAAAATAAAACTTAAGTGATATTTAGGACACTGGCCATGAACCTAAACCAAAACTCTCTCTTTCCATTGCAAATGCCTACAACAGCTCTTCCGCGGTTTCAACACCGGTCCACTGTTACATGTTGCCAACCAAGACCTCCTTATTTTTCCCGGCCTTCTCTTTGCTTCCACCTAGTCTATCATTGTGGTTTACAGCAACTGGTGTTTAACACGTCGCACATTGACTCTTCGGTTAGGCTACTAGGTGATGGTGCGATGGTGTATCAGGTGTATATATCATCATCAACCTATTATATCTCCACCGAGAGGCACGGATCACTTCCCTGAGTAAGGTATAGGCCATACTCCACCACGGGGGCCAAGTCCGGATTGGTGGAGCTGCATAGCGGGCTATAGATAGATAGATAAACAATTAATTTGAACTTCTTATACATATTTATTTATCCTATATCCAGATCTGGGTAGTTGCGGGCTGATGTTGATATTTTAAATGTTGACCTGCGTGTACCAAAGTAGACGAGTCTCTGCGGGGCGGTCGACAGTGGTGAGCAGATGGTAGACCACGTCGTTGGATGATATACGTAGTAAGTCGCTCACCTGCACGTCCCCACCGAAGTAGACGAGCGTCTGCGGGGTGGCCGAGAGTGGCGGGCGGATGGGCGGGTGGTAAAGCACGTCGTTGCAGCGGCCGTCGTGGCCAGGCACGCGGCGCAGGCGCAGCGGCAACATGGCGCCGGCTACATCGCTGTCCAGACCGATCTAATGTTATAAACATCTCGAGTCACAATGTTTGTTAACAAACTCTTCTGAAAAAACTTCGCCGATTTTTTTTTGTGTAAATATTTTCAGTAGAGACAAGGCAAGACAGAAACATCTGGTCTAAGTTGGGGGAGGCCTTTGCCCAGCAGTAGGACACAAACGAGGCCACGTAAAAAAAAAAACTATTTAGTAGGTCTGAGAATACATTGTAGGCTAATTTAATTATATGGCCATCAACGTTTGCCGGATCAGTGTTTATAACCTTATGTCTAGAAGAAAAATAATATTAGTAAAAGAAAGAATGTAGGAAAGGAATGTGCCGTTTGTTTGGACATGTTGTCTGCTTACAGGTCAAACCACATAAGAGCAATTTTGAGAAAATTTAATTTTAAACTTTAAAATTGCAGTTGACCTTCTTCTACTTGCAATATTTGTCTTTTTATTATTTGGAATGGTGGATTGACTATATCGGTGTATGATACCGAATATAAAATATATCTTTCTTTAATTTAGCTTAACTTTAACAATTTCGGGTCAAGATAGATAGATATTATGTTTGACCAGTAAGCAGACAATATGAAGAGGACGAAAGATTGACGAGAGAAATATCGAGCAAATGTGAGGGGTCGGTATGGGACGTCCTAGGCGGAAACACTTCAGCCAAATAGGGCAACTTTGCGACGGGCAAGATAAAAAGTACCCGAAACCGGCGAAAGAGGTTTGTCAGGATCGTGGCAAGTTAAACCCTTGTCTCTGCTTGGCTCTCCGGGATATAGGCTTGAGTTTATGTATGGATGAAAAGAAAGGAATTTATGGAAAAATTACGATTTATTGATTCACAACTACAATATTATCTTATCATATAAGAAAAAAAGTAAGTCTTAACACTAATATTGACTTTTTTAATGATCAATTCTAAACTCAGTTATCTCCTAGCAGTTTGTTTTTGATGATAATACTTGGTATCATTCATACACACTGTAATCTTCAATGTTATATCATCAAGGCAATTCTTCAGATCTTCTCTCAATTCTCTTACTTTGACAGTCACATCCTCACTCATCAGGTTATAGCACATAGCCACCAGGCCCATTCCAAGCAAAACATAAATGAAATTTATCACTAATTTTAAGTGCGACCCTCCGGCCGAATCCAAGATGTTTGCACCAGGAACAAAGTCGCCGAAGCCAATTTTACAGAGACTTATCACACAAAAATATGTTGAATCCAAATAGTTCCATTTCTCCCAAGCTCCGAACATGATGGTGCCGGTCAAAATATAAAACGATATGACCCAAAGACAAGCTGTCGACGGTACAGTGATTTTCCTTTTTATCTGTTGGGATTCCCCATCTTCAAACATCGGGTCTTCCCTCCTGCTACATTCGTGCGCTGTTATGTACAGCCACTTGAAGGTCTGCGCGAGCACTTTACCCATGTTACAAAAGTACAGTATGTAGATCGGTATTCCAAAGCAGGCGTAGGTTATTGTGGCAATTTTACCCCAAACTGTTTTTGGTACCACATTCCCGTACCCAATCATAGTGAACACTGACAGTGAGTACATCAAAGCGGCTGGGAATGACCAGATGTCTTCTGGTGTGCGACCACTATAGCCTAAATGTACTGCTGCCGTTATATTGTTTTGGAAAACCTTTAGGACTTCATTGACTTTTTTTTCCCATATTGTTTCATTGAAAATATTCACTTCCAATGTTATATTCCACAGCTCCTCAGAGCATTTCTGCCGCCATTGTTTGACATCTTCAAGTTGTTGATCAGCATTGTCCTTTTCTATGTGCATGAAGCTTGCGGCACCCAGGATAGCATAGCAGACCACCAGAGCTCCCACACCGACTTGTGTAAACATGAATGCAGTGAATTTCCGCAAACAATCCTTAATCTTCTCCCGCGCATCACTCCCGGCTGTAGATGACGATTCTCTACTTCTCATTGAGCCGTGGAAACTTGAATGAAGAGCGTTGTGGCGATCCATTGTAGTAGTAGATAGTAAGAAAACTTGAATGAAGTTAATGCTTATCCAGATAGGCGTGGTTTCGGCGAGAGATGTAAATGAGTTGTGAATTCCATGGAATGTTAGGATGCCAACTATTTTCGGAATAACATTGGCTTCGTGCCAGATCGAATGTTTGATTACAAAACTTTAGTTTGTAGTCGTGTACGATGGAAAACGTGTGTATTGGCGCGAATATTATGTTTAGTGAACTGAAGAAATATCTACATAGCCCGCAAATAAATACCTACTATATGATAGTTCGCGGGTGTTTACGTTACGTTTATTCACAGAACAAAATTACCGTTTATTCCGTAGAATCGACATAAGGAACACAATTCTTACCGGTGTAAAATATTTCCTTGGGATCTAAAACACTAGAAACTCTTAAGTTTTGGCGGTATTCACGCATAGCAAAACTGCGGAAAATTAACACTCACCAATAGTTCCGACAGAATATTTTTAAGCTGTGGGATATAACAACCTTTTTCGCATGTTTTATAACTTCAGCAATTATATTGAATTATATCTATTAATTTTATACTCATAGGATCAGAAAAACACAATTTCACCAAAATGTACACAGAGAAAATCGCAAAAAAAAACATTAGCTCTATCGAAAAATGTCAATAAAAGTGATGTAATTTCCGGTATTTCACGCAAATTTCACTACAAAAATCGGTGATAACTTACTATTTTTTGGAATCGATAAAATAATCGGTGCTTTAGTCGATCGACTAAGGATGCTAAGGAGGAACTCACTAAAAAATTTCATAAATCAATCATTGTCTTTCGTTCATTCAATTTCAGCCATTCATGCGGTCATTCATTCATTTTCCTGTCAAAATTTCACACGTTTTCTTGGCGTTGTTTGTTATCCGGCATTACATTTTTGTGTAATTTATGAATTAATTTGTGTTGTTTCAATCTAAAATGTAAACTGAAGATCATTTTGGATTCTTAACCGTACACTTTTCATTTGTTCTGGTGAGTATTTGGTGCATTTTTCTTTCAAACAGCATATGGTGTAGATACTGACCCGTCGGTAATAATGGAGGAAAGTCATTGTGAGGTAGTAATTCGTAGATATCTCATCGTCCCCGTTGTGTAAAAAGCGACCGTTAAGTTGTAAATGTTAGTACAATTGTTCAGATTCCCGGTGAATATTGATCGAGCGTTATTACATTCATTCATCGCGATTCAAGGTCGTTTGGGGCCGACGCGAAGTTGAGGGGCACATACAGGCAAAAAACCACTCGTATAACATAATGAGAAGTATTAGAATACATTTGAATTTTATCCACACAGGACAAATCCAAAAGGCCCTATCAGATTTTAGATAGGGGTATATTATTATCACACTCTTCAATAGAAACAAGTTTTTACTAATGATTATAACCCTGACACCGCGAAAAAGTACAAGTAGCTCAACAGAGGGGGCCCTAACTTTAGAGGCTGCAAAATAACCTATGGCTAGCAGTTATAGCACATTTCAGTCAATTGTCTTTTTTTCATGTCTAAGGGTGAGTTTTTTATTTTATTTATTAAGACATAGGCAGGGCTACACAAAAAGAATACACTAATCAAAGTTACAGAAAACAAGTCTACTATTTTGTAATGACTGTATTCATCATTCAACTTGTAGCAAACTGCTACTAAGTAAAATCCATTATCATAAAAAAAAAATTCAATCTCTCTTATTACCTCTCTTATTCTCTCTTACCTCTCTTATTTTAATCTTAGGTATATAATATTAATTGAGGCTAAATAAAAAAACGGACAAATGCGAAACCGACTCGCCCACCGAGGGTTCTATACTTTGTATGTAATTTTAAATTACAACAAGAGTTAGAAAAATTATATAGCTTAAAAACAATAACAAAGTATGCTATAATGAAGGTGATCAACAATATACTCATGAGTTTGGACAGATCACTCATGACTTATGGAGTATTTTGTGATCAGTCTAAGGCTTTTGTGTGTCACAAGATATTAATATTGAAACTGATAGTGCTTCAGTTTCAATATTAATATCTTGTGACACACAAAAACATAAAGAGGTAAAATTCTGCTATCATACTTACAAAACAGAACTCAGATCATAGAGGTAAATGGATCATAATCATCAACCCATTATGTCCCCACTGAGGGGCACGGGTCTCTTCCCTGAGGGAGGTTTAGGCCACACTCCACCACGGGGGCCAAGTCCGGATTGGTGGAGGCTTGTAAGACTAGTGGCTGGTCTTACTGTCAGAAGTTTTCAAGCCGCCCTAAGGCCTCTGACTTGGCTTACGACTGCCATCTGTCGACGGCAGCCAGCACCAACTGCTTAATGCGCCTTGCGAAGCATGCCACTAGCGTTAGTCTTAGACAGTGACTCATCCATTGACTGAACGCGCCGTATGTTGCTTAACCTTAGTGATTGTTTAAGATCACTCAGACAGCCCAGGCTACGAGCGATTCGTATTATATCAATTCGTACGAGAGGTAAATGGATATCCTCGTAAGGCCCGACCTTGAAAATAACAATTGATTTTGTGATCACTTGAAGACATTGGGCCTCACGAGGATATAGATTGACTTTGGGGTCGATCTTATTCTTGACATTTTGGTTTCTGGGAGCAAAGAAATTTACATGATTCTATTTTGTGATGAATTAGTCTCATAATATGGGCATAAATACAATTAATAAACTAAATTCAATTATCAAGGGAGGGCTATGTCCAGCAGTGGACTAATATAGCCTGATGATGATGATGAATTATCAAGGGGACAAAAGAGTGGTTCTCAGTTAATAACATGTTGCTTAATCCTCTACTTGATTAACTTGCTTGATTCTTGATCTGCTTGATTGACTTGGCTCTTATGGAGTTCAGTATATCTCCTGTAGATCTGGAGAAATTCCTGGGCATGTACCTTGATTCAAAGTTAAATTTGGTTCCACAAATTGAAATAGAAATTTAATGAAAATAAAGATGAAACAGAAATGAAGAATCTACAATGTATGCCATTGTATCTATTTTCCAGAAATTACATAAATATTTTAAAAAAGTATTTAATTATTATATCAAGAACAAGTGGTTACTGACTGTTGACTGTATTCAGCAACAGAGCATAAGCACAATGACACATCAAACTTCTATTCATTCATTATTCACCAGGACAGGAAGCAAAATCCACACTATGTAGCCGGTTGCAGCAAGAAGATGTCACCAATACCAGGATCAGTGTCGAAAATCAGCGAAAATCTACAACCACCGTACTAGATGGATCACACTTAGCAAACTGTAGAAAGCAAAACCATAGCCATGGCTCCGCCCACTAATTCCGCACCTGTTTTCAACCAGTCCAACGTAAAGCTCACTACCATTGACCTCATCGGGGGTATATTCTGCAGTACCTGCCAAGTCACTTATGGTAACAAAAAGGACTATGATGAGCATTACCGTCAGAGTCACGCAATTGATAATGATATCTGGTACACCTGCGTTGTTTGCCGCAAGGATATCCATGGCTATGCAAGCTTCAGAGGCCACTGCTACACATCCCATGTTATCAAGAATAGATTTAAGTAAGTAATATCATATGTTTTAGATTGTTCTGTTCAACGCTTCTATTGGTCTCCACCTTGTTCATTCTAACATATTTGGTATTGTAAAGGAAAATTTGGAAGATGGAAATGCACACTCTTATCTGAACTATCCGATAAAAGTGTGTGAGGATGGAGTATGCACCTATCACAATAGAATAGAATAGAATAGAATATTCTTTATTGTATGTACACCAGGAATTACACATGGCTTTTGTTGGATGTCATATCCCTTCATTTGGCGGTAATTAACATAGTGTCGCGGTCCTATCCCGAACCATCTAGAATAGAGCCTTCTAGAAGCCTATCGAATAGTCGCCGCATGCTGCGTTTTAGTAAACAATAAACACTGCAAGCAATAATGACTCGTATGTCCTCTAGCGTAAGGTTCAAAACTCTTTGAATGGGTTACTGTTCGAGCGACGTTGCCTCGAGTAGGCACGTAGGTACGGGAATGTTCTAGAGCCCTTGCCGCCGGATATAAATAGCGGGCGCCGCGGCGCCCAGTCAGTTCCGTTTGGAATAGCGAAGAGTGAACTTCGAGCGAACATACCTGCGATACGAGCGATAACCTACAACCTCAGCGATACTATTGGACTTCGATTGGACCTGCGATTGGATTCTACGTGTGGACTTCGTGTCGTGAAGACCTGCAGACCAGACCCTGCGTGAATAAATCCTAAGAAGTTGTCATTGGCGTTTTACATCCAAATCCAGAACCCTAGCCCGTAACAATAACAATAGTTAAACAATGGCCGCGTGCCCGCTGCGGGCATTTGCCAAGCGAAGGGATATTGTGGTGTTGCCAATGATGTATGGATACCCTACAGTTTCAGCCAATGATGAACTTTGGACATTGGAAGGTTTTTTTCATCCATTGTTGCTAGTGTTGGACGACTGGTGGAGCCTAAAAAGCTTTAAACCTAAGAACTTAGTGTGCCAGAATACGTATAATGGCAAGTGTGGGGTTCTATTCAGTTCAGAATAAAGTTCCAACTTGTCTAAGGGCAGCTTTCCGAATTGAGAATTTCACTAAGCAAATATTTAAGTTACATCCTGTCTTTTCTTTTCTGCTCTTTTCTGAGAAATTTGACGAGACAGCACTATATTTTTCTATACTTGGAGAAATCTCAATTCAAAAACATGGTCATAAGCTTCATTCCATTGACAAAATTAAAATACCTGGTACCAACTGTCTAGTAGTGTCTTTCTGTAGTCTTCAGTACTTCAGTGGTTCATTGAGGGGAAAAATTCTAGTTATCTATTTAAAATATTCAATACTCTTTTCAGATGCCAAACATGTTCCAAGTGTTTCTCCAAGCAGACAGTTTTAGATGACCACATAGCAACTCAACACAGGTTCCAATGCCCACATCCATGCAACAAAGAGTAAGACTCCTATTTTATTCTTTAATCCTAAATTCCACCTAAAGATTTTATGCCTGAGTTAAAATAAGAATATTCTTTATCGTACCAGGAAAAACACAGACAAAACATTGCTTCGATCTTGCAACACTCTTTATTACTCTGGTCCTGACAATCTATTAATTGAATAACTTGTAACACCTTAAAACAGTGATTCCTAAAATGTTTAATTCGAATCGAATTTCAAGTTTCTGATATGTCACAAAATCCAAATAAATATTTATGAACGAATCATTTACATACTTACCAGTCAAAATAATGTAATGATTCAGACGAATGTAATTTGTGGAAATAAACAAACATAAACAAAATAAATATTTACATACAGGCACACACATTGCCTCTGGCCCCACACTAAGATACACTGTGTCGTGGGAACCAGAAACAGCGACATCACAAACATTATAGTTTCCAAGATCTGGTGTTTTTTTTTTCTTTCCCCAGCCGGGATTCGCACCCGGGCTCTCTCGCATGGTAGACAGACGCGCTGACCGTTGCGCCGCAGAGGTCTTCAATTCCAGTGACTTTCTCATAGAGCCCTTAGGTTCTGAACAAACTACAGTCTGTTAGCTTGTAGAATATACCTCGGGCTCTAGAGTAGGCTTCGTTTTTCGCCGAAAGCACACGAGTGTAATACTACTTCCTGCTCTGTATTAGTTTATTTCCGTCATATTAGTTCCGATATTTCTATTACAGCCGAGGTATATTCTAAAAGCTAACAGACTGTACTTTAAGAATTGCTGGCCCTTCTCGAAAACTGTGTTTGAAACCTAATCTCCCAAGGAATCTTCTCTTCTCGCAAAGCTATTTGCAATAGGAATAAGAGGTCCCCAACACGAGCTATTATCGTCCTACCTTGTAGGTCGATCACAGGCCGTAAAAATCGGATCTCACCTAAGTGATGATTTAACTATTTCGTATGGCGTCCCACAGGAAGTATTTTAGGGCCTACCCTTTTTCTCATATATATTAACGATATGTGCAACATTTCCCTTCAAAACGGCTCTATTACAACTTACGCTGACGATACGGTTCTACTCTTTAATGCTGACACTTGGACAAACCTCCAAAATATAACCCAATCTGGTTTCAACACGGTTTATAACTGGCTTTCAACAAATTCCCTTACTTTAAATACTTTAAAAACTAAATTCATACCTTTTTCAGCCACTTCCGCTAAACAACCCAAAAAAACCTTGATTCTCCAAGCTCATTCCTGCTCTAATCTTTTGCCATGTCAATGTCCTCGTATTACCCAAACCGACACCATCAAATATCTAGGGATTACCGTCGATAAATACCTAAATTTCAAAGCGCATATCGACCTTCTTACTTGTAGACTTCGTAAATTAATGTACGTTTTCAAATCCATTAGAAATGCCGCACCCCCCGACATAATCAAAACCGCTTATTTGGCACTTGTCCAATCAATCCTCGTCTACTGCATTCCATGTTGGGGAGGAGCAGCAAAAACTCATTTAATACCATTAGAGATCGCTCAACGTACTCAGTGTACTCAAAGTTGCCACAAATCGCCCTATATTGTTCCCTACTTCTACACTGTACTCACTGTGTGACGTTTTAACTGTCAGGCAGCTTTTTATGCTTCAGCACAATAACACACCACTATTTGAAATCTTAAAACGTCGTAAAGATTTAATTTGTCTAACACCATTTCCTAGACTTTCTTTCACAAAACGACACAATTTGTACCTTGGACCCTCCTTATATAATAAATTTAACCGCGTACATCCTATTTTCACGCTTACGTCACACGAATGTAAAAAGAAAGTGAACTCAATTTTAAAATGTCTTTCTTACGAACAAACCGATAATATTCTAATATCCTCTAACCCGTTCTCCAGCTGATTAGTCAATAATGACACTCAATAAATGACTTTACACCCACATACCCACACACACACACACACACACACACACACACACACAAAAACACACACACTTACAACAGCATGTTATTCCGTAGTTAACAAATTAGTTTTAGTTAACATTCTGTTTAACTTCTCAAAATTTTACATTACTTTTCACTTCAATATCTCCAATGTAATATCCTAAGCATGACACCACCAAATCTATGTCCTAGCATAACCTCGCCAGAGGCACGGGCCTGCCCGCCATAAACACAGGCTTCATACATTTCATGTTATGTTTTCTCTTTTTAGAATAGCGTAATGTAGATGTATATCATTGTAACCATTACTTTTTTTGAATAAACAATTTATTATAATCTCATCAACCGCTATCTCCTTGCTCCCACAGATTCCCGACTAAGAAGGACCTGAAGCTGCACCAGCTTGTGCACAAGCAGTCTGCGGGCCCACCGTATGCCTGTCAGCAGTGCTCCGAGTCCATCCGCACGCTGGACGCCTGCCAGCAACACATCGACCGCCACACCTGCTTCACTTACACGTGCCCCATCTGTGGGGACACCTTCCCGGAGAAGTCTGCCGCCGGCCAGCATCTGACGAAGCACTTCATCGGGGAAATACTGCAGATTAGCGATGCCGACGAAGAAGGTAAGGCTAGATAAGAATTTTCTTTGTTGGACTCGGTGTTCGGTTTCTGAATTGAGATTTTCACTAAGTAAATACTTAAGTAAAGTTCTGTCGCGCTCTTTTCTGTGAAATTTGACGAGACAGCACTACAGTTGAGTAGTTACTTAATGAAATTTTATTGTGAATAAAATATTTGAATTTACAAATTTTAGGTATCTATGTCTACATAAGACCATTTCAAACCACTTTTGGACCCTAATTTAACATAAACATTTACATACTATACTGTATTTATTTTGACAGAAATATCTGCAGATAAATTAAAAACCACTTACATACAGGCACACACATTGCTTCTGGCCCCACACTAGCACTGTGTCGTGGGAACCAGAAACAGCGACGTCACAAACATGTAAATATCCAAGACCTGGGCTTTTTTTGGGGTTCGAACCCGTGACCTCTCGCATGGTAGGCTGATGCGCTAACCGCTGCGCCACAGAGGTCGTCGAAGCATGTCATATGTCTTAAAGGTGTTAGCGAAAATTCGTCCGTGCAGGCCGGGAAGACGAATGCGCCGTGATAGCCACAGGAGGCATCCTGTGCACGCTCTGCCAGTCCATCCACCGCACCCGCGCCGACCTGGATCAGCACTTCGAAGAGGTCCACGAGGACGAGCCCCCTGTCTACTCGTGCAACTGGTGCGGGGAACACTTCGACCGGTTCCACACGCTCGCTAACCACTGCTACAACCATGTCGCCAAGGATAAGTTCAAGTTAGTCGGCTGTTGCTTCAATTTAAATTTAAATGTTCGTGTGATGCCTGTTGTTGCATGCAGATGTTGGGTTGCAGATGTCGATTTCTTCTAGCGTCGCTGTTGCTGTGACTTTTTTGCATAAGAAAAAAATATTCATCATCATCAACCCATTATGTCCCCACCGAGGGGCACGGGTGTCTTCCCTGAGGAAGGTATAGACCATACTCCACCACGGGGGCCAATTCCGGATTGGTGGAGGCTTGTAAGACTAGTGGCGGGTCTTAGGCTGACATTCAGAGACGAATCCTAAGTTCACGCTTAGATCAGATCAGACTAAAGTCGTCACAGAATCACTTATCACAGAACACACCTACTAAAGAAGAATGAAAACTACATACAAATAAAATCATCTGTCTCACTAGCGCCACCTAAAGTTTGCCCACAGCAACTGTTGTATGGCGGCAATATATTAATTTTGGACTGTCAAACAGATTTCATAGTATACTCAAAAGAAACATTCTGAATGAACAGGCGATTCCACTTGTGAACTCACCATTTTTGAGTTTACAAGTTAAATTTACCTCTTCATTCAAAATGTTTCTTCTGAGTACTGAATGCAGTTGATATTTAAGATTTGGGAGGACTTTATGGTGAAAATTAATAAACAATTTTTCGATATGAAAACATTCTAATTGTGTTTCAGATTTAATACAGTATACCAAAACAATATACCGAAATAGATTAGATTAGATTAGATTAGAACTCTTTATTGTACACACCAGAAAAACAAACAAATACATTATAAGACTTATATAACTAAGTTTTGCCGTATACAATTGGCGGTCTTATCGCTAAAAGCGATCTCTTCCAGACAACCTTGGGATGGATAGAAAAGATGTAGAGAGAAGGTAGGTAAGTGTACAAAAAGTATAATGAGGGGATATGCACATAAACAAACTGACTTACAGATTTTATTCGGTCCATTAGATTAGGTATTTAATAATTACATAAAATTATGTATAATATTCAATATAATACTTAGACTTACCATAAAATACACATATAATTTTTATATTAATACATACGTTAGATATATATATATATGAGTATAGATATATATCCTATATAAGATAACACAGGAAAGTTACACAAAGAAGTTACAGAGTAACATAACAACAGCATCATTCAGCGAGATAGTGAGACTTTACCAGTGCTTTGAAAATAGGAAGGGACTTTGCTTTCCGCACTTCCTCTGGCAGGGCATTCCAAAGCCGAACGGATTGCACGGAGAAAGAAGAGTCATAGAAATTGGTACGGTGGGATGGAATCTTAAGGAGGAGGAATAGCTGTACGTCGTCTGCTTCTGTAGGTTTACCGCACTTGCTACACTTTCGTAGTGTTTCCCTACGATTTTCGTTGTTAACAGACATGTTTACCGTGATAGTCACTATTTCGTTTGAACCCCGTGAAACACTAGAGTCACTATCTTATTACACTTTAACACACAAACGAAAGAGTAAAAACTCAACTCAACGCCAAAAGAACGCAAATAATTAGAAAAACAAAGCAAACGTGCCTTGGTTACAAAATGAAAATTCGTCGCCATCTTGATAGTAGATAGTTTTTTGGTGTTGCCGTGATTTACACCTTTACTTTCTACTGGTATGGTATAGTTTATTTTTAAAATCTTAATGTGACCTTAATATAAATAGTATAAATGAAATTTAATGTTACTTTACTTTTTTTAGTTTTTTTCCGTTAAAAACTAAACACTTTTTTTCAAAATCATTAGGAATTAGCGTCTCTTAAATTCTACCAATCTACAAAGGGTATATTTTTTAGAAAGTGGCAGGCAAAACATTGCCCACAGTAGGCATTCTGGTTAGCCCATACAAAGTTAACACCCCCTGGTACTTAGTAAAGCGCCGTAATTTTCGTATTCACAGTCCTTATGAAAGTCATCTATATTGTCTATAATTTTTTAGTGATGTAGTTATAACCGGTTTTTTAAATTTGACATTGCTACACGAGAGCAGGACAACATCATACAATTTTTTATATGTCAGAGTGAATAAAAAAATCCCACAGATAATGCTCGTAGAACATCAGTGAAATGACGTTTGGAGTAGTCTGTGAACAAAAGGCTTAGAAGTGACAGTTCTAAGTTCACGTAAAGTCACCGATATTGACTACTTACACTTAGCTAAGCACCATTTCATACTAAACTTG
Organism: Yponomeuta plumbellus; assembly: GCA_947310845.1. NCBI lineage: Eukaryota > Metazoa > Arthropoda > Insecta > Lepidoptera > Yponomeutidae > Yponomeuta > Yponomeuta plumbellus. Next base: position 21,243,262 of record OX371200.1, read on the forward strand.
CTAAGATTCGATTCTGAATACGAAATATTTTTTAGTACGTGATTTTGACATTTCTGAGACCAGTCTTTGCTTAGTTTTCGTCTCTGAATGTCAGCCTTACTGTCAGAAGTTCTCAAGTTTCTAATTATAAACATTTACAGTACCTTGAAACAGAGTGATTAGAAACTAGAGAATGAATAGAAACAAAATTCTACAGAACTTACAACTGCAGTGAGATCCCTTTAGTTCTGCTCGTACCTGTCAATAGACATCCTATCATAGTTGTAAGTTCAGTAGGAAATCGGTGACAAAAACCATTTGCCAATAGTATTTCTTTCTACTCATTTACCAGTTTTTAATCAAACCGTTTCATTATATATTAATGCTTAGTATATATTTATTCTGTGTTTTTTTTTTTTCCAGTGTGCAATATCTTTATCTCCTTCTTTTGACGATGGCAACATTGCTTATATTACTCATTGTAACTTTTTTTACAACTGCTATGCGATTTTTTTACTTTTAAGCGGATGTTGTTAAGCTGGGCGAAATTATTCCTTACTATTTTAATTCACATATTATTGCTAGCTTGCGATCACCATCATTGTTTGAATCATAAAACAAAATAACACACTTCCATGCACGAAACATTTTCGTTACTAGGACGAAAGGAATAAAAATACTGTTTTGAGTATTGAATATAATTTTTTTAGTTTTTTTTTTTCCTTTTTTATGTGTGCTTTTGTGGCAGTTTATGGCTTGGCTTTCTTTCTTTTCTTCTTTCTTTTCTTTGTAATTTCGCATCGCTCGTAGCCTGAGCTGGCCTGAGTGATCTCAAACGATCACTAAGGTTAAGCAACATACGGCGCGTTCAGTCCGCTACAGTCCGTAACGCTAGTGGAATTTTTCCGAGCGGTTCCGTGCTTCGCTAGGCACGTTAAGCAGTTGGTTCCGGCTGCCGTCGACAGATGGCAGTCGTTAAGCCAAGTCAGAGGCCTTAGGGCGTCTTGAAAACTTTTGACAGTAAGACCAGCCACTAGTCTTACAAGCCTCCACCAATCCGGACTTGGCTCCCGTGGTGGAGTATGGCCTATACTATCCTCAGGGAAGAGACCCGTGCCCCTCGGTGGAGACAAATGTATTTATTCTTCCACTACAGTGTAATAACACTTTTCTGATAACCATTTCTTTAATTTACTTTTAAATAAATTTGTATCGAGTTTGGGGTTGACCCTTGCTTCTCGATCATGAGGGTCTGGGTTCGAACCACGCATGCACCAATGACTTTTAGTCACGTACATTTGTTTGTACAGCAACACCATTCGCTGATAAATTGTGCCCGGACAACGGCGACAGGCTTGCCACTTGTCACGTTTAGGACCTAATAAACTCGGCGAAACGTGGGTCCAGTTCTATAGACTGGTGCCTCTGCCTACCCCTTCGGGGATAACGGGCGTGAGTTTATTTTTGTTTTATTTAAATTTGTATCGAGTTCTCTTAGAGCATGTACCGTCCGCCGCAGATGCGACACGTGCGCCAAGCCGTTCCCGCGGCTTTCGCTGCTGGTGGCGCACTCGCGGGTGTGCGACGGCAGCAAGCGTCCTTTCCGCTGCGCGCACTGTCCCGCGCACTACGCCGACGCGGCTCGCTACTCCGAGCATATGCGGGAGGCGCACCACGCTCGGGCAGCGCACCCCTGCGCGGAGCCCGGCTGCGGTGCCACGTGAGTGTTTTTATTTACTTACTAGCTGTGCCCCGCGGTGTTACCCGCGGTTCATCGATTCTCCCGTAGGAATAAGATATTTCCCCGCGGTAAAACGTAGCCCATGTTTTAATCCAGGGTATCGGCTAACTCCATACCAAATTATATTAAAATCCGTCCAGCCGTTACAGCGCTAAAGACTGACAAACGTATAAACACACACACAAACTTTCACGTTTATAATATTAGTGTGATGAAAACCCAGCTTTGAATCGCTCGTAGCCCCGGCCGCCTGAGTGATCTTAAACGAACACGAAGGTTAAGCAACATAGGGCGCGTTCAGTGCATTGCCACGTGAGTTTTTTATTTATTTACTAGCTGTGCCCCGCGGTGTTACCCGCGGTTCATCGATTCTCCCGTAGGAATAAGATATTTCCCCGCGGTAAAACGTAGCCCATGTTTTAATCCAGGGTATCGGCTAACTCCATACCAAATTATATTAAAATCCGTCCAGCCGTTACAGCGCTAAAGACTGACAAACGTATAAACACACACACAAACTTTCACGTTTATAATATTAGTGTGATGAAAACCCAGCTTTGAATCGCTCGTAGCCCCGGCCGCCTGAGTGATCTTAAACGAACACGAAGGTTAAGCAACATAGGGCGCGTTCAGTGCATTGCCACGTGAGTTTTTTATTTATTTACTAGCTGTGCCCCGCGGTGTTACCCGCGGTTCATCGATTCTCCCGTAGGAATAAGATATTTCCCCGCGGTAAAACGTAGCCTATGTTTTAATCCAGGGTATCGGCTAACTCCATACCAAATTTTATTAAAATCCGTCCAGCCGTTTCAGCGCTAAAGACTGACAAACGTATAAACACACACACAAACTTTCACGTTTATAATATTAGTGTGACTAGATGAAAACCCAGCTTTGAATCGCTCGTAGCCCCGGCTGCCTGAGTGATCTTAAACGAACACGAAGGTTAAGCAACATAGGGCGCGTTCAGTGCATTACCACGTGAGTTATTTATTTACTAGATGAAAACCCAGCCTTGAATCGCTCGCAGCCCGGCCGCCTGAGTGATCTTAAACACTCTGAGGAGGTCTCTCATGAGTGTCTTAGCGTGCGGACGTATTTCTCGTTATTTCATTTTTATCATTTAATTTAGTAATTGTGAATACTGTCGTGTGGACAAATTTGCGCGATTGTCGGACCCTCTCGTTTCTTCTAAGGCGAGTCTCCATAAGCGGCGGCGGCCATACTGCCCGGTGTCGGACTTCTCTTTCATTTGGACGAGTGTCGTCGACTGGTGAGACGAAACTTCTCATCGCTGGAGTCAGAGGCGCGGCGGCGCTGGGACTCGATCTCGGAGAGTGCGGCGTCAGACGCAGCGATCACACCGCACGGCCAAGCGGATTGAACAACAAGTAACGAATTTCTGATTTACTTGCGGTAGCGCTGCGTGGCTCGAAGGATCAACGCGTAAAATACACACACACCTATCTGCACATACGACACGCCCGTGTCGTTTTTCTTGTGAACTGCGAAGTTAGGTGACCCGACGGGCTCGAAGGACCAAGCGCGCGCACCACACACAAGTAGTAGCTACGGGAAGTAAGCGCTACGCGCTACGAATAGTACTAGCTACAGCTGCGCGTGCGTAGATTAGACACCTTAATAAAAAATATTTTTAATCGCTATGCCGTTCAGCCTTCAGCGCACGCCTCCTAAGACAAATACGCCGACCGATCCTCCGTTGTCAGCCTCATCGTCGGCGCCAAATCTGGCGTAGCAGGATGTGCCTACAGACGGGTCAAATGTCCCTACGCGCTACAAGCGGCCGCGACTATTTGATGATGATGATGACGTGGGGTCTTCCGACCCGTTGCATGTACTGGGGTTAGAGCTAAGGTTGTTGCGCGAGGAAATGCAAGGTATGCGTAAAGACATACAAGAGTGCCGGCAGGAAATGCGCGATTTCCGCGATGGACTAGGACAATGCAATAAGCGCATCGACACTATCGAGTTGAAGGTCGACTCGATGGAGAAGAAAGTCGCTGAAGTCGCCATGACAGCCGGAACAGATGTCTTGGAGAAAGCCATTAGCAGCCTTCGAATGGAGCTTCAAGATCGCGACCAAGACATGCTGGCGAACGACATAAAAATAAATAATATCGCGGAAGAGAGCGGGGAAAACCCGGTACACTTGGTGGCGATGATCTCCACGAAATTAGGTGTGACGGTGGACGAGCGCGACGTGGTTTTTGCGGAGCGGGTGGGCCCGCGCGGCGATTTAGCGGAGGAGCGCCGGCCGCGGCCGCTGGTCGTGCGACTGGCGCGCCGAGCCACGCGCGACGCTCTGCTGCGTGGGGCTCGCGTGCGACGCACCGCCACTACGGCCGACCTGGGGCTGCGTGGGGAACCGCGCCGATTTTATGTAAATGAGCGGCTCACCAAGCTTAACAGACAACTGTTCGCGAAGGCCCGGGAGCAAGCAAGGGTTCACGTCTGGCGATGGGTGTGGACCAGGGACGGACGTGTTTACGTGAGACGCGCTGAAGGAGAGCCGTCTTACCGAGTGCGCCGAGAGAGTGACGTAGAAAATATTTTTAAGTTTAAATAAGTTAGCTGTTCCTCGCCGGTATAACTTCTTAAAACAGTGCTTTGTGGTTCTATGTGTTTACAGTCCAATTTTGTTTATTATGTGTCATGGACCTTGGTCACGGTGTGTCTTTGCTCTTGCTATTAACAATACATACACAGAATTGTTTTATACAGTACGCCTGGTAAAATTCTTATATTGTAAGTATTATATACGTTATATTTATTGTAGAACTAATTATTATACATTAGCACATCATATATGTACTAAATTAAAGAGTAATATTTTATGTATAGGATTTGTATTTACAATGAGGTATTATTATTATACACATTATTTAAGCACTTATAATTATTACTATATTTATTATGATGATTAAGGTAACATCTTTCAGAGTTGGGTTTTTCAATGCTGGTTCTCTAGGAACAGGACACGACGAATTTATAGTGGCCATGGGGAATTTCTCGGCTGACCTGGTCGCAATTAATGAGACTTGGCTCCGTGAGGGGGAGGAGGGCCGCGCGCCTACGGTTCCCGGATACCGCCTACGCCACATACCGCGCCCGCGCGAAGTGCGTGCCCGCGGCGGCGGTGTGGGCTTCTACGTGAAGCGTGGCGTCGCCGCCCGGCTCTGCGCCACCCTCCTGCGCCCACAGTGGAACAGATGTGGCTCCGTGTCAACGTTGGCGGGAAAAAAATTCTGATTGGTACGGCCTATCGCCCTCCATGGCTGAACGCTGACATCTTCTTTGACGCGATCACAGACTCTGTAACATCTATGACTGGTTATGACAATGTACTGTTGTTAGGTGACTTTAACATTGACTTTACTGACTGCTCTAATAGAAATTATGGTTGTTTGATACAGTTTTTAACATCTTTAAGCTTGACCCAGACTACTGATCGACCAACTCACTTTACTGACCACAGCGAGACTACTATTGACCTTGTTTGTACTGACGCACGAGTACGTTCCACTAACGTGCACCACATACCGGATTTGGGTAGACATGCATTTGTTACTGTCGACTTAGATGTAAGAAAACAGAAACCGTCCCCAAGATTTGTGACTTATCGACCAATTAAAGACATTAACCGTGAGCATTTTGACTCGGACCTTGAATCGACAGACTGGGATAGCATACTTTTACTTGACGACGTAGACGAGATGGTAAAGCAGTTTAATGTACTTATAAATGGACTATTTGACAAACACGCACCTTTTAAGACTGTAATTGTGAGGGAGTCTCCCAAGCCGTGGCTAACGAACAATGTGCGTTTGATCATGCGTCTTCGCGACGCAGCCCATGAAAGGTACAAAGTCACTAAATCTGATGCACACAAGAAGTATTATTTAGAACTTAAACATCTTGTTATTTGTGCCATTTTTAATGAGAAACGTGCCTTCTTCGAAACAAATATAAATAAGTGTGCAAGTGATGCTAAGCGTCTTTGGAAGAATCTCAAACGCACAGTTCTGCCGGATAGACGGAATCAGGAACTTCCCTCACATTACAATGACGCTGACGCAATCAACGACCATTTTTTGAATGTGCCAGGAAAGGATGACGTGACCATCTCTGCTTTGACTTACTTTGAATTTCACCGACATAACGAGACAAGTATTTTTACATTGACTACTGTGACTCCCTTCGATGTATCAAAAATTCTGACATCTATAAAAACTAATGCTACGAAAACTGACTCAATTGACATTAATATGATACTGCTGACGCTACCCAGAACTCTGACAGTCTTGACTGCTATTGTTAATAGGAGTCTACAGACAAGTATTTTTCCGACCGACTGGAAGACTGCGAAAGTTACTCCGATCCCCAAGAAACCTCACCCAGTGCACATATCCGATCTTCGTCCCATTAGTATCCTTCCTTGTATATCCAAGATAATCGAGAGGGTGGTGTGTGATCAGCTATCGAAGTACCTGGAAGAAAACAGCCTACTACCGGATTCACAGTCAGGGTTCCGAAAGGGTCGTGGTACGGCCACTGCTTTGCTGGACGTCGTGGACAACGTGTTAATGGAACTTGACAGAGGTAACAGTACTATTTTGGTACTTCTAGATTTCTCCAGGGCCTTCGACTGTCTGAATACCCCCCTCTTGTTATCGAAGATGTCGTATTATGGATTTGATAATGGTGCGGTTCGGTGGTTCGATAGCTACTTGTCGGGCCGGGCGCAAATTGTGGCTTTGCAGAGGAGTAACGGCACAACGCAGTTTTCAACAGTGAAGCAGTTAAGTAGAGGTGTACCGCAGGGTTCCATACTGGGACCCTTGTTGTTCATTCTGTATAGTGCAGATATCGTCGGGGAGATCAAAAACAGTAGGTGCCATCTCTATGCCGACGATACACAACTGTACATGCCTACCTTGCCGTCAAATGCAGCTATAGCGGCTGATTTGATCAACAGTGATCTAGACCGTATTGCGTCTTGGTCTGACAGGAATTGTCTGGTGCTGAACCCTAGCAAGTCCAAGTATATGGTGCTTGGTACTAAAAATCAAATCCATAATACGACGCAAGCTCTTCCTGTCAAGGGTATAGCTATCATGGGCGAACCAATAGAAAGGGTGGTAGAAGCAAAAAATTTGGGTGTAGTGATGGACGGGGAGCTACGTTTTGAAAATCACATTAGAAATGTAGTCAGTAACTGCTTCTAACGCCTTAAGATTCTATATAATTTATACAGCACTGATTTGCGTGTCAGGCTGAGTGAATCATTAATATTATCTAGACTAAACTATTGTGATGTTGTTTATGGTGGTTGTATACTTGGCCGGACAAAGAGACTAATACAACGAGTGCAAAACGCATGCGCTCGATTTTGTTTTAAAGTCCCACCTAGGTCCCATATCACTCCGTACTTGAATGCTGCAAAACTCCTGAACATGGAGGCTCGCCGCCGGCTCCACCTTGCTACGATGCTATTCGGTGTAGTACGTAATAAAACTCCTTCGTACCTTTATAAAAAGCTCGAGTGGTCATCTCGCCAGCAGCGTTACATTAATGAAGATAAAATTCGTGTACCTGCGCATAGAACAATGACCTTTCGTGGCAGTTTCAGGTATGCGGCATCCAAGTGCTGGAATGATATTCCTCCCCCAGTCCGTGAAGCTTCTAGTAGGTATGCCTTTGGGCGCAAGCTCAGGGCATATTTGCTTGAACAGCAGAGACTATCCCATCCTCTCCAGACTTCTCGCCGCTTCCGACGTAACTAGTGATCGCGTCATCACTCTGACTTATAACTTTTGTAAGGCCGTTGGTTTACATTTATTATTACTATTATTATGTAAATTCTATTTATGTATGTAATTGGTTATAGTATTCTAGTCTCGGTAAGTGTATGTATGTTTTTTAATTATTATATCTATGTAATTGTAACTTCACTATAATTAATTCAACTGTAGGTATTTGTATATTTATGTAGTGTAGTTAAAAATGTTTTTACCATCGGTGTATAATCATGTCCGTATTTTTTTCCTATATTATGTATGAAATAATATTGTAATTAGTTAATAAAATTATGATGATGTGCCGCGCGTGGAGCCCTCATGGGACAGGCGCTGACTGAAAATCAGTGCCGAGGAGTAATACCCTCGGCAGTATGCTGAGTCAGCTGCCTATTGCAGCAGCAGAGACACACCGTGACGATTGTTTGTAAATGTTTTCTTAAATATTTTATTTTGTGGTGTCTCAATGTATTGAATAGTTAGTATGTCTAATGTTCTGTGTAACTGTTGCTGTAATAAAAGTGTTTTCTTTCTTCTTTCTTTCTTTAAACGAACACGAAGGTTAAGCAACATCGGGCGCGTTCAGTGCATTACCACGTGAGTTATTTATTTACTAGATGAAAACCCAGCCTTGAATCGCTCGCAGCCCGGCCGCCTGAGTGATCTTAAACGAACACGAAGGTTAAGCAACATCGGGCGCGTTCAGTGCATGGATGGACTAACGCTAGTGGGATAATATGTCTTATACCTTCCTCAGGGAAGAGACCCGATTAATTTTCGCGCTCATCCTTCGGATAAGAGAAGTTAGGTAGGCAGACCTAGCGCACTACGCCGAGTATTTGCGTCCCCTGCGATACCGTGAGTTGATACAGAACGGTTAGTTTAGACGTTTATGAAGTCGCATAATATTGCCGCGGCCTCACCACACGTTGACAATGCAAACGTGTAAAAGACTCAAAAGTCAACAATGTCGGTCGTTTTATTATTATCATAACAATAACGACAAGAAAAAAAAACCAATTACTATACAAGACACATCTCCGAAACAAAATAATCAGACAAGTAACATAACATAATTATGTAACACAACAGACAAATAAATGAAAACAAAACCATAGATAAAGTCTGCGGTATGTCTATGTTGCAACAAAAGGCAACTGACTCAGCATTGATTAACAAGACTTATGTTTACTAATTCCAGAAGAAAATCACGCTTACTTTCCTACTGCAGGTTCGAGAAACGCAGCGAGCTGCTGATCCATCAGATGACGCACCGCCCCACCGACACCTGGTGCCGGACCTGCGGGCTCGAGTTCAAGACCCTCGCATCCTGCGAACGCCATCTCGACGTCCACCGCCGCACTCACCTAGCCTGCGCCGTCTGCCAGAAGACCTTCGCTGAGAAGCACCAGGCCTCCAAACACATCTCCCAGCACTTCTCCAGCGTACTCCACGTCTGCAAGATCTGCGGCAACATATACAACGCCAAGTTCCGCCTCGCCGAGCACATCAAGTCGCATTCGGACACCAAGCCCTTCCAGTGCACTTACTGCGGCAAGGGGTTCCTTCTGGAAGCCCCCTACCAGCAGCATCTTAACACTCACACCGGCAACAAGCCGCACAAGTGCGTCGCCTGCGAGAAGTCCTTCAAAGCCTACCCGAATTGGGTCAAACACCTCCGCCGCATGCACGATATCGACCCCAAAACTTTGAAAAAGCCAGAGGTACCCGAGGAACAAGTGAACACACCACTCGTGCCGCAGATAGAGAATGTTGAACAGACAGCCCCCGAAAAGAAACCGTACAAGTGTGAGCTTTGTGATAAATCGTTTATCTGCCTCTCCTACTGGACCAAACACGTGCGCCGCACCCACAGAGTTGATCCAAAAACCATACAAAAGCCCGACAAAACTGGGCTTACCGACTTGCATGGAAATCTGTCATCAGATGAGAATGTTCCGGAGGCTTTGGAGGAGGCGTACATGTATGTTCAGTCTGTGGAGAGTGAGTTGAGTCAGAAGGCAAGCGTAGATCCACTGGTGCCGGAAGCAGAGATGATGCAGCAAGATTTGTTCATCACAGCGAGCGTGCAGGAGAATGTCGACCAAGCATATATCTTCACCAATTTGATGCCGGAGAGCAGCGGAGTTGTTCCAGGTGGGTTAGCTATCTCTGAGTGAATTTTTAATTTGTTATCTTTACCGTTATAGGTATAACGTATATGACTTCATGGCTTTAGTTCCCTCTCTGTCTGCCCACTAAACAAGAATTATAATAACGATAGAAAAATCTTTAAACTTTCTTAGCTTTAACAAATTACATTAGAAGCCCATGTATTTGTCGTTGCAGGGCAGAGCCCTTTTCTCACAGAATAAGTGATAATCAACATGTAATGGTGCTTTCAAGCACTGAAGCGTTGTGAACACTACAGGTACTGATTTTCTTACAATGTTTACCTTCACAGAACCAAACCAAATTTAATTAGATAGGCATGATGATATAATCTAGCCACAACATACATACATAAGCTCCCGCCTGTATCCCAGAGGTGCAGGCAGAGACCAGGCACTGCCACTTTCCACGATCCTGACAAATCACTTTCGCTTTATCGGCATTCATTAGTCGTTGCATGCACGCACGCCGGTTTCGGGTTTAGTCACTTTCGGATAGCCACAACGGGCTCTAGAATACTCCCAGGGCGTCTACTCTTACACGTTCTTTTAACATAAACATAAACATAACATAAACATACAGGCACATACATTGCTTCTGACCCCACACACTCTGTGTCGTGGGAACCAGAAACAGCGACGTCACAAACATGTAAACATCCAAGATCTGGAGTTTTTTTTTGGGACCTCTCGCATGGTAAGCAGATGCGCTAACCGTTACGCCACAGAGGTCTTCATTCTCTGTCTTATCCTCTGACAAGATCTAGGACGAATTCAAATGTTGTGCATCGTCTTACAGACTCATCAACGTCGCAGCCACTCGAACCAGCCGTGCCGGACTACCCACGTGAGTACGGACCTGATTTCATCAACTGCCAGGGGATCCCCGCCCCCGCTTACGACGGCCACTTCATCAACCTTGACGACCATCTGCTGCCCCACATCAATCCACATCTGACCATCCGCGAGCAGGAACTGGACGAGGCAAACTTCTTAGGTAACCTCCCGAACGAAGCCATTGAATCGTTCGAGCAGGAAATGCAAAATCAGAATCTAAACGCCAAGTGGGAACCGCCGATTATAACGAAAATCTACCACAACTACTACGATCAGATGACCGACATTAGCGCTAATATACTGTCGGTCATGAAAACTAATATCTACTAACTGCAAATGTTACACTCTGTGTGTGTTTACAGGCGGTGTTTTGTAGACGTTAGACTCTTCGAGAAGTATTTTTTTCTATCAATCTTACACGGGCAAATGGTTTATTTTGCTACTCTGTTTCTATTTTATTACATACATACGCATATTTTATTATACACAGGTTTAAATAAGCTCGAATTCAGTAAGTAATTGTCTACTTTAAGGCTATGTCTTAGAGGTGAAGTTTGAACGGCCCGCGCCGTCCTGCCATGTAAAGTGTTCCACACTGCCACTTGCCTGCAGCTACCTCAGCCGAACGACAGTCGTCTACCTCAGTAATCCATAGGAAGTATATTAATGTTAACTGTTTTATATATATCGCATATATCCCACCAAAACGATTAGATGGTTAGTGTTTTTTAAATCATATATTTCATAATAATGCTACCTCATTTAGTATTTTAAGTTGTCGCTTTGAACATTTTAACAATAGTTCCATACTGAATGTTGACGTCGCAGGTATAACGGTTATACAGCAATGTATAGTTTTCAATTCAGAATTGTGTAATTGTAAGACGTAGGTTTACAATGTGTCTGTGCCATGTCATCTAATACATTTGCGATAAGTACATACGCGAACATAAATAGATAAGGTTTAATTACATACTTACATACATTATAGCTTTAGATTTGCAGTTAGAAATGAAACGATCTGTGTGAGTAAATAATCTGTCTGTTGCAAGTTTCAAATCTAAATACTAAACGTTTAGGAAATTAACATAATCGATGTTAACTTGTAAAAATGCATTTTGTTTTAAAAATAACGGTCTACGCTCCTTGTATTGAAGGTTAATTTGGCTTAACGATGACAGGGATGCTTATACAAGCGGTCTATGATTCGGAGTAGAATTTGGGCGTTTTTGTCGAGTTTTCGACTCGCGCTACGTCCCAGTACACTTTTGGTGCTTCGAGAAAGGCCGGAGTAGACAAGGCACCCGCTATTCCGCGCTCACCCGCGTAGTTTGAGCGAATGCTCTCCAGTACAAACCTTTCCTCGAAGCGCGTATTCCATACGAACTGGGGCGGAACTGAGTCTCGTAAAAGACGGTCGTTAAGACGGAACTACCCCGAAATGGAAGTTTAATTACAAAAATAAAGTAACAACAATAGCTAGATGCGCGCGAGAAAGTAAGACCGTCGAATAAAATTTGGCGCGATTCGATTTGGTCATCTGGACCCCTTTGGTAAGGCCTTGTGTTAAGCTGTGTACCCACTGTACCCAAGCTACCAAAGGCACAAACAGTGGAGCCACTAGTTAAAAAAAAAAGATTTTTTTTTAAGTATTCGTGAGCGCAGTCGGTATGCAGCTTTAGTGTTTAATTTATAATTTTCCATTGATACAATCCAAAGTTTTTTAGGCTAAGAGCGTAAAGGCTTCTGTAAATAATTGGGATTTTGCGGCACTTGAAACTTGCATTTAAATTGTTATACTGCGCTTGACCGGTGCCACCGTTCGTCAACTAAATCTATCGAGATTCACGAAGTGTTTAGCTGCTTTTCTGACTGAACATATATCTCAGAATATGCGGGTTAGATATTTGTGTTGTTCCTTTGTGTTTAATGCAAAATTTAACAAGACCAATGAATTAGACAATTGTCCTTTCAGTTAAGGTGTATGAACGGTGGCCGAAGCTCATGCATTTGTTTTCGATTCCTTTTTTTCTTGTTTTTTTTTAATTATTGTATCCATGTCGCTAAGCGATGTGGTGTTAGCGTAAGAGAATCGATAGTGCTGTGATATTTTATGTATATTTTATAGTTCTTAAGTCGTGTAAGGTATTGAGTGAGTACAAACATAAAATTGTTATTTATCGTGAATAAATAAGGTGTGATGGTGATCATGAAGAAAAACAGTAGGATGTGTCCCGATTCAGAGACTAGCCACGTCCTAAGTGGGACATCGTGCGCTTGTAATTTTGTCTTTACTAGATCGAGAAGGCAGGGATGCACAATAAACGCATATGGAGTCGGCAAATACAAAACAATTATAGTGAACTTCGTAACGACATAATGAAATGGAATTTATCACTTAATGATAGTACCCATATGCGGTGGAATTACAATGATTCGATACAGAACCAAAATTGAAAAAGAGACCTATTTTTGCGTATTGTAGCAGGAATCAACTGCAAAATTGATGACGTTGACGTATTTGAAAAAAAAATTCTCCAAAATATATTTTGGAGGGCTTATTTACAAGGTTGAATTTAAAGAGAAGGGAGGTCTTAGTGATAAAGTATCCAAAGACTGTTAGGTATTATAGTTCTATAATGGACTTCGAATATTGTAAGACTTGAGACGTCGGTCTATACGGAGAATAAAGAGTCAGATGTGCGAAAACCAATTCTGTAGAAGACACTATCAATATCGGAACTACTAAAGCTTGGACAAACACGAAATTGACAAAAACATACGGTGAAAAAACAAATTCAAAAAACATTCAATGATTTGACAATTCTATCGCCACGAATAAAGTAGACGTGAGCGAACAAAAACATACACTTCAGACAGTGTAAAAGATTCAAAATACGCTGGCAACCTCGGACCGCTCGGAACGGGAAGGACAATTCAGTTGTCGAAATCAAAATAAATCCAAAATTGGTTTGCTAGCGCGCTGCAAAGCGACAAAATGTAGCTTTCTCAAAAGCTTGTGGAAAACAGTTGTAAAGTGAATGTTTTAAGTTTCTGACGAACTTACCACAATATTTAATATAGGGACTAACATGTTGGCAATGACTGGGACTAATGGGCTGGATCAATGCTCGGTAATAAGACAGAGACTTTGACTAGCTCACAGTAACTTAGAGCCTAAAATTGAACTGAGAATCCGATCGAAAGGTTTTTCGCGTCCGGCAGTCTTGCAACATGTTAGGGAGCTGTGCTGACTTAGAAATAGTAGAAATAATGCAAACAGAACAGTGCAAGCTTATGTACTCGACAGCAGAAATGGGCTGCCGCCCGAAGTCCTCCTACAAGTAACAATCATTCCATGTCATCTCGGGGTGTTATAGCCCAATCTTTTGAATGCAGAAATTTAAAAATTATTTTGCCCGTTTTTAAGATAGGTATCCGAATTTATATCCTTAGGTATCTAATTGGATATCTGTTCTCTTAAAATTACGTGTTAAACTGATGAAGCAAATGTTACTTTGGGATGCGGGTGCTGCAGCCCCCCAGTATATTCCGGCACGCCATAAACTTGCATTGAGTCCGAGCGTCCTCATCTGAGGCTTCTTAAGTAATCAATAGTAATTATTCAAATATCTGTAATTCATAATCACTGGAAACGTAAATTCCAACTCTTTGTAACTTTTTTGTCGCGGGAGAAGCCTGCGGGGTTTTCTGTTCGGAAACGTCAAGTTTCTTAGCAAAATCTGTGAACTGGTGACGTTACTTGCCGTCGGTTTCCGAATTGAGAATTTGACTTAATTACTGAAGTATCTGTCTGTGTAGTTTATTTTTTTGAGAAATCTTCAAAAGCAGAGCGATATATTTGGAAATTCTTAATTTAGAAACCGCCTGTAGAGCACATACGACTCTGCAGAACCAAACACCCAGATCATCGTGATAGATGTTCTAGCGCGATGTGTCACTTTTGCATAATGATACTTGAACAAAAAAACTTAAAAAAGATATAAAATTTCGAAAAAAAAAAAAAAAAAAAAAATATTGGGACCCCCCGAAAAAAATTAAAAAATGCAAAAAAAAATAATTAATAAATTAGGACACCCCGCCAGGTACACCTCGCGACACTCATTGTCCCTAGCTAGTAGTCGTTAGGTTAGATTCAAACAGGGTATTGTGGTTCTATTTTAGCGGAAACGATAATGTTAATCAGCTAAGTACGAAAAGAATACCGTAAAATATTAAGAAGGTTGCACAATACTACCCCAATACCCGCTCTGTGTACAATATTAATAAAAATATTTCCATAATTGTTTCTTTCAAAACTGTTAATACGTAAGATATAGGCCGCGTTTCGATGCACCCCCAGATTGCGTTGCATACATAAATTAAGGCTTCTATGATGTCGCCATTCCCCATTGCTAGCACATTCTATATTTTTTATGATTGTAAAAGAATGAGTACACTTTTAACAAACTAATGTGGAAAACATAGAAATAGCAATTTTAATCGTGGACATTTTAGACATATAAAAATATCACGACTCTTTACAACACCCGCCGATGCAGTTTAAATGATATAAAGGAATCAAAATTTGTTCCGTTGACTTAGAACTTTTGGTAAAACATAATCCTCTTATACTACAAGTACAGGAAAAAATTAGAAAATTAAATTTGCAATTCAAAGCATAAAAGATGTTTGAAGTTCGGGAAAAGCTCGAAAACACTGCGAGACACTATGTCTGAACTATTATAATATGTAAGTACGTACAGATTTGTACGGAACCCTCAGCGGGCTAGTCCGACTCGCATTAGTGCAGTTTTTAATAGAGAAATGCTTTACGAAGTATAAAAAAATTAAATCTATTTTTAAAATACATCTAAAATGTGTCTTAATTTTCGTAGTGCGTATGTTATCAAAACTATACTCATTCTTTAATTAATAAAAACTGATAGAATGATAGAGCAAAAGAGAAAATAAGATAAAAAAGTAAGGATAAAAGTAAAAAGTTTTTTTTTAATAAAATGGTCACAGGATGCCGAAGTCACGCTGTAACAGTGTTACAGAAATATACAGCTATTAACATCAAATCTAATAACAACGAAATCCGCATTATAGTTCAGTCAAGGTCGGTAAAGAATGACCCAGACTATCCATATTACAACGGTTAGAGACGTACGGTCGCAATGTTACAAACTAAAATAAACCTTAAGTACTCCCCAGTTTAGAGACTACAATACTAAAGCAGAAAAAGCCCAACGGACTCGAAACGGGGTTGGGATTTTTTCACATCTCTTCGTAAGTAGTTAAGGTTTATTTCAGATTGAATTGGTACCGCTTAAATGTCGGCGGGCTGATGTAATGTCCGAAAGGTAACTTCACCTGTTTCTGGCATTAGACAAATCTAGAGGTTTGTTATGGTGGCACTTCACATCGCTGTTCGTATTCGCGTGTTTGGCAAATATTAACCATCAATTGCTGGGCATCTTGGCGAATCTGAAGCACTGGTTTTTGTTAAACCTGCAATGTATTCTAAATCGTTGGCGAATGTGATGTGAAGTGCCACCGTTAAGGTTGAGATTGTCTATTTCATCTAATTTTATGGGGCCAAGCAACGAACAGATAACATCGGATCAGTACAATTCAGTTTGGTATTATGTTACGTGATCCATCTTACCACTAATACAATTGATGCTGTTGTTGATGCAGTTGATGCTGGATTATCTTGCTTTTTTGTCGAAACGGTCCGACCAGTTAATAATGCATTACACGTTGTTAAGTTAATAAAATGTGCAGTGCTTACGAAAGTTTTAGTTCGAGAATTTAATGTTTACAGTTTCATTAAGGTATTATTGAAAGTGAAATTGCATCGAAACCGGCCGATAGTAAAATTAAGCTATGTCACGCTAAACGTATGCTTATAGGATCTTCTAAATGGCATAATGTTATATGAATACTTAGGTCTGTAGCTTTTATTGTTTTATTTTAATTGCAATTTGTGTTTTGAAATCGTATTTTGACATTTTAAATATTTTGATGCTACTCGCTTCGCGGAATTGTTTTACAGTGTTTTTTTTTTTGCTACATTCAGGACGTCATTTTGTCCGAATTGCATTACTGATTATTGTTTTTATATTGTCTTTTTTTGTGATTTATCTTTGGGAAGATTTTTCTTCATTTTTTTTTCTTTCGGATTATGTTTTTTTTTCATAGAGATACGATTCAGAACCAAGTGTATTACGAACTACCTCCAAATGCCTCTATATAGCAGTTAGTAAATAAGAATAATAACGTTTTTGTTTTCTGTGTAATCCACGTATCTAAGAAACAAAGTTGTAATGTAAGCAGGGCATTTCGGAAACATACAGCTTTTTACATACCTACTTTTATACAACATTCTCGTTCATTATCTTTTAATGGATGTAGAAGTGGCCGGGAGTGTCAGTAAGCGCGAAAATATTTTTTTATTATATTTACCAAATAAGATTATTTAACCCATACAGTGACTATTTACAGAATCCACACATTAGCTGTTTATATCTCCCATGTTAGCAATAGATTGAAGTTATTCCGAAATGCCTTTCAAGTAATTTGTTACATTTTACAAACTGTGTGTAAATGTTATACCTAGTTATTCAATTTTCTGAACAATTTCTTAGTTTTAGGGGACTTGAGGGTTTTGTAACACATCTTCCTGAAATTATAATATTGGTACATATACCTATTTTAAAATAATTCGTGTGCATGTTTTGAAATACAGTTTATAATTGCTTACTTTCCTGTCTAAAATTAGAATGGCCACTCAAACTGAATGGAAATTAATTAAAATTACATAATAAACAAATCTGACTAGTAATACGCGTTTTATTTCAGTGTTTTACTAAAGTGTTGCTAGACTTGTGTTCATTGTGAACGCTCTGACAGACGTTTACTTACAATTTTTACGACTCAATTTGCGACGACCACTGTGGCGCAGCGGTTAGCGCATCTGCCTATCGAGAGAGGCCCCGGGTTCGAACCCCGGCTGGAGACAAAATAAAAAACTAGGTCTGGGATGTTTACATGTTTGTGATGTCGCTGCATCTGGTTCCCACGACACAGCCTATCCTAGTGTGGGGCCAGAAGCAATGTGTGTGCCTGTATGTAAGTGTTTGTTAAATTTATCTACAGATATTTCAAATATATATATATAGGGTAAACCATAGTATTGCTGGCACTCACCTAGTCATTGGCACAGTGAGTTTTAAACACAAATATTAACAATTAAAATTGCTTAAAGGGCATTTTGGTAGTTTTTTATAATTAGCATTTTTAAGTACAAAACATACATACAAATTATAAGTGCCAATTACTCATATTATTAGTGACAAGGTTTGTACCTGTAATGCCAATGACTGTAGTTTTGGAGACATTTTCAAGTTATTATTATTTTTCTTAAATAAAAGTGTGACAACAAGCAAGAATTATTTTTTATTTCCAACCTATACTCATATTCTAACTAATAAAAATGGTTAATAGTAATTGAATATGAAATTGAAAGCTTAGGAAGCAAATTAAGTCAAGGTTTTGCTTAAGGTGCCAATCGATGTATAGTTTACCCTATACTTTATTGCACACGAGACATTGATAGACTTTGACAGATATTTCTGTCAAAGTAAAGTATACAGTCTGTTAGCTTTTAGAATATACCTCGGTTACTATGGGATAGAATCGGATATAGGTATTCGGTTTATTTTGTATTGCTATTTATAACTTTTCAAAATAGCACAGAGTTTTATACAGGTGTTTCTTGGGAAATATTTTTTTCCACCGTACACCTTGATGTCGAAACTCTCAAAGTCAAGCGCAAAGAGGTCAAGTTATCATTTTGCTGATGTAAAAGTAAAAACACGTCTAAAAAATACATAAATATTATTTATGGCCAGCATCAAACTTCTAAAGTGGACCGTCACCAATAAAAAATATAACGTTTAAATGTCTTATCGGAGAGGTGAACTGTTGTTCAAAAAAAACCACATGGTGGTCTCAGGAGGTGGACCGTAGGTAAGAAGCGCCATGACGCTTGGGTGAACCATGGGATTTTTTTCCAACGGTGCTGAATGGCGGTTGCTGAACTAGCAAATGGAAATGCAACTGGAACGAAGGATCACTGAATAAAAAACTAAGAGTATGTACGGTAAGTATAATTCCTTTATTTACCATTAAATACGGATCTTACAACTAATTTACTTTCTTATTATGAGGCTTGGACAATGTAATGGCGACAAGGAAAAACATACAACATTTTACTATTAATTTACTAAACGACATGTTTGTCTAGGAGGCGTGTGCATATCTCCAGCAAGCCAAAGATGGTACTTGTACCAGCTGATCAGTCCTGAATTAGAGCCACAATAAGCATTAGCTATACCTGAATTAGATCCACCAATAGGACTGCTAGAAGTTAAGAAGATAAAGCTTAACCCAAGATAGCTTCGAGATGGTTAGAAAAGTTTTAGGGACAGTTTCCGAATTGCGAATTCCGCTAAATAACTACGTAACTGTAGTGCTGTCTCGTCAAATTTCTCAGAAAAGAGCGTGACAGAACGTTACTTAAGTATTTACTTAGTAAAATTCTTAATTCAGAAACGCAGAGGTTGGCTTGTCATGTTACCTCAGTAAATTTTCAGTCCTCGAAGTTGAAAATCTTATCTAAAGAGGCTTTATTATTCAATATTTGACTATAGCCCGGTTTCTGAATTGAGAATTTCACTATGTAAATACTTAAGTAACAGTCTGTCACGCTCTTTTCTCCGAAATTTAACGAGACGTCACTACAGTTAAGTAGTTACTAGTAGACCCTAAAACTTCTAAGATGCACTTGCGATTGTGTTGGCTGTTATTGCTGGAGCTCTAATTCAGTACTTTCTAGTCTAGGTAGTGCTCTAACTTATGCTCACCCTGGCATATGAATCATGTTCAATCAATCTACATGCACTTGTTGGAGATATGGACACCCGTAAGGCGATGGTCAGCAAAAAAGTGGCTTATACAAATGTCTCCCTCCAGTACGTCAAAATAAGGGTGCGAAAAGTAGTAGCCATGTTTTTTTTCTGACCGACATTCGCCACTATAAATGGGTTACACTAGTAAGGAAGCCAGTAGGTAATCGCTATTTGTAAAACATTTCCGAAGTAGGTCCTAAGTAGTATAAAGCCAAAACTTACATGTAACTACACTACTAATGTAAAAACTGACTAGATGTAAGAAATGTCGACATGAATATGACATGCCTCCATTTTTACTCTTGATATTAGAGATGATACAATATACACGTCATGTAATGGTAACCTTAAGAGCTAGTAATTTTTATGAAAAGTATTTACAACAGTGAAACTTGTCTCAATTACAAATAACTAAAATCAACGAATATTTTGCAAAAAAAACTACACGTTTGTTTGCGAAAAAATCCATTTTAGTACTTCGTAATTGTTTTGTTGACGATAAAAAGGAAAATCTATTAAAATTGTTGGTGTAAAAATACTGGCATTAATTTCGACTCCCTTTTTAATTTCAACGCCATTACATAGCTATTTGTAAGTTGTGTACATGATTGAGTTTATTTTAATTTCAGGAATTATACTCATATTTATTGTGACATTTTAATTTATACCACTTAACTACATTGCAGTCAAAAATGGGAACCAACTGCGATCTGATCCCGTAAATACATAAACATAAATGCAAAAATAAATCAACCTAAATATACAGAATGCTTTTAATTTTTTAGATTTTTCTCATTAATGAACACGTAGAACGTTTTCTCAACATAATTTGCGATAAATTATTTTATTCTTCTCGATAACGAAAAATAAACTGTATAATGTATGTGCTCGTTAATAAAACCATAATGTTCATAATACGTAATTCATTGCACATCACATAATTCGGCATAGATAGCACATTATTATTATTACATACTATAAGCACATAAAGAAAAAAGATTTTTGTCCTAGTACACAAATCAAAAGAAATATTCTTTAAATCTTATCCCTTACAGAAATGTGCCCAACACAACATGCATTTCATATAAACATTAACCATCGGTGAACGATGATTCTGTGATCACTCAAGGGCGCACGCGCACCTAAGGAAATCGAAACGGATTTTAGAGTTTTTTATATGAGATCCTATGGAAGTGCGATCACCAGCCCGGTATCGGGCGAAATTGGAAGTCGAGAATTTAGAGGGCTCTTCATCATCAAGGCATCGATTCATTCGATACGAATAGGTTCGGCGTTCACCTTTAGAGGGCAACCAAATACAAGCACAGTACAATTCTATAAATAATATTTTTGTCTTTGAACCCTCAACTGTCATAAGTCTGAAACTACTCCACGACGTAACTCATTGAGCTTGTCCGTTCACCTGTTTCCTCATAAAAACCTTCGTAGTTTGCTTTCTACTTGTACCAGGAATCTGCGTGACTCGCTCTTGAGCTGGCGTAGCCTTGGGCCTTATGCTAGGGATCTGACTGACGCGGATACCAATAGTGGTCTTCTGCTTAGGAGCTGGCACTTGTTGCTTGGGCTGCCCTTCGAAGGTGGAGCTGCGAATCAACTTCGGAGTCTCCTTTTCACTCTCGATCCAAACTCTTTTGTCAGGCTTCACTGGCTGTTTCTTCGTCTGTTCGATCTTCTTCCAGAGACCAGCGATCTTGCTCTCGATGTCTTTAGTTTTAGAGGAGGCTGCAGAGTTCACGCTGGAAGTGCTGCCTGGTCGCGAGCTCCTCGACGCTAATGTCACCGTTTTGCCGCTATCGTTGCTTTGAAGACTATGGTTCGAGGCGGAACTCCTCATAGCGGGAGCTGATGACCTGTTTGGGGTCTTTTTCTGAGGTGGTTTGCTTTCGTTGCTGTTCGCTTTGTTTAGCTGAGGCCTGGCGTATCTACTCAGCTGAGGTAGACGCGATGGCGAGGTGTTGGCTGCAGGTTTAGTTGGCGTACTAGCTTTGGCAACTCTGGAAAAGGCGCCCTTTGGGGCCGGCAGGTCCTTTGGTGCCACCGAACTTTCTTCCTTCGTGAAGGTGCCTTGCCTCTCCAAAGGCAACGGTTTGATGGCAGATAAAGGTACGGATATGGGCTTTTGTGCGCTCTTGGAGGGCGATTTCGGTGGTATTTTCTTCGGTGACGTATTCGCGCTGGCGGCTTTTGAGGTCCCTGGGGTTTTGTTCGACGGTTTGGCGTAGGGCGATACCTTGACGGGGTTGGCTGGAGTTTTTGGAATGACTTTCTGGACAGTTTTGGGCGTAGGCGAAGAGGTAGCTAATGGTTTTTTCGGGGTAGCCGTATTTCGTCTATACGGTGAGACGTACATTGCCTTCTTCCGACCTCTTATGGCTTTGGGGGGTTCCGGATCGTGTTCGTTAGACTCGTTTGAGTCCAGACTCTCGTCTCGTCTCGGTTCCGGTTTGATAATCTTTGGTTTGGGTCTGGAAGGCGGCGTTTCAGGTTCAGAATCGGACTGGACCTTATCCTCAGAGTTGCTATCACCTTCGTAGCTCGCGAAGTCACTGCTGCTAGGGTTGTTTTTAAAGTCACTTTGCAGAGCGCGTTTGTACGATGCAGTCATTTCTATGTTCTTGAGGTTTTTCACCACAATCATGTCAACAGTCGACGGGCTTTCGGTGACAGGCAAGTAGCTGCGAAAGCTTTTAGTGTACGTTTGCATTTGGGTAGAATTTAGTTCGAAGTCGTCTTCATTGTTCCCGCTGTCTGTGTCGCGAGGAAACACGTCGTCGTTCTGCCGCTCGTCTATTATTTGCTGATGGCTCAACTCATTTGACGAGAGGCTGTCGTACCCGGTTGTAGTCTCAATATTTTCGAAGTTAGCGTCTTTAGTGACAAATGTAGGGGAGGGTGGTACGTCTTTAGTGACAAAGGTAGGGGAGGGGGGTACGTCTTCGCTCAGAGTTCTAGTTCTGAAACGTTCTGCGTCATCTAAGCGTTTTTGTTTCATAGTTTTCTTAGCTGCCAGTCTTTGTCTTAGACTTTCGATCTCTGGATCTACTGTTTTCTCTGGCGTGGATATTTCCTGCGGCATTATGCTGTGTATATCGATGGTCTGCGTTTGGTATCTGGCTCTGTCTTCCATGCGCCGTTGCCTGGCGCTAACTCTCCTCTTGGACTTTAATTCTGAAGTGGCCGTCACATATTCGTCCGACCGCGAATCGCTTTCAGACTTCGTCCAGGTTAAATATGTCTCCGAGTCCACTTCGAGAATCACTCCATTTTCTGACACTGTTTCAGGTTCGTTTATTGTGTACGTTTGATACCTATCTTTGGCCACTTGTCTCTTTTCCTTCGGAGTCAAATACTTGGGGTCTCTTTGCCTTTTCGGCGTGGACTCAACGCTACTTATATCTGAGGGTATAGGAGTACAATTTTCTGACCCAGATGGTATATCCGTGACAATATTAAGCGTGTTCGATATACAATCCTCGAAAACATGATGCGCGGTGGTCTGTTCAACTTCTGTTGTAGATTCCGCCATTTCATCGAACAAAGACGGTGGATTGACCTGATCCAAATCGTGGAAGACCGTTGTCAAATTACTACACATCGGGAAGTCCTGTACAGGCTGTTTGAAGTCGAACACAACTGGTGTCTTCGCCCTCATATCAACAACTTCAGACACTATACTTGAAACTGACACCATGCTGTTTTCCATGTCAAGGTGATCCATTTCGGAGGGAGGTTTCACGTTGTCTAAGAAGCTCATGGGGTTACTATCAAGATGTTCGGAGCTTTCGTGGTGTAGTGAGTTACTCAGCGCGCGCTTAACCATCATGGCAACCGGCAGAGATTTCTTGCGGCTCTTTTGCGATGACTTTTTCGACATTTGTGCCGACGTATCGTCGAAATGCCCCGAGGCGGTCAGAGAGAGCAGGCTGCCCAATCGTGATGGCGGTTTGACGTTGTCCAAGTCCAACGAATTCAACGAAGTAACGCTGTTGACCATGTCGTACTGGGAGCTTTTTAACTGCGCTGCTAGTCTCGCGGCTTCCTTCTCTATAGCTGTGGCAAGTATCGAGTCGAACTTATGCTCGTCGTCGACTAGCGAGGTGAAACTCGGTTCGGGCATGTTATCCAGCTTATCGCAGTCGAAGTGGCTCTCCTCGATCATCACCACGTTAGCCGTCGAAGACTCTGAGAATTTCCTCTCCAGCTTGTTGGTTAAGTCGGGTCGCGAGAATGTGCTCCCCAGGCCGCTTCTTTCTAGTAAGTCCGGAAGGGCGTTACTCGGGTCGACGACTTCGCTTTTTATAGACGAGATCATGTGCACAGAGCCGCTGATCGTCGGGAAAGTGACGTCGTCGGGAACCGTGTTGTCGTTCCACGTATCGGTGCTCCTTTTGGACACGTCATCGAAGTCTTGGGGCTTCTCCGTATTCTTCATCTCGGTCCACTCCGGTTTCGTTTTTCCTTTGCGTGTTAACGTCGCGGCGTCGTAATTCTTCAGGGAGCCCTCGTCGCTCCATTCGCCGTCGAGAACGTCCGCGTAGGACTCGTTAGACCGGTTGAGCTCGTCCTTAGTTTCGGATTCGAGCGTCGTGTTCACAGACGCCGGGGCTAAGCACTCGTTGGATTTACCCATGGTGAACAGTTCTGTGGATTCAAAGGTTGTGTTGCCGCTATCGACTGTCGGCATCTCATTGGACTCGTTGAAGACGTCGACCGAGTCGCCGGTGGAGTCGAGGTCTGTGGAGTCCAGAGGGGGAGGGTCACACCCACTTTTCGGAGGCGTGGGGCGCGCGGGGTCTGCGTTTCCGTCTGCGCGCGCGCTGGCCGCAAACGGCGCCGGAACGTTTTTTGACTGGACGTTCGGGGGCCTCTCTTCAAGCAAGCCTAGTTCCTTTTTGTCTTTGGCCTGCCCGTGGCGTCTTGAGCGGTACGACTCTCGGGCTTCCAGCCTATCGTCGCTGCGGACGCGCATTTTCCCGTCATCCTTCTTCCTCGGCTGGCTCTTCGTCATGCCCATTCGGACGCAGCGCTCGAAGACCTCTCTGTCGGTGGATCCGAAGGAGTCGTTGCTCAGAGAGCTCAAGGAGTTGCTCCGCTCAAGTCTCAGTGGGGCCTCGATTCTGGCCGGCAGACTCGGCGGGCCTTCGTCGAGGAAGCGGATAGGTCTAGCCCTGAGATTAGGAATCGGATCTCCGTGGAAGGAATACGGCGAGCGTGTGAGACTGAGGCTTTGAAGGTCTTGCACTCTGAACGCGGGTTTACCCTCCTCTGTGGGTTTAGCGAGGGCGTCGGAGCGCCGTTGCCTCGAACGGAGCGACTGGCGGACTTCCAGTCTGTCGTCGCTCCGAACTCGCTTTCCATCGTCCTTTTTCTTCGGCTGCGCTTTAGACATTCCCATGCGGACGCAGCGTTCAAAGACCTCCCTATCGGTGCTCCCGAAGGAGTCGTTGCTGATGGAAGACAAAGAGTTGCTTCGCTCGAGCCGCGGCTCGTGAATCCTGGTTGGCAGACTCGGTGGGCCGTCGTCGTGGTTCCTGGAATGTCCGCGTCTCAACTGGTGAGCTAGAGAACTGCCGGTCGTTTCACCGTGATAAGAGTACGGTGACCGTGTCATACCGACGCCCCCAAATTCGTCAGCGCGGCGGTTTTTGCTATTCTTGACATTGTAGGCGCCGGAAGCCAGGTCTCCTTCGAACTCCGGGTCTTTGAGCTTGGGTGGCTGTTGGGCGATTTTGTCGCTTCGGTCGAGGGATTTGTGGTGTCGGCCGGTGCGCGTGGGCTCCGCGGGTCTCTCCACGGAGTGGGCCTTACCTTTGTTCTCGAGGGCGTGGTGGGCTCTGGGGTTGACGCTGGAGAGTCCTGCGTTGACGGCTTTCTCGAATATTTCCCTGTCTGTTGAGCCGAAGGAGTCGAGGCTTAGGGAGCTGAGGGAATCGTTTCGCGCGAGCTCGGCGGCGGGCGGACGCTTATTGCTCTGTTGGGTTTTGACCGGCAGGCGACTCTCGTGCTTGCGACCTGGAAATGTCGGAATCATATTGTATTGTAATAATATCTTTTAAATATCGAATTTGCAAAACGTGTAAGTTTGTACAATCTCTCAATCATGTTAATAGTGATATTTGGGTCGCACGAGCGATAAACTAGGATCACAAACCTCAAACTAGATAGCATTGTCATTAATGCAAGGGCGGTCTTTGTCGTTAATTATATGAAGTCTTAGATTGTTTGCCTTACGATCAGAGGCATGGCTCACAAAAACACTATTAACATGCTTGAGAAATTGTAATTATACTTTTTGCAAATACGATCTGTAAAAAAAGATTTAATTTTTTTCCTCGGTGGCGCTAGTCTGTTTTTTATTTCAATGCGAAACAAAACTGTCACGCTGACTTATCAATGTCAAGCCAAACGCTGTCTGACGGTTGCTAGTACTAAAAACCAACCGTAGACCGTAGTCTTTTTTAAGACTTTTCTCTTATGAGTAATTAAATTTTAATGTCTTTTATGTGAGAAGGAATTTGGTCACGTGAGTCTTCTATTCATGGCAAAAAAATAATCTACCGAGTAATCGTATATATTTTACAGCGGTAATTCTTTTTCGCATCGAACTAAAAAACTGTGTTTAGTTTCACCCACTGAATCCCCTTAACATTGGTTAATGTAATGTAATGTAATTAATAAACAACTGATTAAATGTCATGCTGTCCTTGACAGATGTCATTGAAATATAAAAGACAACATGACATTTAAACAGTTGTTTACTTATCCAATGCTTAAAACTTTTTATGAATAAGGGGGTAAGACCGTACTGGCTGTCCTCAAAATGATTTAAGCAATAAGGCCGCCAATTGTCTGTATCTTTTTTATGTTTTGTATGTGATCTCCTGGTACAATAAAGAATATTCTTATTATCTTATCTTGACTTTGACTTTGAACAGGGGCGTAAGTAGGCGAGTTTCCTTACCCTCAGGGCGGTCGGCGAGTCGCGGCGGGCGCGGCGGCGCGGGGCCGCCGGCTTTGGGCGGCAGCGGCGGCGGCGGGCTGCCTTCGGGGCCCGCCCTGGCTCCGGCCCCGGCCCCGGCCCCGGCCCCGGCCCCGGCCCCGGCCTCGGCCCCGGCCTCGGCTGCCGGGCTCGGCGTCCGGCTGGGACAACACAGATGGATAGACAACAGGACCTACCTTCTGTTAATGCATTGTTACAGTAGTACAATACGCATAGATGACATTATAGAACTTAAAAAATCAATGTATAATTGGCTGGCGGCCTTTCAAGCAATTTCCAGGCAACCACAGGCGGAGACAAGAAAGATAGATTGTTACTACATTTACAGCATAAGTCAGCAAGTTACTTAAGAAATCGCTTATCTTCTATCTATATATATAAAAGAAGAAACTGACTGACTGACTGACTTAGAATCAACGCAGAGCCCAAACTACTGAACCTAGGGGGTTGAAATTTGGCATGGGAGTTCCTTAGGGAGCCTAGGGGAGCAGTAAGAAAGGATTTTTTGAAACTCACCCTCTAAAGGGGTAAACGGCGGTGTTAAAGTTTGTATGGAGGTATAAAAAAATGTTGTCAGATTTTCTTGAAACTTGAAATAAATACTCTTCAACAC
This sequence comes from Yponomeuta plumbellus, assembly GCA_947310845.1. NCBI lineage: Eukaryota > Metazoa > Arthropoda > Insecta > Lepidoptera > Yponomeutidae > Yponomeuta > Yponomeuta plumbellus. Next base: position 21,270,418 of record OX371200.1, read on the forward strand.
AATTGATTGAACACGTGTTTCACGGTTTTTCTAAATTTAACCCTTAACGGGAGTGAACGGGGTTGCAACATTTTGAACTAAAATCCACGCGGACGGAGTCGCGGGCGAAAGCTAGTATTCATATAATACACCTTGGCATGTTTGTTGATTAGACAAAAAAAAGAGCAAGGTTATGGTGTGTGATTTTTTTCTTTATTTATTCTTATTTACCTACTTTGACATTGCGGACAAAAATTTTAATGTACATATTTTATTGCCTTTTTTATAAATCACGTAAGTGAGGAGAAAAATAGCTTACCTGTCTCGTGTGTTTCTCGCGAACTCATGCGACATCTTGACAGTTTCTGTCGACGAACGCAAACAGGGCGGCAGCGAGCGCTGTAATTACAAAAGTGGAAATTACAAATACATAAATAGATAAGCTCACGGCTCACGCCTGTATCCCAGAAAGGTAGGCAGAGATCAGGGACTGCCACTTGCCATGATCCTGACAGATCACTTTCGCTTCATCGGCCCTCATTAGTCATTGCATGCAGGCACGCCGGCTTCGGGTATTATTTATCCTGTCCTTTGTTCATACATGCTGTATTTGGTAAAAGTCCCTTACTGGCGTTTCCGCTCACAGTAGGTCGGAAGAAATTAATTATTTCCAAGTAGACATTAAAGAGTAGTAATGTCTTAAATAGTGCCTTTTCCACATGGAAATAAAAAATACATGTTATAGATTTACTTGAGATATTACCATGCAAACAAGAAAAAAATTACTATGACTCTGTAAGATTGTTATAACATAATATAGAAAGAAAAAAAAAGAAAAGAAGACATTTATTAAAATTGTGACAGAAACACAATGTAGACAAGTACATAACAAACAAAATACACTAAAGTCAACATAGAGTTACGATTTAGTATAGTTACTAGCTGACCTGGCGAAGTGTTTTGCCAAATTAGCGTACAACCTATTCTTATACCTACCAAAGATACACAGAAAATTTCATGAAAGTCTTTGAATCCATTTCGGAGGAGTTAATTAGCAACCGCTGTGACACGAGATTTTATATATTAGATTCATTTCAAAGATGTCTTCATACAAAAAGTAGTTCGAATTTATCATCGCTGTGCCATGATACAGTGGTTAGTGAGTACAAGGTTATTAAAGGTGTGTAAATAAAAATCTTTATCTATCTATTATACCCGTAATGTTAATAAGTACCGAAAAATTGTACTTTGTTTTCATGAACAAAAAACAAATTTAAATTTTATTTCAAATCGGTCGGATAAGGATTTTACCGAACGAAACCAGAAGTTAACAAATCAGGTTAATCGCAAATATATTAATTTATCCATCAAATACAAATATTGCGATGAAGCAGAGTTGCTACCGATCTCTGTAACTTCTTCATTAGCAAACAAGGAAAATATGCTTACATAAGGTCCTTCTCTGGACGAGAATTGGTTCGCCGACCCCGCCTCAGACGATGGACCCTTGTTCTTGACGACCTAGAATTGAGACGGAAATGTATGAGTAACAAGAATAAACTTGTTTGCCGACACATTCAGAAGGTCTATCTATATCTCGTAAAACTATCTAGCCAAAGACAGCCAGAGCAAGTAAACATGAACCTTAGAAACGAATTTTTGTATGCATTTGCTACGTATGCAACCCAGGTCTTGGATGTTTACATGTTTGTGATGTCGCTGTTTCATATTCCCACGACACAGGGTATCCTAGTGTGTTCATGTCCAAAAAAATCTTTAATATTTATTTTCAGCAAAATTATTTTAAGGTAAATCAGCCTTTCTGTTCAATTTCGACCACAGATATCAGAAATCAAAAATTTATTTCAACGTAAAGAATTTACATTCTGTTTGTTGAATGTCAATGTACATACACTTATGTACATTGCTAACTATTGCTTGCCACAAAACTAACAGGTTCTTTTGTAGTAACGAATAGGTAAGCTGACAGGTTGTAGTTACGATGTAAACTGTCACAAACCATCTAGCTCCAAGACAGCTCCCTCCTCCATCCACCTCCATAACATAGACCCAAACCTGCCATTCAAGTGATCCCCGAAGGAGGTTCCACAAGCCTCTGTACTGGGACCCTTCTTTCTTCTTTTATTCGTCGATGATCTGCCACACTTTGCTGAAAAAAACGTTACGTTTACCGACGAAACGTACCTTAGCAATGCCTTTCTGAATGCACTCTTCCAGCAGGTCAGCGTTGTCGCTGAGGTTTGAGCTGTCGGAGGTATCGGCGGGCGCGAGGACGGCCGGTGTGGAGCCGATAGACAGAGCGGACAGGTTGGAGTTACTGCCAGCTTTGGAGAGGATCGCCGGCGTGTCCTCGGTGAAGTACACGCGGCATGTGTCCGCGCCGGGCGTACGGGTGCCTTGGAGAAGAACGTCGTTTCATAAGTAACATAATACAAAGCAAAAAAAGAAAAAGGTAACATCGCAAGTGATCATAAAGCTTAGCGGCCTTCGACGATTTAAGTTCTTGCGATGCGTAGAGGGAGCACGTATTTTTTTACGATGCGACGTCGCATCGCAGTTTCGTGTACAAGCCCTTAGAGTGGTAATCACAAAATGAAAGAAAATCTAGGATCACCCAGATCTTATAAAATTTCAACTGCAGAACAGAATGAAGAAGAAAAATGAAATATGAAGTCAAATGGGATGGCGTAAAAAAGGTTACAACTTCATTTGTGCTTCGGGCACGACTGGAAAGTAGTAAATAATTACCTTTGAAAACTTCTTTCTTATCTGGTGAACTATCCAGCTCTTGCATTCTGTAACAGAAGATGAGGTACCGTTCATAAGCTGAAACTTGTTCGTGTTGAGAACGGCTGGATTTAAGTTATGTCTATGTAATGAATAATGAACTAAAACTTTCGTAAGACTTATCGAGCTTATCTATGTATGTATCTACATACTAATCTGTCTTTCTAGTAGACACTACTTATGATTTGTTTTTTTCTTCTTGTCCTCATAAGTTTGCCCGATTTCTTGTCTGAACCTTTGGTATGTTTTAGGCATTTGTTCCGTCGCGTCACATATTATTAGTTTTTCTTTATTTTTCTACAAGACAACGCAGGTTTGAATGTGTGCCTTTCGTGTTTTCTAGTAATTTTGTTTCTAATGGGAAAGCGACGATCTTTTCATTTTCGGCGGCATACCTTGTGTGCCACGCTGCGATTCGCAAATTGCGAACCCCAATCGCCTATGAACCTTGGTGCCGTATAGACGTGTGCGATACCTTCCCCGCGCGTGCGCCGGTTGACTGCGTCTTTCGTGTGACCCGTGTGTGTGTTCACGTTTACTGCTAGTGAACCTTCCCCTTTCATCCACTGGAGGGTGTGAAAAGAACTACCCCTATGGACCCTGCAGTTGGGCGATACAAGCTGATATTGCACCCCTGTGCCGCGGCCCCCGTCGACCTACCACGAGGCAGCCTAAGGAGTGTCAAGTGAGTCGCCTTATCCCCAACAGCATTGAAAATAAAGTTTTTATCTATGTATTTTATGACATGAGATTTGTGGAAAGCCTGTTTTTTTAAATTAATGCAAAAAAAAACTGTCACGTGTCAATATCAATATTAAACCAAAGGCTGTCAATGTCTGAGTGTTGCTAATGCGTAAAAACCAAATAACCCAATTTTGCCTCCAAGTAAAAATGGTGTACGCTACGTAGGTGTTTTTTTAGACTTTGCTTTTATGAGTGATTAAATTTTAAGTCCCGACTTTGAAAATAATAATAGAAAACCATTGTTATTTTCAAGGTCAGGACTGAGGAGGTTAATGTGTTTGATATGATTTTGGTAACATGAGTCTTCTAATTAAAGGGCAAAAAAAATCTACCGAGTAAACCTACATATTTTATAGCGGTAACACCGCGCCATTACTTTTCGCATCGAATTAAAAATCGGAATTTAGGCTTTGTAAATAAAGTTTTTATCTATATTTATCTTACGAGAGGAGAAATGTGTGGAAGCTACTCACCGCAATCGCTCTCTGTGAGCCATAGCATCCAGCTCAGTGCGGTTGCTCGAAGCAGAGGTGTTACGTTCCTGGGAAGTTGTTCTGTCCGTGCCTGGCTGGGAGCTCGCCTGTGGAAGTGGACACATGTTTATATTTTCAGGACATTGATCTCAATGAACTGCATAACATTCAGAAAGGCGAAACGATGACACGAATTTCGGATGTGATACTTTGTCTTAAATCAGAAATTTTGTTCAGAAAAAAAAAAGTAGTTTTTCTTGTCGAAGTTGTTTTGTTTTCAAATAACCAGCAAGTTTGATGGACACTGAGGCATTTGTAATAAGTATGAAATTAAATGTATCGTCACGTATAGTCTCCTTAGTCCTAAACTTCAAAATAACAATAGATTTCTAATGATGGCGCAGTGACTTTTAAAATTTCGCTTTTTTGTGTAGAGAAAGAGAGAGAGAGAGAGAGAGAGAGAACCACAACATCTCATAGATATCCTATGAACTATGAACATCCTGAATATGAATATGGATAAACACCACAGACACGGGTTTTCTCACGATGTTTTCCTGTAAGATTAGCGAGTGCTGGGATCCAACCTAAGATGTTGAGTGGCCTTTGCCTATATCTCTTTACTAAGTTATTTTTGCATGTTAGACAATAGTCTTAATTCAATGACAATAGTAAGCCCCTCCCGCTTTCACACTATCTACTTTAAATATAAGTGAGAAATGGTCCATAGGTCAGATAACTCCATACACATTATTGTAGTCCATAAAATATTAATATCTGTGCCTGTATTTTCTCCAAATAAACAAATGGTATGCGTCTTATCTTCGACAAAAAAAAAATACGGCACAAACCTTTGGTTCATCATCGATCGTAAGATCGCTGAGACTAGTGGCGGTTGAGAAATGCGCCGGCGTGTTTTCCACGAGGAATGTCGTTGCGCGCTCCTCGAACACTGATCTGGGACCTTCTGGAAAACAGAAAAGGCGAATTTTAGAAAGACTGGCGCATTATGCTGAACACGCTATTGGACCCTATTTCTAAATAGGTCTTATGTTCTTAATAATTGTTAATGAAGCATTTTGGAATGGACCATACACGATTTATGCGTCATCTATCAGCACTTCAATGACATGACGTGATATGACATTTTACATACAGGCACATACATTGCTTCTGGCCCCACACTAGGATATCCTGTGTCGTGGGAACCAGAAACAGCGACGTCACAAACATGTAAACATCCAAGACCTGGAGTTTTTTTAAACTTTAATGAACTACCAATTTTATCACGGCATCGTCAACCAACAGCCCTCAGAAGAAGTGACGTAATCTCGTGTGTTCATGTATAGGACGTGGTACACGTTTGGTTACATAACTTACCAGGCGGGGTAGAAATCAAACGGGGGCAGAACTTACCGAGGCGAGGCCAGAACTTAGCAAGCAGAGGCAGAATTCACCGAGTGAGGACAGAACTTACCAGGCAGGGCAGAACTTATCAAACGGGGGCAGACCTTACCGAGGCGGGGGCAGAACTTAGTAAGCAGAGATAGAACTCACCGAGTCAGGATAGAACTTACCAAGCTGCCTGGTAAGTTCTTAGCAAACGGTGGCAGAACTCACCAATCGGAGCGCAGAACGCCGAGGCGGGGGAGAATTTACCAAGCGTGGGTAAGACTCACCCATCGAGGGGCAGAACTCACTAAGGCGGGGGCAGAATTTACCAAGCGTGGGTAAGACTCACCCATCGAGGGGCAGAACTCACTAAGGCGGGGGCAGAATTTACCAAGCGTGGGTAAGACTCACCCATCGAGGGGCAGAACTCACTAAGGCGGGGGCAGAATTTACCAAGCGGGGCCAAAACTCACCTAGACCAGGCACAAATTACTAAGCGTGGGCAGAACTCACTCATCGGGGGGCAGAACCCACCGAGGCCGGGCAGAACTTACCGAGGCGCGGGCAGAACTTGTCAAGCGGGAAAAAATATACCAAGTAGAGGCAGAAGTCACAGTTTGGGGACAGAGGCGGGGCAGAACTTACCAAGTAATAAATAATAATAATAATAATAATAAACTCACGCCCGTTATCCCCGAAGGGGTAGGCAGAGGCACCAGTCTCTAGAACTGGACCCACGTTTTGCCGAGTTTATTAGGTCCCAAACGTGACAAGTGGCAAGCCTGTCGCCGTTATCCGGGCACAATTTATCAGCCAAACTACTTAACTTACCAAGTAAAGGGGGAAATCACGGAGTGGGGACAGAACTCACCAGGCGGGGGCAAGCTGGCGACGTCGCTGCAGTGGTCGGGCGCCGCGGGGCGCGGGCGCGGGCTTAGCGGCGCGCTGGCGCCGGGCGAGTCCGGAATCTCGCTCGGCGATATGCAACCAGAGGTCAGCCGGCTGGGGACACGAATATAATGATCTAGTCTCTTTTTTAATTCAATGCAAAAAAAACTGTCACGTTGACATATGGCTATAACATAAAAAGGCCAAAGCCTGACAATGTCTGAGTGTTGCTAATACGTAAAAACCAAATAACCCCATTTTACTTCCAAGTAAAAATTGTTTGTGCTACGCATGTGATTTTTTTACACTTTGGTCTTATGGGTAATTAAATTTTAATGTATTTGATGTGATAACGACTTTGGTCACATGAGTCTTCTATTCACGGTAAAAAGAAAACCTACCGAGTAAACCTTTAAATTTTATAGCGGTAACACCGCGTCATTTTTTTGGCATCGAATTAAAAAATGGACTTTACATTTTAAAATGGACGCCTTAGTTTCACTTGTAAAGTCACAGTTTCTGTATTATCTTAGTAAGTTTGTATGAGGGTGTTGAAGACAAAGAGTCTTATAAATATAGAGTAATATTTTATTTCTTTATATTTTTCCTTTTCTTGACTTTTCTGTCTCATGTTGATCATCTTTGTAACATATTCTTCGCCACTCACCTGACTTCGGACACCAGCGAGCGTTGATCGTCGGGCTGGTCGCAGTCGGGCAGCGAGCCGAGCGAACTTTACCACAAGAACATGAGCGGTGCCGAAAATCCCACTACTAACATCGCATACACAGAGTATATGCACAGTCGTCTGAGGCGCAGATTAGCACGTGTCAGGCCCGTTTACACACAAAGAATTACCCGACATATCGATTGTGATCTGGCAACATGTCCTATCACTAATTTGACAACTGTACAGAACGGACAAAAAACCTGTTTTTGATTCCACAGACAAAGATTATAGGAGGAATTCATTGAAGTCATATTACGCGCGAACTTTAAAATATACATTATGCCAAAATGTAACATGCTCTGTAAAGCGTGGTAAATATGACAAGATGAAGTTAAAGAGTGTTTAGTAAAAAAAAAACAAAAGAGACAGGTGTTATTGCCGGATCACAGTCTAATGTGTATGTATATTGTTCGTTGCTCACCTGACTTCGGACAGCAGCGAGCGCTGATCGTCAGGCTGGTCGCAGTCGGGCAGCGAGCCGAGCGAACTGGACCGCGAGAACATCAGCGGAGTGTCTTCCACAAAGCCGGGGGTGGCCGCACCTGGGGTTGCCAGCGCTGAGCTCACTGCCACCGGCTCTGTTGCGAACGTAACCGCTTTGGAACCTGGAAGAAGTTTTTAAAATCAGAAATAGATAGTTTATTATATTATGAGTGTATTATAAAAAAAAACCAAGGCACTTACCATCTTTATCCTTAACAGAGCTGGTGCTCAATTCCACCAGACTGGGGTCCACATTGATAGTCGCCATAGCGTTCTTCTTGGCCAGGCAATCCTCCTCCGTGGGCTCCCCGAGAGAACTCAGCGAACTGACCCTTGAGAAATACCCCGGAGTGCCTTCATCGCAGTAACTGATCGGTTTCTCAGGACTAATCATACCGGAGCTGAACTTTGTATCAAAAACGCCCGGTTTTTCCGGCTTAGGTTGAGACAACTGGGCGGCCGGCATACCCTTATCATTATCCGGTCTTGGATCTTCTATAGAGCACGTGTCTTTTTCGTCTGAGTGCGTCATCACTTCTGGATTTTGCTTCACACTGGGTGCCCCCTTGGGTTTCCCGTCTTTGCCAATGAGTCTTAGGTCGGACATGGAGGTGGCGGTAGAAAACACGATGGGAGTTTCGTACGGAGTGCCTTCGGTGGCGAAATGTTGGATGGTGTCTTCGTGAATGGAAGGCCCCGGTGGCTCTGAGATGTCCGAGCCAGTTTCGGACTGATGTTCCGCGTACCGCAAGGAATAATCCGTTGGTTGATCCAGGTCCGTCTCCTGATAATCCCCAAAAGTGTGCTGGCCATCCTTTTTACCTTTTTTGGTCGATTTAGGTTTCGATTCGACTAGCGGCGGTTCTAGTAACGGCTCCGTGGTTTTAGTCTCGGAGTACTTGCGGCTGAAGTCTATTGGTTGGTCGCAGGAGTCCTGGTCAACGTCATAACCGGACTCCGTGTAGTTCGTTCTCATTTCTGTCGTACTCCTAGGTGGGGGTATAGGTGGCTGTGTCGGGAACCGCATGAAGGCACCGCTCTTGGGAACGTTAGGGGTCTTGAAACCTTCGTTCCCAGTGTCGGATTTCACCAAGTCTTTATTCCTGGGTGTCGGCACAGGGACTTTGCCAGTCCGCATGACTTTTTCGAAGACAGTATCGGATTGAGCGCTCGTCACCGAATCCTTGCTGTCAGACCTGTTGACGTTATTGGAGCTGCCGCCAGCAGAAGATATCGTTGCACCTTTTAATAACGTGTTACTGCAGCTGAAGTAACTAGCTAGGTGGGCGCTATGACTCAGAGATATTTGCGAGGACAGGTTCCCCATGAGCGGCGAACTCGAGGTCATTCTATGCCTTTCAAGGTTAATGGCTAGTTGCCTCTCCGTAGCCGTCAAAAGGTTCTTCTCTTCTCTGTTACTTGTACTTGGAGAAGTCGTTGGCTCAATGTTCTCACAAGTTTCGGCCAAGTTTTGGTCCAGTTCTTGCTCCAACGCCTTTTGTTTCCTAACCCCCAAAGTCGGTAAGGCGGGCAAGTTCATACTTCGCGCTGTAGAGTCCAAGGAGAGAATATGGTTCTTGCCTGGCTTGGAATTGAGTAGATTCTTCAATGCGGCGCTGGATCCCATCGCTATCATTTTGTGCTTGGAATGGATGAGGCTTCTCAGCATTGGCACTGCGCCGTTGTCCCAAAGGAACTGTTGGTCCAGCGGGCACCTTGCAGATAAGTTCCACAAAGTTCCGCACGAGTTGCTGACGACAGTCAAGCTTGGGGACTTCAGGTGCTGCAGTAAGACACTAAGGCAGCTTCTCGCGCGGAGAATTTGCCTGTAATCTTCACGGACCGCTATGTGGCTGGAGACATTTCTCATGATCCCGCCAGCGTTCTCTACTATTGCCAATGTCTTGGTTGGTGAGTTATAGCTGAGCATGTCGACGAGGAATCCGAGTGCCCCATCGACGGAGCAAAGGGCTACCTTGTTCATTGAGCAGTGGGCTGTCAGGTTCCAGAGGGCGGAAAGGACCGACTTGAGGGTGGCTTCCTTTTGGCAGGTCATAGCCGCCTTCGTGAGGCCTTTCACGGCCCCCACTTCCCTCAGAACCTGCTTGCTGTTAGTGTCGGCACGCCAGGATAGGTTGCGGAGGACCGCAGCTGTTACCTGAAAACCCAAGAGAAATGTAAATACATATATAGGCTCTCATACAACAAGGGTGTTTTTTTTAAATTTTAGCTCGAAATTAATAATCGCAACAGGTATAGCCTGAAATATTCAAAACTTGTATAGATGAAAGTACGGATCACTTCGTGCGTGAGTCCGACTCGCACTTAGCCGGGTTTTAGATACTTTCTGACGGGCTTCTTTAATTATTTAATATATATTTAATTACAATATATGTAATTTTTTCTAATTTTATTGTTTGTTCTATATGAGTTGCCAGCGTTTAGTTAAAATAAAAATATGCTATACGAAGTAAAAAATTAGGTAATCAAAAGTCCGTACCTGTCGCATATCGTCATTGGGACTCTCCAATTGCTCGACCAGCGCCATCATGAATTCCTTGAACGAGCACAACAAGGACTTGTTATTCCCGTCACCGAAGGTCAAGTTCGTCAGCGTCATGCCGGCATACTTCCTCATGGTCAGACACGTATTGTCGTCAGTTCTGCTGCCGTGGGCCGCTTGGTCGCCGCTGACCAACGCGGCTAAGGCTTGGAGACCTCCTAATTGGCAAACCACGTGCCGATGCTCCTCGTCAAACGACAGTTTCATGAGCGCTGCCACGCTTTGCGTCGGATGTTTCGACGTGTCATCTTCAACGACAACTTTGTCATCTTTCCTGGCCTCGACCAGGACCTCCAGCGAGTAGCAGTACTCCCGCACTTGCTCCAGTAACCTCCATACTCTGGCTTCCCTCCTTCCGGCCTTGTCGTCCGTCTGTGTATGGATGATGTTACGCAGGGCTTTGGCTGCGCGGTCGCGGGTTTCTCTTGGCAACTTGGAGTGGATGAGCTGGACTAACAGAGGGATGCAGCCGGCTTGTCTCATCGCGATGCAGCTCTCGACCGATCGGCTCATTTCTAGCAGCGGGCCGCTGAGGTCGGCGTTGTTGTCCGGAGACAGGGTCAAGAGGGAAAGAAGCGAGTATACGCACTCCATTTTGTTTTCCAAGTTGGAGGAAGGCCTTGTATTGTCCGTGGAGCCGTTGCTGGAGAAGCTGCGGACGCTGGCGGAGTCGTGGCCGGTCCAGACGTCTCTTTCTCCCGGCCAGGTACCTCGGTACAGCTGGGAAGCTCTCTTGTCTCTTTCACTAGACCGGGCGGCGCTTTCTAGCCCGTAGTGGAGTGTGCTCCTGTAGGCAGTCTTTGGCCGTTCGTCTTGTGCGGGTGTCTTCGGTGGTTTTTTGGGTACCGCGCCAGCTTTCGTTTTGTCTTCGCCGTCCAAGATGTCATCGTCGAGGAAGTTAGGATTAGTGATGTCGCTTCTCTCGTCGAGCTCGTCGGGCGACGGCGTGTGGTCTAAGAAGTGCGGTTTCGGTATTCTACATTCGAAGTTCGATCTGGACGGCGGCTGGTAGTCTTCGTCTAGAAAGTGCGGCCTTCTGGGTTTGGCGGGGTCGGAGTCTGTGTCCAGTTCTAGGGTGAGGTCCCGCGAGCGCGCCTTGTCGGGTTTTGGGATAAGTTTTGATCCTGCAGGCTTGCTGGCATCCAGGCGATTTGCTTGAGGGGATGTAGGAGAGCACGCATCTGAAGGATCGCGTGGGGGTTCGCTGGAAGTCGAAGGGGTGCAATCATCGCTGGCCAAAGGCCCGGAGTCAGTGAGCGGCGAGTTAGACGAGTCCATACTGCTCCAGGTGTCGACCATCACTTCATTCTCCAACTGCAACAATTGTGAAAGTTGTACGTTAAGTCCGGCGCCATATAAGGCAAAGGTGGTCAAGGTAAAGGTCTGCGAGTGTCGTGAGGATATAAACAACATGACCCAAAAGAGTTAAGACAATCATTCAAGGCTAACCGCGAACATGTGGCGGAGTAGTTTTATTGGCATTAAAATTACCACTAAAACCAGCAACTACAAATAGCATCAGCACGAAACAACAAATCGTTCGGAAATAGCTGTCATTTTTTTTTTCAATTAAATTTCAACGCTTGGCTTAATTCATGTTGCAGTAGTTGATTAAATTAGCGGTACGTCGAAACTCATTTAGAAGTGCTATTGCTTATGGCATAACAGTACTAGATCGATTTGTATGTTAGTCCACGCGTAAAAAACCGCCCGCATGTCGTCTAGTTGACTTCACGAAGTAATGAATGACAAACATAGGTACGACAGAAGTACAGAAGTACACAACTAAACGACGTGGAGTCGCTTGCGTACTGTGTAAGCCACTCACACATTCTTAAACTTTTCCGCTGACAGCGCTTACACGCGCGACCTATTTACCTCAACTCTGTTAATTTATACATAATAATTTTTAGTGCATTATAGACCGTCTGACACATCGGTGCATTCTTATTTTGACAAATCCCTCTTCGGCATTCAATCTAGCAATCCTTCGGGCTTGACCCTTGCAACCAACCCGAACACGTACCGTGAAATCATAACGGCTCACTTGTCTTTCAAATTCGCGAAAGAATGTATACAACTAGTTGTAACTCTCGTTTTAATTTACAATTGCATCTTGACATTTTCAGCCCTATGATTGATAACTAACTTCATTCCGAGAGAGAGACAAGCAACCGACGACGCGGACGACGGAAGAGTCCGACCAGGTTTCGCTCTGATTCGCAGAGCTTAATCATGGTGAGTAGAGACGGAACTCGGATCGTCGGCTGCTCGTCTTTGACAAGTCTCGTCTTTGAATCCGGAATGAAATTAATAATGCGTAGTGCTACTAGTGAGTACACAGTTTTGGATATTATTGATGTTAAAATTTCGTTCCAAGGCCATTGAACCAACGGTAACTTTTTAGTTCTCTTCGCTCAAATTCACATGAGTCAGCCGGGACAAATGTGGCACGTCGCACCGCCGGCGTTACGTCACCGCTCACAATCGGTCTCGGGAAGCGACGTCGACACCGGCCAAAGACAATGCCGAGGCGGTCAGCCGGCGAATTGCTCGCCGAGACGAAAGTACAATAAGCCCTATTCTGCCGTCACGTAAACTTCATTTGACGGCCGCGTTCTTGCTTCAAAAATTCAAATTTGGAAAGGTGAAATTGGATTTACTGCGCCATATATGGTTTGAAATGATATTGTCTGGTTAATTAATCTACTGTAAACTCATTATTTAACGGCAGTTAGAAGCGTAAGAAGATATCGTAGCGTGCAATTGTAGGTCAGCTTGGTCGATAATTATACAGTTAGTTTCATGTTTACGACGCGTAGTACTGGAGTTCCTAACGAAGTTTCATTCATTCTTAAAGTGCAGTTCATAAACTAAATTACACACATACATGCATAAGCTCAAGCCTGTATCTCAGAGGGGTAAGCAGAGACCAGGGACTGCCACTTGCCATGATCCGGACAGATCCATTTCGCCCTTTACACTATACCGCTCGCATTTGCTCGATATATTTGGTTCGTCAGTCAAATTCAATAACTAAATTCCTACTGATTAAAAAAAGTAATCTTTAACTTTATGTGTGTTGCGTTTTGTTTCTTTTTCTGACTAGCTCTCAGCTTAAGATTACCCTTTTTCATTTTATCTGAAGCCGTTCATGTATAAGCCTTGATTAGCCTTGCCTAGTTTGGGAGCCTTTTTGTATCAATGTTTAAGCAAAGCACAGTGGCATGTATTAACACAGAACATTTGGTACATTTATAATTTATTAACGCTATGATTATAAATGTACCAAACGTTTCCGTGATAAATAATTATTTGGCTTTACAGGAATGTCCTTTTCATTTGATCAGGCCTTTTCATCAGGCCCCATAGAATACCTTTACCGTCATGTAAAACATCGTTTGCACAGCGCTTCCACCCTTTTATTTTTCCTTTCTTGTATAATAAATTGATGCTGTCGTGTAATTTAATAAACATGACATATTTTGAAGCAAAAATCTCTATTACAAAATACTTGAACAGGCAGAATTATGCTGATACCGAAAACTTATTTAAGATTGTTAAATAATAATTATTGTATTGACAAGCAAAACTAGGTACATATCTAAATATATTTATTATTATTTTACTTTTGGATTATTCTATATTTAATATTTATGTAGTTATACAAATATATATTCTTATATTATAATGGATTTATATTATATAATTATATATACGTATATATTTATATATATTTAATATTTAATTTAATGCCATATAGTAGTGTGTTTTTCTAGATTAGATATTCACAAAAACGTTTATTTTGTAAGGTAACCGTGTTGCGTAATTAGCTTGCCGTGAAAAATGTATTCTGTCAACACTAATAAAGTCCCCAAGATACAGGCCTCGCCTAGTTTGGGGACTGCCGTTAAACTGTGTATTGTGCACCTACCCACCTATTTTGTTAAACAAAATATTATGTAACAAAAAAATATGCTGTAACTGTGTTATTTCAATAAATCTTATTTTACTTTACTTACTTCCAAACTGAATTTAAAATAAATACGTCTTTTTTTCTTTTTTTTTTTCGCTGCCTATTTAACACTCTAGAACAGGGATTCCCAAAGTGGTCGATATCGACCGAGGTCTAAAAATCGACCCCTATTAAATTAACACAAGTTCTTATTTAAAACTTACAAGTTAGGAGGTAGGTACTGCTTTTTTTATGTTGTGTTACGTGTACTAAGAATAATAGATAGATAGATAGAGATAGAGAACACTTTATTGTAATTAATATTTTTGTTGGAAATAGCATTGTTGTAGTAATGTAAAGTCTCAAGTTCGTACAAGATGAAAAACTTTAAACTTTACTCACTTGACCAAGTGCAAAGTTTTCCAATTGGTACCTTAGTACCTACGTATTTTGTATCAATAGGAAAAAACTAAAGATTGGCCCCCTTATTCATAATAGTCTGCCTAAAGCATTGCTAATTCTCACTCTGTCTTCTTCTATTGACCTAAGTCAGAATGAAAAATAACACTCCGGAATAAAGCCAGGACAAACTCTTTACAGCACTTTATTCGGTAACCGACTGACGAACGTCATTAGTTTACCAACTACGGTATATGAAATACCACAAGTAGGTACCTAATTAAAAATATAATAAAACACATATTTTACAAAACATTTTGAATTTGACACGTATTTAAATCGCTGTGACAATGGTACCTAAGTATACCTATATTGTGATATAATACCACTAACGGGAAGTTAAGCAAGAGGTAAAAACCAAATTTAATAACATCGACAAAGTGGAATTTCTATTAATTTCAGTCAAACTATGCATTCTATGTATACTGATTATAGTTTCTACCAAAAACGTTGTCGAATGTTCTCCTGTTAAATTTGTAAAAATTTTATTACATCCCGGTAAAAAAAATCCGGAGACGCGATATGTTTTTTAGATTTAAAGTCACCATCATCATCAGCCCACTTCTGCCCAGTGTTGGGTATAGGCCTTTTTCCCATCACGTCATACCTCGCAGTCTCTTGCCATTCGCGTGCAAAGCGCCAGGTTTATTGTTTTTTTTTTTTATACTGAAATGATTGTGCGTTGAGGGGTTAACATAACATCGACTTTCCGAAATCTTTGGGGTTTTGCCTTTTCTAATTAAGGCGGCGAAAGGTGGCAGCCCTAGAGTCAGCCGGTCAGTGCGGTCGATAACCGCGCGTGTTTCACCAATATGTCGCAAAGGTATAATAAGGAAATATGACCATCCATTAGGCAATTAGAAGGCCTACGGTTGGCTGGATAATTATCTTACTACCACTATGAATGGCGAAAGTTTGGTGGGATGGATGTTTGTTACGTGATCATGCCAGAAGGGCTGAACGGGTTTGAGCCAAATTTGGTACAGAGGCAGATGTAGTCTGGAATGGCACGTATGGTACTTTATACACTGGAAAAATACACATCGCAATTTGGGAGCGAAGTCGCGGGAAAAAAACTAGTAAAAAATGAACTAAAAAACTTCACTTAAGAAGCCGCAGATTTATGTAAGTAAATAAACTCTTATCATATACTTAGGCTCTGTCTGATGTATTAAGTTTTAAAACATTTTAGAAAAGATGTTCAGAGTGGATTTTTTTTCCCGCTGCCTTTTTCTCCATTACAAATAGGGCCGAAGGCAGCGGCAAATATATAAGTACATTGACTTTCAGCAAGCAGAACGTAAATTATTTACGTTGAAATTGATTATTTTGATTTCAAACAAAATACAGACAATACGCACTTACAGCAGCAAAACACATACAATTCCAACTAACGTGCAACAACATGCCACGTGTCGCCCGCAGAAGGCTCGTGGCTGATGATGATGATGATGATGCTGTGCCTTCTAATTATGTAATGAATAACGATATTTTCTCACTACAACTCTGAGGACATAAGTGAAAGACAGTGTCCCATAGGTATTGATCCCTATCAACTGCGGAATAATCAGAAATGCGCAACCCTGACACGTACTTCGGACGTGATACTTTCTGTCTTAAATCAGCAAATGTTGTTTCGTCTGATGAATATTGCAATAAGCAATACCTTTATTTGGGAGTTAAGGCAGCGCTTAAAGGGAACGCGGCTTAATCGCACTTGGGCATACCTCATGCAAAGGATCTCTGTCGATGTTCAACGCGGTAACCTAGTGTTACCGCGCACCCAGTGTTATGGGGACATTTATTACATCAGATATGGCGCGGAGTGTCTTTTAAAATTTAGCTTTACTTAGGAATTTTAAATGTTTGCTCTTTAATCACATAAGGGAATGGGAGGATGTAGCAAGTGTCGAAGACCTGGTTTCGCTTGGGAAGAAACGAATAACGAATACTTCAGCCTCCATTAGCGGTGAGGTACAGGAAGAATCAGAAGCTCTTTAATCAATGGACGATGTCAGAGAAGTATAACAACATAGGTAAATAATGCCATGGATCAAGTAAAAGTCGTTAAGGTCCACAGGCGATAAAATGAAAACTGCAACGAAGGCAACCCAATGATTTCTATATTTTTTCTTCATATCGCTATCATGCCCTAAGAAAATACTTACCAAATCGCTATCTTTCGAGTGCACAGGATCGTAAGTCGGGTTCCCATTCTCCATATCGACACCGGAGTCATTTGGGTCAGCCACCTTTCTTCTGTTGCCACCATCAACTCTTTCCATACCTTGGAAGAGACTTGTTCTCAAGGAGTAATTGAGTCTCAGATCGGTGGTGAAATCATCGTATAGTTTGAACTGATTTGCGTTGAACTCGGTATCATTATCTAAGTGATCCTGATCGTAGATACTCCTGTCATCGGTACTGTTTCGACCTCGGTATGTCACTTTGTAGAAGTCGCGGGAAGTCATTTTTCTACAAGATTTGCGTCACTGGTTGCGGCACTGATTTACAGCATGGTGGTGCTATTTTGAGTGTTCTAATTTTGATCGCCCACTTGAGTTTTGGCGTGTTCTATAAGATTGCACAGCCTACGACAGAATTTAAGAGGTGATGTTATGATATTGTTCACAATTAGTACGAGATGATTTGTGGTAAGTGAAGCATTTTAAGGTATCGTCATGGACTGGGTGTATGGATACCTAAGCCTCTTCCTGTTCTTATATGGTGGTAGTGTCTGCTGTCCAATTATTCGTTCTCTAATTAGCTTTGTTTTTAACATGTATAATGACAAAATCGCGGTAAAAATTAAGCGTTGCCAAGTAACTACCTTGTACTCATCACACGGATGAATTATCGTAGTAGTAAAGCGAGCATTAGCCTCTTTGAAAACAACGGGAGCATCAGACCTAGAAATAGAATTACAGCACACATTTACAAAATGGGTCAGCACTTCGGAGCAGTTATAGAAACACAAAGGGCTTAAATTTCGCGTCGAGATGAACGTGTTTTAAAGGACTGCGCTGACAAAAAGTTGTTCTAGAGATTTTTGAATGTATTTTCATTGTTTTTTGGATATGTGGAACTTGGAATGGTTAAATAAATTTCGAGAATGTTATTTTCCTATTTTTAGAATGGTTACTTTTAAATTTTAAACGCAGGTCTATGTGATTTTTCATTGAGAACATTGTGGGTGAAAATTCATAACCTGGCCTGCAGCCAGACGCGAGTGATGAAATTTGGAGAGGCACTGTATATTTAAGAGGTGCTTTATCCGTGAAAACAGTTTCCTAACAACAACGTAATGGAGTTTTGTATAAAAACAAACGAGACCTAGTTTTCAATTTCCACTTCGCATGAGAGCGAGATTGTTTGTGGCCAATAATAAATGATTTGGCTTTTGTATGTTTCGTATGACCTACTGAACTTTAGCAGAGTTATGGAGATAAGGAGTATTCCTATGGCTGTAACATTTAGAATAACAGCACTTACAGCCACGTATTGGTTGTGCGTTCCAGAAGCAATAATAAAAGAAGAAAAATTGATCCATTTTATTAGCTGTAACAATTTCTGAAAAATATATGATCTTGATGAGACGAATAAGTGACAAATGTTATTCGAGAACCAAATAACTAAAAAATTTTATTAATGAATAACGTAATTTGAATTTGCATTTTGAATTGGATCCTCTAGCGTCTATAAAATTCACCGACTTTCCACACCCCCTAGGTCTTAGAGAGTGAAACAATATTCAGTAGCGGCACTTGACCTACATCGCGCAGACGCTTTGACAAGTTTCGATGGCCCTCAAAAAGCCTGCGGCTTCTACAAAACTACGCTGAGGTTTTTAGCCGTCTTCGCCTCTTGTATACATTGATTTTTCTGTGGACGAATGTGGGCTGTCGAATTACGGAAGAAATTGCTTTCAGCGGCTGCCAATTGTACTGTATTTTTGATATATACATTCTTTTCTTTTAATAAAAAAATATTCATATCATAACGTATGACATGTGATTAATAACCCCCACCCCCCGGCTTCTCGCACGCTGAAAGTCTTTAATAGCTGTCAATTGTTTTTTTATACACATTGACCAAATGACAGGCAAGTAAGGCCCTTTCTGCACTGCTCCCGTCCGGCGTCGGAACCGGAATCAGTCATGGGAAAAATATCGGATGCCGGATTATGCTTCTCCACTTCATCCGATTATATCGGCAATGGATGTGACGCAGTGCTTTATTAAAATTCCTGGGTTTTGCTTTTCGAGGCAGGGGACGTTTTTCACACATTCTATTAATCTAATTAAATAGTATGGGAACATTTTTGGGTTGTATGCGCGGTGCAAAAACGTGTATTGTTTTTGTACGTCGATCACTTCGGCCCGGTAAAATACCGTTCCGATCTACAAATCATCGGACCGTTAAAAACCGGATGCCGCAGTAGTGGACAAGCTTACTAGTATTCTTGTGTGTTACTAAATTGGACCGATAATTAACGTTTGCCGGACCGGAGAAGTGGAGAAAGACCCTAAGGGTCACCTTTTTAGCACAAACAATAAATAGATATTCCCTAATACGAATAAAAATAGAAGCCAATAGTGGCTATATTTGCAGAACATGCATAGTAATTGTCAGTACCCACGCGATTTATTTCGCATAAATTGAAGAAAGAAAGAAAGAAAGAAAGAAAGAAAGATTTTATTAGTATGTCACAGAAACACAATGAAGACAAAAGTACATAATAAACAAAATACACAAGAGTCAACAAAACAAGAAAAATAAAATAGAGACAAAGGGAAACAAACAACCGTTTTTTAAATCTACGGCAGCAGGGCTCCACACAGTAGTGTATGGTGCCCAGCCACCCCCAACTCCAAACGCCTCAATTGCTACTTTGTGTGTTGTTGTTACGAGTACCTTCACCTCAATCACAGAATAGAAGACTAGTTAGGTACCCTTATATCCCTTAGAGCTAGCGCGCACTGACAACTTTTAGTTGCCCGATAGTTTGATCGCCTGGGGAATCATTATGGCAGTGCCGGCCGGCCGATTCTTAGAGCCCCGCAGACTGCAGACTTTTAGTCGGCCGATAGTTTGATCGCCTGGGTAATCATTATGGCAGTGCCGGCCGGCCGATTCTTAGAGCCCCAGACTGCAGACTTTTAGTCGGCCGATAGTTTGGTCAGGCTCTTTAATCAGTACGGAGATGTATGGTAGTACGCACGTTACACTCCATACTGATTAAGAGCCCGGCCAAACTATCGGCCGACGAAAAGTTTGCAGTCTGCGGGGGCTCTTAATCGCCAAACGCGTGCACTTCCATACAGCCGCATACTGATTCCACAAGCGATCAAACAATCGGGCAACTAAAAGTTGCCAGTGCGCGCTAGCTCAGCCGTTTTATCACAGACATTTACTCCAACATTGCACATTTGAACATCATTAAGTGGACAGCGAAATAACATCTCAGTTCTCTTTTATGGAATAGCGTCTAATCTAAAACTATAGCAGTTAAGCAAAGCAGACTGCAGACTTTTAGTCGGCCGATAGTTTGGTCAGGCTCTTTAATCAGTACGGAGATGTATGGTAGTACGCACGTTACACTCCATACTGATTAAGAGCCCGGCCAAACTATCGGCCGACGAAAAGTTTGCAGTCTGCGGGGGCTCTTAATCGCCAAACGCGTGCACTACCATACAGCCGCATACTGATTCCACAAGCGATCAAACAATCGGGCAACTAAAAGTTGCCAGTGCGCGCTAGCTCAGCCGTTTTATCACAGACATTTACTCCAACATTGCACATTTGAACATCATTAAGTGGACAGCGAAATAACATCTCAGTTCTCCTTTATGGAATAGCGTCTAATCTAAAAATATAGCAGTTAAGCAAACATAATCGACAGCGTAACTCGAGTGGCATGGACAAATCACTCCAGCAACCCATGACAGTAAAGTATACGACAACAGCTGTTGCACCTCGTAGCAAAATCGATGTGTGAACTGAAATAAAATGATCTGGGCCTCAATTCTGTCAGGGTCGGGTCAAATAACGTATTATTTCATATCATTGACACCTAAGAGGTTTGATAAGTGTGCGCGCTTAATAGGACTTGGAGTGGCAATGAAACTAAATCGCCACGTTCATGCAGTTGTTATAGTACTACAATGCATTAACAGAATTTAGGTCCTGGAGGAATGTCTATACTATTTCATCATCATTTAACTCTTGCAGAAATATTGACAGATATTTTTTAATTCTCCAGTCCAGGGGCACCTTCACTCACACCAGGCGGGTGAAATAACCACTCGGGCGTTGCAGTGCCTGGGACATTGTGAATGACATTGTCCGAGGCACTGCATCTCATAAATGTGAGGGATAATTCTGTACCTCAGAGATTAAGTATGTTAAGTAACTTTTTTTATTTTTTCGTTTTTGTTTTATTTATGTGATTAAAATCCTTAACTTCGCCGAGTGGAATAATGTGTTAAGTCAATTTAGTTACCGCTTCTGAAATTCACAGAATTATATTATATCATGTCCACTTACAACCCGAGACATATCCTATCAAGTCCCACATAACTCAATATGCTACTATGGTAATTCTTACTTCTCAACACAATCAACTTCAACTTACATTAATTTAATAAGTGTTAAGTGGTGATGGTAAAATTAAATAGTGTGTTTCTTTTTCCTTTTTCTGGCTCTCTTCTAAAATTGACGATGTGTGACTTAACATACTTAACCTCTGCAGAATTAATGTTATGCAGTGACAGTGCTTCGTAAATAAGATAAGGTTAAATAATTTAAGTACATCTTGATTGACCTAAGACTGGGCCTCGATTTCGTTAGTGCATTATAGTTCAATTGCAGTTACATGGTCGGGTCACGTAAATTGCTTTTGGATACGCGTGCGCGCGTTAATTTGAAGAGACAATGAAATGAAATCGACGCAGTAATGCAACTGCCATTGTAATACAATGCATTAGCAGAATCTACGCCCTAGTCTACGTTTGGCCATGTACATTACATAATAATATCAAAGCTTTATGGTGTGGGTTGCATTGAATTTATAAAATAAAACAACAGTAAGTTAGTGAAGTAGCTGTAGCAATGAACCCGACACGAAACCCTCACTCCGTGACAGGAAGTCGACGTTATAAATAGTGAGACTGTTTTTAAAGTCGAAAAGTAAGCCGTTAGTGACATGTGCTCCTTTAACGACTGCCATGTTGCCCAACAAGAAATGAATGCGTTGCGTATTGTTCAGAAAAGTAACTTTAATAAACACTTTTAAGTAAGCAAGTTTGGTCTATGCAAACCACGAAAAACGCCCATGCACTGATGGTCATAAATAAGCCTCAGTCACGCCAACCTCGCCAATCCTCCGCCAGTTTGACAACACACAGTCCTGATAGTATAAAATCACGCTCAGAATGAGACTTTTACTAACTTACGACATTAAATTTTTAACTTCGAAATGTTTAACTAAAAGGTACAACTTTTACTGTACAATCTCTACGATGCTTCTGTTGACTACTTGCAGGAACGGCTCAACTAAAAAACTTATTCTACATTAGTCCATGACGAGCAAACGGTAAAGACGATGACTTTTCAAAGACATCAAAAGAACACTAGGAACGAATTGCAATCATTCCACTTTTACTTCAAACGATACAGGTGCCTACAGGTTTACTCGGTGAAGTGCGAAACGATAATTACGACAGCAATAATGATAGGCATTAACACATCATGAAGACCATCTTGACGTCTGCAGGTTGTCAATCTTTTTTAACCACCGTTTGCCTAAAAAAACACATCACTGAATTCTTTGATATATGACTTTATAGATAATAAAAACCCTTGGCAGTAAACCAAATTCCACAACGAGCTAGTTATTGGTATTCTAATAATATATAGGGTTTAATAAATTTCATACATATGTACAGACGCTGTGATTGCATACCAAAACTATGCTATTATTATAGATAACTGACAAGAACTTTATCACACAAGTTTGCCAAAGGCCATGCGAATGGTGGCGCGGTAGCCGCGTCGCCTATCTCCCTCTAATATGGTTGAGACTGGCGATGGCTGACCTCTGCGTTACGCTCGTGAACGGGTGCCGTCCGTGTGTCTGGCCGCAGCATTGGTGTTTTATTACCTTTTAAGAATATTAAATTATAAACTTTTAGTCCGGATTTACTTACGGGTGTTGTTATATCGGAAGAGTCTGACCAGGTCGGACTCTTCCGATATTACAACACCCGTAAGTAAATCCGGACTAAAAGTTTACAATGTGTTGTGCTTACGAAAGTTTTAGTTCAAAAAATATTAAATTATGTTTGACTTTGCAAGTATTGATTGCACTCATGGATCTTGAGATTCTTGGTATACGAACACTCATACCTGTTTTTGTATTAGCTTTAAGTTGATTTGAGAAAAGATGGTCAGAGTGGAGTTTTTTTTCGCTGCCTTTTTCTCCACTTCAGACGGCCCTAAGGCAGCGGCTAACATTATACATAACTGTATGTACATTGACATTCAACAAGCAGAATGTAAATTCTTTACGTTGAAATAAAATTTTTTGATTTGATTGATTTGATTTGTCACGAAATAGTAAATCTGCAGACACCGTAAAATGAGTAAGCGAGTAAGCACACGAAAGCGATGCGCTTGCTCCGAGGTTGGCGGTAACAGGTGAAAGTGTTGTGCGATACGGAGCTCTGCGATGCATGCACCTGATGATTGCCATATAAGTACAAACACCATCAGCGAGGAGTTGAAGGTCAATTGATCTTCATTAACCTAGAATTAATAGACGATCAAACTTTTGTATGCTGAAGGGGTTGTGTGTTTGAACGTTGTAGACTGAAAGAGGATGTAGTGACTAGAATTGAGAAAGGACTGTTGCGTTAGTTTGGACATGTGAAGAGGATGAAAGAAAAAAGACTAACGAAACAAATATATAACGTGAGTGGAAGGGCCGGCGAGGGACGCCCCAGGCGGACATACTCCGACCAAATAGGAGATGTATTGTAATGTATGCAAAGGGAAAGACAAAAAGTACCCGAAACCGGCGTGTGTGCATGCAAAGTCTAATGAATGTCGATGAAGCGACAATGATTTGTAAGGATCGTGGCAAGCGACACCCTGGTCTCGGCCTACCCCTCTGGGATAAAAGCGTGAAATTATGTATGTATGAAAGTATTGTTTAGTGAAGTAATGAAGTTACTCATGAAGACGGATTGTGGTGTCACTTTATTTAATTAAAGAAGAATAATTAAATTTAAAATAACCGCGTGGTAATCAGCGTTCTTAAAAGTAACAGTTTGTTGACAATCGACCAAGCTAATGCTTTGGACACGCGTTGACGGCGAATTTAATAACAATTTAAACGAAAGCATTAGATATATCAGTCTCGAAATAGAGACAACGAGTAATCTAGATGGGCGACTAGATACACAACGATGAAAAAGCATAAATAAAAGTGAAACCATGACCAAGTGAAAGTGCAATAATGGAAGAGCAATTGGCAGATATTGAAGAGGAATCCGGGGAAGAATGTACCAGGCGAGACTGATACGATATTAACGATAGTGGAATCAACTAAATCAGAGATGACATGGCGACAGGACGGGAGATTGGACGAGGTTGGAGGATTACAGACAACGTAAAGGTTACAATGCTGACAGACGTCTGTAAGACCGCTGAATCTAAGTGAAAGTTCATAGAAAATATTGCAGCCAATGGTAAATACTTATGCGTGCAAATTGTGCCTCTCACTTGACTACAATCATGTATGTCTGAAAATTAATCATTACGTGTATATTGCAGGAACCGTTCATGGAAATGCCAACTGTATACGTATAGATGGCGCTACAATTTGACCTTCAAGTGATTCAGCCTCCTACACAGTTTTATCGCAGTTATCTTGCGCAAAGCAAACAATTACAGAGTTCCATAATTACACAGATTTTATCAACAGAAATGCACATTTCTCTTGAATGCTGTAATTGCAATCCAACCGTAAAGCGTAAACCGTCCACAAACAAAAAAGCAGAGGAACTAATGCGTATTTTAACTATAAGAATCGCTGCTTTAAAAATCACGACGATATAAATGAGATTGAATGTCACGAAATAAATTATAAATGTCAGAGACGAGCAACCGACGACGACGCGATCTCTGTCTCTGCTCACCATGATTAAGCTCTGCGAATCAGAGCGAAACCTGGTCGGACTCTTCCGACAAAAACTCAGGCACATACATACATAGAGACACATAATATATTGCTTTTGGCCCAACACTAGGATACCCTGTGTCATGGGAACCATAAACAGCCACATGACAAACATGTAAAAATCCAAGACCTGGGGTTTTTTAGACAAGTAAGTGAAACCAGAATAAAGTAAATAATGTCTAGTGCCCACGAAAATTTAATTTAAAAAAAGATACGAGCACACAACAATAGATGGGATTGTCACTATGTACAGTCGACAGCACGTCAATCTTCCCATTTTAGTTGCAAAGTCTCCCGTAATGCAACGGAGCAGAGTGCATGGGTGTATACCATGATGTGCTGTCGACTGTACGTACAAATCGGTTCTAAGCAGCTTTATTCATGGAGCTTTTGTAAGTTTCTATAGTGGCGATTCCTAGAAGCGGCATTGCACGATTCGCAGGCAACGGGTCAGCGCGCGGCGCCAACGCATTCTTGGCGGAGTATCGAACTCATCGACCGCCTATAAGGTGCAGGAATCTAGGACTGACCTGAGCGACGCCGACGTCAGTGGCTAGGGACTTGAGATTAGAGCTTGACGTATTATTAGTTGTAAAAGAAGTTGACTGTACTGAAGGTATCAAGACGATAATCAGCTGGAATCTAGTGCTGGCCTGCGCGACGTCAGTGGCTAGGGACTCCGTGGAAGTCCAGATTAGATTAGAGCTTGACGTACTTGTAAGAGAACTTTGCTGTACTGCAGGTTTTAAACCGATAAGCTGCAGGAATCAAGGACTGACATGATCGATGTCAGTGGCTAGGGTCTCCGTGGAAGTCCAGATTAGATTAGAGCTTGACCTATTATTAGTTGTAAAAGAACTTTATACTGTACTGGAGGGTTTTAGAAAAGTATTTCCCAATATAGGCTGGAATGTTAACCTTGATTTGTATGAATCTTGCTACCTAAAGACGTATTACAGTCAAGTGGTAAATTATACGAACTCTCATAGTCGTTTTGAAAACGAGGGAGGAGAAGAACTGAGGAAAGGAATTTTGGGTTTGCTGGAAGGGACTAGTGTTTTCAATTGTTATTGGAAATTTGCGATGCTATCGATTCGGACCTTCAGCCTAGCTAGGCTTAAGCTTCTATTTATAGCATTCAAGTTCAAGCTTCTTTATATTCGATTCAAATAGTCGAGCTGGAAAAGTTAGTCAACCGTATTGATGCCTATAAATATCTGGCGAAAGTCAAGTTTATGCGTCGAACATTACAACCCCCATTAAATTTGCCTCGTGAAAACCGTGACGTGCGTAATCCATGCCAAGGTGTTAGGTTGGACGCACATGTATATGATAATAAACAAGTTTTGGTGAATATTACTAGGATTATGTAGTTGGCAGAGCAGGTCGTGGGAAAAAAAAGATGCAATGCATGTTTGTACAAAGTAACAAATTAACATGTATTAACAAATAATACAATACAAAACCTGTGTGACAATTTTGATTAAACAAACAGGAAGGAAAGACAAAAAAGCTTACATGTTCACAGTATGACGTCACACAAAATGTGTACCGAATTGAACATATAACTGTACACAAGAAACAGCACAATAGACACACGCAATGTAAGTGCTACGTAGCTAATAGTTTGATGCAAAATTAAATGGTACCTGCTTAAATTCACACGGGCTGCGACAAAAAGACAGTGAAGGTATTTATATTGGGCATCTATATTTTCTATCACCAAAATTTATATTTGTCATCAAGTTGTATCACCTAATAAATAGATCTATCGCCACGAAATATTTTCGTTCTCAGATAAACAAAAATTGTTCCCAGGTATGAATTATCAAATTAATGTTAATATATGTGTAAAATAAGAGATCGATAACCAATAAAATTATATTGCATTACATGAATATAAACTTCGTTCTTATAATAACAGTTTTGTTACTTAAATAATAGCTCTGTGCTCAGAATGGTAGATCTGTCACCAAATAAATCGTGCAAAGAATACGTGACAACAGAAATATAGGTGCGACGACGCGTGTAGCGAAGCGGAGCGCGTCGGAGCGTTAGGTTCTCTATGTAAGATCGAAAACAGACTCGACTTTGATGCGTTCTTACCTTGCCTCTTGTTGCCTCTTTAACATAATATGATTTATTGGTGATCTCTTTAAATTAGTTTGCTTAAATACTTATTAGGACACACCTATTATAATACATACAAAAACATTTATTTGGTACTAGACCTTATATCTCAGGATTTTAGGTGATTTATTGTGGAACTGATTTTGCATTGTTTGGTGACTACATTTTGGTGACAGATCTACTATTTTGAGGACAAACCCTATTATTTAAGAAACACAAAACTAATTAAATTGGTGATAGCTTAAATGATACCCTTTATATTGTGCGAATGGGGTAATAAATGACTTACGCACAGACCGAAGTAGACTAGATCTTATAAAGGATTTGGTGCACAGGTAAATAATCAGCGCAGACAGAAAATATTACGAGAACATTGAGAATGAAAAAGATGAGAAAGCGTGGAAAGTATCACCAATACACGACATAGTTAGTAAGCAGGAAAAAACATGGTGACAACTCCAAGAAAAGTGACAGTAAGATAATAACAAAAGCCGTTCGCTACGGTGAACAAGCACATAAGATATAAAGACTTTATTATTAACCGTGGCATAACGAAATATTACAAGCAGACACAGAATAAATTAAATATATCATCTGGAGATTAATTTAGTGAATGTGGAGCGGTTGAATAAAAGTAAGAGTGTCTGAGCTATAACCTCTCCCACCGTATCAATGGAAAAAGTCATCCATTCTTTCGCACCTTCCTTCATTAATCTTGTGCAACCTATAAAGCATACAATGAAGATTGATTTCCGAGATTACATAACATGAGGTGTAATCATTGAAAATTATTATTGGTAAGTATGGTGTGTACGTATTGCACTTTCATATTTGAATAATGGCGTGCGATAAACATAGGTTGCACAGCATCCTCATTGCTCAGGAATATTCATTCAAATAACTTGATTATGTAAAGCCATTTCACTGTGTTTCAATGTACATCAATAACATTTTTTTCGTTTTCTTCTATTGGGAGTGCCTTTAACAAATACAATGAGAATAACGGTTGGGTGTGGCTACCACCACCCACGTTATTACCTCAGCGTTCCAATAAGTTTCTTTTTAAAACCTCAACAGAGCTTAATGGTTTCTTACGTCACGGTCTGTCGAAAAACTTACTGGAGACATAAAGCACTGTCGAGAATGTCGCAAAAGCAGCCGGTGTGACTGGTTAGTTAAACCTATCATTTATCACTGTTGGAAAAGGGTTTAAAGGGGAATGAAATGACACCGAAATTTATAGGACTGTTTGGTGCACGCAATGCATCACCACTCAGCGATTTGCTTAGATTGAGCCACATAGTCCAATCAATTTAATCACAACATGTTATCTATAAAGCAATCGTACAGGACATCCTACC
Source organism: Yponomeuta plumbellus (assembly GCA_947310845.1). NCBI lineage: Eukaryota > Metazoa > Arthropoda > Insecta > Lepidoptera > Yponomeutidae > Yponomeuta > Yponomeuta plumbellus. The sequence continues at coordinate 21,298,623 of OX371200.1, forward strand.
CATTAAGACGATGGATTTTCCATAAACGAAGTTAAAAGTACCAACGCATCCACATCCTCTCTGCGACCTTCGGCAAACATCGGAAGTACTTCGGCAATATCCGGCGACAGGAAGGAAGGGGTCAAGAGCGGCGTTTTCCACCGACAAATGAGGGAAACTACGACACGAATCGCAAGGGCTCTCAGAAGTCTGGAGATCTGAAGATTACGAGAATTTGATTGATAGTGTGTTTGCGCACGGAATTGTCACTATATTATACAGTTAAGATGAATATCACACAGAATCGGCAGACTGATTGAGATCTGGAGGTAAATAGATACGCAATAATAAAAAAATCTAGTGAAATAAGCAACAGATTAAATACAGATGACATAAAACGCGATTGCTTGACTCAAGTTTCTCAAAAACTAGTTCAAGATTAAATTGAGTACTTCTTAACACCGGTCAGTTGGCTTTTTGTATGCACTTTGGTTAATATAAGTTAGTAGTTGTGCAGTAACATATTGTGTTATGTGAATTGATCGATTGTATGAACCGGTTGCCAAAAAAGGCAGCACAAGGCGAACGATGCATTCCGAAAGACCTACGCTTCTATTTAAAAAAAGAGGCAAGTAGCAGTTGCAGACAATGGGACGAGTTCTGCCAAGCAATAGTGATTCTTACTCGTAAGAAAACTATAGAAAATAAATAAGTACCCATGTATTACAAAATCTAGTCATGAAATGTCAAATTATATGAGTCATTGGTCGTTTGAAAACGATCAAGCCTAAAGGAGAAAGTATTGCGGGTTATTATAAAACGATATAAAAAGACAATTATCCGTAACTCGGGCATTTCGATAAAAAAAAAATACAACCGAGAGCAAAAACTTTCGAAAATATTTGATACTTTTTATGTAAAAGATCATCTACGAGATTTAATAATGTAAAAAAGTAAAACCCAGACTGGTCTACAAGTTGGGTGAATCATCAAGGTCGTCTCTTAGTACAATATGTTGCATTCGTTTTTAAAGCGACATTGAATAGCTTTATGACGAAATGTTTCGATTGTCTGCAAGATTACCGATCGAGATATCGAGCAAAGTTTATGTTACTTTCTTACTGTATTATATTCTACTGTATTAGAAGTCATGATTATGATCATGCAGTAAGCAGTAAGCAGCAATAACAACCAAGCAGTGTGATTCTGCTTTGAAATGAAATGGGAAAAATAGAAACATAATAGTGAGCGACTGCTTGGCGGTGGAAAGCATTGCAAATTAATAACTTAAAAGATTCTTCAAGGGAAAAGCTATCATTGAATATTAACCACTAGATTTTTTTTTACGTATACAGTACAGTGTAAACTAGTCGTAGAGAGTGGATTTGTATCACTGCAGGAAGCTATTCCCTATTGAAGCTTTGGATTTATGTACAATGCAATTTAGTAATGCATTTTTCATTCGTGAGCTGGGTCGCCGATTGATGGACCATCAAATGGACCATGGATGGCTCAAATATGCCTCATATCGACGGATCGATCTGAGGCATATTTGAGCCAAAGAATTTGCCTTGCTAGAGCGGAAAATGTTATGGGGACTTTTGGGTCAGATGTGGCTTGAAGCGATTTATTTGGATAAGATTTTTTTTATTTTGAAAAAATAGCAAATTGTACGTATGTCATTCAGGAATTGCAGTCTAAGATAATCCCCATCAAGAAACACATTATGCTACTATCGAAGAGGTTGACCTAAATGAAAGTAATAGTGTAACGTGAAAGGTAATCAAGCAAAGTGATTCGCTGTCGGGACGCAAGCGGTATCGAGGCACAGTTTTAAAACCACTAAGACCTGGTTGTTGGCCTCGTTTGAACAGAGATCAATTTGTGGTTTCCATAGATTCCACTAAGCGTTAAATGAAAATTGTGATGCAATGGTCTCGGAGGGGAAACTGAGATAATAATTGTGGCTACAAGTTCATTGCGAATTAAGATGGATTGCTTACAGTTTTATAGAAATAAGAAATGTTTTGAAAAGAAAAACCATGTGCTGATACCTATTTCGATCAATCGAATCTTATATTTTTTCGAATCAAGAGACCTGTGTCCCTCGGTGGGGACATAATGGGTTGATGATGATGAATATTTTTTCATCGTACAAAAAAGGATGGTAAAGATTTTACACGTTTACCGACACAATGACCCTGATCACACTACACCTCTGGGATACAAGCGTGAGATTATGTACAATGTACATTGTCCAAACCAACACACTATCGGTGTCAAATCAAAGTGACACCATTACAAAATCCGAAATATTATCGCCGAGAGATAATCGTAACTCGATATTCGAACTGGATCGAAATTAGCCAACGACAATACAATTTATCGGGCTCACGTCTGACCTCTCAATTGGAATTGTAAGCTGCTTATATACGTCCACCATAGCTAAGGGAACAGGCCTTCTGTCAGTGAGAGTATTGGGATTTAATCACCGCGCGTGCCCACCGCGGAATGGCAATTTCAATAATTAATTTCTAACTAAATATAAAATAACAATGAAAAATTGTCTCTAGACCGCTGCCGTTGGGGAGAGTTCCCAAGATACTGGCAGCGTTCCCCCTCTGAATGGCCAGGCTGATGCGCTGACCGAGGTATTATGAGTAATAGCTCAGACACTCAGGTTTCCATCACAGTTAGCATCACACTCAGCGGTCTGCCTCGCTGCATTGGCACACATCACGACTCGGCAACAGTCAACGAACGCGCACGGATATTTTCTCGTGGTACAAGCGAACAAGGCGTTTCTGATGAAGAGCATACATAAGCTTACGCCTGTATCCCACAGGGGTAGGTAGAGACCAGGGACTGCCCCTTGCCACGATCCTGACAGATCACTGTCGCTTCATTCATCCGATATCCCTTAATTCCCATATCTGTTAATGTAAATAACTTTTAGATAACTGATGAAAAATTAAAATTACCACACGTTCAAAATTAAGAAACAAACATCTGGCCCCACACTAGGATACCCTGTATCGTGGGAACCAGAAACAGCGACATGTAAATATCCAAGACCTGGGGTTTTTTTTCGTCCCCAGCCGACATTCGAATCCGGGACCTCTCGCATACGATGCGCTAACCGCTGCGCCACAGAGGCCGTTGCCGCTGTTTTTTTGCGATTTCTAAGCCGGCGCAGTTCGAAGTTCGAAGCTCATAGATCGCTGCAAACGCCAAGGGTGGCTGGCAGGCGCATGCTAACCAGAGAGGAAAGTGGCCTTTTTTTCTTTTTTTCTGTCTATAAGATTTTCTTAGGGGTTGATATTGTGTAAACATTTAGCAATAGTAAGAAGGATCAAATGGACACTTCCTAATAATAAAGATTATTCAAGTGACGTAACCTTTACCTTTTTAGGAAGAAATAACCACGTTTATGAATCCTATAACATCTCTCACCTGCGCGTGAGTGACTCACAAGATGCACAAGACTGGTTCATGAATTAATCGTGCGGTAGGTTAGGTAAAAAATCTGTCGGATTGTCTGTTAGCCACTCTCTGTAATGGATATGACGATCTGAATGATTCATCGCCTAAATGTCTTTTATTGGCATCAATTATATTAATTATCTTGTGACTAAGATATATGATATATTCAAATAGTAAAAAAAATATATCTCAATAACTGCGATGGCAATTTTTAGAATATTATGCAGCGTAGAACCTAGTACTGTAATCGATTTTAGTTTGTTTTTTAAACAATATTTCTTTAGACTCCTATGTTCCCGGCCATTGACTACAAACTGCAAGTATGGTTTTAAAATAGAACTACCAATGCGATTAACTATATTAACTTTTCGTAAAAAACGTAAGATATTTTTTTTAGCGCTACTAAGATTCGTGTCGCCTGCATAGCCCAGTCTTTATGATTGACACTGACCTACGACTATAAAAAAGGTGCGACTAAAAATAATCTTCGTAACACTTTATTACCTAATGTTACAAGAATTTAAGATTATTTTTCATGTTTAAGTCTATGCGTACACTAGGCGACACGCGACAGCGACAGTTCGGCGACTAGACGCGACGACAGGCTACGGCCGTCAATTTTCATATATTTTGTTCTAATCTCCGCCCACTTGGCGTCAGAGTCGCGGAGTCGCGACAACAAGAGGCCAAAAGCAAATGACAACGTCACGTCTAACGCGACGACTAGACGCGGCGACAAGTCGCCTTGTTTGCGATGGCTCTAAATTGTTGAGTTTGTTTTAAATCACATGTGGCGTTAAATATTTATTTTTTCTTCTTCTACTAAGCAGTAGAAAACAAAATCGTTCCAGATAAAGAGCCGAGTTCTAATTACCTACTCGTTGCGATCGTACTCTAAAAGTTGAGTCATACTGCTCGAGTTGTAATTAGTAGTTCGCTACAAAGGGATTATAGTACGAGTACGTCAACCCAAGAGTACGGTTTTTAGTCGACATGGTGTTTGAGTTCTTGTGTTCAAAGTTTGCGTTTGTGTTTGAGTTCAAAGTGTGCCTGTTTCATATTCTCTATTGGCCTGTTACTGCATGTTCTCCAGTACGGACTGCAATTCCTGAAGCTTCAAGCTTTTTACACAGTCTTGTAGAGTTACCAGCTACTTTACTTACATGCCAAAAGTACCTAATGTATGTATGTGCCTGTGTGTAAATGTTATGTAATGTTATGTCATACTTTATTATCAACATATCGAGCTCTACTGATACAATCTCCTTCAATCGTCAATTGAATTTTATGAGGCACATGGACTACTATCTCAGTGCCTCATAAAATTGACCTTGCTGGAAGCAGAATAGGGATCCAAAGCTGAGAATATAACAGCAGGGTAGCTCAGCAGGTATCTTCTCGCTTGGGGTGTTCTGTCTATCGTAAAATCGTTATTCGATCAGGGGCATAATATGCTCAACAAATCTTGACCAATAATACCCACGTCTATCTGTCGAATTCCACACTAATCTGACAGATTGAAGTCGTTCAGGATTTAGTGCTAGCAATGTAGAACGTAATGTATACTGCTAAGTCTAGTCTCTCCATCTCTCTTTCTCTGCCCCCCCTTTCTCTGTCAAACGCTGATAAAAATTACTAAAACCTCGCTACTACTAGCTAATTGATTAATGAATGAATTAAATTGGTGACACGCCAACGCGGCGGGCGCTAGAGATGGCGGTGGCTACTTCAGTAGAATTTATATGGACTACCTCAGCGTTCCCGTGTTTGTTGGTTTAGAGAAACAAAAGCAGATTATTATTTTTTACCGTATGTCAATGTCAAAGTACTCGTCTTCTGTATATCGATCTAATTATTATAATCTCTTTAAACGAGCAATTCTTGTATATATATATATATATATATATATATATATATAATCAGAATCTCGGAAACGGCTCCAACGATTTTCATGAAATTTTGTAAACAGAGGGTTTCGGGGGCGATTAATTGATCCAGCTAGGTTTCATTTTAAGAAAACGTGTTTTTGGGCAAAGAAAATAACTGCTACCCTATAAGAACGTAAATTTCATATTAATCAGTAAGGTTGTCATAGCCCAGGTGGGAAATAGGACGATACCTTAAACAAAAGACCGTGGTTCGAGACTTGTGCATGAAGTTTCTCTTTTTTTTAAGCTCCTTTTTTGTGTGAAAAACTATTATTAGGAGCCCTATTATCAACGCACCTAATTCGTATACAAATATATTTTCTAAAAGAAATAAAAAAAAACCAAAAAACATGATTTACCAAGCTCGGTCATCCAGGTACTATGTATAAAAGGCAACTATACCATAAACGCATAGCTCAAACCACTGAACGGATTGAGCTGAAATTAAACGCCAGCGCAGCCGCATCCAAATGCTAGTTCAGCCCGTTAAGACTCTTGAGACTAGAGAGGGATAAAACAACGAAATAAGCAGAGTTGTTCTACTCAAGTAGGTGGAGTCCAAGGGCAAGCAACTGTAATCAATACGCTGCCTACTCACAGTAGCATAATTGATATCACAGTACTCAGAAGTGACAAGCTAGGACATTTAGTTTAGGCCGAGAATTAAATATGACTCCAACGCAATGACTCGCGCAGCTCCTACTGGCCCGACGCTAGTGAATTGCAAAGAATAAAAAAAAATATACTTGAGTTTCTTTTTTAGCTTCTACTCCATCTACTACTACTACTCGTACTAATCAGCCCGTAAATAGAGCCCACTGTTGGGCATAGGCCTCTTCTCTCTCACGCCAACCCATCCGGTCCAGTGCTAGTCTCGTCCAATGTCTCCCAGCCGCTTTCACAATGTCGTCGGCCCATCGGGCTGGTGGTCCGCCCACCGTCGACCCGTTCTTGGCCACCACCTTAGTCCACCGGCCGTCTTCCCGCCTAACCAAATGTCTCGCCCATATTCTCCATATAATCTATTAATTGTGAAACTAATAACTTTACTGACGTTCATTTTGTTTTTAGATACATCCGTTTCGATACATCCATTGAATTTATCTAAATTCAATGATACATCCTAGAGAGGAAATCATATACTACAAAGAGGCGAAATGCCTTGATCGTTTAAGAAAAACAATCCGAAGTCAATTCCAAAAGCCAGGATCTCTGCATTATATCAGAAAACGGTTTCGGCACGACGATGACCAGATTTCAGGATGTTTAATATTAAGATTACATAAACTTACTGCTATCCACCAAGCAATATAGTTATTCGATCGGAATTCAACAGAGAATTTTTTAAATACACATTATCCGTCATGTATCCGCAACGGCATTGAATAAAATCATTCAGATAATTTTCACAAGACTGTTTTGAATCTAGAATCGCATACCTCTCACCACAGCGAAAACAGACTAAGTTCCTGACACCCAGCTGGCAATTACGATTGGTTTTATTATGTCCTGTCTACTCTCAAAGAAAATCAGATAACAAACGGCAAACAAAACGGAAACTGTGTGTTTTCATTGTTGCTTTGGACGGCCAGCCGAACGTTGCTGTAGCTGTGCTGTGCTACCAGATTCTCAAAATCAACATATTCTATGAGACTTCCCAGGCGGATATACTGCAAAAAATATTGCAAGAGCAAACCCCGGTCTCTGGGGCCCCGATTCTGTTAGTGCATTATAGTACGATGATGACAGATACACGATAGGGTCGTTTTTCATACCCCTGACGCCTAAAGGGTTTGACATGTGTGCGCGCGTAGACGGCAATTAAAAATGGGTTGATGACGATGAATGGGTTTTTATGTCAATGAAGGCGGTGTTAAAGAAACGGATGTTCAATAACCTTGTTTGAAACTTTAATCAGGTTGGTTTTGAAGAAATGGGACCAAAACCCGTCAAGCGCAGGACAGATAGAAGTAGCGACAACTAGTCTTGTAGCACATTACCTACTTCGAGTCGTCGAGGCAACGGATTAAGTCATTTACATCATAATGAACGTAAACCCGTAGTTCATTGCCACCCCAACTAGCTTGTGGAATAGGTACTAAAGTAAACACGAGCTATATTTAGTGAGAGCAGTCTGCAATGCACCATTGAAGACCGCAATGTGTTAGCCGGCTTATGACAGAGTTACAACTTCATTCATGATCTTAGACGTTTTGTAACTGGCACGTTGTTGTTTGAGTTTTGTTACAAGATGAATAAAGTCCAGATTTGTTCAAAACTGCAAGATCAAGAGAGAGTGATTTTGTAATCCATAAAAATATTTTGAGGAAATTTTCTTTTAATTGTGGAAAACTATTTGGCGCGTTAAAATAAAAACTTTGTAAGCCTGTAAGGAGATAACCCATCTACAGGGTGATTTTGAAATCCGTAGAAATATTTTGTGGCAATTTTCTTTAATTGTAAAAAACAATTTGGCACGTAAAAGAACCTTCTCCTTCTTTGTAGCCGGTTAGAGACTGTGTAAAACCCTAAGGATAATAAATTATATAACCCATCTACAAGGTGATTTTGAAATCCGTGGCAATATTTTGAGGAAATCTTCTTTACATTGTTAAAAACAATTACATAACATAACATTTACATACAGGCACATACTGCTTCGGCCCCACACTAGTAATTTGGCAAGTAATAAAAAAATGGGCACCGCAAGAAAAAAAACTGAAAAAGAATTAGCCTGTAGTAAATATATTCAGACTGATCACACGATAAATATCATTTGTACAAGAAAAAATACATAAATCCAGCTGAGAGATCTTCATAACCGTAAGTACCTATTATCAGATCTTTCGAACAGCCAGGTAGTAATGTACAAAATAATTGCTGTCTTCTGTCTTCATTTTACAATTGTATGTTTTGTGCGAAGCCATTACAAATTCAAATTGCCTCAAATATCGTTGCATTACATTTTAATAAGCACTTTCACAATTCACAGTAAATTACTTTCGAATTAAAAGAACTCTTTGATGTAATGACCGGACTATTACTTTTTATTCAGAGCTGGGATTAAAATGCTGCAATGTTTTCTTGCGATGAATTTTGTTCGTGGGAAAGAAGTTCCAATATTTAACAACTTGGTCAGGGAACATATCTGCTCTACAAAGAGACATATGTATATTATATAAAAAGGTGTAATATTATATAAATCTCGTATCACAGTGTTTGATCGAGCTCCTCCGAAACGGTTTAAATTTTTTGTGTATATTGGTAGGTCTGAGAAGAGGTATGTAGCCTAATTTATATGGCAAAACTAAGTTTGCTGGTTCAGTAAGTAATATTTAAAAATTGGTTGTTTAGTATCGGTAACTGTGAAAGTGCTGAATTCTACGATAGCAACTGAAGATATTGGAAAAAGTATGAAAGTAAAATAAAAGGGTATTTATTTCCATAAAGTATTACATAATTTAACAGACAACTGCGGGATCAGACTAGCGGGATCCAAAATATAAGTCAGTTTTTGTATTGTAATATAACACCATATTCTGTGGCTGCAAGGAAAAGGGGCATGAGTCACATTTTTACTCAAAATGTCAATAATGCACATCCGAAAATATTCATAGTTCTCGTTAAGGAAAAAGGGCACAAGTGTCGACAGCTCAGTACATTCAAAATAACAAAGCAAAACAAAAATGAGGCATGAGTTTAGCCTGTGGTAACAAAAAAAAGCAGAAGTCGCCGATGTGACTCATGCCCCTTTTCCTTGCAGCCACAGATATTACAATACATAAAGTCACGCCTGCGTCCTGCAGGTGTAGGTAGAGACTTGGGTTTGCAAGTCGTCGCGATCCAGACAGGCATTTCTCGCAAGTAATGTTGAGTTGGTTTAGACATAATAATATGAAGAAAGATTGACGAAAGAAATATATTCAGCGAATGCGCGTGGAAGGTAGAATTGCTCCAGTTGGACTTACAACGCCCAAATAAGAGATGTATTAATATTATTTGTATTAATTATTGAGTTTGTATTACTAATACGTCTCTTATTTGGTCGTTGGTTTTTTGTTTGTTTGATTTTTATCAATTAAGACTTTCGTAAGCACTATACACATTGTAAAATATCGCCCGAATTAACTTACTTGGTTTTTTATCGGACGAGTCCGACCAGGTTTCGCTCTGATTCGCAGAGCTTTATCATGGTGAGCAGAGACGGAGCTCGAGTCGTCTGTTTAAAACCAAGTAAGTTAATCCGGGCCATATTTTACAAAGTAAAGGACAAAATATAAAATACTCCAAACTGGCATGCGTCCATGCTACGACTGATGAAAGCTGATGAAGCGAGAATTATTGTAAACTACATTTTTATTTCATATTTCACAAAAAATTAACGAGTTGTATGTGTTATTAATGGCATCCTAAGATACAGATCTTTGATCTACACTGGCCTGCAAAAGTAAGTATCACACTTTTTTTTTTCTAAACTATGGGAGTTAAGAGATTTAAAATAAAAAACGTTTTATAGCAAATTTTATCAGCTTTCTTTTAAACTATAGTAAACTGTACATTAGTAACATTTTTAATAAGTCGTGCTGCAACTCCAGTTACTGGAGCGCCATTCTGTGTAACCTGTGCTTCCCGTAACATCGCTTAACTTGATTTCTCAGCAAGTCTATCTAACTTAGCGTAACAAGACTATCGATCAAGGAAAAATTTGAAAACAAAAACAGAAACAAAAAAAAATATAAAAAATAAAAAAATAAATAAACTCACGCCCGTTATCCCCGAAGGGGTAGGCAGAGGCACCAGTCTCTAGAACTGGACCCACGTTTTGCCGAGTTTATTAGGTCCCAAACGTGACAAGTGGCAAGCCTGTCGCCGTTATCCGGGCACAATTTATCAGCGAATGGTGTTGCTGTACAAACAAATGTACGTACCTAAAAGTCATTGGTACATGCGTGGTTCGAACTCAGACCCTCACAAAAAAAAATGGTAAAACGAATAAGGATGGTTTTTGTTATTAAAGTTTTTTTCGGGCATATCTTACAAAAAGGTTATCGACTATGAAGTTTTTATATGCAGTATTAAACTCTTTTTCGAATCCTTTTTATTTCAAAAGTATATCTTGTGGGCTGGGCTGGCCACGTCAGACGTATGGACCCGGAAAGGTGGGCAAAAATTGTCACCGATTGGGTGCCGTGCGATGGCTACCGGCGACGCGGAAGACCGAGGCGGAGATGGTGCGACGACCTTACAAAATATTTACCGGGGTGGGAAGTGCTGGCCGAGAACAGGGAGGAGTGGATATCTAAAGGGGAGGCCTTTGCCCAGCAGTGGGACACAGAAAGGGCTAATTAAAAAAAATTATCTTGTGTACTTAAAAAGTTATTGCAATTTTAATAGTGTGATACTTAGTTTTGCAGGCCAGTGTAGTTTAGGAACCAGTCTTTCCACAAATTATTCTTATTGAGACATATTGTATCACATCTATTGTACCTGATTTGTGGATGGAGAAATAAAGTTTATTTGTATTGTATTATTATTAAATTAAAATAACAAAATCATGTGTGATATGTAACAGCACCGATATCTAAACCACTTCAACGTGTAAAATACTCTATTTTTAAGGCTCTGTACCTCAAAAGGAATAAAACGGAATCCTTTAGAATCACTTGGTTGTCTGTACATTAGTCTGTCAAAACTCGGAAAGATCTTAGGAACGCGTGGACCTCCACGCGTTCCTAAGATCTTTCCGAGAGTTGAAATTAAAACCATATTAAATACCTAAATATTAAGTACACGGTCCCTTGCCGCGAAAAAATATTTTTTTTTCGTAGACGTAAAAGAAGACTCTGCCGTTAAGGCCGCCAAAAATCCTATATTTGCACAGAAACGCAAATAAATCAAAATTCAGACGGTCCCGTTGTCCGAGAACGATGAAATTTGCCAACTACCTAATATCGGCGTATACTACAAAAAAACGGAGATAAATCTGAAACTATACATTTGCCGCTTAATAAAAAAAAATGTCTTCAAAGTTCGCGAAAAGTTCGGAAAAAAACTGCGTGTACGGAAGTCTCGGTGGGCGAGGCCGACTTACTCTCGACCTGTTTTTTTTTTAAATTATTTTTCACTTAAATAAGTTTCAAGATTGCATGGAGTAAATCTTTCGCGGACTCCTTGGATCACGTACCCATTTTACGAAACCCTGTATTATATTATCGGTCTAGCTGGCGGGCGCCATAAAATTATAGTTATGTATGTACATCTTTGAAAATAGGACACAGCCACATGTTACAATACTTGGAGGACCACCGCAAGCCATATTTTGATAGTATTTATTGAGAAACATCCGGCAATGGGCGGAATGGGTTACATTTAAAGTAAGTGCTTTTCGGAGTTAGTCAAGATTGATGTTTTCCTTAGAAATCCAATGAAATACTTCCTGTACAGAAAAAGTTAGGAATCTTGCGTGCTTGAAGAGTGATAAGCATGTGTAAAAGAAAAAACTATTTGAGTTGCAGATGTATTTGTAAAATACAGTTAGACGCAACCACCATGAAACAGAAAAATCAACGAGGCCTGTAGTTTACCAGCCAACTATCAGGGTACACGCATCGCCATCGGTCCTTGCACACCGCTCAAGCGAAACGATTTCTACACATTCTTCCGATAAACCGTGCTGTTAGGTTCTACACCTCCGATTTATCATACACACTCTCATTAAGGTTTTTATTAATTTTTTTTTATTTAATCAACATTACAATCACTTTTTTTTAATTGAGACACTGGCCGTCAGCGTGCGCCGCGATTCGGGAAAAAATACTGGCCGCACACGCGAATTCTTCCAGAAAAAAGTTTATAACACGTTTGAAATTCGAACGCCCGCAAGTAAAGCTCTTGCGCGTCGCGTTGTCGAGAAACGACTGAACCAAGCGCATGCGTTGCACGCAGCACAAACAAGAAACATGCAGAAGGACCGGCCCTCTGATGCTTCAGTATAATTTACATTGATCTTTTGGATGTTTACATGTTTGTAACGTCGCTGTTTCTGGTTCCCACGACACTAGGGTATACTAGTGTGGGGCCAGAAGTAATGTATGTGCCTGTATGTAAATGTTATGTTAACTTCCTTGAAGCGATCTATGGATACAGACAGTTAAAATTTGATAGCTCTTATGTAAAAAATTAAATCAAATCAAAATAATTTAATTCAACGTAAAGAATTTACATTCTGTTTGCCGATTGTCAATATACTAAGTTAGCTGCTGCCTTCAAAAAAACCCTACTCTGACCATCTTTCTAAAATAATTTTAAACTGAATACACCAGCGCCTAAGTATAATATTCCATGAATACCATAATTTTAAAAGTCGACATTAGATCATTTTCTTACAAAAGTAGGAAAAACATTAATGCTGCCTTAATAACTGCTAGTACCTAGGCTTATCAGTCTTTAGAGGGAAATTGCCAACAGAGAGAGACGTATGCGCGCCAAATTCTGTCGGAATTTTGAAATACCTATACGGTAGTAATTAGTACGGAAGTGACGAGTGAGATGACAGAGGAATAAACTGCCGCGCTAACAGTAAGTAACAGAAAGTAAGTAGAACCTACTAAAACTTATAAGCTAAAGAAGTAGTAAGTAAAAATGGAATCCAAAACTTTGTCCCCGATTTTCTCAACTTTGAAATTTCCGACTTACTGCTCTTACTGTTAGCGCGGCAGGATTTGGTGCCCATAATATTGGAGATGATCTGGCTGATTTCCATTAATATTAACACAGTTCGGATACACTTACTCGACTTGTTACTAATGTCTAGTGCTTACGAAAGTTTTAGTTCAAAATTAGTAACTCTATGTTGGTGCCATATTATTGCCATAATTTCATTAGATGGACCGCACCATTCGCAGCCTTAGTTTGTCCCAAACTCGCACTTCTGCTGTGGACTATAAGAACTATTGTCGAGTAGCCGGTAGCACCTACCGTGCTAAGAGAAAGAAGCCACACAATAATTAATCAAACCACGTTTTACAGTTTAATAGAGCGCGTAATCGAATACGTAACAAAATCGAGCCACGCGAACCAATCAGCCAACATCACGGTGATTTGCATTTAGCCATCGATCATGCCCTTACATTACCTAACTTTCCACTCTATCGGGTTAAGAAAATTTAGAAAACTCCAGTGTCAAAGTATGTATTTGACAGTTCGGAGTAGGCTACATCGAAACCTGTTTGATATGTATTTTATAATTTATTTTGAAAATATTTACCATTTTTAGAAAAAAATAAGAGGTATTTTTGAGTTTTATTTATTCAGTCTATATTTAATATTTTTTTAAATTTTGGTGTTTGTGACATCATCAAAGCATTATTAAAGATATATTTGCCTACATACAAAAAAAAACATGTTTTTTTAAAACAATTTGTTTTTAAGTAAGGCCAGAGGCCTTAGGGCAGCTTGAAAGCTTCTGACAGTAAGACCAGCCACTAGTCTTAAAAGCCTCCACCAATCTGGACTAGGCCCTCGTGGTGGAGTATGGCCTGTACCTTCCTCAGGGAAGAGACCCGTGCCCCTTGTTGGGAAAATACAAAGTTGATGATGATGATGAATAGCATAGGCTTGTTTAAGATAAGCCTGACCTAAGGAATAAATAAAGTCGCCAACATTCTTGACATTGATTTCAGCTCGCAAATATTTATTTGGATCGCACATCACAGACAAACCCTTGGCACTCGTGAAATGGATCCCACTTTAAGAAGCCTGATATTTTTACAGCGATGGATAATATTGACGTAAAATACAGACGATTGGAATAAAATCTTCTGTACGGAACCAAAAAGAAGGCAAGAGATTTGAATACTTTGAATACTACTGAATGTTCGATGCTCAAATCGTTAAACAAACCGCGTCACAACAGAGTAATTAAATTAGAAAGTAAACAAGAGGCATTCTAGACTAATCATCTTTGCCTTGTTACCGAGGCAAACAGGAGCAGGTGACGTTACCTACTTAGCGCACGCGTTAATAATATGTAATATCTTACACAACACAACCATTTGATTTGGTCCCAAAATAGGATATCCTGAGCTATGGCAAGGATACAAACACACACACGGGGATACACGAGGCGCAGAACCTCAGAGTATTAAATATAGCCTATATTGAGATATACATATGTGCGTAGAACAGAACGATGTTATAGAGTTCTACTAATATTGTTAGTAGTTGTCGCAGATGAAGACGAAATCGAAACTCAAGCGAAGAGATAATAGTGATAACTTCCCCGCAGTACAAACACTTGATCTGCACCTACATTCTGTTAACGCATTGTATTTCAATGACAACTGCATGAACGTGGCGATTTAGTTTTATTTCCACTTCAAGTCTACGCGCGCACACATATTATCAAACCTTCTATCAGTAGTACGAAAAAAACACGTCACGTGACCCGACCGTGTATCTGTCATCGTACTATAATGCCCTAACAGAACCGATAGCCTGGTCCCTAACTAGGATACCTTGTACACCCAAATTGACGCCATTTGTTCAAACCAACGGCGGCTTCCACTCGAAATCGAAACCACAGTCTCCGTTTTGATAGTCGAGCGAGCTTACAATTCAAGTGAGCAACCATGCCTGAAAGATATTTATCCAATTTTTAAATAGTTCAATACTCAATAACTATGGTCCACAAGTCAAGATATCTTCAGACTACAAAACCAAGCAACAGGAAATATTGCAAGTAGGTTCATGTTTAGACAATCTCTGAGAAAGGGGTAAAAGCTAGAATTAATAAAAAATAAACTCCAGTCCTAAAAGAGTAAAGAAAGGAAACTGTTTCCACGCGAAGTAGCGTGCATTAGCTATAACAAACTAACAACCTGAAATAAAATTATAGGTTGAGACGATTCTTAGGGTTTCCATTCAGAAAACTCAACTGAAAACGCAAGACACAAAACAAATAAAATAGACAAAACAATAGATGCAGTTTGAGGTGTGTCTAGGTTGCCACAAAAAGCAGCTGACTCAGCGTTGTGCTGAGAGTCTGAACCGTCAGCGCTGATTTTCAGATAGATAGATATTGGTACCAACTTATCTATTAGATTTAAGGTGAAAAGATGGTCAGAGTTCAGTCAATGCAGTTTTTTACCCGCTGCCTTTTTCTCCACTACAATCGACCCCAACGCAAAGGTTAACATTATAAGTACGTTGACATTCACAAAACAGAATGCGAGTTATTTACGTTGAAATAAATTACTCGTTTCTGATATGACTTTTTCCATTGACCGCGCTAGTTTCCAGGACCTGCAGGACTGCATGAACGTGGCGATTTAGTTTCATTGCCGCTTCAAGTCTACGCGCGCACAATATCAAACCTTCTGGTGGGTATGAAATAAAAAGTAATGTGACCCGACCAAGTATCTGTCAGCCTACTATAATGCACTAACATAATCGAGGCCCGTTAACCACAAGATCTACTTCTATAAGACAATTAACCTGAGCATATGGGAGACTATTCCGTCCGAGTACTGGCTCGATATTACTCGAGAAGATATCGCGTATCGAGGCTGCGACAACGCTCTGCTCTGATTGTAGCTAAAGTAGGCTTCGGATCGTCAACATGTCATCATAATGTACCACGTTCTAAGCAAGTAAGTTTTTTTTAAACATAGACAATGACGAGATGTAGAGGCTGGGGCTTGTAGTACGCGTGTGATGATTAGTTAAGTAGGTAAGTAACTTTTTTTATTAGGTCAGGTATAAAAGACCCAAGTGTTTAATTAATAAAATTTTATCATTAAAATGAATATTATAAATTAATAAAATGAAAATGAATATTGTAATTATTATGAATACTATAATTAACATGAATATTATAATTAAAATTAATAACATATTATAAATTTATTAGATTTTATTTTATTATTATTATTTTTATTTTTTATCTATCCCCACACTCACTCCAAGTACGCGCACACATGCTCACATGTATATAACTCACATGTATATAACTAACGCATTAAAATATTCCGGATAATAATAATATGGGCGTTAATGTCCTGTGTTATAGCGATGCCGTTCTATGTGTCCAAGTTTGTATTGTTTTGTATTGTCAGTATTGTATTGTTTTATGTTTGTTTTGTTCTGTGGTATCCGCTGAAAACCAGCGTCGTGGTCGCCACCGGCCACGGCATAAAGCTGAGCGGAGGCCATTTTGGTGCCAATTCTTAGATTGTAAATGTGTAGATGATAAGTTTTATTTTAATAATGGTACCAAATAAACATTTCTATTCTATTCTATTCTATTTATTATTATTGAAGCTTATATACTCCAGTTCCGATTGATGGTAAATGAAGACAGGGTCTAAGAAAAGATGCGCAAAATATTACATTACAACGTATCATCACAATATCACACAATGATATCACTATTGTGATAGTAACATCACATTGAGAAAAAGATGTTTGCGTGTATGTACTACACTTCATTGTGAAGTAAATGTGATGAATGACAAAATCACAATGCATATCACAAATTATCGCATATTATGCCTTCATCATCAACCCATTATGCCCCCACCGAGGGGCACGGGTCTCTTCCCTGAGGAAGGTATAGGCCATTCTCCACAACGGGGGCCAAGTCCGGATTGGTAGGCTTGTAAGACTAGTGGCTGGTCTTTCTGTCACAAGTTTTCAAGTCGCCCTAGGGCCTCTGACTTGGCTTAAAGACTGCCATCTATCGACGGCAGCCGGCCCCAACTGCCTAACGTGCCTTGCGAACACGGAACCGCTCGGAAAAATTGCATGCAGGAACGCCAAGAATATGTTCTAACAAAATAAGCACGTACCAATTCCTCTTAGAAATCTAGAAATCTTTGACGAAGAATAAGACGATAAGGTCGTGAGAATATAGATAAAGCCTTCTTTACAATAGGTAAAAGCGGAAGTATGAATGTTCCCAGTGGAAATCGGTGTCGAACACATTATTATATCATAACATCGGAATCTCCCTCCACCTACTTTTACTATTTCATTAACCTTTATTTAATGTGCTCCTGTTAAATAAAACAATACGGTATTTGACACTATCAATACTAATTTATTGAAGATGCTCGAATAAAACAAAAATTACAAAATGTTTCGGAAAACGTATTTCTTTTAATCATTTACTAGTATTACAATTTTTAAATAGATGAAACATAAAAAGAGTGCTCCGAAATGTGACGTCACAAGCAAGTATTTTCATACAAAATTCCGTTTTAAAAGTAACTCAATTAAGCGTTAATTAATTTATTGTAGTGTATATCTACACGTATGTGTATATGTGTGTGAGGGTGTGTGTGTGTGTGTGTGTGTGTGAGGGTGTGTGTGTGTGTGTGAGGGTGTGTGTGAGCGTGTGTGTGTGTGTGTGTGTGTGTGTGTGTGTTTAAAAGTACACGACAATAGTACATGCTTGCGTTTAGGTGTCAATCACAGTAGTGTTGCAAAAAGGGAACCAGTAACTTGTCAATTTGGTTTTGATTCGTAAGGCTACAATACAACATGAAATATTAAGAAAAAAACAAATAATATTTTTAATAAAAAAAACCCTGTCCAGCAGTGTTAGCGGGGTCATTTCTCATAGCATTAATTAGCGACATGCTGTAATAACGCGTTGGGGCCGCACATGCCACTCCCGTCAGCAGGAGGGTTAGCTGCTAATGGCCGGAGGGATTGGTCCGTTTTGTACCGATGGGTCTGATAAGAGCTGTTAGAAGTCGCGTATTAATTAGAGTGCAATTGAAAACTTCAGTTAAGAACATAATATGATTGAATTAAAGCTGAGCCTGAAGACCGTTTTTTTAGTATTGGTAATTCAATCGAAACTTTAGGGGTTGTTTTGTTGTTTGGTTTAAACGTATCTCGTTAATCCCCTCATCGCTACTCGCGTCAAGATACCTCATTTTGTTTCTTGTATTAGTCATACACTCGGGAGGAAGGCTGGTATTCACAACACAGGTTTTCTGCCTACTCCGAATACCGTTCTACACCAACTATGAAGTAATACTAACCGTGTACCGACCTATTGATGTAACACGTATCTTGTTAAATTGAATCAATAAAAAACTTATCCTTAACCAGGTATGAGTAGTAAGAATTTTTCATTGGTTTTGGACTTCATTTCAAAGTGATAAGGTTCAATTTAAAGTGGTACCTATTAGACTATAGCCTGATTAAGGGTTAATTTTTAATAATACATACTCAATCCATAAGACCAATCAATTTTAATTTCAGTCCACAGCCAACCTGATCCAGCCCCACCTGCCAGCAATCTGCTTCTGATCGTCGGTTCAGCCAACTGAAGGGCGTCGTGATACGATGCAGAACTGAGCAGAGCTTAATCATGGTGAGCAGAGACGGAGGTCGCGTCGTCGGTTGCTCGTCAAAGCGAAACCTAGGCCTCAATTCTGTTAGTGCATTTAAGTATGATGACAGATACACGGTCGGGTCACGTGACGTGTTTTTTCGTACCATTGACGCCTAGAAGGTTTGATAATGTGCGCGCGTCGACTTAAAAGCAGCAATGACACTAAACCGCCACGTTCATGCAGTTGTCATCGTACTACAATGCATTAATAGAATGTACCTAGGTCCTGATCGAACTCTTCCGACAAAAAGTCAAGTAAGTGTATCCGGAATATTTATCACAACTTTGACGTTCATAAAGTAAACATTTTGTTTGAGCTACCTACCCCTTCGGGGATAACGGGCGTGAGTTTATTTATTTTTATTTTATTTTTGTTTGAGCTTTGAATCATCATCATCATCATCAGGCTATATTAGTCCACTGCTGGACATAGCCCTCCCCTAATGAGCGCCATAGCGCCCTGTCTTCGGCATGCCGCATCCAGCATCAAGAATAAAAAAAAAAATGAATAAAGTTAAAAGTATGTAGTCTTAATGAAACGGATAGAGCAGCTCATCAATACAACAAGCATGGTGTTTACCGTCGCAATGCGCAAGTCTGGAGGTTCTCGTTATTTTTTCACTAAATTGGCTTCCAGCCAGCTTATCAGCTGTCGAGGGGTGCATCTATGGTGTTTTTATCTGTTGTAACTGACGGTTATGGACTTTTCTAGTACTTCATAGGTAGATAAGCCGACAGTTGATTAAACCTTACATATCCGTTGCAATTTCGTCTGTAATGTAACCGTACACAGTGCACGCTTGTAAAAATTATTGTACTGTCTGTGTTCGAGATCTGGGTTACTAATTAGTAACAATTTTATTGTTTACACTTCCGTAACAGACAGAACTTGTACGAACGAATGAATGAATGAACAATTTATCGCCACAAACATGTTTAGTTTTGGGGTTTAGAGTTACTTTATATACTTATGTATTTTTTGTTCTCCTCAAAAAACATTTTTTATTTGTTTGAATTATATTGGACTAGCTGTTGCCCGCGACTACGTCCGCGTGGGCTTTAGTTCAGTAAAGTGTTTGCAAATAAGAAAGGGATACTTTTAGCGCATGCGAAAGAGCTTTCATACTAACTTCGCAACCCCCTCTTACCCCCTTAAGGGATGATTTTCGAAAAACTACTTTACACGTCTTTCATGACTTTCAATGACGGATCTTCATGCTGAATTTCATTCGAATAACTTCAAAAATGGCTAAGTTTCATACTAACTTTGCACCCCCCTTTTACCCCCTTAAGGGACGATTTTCAAAAAACTATTTTACATGTATTTTATAAATTTTAATGAAGGAATTTCATATTGAATTATATTCAAATAACTTCAAAAACAGCAAAGTTTCATACTAACTTTGCACCCCCCTTTTACCCCCTTAAGGGATGATTTTCGAAAAACTATTTTACACGATTTTCATAACTTTTAATGAAGGCCCTTCATATTGAATCTCATTCGAATAACTTCAAATACGGCAAAGTTTCATACTAAGTTTGCACCCCCCTTTTTCCCCCTTAAGGGATGATTTAAAAAAAACTATTTTACACGTGTTTCATAATTTTAAATGAAGAACCTTTGTACCAAATTTCATTCGAATAACTTCAAAAACGGAAAAGTTTCATACTAACTTTGAACCCCTATATAACCCCCTTAGGGGATGAATTTTCAGTAATCCTTTCTTAGTGCTCCCCTACGTTACAAAAGGAACCCCTGTGCAAAATTTCAAGTTTCTAACCCTTATAGTTTAGGCCCTGCGTTGATATGTCAGTCAGTCAGTCAGTCAGCTTCTCCTTTTATATACATATATAGATAGTGGCGTGTGACAATGATGCTATTTCAGCGTTTGCTGTTTCTATTCGAAACAGCGCTCTGGTTTTCGAGTAGCACCGTCACACCATATAAAAAAACACAACATGGAGGTAGGGCTTATCATAATCATCATCATTCAGCCACAAGAAGTCCATTGCTGGAGAAGGCCTCCTCCATGGATTTCCATAAAGGCCGGTTGGACGCGGCTTATGGTTAAAAAATCAAGATCAATACATTTGTTTCAATTGAGAATGTTATAGAGTTAAAGTTGTTTTAAGGCATTTTTAAGGTATTGTTTTCCTTCCGAGTTCCAAGGCTATCTGGAGATAGAACTATGTGAACGATATTCAGTAAATATTAACAGCTGGATTCGAATAAAATTACCCTATGTTGGCGCCTGCCAAATACAATAGCTAAGTATATTGCCATTATCTTTATTTTAGGCGTTCACTATACGCTTGTTTCGCCGCCTACCGGCCACTTTGTAAGATTTTATTCTTCCACGTAACGCCCAGCGCAAGCATCTGTTTTATACATCTTTAAAGGCAATTAAATCCTAAGTTTCTATACAAAAGTCGTCGTATCACTGCATACCTATCCTGAGGACTTACTGAAGACAAGATTCTTCACCATATGTGTTCAAAACCTACGTGACAATAATCTAAACTTTTACGTTTATAAATAGTGGCGAGTTACGCGATTCGAAACACCACAGAGATGTAGAGTATTGCCAAGTGTCTGTGCCAAAGAAGGAAGATGTTTAGAACAATACCCGTAAAGGCTATGAATTGTCTGGAAAATGTATTGTAAATATATTTAACTACTTGGGTTCCTAAATTTGTGTTTAATTGTCTTTGTCGATCTAGAATAGGCAACAGCGTCGCGCCTACAATAGCTTTATGATGTAATAGACTACACTAGGTAAGTATATAATTTAGGATAAGCACTTCGGAACAATAAAACTTCCATTTTAGGTTCGCATCCCATGTTTGGAGCAGTGCAGATGACGTTCTGTATATAAACTTTGATAGAGGCACATTAAACGACGTCATCGCGCCAGAATAGCCATTTCTTATACAGCTCTCTGTGATGCCACTGCCCTAATAAAACCTTAATAGGTCCAACAATTGTGTACTGGACACTGATTAACGGATTAACTGGCTCTAAGTGTTAGGCAAGCCTTATTCCTTGTAAAACTATGTGCACGGAATATTTTTAACGTATGTACGGACATATTAATAGTACAAAGAAGCAAAAGAAACTATTGCTTAAAACAGGACCTGAAGATTATTTAGAATTGGATTTTTGTTATCTGGAAATTAAATATGTGTTGGCATAACTAAGAAGCGCCCCAATGTATACTGACTATAAGTGACGTTTGTTACGCTTTATTGTACAAAATGAAAAAAAAAAAAAAACTATAAATACAAGTAAGTGTCGATGTGCAAAGGCGAGCTGATTTCAAAGGAAATTTCTTCCAGCCAGAATAAGAAAGGTTCTGAACAATAAAACACAGACCGGGAGATGGCATTTCGTTTTTTTTGCACTACCCACCCAGCCACGATCCACAAACCAAAGGTTGACTGGTAGAAAATGCTATTTAGCATTAAGTACGCCTTTGTACCAAACATTTGTTTTGTGCAATAAATAATTTAATAATAATAATAATGGCAAATATACCTCAATAATCTGAAAAAAAGAATAAACAAAATTCATTTCAATTCATTTTATAACTTAATTTAGTTTTACTTAACAACTAAGTTGAATTAAAAAGAGGCCCTGACAAGAGTTTATTTGCATATACATAAGCTCACGCCTGTATCCAAGAGGGGTAGGCAGAGACCAGGGACTGCCACCTGCCACGAGCGACATATTTCATTAATCTATCATAATTTAAGTTACGTGGATTATAAAGTGAAAGTGAAAGTGAAAAGCATTTATTTCGATTGTAACACCATAACACAATTTATAAACAATATTTGTAGTAAACCAAAAACATAAAAATAAAGGTACCTCATACAATAAAGAAAGAAACTGTCATATAAGAAAGTTATAAGACATTTACTCAATAAAACTTGAAGAAATACGCAAGGAATGGTTCTCATTGTGTATTGACTCAGCTCTCTTTATTAAGGCCATTAATAAAGTGTTAATTAGTCGCAGCCCACAAAATGGGCCGGACATTTAATCAATTGGCTATAGTGGGCTAACGTTATAGCCCTGTTCTAACGGCAAACGCCTCAAGTTATGGCCCTTTGAAGTATCGAAAGAGGCTATAATTCTGCAGCGAGGCGTGGGCTTCAAGCGAACAATTATTTTCTTCCGAGAAGAAAATCCAAATGAGGGATGAAAGGAATCTAACATCTCGGCCCCAAAGCAGCGGTTAACGTTAACATTATACTCGTAAGTACATTGACATTAAAAAAACAGAATCTAAATTCTGTACGACGAAATAAATTTCTGGTTTTCTAGAGTATGCTACGAGGCACTAATGTTATGAGTCCAATAGAGAACTTAAAAGTTATTTAGACAAATCGGTCTCCCTATTCGCTATCAAACGGACTATTAGCGGTATTTATGGGAACCTAAATTTTTACACGAAATATATTCTTATTCGATATTTTTTCTTTCTTCAATAAAGAATATTCTTGTCTTATCTTACACGATTATCTCATCTGTGTCCCACTTTTAAGCCATACACCACTGTAGTCAGTCATCTGGACCGCAGACCCAGTATGAAGATGAAAACACATGAAATTTTCGATCTATACGATTATATCGAGTTTTAGATAATACAATCAAACGCATCTATATAGTAGGTAGATGTCACTACAACTGTTCTGTGTACAGAATACAAATTGCGGAATTCTTCAGCTATGAGCTGGATGTGATGTACGTAAGCTATGAGTCAGTTACTGACATTCTTTTCATTAAATTCACAACAACGGAAGCTCTTTCTATCTACGTAATTGTAAGCGACACATGACGATACCTATAAATGAGGAAACTCAACCAATAATAATAAAGAAAATTGAAAATACCTCTGCGGTAGTTATGTGTTTGGTATGTATGGTGATGATAGAACCTAGATTTTACTAAGCTGCTGTTAACACTAAGCCTTTTGTATATTGGTAGCTGAATGAATGATGATCACAGCACGAGAAACACTCCTGAAGAACACTTTCCTTTTCACACAAAATTTCCTTCCAATTTCCTTTTGGCACTGGCTGCTTTAGCAAAATAATCTCGACGAAATTAACAACAAAGGAGGTTAACTACGCGAACTTTTTTTTTATATTTAAAAAGCGTACCGCAATTCCTTTTTCGAAAAAGGAATAGGTGCTGTTGTTGGGCGGTTTTTGTTTTCTTTTTCCCGACGTTGTTTTATACAGGACGCGCTCGGGCCACGATGGCTGGGTGACTGGCAGGCAGGATCGAACGCTAACCTGGGGAGGCTGCGTGTTTGCGCATACACTAATTGTGAACCGTATCAGAAAGCAATAAGGTTGACATTTATCGCTAGTCCAAATTGTCGTGTTGGGTAATAAATTTTCATAACTAGAACAGCTTAAACGCCCGTTGCTTTATTTTGCCAAATAGTGACTTTTGTAAAAGGCGGTAAGGTGAAGTTTTCCGTGGTAAATTTCTATGTGTTTTGCAGGGATGAGGCGCGGTTGCCTATGGGTTTCAGTGGGGGTGCAAAAGAGAAGGCGTTCTTTCGGGAATATGGTCGAAGGAGAGCTGTCATTAAACACTTTGTTCCTTCCTGACACGCCAACCGAGGACTAAAGATTCTCAGCCTAGACCGATTACTGTAAAAGGCGGAAATTGAGCGTATGCCTTTGAAAGAAAGAGCTTTCAACGATAAGATTGGATATGTAATTTGTAAGCGTTTCGCGCTGTGGAGGCTTGCGACTATACAAGGTAGTAGAATTCCGGAATAGACATACAGTTGATAGTAGATTGTATATTAACACATAATGTATATTGATTTTTTGATGTGTCATGTAAATCTGATAAATAGTAAATAGCTATCCGTTTTTGCCTCGCCTGATCAGTAAAATTGCACTGAAACCATTGTCATAAAACCACTATCCAGTAAATGTTACATAATAAGTCATATTATGACAACAAATATATTGATCGATGATAGTCGTTAGAATGATAATTATCAGTGTTTTGTTTCACTTATAAATTTGTAATTATGTATGTCAGGACAATATTTTGAAAAATACTATTAAAGCCAAGACAGTGGCATCTGGCAACAGTGGAATAATAGCATCCATATATTATCCATCAAATGTCCTGGCCCCAAACTAGGAGACCCTGTGCAAGGCCAGGCAAGGACATCACAAACATGGAATATTTTGCACCCACAGCCAGGAAAAGCGATTCTGTTGTGCGGATGTTACTATAAGAAGAATTATTTATCTGTTAAAAGTAGTGGAAAAGGTGACTTCGACCTTCTCCACTACTTTTAACAGATACTTTAAGGAAGCGTAAGTATCTCATAATTTGGCTATGTACTCAAGTCCGAAGTCACATTCAATGTATTTTTTGAAGAAAAGAAGAAATATTTATTATAAAAACCGTACACACGCCACAATAACAAAACAAAACAAAAAATAAACAACATAAAAATCATAAGAACAAAAAAAACAGAAGGGACAGCTGACTCAGCAGTATGGTGATGGACAAGCCTTCAGCGCTGATTTTCAGTCAATGCCAAGAGAACCACAGACCGCGATGTGGTACAACTACGGAAGGAATATATGTAATACTTACATGTACATTTTAATGGAATAAATACTTAACATTTCTGAAGTTTAGGCATACGCAACCACAGAGAAGCCATCTAAGAGTCGCAGTTAACAGTCACGTGTACAGTGCCGGCGACACGGGGTCGTATCGACCCGGTCTGTGATGCCCAGACTAAGGTAGAACTACGACCGGGGAACTTCTACTTTATGGGGAGCGGGAGGGAATTAATTAATAAGAGAGCTGCATTTATTTTAACCCTTCTAAAAAGTAGGACGTGCTCGATTCGGTCGAATATATTTTTTTTACGTATTGATAAGGTCTGTGACGCCCAGATAGACAACCTCTGTGGCGCAGCGGTTAGCGCATCTGCCTACCAAGCGAAAGGTCCCGGGTTCGAGCCCCGGCTGGGGACAAAAAAAACCCCCAGGTCTTCGATGTTAACATGTTTGACGTCGCTGTTTCTGGTTCCCACGACGCAGGGTATCCTAGTGTGGGGCCAGACACAATGTATATGCCTGTATGTAAATGTTTGTTTATGAGTTAGCTGCATTTATTTTGAACCGACCTAAAAAATAAAGAGAAATAAAAAGAAATTACTTTTAGTAATAAGGCCGCTACTAGATTATCATGTGAAATACCTGGTGTACATGCAAAAAACAGTATTCTATCTATCTATCTAAAACTATTTCAATTGAATTGAACAATCATAGTGATTTTTAGATGGCGTTAGTGAAGTGAACCGCATGGATCCCCTTGACACTCATTGTAGTGCCTCAATCATTCTTTCACACGGAGTTTGCCAAATCTCAGCCTGACTGTCTAATCCAGAGGCTCCAACGTCGATGGTATCAGCTACAACCACAGATCATCGGGGTGATCAGTGGCTACAGCGCTCGGAATTCGTTTGATTGATGTTCCCTATTTGTTTAGCGAACAGCTCGCGTATTTAGGGGAATTGAACAAAAACCATCAGAGGTCGGGAGCGAGGGTCATTGGTGTCTGGTGTGTGTTAATGAGGATATTCCGTCATCCATCATGGAGGGCTTAACTGACACATCGACCTATTAATTTGAAGGTCTTACTGCCGTATATGATAACCTGTGATCATGATACTTCTTGCTACTCTCGGCGTTTACATGTTTTCCTCTTTCTGGCAGAAGAATTCCTTAGTAGGTACGAGTATAGTCATTATTGTTTGTCTTCGTGTTACTTGTATTTCTACCGGTACCTACTTTTCGGCTGATTTTGTGTTTTCTGTTGTCTGTTCCCTTTTGTTACGTGATTTTGTGTTTTTGATTTTGACTATTGTGTCGTCAAATAAATATATTTTTCTTTCTCTATTTCTTCCTCTCCTTCTATTTTTAATTAAATATTGTAAATGAATAACAATTTATTGCCAAGAACAGATATGTTGGATTTGGTGCGTATAATATGTCGGCGACGCCGGTGTATCGGATCATCCATGGGTCCAGTCGGCCGAAAACGCTATATCGCGTATACGAGTTCAAGGCGTAATTAAAAAAAATAGAAGTTCATACAAATGTTTACTTCTATTGTTTGGTCAAAGCATACGTCCACTTTTTATTTTAGTAAGTATTTAGTATGACAGTAGTTTTCAGTAAGAACTCTACAACAAGAATCCCCAAGATATATTAGAGTTACCTACGATGCGGTCTAAGAAATGTGTTAAAAGCTGTGCAGGAAATGGTATTTATAGAACTAAAGATTATTAGAAGACAAAGATGTCTGGTGTTAAATAGTACATTAATATTTGATTTATTAAGAGGAGAATTGTGTCTAGTGTTCAACGCAACCATGAGTATTGATTTTTAAGTTTGAAAGTTTGTTAATTAAGCTAAAACTTTTGAAAAGAATGAATGTGGAGTTTCTTCGTTAGCTTCTTCTTTGCATAATCTAATAATTAAAAGATACAACTTTGACGTTCATAAATTAAACATTTTGTTATTACTGTGAATAAAAATATTTGAGTTTAATTAGAATTTGAACATATAAAGACACTTCAATGTCTAAAGCAATTTTATTTCTTCTAGACAGAAATCGTCTTCATTTTTACAGGCAAGACCGGAACGCCATTTTGAACGCCCCCATCAATGAGTAGGAAAGGCATACGAAAATGTCGGAAAAATGGCATCACCATTACAAAGTTGCAACTCTCACTTAAAGTACCTTGTACATTTAGGAATAAGGTTCAATTTGCCTACAGAGCAAAGTTGGCTGACCTTAGAGCGAGTAGATTAGATTGCGCCTCCCTCTGTTTTCTTTCGTTGCAGTTAGAGGATACAACGCGTTAGTAACGATGCTTTCTTATACACCACGATGTTTTACAACGCTGATTTTGGTGACCTTTGGTCTTGAACTAAATTCTCTATTAGCAAGTAACCACAGAAATCTTTGAGAGCGTAAAATTTATGACAGACATTATATTTTATTTGCAGGGACTTTATAACGTTTGGGTTAATAATTGAGCAGCCGGTGAGGTTTTCAGAGGTTAATTGTCGTAAATCATTGTCAAGTTGTATTATAAGGGCTTTACAAAATGAGTCGGCTATTTATACATTTTGAGGAGAAATCATCGTCATCAGAAATCATCATCAGAGGATGATTAAAGAGACATCTTTGGCTTCATAAAAAAAGTCATTTGTATTTTTCATACAAAAAAAATATGTCCCTTGTATTTTTTTTGTAAGTAAGGCAAAGGATTCGTACCCATAGGTACAGTGTTTGCGTCATAAAGGCATTTAAGGTCAAAGCTTTTTACTGCATATTTAAAAAAATATAGACTTATTTAATCTCATAAATAGAAATTGTATGAAAGCATAATTCTCGAAATGGTTTTGAGATTTCCGTTCATTTTCAAAAATGTAGCATGGGAAATTTGCCTCAGCTCAACCACTCTACCCTATCGGCTTGTAATTAAACATAAACATTTACACACAGGCACACACACTGCCTCCAGCCCCACACTAGGATACCCTGTGTCGTGGGGACCAGAAACAGCGACGTGACAAACATGTAAACATCCAAGACCTGGAGTTTTTTTTTGTCCCCAGTCGGGGATCGAACCCGGGACCTCTCGCATGGTAATCAGATGCGCCAACCGCTAGGCCACAGAGGTCGTCGTTATCTACAATTGGTTATCTACAATAGGACACATACTGTGTCTTTAATGCCCGGTTCCTATAATATACGCCTACCGGTTACGATCCGTTCTTTCATAGAAATTGTAACCGATCGTAAGCAAGGTTCTAAGGAATTGTTACCGATCGTAAGCAAAAACGAAGCGTTTGTGGATATTGGAACCGGGCATAAGTATTTTATTTCAAATAGGGACCTCTGCTGTCTCCATAGTCAAACATAGGAAAGAGATCCCTCACATACAACCTCACATACAATTTTAGAGGCGAGCCCCCCAGGCTTCGCACCGACGACGCTATACACGTGCCCTCTTATCGATCCGAATGCAACAAACCGCATTGGAATACTGTGTTGGCTTCCACGCAAACTACATTGTAATATAGGTCCTCATGAGCTTCACATAGAGATTGTTTCGCTAGTAACAGGAGCTTTTTGGATTTAGAAGGTATAGAGTGTAGGAAATTGGACATCGGAAACTAATATAAGGGACTGTGGGGAATTTGTAATGGTATTTTGGACTACATACTCGTCGCTTTCGATATTAAGTTCGGAGGGTGACGTTTGAGCTGGTTGTAAAAACATTATAATATCCGATGATCACACGTCGATTCGATTTGATTGACGCACATGATTTATGACATATTTTTAATAAACATGAAGCATTCATGTTTTGTTTATAACATTAATAAGTTATTAATGTTTTTTAGTTACGGCAATAAGTTTGCCCACTTTAGTTAAATACCCCGCTACAAACGAATTCGTCTCTATTTTTTTTATATGGACGTAAACTTTATTAGAAATAAAATAAACATAAACATTTAACTAGGCCCCACACTAGGAGAGATAGACAACGCCAAAGAATCTATAAGTATTACTACTATAACTAGTAATACTTATCCCAAGGTTGTCTGGAAGAGATCGCTTTTAGCGATAAGACCGCCAATTGTATACGGCAAAACTTAGATATACTATAAGTCTTACAATGTATTTGTTTGTTTTTCTGGTGTGTACAATAAAGAGTTCTAATCTAATCTAATCTAGTACTATAAGTACCTGGCGAGGCGGGGTCTGAAATATTCTTTGGACGGGAAATCTCAACAATATCGTCAAGCGGTATAGGTCTTCAACGCTGGCTACTCAGCATCCAAACTATAACGATGTTTGAGAGCTTACTGCCGCACCTGTGTCTATCGTGACAAAGCTTCGCGCCAGTACTCTGTGGAATGTATGGACTGACATGCCCGTGGCGCGAAGCTTTGTCACGATAGACGCTGGTGCGGCCCCAGCATAAGAGGTTTTCAAAATAAAGAATCGTCTTACCTTTTCATCGTGATCAGCTAGAGATCCATCAGCGCTTTTCCACGACAAGTCATGAAGCACAAACGATACCTCCGTTAGCGAATAATCTGCAAAAACGAAGCATGTCTTCACCCAAAGGTACAGTGACATCGCAATAAGTTGGGAGGGCAAGTGCGGAATTCGGAACCATTCGAGGTTGTGCTTAATCAATCAGAAAAAATCGCAGTAAAACAGGCATACCAGTTAGCTAGCTACAGTCTATTTATTAGCTTTTAGAATATACCTCGGGCTCTAGAGTATAGGCTTCGGTTTTCGCCGAAAGCACACGAGTCTACTTCCTGCTCTGTATAAAACTTTTCTTTACTATTTTGAAACGTTATTTTAAATTAAGTAATTTTAAAAACCGGCTTCAACATCTTTTTCAGAGTGTTTCAGTGCACAGACAATAAATAAGAGTGATATTTTTCCTAGTGTCTAGTTAATCGAGCATGCATGCTTTAAAATTGTAGATGTACCATTTTCCTATCAATTATTATCTACCTGTCTTCATATATTGACGTGTCTATGTGTATGGAATGTACCTAAAAATAAATACAATACACTAAAATGGCCTCATTCTGGGTGTTTTTCCATGTTTGTACTGTCCTTGTCTGGTTTCCAGAGCACAAAGTATCCTAGTTTGGGACCAGGTCAAGTGACTGTGCTGTGTGGAAGTTATTATTATATTTTATTCGCTGAAACTTGTGAATAAAATACACATTATTGCGGAGTCAACAAAGCCGCGGGGCGGGTTTCAGCAAGACGTTTTTGTTGAAAGAAAACTTATTTGGCAAAAAGATACTGGAACTGTCTATGTCTAAGAAAATTCATGACTTCTATTCTGCACTACTTTCGGCCGCAAAGGCAGCGGCTTATATTAACACTAGCTTTCGCCCGCGACTCCGTCCGCGTGGACTTAGTTCAAAATTTTGCAACCCCTTTCACTCCCTAAGGGTTAAATTTAGAAAAAACGGCGAAACACGTGTTCAATCAATTGTGTTGAAGAGTATTTATTTTAAGTTTCAAGAAAATTAGACTACATTTTTTGGTAACCCTTTTCGCCCCCTTCGGGGTGGAATTTCAAAAAATCCCGTCTTATTCCTTGCCTACATTATATATAGACCCTCTGTGCAAAATTTCAGCTTCCTAGGTCCAACGGCTTGGGCTGGGCGTTGATGAGTGAATGAATCAGTCAGTCAGGACTTTGAATTTTATTTACGAGGGGTGGCTGATATATAATCTACTTTGTTAAATAAAGTTACAAAAATGATACTAGCCACTATGAAGTTTTAATACTTATACATTCCTTATTAGAAAATAACAGCATTCATTTGTTTTAATTGTTTTCATTACGAATAGTACACTAACATAGTGAACATGTCGGAAGAAAATAATAAAATGCTTAAACTTCAGCAGCGTGCGGTGATTAAATTCCTAACAAAAGAGGGAAATACTCCGTCGCAAATCAAACAACGGATGTCCAATGTGTTTGGTGATTCGTGTCCTTCCGATTTTGTAATAAAGTTTTGGTCTAAACAATTTAAACATGGCCGTGTGAGCTTGGAAGACGATCCCCGTAGCGGACGGCCGGTTTCTGCAGTCACAGAAGACACAGTGGATCTAGTGAAAAAAATAATACTCGCAGATCGGAGAGTCAAGCAGTGGGAGATCGCTAGGGATGTCGGGAGTAGTAAGGAACGTGTTCACGTAATTATTCACGAACATTTGGGGATGTCGAAGGTGAGCACCCGGTGGGTGCCCAGAATGCTGACGCCCTTCGATAAACAACGACGCGTCGAAAGTTGTGAGGCATTTTTGGACCTGGTAAAAGACAGAGAAGAAGAAACTATCTCCAGAATAGTAACCTGCGACGAAACCTGGATTCGCCAATGGGACCCCGAAAGCAAACAAGAGTCATTGCAGTGGAAATTTAAAGAGAAGCCACCGCGCAAGTTTAAGGTTCGGCCATCAGCAGGCAAGCATAAGGCAACATTTTTTTGGGATGTAGAAGGGATTATTTTGATAGATTACCTACCAAAAAATACTACGATGAACGCCGCTTACTACGCTAGTTTACTTGACCAACTGCGAGAAGCCATCAAAGAAAAACGAAGAGGCAAACTCACTAAAGGAATTTTAATTTTGCACGACAATGCTCCGGTCCACACAGCTTTCCATGCAAGGTCGGTCTTGGACAAAAACGGCTTCACAGAACTAAACCATCCACCCTATAGTCCAGATTTGGCCCCCTGTGACTATTTCCATTTTAGAAATTTGAAGAAAAGCCTAAGGGGAAGGAGATTTTTGACTGATGAGGAAATGAAGGCTGCTGTGGATGATCATTTTGACGACCAATCCAAGAAATATTTTTTTGACCGTTTAATGTCTTTTATTGACAAATGTAATAAGTGTATTACAGTTGCAGGGGACTACATTGAAAAATAAAAAAATATTAGCTTCCTATGTCTTTTCTTTCTATGTTAGGTAGATAACTTTCCAGCCGCCCCTCGTATATAGATTTATGAGTACATTGACATTCAACAAACCGAATGTAAATTCTTTACGTTGAAATTAATTTCTGATTACCGATTTATTGTCAACTTCTTTGGGGAAGAGGGGACGGACTAAAAAAATCGAAAAAGTAAACTAAAATTTATTAAGCTTGACTCTTATGCCACAATCGCTCGTAGCCTGGGCTGCTTGAGTGATCTTAAACGATCACTAAGGTTAAGCAACATACGGCGCGTTAAGTCCATGGATGGGTCACTGTCTATGACTAACGCTAGTGGCATTTTTCTGAGCGGTTCCGTGCTTCGCAAGGCACGTTAAGCAGTTGGTTCCTGGCTGCCGTCGAAAGATGGCAGTCGTTAAGCCAAGTCAGAGGCCTTAGGGCGGCTTGAAAAAATTCTGACAGTTAGATCAGCCACTAGTCTTACAAGCCTCCACCAATCCGGACTTGGCCCCCGTGGTGGAGTATGGCATATACCTTCCTCAAGGAAGAGAGAGACCCGAGCCCCTCGGTGGGGACATAATGGGTTGATGATGAACTCTTGTGCCACGTGGCATACGTGTGACAAGGATCACGAGATGTGTACTTGGCTCTTCACACGACGATATGTGACCAATCTGTCGGAGCCTTGATATTTGCGTTAGCAATTAGAATGAACATTGTCATTTAGAGGAACGTAATTTAGTGCGCTCAGGAACTAGTGCGCGTAATATAGGAGCAAAAAACGGAAATCCAAAACGTATTTCGACGGGTATAGGACCCGCTCTGCTACCAGAAACTAAGGAGTCAGGGCCACGCCTGCCTCCTAGTCTCAAATGAAAGATAATCTATATTTATCTATATAAATAAAATTCAAAGTCCTGACTGACTGATTCATTCACTCATCAACGCCCAGCCCAAGCCGTTGGACCTAGGAAGCTGAAATTTTGCACAGAGGGTCTATAGATAATGTAGGAAAGGGACAAGAACGGATTTTTTGAAATTCACCCCCTATGGGGGCGAAAAGGGTTGCCAAAATTTGTATGGGAGGTAGAAAGAATGTTGTCTAATTTTCTTGAAACTTAAAATAAATACTCTTCAACACAATTAATTGAACACGTGTTTCGCCGTTTTTCTAAATTTAACCCTTAAGGGAGTGATCGGGATTGCAAAATTTTGAACTAAAGTCCACGCGGACGGAGTCGCGGGCGAAAGCTAGTGAACTATATTAAATAATAAAACACTCACAGAACATCCATAGGCTTTGTGACGTTCCTCGTCGAATGGGCAGCCGGCGCCTCCCGGGATGTTTGCACTAGATCGCTATTGGAAGCCCTAGTCTTCCCTAGACTACCCCAAGAGCGCTCTTCCCCAGAAAACTACGTCTCAGTGCAGATCCTTGATACTGCGACCTCGCGGTCAATGTGTGGATGTGTGGATGTGTGGCGTGATGGGAAAAACGCCTATGCCGTATGCCCAACAGTGGGCATAGGTGGGCTGATGAAGTCTTTAGCAGCCCATAGCTCGAGTAACCTGACATAAGGGCGAGTTTGGCTTGAGAGTGTGCAGACTTACCAGCCGTGTGGAGGGGGACGGGCGGAGCGGCGCGCTCACATAGCCACACCAGCGCCATCTGGCCCCGCCTGGAAAAAGCAAACTAATTAATCTCAACTGCTAAGGATTATCCACATTATGGCCCTTTCTCCACTGCTCCGGTCCGGCGTCGGAACCGGAATCAGTCATGAGAAAAATATCGGATGCCGGATTATGCTTCTCCACTTCATCAGACTATAATCGACAATGGACGTGACGCAGTACTTTATTAAAAATTCCTCGGTTTTTCTATTCGAGGCAGGAGACGTTTTCCA
The DNA here is from genome assembly GCA_947310845.1 of Yponomeuta plumbellus. Taxonomy (NCBI): domain Eukaryota; kingdom Metazoa; phylum Arthropoda; class Insecta; order Lepidoptera; family Yponomeutidae; genus Yponomeuta; species Yponomeuta plumbellus. Next base: position 21,332,884 of record OX371200.1, read on the forward strand.
CACATTCTGGAATGGAAACATTTTTGGGTTGTATGCGCGGTGCAAAAACGTGTATTGTTTTTGTACGTCGATCACTTCGGACCGGTAAATACCGTTCCGATCTAGCAAATTATCGGACCGTTAAAAACCGGACGCCGGAGTAGTGGAGAAGCTTATTAGTATTCTTGTGTTTCTAAATCGGATCGGTAATTAACGTTTGCCGGACCGGAGCAGTGGAGAAAGGCCCTTATGGCCCTTTTATACGAGGCCAATAGCTGAGACAATCCAGTAAGCCAGTCCAATATTGTCTTCGTGTGATTAGAGCCAGGACAATGCATTGGATTGGCCCAAGCCAATGGATGAAGACAATCCAATGAAATAGAACGATTTCGAATTTACTGGCGCCAATGCTTCCCCCACTACTTTCCCATTGGATTGGCTTCATGTAAATGTGTTTTCCGGGCCAGTAAGCCAATCCAATACATGTCATTGCGTGTTGTTTATTTATTTTATTTTAAATTGTTTTTGGTTATAGTGTGATAAACCATGGGTAACATTTTTAAAATTATCAAAAACAATTGTTAAAATTTAACATAAAAATATTTAAATTTTAACAATTTTTTTTAAATAGTAATTAGTTTGATTAAACTTACTGGCCTATTCGACTGGCTTGTGTGTAAACGACAGAAACGAATTTTGCGCTTTTCATTGGATTGGCCTATTGTCCTGGCTTACTGGATTGTCTCAGCTATTGGCGTCGTGTAAAAGGCCCATTAAAGGCCCATTAATCTCAATCGTGTTTTTCTGCTCGATATATTTCGGCTCGATAACGGTCGAATATTGAAAAATTAAATTAAAATTAAATACATCAGACAAGACATTTTTGTCGTTTTTATAGATAGCGGTACGGAACCATCGTGCGCGACGAGTCCAACGTACTTGGCCAGTTTTTTTAATTGTCCTTTTCAAGGTCATAAGGCGACTGATTAAGCGCAAAAACCGTTGCAAAGGCCATCCCTACAAATGTACATCATTTACTTCAGTAGCATTTTGGATGGACCACCACCGCAACCACATTGGTGTGTTTTATTCCCTACTTGATGATGATGATGATTTCCGCTTATCCCTTATCAGGGACATAGGGCTCGTAGAAGGGATCTCCATTTCCCGCGGTCTTGTCCGGCAACTTCTAACTCGTTCCAAATGAGTCCCGTTGAGGCAGCCTCTTTCTTTCTCATTCCCTACTTGGATGTTTGTTAAAGAATTTGACCAGATTCTGTTCTAATTCCAAGAGCTAATCATGGTCATGGGCGATTCGAGCAACCAACGACATAAGCTCTGTCTCTAATGACCATGATTACGCTTTTCCAATGCGAGCGAAACCAGGTTGCTCTTCTAACAAAATTTATGTGATTCGAGAGCTAATAATGTGCTATAAAAGTTTTAGGGAGAGTTTCTGAATTGAGAATTTCGCTTAACCATAGTACTATCTCATCAAAATTTCTCAGAAAAGCGCGTGACAGAATGTTACTTAAGAATTTACTTACATTAATGAAATTCTAAATTCGGAAACCGGTCCTCGGGTTTATTTTTTGAGCTTTAGGTTTTGTGTTGACCAGTGTCAACAGGCCTTCAGGCAATTATGTAATTGTGACCTACTCACCCTGACAACCACAGTTGTTAAAAGATCTCTTAACAAGCCTCAAACATTAATGCCAACAAGACGATAAACTGTACCAAAAATATTCCAAAGGTCCTTCAAGCCACTTCCAAGCACTACATTTCACTGCGAGTAATTTTATGCAACTGAATGTTATTGTAGCTTAACTGCACATATAATACTCCTGGTTTATTGCACATCAGGCTAAATAAGTGGACACATAGGTCACCAGTGTGGCTATTGAGACCATAGCTATAAATTGGATTAGTCTATTACTCCGTTGCACTGATTTGTGCAACTACTTGCGTTACTGTTATTTGATTATGTATTCTGCAAATCTGGGTTTAATAGAGATGTAGGGTTTCTTGTGGCCGTGTGGTTTAGTACAGTGCTGGTTGGATTTGGGTCAGCTTTTACTTACAATGTATGTATCTATTAATAGTTAGGCATGTATTTTAAGGAATATATCTCAGAAATGATTATATTACTTATTTTGTACATCTACTTCCTTCTCTTACGTTTTGCTCCAATCCATCTAAAGGTTGTCTGGAAGAGATAACGTTTAGTAATAAGGCCACCATATGTACTCTTAGATAAAGAAATAACTGTGTAATCTCCATTTTTATGTACAATAAAGTGTTCTCTATTATCTACAATAAAAATTCTACATGTTAAACTAAGGAGAATGGAGATTGCAGCGCTTCTTAGCCTTTTAAAGGCTAAGGAACTCTTTGGTAACCTTGCATAATTCTTGTTTCAACTGATAAGAATGAATAAGTGATTTCCTATCTCAGACATGTCTTTATTTATGCTTTTTAGAGCAAAATTTTCTGGAAAAATAAGAGGTTGGAGAAGGTCACAGGAAAAAGGAATTTCTTACTACTGTGTATAACTTCAATCTGGTACATTGGTAGTCCTAAGTGGGCCTTTGCAAATTACCTTCATTCCACAAGATAAGAATAAGAATAATTTTTATTTCCAGAAACCTTACATTGTTGATACAATCTAAAATTACACCTAGTTTATGAATCAACATTATTATAAATTAGCTTCTGTTGCTGTGCTAGGCTTGACGCCTGTATTACAGCAAGCAGTGCCAATTCCCCAGTGTAATGGGTCAGTTTCTAGTTACAGAAGTAATCATACATCTCCCTCCAAAATTCTGATTGCAATTTTAAGAATTTCTCGAATTAGGAATCTACCTATTTAGGGGTTGAGAGGATGTCGATTTGTACCTCTGTACCATTTCCAAGGTAAATTGATAAGAACTTAATCATAATAAAATCGTTACAGACTGAGGTTATAGGTATATAAAATATTTTACATAGCAGGTAGATTAAAATACCCAATCAACGTGTTTTGTCAGTGATTCGCGAAAATATCAAGGGTTTCCAATTAGGAAGATGCGAAAAGCCGATAATATAGGAAAGTGCATAAACGCCAGAATCACGCAAAAATGTTTGAACAAAATAGTAACAGGTTCGTAAGGATATTGGATAGATTTTCTGAAAGGTGTTAAATAAATAAAGTTGTTAGCTTACCATTTTGTCGTTAGCGGAAACCGATTTCACAATGAAATTGTAGAAAATAAACAAAAATCACAACAAATCCACCCGCACAACCGCCTGCAATTTGAGGAATAGTGTTGTATCAATGTACAATTTTGACAACTATGGATTGAATAAGTCGACGTTGATCGATTTAAAAATATTTGCGATTCTAATGATAATACGAGATACTAGATCTATCACACACAAATCATTGAAGATCATAATAACGTTGTAAGATACTACCTAATTTTGATTATTCAGTCATTGATTGCTCCTCAATGACTTTTTTTAATAAACTATTTTTTCTCCAAACCAACCGGTGCTCCAGCACTATTTCAATCCGGACTTTTTGCGTTTAGTTCAGTTTCGTTTGATTATGACTTTGTTTTAATTAAGTCATTTATTTTCAATATAGGTAACTATAGCTCAATAAATAAACATAAGAAATGTGTCTGAAATTTCAGATAAATATTTATTTTTTATGGGTATCAAGGGATACAAAACAATAATCTTTTAGATACAGTACTTAATCATATAGCAAAACGCTTCTTAAAAAATCGTCTAATCTGTCAATTGTCAAAAGTCAGGCGATTTAAAGTTTTTGGATTTTCCTAAATGCAATAAAATCCTAGTTACTTCTCTTGCAGAGAGCTATTTACGTAATAAAAAGTTAGTACCTAACAATTCTACGTCACATTATTTGTTTTTAAAACATCTTTATAGATTCATAACAATCCCTTAGGAGTGATGTAAGACGCGCTATTTTGCCGAATATTACCACTTATTTTGCATTTCACTCCATCCAAATGAAAGCACAAGGCACTAACTACTAGTTTCTTCACATGAAAAAAGCAATTTTCCTTTTTTGTTACCCTCCAGATGTTGAAATTCAGTGGCGCAGTGATTTGGAGGTTAGGTTCCAGAGGGTCCATCAGGAAATACGCCGCCCCCAGCGCTACCGTTATCAAACCGAGTAAAATAGAGGCTAACACAATAAATGAGAATGCTACGAGTGCCGAGGATGACAAAGATAAATCAGGTAACAGAAAAGGTGGGGGCTTGATGCAAACTAAACAATGCCTGGCTTTTGTTTTGAATACATTGCTACTTTACTAAAGATCTCTGATGTCATGCACATATAACTACGACATTTCACTGCATCTTGGCATATTATATCGGTTTTCACATAAGAATGCTTTTTATTTACTTTCACAACTATATAGCATGGTAACCAGGCAAGGACATTACAAATATGGAAAAACACGTAAGCGCCTTATTAGCTAGACCAATGAAGCAACAAAGCAATCTCATTGATTTGTTCCAATTTTAAATTGTAAGGCTGTTTCGCTAATGAAACCTAATTAGACTAATTAGTCTGCATGTATGTACGTGGACAGTTTTATTGTATATGTTAAGATTTTATCACCACATACAAAATGCCCAAATAGATATTTGGCAGTCCTAAAGTTGTATTTTTTAATACCGACTCATATTGAGTCTTATCATGATTGTGTATGAGGTAAAGCTTAAGTCAATAGAAATAACGAGACTGGAGACTCCTACTACTATTTCTAGTTAGACCGGAGATTTCTGCACTTAGCCTCAAAGTTGGGGCCATTGTACATCAAAGTATGTATGTAGATACCTCAGACAGGTATGTAAATACCTCAGGGTTTCCTTACAATGTTTTCCTTCACAATTAGCAAGTGGTATTGCTACTACTTATAACTTCATAAATGTCTGTAACTTAGAAAACAAAGTAATCGGTGCATGCCGGGATTTGAACCCACAACATCCCGATTGAGAAGCCAGGCAGCGTTCCACGGCTCCGCTACCACCACTTCTTGGAGACACCTGTCTAGCCTTAGACAAATGTGGGCTGATTGATTGGATTAGAGATTATTACCTATGGCTTACCTACTGTTCCAGGTCTTATCGCAGCAGCTTTCGCCTCCATAAACTCCCCTGATCCACCTGAGGGCCAAAAGAAGCCCAGCCTCAAGTCTATAAAACTAAACAAGAATCAGCAGCTGGATTTGCAGATAAATAAGGCCACCGATGTGCAAAACCTGCTTGTGGTTGCCGAAAACTCAATTATTTCCAGGAGACATGCTTTGAAGGTAATTTTGTGTATGTGTTTCAAACATTGACGACCTCTGTGGCGCAGCAGTTAGCGTATCTGCCTACAATGTCCCAGGTTCGAACTCCGACTGGCAAAAATAAATTCCCGAGGAAGGTATTGGATGTTTACATGTTTGTATATGTAGTGTGGTGGAAGAAGCAGTGTATGTGCCTGTATGTAAATGTTTATGTGTATTTACTAATAAACAATTTTTATATCAGAGCTTAAAAATGTTGTAGAAAAAGGGCAGTGGGACTTGTCATAGAGGCCACCTCAGACTATTATTTTACATTTAGTTTGTATATCTGAAAATTAATTGCTGTTCATTGGACTCTCTGAAACTGGAAAACTTTTGGCCTAATTTGATTAAATTTCTAATAAGATAAGTTTTATCCAGTTGCACATAATAAAGTTAAAATAATACCAAGTTCTTCAATCTGTGTCCCGAGCAATAAAGTGTTATCTATGTATCTACATGCAACAGCTTGATATTGCTTATGTATTTATTAATAACTAGCTGTGCCCCTCGATATTACCCGCGGTTTATTAGGGAAAATAAGTTGTGTATTAATAGTAAAAATAATCACTATTCACATTTGTAGGGATTTTCCCATAGGAATAGGATATTTTCCCGCAGTAAAACGTAGCCTATGTGTTAATCCAGGGTATCAGCTAACTCCATACCAGATTTTATCAAAACTGCTCCAGCCGTTTAGACGTAAAAAAGTAACAAACATACTCACTCACAAACTTTCGCCTTTATAATATTAGTGTGATTAGTGTGATAGTGTGATTATAACCTATTCTAGATGGTGTCAATCCTGTCGGACTGGTCGAGCAGTAACAAAGTGCACATCGCAGACTTTGAAAAGGACCCCCGCTTTCTCAAACTGTGCCGGATCCTCGCCCGGACCCCGACCGCGCAGGCCGTGAGCTCCATGAACATGGCCGAAGACCTCAGCACGGTGCTTGGCATTACTGGGGACGATGAAGCGGCCAGGCTTATTGCTAACCTGTCGTTGGCACAGATGATTAAGGTATTCAGAAGATATTCTTTTACTGATGTTAATAATAGGGTAGCGGAGGTAGCGGTTAGCGCATCTGCCGTTCATGCGAGAGGAACTCAACATTCAACCACTACAAGCTTATAACTTCTCACGACACAGGGTATCCTAGTGTGGGGCCAGAAGCAATGTATGTGCCTGTTGACGACCTCTGCGGTACAGTGGTGAGCGCATCTGCATACCATGCGAGAGGGACCTCCAACCCCGTCCCCAGGTCTTGGATGTTTGGGATGTTGCTGTTTCTCGTTCCCACGACACAGTTTATCCTATCGTCGTCTAAAAGTGTTAAGCTGCTAACTCCAAAAGTAAAAAATTTCAGGAGACTAATAAAACCATCCTATTTTTACATCAGGCAATGAAATGAAAAACTGAAATTACTGTTTTCGATGAAATTCGATGAAAATTTCGCCGAAAAATTAAACATACTTAAAATGAAAAAATCGTTTTTTTTTATATTTTTCTGATAACCAGTATGACTTGCCTTTTCACGCGGAACCGGCTTGACGTTGAGTTTTGGGACACCCTGTATAATTATACCAATAAAATTGTCATGGGTGCGATTTCTGCAAGAGGAAGTCGTTGATATCACGAGCTGGTAAGTCGCTCCAACTTCGGTAAATGTTGTTTTGTATGTGTTGTGCCCTAATGCGGAAAACCTAACCCCCCCCAGGTAATGAAAGCGCTGAGTCAAAAGGGCCGTCGCAGCACGCCCCTGCTCCGAGCGCTGTCTCACAACATAGTGCGCCAGTCGGAGCCCATCGACTTGAAGCGCTCGGCTGATCTGCTGTATGCCATGGCCTCGCTCAACTTCCCCGACCCCGTGCTGCTTGACAGGATATGCGGGTGAGTTAGCAATTGATAAATAAGTAGATGAAAATCCTTCACTCGGCTAAAATGTAGTCCCATAATGATATTAAGACGTGAATGGATAGGTGGAAGGTGATAAGTGCAATTTTTTTGATTTTGAGTAAATTGAAGTGTAAGTTGTAGTAGGAAACAATTTTCTACAATTTTTTTCCACATAAAAAACACCGATAACCGAAAATACGACATATCACCTTCATCCATTCACGTCTTCATATTTCACATTGTCTCGACATATTTTGGTCAGCATTTAATTTTTACTACTTTTAATATTCATTTGCTTTTTCATTTCAACAAATTAGACCTTAGAGTTCACTATTGACACGTGACACCAACGTAACATAGGTGACACTGACATGTTTTCTTCTCAACGACATTAAAGATCATTTTACATTGAAAATACTCGCTTGTATTCGCCAAATTTTTCGCCAATAAGTTGTCGCTCGGATCGACTATTTTTTTACGGTCTTCAATTTGATGTGCATTTCGTTCGAGTCTACCGTAGACCGGTACGATATTATTAACATCCACACATTTGTGGAGTTATAGTAGCAATACCATTCACTAATTGAAGGAACACATCGTGAAGAAACCTGAGTGTCTGGGGCGTCACATTCCCCCAAAAAACTATGCATTTTAGAGACTGGCCCCACAGGAAAAGTGATTGTGTTGTGTGGATGTGGAAGAAGCTGGAGAATAAAAAGCCCGTCTTGGATGTTTACATACTTGAGATGTCGCTGTTTCTGCTTTCCACGACACAGGGTATCCTATTGTAGGGCCAGTTGCAATGTATGTGCCTGTATGTAAATGTCATGTTATTTTACACTAGATCTGTGTGAGCAGAGGTATATATACCTCTCACAATGGGCCACAGGTCTTCTCTCAGAGAGAGAGTATGGGGTTTAATCACCACGCGTGCCCACCGCGTTTTTGGGGATTGCAAGCGCTGAGGTATTGAATAGTATACGTTTTTTCCTATCCTAGTGTAAGGCCAGAAGCAATGTATGTGCCTGTATGTAAATGCTATACATATTTACAACGGCCCCCCTTCACTCCACAGCGACGTGATCACCCAGCTGCCTAGCAACGAGGATAAATCGGCTGTGGTGAACTCCATCCTGGTCTCGCTGGGATTCCTCAAGTACCGGCACGGGCCTTGCTTGGCTGTGTTGGCCGACTGGCTGGCCACCCATAAAGATGTTTGCCGCGCCAGTGACCTGGCTTCTGCCGTCCTCTCATTCGCCACTCTGAATTGTGACGCGCCGGCTGTGGCCGCTATGACTGAGGTGAACTACATAATACCTGGACCTGGACTTTTCAGACACAGATTTAATTTTTGAACTGGAACTTTCGTAAGAAGTTCACATTGTAAATTTAATTTATTTGTCACCGAAACAGAACATTCATCATATTGATGTCAATAATAGGCTATTTGACCGATTTCTGAATACCATCTCGTATAATAGGGAATGGATGAAAATATCAGAAGTGCTTGATATTTTTTTTGGTGATAGGAATAACCTTCCTTAACGCGGGAAAAAAGTTTAAATTTTTTTGGCCCCGTAGTTAATTTTTAAATATACTTAATATTTTTCCATTCGTCGTTCTGGGCTTAGTACGGCATATCAGACATATTCCTTAGCCGCTACGTATGAAAAAAAAAATCCACCTTGAAAAGCTGTCAATGTCACCACAGATTTTTTTTTAATATGTAGGGGACCACGGAATATGTCTGTTAAGCCGTACTGAGCCCAGAACTACGAATGGAAAAATATTAAGATTATTTAAAAATTAACTACGAAGCCAAAAAAATTTAAACTTTTTTCTCGCGTTGAGGAAGGTTATTCCTATCACCGAAAAAAATATCAAGCACTTCTGATATTTTCATCCATTCCCTATTCTCAATAATATTTTGTTGGTGTTCATGGAGTCCTCAGAAAGTGGTAATTTTAAATTATTTCGTGTACTTCTTCTAAAAACGGCAAACGAAAATTAACTTTTGAAACTAACCGCGAAACCGCTATCTTGGGCAATATGGCGTCGCACAGGAGTTATGACGTCACTTGCGAGTAAACCAACCAATGAACGTAAGAACGAATCAATCACAGAATCGGCCAATCCGGGCCGTTTTCGACACAATGGCTGCAGATACATAATTATCAAATTTTATCTCGTGTTTTTTTTTTTACAAATAATATTTTTTTTTAATTTAAAATGTCTTAAAGCGTTTTTAAGACTCATAATGTATACGAATACGTGTAAATAATACTATTTTTTTCACACTGTCAAATAGCCTAATGAAGGTATAGGCCATACTCCACCACGGGGGCCAAGTCCAGATTGGTAGAGGCTTGTAAGACTAGTGGCTGGTCTTACTGTCAGAAGTATTCAAGCCGTCTGCCATCTATCGACAGCATCCGGCACCAACTGCTTAACGTGCCTTGCGAAGCGCTGCGAAAAATGCCACTAGCGTTAGTCATAGAACGATCACCCATCCATGCACTGAACGCGGCCTGTAGGCCTAGGCTGTTGCCTAGTTCAGTTCTGTAAGGGAAATCCCACTTTCTCCACAGGCTGCCTTGGCTATCGAGGAAGAGGACTTGTCGAAGTCGGCGGCGTGGCTGGATCTGGTGTTTGCCCTACTGATGCTAAGCCGGGCCACCGAGCGCCATCTCAGCTCCACACTGCAGCCCGAGTTCATCGAGAAGCTCTTGGCTTCTGGCGGTGAGTCTTCGCTGTTTGAAAACTAAGTGGCTGTCATTTGGAATCAAGAATCAAGAATTTATTTCAACGTAAAGAATTTACATTCTGCTTGTTGAATGTCAATGTACATACAGTTATGTATAACGTTAGCCGCTGCCTTGGGGCCGTCTGTAGTGGAGAAAAACCGGATTTGGACCTCATAATATAACATAACATAACATTTACATACAGGCACATACATTGCTTCTGACCCCACACTAGGATACCCTGTGTCGTGGGAACCAGAAACAGCGACGTCACGAACATGTAAACATCCAAGACCTGGAGTTTTTTTTTTTCTCCAGCCGGGGATCGAACCCGGGACCTCTCGCATGGTAAGCAGATGCACTAACCACTGCGCCACAGAGGTCGTCCATGGTCGTAATGAATCAACTTTAAGAGGATTGATGAGAGATGAATTGGATATTTTAGTTAATTTGCTGGCAACATTGTCCGTGTCTACAAGAAATCGAATTCGATGAACGGCTTTAATTGTCTATGAAAATTACAGCTAATTTTTATTTTTTATTTTTGTGTTAGGACAATTGACAGTAAAGTTTGATTTATCTATATTTAATTTCAGTGACATATTTTTATATTTATTTCTTATTTAATCTTGAGTTCTATTCGATATTGTGATATTGTTTTAATTTTAATTTGATTTGGCATATCTGATAATAAAAAAAACTTTCATTATCATCAACCCATTATTTCCCCATCGAGGGGCACGGGTCTGTTCCCATGGGAAGATATAGGCCATACTCCACTATGGCGGCAGAGTCCGGATTGGTGGAGGCTTGTAAGACTAATGTCTGGTCTTACTGTTTTTCAGTCGATAGAAAAAAATAATGTATTTAAAAATGCTCTTAACAAATACTTGCTACAAAAAAGCTACTATACTCTACAAGAGTTTTTCAATGAGCATGATAAAGTTATTTTGTAATTAATTTGTATTATTTCTTAATTAAAATATACCTAATGTTATTGTTCTATATCAGAGAGTCTATAAAAAGTAATAATAACTAGAATAACTAAGCACTAAATTAGAAATTAAATTAGGCTAGCTAGTAAGTAAGAATTTAACATTGTATAAATCTTAAGTTAGCAGCGCCCTAGCAGGGTTCTTGTTTTGTTCCTATAAATAGTAAACTAAGATCTTATGTACAACAAGAAAGCTAATAAACGTCTATCCTATTCTATTCTATTCTACAGTCAGAAGCTTTCAAGCCGCCCTAAGGCCTCTGACTTGGCTTACCGACTGACATCTATCTACGGCAGCCGGCACCAACTGCTTAACGTACCTTGCAAAGCACAGAACCGCTCGGAAAAATGCCACAAGCGTTAGTCATACAACGGTCACCCATATATGCATTGAATGCGTCCTATGTTGCTTAACCTTCGTGATCGTGTAAGATCACTTTAATTTATTTAATTCAATTTAGTTTAATTTTATGTCGTGCTGTATTTTCCCTACAGAAATCTCCATCCCAGCTCGTCGGAAGCTGATGGCGATCGACGCCTACGTGTCTCTCGCCCACCCAGCCTACTCCGGTCCGCGGCTGCCCGAAGACATCTCTGTCGGGGTCCCGGTCGTCTACACGAAGGAAAAGAGCCTCTATGTCCAGGCTGTTATGGACACCTTCAGGAATCTGGTCTCCTCGGAGAACTTTCTGAAGAAGGAGTGCAACTCTTATATGGGATTTTTGTATGGTGAGTGTCAGTCCTATGACTACATCCGCCCGCTGGGGAAGAGCGCTCTTGTGGTAGTCTAGGGAAGACTAGGGCTTCCAATAGCGATCTAGTGCAAACATCCCGGGAGGCGCCGGCTGCCCATTCGACGAGGAACGTCACAAAGCCTATGGATGTTCTGAGGGCTTATACTGAGTTTTGTCCTTCACTTTCGATAGCGAGAGCGTTTGCAGTTTGTATAGGAGTGACAGAGCGCGCCACCTAGTTGTCTCTTTGTCACTCCTATGCAAATCGCAAACGCTCTCACTATCGAAAGTGAATGAAAAAACTCAGTATACGCACTCAGTGAGTGTTTTACTCGTATTATTTAATATAGTTCACTAGCTTTCGCCCGCGACTCGGTCCGCGTGGACTTTAGTACAAAATTTTGCAACCCCGTTCATCCCCTTATGGGTTAAATTTAGAAACACGGCGAAACACGTGTTCAATCAATTGTGTTGAAGAGTATTTAATTTGTTTCAAGAAAATTGGACAAAATTCTTTATACCTTCCATACAAATTTTGGTAACCCTTTTTGAAATTCAACCCCTAAGGGGGTTAGGGGTTGAATTTCAAAAAATCCGGTCTTATTCCTTGCCTACATTATATAGACCCTCTGTGCAAAATTTCAGCTTCCTAGGTTTAACGGCTAGGGCTGGGCGTTGATGAGTGAGTCAGTCAGTCAGTCAGGACTTTGAATTTTATTTATGTAGACTATGAATTAAGAATCAAATGGACAGTGTTGAATGTATGTATAAGGATGTAGAAGAAAGAAAAGAAGGCTTATATTTTGCTTAGCCATGTAATAATAAGGAAGAGCGGGGTATCTGCAGCACAGGTTCCGACTTAGAGCAGAGCCCCGACGACTTGTAAACTGTAGCCACTGATTATTTTTTATTATGAAATTTCTTATCGTCACACATTTTCTGTACACGTCTGTTAACGCCATCTGTTGTCGTTGCAAAGAATGCCGAACGGACCTATAATGTAAGAAGTTTCTGCAGCAGTCACCTGGTGGCGCTGTACGAGATGGTGCTGCCACCTGTGTTAGTTTAGTGTTAGTTAGTATTATTCATTTTACACTCATTCGCATCTTGATTATTGTCGAGTAGGTAATAAACGATTTTTTGGAAGAGAAAATAAAGCAATAAATTTTGCCTCAAATTAGCGTACGCCTAAATAGCCTAAAATAAGCCAGATAAAAATTGTGTCAAAAAAAAAACTGCTTAAAGCTCTTTTTAACCCTTTTAGACCTGATCTTGAAAATAACAATAGAAAACCATTGTTATTTTCAAGGTCAGGTCTGAAGGGGTTAAAGAGGATAGAAGAGGAGAAGGAAGGAGAGGAGACAAAAACGCAGAAAATCAAGAGAGCTTTACCAATATCACATTTTCCCCTCTTCGGTCGTTACTACAATAGATCAATTCTCATTCTCAACAGTGAGAAAATTGACGGCCTTATTTTATGGAGCCTTATTCTATTCGGCTTTATGATTGGTTAATTCACTAAGCATGAAACTAAGTTAGTGTAATTTTACTTTTGCAGACGGCGAGCTAGCGTTAGATCCGAAGTGTAATCCGGTTCCCCTAGAGAAAGCTATGAATAATAAAAAGTGAGTACTTACCCGACAACATTTTTACCCCCGGTTTCTCGAACGCTACCTGTTCTAGTCTGTTAATACAAAAAATACAAAACATACACAAAAAAAAACAGCTGTTAACAGTAGATTAACCTACTGTTAGCGTTTGAGAAACCGAGGGTCAATCACATATTTTATTGATATTGATGATGTAATAATTATTCCATGCCCCTATCGGTCATAAGTCCGTTTTTTATAAAATGTATAGGTTAACTCTGTGGTTTTTTTTTTACCGTGAATAGAAGACTCATGTGACCAAAATCCTTATCACATCAAAGACATGAGAATTTAATTATTCACAAGAGCAAAGTCTAAAAGCACACACATAGTAAAATGGTGTATTTGGTTTTTACGTACTAGCAACACTCAGACATTGACAGCCTTTTGCTTGATATTGATGTGTCAACGTGACAGTTTTTTTGCATCTAATTAAAAAACTGACTTCTGTAATCGACTGGTATTAATTATTCAAAATTGTCTGTTTGGAAAACAAAGGCTTATAATATTATATTTTATCCATCATCAGGCGGCTAACGTTATACATAACTGTATGTACATTGACATTCAACAAGCAGAATGTAAATTCTTTACGTTGAAATAAATTCTTGATTCTTGATTCATCATCCTGTTAGAGAATTCTCCCAGTAAACCTTGGAGGGTCGGAGCAGCGGTAAAAGACTTGTCTATATCGTTCCAGCGTGTTCCGGATAGCGATCCTCAGTCTAGACTACCACGACATGACGCGAAAGACTCCCGCGCCGCTCGGCCCTTTCAAGCTTTACTCCACACTTCTGCAGCTCAAGGTATGTGGGGCGACCTCTTAAGGTGCCATCCATAAATTACGTCACACGTTAAGGGGGAGGGAGGGGGTCGACGAAGTGTGACATTTTGGATTTAGGCGGTCACTCGTCATTTTCCCTGATTCGTCAATTTCACTAATTTTCTAATTCGTCACTTTTCTAATTCGTCAATTATTCAAAAAGTCAATTAGGCGCTGCGCGTTTTGTCTTCGATTGTACAGTACAACATTTGACCAGTGAGGGAAAATGACGAATTAGCGAAAATGACGAATTAGGGAAATTGACTAAAGATTTTTGAATAATTCACGAATTGGAGAGTGACCAATTAGTGAAATTGACGAATTAGGGAAAATGACGAGTGACCCCCTAACCCACATTTTGTGACAAGGGGGTGGGCGGGTGTCCTATTATCGGGACCTAATAGGACACTCGGGACCTTTGGTCCAGGTGCGTTCCGGGGAGATTTGTTAGGTTAGGTCGGGTTTTTTTTTTTGTTTTTTTTCTGTTAGCCTTAATTGCATATTTAAATGTATCAGTATTATCGACGAGATATTTAGTGGATTTTGTGCATGTTTATAGTTTTTAGGAATATTTGTATTGAATTGATTTGATTTTGGCAAAAAAAAAACATAATCTAAGTGTTAAAACGCGAACTTTGGAACTATCAACGAAAAATACAAAAACATTTGCAACACTATCTGTTCCTAACTCTATTGGCAATTCTATCGGAAATAAAACTAATTTCGGAACTGCTGTTTTAATTCAATAGAAATCTACATACATGTAAAATTGCTAAATATGTGACATCAGACCTAATTTCGGTATTTGTGAGTTTTATTAATTATATCTAATTTAGATATTTTTGTAAAATTTTGTGTTTGTTCGTTTGTGACATCATCAGGGTAAAAAGATAGTATTTGCATACATTACAAAATGTCATTTGTATTTTTTTTGTAAGGCAAAGGATTCATACTCATACTGTGTCAGCGGACGTCATAAAAAAGTCATCTAAGGTCAAGGATTTTTGTTGAATAATAAAAAATAAAAAAACTCACGCCCGTTAACCCCGAGGGGGTAGGCCGAGGCACCAGTCACTAGAACTGGGCCCACGCTTGAATATCTGAAAAAATATGGACTTATTTACAAATCTGATACAAACTTACTGAAACTTCGTAAAGAAGCGCAGCCGATGCTACTCAAACACGAATAATTCTGTTCGGCTGCGTTCAATCCACACCTTCGCCCACTGGTACGTAAGCCTTACGGTACCGCAAAAACGACCTTATTACCAAGCTTCAAGGTTCACCAGACCTAAATTAACCAATGCATCTGCTGGCAAGTAAAAACCGACCTTATCCCCAGGGTTTTAAGGTCCTCCAGATCCCGTACACGGAGTTCAACCCGCGAGACAAGCTGGTTGCCAGAGTGCAGTACATCGAGAAACGACTAAAGGAATTGGTGAGCGAAGCCAGCTCCTAGGTATGTGATTAGGTACTTAGTAGACTCCGTTCCATGAGTCGAAATCCTAGGGGACCAACTCGCATCTCATTGGTCAATGCGCGCGGCTAGAGATAAGCCCAACAATAAGCGACGATGGTCCGCTTAATATAGGTTAGGGCAGTGGCTATTGAAGGTCGCGCGCATTAACCGATGGGCGCACATAGACGACTTTCTTTGGGAGCTCGTTTCGTGGAATGAAGTATAGAAAGTGCCCGGCAAGTAAAAGTACTTTTATAAATAAGAGCGTTAGTCTCACATCCCACGTTCAAATTGACGAGACACAAAATACAGTCTGTTAGCTTTTAGAATATACCTGCCGAGGTAAGCCGATACTATCCGATAGTAGCCGTACTATCGGATACAATCGGATACTTTCGTGTAATAGAAATATCGGAACTAATATAACACTTAGTTCCGAAATCGGAACTAATATGACACTTAATTTCACTTATACAGAGCAGGAAGTAGTATTACACTCGTGTGCTT
Organism: Yponomeuta plumbellus; assembly: GCA_947310845.1. Taxonomy (NCBI): domain Eukaryota; kingdom Metazoa; phylum Arthropoda; class Insecta; order Lepidoptera; family Yponomeutidae; genus Yponomeuta; species Yponomeuta plumbellus. The sequence continues at coordinate 21,349,018 of OX371200.1, forward strand.
TCGGCGAAAACCGAAGCCTACTCCTTTAGAATAAGCTAACAGTCTGTACGTCTGTGCAAAGTCAAAGACAATGGCCGAGTTATCTGTCGGGCATTATAGTAAGGTTAATCTAGGTTGCAACGAGCCGGGGACGTTTGGACGAACGATACAAACTGAAATAAACCTTATACTATGTGTTAACCCTTTAAAAGGCAGAGCTAGTTTAAATTTTCATTGGTTTTGGCCTCTATGTCAATGCAATAAAGTTCAAATTATGGTGGCCATATATGGCACAGAGCCTTTTAAAGGGTTAAGGCAAATGCAAAACACCTGAAAGCCAGTTCATCAGTATGGAATGATTAAACTATGTCCAACAAGTGAACAATAAACAAACAAAATAATATTATTATTGTATTTCGAGGGTATTCTGGCAGAAACGAAGAAGTAGAAAATTAAAAAAAAAAAGTTTCTTATGCAGTTTTCACTGAGTATTGAAACTGAGTATCAGGTATTAGAAACTATATATTTTTTTTGAAATTTTGTCCTTATTCGGTTCTGCCAGAATACTCTCGATTTAATTATTTTCCATGCAAATTGATGGCGTCAATTTTCATCTTTGTTTAAAAAACACTGGACAAGGGGTTGTTGGGCTTGTTCACGGAGGGTTCCGCACTTCTAAGTTGTTCTGGACATTTCTCTAGCTTCAAAGACAATTGTTTTGTGATTCAATTATGAATTTCCTATGTCAAAGGTCAACGGGACCCGATGAATTTTGCTTGGTTTACTTCGTGAAAAAAAATTTGAGAAAATTTGATTTGCTACTATATTAATTTTGAAACAACTTTAATTTATCGAAACAAAACAATGTGTATGAAAACGATAATGTATTTTAAATCTTAGCAATTTTGTAATGTAACAAATTCTCAGACCACACTGGAAGTATATGTTTTCTTTACAATCAAACATTTTTAGAACATAAGATCGGAAAGTCATACGAGGGTAAAAGTAGCCTTGCGAATGATTTTAGATTGATATCGCGGCGGCCCCGCGTCATTGCAATGTGATTATACCACTAGTAGTTTATTCCATGAATTAGATAGGAGCGGTCATGGACTCGATGGCCATTTTGTAATGCAATGTATCGGTTTCATGCAACATTGATCATAGTTGTTTATATATCACGATGCCTTGGTTATCGAACGCTAACAGTATGTTAATTTATTGTTAACAGTTTTAGCAATCTACTTGGTTTTAGTTAGCAAAAGTGAATACAAAAAAAACAACTGACAGTTGTTAACAGTAGAATAACCGACTGTTAACGTTCGAGAAACCGGGGCTAAGCAAAAGGAGCAAACGTTAGCCCTCTTCTCGGGGAGAAGGAAGTTCTCTATAGGTTTTTGAATTTATTAAGAATTTCACTAGGTAATACTTAAGTATCTGTATATCACGTGCTTTTTAGAGAAATCTGTTACTCTTCATATTTTTTCGGTATTTTCTTGGTGAAATTCAGAATTCGCAAACTGACGCGTAATAATAATGGTGTATACAACTGCAAGTGTGAGATTTACACTCAACGTTACATAAAGTGGTCACTAACCATCTTTGTTTACTTTTTTGCATTGTGAAAACGAAGCCGTTTTGCAACGTCGTCTATGAAGTGCGAAATTCGTTCCTATCTACTTCGTGATTCTGTCTAGAGCAAAGTGTACAAACTGTTTTTTGTATAATACTATTATTGTGTATGTATGTTGAGATTTTAACGGCCTTAGTGGTTAATTGATTGGTGAACCTGGGTTAGCTAGTAATTTAGCTAATACTAGGTTTTATTGACTTTATTCCCGATACACTTACTTGCCTTTTTATCGGAAGAGTCCGACCAGGTTTCGCTCTGATTCGCAGAGCTTAATCATGGTGAGCAGAGACGGAGCTCGCGTCGCTGGTTGCTCGTCTCTGAGTTGGAGACTTCAAGCAAGTTTATCCGAAACAAAGTTAATTGTCTAGTGCTTACGGAAGGTTTTATTTGTTTTATAATTGAATTACATGATTGTATTCTTGATTGTAATGGCGTTTGCTGGTTCCGTGAACTTTGCAACAGGAATTTAAATCTATAAGTCAATCAAAGACTATTTATTTGTATTCTCTTTAACTTTCCATTTAAAATAACATGGAAATTATGTATAAAAACTGGAAATATGTTATTTTAGTGGGAAAATACAATATTATAAGGTAAGATGTTTTCCCTTAAATATTTGAGGGTAAACACCTTGTTCTTGTGATAACATTGTATTTTTTTTTTCTTGCTAGTTATGTTTAGCGACTTTGATGTTGATCTTATGATCAGCTGTGAAGGCTATTTCTGTACTTGTATATAGACTAAAAAAACTTTATTTAAGCAGTGTTAGACTCGTATTTATGAATCATAATTTTCACTGTCAAACAGAGTTATAACAGAGTGTATAAATGCGGGTGTTAGGAAAAACTAAAAATGTTGTTGACAAACTGTTTTGTGAAAGGAAGACGGCGTGAAAGAGATTGAATGAGCGCATTGGTTGTTAATATTATTTCTTTAAAATAAAATAATTGTGAAATTTTATCAACTTCTTTATTTCTGTTCAACATCCATCGACAAGTAAAAGATTAATTCTCGACGTTATAAGCATATGGTCGTATGTTTCGATTCCGACGAAAATGCCTTTTTTGTACCTTCAAGCTCACCTCGACAAGCTTTTTCTATAGATAGATAGATAGAGAACACTTTATTGTACATAAAAAAGGAAATTCTAATAAACTCGGCAAAACGTGGGTCCAGTTCTAGAGACTGGTGCCTCTGCCTACCCCTTCGGGGATAACGGGCGTGAGTTTATTTATTTTATTTTTTTATTTTAAAAAAGGAAATTACATAGGTATTTCTTAATCTAAGAGTACAGACGGCCGGCCTTATTACATCTAAGAAATATATTTGTATCGTATTCGATTGCCGAGATAATTAATGTACATAGGTGCATAATGTCGCATGTAGTCTTATAGGCTCGCTTTCCTGTAAAATATAAAATTACAAATCGGACCAAATGCTTCTGACGCCGAGAATTATTCTCAATATTTACCTACTTAATTAAACATACATGCACACTAACTGAATTAGCACAAAAAATGCCCCCACCGTTCAATAGGCTAGTTTCCAAAAAAAATGTAATTAGTCCGTCTTTTAGATTATTCAAAAATAAGGGACACGTAATTTTTTTATTTGTAAATTAGACCAAAAATGACAAAGATATAGCCCATTAAAGTTACGTGTGACGTCACGCCGTGCTGCATTTTGTAGCACTGAGTGACGTCACACGTAACTTCAATGGGCTATATCTTTGTTATTTCAGTTGTTTGTATGTTGCTACCTCAATTAAAAACCAAATGACAATATTATTTCCTCAAAAAAAAGTGAAAGTGAAACACGTGTTAAATCAATTGTGTTGAAGAGTATTTATTTTAAGTTTCAAGAAAATCAGACAACATCTTATACCTCCCATAAAAATATTGGCAACCCTTTTCGCCCCCTTAAGGGTTGAATTTCCAAAAATCCGTTCTTATTTCTTGCCTACATTATATATAGATCCTCTGTGCAAAATTTCAGCTTCCTAGGTCAAACGGCTTGGGCTGGGTGTTGATGAGTGAGTCAGTCAGTCAGGACTTTGAATTTTATATATGTCACCAGGCATGACGTCTGAACTGTGTACAGTCGACAGCACATCATGGTGTATACATACCCATGCACTCTACTCCGTTGCGTTACGGGCGACTTTGCAACTAAAATGTGAAGATTGACGTGCTGTCGACTGTACATTACCAGCGGTTACTGCGAGATCCGGGCGTCTGTTGTGACTAGCGGATTTGTACGCCGTACCCAAGTCCGCTGTCCGCTCCGTGCAAGTTCGATCGTCTGTTACAGCTATTATGACGACCGATCAGAGGACAGTGATCAAGGGAAGCTTACCATCGTAGATGACTCATTTATTCGCGCACTAACAGCATTAGCGTTACCCAGAAACTTCAGGTAGATACTTAAAGTGGTAGATAAGTAGTAATTGGTACTTTTTGGGGTGCTGACCTAAAAGTTATTAAACATTTTCGTAATCTTATTGTTAAAGCTGGACAAAAAACAAATTACCTTTAAATAATAAAAAAATGCTAAATGTTTACCTTTAACTTTTTTTCAGGAAATAATATTGTCATTTGGTTTTTGATTGAGGTAGCAACATACAAACAACTGAAATGTCGAGCATGATGGTACATTCTAAGTAAAATTTATGAAAAAAATTAGCCATGTTTCGCGATTGAAATCTCGCGCGGCGGCAAGTGACGGCTGTAGATTATATTTTTTCTGGATTGACAATGACTTATACTATTGTAATTATAAAGTCATAGGCTAAACAAGTAGAAACAAAAAAATAAAAAAAATAAAAGGTTAATTTCTCCATACAAAAAAAATTGATTATTTTTTTTCTGGTAAAGTATCAATTTCTCAAAAAAGTTTTCCCACAACTATTGCTAGGCGTATAACTGTCCAACACATATAAAAAAATCAGACCGGAATTCTGACTTTCGACCCTAAGTCCACGGATTTTCAAGATGGGACCACTGTGCGGCGGCGTACACGCGCGATCTTGAGCAGTTCGTCGCGAAGTGAGCGCCGCGCCAGACGTATGACGATGGGCCGCGGCCGGTGCGGTGCGGCTCCGTCGACGGGCCCGCGCCTCGGCCCGACGCGCGCCGCGCTGACCACATCGCGCTCCTCGAGCACCATCCCGAGTTTAGCCGCTACCGGCAAAACAAGGTGGCCCACAGACTCCCCGTCATGTTCCGGAATGTTCGTCACCTCAACGTCGTTTCACAACATATTTATCATAGATATATCGTTCATATTTATGTTTTTGATGGGATATCACTGCTTTTTGTGCAGAGAAAATTGGTACGACGATTACTAATAAATACATCGTTATTTATTGCCAAGGAACCTATAACCGATGAGTTAGATATCGGCTACGAACATACGACTAGTAACTCATTTACAATTCAGAGAACGTGCATAAGAAGTCGTTAGCAGATATTATAAAGAATCGGTTGAGACCAAACCATACCGCGATACAGAATTAAAAAGCGCCATCTATTGGCAGAATTTGGAACTAAATACTATGAGGATATTAATATCAATAATTTTCAGTTTTTAGATTTTTTCCTTTGTATACCTATGCCTAATAGTCTACCTTGATGCCAAATATCATGTTTCTAGGTCATCTAGAAGTGGGTTAGGTTTTTGATCTATAAGTGAGTCAGTCAGTCAGTCATAAAAATGCCGGTTTTTAAACGTTAATATATCTATAACTATTTGAACAACATTGATGAAACTTTGGATTCTAGGCAAGCTAATGGACTTTAAGAAATGTGCCAAATTTCATATACGTAGGTTAAATAGTTGTAGAGTTGTGAAGGGGTCAAAAGTAGCTCGAAGTGATTCCTGTAATATTACACACGTCTGCTGCGTCGCCAGTTCCTTTTTTCTCGAACTTGGCTGGACTCGCTGGCGCGAGTCTAGATTCGGCTCATTCTTGTACTACCCCCTAAAAAGTGTTCACACGCACATTACTCAGACCCAGCTCTACTGTGGTCGCACCACGGCGCACAGTGGTCCCATCTTGAAAATCCGTGGACTTAGGGTCGAAAGTCAGAATTCCGGTCTGATTTTTTTATACGTGTTGGACAGTTATACGCCTAGCAATAGTTGTAGGGAAAACTTTTTTGAGAAATTGATACTTTACCAGAAAAAAAATAATCAAGTTTTTTTTGTATGGAGAAATTAACCTTTTATTTTTTTTCTTTTTTTGTTTCAGCTTGTTTAGCCTATGACTTTATAATTACAATAGTATAAGTCATTGTCAATCCAGAAAAAATATAATCTACAGCCGTCACTTGCCGCCGCGCGAGATTTCGATCGCGAAACATGGCTAATTTTTTTCATAAATTTTACTAAGAATGTACCATCATGCTTGTTATTTTTTGTTTAATCGAAAAAAGAAAAAATACGTATCCAATATTTTTTTATAATCTAAAATACGGACTATTAGAATTAAATTATTTTGACCCTGGAAACTACCCTATTGTGAGAAGGCGGGGGTCAATTCTGTTGCCAATAAGGACCGCCATCGCACGGAGTACGTAGATATTTCGACGGGTCACATCAATGCTTTGAAGTTTTTGTAAACAACCAATCATCAACTACGCTGTCACTTAATATCAGCCAATCAAAATCCACGTCGTCACGCTTGGCGCACAGAATGGACCAATCACAGAGTGATATACTCTACAACACAGATGTGTTGCGCTCATTTCATTGGCAAAGACTACTCGAAAGACATGCCATTTTTAGTGTGAATTTTGTAATTCATCGTATTTCATTAAAAATAAGTCATGCTCTACATGACACCCTGTAAGGGCACTACAAGTTATATCACTACGAAATTACTTATTTACACGTGAATATTCACAATTTATCTATAATTAAATATGGTCATCCATCAATTAAAATTATACTACATTAAATTAAATTACATTCACTCATATTATTATTTAATAATGCGTATTATATTGTCATTATAATACGCATTAATTGTGTAAAAACTCTTTTCCACTAAATTCTGGTCAAGCTTGGCCTTGAACATGGTTTTTTATTAATAGCATAGAATATTAGTTCCTACAGTAAGTGAGTCCCAGAGATCTCCTTCACGACTCTGGAAACAATAAAATGGGGCAATCAACAAACCGACTCACTAACATCGTGAGTTTTCACAGTTACATTTTTAATTAAATAGTTAGATTCACTAACTGTGAATGTTTAGTATCTGCCATTTACAGAACCCTCCCAGAGGAATTATGTAATAAGGACCTCAGAAACGCACAATTTAAAAAGTATGCTTAAGCGCTTTTTATTAAGTCGTCTTATGCTTTAGACTCATACGGCCTTATTAATAAAGTGAGTGAGCTGTGTATACAGCCGTTACGCGAGGTCTGACAAACTGGTTATGTGTACGCTAAATGCGAATAAACCAGTATAAATTGATATACGTCAAATAGTTATTCAGAGGTTATAACTTATTTATTAATAAGGCCGATAAAGTATTTATCGATAATGTTAGTTGTGTCGATGGTGTAAGTGAATAAGAATTGTTACCAAGAGCTTGCCGATAAACTGCATTAGCAGTTTGCCAAACTAATGCTATTGTGATTTTGCATGTTTTAGTGAATAAATAAATAATAATAAAATTGTGCCCCATTTCATGTAGCCGTGTTACATACGTTCCACTGCAGGGCACAGACCTTGTCTTAGAGACGCAGTACGGCCTTAACCACTACGCGTGCCCACTGCAGATAAGCAGTTTCAAGCGCTGAGGAAAGAACACCTCAGAAAGGTTTCCTCAGATGTTATCCTTCACAGTTAGCAGAGTTCATCATCAACCCATTATGTCCCCATCGAGGGACACGGGTCTCTTCCCTGAGGAAGGTGTAGGCCATACTCCACCACGGGGGCCAAGTCCGGATTGCTGGAGCTTGCAAGACTAGTGGCTGGTCTTACCGTCAGAAGTTTTCAAGCTGCTTAAGGCCTCTGACTTGGCTTAACTACTCCCATCTGTCGACGGCAGCCGGCACCAATTGCTTTATGATGGCATTGCTAATATAACATCACAAATGTACGTAACATAGAAAACGTTATACGTTCTGGCTTTATGATGCTATACGGGCTGTAGATATCTGACCGTATGCCTTGTGGCTACATGATCTTATACGGGGTCTAGATATCTGTTGGCTTACGTTCTGGCTACATGTTATACGGGCTGTACCTACAGTACATATCTGACCGTATGCCTTGTGGCTACATGATGTTTACGGGGTGTAGATATCTATCGGTATGCGTTCTGGCTACATGTTGTTATACGGGCTGTAAAGAAAGAAAGAAAGAAAGAAAAAAAGAAAGAAAGAAAGATAAACGTTTATTGCAACAACAGACAACACAATAAAAAAAACAATAAAAACACTTAACAAACTTTGTCGCGGTGTGTCTCTGCTGCTGCAAATGGCAGCTGACTCAGCATAGTGCTGAGGGCGGGAACCCTCAGCGCTGATTTTCAGTCAGTGCCAATAGCCCTAAATGCTCCAGAGTGCAGTGTGACCTGTTGCAAACTAATAAATAAGAAAAAAACGTAATAAAATGAAAATATAAAATTTAAAGAGGAAAATAATTTTACATAAACAGCGTAGGTGTATTCAATTCATATCCATGTATTATAACACACATACATAAATACATTATATAGCGAGCAACACTGACGGCAAGCGCCCTCTAAGGGTGACACGGGGTAAACCTCCGCGTCGCTACTCCCCTCACCCCGCAGCTAGGACTAGTTAGTTAGCAACAGGACGCTATGAGCAACTCATGCGTAAGGTGCGCTCTCTTGTTTTAACTCATTGTGTTAAATTGTTAGTGCCTTTATACAACTTAATCCGTATTTGTAAACCGTGTCGTGTTGTGACAAATAAACATTTTATTCCTTTGCACACAAACTCTTTTTAACCAAACCCACTAAAACCCTAGCTAGCCGAGTGGTCGTGGCACCTAACGCCACAATATTATACAAAGACATAATAATATATACATACACATACATGTAACTACAATGTGAAATATAAACAATTAAACATAATAATAATGGATGAAATAAAGATTTCTTCTCCAGCAGAACCAGAACAAATATGCAATCTAACCTGATTGCACATTCATTCCACCTCCACAGGTGTCCGTATAGTTGGCTTTCACGTGGTCGATTTCAGTGATTTCAACTATGCCACCGAACTGTGTATTAATAGTGCCTAATAGTGCTACAAGGCACAATTAGCTAGGACAAGTATTTCCGGAGATATTAAGGCAACTCACTGAGGCAGCCAACTAGACGTCTACTTAGCAGACACATCACGAACGGCTGTATATAGAGTTATGATTTGTATGCCAGATAACTGTGCGCTAATAGTGCTCCCTACATGCCAAGTTTCCAGAATAGTGCTTCAATACAAGCTGAGAAAACATACCCTATTGTTGAGGCAGCTAACTAGACGCTTTTTCTTACCATGATTTCTTCGTAACAGCGTAGAGTTTTAAAACAAAACCTATACCAAAAAACTGTGCGTTAATAGTGCCTCTTAATGAAACACAAGTGCCCCCGAATCACCTATGCGTTTAGCTAAGAAATGTATGCAAACTTCTACGTACTAAACAATAAATTTGCAATAAATTAAAATGAACTCTTATGAAAACGCAATTAGGGTGAAAATTGTTTGCAACAATTATTTGATACCGACAAGCAGAGAAGCGATTATAACACTCGGTGAGTGTCACTCACGGCCATCTAATGGCTAGTTGGTTTAGTACACTGTGCGTCTTGGGCATTGTTGGTCAATAATGGGCTGGTGATGTTGAGTACGAATGCGGGATTACATTCGGGAGTACGAAAAAAAGGATTAAATTTCAAATGTTGTAAGTACCGTATGTCCCGATGCCCCGCTTTAGTGGGATGTTCCCGTTTTAGGGTATCGCACCCAGGGTGCCAAAAGAGACTCTTTTACCTACTCTGCGTTCACTATGTGTCCTTCCCTGTTCAACCTTCTAAGGGCTGTGTCTTAGCAGTAACCAGTCGAAATTTTCACAGAATATGCTATGCTAAGGCAGATTACCTAAAAAAATTAAAACAGAAATTTTTGATTTGAAGATGAAGATTTTTTTATATCGTATAGTTTCTGAGATATAATTTTTTTTTATATTTTTTGGAAAGATAATTTTGATGTATATTACTGCACACAGTACATACTTACACATAATAAATCGACGCAGGACGAAAACCCATGCCGATGTGATGCGCTGGAAGAGTCAAATCAGTTATAACCATGTTGTCACATGACCGAAAAAAACTGATCCCTGGTTAGCGCTTACTAAATTCATGTTCATAGAAAAAAATATTGTACTAGTTTTAATGTCGAAGGCTTCGTTCGTCATTTCTCTAATTATCTCACCGCTTTCTGAGAGAAGAGTCTGCCCACAGCGTCTTACTATCTTAAATTATAAAAAATAGTACATTATTAATTTCACCAATAGATTAGTAATAGTGATTAATTCCATATTTTTGGAAGTGGGAAAGATAAAAAAATGAAATAGTACAGAGTATTAATAGTGATTCGGTAACTAGTATTCGGAAAGGTTTAATATAGTAGTTTACTTTAGTAGTTAAATTAATATACCGACTCCGGATACTTTAGTCCGTGCCATATTTGCTGATTGATATTGAAATGAAATGAAAAATTAAAAATATTTATTTTGTACTAAAAGTGTTACAGAATTTGTCCTGGCTCCCAAACTAGGATACCCTGTGCTATGGGTAGCCAGGCACTTTCGTATTTGCTTGTACATACATTATGCATAATTGCAGTTTACTTATATCTAATTAAGTTACGTTTAAGCTTACCAGTTTGTTTAAGCACAACACAGTGTTAAAATCATTTAAAAAAAAGAAAAAAGAAAAGTAGCACGACACAGTAGTTTTTTTGTTGTTTATTATTTTTTCACTTTTGTTCTTACATGTACCAAAACCTCAATGTATGTAAAAGTTCACATTAATTTCTTGGCTAAACGCATAGGTGATTCGGGGGCATTTGTGTTTCATTAAGAGGCACTATTAACGCACAGTTTTTTGGTATAGGTTTTGTTTTAAAACTCTACGCCGTTACGAAGAAATCCATGGTAAGAAAAAGCGTCTAGTTGGCTGCCTCAACAATAGGGTATGTTTTCTCAGCTTGTATTGAAGCACTATTCTGGAAACTTGGCATGTAGGGAGCACTATTAGCGCACAGTTATCTGGCATACAAATCATAACTCTATATACAGCCGTTCGTGATGTGTCTGCTAAGTAGACGTCTAGTTGGCTGCCTCAGTAAGTTGCCTTAATATCTCCTGAAATATGTTTCCTAGCTAATTGTGCCTTATAGCACTATTAGGCACTATTAATACACAGTTATGTGGTATATTCGAAATTACTGAAATCGACCATGTGAAAGCCAACTATATGGACACCTCCACAGAGGAAAAAAAATCCTTATAGTTATAGTATCTTTGTACATATCTGACCGTATGCCTTGTGGCTACATGATGTTTACGGGGTGTAGATATCTGTCGGTATGCCTTGTGGCTACATGATGTTATATGGGGTGTACGTATAGGGCGGAATGCGTTCTGGCTACATGATGTTATACGGGGTGTAGATATTGGACGGAATGGGTTCTTCCGGCTGTCTCCCACGGAGGTACACCGTAAAAAGGTCCACTGTCGTCCTGCGGAAGACAACGAAAAAAACCCATCGTAATAAGTTCTTAAATACTTTCAGCATTGCAGCAGAACAATTTATATGTTTTTAAGCCATCAGGCACCTGGCCTCTCTAACAATAAGTCCTGTAAAACACGACGGAAAAAGGTAGATAAGCCTGGCGGGCATACCTGCTTCTAACGTGTCAGACGTAGCCTTTGGATTCGGCTTTTTCTGCGTATCTAAAAACTGATACCTCAGCTCTCCAAGTGCAGAAAAAACGCTTGTCACGAACAAGGATACCTAAACCAACTCTCGTAGAATCCAGCGGCTATTTCCACGCAGCTGTCTGTCCCATAGGTACGACAGACGTTCTTGAGCTGTGTCTGTGTTTTTCACGATTGAATCGGGTTTCAATGCGCGAAACAATATTTAATTTTTCTCTTCCCCTAGCAACGAAAATGTTCTGCGCCCTGTAAACGGGTCGTTTGCGTGGGTTTTAGCACCTTTGTGGTCAGCTCAGTTCCGCTTAAGTTTCGAATCGTTTGTTTTTTGTTATTGTGGAATATTCATACATATCTACATAAATTCACGCCTTCACCCCGGGGGTGGAAGTAGAAACTAGGAATCCCACAAAACCTTTTTCGCTTTATCAACATTGATTAGTCGCTGCATGCGCGCTCACCAGTTTCAGATCATTATTTTTTATACTGTTCTTCGCTAATACGGTATATTTCGGAATATTACCTTTCAAACAGGATGTAGCGCCACGTGTTTGTAGGCATGTGAGGTGGGCACCCTGAACAGTATGGAAACAAAAAAACAACCTTTATGCTTGCAATAAGGATGTTTTAGGCAGACTCTATTCGTACCACTTCTATCATTTAATTTCTTGTTAAAATTCAATATAGGGTAATCAGATTAATGTCAGTTTTTTTTGTAAACTTTAGTATCTTTATTTAACTAACTACTTTACTACATAAATTAAGAATAAAATGAAATTAATGTACGAACTTAAACAATCAACAACTGTTTAGTTCTATATCCTTAGTTTAAGTTGATCTCACTAGAGGGCGGTGTGTGTATCGTGTATCGCGGGATAGATTTTTCTTTTTCGTTCTATATAAGGCAATTATTGTTTGATCAAAGCTGTTCCCAAATTTCAACCCACAAATTTCTCTGGTTTTATTATTTCTAGTAGTTAGCAGTAAACAACAACCATGCTAAGCATTTAAATGAAACAATTTTTGTCGCTGAAACTTTTGAAAAAACATGAGGAAACCTGAGTGACTGAATTTTTTTGTCACTAATTGGAATGAATAATACAACATGGTCGTGTAAATCAGATAGTATTAGTAATTAGTCAGAAGACCAATTGAATGCGTTACCCGTTAAAGGTGTGGTGATCTGCCGCGGAGCCACCACCTTAGAATCTGATCATTTATATCTTACAAGGATGTTCGTCAAACGAACATAACGTGCGTATGCCGTTATCGGCTGTACGTGCCTTATGTAATGATAAAATAGACGTTGATTGTGGCTCTGCTGCGGAGCGTAGGTACTCTCTAGCAGAGCCACAAAGATGTACTCAGAAAAGATAAACGCTCCCGTTTTTGGATTAAAACTGTTGTACGAGTAGTGTGTTATTGCGTACGTGTTAAAAATATCATTATTAGACAATGGTTTTATTTATTTTACGTTTACTAAAATTTTATTAGAAATTGCCTCGTTATAGATATGTTAGCAATTTTTTTCTAAACTGTCGTTTACAAGAAAGCATTTCGATTAAATCAACTTGTAATCAATAGTAAATACACGGTTAGGAAATAAGACACGTTTTACTTACATTTTACTCTGTTAACTCTACAATCGGCCATACATTTGGCGTATAATCCAGGATTCCAACATTCTTGGCATAATCCGACCGCATGAAAACATGCGGCCTCCACCAATCCGGACTTGGCCCCCGTGGTGGAGTATGGCGTCTACCTTCCTCAGGGAAGAGACCCGTGCCCCTCGGTGGGGACATAATGGGTTGATGATGATGATGATGATGAAAACATAACGTTTTGGTGGCAAAAGCTAGCTACTCATTAGTCCCAACCCGCAGTCTTGAGGTAAACTGGGCAAAAAATAAACGTACCTACCTACTGCGTACCTACATTTAAAAAATTAAATTCAACTCACGAAGACATGTTTTTAAAGAAATTGGCAATGTGTCTGAAGACTTTTTGCAGCATCATGAGGATTGTGGGCGTCGCCTCTTCCCTGGGCCTTCGGTATACCTGCAACGAAATGCGTCATGTATTTTGAACACGGACACGTCCGGTGAAATTAAATTTAATGTACCTATATAATTCAGACGTAAGACCATTTCATCATCAACCCATCATGTCCCCACCGAGGGGCACAGGTCTCTTCCCTGAGGAAGGTATAGGCCATACTCCACCACGGGGGCCAAGTCCGGATTGGTGGAGGCTTGTAAGACTAGTGGCTGGTCTTACTGTCAGAAGTTTTCAAGCCAGCCTAAGGCCTCTAACTTGGCTTAACGACTGCCATCTATCGACGGCAGCCGGCACCAACTGCTTAACGTGCCTTGCGAAGCACGGAATCGCTCGGAAAAATGCCACTAGCGTTAGTCATTGACGGTGACCCATCCATGGACTGAACGCGCCAAATGATGCTTAACCTTAGTGATCGTTTAAGATCACTCAGGCAGCCCAAGCTACGAGCGATTCCATATAAGACCATTTATATGGAATAAAATAAAATAAATTCTTATACAGGGTGTTAAAGTTGCGTAGCTATGTTTATGTGATGGATGGTTGCGAATAGATTGCACGGTGAGTTTTATAAATAGGTTTTTGTTTTCAAATATTGATAATTCACATGTAGTTTCACGGGAGAAATATTATTTATACTATTCTAGTTCTATTTCTGCAAAAAATATTTCAAAAGTCTCGACTTTGCACCTTAATCTCTCGTAAACCGTTGAAGTCTCAACTATGGTTTCTTGGGAAAAAAAAATTGGTATGATATATAGGGAATGCGTGGTTTTCCGAACCAGCTGCGGTTCTTTAATACCCAGTATAGTTCAATTAGGACGGTAGGACGACCAGCCACAACCTGGACAGACGACCTCATCCAAGTGGCGGGAAGACGCTGGATGCAAGCCGCTTCCGACCGGTCTTTTTGAAAATCCATGGAGGAGGCCTATGTCCAGCAGTGGACGTCTTGTGGCTGAATGATGATGATGATGATGATAGTTCAATTATTAATAGTAATTGCACTATCTATGGTCCCACTCTTCCGTCTGCTACAGGACCGGCCATTCATATCTGCTAGCTTCAACTCACCACAGTGGCCTGTGATCAGATATTCGGTACACAGGTAATTGTAGGTGCTACGAAATGTTAGTTAGAATAATTTACAGTGTTATTGTTTATGTTAATTTTAGACATATATAGATATGTATTTAATAAAACTTTTATTGAATTTTAAATGATCTCTATTTTTTCCATTGATTTTTGTATTTTCTACCTACCTATCTATTTAAGCTAATTCGAGCACTTCAGTTATTACTTCGACCAGAATTTAATTCGCACTCGTGAAGTGTAGTATTTGAACAAAATGTTTCTTTTAGATTTTGCGATTGGAGCAAATTAAGGAACCAATTTTATCTTACGCAATATCCGTGTGCGTAAAAACGCGTGCGTCTTGATCTTTGAATATTAATACAAGGCTGTAGTGAGTAATTAACAGAGATTAACATACATACATAAATAAGCTCACGCTTGTATCCCAGATGCGTAGGCGGAGACCAGTCACTGCCACTTGCCACGATCCTGACAGATTACTTTCGTTTCGTGGACCCAAACTTATAGATTATTATATTTTTACGTTTAAAATACTTACACCTTATTTATTGAAGCGATCGACTAAGTGTCAACATGTCAAAAATTTGGTTTTTCAATATGCCACATTTATAACACTGCATAATATTTAGAAAAGATACAAAACGATATGCCTAATAAATACCACTAAGCAATAAACACAATAATACCGTTATTACCTGATTTATCCCTCACTCGCAGTTTATTTAACTAAACATTTTATTTTATCATGAAAATATCATTTGCTTAAGATCTATGCCCCAAAAAATACCTAAAATTTCAGTGGTCCTCAAATAAAAGCGAGGATCGCCAAATATGTTCGCAACTAGTAAAGATGACGGACTTTTGTTTAAAGGCCGATTATGATCGATTATTATATGCTAATGCGCTACGCGAAGTACATAGCGTAGGAAGAAGTAGGAGAGCTGACTACGAACCTCTTTCTTAATTAAAAAAAGTAAGATAGGCAAAAAAAAGTAAGATAACCACTCTGACGCCATATTTACTCACGATTGACGTTGTTGATGCGAGTGCAACTTTTTTATGCTATTTTATTTTCTTTAGTCTATTCATCATTGTAAATAAGGTACTCGTATTGGTAAAGTTTTTCGGTTCATCGTCCAGTTGTTGTTGTACTTTTGTGTTTGTTATTACGAAACGGAAAATATGGGCGAGCCGGGACTCAACTCTTTCTGCCAAACCTATGTAGGTACACGTACACGATGCAAGCAAAACTGCGTGCATGCGCTATTTTGAGTGAGATGTAAGTTTGAGAGACGCTGTGTCTTTGTTTACCTTTAGTCGTTCGCTTCAGTAAAAAGAATATGGATAAGATTTGTAGACATTCATGTAAGTCGTAAAAATACTACTTACTATCTAATATGAGTAGTAGATATTTCTAATATAGTAGTATTTTTATACTAACATTAATTTAGGTAGTAAGTTCTGTTTAGGTACACATTATCTGCCCTACCCCTCTTTCTTTTCAACATTAAAATATTTTTAGGCTGGCTGGAAGAAATTTCTTTTAAAATGAAGATTTGCGCCTTGGCACTTAATTTACCATAAACCTGTTATTAAAATTTCGTTTGCATGTAGACGTTGAACTTAGAATCTACATATATTAGTACCTACAATGTCTACCTAGATTACTATTCGTACTTATTGCCTTACCCGTTGTCTCCTTTGAATTTGAAGACTTCTAGCGTTCTGTGGTTCTTTTCCGATCTTCCCGAATTGCTGGTACTGCAAAATTAAATAAGTAGATTAAATTACCAAGCAAATTGATTTCACTGCTAACCAAAAGGACACGATACCAACTCAACCTGCTAGGCTGAGTTTCATAATAAGTACTACACTTTGTAGTATAGATGATTGTGACAAGTCGAGTTACATTGCATCATTATCATCATCATATTTTCCCCTAAATGCCGTTTCACATGGTCTCTCGCATTCACGGAGTTTCCACCGACTCAACGACATCGTCCGACCATAGAGCCGCAGGTCTGCCCACTGACCGTCCTCCTGTTCTCGGCCGACACTCTGTGATTTAGGTAAAACACAGTGCGCTATGTTTTACCTAAAACTTTCTCACCTGATAGTCGCTGAGGCTGACTGGCTTGTCGAACACGAGCCAGATCACTGCCTCATTGCACTCCGGGGTCGTCAGCGAGCCGGCGTACGCGTAGTAAGAGTTTAGGTTCGGACTGAGCAGTAACCTGTACAGGGGATGGAATTAAACTTAACGTTCGCTTAGGGTTAACCTAAGCGATTTAGTTCACATGTCGAGTCGGACTCGCCCACCGAAGGTTCCGTACAAATTTGTAGAGGACCGTTTTTTTCCTTTTTAGTTCGCTTCACATCATCAACCTATTATGTCCCACCGAGGGGCACGGGTCTCTTCCCTGAGGAAGGTATAGGCCATACTCCACCACGGGGGCCAAGTCCGGATTGGTGGAGGCTTGTAAGACTAGTGGCTGCTCTTACTGTCAGAAGTTTTCAAGCCGCCCTAAGAAGGCCTTTGACTTGGCTTAACGACCGCCGACGGCAGCCGGCACCAACTGCTTAACGTGCCTTGCGAAGCACGGAACCGTTCGGAAAAATGCCACTAACGTAGTCATAGACGGTCGCCCATCCATGCACTGAACGCACCCTATGCTGCTTAACCTTTGTGATCATGTAACATCACTCAGGCAGCCGGGGCTAAGAGCGATACTTATATTTACGGGTATTTCGAAATTTGAGATACACCTGATTTTTTTTCTGAATTTTCGATATTTTTTTGTGTAAAAACATAAGTAGACATAACTGTAATACATACAGTATATTTATGAGAAATAAACCAAAATACATACATAATTACGATAGGATTAACCAGTCTCATTCTGTAAACATAAACATAAACATAGGCCTTACCTACTTAGGTTACTATTAATATAGGAGAGCAATTCTTTGTCGAGTATATTGGACACTTCCTCTATCCTTCAATAGGCCAATTGAAGCACGATTTGACAATCAATTGATCGAATTACTTAGCAGTTTCATCAAAAAAGGTCGCTTTCATTCGAAACGGTATCGTAAGCTAGGGATGTATCTACCAGTGGGTATATAATTAGTTGGAATAATTGAGTATATTTCTGTAGAGATTGTAGAGATAAACATTAAATATTAAACATTTAAATACAGCCACATACATTGCTTATGGCCCCGCACTAGGATACCCTGTGTCGTGGGAACCAGAAACAGCGACATCACAAACATGCAAATATGCAACTCCTGAGTTTTTTTTGTCTCCAGCCGGGTTTTGAACCCGGGACCTCTCGCATGCTAGGCAGATGCGCTAACCGCTGCGCCACAGAGGTCGCCAATAATAACGTGTGATAATAAACGTGTCCTCGATCTAAAGTTGATCGATTGAAGTTTGATTTATTCCTTTTCCAATTATTGACCTTTATTTGCCATCGCCATGAATCGCTCGTAGCCCCGGCTTGTTGAGTGATCTTAAACGATAGCGAAGGTTAAGCAACATAGGGCGCGTTCAGTGCATGAATGGGTGACCGTCTATGGCATTTTTCCGAGTGGTTCCGTGCTTCGCAAAGGAACGTTAAGCAGTTGGTGCCGGCTGCCGTCGATAGATGGCAGTCGTTAAGCCAAGTGAGAGGCCTTAAGAGCGGCTTGAAAACTTCTGACAGTCCAGCCACTAGTCTTACAAGCCTCCACCAATCCGGACTAGTTTGTACATCGACAGTTTTCATGTATTTGTACGCTGAGTCAGTTGCCTTTTGTGGCAACCTTGACACAACACAGACTACATCTATGGTTTTGTTTTAATTTATTTGTTTTTCTTTGTCTGTTGCGTTAAATATGATTTATTATTATGTTATAAATATATATAAATAATAAATATAATAAACTCACGCCCGTTATCCCCGAAGGGGTAGGCAGAGGCACCAGTCTCTAGAACTGGACCCACGTTTTTGCCGAGTTTATTAGGTCCCAAACGTGACAAGTGGCAAGCCTGTCGCCGTTATCCGGGCACAATTTATCAGCGAATGGTGTTGCTGTACAAACAAATGTACGTAACTAAAAGTCATTGGTACATGCGTGGTTCGAACCCAGACCCTCATGATCGAGAAGCAAGGGTCAACCCCACTACGCCACCACCGCTTATATGTTACTTTTCTATTAATTTTGTTTCTGTGATGTGTCTTGTTGAGATAATTTAAAATTCTTATCTTATTCTTATTTTTAGATTTTTTAAATTTTTTGTGCAATAGCAAACTAACCAACTATGTGAAGATAAAGCGACCTAGTAGGATTAGCCAGAAAGCCTATTTGGACTCTCAAAAAGCCCCCAGAAAATAAAGTACTTACGTTACGTCTAGCAGGATGCCGCTGATCCGTTTTCCGGTCTTCTTGAGAGCCGGCAAGTACTGCAGGACTTCGTCGACTGCCGTAAAGTCCTTGTTGTAATGTTCCTCGAACACCTGTCTCGAGGGGAAACGGACTTCATTGTGACTTAGTTTAGTTTCTCCTTTACATATATACATACATAAAACCACGCTTGTATCCCAGGGGGGTAGTCAGAGACCATTTGCCACTCGTCATGATCCTGATAGGTCACCATCGCCTCATCGACTTCGTTCATAAATTTTCCACTACATAAAATAAAAAATAAATAAATAAACTCACGCCCGTTATCCCCGAGGGGGTAGGCAGAGGCACCAATCACTAGAACTGGGCCCACGTTTTGCCGAGTTTATTAGGTCCCAAACGTGACAAGTGGCAAGCCTCCATTACATGTCTCATGTTTATGGGCTTGTCACACCTACCGAAGAACTTATGGTCGATGAAGTATATAATGGTGTACATTACATAGAAATGGGGTGATTTAGACTGGTTTGTGGCGTCTTTACCTCTAGTAAACTCACTCTCTGGACTCCGAAACAAAATTTGTTGAATAATTTACGAAAATTTGTGATTACCATGTTTCCTATTATGTTTAAGAATTTGGTATTAGGTGCGTGTGAATCATTTAAAAAAATATATTTGTCTGACGCCGATCGTACGACACTAATTAAACCATAGTTTTTTTTAGATATTTGTTAAGTAAAAGTAACGAAATAAATTAAATAAAAATCCCCTGTTATATCCAGTGAATAAATCCAAAAAAGTCTTGCACCATGACATTTGCGACATTATTCAGCAGATAAATTTGTATGACTGATGGAGTCCTGCACATGACATGCGCAACCCTATCCAGCAGATACATTTATATGACTGACGAATGTTAGCTATACTACGTTACATTAGATTAGAACTCTTTATTGTACACAGCAGAAAAAAAAAAGGTTCCTAACCTTACATTTATCCTTACATTACATACTTACATTACAGAAGACTGCCATGATTGCAAGTCCATCTGGTACTTTCAGAGCATCCTGCACTGACAGATCCGCTCTGATGTGGACGAAGTGGATCTCCATCGGGAACCTGTTGCAAGGGATTTCGATAATTAAAACAGCGTGTTTATGTGTTTATCGGTGTTCGAATACGACCATCCCGACTCATTCTATGAGTGTCGTAATAAAACTCTAAAGAAGTTTAGGAGATAGGAAACAGCCCTGTTTGTGGTCTAGAGTCTAATTACATAAGTAACTAAGGATATTGAGGAGAGTAAATCTCCTCTGCGATGCAACCTACCTGTGCAGAGCGTGGGGATTATGGGCAAGCCCCTCTAAGGAAGGCATTTAGCTAACCCTGGAAATGGTATATGTCCAACATTGACTGATATTGACATCGTATCCAGAGATTTGCTTTTGAATTAAGGTCTTGTTTTACAATTTATTTAAACTCTTCGTCACGACTAGTGTATACACAGAACTGTGAGTGTATACAAAACATCATAGACGAAATTGAATCACGAGAAGCAATGTTGATCAGAATTTCATATCAGGAGGTGTTATTATTTATTACCCATTACTGTCATACCGGGATAGTATGTAAATATATGTATGTATATTAGAATAATTAAATAGATCGTCGTCGTCTTGCCTTAGATATGTGTAAAGGATGAAGAAAGATTAAGCAATATCAAGCGAATGTGGATGGAGGGCTGGTAAAGAACTCTCCAGGCGGAAATTTCGACCAAACACCGCAAACAAAGGGCAAAATAAAAGGTACCCGAAATCGGCGTGCATCAATGCAATGACTAATTAATGTCGATGAAGCAAAATTGACCTATCAGGATCGTGGCAGTCTGTGCTGGTCTCTGCCTACTCCTTTGGGTACCCCTCTCAGTATATCGTCGGTCAGAAATATTTAGTTTTCAGTAATTGACGTTTAGAGATTTTAAATTTTTTTATATGTTACAGTAAAATCAATGTTTCCCTACTGGAATTAGTCTTTTTGTGACGGATAAAAAAAATACGTTTTTGATTTGTACCGTTAGTGATTCGGAAATTCATAATTTCTACCATTCTGCATATTTAACTCAAAAATCGTATTTTTGGAAATGTAGCCGGTAATGATTCCGACTGACGATATGTACGTATCTATACACGGGTAGTTAAAATGGCTTTTCTTACTTGATTCCATTGATGGCATGTTCCGAAAGCCAGTGAAAATGGATCTGCTCCAATCGGTAGACGTACTTCAGGGGACCACCCGTCATGGTAGGGTGCATTGACACGGGGCCCTCGGTTGTAAATTGTACTGGAACGTAAGATTGGTTAATGATTTGATGAAACCCTGGCGTTAGTTAAACCCATGCCTATTGACATTGTTTTTATTTGTCAGTTCCTTATATGATCGACGACCTCTGTGGCGTAGTGGTTAGCGCATCTGCTTACCATGCGAGAGGTCCCGGGTTCGATCCCCGGCTGGGGAGAAAAAAAAAAACTCTAGGTCTTGGATGTTTACATGTTTGTGACGTCGCTGTTTCTGGTTCTCACGACACAGGGTATCCTAGTGTGGGGCCGGAAGCAATGTATGTGCCTGTATGTAAATGTTATGTTATGTTATGTTTGTTTTCTGTTTTTTCGTCTTTTTTAGTTTTAATTTCACCTAAATGCTGTGGCGTAGCGTGGGTATCAGCCGCCCGGGGCGGAAGAATTTGCGGCCCTCTTATTTAGTCCAGTCCATTATTGGCTCCGACACTTACTAGTATTGCAGAAAATAATTAAAAAATATGTCACATAACAAAAGTGTTATCCAATTTTTTCTACGAGTACAAATTTCCTCCGACAGTTTATTCTTGTCGATTACCATGAGTAGCTAGCTATGTTTGTGATATTAAGTCGAAATTTTTAATTCAGCGTCTCCGTCTTGTACAGAATACCCCTTATTTGTATCGTTTCGAATTTAAAGCGCAACAGAAATATAAAATGGTTCAAAAGTGTACAAAATATCTTTATTCATTCATGGAATGTGAAATTTTGCCACCCCCTAAAAGTGCCGCCCGGGGCGGTCCGCCCCCTCCGCCCCCCTACGCCACGCCACTGCCTAAATGTATAAAAGTGTGTTTTGGTGTGAAAATAAAATCATTATCTATCTATTCTCACTTTATGCCCATAAGTGGCCGCGGTCACCAGCGTGCTGGTTTCGTAGGCACTGGGCCTACGAAAACTGGAACTTGTGGTTCCCATCTATCCTGAGACGTGACGCATCTAGATAGTAGATAATATTAAACTACATGGCGTTGACCTCAGTCCGGGTATTGTCTACATTTGTCTGCACTTTCAGCAAATCATTTCCCGGCCATCACAAAAATGTTTTATTGCAACTGATGACCGAGCAATCTATGGCTGGGCCATGTGTTGCAATATTCTGCAATAATTTGGCGGACAATGCAGACTCCTAATTTAGCTACAAAATCCCAATGCCATAACAATAGAGAGCGATTGGAACACCAAAAGAACAAGCTGGGCAATGTTGCATAAATATCGATCGCTCAGTAATCGTTCGGCAACCTATAAAACAATACCAAGTATGGCTGGTATTTCACGAAATGTTGCAGGCCACTGTGTTGCAGCTACAAATTGCAGTAAAACATAGCCCGTTTAGAAGCCCCATAAGACGGGGGTATATAGGAGAAGCATGGGACCAGAGCGTGGAAAAAACGCGACGCGTTTTATAGATTTCCCGTCCTCGGACTTATCTATGAGGCCTCTGTCCAGTCTCTTCAGTACATTTTGTATAAAAATGTCTTTTGTTTGCTGCCCCCTCATCCCTCGCCCTTCTTATGTGCTCCACGTATCCCTCACCTGTGTGTCCATTATTGAGCGCAGTCACCAGCGTGCGGGCATATCCGGCTAGTTTCAGAGGCTCTGGGCCAAAGAATTCGTGGTTTCTGTCGATGATGACGTGGCGCGTCTGGATGTCGATGGGAGACTGTCGCGCGCTGCCAAACTTGCATTCTTCGCCCGGCCATGACGCTTCCTCTATGGATTCAGAATGTTATCATTACCAAACAACTACTATGCTAAGTGTAACGGTATCAAGCCAAAATTGTTTTATGCGGTTGGTCAAATTAATTGTTTTTTATAATGTTTACGAAGAATGTTTTATAAAACTTGTACTTTTCTCTTGGCAAGAAAAATTTCATTGAGGAGTCATGAATTCAAAATGAAAATATTTAATTTCGTTAAAATATGTAGCTACTGGGGGACATATTCTTCTCCACATAAAAAAATCTATTAATTCTGAAATCAATAGGTATATTTGAGGTTCAATAGTTTTTTTGTGTTTATCACGTTTTTTTAATTTGCTTAGGGATACGGTATATAAAACACGTAGCTAATTACTACCTAAGGTTGCAAACATCAAACCTTGAATATCGAGGAAATATTCTTCTTTTCTGGGTAATATTGAGAGGAAGTGACGACGCATTGGTTCAATTAGTGCCTCGGAATCGTAAAAAAATACCAATTTCTGGAATAAAGATCGAACTTCTATTAGCGTCATACAGAGGTTTTTTAGCTCGATACCTACCACTGTACCACCACTTCGCTGGTGCCGTTGGTGGTTTGGACTCGATGAGGTGATTTCTTGAGTATTTCGACGTTTTATTGCCCCAATTTCGGTGCCGCGAGGTGACTAGTGGACCTGCAAGGAACGGAGTCAAGGGCTAAGTAGCTAAGTGTTTAGGGCAATTCTGTTTGAAAACTGCAGCTCCTATTCGCGTAATCATGCTAAAGATGAAGAAAAATATCTAATATCTGCGGTATTTATGTACCTTGGACCAGAATCGCCGTAGTGCGGTGTTGCACGTGTGATAAAAAAATCTGAGTGAAACTTGCAGGGGATGTATTCCTCTACCTGATATGCGGCTTATCATTTCATAAACCTACTTAACAATGTCACATATCTGTGGACACCAAAGAAAATAATGTTACCATACTAGTTTACCGTTTGGGAAGGTCTACCAGTTTGGAAAGCATTCACTGCAGTCAAGACAAAGCCTTAGTTACATTGTAGGCGTAGGATAGACTTTCTCTATTTCTCACCGTGACAGAGTTTGAATATTTGGTAGGCTGGAAAGAGACGCTACATTGTCACCGTGGATAATAGCCGAGTCAATTGGCGGATCACCAGTAGGAACGAGTTACCTTACACTGCAATCCGTAGTTTATTATGACGAATCGATGTACCTACATTGCATCTTAGTACTTTCCTGCACTGTAAGTAGAGTTGTCATAGTAACCCATGAATTGTATTGTTCTATGAAAAAGACCTATGGTCTTAGCCCGGCAGATTTACTTACCTTAGACAGGGTAGAGAATGTGCTTTAACACCTAGCTAGAGAATGCCTTTGAAGACGATAGGTTACCAACTTCGTCATGCTATTATGACGGCATGATTGTTCGGAGAAGAAGGAATTCCTGGCTCAGTAACATCAGGGAACAGATGGAAGTAACCAGCGATGAAGACCTCTTTCTCTTGGCAAGAAATGAAGAGGCATATGGATGGGGAGCTGACGGCCAACCCCATTTAGAGGAGAGGTGCAGCAAGTTAGAAACACAGCAAGACGAAGTTTAACAAACCGAGCAACTAGGCCGAAGTACGTACCCAGAACGCACAAAACCATGAGGTGTCTCAGCATCTTCCTTCCTGTTGCTACGGGCTGCGTGGGACGAATGTCTCACTAAACCACGTGGGAACGCCGCATTCCATCGAGCTACTCTGATTAATTACTGAACGATCGTTTCGCGAGTAATGCTGGAATAAAAACGGGTCGCTGTTGCTGTATCTCACCGTTTGATCCCTCTTTGCCTCGTGGACTGCCTCATTGGATTGACTATCGTCGACCGGTCGATCGTCGATCAGCAGGGAGATCTAGGGTTGCAAGACAGCAAGAAGCATGCCTTGAGGGGTAGAGGATATTATGTCCAGCAGTGGATGAATGCAGGCTGAGTTATTGTAGAATCAAATACCTAGTTCTCCAACAGTAATCTTTTTAGCTGGCGGGAGTCCCTGTAATCTTTGGTAGAGTCACGATAATTACTAACAAGAGACTACTTGATATGTTTGTCATAGGTGATGCTTTCTGGTCTGAGCTCAAAATAAGTTTTATTTTGAATGTCATGGTAACAATTTTATGCATGTTATTGACGTTCGCTTTGGGGCATATATGAGCCAAAGGATTTTCGTTGCTGTGCATCGCGGTAACGCGGCCAGTATCATGGGAAATTTTGGGTCGGATTTGGCTCGGGGCAATTTATTTGGTTAGGTTATTTTTATTATTATTTAATATTGTTTTGACATATAAGTACCTGATATAAGTTTGAAAAGAAAGCATATTAATCCGTCACGTCACTGCTGCTGTGGGTGCAAGATAAGGGTTTCATAGGTAATCTAAACAATAGCACTATCTATCCAATAGCCATCTGCAGGAGTTGGGTTGGGGTTGGGATTTTATTTCTAATTAAATTAGAACCAAACGGTGGCATCTAATGGAAAAAATCGATACCTCTCGATTGTTTTTGCGTTCATCATCTGATTGTAAATTGAAGAATAACAACAAATGAATTCCTATATTTAAACACTAGCTGTTGCCCGCGACTACGTCCGCGTGGGCTTTAGTTGAGTAAAGTGTTTGCAAATAAGGCTTTCATACTAATTTCGCAATCCCCCCTTACACCATTAAGGGATTCATACTAACTTGGCACCCCCCCTTTTTACCCCCTTAAGGGATGATTTTCGAAAAACTATTTTACATGTTTTTCATGACTTTTAATGAAGGACCTTCATATTGAATCTCATTCGAATAACTTCAAAAACGGCAAAGTTTCATACTAAGTTTGCACCCACCTTTTTCCCCCTTAAGAGATGATTTTTAAAAAACTATTTTACACATATTTCATAATTTTAAATGAAAAACCTTCGTACTAAATTTTATTCGAATAACTTCAAAAACGGAAAAGTTTCATACTAACTTAGAACCCCCATTTTACCCCCTTAAGGGATGAATTTTCAAAAATCCTTTCTTAGTGCTCCCCTACGTTAAAAAAGGAACCCCTGTGCAAAATTTCAAGTTTCTAACCCTTATAGTTTAGGCCCTGCGTTGATATGTCAGTCAGTCAGTCAGCTTCTTCTTATATATATATAGATAACTAGCTGTTGCCCGCGACTACGTCCGCGTGGGCTTTAGTTGAGTAAAGTGTTTGCAAATAAGATAGGGATACTTTTAGCGCATGCGAAAGAGCTTTCATACTAACTTTGCACCCCCCTCTTACGCCCTTAGGGGATGATTTTCAAAAAACTATTTTGCATGTGTTTCATGACTTTCAATGAAGGCCCTTCATATTGAATCTCATTCGAATAACTCAAAAACGGCTAAGTTTCATACTAAGTTTGCACCCCCCCCCTCTTCCCCCTTAAGGGATGATTTTCGAAAAACTATTTTACATGTGTTTCATGACTTTCAATGAAGGACCTTCATATTGAATCTCATTCGAATAACTTCAAAAACGGCTAAGTTTCATACTAACTTTGCACCCCTTTTTTCCCCCTTAAGGGATGATTTTTTAAAAATTATTTTATTTTATACCTAATAAACTCGGCAAAACGTGGGTCCAGTTCTAGAGACTGGTGCCTCTGCCTACCCCTTCTGGGAATAACGGTCGTGAGTTTATTATTTATTTTATTTTATACGTGTTTCATAATTTTAAATGAAGAACCTTCGTACCAAATTTCATTCGAATAACTTCAAAAACGGCAAAGTTTCATACCAATTTTGAACCCCCATTTTACCCCCTTAGGGGATGAATTTTCCAAAATCCTTTCTTAGTGCTCCTCTACGTTACAAAAGGAACCTCTGTGCAAAATTTCAAGTTTCTAACCCTTATAGTTTAGTCCCTGCGTTGATATGTCAGTCAGTCAGTCAGTCAGTCAGCTTCGCGTTTTATACATATAGAAGACTAGCTGTTGCCCGCGACTTCGTCCGCGTGGGCTTTAGTTGAGTAAAGTGTTTGCGTTTGCAATTAAGATTGGGATACTTTTAGCGCATGCGAAATAAATAAAACCATACTACTCTCTCTGAGAGAAGACCTATTCCCTGCAGTGGGACATATACTCGTATAGGCTGTTTACTATGGGTTGTATTTTAAAGAACTGAGAAATATTTGTAAACACATGAACGGAGAAATAATAAGAAGAATTGAGAAAATTAGATAGAACGACCAATATGAAAAAAAATAAGAAAGTAAGCAAGTATTTACGGTGGTATTTAAACACATGGAAGAACAAAGAAATTGAATTCAAAAATCGCAGCGAAATGTTTAATAATCGAAGCGACGATACGAAGTAAATACGAAGAACTTTTATACCTTCTAAAGTTGCAACCCCCATAAGTATTGAATTCACAAAAAGGGCTGTCGGCAATTATCAATAACTTTATCAGGAACTTATAACCCAAATACAACATTTTATTGAAATAACTTTGAATATCAGAGAGCTTTCATTCTAACTTTGCACCCCCTTTGGGATGATTTTCTAAAAACTACTTGACACAATGTTTCATGACTTTCAGTGAAGGACCTACATACTGCATTTCATACATAACTTCAAAAACGGCAGAGTTTCATACTAACTTTGCACCCCCCTTTTACCCCCTGAAAGGAATGATTTTCGAAAAACTATTATACATGTATTTCATGACTTTTAATGACAAACCTTCATATTGAATTTCATTCGAATAACTTTAAAAACGGCAAAGTTTCATACTAAATTTGCACCCCCTTTTTCCCCCTTAAGGCATGATTTTTGAAAAACTATTTTACACGTGTTTCATGATTTTAAATGAAGAACCTTCGAACTAAATATCATTTGAATAACTTCTAAAACGGCAGGTGTCATACTAACTTTGCACCCCCCTTTTATCCCCTAAAGGGATGATTTTCGAAAAACTATTTTACATGTGTTTCAAGACTTTCAATGAAGGATCTTTATTCTGATTTTCATTCGAATAACTTCAAAAACGGCAGGGTGTTCCTGACGTCACGAACGGACCTCCGCGGGCTGCGGCGGCGGCGCGGGAGCAGCGGGGCTTCGGACCGGTTGGACGGGCTCCGCGGCCGACACTCACTCGCTCAGACCGTTTTTCGCGATCGCACGCACGTCGGCGCATCTTACAGTTTAGAATTTAATATATCTACCAGAACCTACGGAAATACATCGTGTTTTATTAGTCAAGATATCCCGACGGTTTCCTAAAGGAGCTTGACACTCAGCCAGTGGTCCTTCGAGCGCAGAAGCCAGAGGTTCTTCGAAAGGAACAAGATCGCCGTCTTTTTGCTGCTCAATTCGCCGTGGACTTTGGACTCGCCGCTGCGGACGCGTAGAGGGCAGTCTACCAAAACGGACTTTTTGTACTGAGTGAGTCCGTTCCATATCCTTATTTCCTGTCTTCCTTATCATATTTCCAGGAATTTTGAATAGTGCTATACGGATCAGGCATTTTGATCTCTTCATAAATAGCTATTCATCTTTTTTGTCACTCATTCAACGTCATTAGGAACAAAAGGCTTACGTATTACGTAACATCAAAATCTGCCAGCCTTTTGTTCGCTTATCGCGTCAGGTGATTTTATTGCCGTCTTCAATTTAATTTTATTGCCTATCGCTTTGTTTCTTTTGTATTGCGAACCGGTCTCACGCCGGCCACTGAACTTGATTACCGTTAGCTCGGCCACCTATCACTATTACGTAGGTAAACAAACATCGCATCTTTTGCATTGCATCTTATTGCCCCGCACTTTTTTTGCCTTCATATTTTTTTTCTTCCGTCATCATGACTGATGCAAGGTTGAAGGATCTTGTGGCGAAGCGTGGGAGCTTCAAAGCAAAGCTTACTCATTTCAACAACTTTATCAAGCTTATACCCAGCTCAAACTTAGACAAATTTCAAAGTTCCGAATTAAAATGCCGTCTTATTTTAATCGAGAAATTATATCACGATTTTGACGTGTTGCAGACTGAGTTGGAGACGTTATCGGAGGATAAAGATAGCAGATACGACGAGCGGGAGCAGTTCGAGTCACAGTACTATGCGCTGGTGTCACGCGCCCGCACACTGCTCGAGCCCGCCCCCGCAACCTCTTCCGCTGCGCCCCACGACGACGGCCACTCCGCCGGCTCTGGCTGCAGGCACGACTTTGTCAGGCTTCCCAAGATAGACTTGCCTCACTTCGACGGGGACTACCAGCACTGGCTAGAATTCAGAGATACGTATATTTCACTTATTCATGATAACAGCAGCATACAAGACATAAATAAGTTTCATTACCTTCGCGCTGCTTTAACTGGTAGTGCGTCTTTGGTCATTAAGAGTCTGGATTTTAAAGCAGATAATTATGCTATAGCTTGGAGGTTGTTGTCTGAGAGGTACAACAATGAAAGATTGTTGGTCAACAATCACGTTCAGGCCTTATTTGGTTTCGAGCAACTTCAGAGAGAGTCGAGTAGTAGTTTGCGTCACATGATCGATGTCACAAATAAAAACTTGCGGGCTCTTGAGACACTTGGCCAGCCTACTGACCATTGGGACACGTTGGTCATTTTCATCATGTCCAAAAAATTGGACGCTGTGACCAATCGTCAGTGGGAGGAATTTAAAGGCAACTTAGAGGCCCTTCCCTTGTTAAAAGACTTTATAAAATTTTTGTCCAACAGAGCAGACTTACTGGAGACATTGAGTGACAACAAAAACACTAAACCTACATTCATAGCGACTACATCTACACACGAAACAAAAACATCAAAAAACTTTCTTACAACTACAAAAAATAAAACAAACAATAATTCAAAAAAGCTAACATGTCCTATGTGTTCTCAAGATCACTTCTTATTTAGTTGCCAATCTTTCAGAAATCTTGATATTGAAGCACGCATCAAAAAAGCTTCAACATGCAACGTTTGTATGAATTGCCTACGTCCCGGCCATACAGACAAGCGTTGCAGTCTTTCACATTGCAAATATTGCAAATGCAAACATAACACCCTCTTACATAGGGAACAATATTCAGAAGAGCAACCAGGAGGCAACATTGCCTTATCATCAAACATCATTGACTCCCCTTTAGGCTCTAATCAGACCCATGTACTACTCTCCACAGCGTTGGCGAAGGTGTCAGACAACCACGGTAGGCTGCACACAGTCAGGCTTTTGCTCGACAATGGCAGCACTTCCAACTTTGTCACACAAGACCTCTGTGGCAGGCTCGGCTTGGTAAAGTCCAGCACTAGCTCCACCGTCTCAGGTATTAATGGCCAAGTTTCTAGTACCTCAGAACGTTGTAACATTACTTTGCAATCCCTTTTGGGTGGTTATCGGGCGAATGTGGACTGCTTCGTCTTACCGAAAATCACAAACTCGCTGCCTGGCTCTTATGTGGACATCCGTCAAATTTTCATTCCGCCAGGTCTTCAGCTAGCAGATCCAACGTTCAACGTACCTTCAGCGGTCGATATCCTTGTAGGCGCTGAAGTCTTTTGGGACGTCTTAGGAGCTGACTCAATCAATTTAGGCAGTGGTAAGCCCAAATTGCAGTCTTCCAAACTGGGCTGGCTTATTTCAGGCTGTTTATATCAGCCATCATCACGTGCCCAGCCTACAGTTTGTCATTTTCTTTCTCAAGTAGAGTCTGATCAGCTAACTCGTTTCTGGGAACTTGACTCCGTGCAGTCTGGCGATTGTTTCTCTTCAGAAGAAGAGCTTTGTGAAAATTTTTTTCAAGAAACAACACGCCGTGACGGAAGTGGCCGGTTTATAGTCACAATTCCATTGAAGGACTCGCCTGAAAGTCTAGGTGATTCTTACATAATGGCCAAGCGTAGATTTTTATCCCTCGAACGGAGACTTGAGCGCGACTCTACATACAAAGAAAAATACATGGAGTTCATGCATGAATATTCAGATCTTAATCACATGACTCAAAATTCAAAATCAGACCGTTCCGAAAATAATTATTTTTTGCCTCATCATGGTGTAATACGCGAGTCTAGTACCACCACTAAGCTTCGTGTGGTATTCGACGCTTCAGCCACCACCACTTCAGGCAAGTCCTTCAATGACATCCAGAGGGTTGGTCCGACTGTACAAGAGGATTTACTCTCAATACTCTTGAGGTTCAGGCAGCATAAATATGTTGTAACGGGCGACATAGAAAAAATGTATAGAGCCATTTTGGTAGAGCCTTCTCAGCGCTCGTTACAACAAATAATTTTCAGGTTTGATCCCTCAGAGCCTTTAAAAACTTATTCACTTAATACAGTGACATATGGTACTGCTTCAGCCCCGTATCTAGCCACAAAGTGCCTAGTGTCTCTTGCTGATCAGTCTTCAGACCCCAAGGTTAGGGACTCTATCAGACGTGACTTTTACGTTGACGACTATTTGAGCGGAGGAGATTCGATAGAGTCAGTCGTACAGCAGTGCCAAGGCGTCGTTAGTACTCTCGAATCTGCTAATTTCCACCTTCGTAAGTGGCAGTCAAATAGTCATAAAATATTAGAGTCAGTCAGTAACACTAACTTGGAATCAACAGAAAAAACGCTGAACTTAAATGACACTTCTCCTAGCAAAACTTTAGGGCTATACTGGGACACTACTTCAGACAATCTTTTTTTCACCATTGATTTAAAATCACCGACTAAAATAACGAAACGTGTCATTTTATCGTTAGTCAGTCAGATTTTTGATCCTTTGGGCCTCGTTGGACCATGCATCGTCCAGGCGAAACTTCTTCTACAACAGTTGTGGATTCTTAAATGCAACTGGGATGACGACGTTCCGGCAGAAATTGAATCACAATTTCAAGAGACATTGAACTCTCTCAAGGCTCTTAATACAATGCGTATTCCCCGCTGGGTTTCATTTTGCCTTCCCTCTTTGACCGAGCTTCATATCTTTTCAGACGCTTCCGAACGTGCTTATGGTGCGTGTGTCTATGTGAGAGCGGTCACGGTAGATGGAGCGGTCTGCGTTCGCCTTTTAACGTCCAAGAATAGGGTAGCTCCTATAAAACCCACGACCATACCTCGTTTGGAGTTGTGTGGCGCCGTGTTAGGTACACAACTCTATATGAAGGTACGCAAATCATTAACTCTTGAGTTCAATCACGCTTACTTTTGGTGGGACTCTACGATCGTACTGGGATGGCTTTCTACACCGGCACCCAGTCGACTCGATCAGTTTGTCGGTAACAGAGTCAGTCAAATTCAAAAAGCCACTACCGGCCAGACGTGGAGCTACGTGCCTTCTAAGCACAACCCCGCAGACCTAGCATCTCGGGGGGCGAAGGCTGATTACATCAGCGCGTCCACTCTTTGGTGGTCGGGCCCTGACTTTCTTAATCAACGAGACATAACATTTCCTATATCTCCCAACACACATCAGAATACATCATCAGAAAATTCATTACACACAACTCTTGACAATAATACACAAATAAATAATAATCCAATTTCACTTTTAATACAGAAAACATCAATATATACAAAATTAATCAGAATCGTCGCGTTTATACAAAGATTTATACATAATTGCAAAAACACTAACAAAAAAACGTCATATTTAACATATTCAGAACTACAATCATCTCAGACCTTAATTCTACAAATTGCTCAGCAGGAAATGTTCCCTGAGGAACTAACAAACTTCAAAGCTAATCAGCCTTTACAGAAAAAGAGTCGTCTAATTAGCCTCACTCCCTTTCTTGATTCTCAGAACCTTATACGAGTAGGTGGGCGACTCAATAATTCGAATTATAGCTACGATATTAAACATCCCATCTTACTTTGTAGTAAACATCACTTAACTAAAATAATACTTCGAAAGCAACACCTCACACTTTTCCATGCGGGACCTCAACTTCTCTTGGCTACCATCAGGCACACCTTTTGGCCTCTATCAGGCAAAAACCTCGCTAAGCAAGTTGTTCGTGAATGTGTTCGCTGCGCTCGTTTCAAATCCCAGCCTGTGCAGGTCATAATGGGCAACCTACCTAATGATAGAACGTATCTCGAGTTTCCCTTTTTGAACACAGGGCTTGATTATGCCGGGCCAGTGCTGATAGCCGACCGTAAAGGTAGAGGTTCTAAGCTTGTGAAGTCTTACATATGTGTTTTTGTTTGCTTTGCAGTCAGAGCCGTTCATCTGGAGCTGGTTTCCGACCTTACGAAAGAGGCTTTTCTCGCGGCCTTCAGCCGTTTCATTTCTCGTCGTGGTAAACCCCAGCGTATATACTCCGATAACGGTACCACCTTTGTAGGAGCTTTCAATAAACTCTCACGCTTCCTACAGGTTTCATCTAACGACATTGCATCAGATATTGCTACTGATGGCATAGAATTTAAATTTATACCTGCTTACTCACCACATTTTGGTGGTCTTTGGGAGGCGGCAGTAAAATCAACCAAACATTTACTTCGTAGAGTCCTTAGTCTTACTCACTTAACTTATGAAGAGCTTTCGACTTGTCTGATTCAGATAGAGGCTATTTTAAATTCCAGACCCCTGACACCTCTATCCACTGATCCGTCAGATCTTTCTTGCCTTTCCCCTTCTCACTTCCTTATTGGACGGCCACTCACGTCAGTCCCTCGCCCGCAGATCACCGACGTCAACATTCAGCGGCTACAGCGCTTCGACCGTATAGAGAGTCTACGGCAACATTTTTGGCAGCGATTCTCTAATGAGTATATCTCTATACTTCAGCAGAAGACCAAATGGCAGACAGCCACACAAGACCTGAAGACAGGCACGATGGTCTTGGTGAGAGATGCCAATCGTCCCCCTCTTCTATGGCTGCTGGGTAGAGTGGTCGCCGTGAAGCCGGGATCTGATGGTCACAGCAGAGTCGCCGACATCCGCACGAAGAAGGGCATCATCACACGTGCATACAACAATGTATGCCCACTTCCCGTCTCTTCTACATCTTCTTGAAGCCTTCCATACTTCAACCCGGGGAATCTGTTCCTGACGTCACGAACGGACCTCCGCGGGCTGCGGCGGCGGCGCGGGAGCAGCGGGGCTTCGGACCGGTTGGACGGGCTCCGCGGCCGACACTCACTCGCTCAGACCGTTTTTCGCGATCGCACGCACGTCGGCGCATCTTACAGTTTAGAATTTAATATATCTACCAGAACCTACGGAAATACATCGTGTTTTATTAGTCAAGATATCCCGACGGTTTCCTAAAGGAGCTTGACACTCAGCCAGTGTGGTCCTTCGAGCCGGATACATACTAACATTGCACCCCGTTTTCATACTAACATTGCACCCCGTTTTACCCACTTAAGGGATGATTTTTGAAAGCCTATTTTACATGTATTTCGTGACTTTTAGCGACGGATCTTCGCATTTAATTTCATTTGAATTACTTCAAAAATGGCAAAGTTTCATACTAAATTTGCACCCCCTTTTTCCCCCTTAAGGCATGATTTTTGAAAAACTATTTTACACGTGTTTCATGATTTTAAATGAAGAACCTTCGAACTAAATATCATTTGAATAACTTCTAAAACGGCAGGTGTCATACTAACTTTGCACCCCCCTTTTATCCCCTAAAGGGATGATTTTCGAAAAACTATTTTACATGTGTTTCAAGACTTTCAATGAAGGATCTTTATTCTGATTTTCATTCGAATAACTTCAAAAACGGCAGGGTTTCATTCATACTAACATTGCACCCCGTTTTACCCACTTAAGGGATGATTTTTGAAATCCTATTTTACATGTATTTCGTGACTTTTAGCGACGGATCTTCGCATTTAATTTCATTTGAATTACTTCAAAAACGACAAAGTTTCATACTAAATTTGCACCCCCTTTTTACCCCCTTAAGGGATGATTTTCGAAAAACTATTTTACACGTGTTTCATGATTTTAAATGAAGGACCTTCATATTGAATCCCATTTGAATAACTTCAAAAACGGCAAAGTTTCATACTAAATTTGCACCCCCCTTTTTCCCCTTTAAGGGATGATTTTCGAAAAACGAATTTACACATGTTTCATGACTTTTAATGAAGGACCTTCATATAGAATCTCATTCGAATAACTTTGATAACGGCAAAGTTTCTTACTAACGTTGCACCCTCCTTTTTCCCCCTTAAGGGATGATTTTTGAAAAACTATTTTACACATGTTTCATGATTTTAAATGAAGGACCTTCGTACTAAATATCATTTGAATAACTTCAAAAACGGCAAAGTTTCATACTAACTTTGCACCCCCCGTTTTTCCCCCTTAAGGGATGAGTTTGGAAATACTATTTTACACGTGTTTCATGATTTTAAATGAAGGACCTTCATATTGAATCCCATTTGAATAACTTCAAAAACGGCAAAGTTTCAATTTGCACCCCCCTTTTTCCCCCTTAAGGGATGATTTTCGAAAAACTATTTTACACATGTTTCATGACTTTTAATGAAGAACCTTCATATAGAATGTCATTCGAATAACTTGGATAACGGCAAAGTTTCATACTAACTTTGCACCCTCTTTTTTCCCCCTTAAGGGATGATTTTTGAAAAAATAATTTACACATGTTTCATGATTTTAAATGAAGGACCTTCGTACTAAATATCATTTGAATAACTTCAAAAACGGCAAAGTTTCATACTAAATTTGCACCCCCCTTTTTCCCCCTTAAGGGATGATTTTTGAAAAACTATTTTACACATGTTTCATGACTTTGAATGAAAGACCTTCATTCAGAATCTCATTCGAATAACTTGGATAACGGCAAAGTTTCATACTAACGTTGCACCCTCTTTTTTCCCCCTTAAGGGATGATTTTTGAAAAACTATTTTACACATGTTTCATGATTTTAAATGAAGGACCATCATACTAAATATCATTTGAATAACTTCAAAAACGGCAAAGTTTCATACTAACTTTGCACCCCCCGTTTTTCCCCCTTAAGGGATGAGTTTAGAAATACTATTTTACACGTGTTTCATGATTTTAAATGAAGGACCTTCATATTGAATCCCATTTGAATAACTTCTCAAACGGCAAAGTTTCATACTAAATTTGCACCCCCCTTTTTCCCCCTTAAGGGATGATTTTCGAAAAACTAATTTACACATGTTTCATGACTTTTAATGAAGGACCTTCATATAGAATCTCATTCGAATAACTTTGATAACGGCAAAGTTTCATACTAACTTTGCACCCTCTTTTTTCCCCCTTAAGGGATGATTTTTGAAAAACTAATTTACACGTGTTTCATGATTTTAAATGAAGGACCTTCGTACTAAATATCATTTGAATAACTTCAAAAACGGCAGAGTTTCATACTAGATTTGCACCCCCATTTTACCCCTTTAGGGGGTGAATTTTGAAAAATCCTTTCTTAGTGCTACCCTACGTTATAAAAGAAACTTCTGTGCAAAATTTCAAGTTTCTAACCCTTATAGTTTGGGCCCTGCGTTGATATGTCAGTCAGTCAGTCAGTCAGTCAGTCGACTGACTGACTGACTGACTGAATGAATGACTGACTGACTAGTCAGCTTCTCCTTTTATATATATATATATATATATAGAAGAAGATAGAAGATATAGATTGTGTGACCTTGAGTGTTTGATAGGTACTATTACGAGTGGGTTCAAGAGTTGGTTTTTAAAAAACAGTTTTTAATACACGAAAATATTTATTGGAAATAATAAAGATATAACACGCGAGCGGTGCGTCCTCTGGGACTAGCAAAACCGGTCTGACCAGCAACCGGCTGAAAGTACTGGGCAGCGCTCGCATTGACGTCATACACGTGGACTGACGGTCTCACGGCTCTTGAAATTGGAAGACGTTCGCATGCTGACTGTTGTAGCTTTGCCCAGCACCCAGCAGCAGAAAAGTGTTATAACAGTACCAGTACACAGCACTTATCTTGTAGATATCTAGAAATTAACGAATGTTTTTTACCAGAGATGAATAACCAGAGATGAACTGTGAAAAGTAACCAGGAAACCTGAATGTCCAACGCTGTCTCACAGTACTTTAACATGTTTTTTTTTGTTAACGCGGGGAATGCATTTCCGCACTTCGCCACCCTGCTGTCGGGGGACAGCAGAGCGGCTTCGTGGTGGACTCCCAGCCCTATCGAGCCGCCTGCTCAGTGCTGGACTACGCCCTAAAACCCGCGGTGTTCCTCCCGCTACTCTACCGGGCCACAGGATAGGCCAGAGGTTAAGTCACTGTGACCCGGCAAGAGCTCGCCCCCGAGGGGGCTCTACTGGTGGGGAGCCAAATTGGCTCCCCGGCGGCGGCCCCGACCCCATCGCCCATATGACGAGGCAAGGAAGCGCCGCCCCTCCTCTGGGGGGCCATAATGGCCCCCAACCGCTTCCTCGCGCCACCCTCCCCCTACCCGTCGCCCATACAACGGGCAAGAGGAGGATGCGGCGACGCTGCTTCACCCGTCGGTCGCTCTCCAGCGCTTCTCTGAAAGCAGAGAAGGTGGAGAGCGAGCACGCAGAAGACACCCTCGGAACACTCACGAGAGTGCCTTCCGGCCCGCCGTGATCGTGGGCGTCGGGTCCCCCGACCCTCCGCCCGCGGCCACTCTTATCCGACTAGTTTGAGGCGCAGAGGAATTGGAACCCACGCGACCCCTCGTGCCAGATTATTCGCCGTTAGCCAGCAAGATCCCACAAGGAGAAGTCACTGACTAACGCTCAGGGCGTACCGACCCCACCACTTGCTCTTCCATCTGGTTCACAAGGAATCAGAGGGAGCGGAAGCGGAGGGGTACACGTGAAGGTTATATTATGGCGTAGCGCCCCTTGACGTATATGTGCCTTAGATGATGCCGCTGTACTTTGACGACCTCTGTGGCGCAGCGGTTAGCGCATCTGCCTGCCATGCGAGAGGTCCCGGGTTCGAACCCCGGCTGGGGACAAAAAAAGTTGGATGTTTATATGTTTGTGATATCGCTGTTTCTGGTTCCCTAACCCTAGTGCGTGGGTGACCCCTAGTGCTGGACCAGAAGCAATCTATGTGCCTGTACGTAAATGTTTGTTTTTATGTTTATTAAATGCATTATTATTTATTTTTACGTAAATGACCACGGTATAGGTACAAGGTGTTTTTCCCTTTTTGTGATTTCTTTCTACGTACATACATAAGCTTACATCCCCTATTTGGTCAAAGTCTATCCACCTAGGGCGTCCCTTACTAGCCTTTCCACTCATATTCGCTTGATATATTTATTTGTGATCTCTTTCTCTGGCCTATAAAAGGTAATTCTCCTAGCTACTTGTGACCAGGACAAGCGAGTGCGTGTGGTCATAAAAAACACATAAAAAATATTATGTTACATAGAATATGAGAAACTAAGAATTAATAGGTTTATGTTCGGAATACTATGAGTGTTTACCGGCGACCCCCACACTAGACTATAGTCTGTATAGTGGGGGACTGGACTAGTCTTTTGACATTTTAAGATTTGGCGACTATAGGAAACAGTCTCAAAATTTTCTGTTTAAGTGATTTCGAAAAAAATAAAATACAATTAATAAAATGAAATAAAAATTATAAATCACTGTTACGGTACAGCCAATTGCTGGTTCATCATCATCATCAGGCTATATTAGTCCACTGCTGGACATAGCCCTCCCCTAATGAGCGCCATAGCGCCCTGTCTTCAGCTTGCCGCATCCAGCATCTGCCTGCAGTCCTTCGCAGATCGTCATCCCACCTGGTTAGAGGGCGTCCTACACTACGTTTGCCGAGTCGCGGTCTCCACTCAAGAACACGTTTACCCCAGCGGTTGTCGGTTCTTCGCGAAATATGGCCAGCCCACTGCCACTTCAGCTTGCTAATTCTTTGAGCTATGTCGATAACTTTGGTTCTCTGTCGGATGTATTCGTTACGAATCCTATCCTTCAGAGAAACTCCGAGCATAGCTCTCTCCATAGCTCGCTGAGCGACTTTAAACTGGTGGACCAACCCTTTCGTGAGTGTCCATGTCTCGGCTCCGTAGGTCATAACAGGTAGGACACACTGATTGAAAACTTTCGTTTTCAAGCATTGCGGTATGGATGACGAGAAGACCCGGCGTAGTTTCCCAAACGCTGCCCAGCCCAGCTGGATCCTCCTCTTGGCCTCCTTCTCGAAATTGTTTTTACCTAACTGCAGAATCTGCCCGAGGTAAGTGTATTCGGAAACGATTTCGAGTAGGTGACCCTGTACGACGACCGGTATTGGATCAATGTGACCATTGATCATGACTTTGGTTTTATCCAAATTCATACCAAGACCGATGCGTCGCGAGGCTGATGCTAGGCTGGCCAGCATGTGGTTCAGCTCCTCTAGCGACTCCGCCATTAAGACTATGTCATCTGCGAATCGCAGGTGTGAGATGTAGTCGCCGTTTATGTTAATGCCCTTTTCTTTCCAGTCCAGCGTCTTAAACATGTCTTCCAACGCGCTTGTAAACAGTTTCGGGGATATAACATCCCCCTGTCTTACTCCTCTGCACAGTTGGATAGGTTTAGACTGCTGGCCTTGTACTTGGACACTCATGGTGGCGGCTTCGTACAGACATCTCAACACCTCGACATAACGATAGTCTACTTGGCATCGCTGTAAGGATTCCAGAACAGCCCAGGTTTCGACAGAGTCAAAGGCCTTCTCATAGTCCACAAAAGCAAGACACAGGGGCTGATTATATTCCTCGGTCTTCTGTATAATCTGCCTCACTGTGTGAATGTGGTCTATGGTGCCATATCCTCCGCGAAACCCGGCCTGTTCCGGCGGCTGGAACTCGTCGAGTCTTCTGGCGAGACGATTCGTGATCACTCGTGAAAACAGCTTATAGACATGGCTCAGGAGCGAGATGGGTCTGTAATTTTTAAGAAGAGTCTTGTCACCCTTCTTAAAAAAGAGCACCACCAAACTCCCGCTCCATGCCTTTGGAGTTCTCCCACTGTGAAGGACGGCGTTGAAGAGCTTTTGTAGTTCCTGTATAACAGGGGCTCCTCCAGCTTTCAAGAGCTCTGATGTTATTCCGTCCTCACCGGGGGCTTTTCCATTTTTAAGCTGCCTCAGAGCTAGCACGATCTCGTCTTGACTGATGTCAGGCAGTTCGTCGGTGTAGTGGCGCGTCAGGGTGGCTCTAGAATCTTGGTCGTCTCGTTGAGAATAAGGGGCATGTGCAGCGTATAATCGGCCATAGAAATCCTCTATCTCGGCGGAGATCTCCGGCTTCGACAATACGGTCCTCCCGTCGTGCGTTGTAAGCTTCGTCAGGTGGCTCCTGCCAAGCTGCTGAGTGAATACTTTGGACCCTCGGTTTTGCTCTATTGCCTCTTCAATGAGGCGTGTGTTGGAGCTCCGAAGGTCGCGCCGTACCATCTTCGCAATTTGCTTGTTCAGGTTTGACCTCTCTGACGAAGTCGCTTGGGTGGTTTCCCG
The DNA here is from genome assembly GCA_947310845.1 of Yponomeuta plumbellus. Lineage (NCBI taxonomy): Eukaryota > Metazoa > Arthropoda > Insecta > Lepidoptera > Yponomeutidae > Yponomeuta > Yponomeuta plumbellus. The sequence continues at coordinate 21,389,702 of OX371200.1, forward strand.
TCTTTTTGTCAGCAACCGGAGAGTCTCAGCCGAGAGTTTGGATTTCTTGCCTGTCCGCTGCGTTTTGCAGAACTTGATGCCCTCGTCCCTAAGAGTTACGACCAGATTGTGTAGGGTCTCGTCAGCGTCGTCGGTGGGCTCCAAGGCAACAAATCTATTCCCGAGAAGCTGCTGGAACTTCTCGGTGCCCGCCATGATTTGGATTGGGTTTGGTCGGAGTGTGGACTTCATCAGACGGTTTCTCTCAAGCTTTAAGTTGATATTCAGAGAGCCTCGGAGAAGTCGGTGATCAGATCCGGTATTAAACCTGTTGATCACTGAGACATCTCTGAATATATGCTTGCTATCCGTCATGATGAAGTCGATCTCATTTTTGGTCACAGTGTCGGGGCTTTGCCATGTCCACTTCCTTTGAGGCTGTTTCTTGAAGAAAGAGTTCATCAAGAATAGTTCCTCTTTCTCAAGGAAGTTGACAAGCATTTGCCCCCTGTGATTCCTGACTCCATAACCATGCGGGCCTATTCGGGACTCGTTGCCACTCTGGGTTCCCACCTTGCCGTTAAAGTCCCCCATAAGAACGTTGAAGTGAGCCTTCGTGGTGTTATGTAAGGCTTTGGATATGTCTTCGTACATATCCTCAACTTCATCATCCGAGTGTGCCGAGGTCGGTGCGTAAACCTGAATGACCTTCATGCTGTAACGCTTGGACAGCCGAAGGATCAGGTACGCTACCCTGGTCGACACACTAGAGATTTCTTCAACGTTGTTAGAGAGGGCCTTATTGACGAGGAAACCTACGCCACCCTGGGATGTTTTATCACCCTCGCGAAAGTAGAGAAGATGGCCCGAGTCTAGGGTTACGGTGTCCTCCCCCTCTCTACGGACTTCACATAACCCCAGAACATGCCATTTAATGTTCTCTAACTCCACTTCCAACTGCGCTAGATGATGGTCAAGCCTCAGAGTGCGTCCGTTGAACGTTGCCAGGGTCAGATGTTTGTGGCAGCCTGAGGTAGCCCGGTGATTCTTAGCACCCCCTACCCCGCCGTTACCATGGCCGCTGCCACGATGGCCAGGAATAGCGAGGCGGCCGGGAACTGGGGGCCGTTTCCTGGGTTGTGCCATCATGGGGTAATGCCCATAATCCCCACGCTGGGCATGCGGGTTGGGGATCGCAGTGCGGTAGAGTTATACTGCAGGAGGCGCTGCTGCCCACCCCCCGGTTTTGTGTCCCTTAGTCGCCTTTTACGACACCCGCGGGAAGAGTTGGGTTGGTGCTATTCTCTAGGCCGACACCACACAGCCAATTGCTGGTTCTGGGTCATAAATTTATCTCATTGATTTCAGAAGGTCACTGTCAAAAAGGCAGGCGACATTGACCTGAAGAACAATATGCGGACGCATCAGTTTCCCGTCTTTGTGCGCATTATATTCCTCTCACAGGCAGTACCGTGCCGTATCATGATCTAGGCAACGAGATAATGGCCCTAATGGATGCTGCACTGCTTCATGCAATCACTGACGGAAATCTAGGCCGGGGCGGGCGGCTATTCTGAAAACATGGCGTGAAATATTGAACAAACATTTATATAAAGGCTCATACATTGCTTCTTGCCGATGTGTGGTCTCCATTCCAGAACTTTTAGGCCCCATCGGCCGTCAGTATTTGTGCTCAGTGCTCATTATTTGGCGCGATAATTAGGTCTCAGCTCCCATGTAACTTTAAGTTTAAAACCCTGTTAAAAACCCTAGCCGTTTTGAAAAGAGTAAATGCGGTATTTCTTTGTTAGCTTCTTCTCCGCATCTAATAACAGCTTTGATATTCATTAAAATTGTTATGTTTTTATTGTGAATAATTGTGACTTTGATTTTAAAGAGTCGAACTCCTATTTTTTCGACGTATAGGTACCGTTTCTCGTATACCTTGTATAATAGGAAACTGTACGTGCCACTGCAGTGTCACAGATCAAAACAATACAAGTTATTGATTTTATTTTTTTATTTTGGCAACAGACAGGTTTTACAACTAGGCACATTCAAATTTTCCTTCATGAAAAGACTTACCTCTGGTTTCTCAGTCTGTTAAGCTACCGTTAACTGCTGTTAGTTGTTTTTTTTTGGTATGCACTTTTGCCGACTGAAAGCTGTTACAATAGATTAACAGACTGTTAGCGTTCGAGAAACCGGGGGTTAGAGTGCCAAGAATAGCACTTTCGATTTAGATGTTTTGACGACCTCGGTGGCGCAGCGGTTAGCACACCTGCCTACCGTGGGAGAGATCCCGGGTCGAACGCCGGCTGGGGACAAAAAAAACCCCAGGTCTTGGATGTTTACATGTTTGTGATGTCGCTGTTTCTAGTTGGTACGACACAGGGTATCCTAGTGTGGGGTCAGTAGCAATGTATGTGCCTGATACATTGCTTCTGACCCGACACAACGATGGTATGTAAATGTTTATATTTAAAAACAATGTATAGTATATGGTATCTAGCACACAATTATATAAATAATAGGTACATATAACTCATGTCTATGAATCGTAAATAAAATGTTCTGGGTGGAGAATAGTGCTCTATCAGGTGTCATATGTTTTCCAGTTGCCCATCGCACTAACACCTTGTATCCTGATCCTGCCTCTATCTATAGAGATTGAGTGGGTGTTTTTCATTGTACTTTGCTGGAGACTTCAGAGTAACAATGCCGCCTTACTGTAGGGCAATCGTTGGCTCCGTGAACTAACTGATCTGATGAATTAAAAAGAATGTAATGGTGAATGAAGTTCTAGTTTTATTTTTTTGTAAAACTTACATTCGTTCACGTCGGTTGTCTATAAAATAAATTACTTTAAGCAAGTACTGTATATATTATTTTAATTTTTTTCCTGGTACAATAAAGAATCATCATCATCAGCCCACCTCTGCCCACTGTTGGGTATATGTCTTTTACCCATTTTACCCATCACGCCACACCTCCCGGTCTATCACCAATAAAGAATATTCTTATCTTATCTTACCGGGATAAATCATCACTCGTGTCTACCGTGGATTGGCTTGAGGACTAAGTTTTCTTCAAGATTTTTTTCTATTCATGTAACGAGTGGAATTGAGCTCTTTTCAAGCTACTTTAATGTATTTACCATGCTCTAGCATAAAACGTTTTATCTTTACCTTTTACAAACTCACAAATGTACATACGTTACTAAAAAACGGGCTTGTGATTTGATTTTTGAATATGTGGTTATCTATGAAATTGTTCTGAAAGACCCTGATTAGACTTTCTGTTTTTGGTTTCATAACAACCATACTAAGTAGGTATGTGTATTATACCATTTAGAGAGATAGAATACCCGAATGGCTCTTACTGTTGAAGCAACTTCAATTTTAAAAATAATTATATAAAAACTATAAAATGTACACACATATTATAACCTAATGCGGATACACTTACTTGATTTTTTGTCGGTACAGTCCGACCAGGTTCGCTTTATTCGAAGTAATCATGTTGAGCAGAGACGGAAGCAGAGTGGTTTTTGTACACATACATACATAGGTAAGGATCATCGATCCATCCATCTACCAATACCAAGCTCTTCAATAGTATTTTAACGACTAGCGATGTTCAAACATTGCGTAAAATCCCGTGATTACAGCAGCTACAACATTGTCGGAACATCGGGAATGTAAGTTCATTAAATTTTAACCAAATAAATAGTAATCATAAACATTTACATATATTGCTTCTGGCCCCACACTAGGATACCCTGTGTCACGTTCCCACGGGAACCAGAAACAGCGACATCACAAACATATAAACCTCCAAGACCTGGGCTTTTTTGTCCCCAGCCGGGATTTGAACCCGGAACCTCTCGCATACTAGGCAGATGCGCTAACCGTTGCGCCACAAAGGTCGTCGTATAAGACAAGACATACACACACATACATTAAAGTATGCTGTAGATCAGCGTTTTTCAACCTTTTTCATAACACGACCCCCCTAGTATGAAAAAATATTTTGCGACCTTCCCTTCCCATCGCTTTTTTTGTATTTTATAATGTTACAAAAATGTTATAGGGACTGGATACTTCAATCCATACAAAATTTTTATGCATTTGCATAAATAGGTTTCGGATAAATATATAATTAAGTAGATATCAAATCCAAATGATGACGACCAAATCCGATGCCGGCCTTGGTCGTCATTATTTTTCTTTATGCAAAACAATCAAATTCTTTTTTTTTTTTTTTGTTTTTTGGTTTTTTTATTTTTTGTTAATTTTTATTAACATACTATTCTTAATAAATCTGTCTTTTTGTTTGTTTGTTTTTTACTGAGGTAGTTTTGGCGACCCCCCTATAGAGGCTTCGCAACCTCCCAGGGGGTCGCGACCCACACGTTGAAAAACACTGCTGTAGATCATACTTAATCCTCGTTCCCACTAATTTTGATTTGACTACATTCTTAAAAAAGTGCAGTAGAACTACTGTAAATGATAATCACCCTAATATTACTTAATGACATAATATAAGTTATCAGTAGAATTTACAGTTATTGTGGCATGTAAATTATCAGTTTTATGGTGTGAGTTTATGAGTTTCACGCCAATGTTGCAATTCTGCGAATGGGTAGTTCTCAGTTTGGAATGCACTGCCGACGCCACTCGGACAAACATTTTGATTGTGTCAATAAGCCTAGGCGCACACTAGCGACACGCGACAGGAGACGTCGACAGCTCAGCGACTAGACGCGACGACAGGCTACGGGGATCCGTCCGTCAATTTTCATATATTATTTTGTTCGAATCTCTGCACACTTGGGGTCAGAGTCGCGGAGTCGCGACTACAATACGCCAGAAGCAAATGACAACGTCGCGTCTGACGCGGCGACAACTCGCCCTGTTTGCGATGGCTCTAATAGTAGGTATAGTCGACAGCACGTCAATCTTCACATTTTAGTTGCAAAGTCGCCCGTAACGCAACGGAGTAGAGTGCATGGGTGTATACCATGATGTGCTGTCGACTGTACATGAATTATTAAGGTCTGCATTGTCGTCGTATTAATTTCGGTCCAACGTGTTTTGCCGAGAGTAGGCTGCAAATAGGTTATTGTTAATATTGTTTATTGTTAATATACATGAGTCTAGGTAGCCGCACTGCTAATATTATCTACTTATCTCCAAGCTCCGAGCAACCGCAGCGTAGGGCATACGTGGAATGCCCAAATTACGATTGTATTCTTTGGATAACGTTTTTGTACACTTTTAGTCCGGATCAACTTACGGGTGCTTTTATCGGACGAGTCCAACCTGGTTTCACTCCGATTCGCAGAACTTAATCATGGTGACGCGGGCTCCGTCTCTGCTCACCATGATTAAGCTCTGCGAATCATAACATAACATTTACATACAGGCACATACATTGCTTCTGGCCCCACACTAGGATACCCTGTGTCGTGGGAACCAGAAACAGCGACGTCACAAACATGTAGGTAAACATCGAAGACCTGGGTTCCTTTTTTTTATTGTTTTTGTTTTTGTCGGAGCGAAACCTGGTCGGACTCGTCCGATAAAAGCACCGTAAGTTGATCCGGATTAAAAGTTTACAATGTGTAGTGCTTACGAAAGTTTTAGTTCAGAGATAACGTTTTTATTCAGTCTAATAACTGGAATATAAAACTAATTAAGTAACCTCGGATGCAGTAGAAAAGGAGTAATGTGCGTGTGAACACTTTTTAGGGGGTAGTACAAGTATGAGCCGAATCTAGACTCGCGCCAGCGAGTCCAGCCCCGTTCGAGAAAAAAGGAACTGGCGACGCAGCAGCCGTGTGTAATATTACAGGAATCACTTCGAGCTACTTTTGACCCCTTCACAACTCTACAACTATTTAACCTACGTATATGAAATTTGGCACATTTCAAGTCCATTAGCTTGCCTAGAATCCAAAGTTTCATCAATGTTGTTCAAATAGTTATAGACATATTAACGTTTAAAAACCGGCATTTTTATGACTGACTGACTGACTCACTTATAGATCAAAAACCTAACCCACTTCTAGATGACCTAGAAACATGATATTTGGCATCAAGGTAGACTATTAGGCATAGGTATACAAAGGAAAAAATCTAAAAACTGAAAATTATTGATATTAATATCCTCATAGTATTTAGTTCCAAATTCTGCCAATAGATGGCGCTTTTTAATTCTGTATCGCGGTATGGTTTGGTCTCAACCGATTCTTTATAATATCTGTTAACGACTTCTTATGCACGTTCTCTGAATTGTAAATGAGTTTCTGGTCGTATGTTCGTAGCCGATATCTAACTCATCGGTTATAGGTTCCTTGGCAATAAATAACGATGTATTTATTAGTAATCAATACCAATTCTCTCTGCACAAAAAGCAGTGATATCCCATCAAAAACATAAATATGAACGATATATCTATGATAAATATGTTGTGAAACGACGTTGAGGTGACGAACATTCCGGAACATGACGGGGAGTCTGTGGGCCACCTTGTTTTGACGGTAGCGGCTAAACTCGGGATGGTGCTCGAGGAGCGCGATGTGGTCAGCGCGGCGCGCGTCGGGCTGAGGCGCGGGCCCGTCGACGGAGCCGCACCGCACCGGCCGCGGCCCATCGTCATACGTCTGGCGCGGCGCTCACTCCGGCGACGAACTGCTCAAGATCGCGCGTGTACGCCGTGGTGCGACCACAGCAGAGCTGGGTCTCCCTCCGCACAATCCGCGACGCTTTTATGTGAACGAACGGTTAAGCAAGATAAACCGTGCTCTGTTCGCGAAGGCGCGCGACGCGGGTCGCGACGCCCACTGGAACTACATCTGGACCAAAGAGGGACGCATTTATGGCCGAAAAGATCAAGCCTCGCAGCAAATTGTTATGCGTACCGAGGTTGATATTACAACTTTTATAAAATAATGAATAGGCCTTCATTGCCTGTTAAATTTACTTTATTCTTCTTAATACTAGTTTTAATGTTGAGCTCTTTCCACGCCATTTTAATGACGGCAAGTTCTCTGTACCTGATTGCTCAGTTCGAATGGATATACCAACAAGTACCTCTCGCCTTCAAACTTGTTATTATTATAATAAACACAATATGTAATACAAACCTTACTGTGCCTGACCGTTCGGTTGCGGTGGATTTGTCGTCGAATAGCAAATGAAATAGTAACGTTAATTTTCGCTCTCACACCCATCGTAACTACAAACAGTAACTACACACTTATTTATACCTATATACATTCGAATAAATACTCAAACAAAAACAACAGTAAGTGTAAATTCATATCGACTAGGGCTTTCATAAACATTTCATTTGTACATATTTCATTTACTATCAAACTTAATAAAACTACATACGCCTATTTATGTTTATTTACAACGCAAATAACAAGTCTTATATCTAAACAAATCTACATACATTAATCATTCCAAGAGTTATTTAATATCGACTGTGGCTTCAATTAACATTTCTATTATATCTATTTTTTTCTTTACACTATCTACGCAAGGAGCTTAAAACTAAGTATATTAAGTTAAGGCTATATAATGCTGGTTCGCTAAATACAGGTCATGATGATTTTCTTGTGGTAATGGACAGATTTTCCGCTGATGTAGTTGCCATTAATGAGACGTGGCTGAGAGAGGGACAGGAGGCTTGTGCGCCCGCGCCGCCCGACTATCGACTACGCTGCACACCTCGGCCGTTGCATATACGTGGCGGTCGGGGAGGCGGAGTAGGGTTTTATATACGTGATAATGTACGTGTCCGTTACTTGAAGAGCGTTGACTTTTCAGTCGAACAAATGTTGATTTCTACAAAAGTTAATGGCTTTGGGCTCGTGATAGGCACTGCTTATAAACCACAGTGGATGAACATTGATACATTCATCGACGCGCTAACTGACTCAGTGTCAAGGTTTTCATATTTCGATTACATAGTATTGTTGGGAGATTTTAATATAAATATGCTTGACTCGTCTGACTGCAAAACTATTAAATTTAATCAGTTCTTAAATACCATGGAACTTAATCAAGTAGTTCAGGAATACACGCTTTGCACAGCTAAATCGGAGTCTTTAATTGCCGTCGTGTGCACTAACTGTCGGGTTCGCGAAGTGTTGGTGACAAACATTACGGGTTCGACAGGGCACTCTATGATCAATGTCACTTTAGCGCTAAAAAAGCTCAGCATCTCTCCTAAAATCATCACGTATAGGCCTCTTGCTCATTTAGATCTAGACAGTTTTAACAGGGACCTGTGCAATGTTAACTGGGAGTATATTTGTAGTTTGGACTCCGTGGATGCTATGATCACTAAATTTAATTCAGAACTCATAGATCTCTTTGACAGACATGCGCCAATAAGAACCATACGAACTGGAAACCGACTATCCTTACCCTGGGTAACAGATATGCTCAAATTTATGATCAAATTACGAGACGAGGCTCGCGTGAGATATCGGCGAACAAAGTACGATGCTCATAAAAAATATTATGCGGAACTTAAGGCGTTAGTTGCGAAAAGCTTACATATATAACGAAAAGCGTGCCTACTTTGACCACTTGGTAAATTCAAATATCTGTGATAGCAAAAGATTCTGGAATAATATAAAGACAAAAATATTAACAGACCCTAGCAGAAATGAATACCTACCAGACTGCTTTAAGGACCCTGATGAAATAAATGAATGCTTTTTGGATGTCCCTAGAAGTGACGCAGATCCGGTTCCTGAAATTGCATCGTTTCGTTCGCAGCGATATGGCCCTGCAATATTCACTCTGCAAACAGTCTCTGAAACTGAGGTTTCAAAATATATTAAGCTGATTACTTCAGGAGCTATAGGTAGCGATGGTATTGGAAGGGAAATTATATTGCTTACACTTCCAAGAACTCTTGAAGTTATTACAGTGATTGTGAACAAATCTATTCTCTCTGGAACCGTTCCAATACAATGGAAATATGCACTGGTGACTCCCTTGCCAAAGGTTGACCATCCCAGTGAGCCTAAAGACCTTAGGCCTATTAGTATTCTTCCATTTTTATCTAAAATCCTAGAGAAGACGGTATACTGTCAGCTAGTTACTTACATAGAGAGTCATAGTATACTACCATCCCGACAGTCAGGTTTTAGGAGAGGGCGTAGCACTGTTACAGCACTGCTTGATGTCACCGATAACATACTTGCAGAGCAGGATGCAGGACGAGGCACGGTTTTGACTTTACTAGACTTTACGAGAGCATTTGACAGTATTAACATCCCTCTTTTGCTGTCAAAACTGGTCTATTATGGGCTGGATCAGAATTATATGAGCTGGTTCACTACTTATTTAAGTGATCGCTCTCAATCTGTGAAGCTGCCAAGGCGTGATAGAGCAGATGTTGTCTCCTCGCGCATGAAAGTTAGTCGTGGTGTTCCCCAGAGCTCGATACTCGGACCCCTTCTCTATGCAGTTTATAGTGCAGATCTTGTTAGGGTTATAAAGAATAACATGTATCATCAGTATGCCGATGACTTGCAATTATATATATCTGAGGTCCCTGATAGTATGCCACAAGCATTGTCGAGAATGAAGGAGGATCTGGACAAAATAGCTGAATGGTCTGCGAAGAACGCGCTAATACTCAATCCCACTAAAACGAAATATATGGTACTAGGTACAAAAGCGCAAATAAAAAACATCAGTGACGGGTCACCTTGTATACAAATTCAAGGTGAGACTATCAAACGTGTTGAGGAGGCAAAGAATTTGGGCATAGTTATGGATAGTATGCTGCGATTTGAGAATCACATTGCAAATCTCGTTAAAAACTGCTTCTACAGGCTAAAAATTATATCGACGGTGGAAAGGAAAAATTATCCAAGCGACATCAGACTAACTTTACAGTAGAGCTGTTTAAAGATTGAATTTTCAGAAAAAAAATCGTGTAAATTCATGTAATGGTCCAAAAAGCCTCATCATCATCATCATCATCAACCCATCATGTCCCCACCGAGGGGCACGGGTCTCTTCCCTGAGGAAGGTATAGGCCATACTCCATCACGGGGGCCAAGTCCGGATTGGTGGAGGCTTGTAAGACTAGTGGCTGGTCTTACTGTCAGAAGTTTTCAAGCCGCCCTAAGGCCTCTGACTTGGCTTAACGACTGCCATCTATCGACGGCAGCCGGCACCAACTGCTTAACGTGCCTTGCGAAGCACGGAATCGCTCGGAAAAATGCCACTAGCGTTAGTCATAGACGGTGACCCATCCATGGACTGAACGCGCCGTATGTTGCTTAACCTTATATATATCTGAGGTCCAAAAAGCCTAATTCTTAGAAATTTATTTGTTATTTTTTTTATCTATATTATAGTATACGCAACTATCAAAAATAATGCGTAGTTTTAAAGTTAGTGTCGCTTAGTAAAATTTTCCCTAAAAGTAGAGATGGGAAAAATTTACTAACCGACAAGCTTTGATTAAGGAAGGTACGGTAAAAATGTAATATATATCTTTTTTTAGAATTTATATCAGAGTAAAAGTTGCTTTAACAAAATAAAAAACATGTGGAAGTTGAGGCAAAACAAACTAAGTATTAATTAAATATATTTTTCTTTCCGTAATTTTGACATAAATTACATTTTTACAGAAAATTGGATTAATATTTCATTAAAGAATGTAAATAATATGCACTTAAACTGTCTTGAGTTTTATTAATTTTTAACAAAGCAACACTTAGGTACACAGTATTAGCATAAGTTAGGTGTTATAAATGTACTAGTATATCACAATAATAATACTATGTGTTTTAAGAACATTGAGATCACATATTTAAGTATTTAGTCCTATTAATTATTATAATCAATACAAAATGTGAATATGCTTAGAAAACTAGTAACATTTCAGTCACAAGTTGCTGTTTGCTGGAAGAAAATGCTTCCTGCATTAAACACGCCCTTGTACAAATATTGGTGCAATAAAGAATTTTAATAATAATAATAAGTTCACAACACGATGCTCAGTAACAATTAAAATAAAATGTACCTCATAGGCATTCATAAAACTGTACGTAACTACGTGGTACGTAATAGAAAACTTCAAAAAAATTAACATAAATTCAAATTATAAAAATAACAGTAGTCTTCTAGCAACTCTATCAACTATAGTATCGTTCTCCTGGCATCAGGTAACCAGATAAGAAACTAAATGAATTTATTTTTCTATCACTAATTGAACATCTTTTCTTACGTATTCTTTTCCTGTTTGTTTTGAAAGAGCCCTTTCCTTTCTCGTGTTTTTCTTCACTCTTTTTAAACCTCTTTGTCCTACGTTCACGTTTTCTGTATCCAAATTTTCTTCAGTATTATTTTCCAGCAATTTACTGTTTTTATTCTTACTTGACTCTTTTCGCATCTTTTTCTCATACTTTCCAGTTTTTTTCTTATTTGACTGGTCTTTTTCTTCATCACTGCTTGACGTGCCAGATCCTACCCATTCATCAGAATCAACTGCGCCATTCTCTTCACCAGGACAGAATAAAGTGAAAAAATATTCATCAGACATGTAATCAATATATCGGATACTTGTTTTGACTTTTCGTTTACGACCACTTACACCTAGAGCAGCCTTATCCTTTGGAGGTAACTCCTTATGGCGAGAGATTCCTACAGCAGGATCAACATTCAAAGGTAAGTCCATACTGCGAAGAACATCTGGATCAGGATCATCATTCAAAGGTAAGTTCATACTGCGAGGGACTCCTGGAGCTAGACCATCAATCGAGGGTAAGTCCATACTGCGTGAGACTCCTGGAGCTGGATCATCAATCGAAGGGAAGTCCATACTGCAAGAGACTTCTGGATCAGGATCATCATTCCAAGGTAAGTCCATATTGTGAGAGACTCCTAGAGCTAGACAATTATCCAAGGGGAGGCCATACTGCGAGAGACTTCTGGATCAGGATCATCATTTGAAGGTAAGTCTATGCTACGAGGGATTCCTGAAGCTGGATCGTCAATCGAAGGTAAGTCCATACCACGAGTAGCTCCTGCAGCTGGATCATCAATCGAAGGTAAGTCCATATTGCGTGAGACAATTTTTGAGACGAACGTCACTTTCGCGATTCGTCACATGAGACATAGACCACCTTAGCGAGAAGCCACAGGAGATATAGGTGACTTTCGTTATTCGTCACATTATCACATAGTCACAAACTGCATTGATCACAATATGAAATTGACACATTCGTATTAACCCACATGACGTTCGTCCGTGAGACTTCTGGAGCTGGATCATCAATCGAAGGGAAGTCCATACTGCAAGAGACTTCTGGATCAGGATCATCATTTGAAGGTAAGTCCATACTGTGAGAGACTCCTAGAGCTAGACCATCATTCAAAGGTAAGTCCATACTGCGAAAGACTTCTGGATCCTGATTGATTCGATTTCCGTTCGGAGGTAGGTCCTTACTTTGAGAAACTCCTGGTATATCATCATCATTCGAAGGTTAGTCCATACTGCAAGCGAGTTATGGAGCACCATCGTCAATCAAAGGTAAGTGCATTCTGCGAGCGTATTCTAGAGAAGCATCATCAAGTAAAGGTAAGTCAATACTGCGATGGTCTGTTCTTTCAATCTGCGAAGGTTCGAGATAAACCTGCCAATCATCTTGAGCGGTATCATTAATCGAAGATATGTCCATACTGTGAGAGACTCCTGATGCAGCATGGTCATTCGAAGCTCAGTCCGCACTGTGGATATGCTGCATGGTATCTGTAAGAGCTGGGAAAACTTCTTCAGGGTCATAGTTCTCTTCATGTTCAGTAATACGTCGTGATATTACAGGCGCATCTGAAGAGCACTTACGCAGCGTTTCATTCTGAAATAAATGAAGTAGCGTCTTTAAGCTCAGACCACTAGACCATACGGAAGCAGTTAGTACGCAATAATTTAATTAGTAAGACATGTCCTTAAAAATATAATAAAAATACGTCAGTAGGTACTTACAGACTCTTCAAATTTTAGTTGACTGCAATATTTTTTTTATTCGTTTTCTGTTTCTTTTCCTCAGTCACAGTCTGAATTTTACGTCCTGCTGCTTTCTGCTTCTTTGGGTCAAATTCTTTAGACTTTTTACTGGTCTGAAACATGGTAAAAGTTTCATATTTTATATCAATTCTGACCAAATTGTAGGTATCTATGTATGTTTTTATTTATAATCCATAAAATTAAATACATACCTACCTACCTACTTTCCTCAGAGCTAGCGCTCACTTTTTATAAATGTGAGAGAATAGTATTAAGGAAAGTGAAAGATAGTTATCATCATCATCATCAGGCTATATTAGTCCACTGCTGGACATAGCCCTCCCCTAATGAGCGCCATAGCGCCCTGTCTTCAGCTTGTCGCATCCAGCATCTGCCTGCAGTCCTTCGCAGATCGTCATCCCACCTGGTTAGAGGGCATCCTACACTACGTTTGCCGAGTCGCGGTCTCCACTCAAGAACACGTTTGCCCCAGCGGTTGTCGGTTCTTCGCGAAATATGGCCAGCCCACTGCCACTTCAGCTTGCTAATTCTCTGAGCTATGTCATATAATCCATAAAATTAAATACATACCTACCTACCTACTTTCCTCTGAGCTAGCGCTCACTTTTTATAAACGTGAGAGAATAGTATTAAGGAAAGTGAAAGATAGTTATGTAGGTCCTTAAATTAGCAGCAGTACTAATATTACTTTACCCTTTCAGACCTAACCTTGAAAATAACAGTGGTATTGTTATTTTAAAGGTCAGGTCTGAAAGGGTTAATAGGTACACACTGCTTTGGCCGTAGTTGGTATAGCTAGCGCCTGTGACGAGATGAGACCTTGAATGAGTAAACGGAGCCCTTAACTATGATAGCAAAACAGAAATCTAATATACGTAACATAAATAATTATAAGAAAGAATATTGAATTGAATCGAAATAGTTTATTCACTTAAAACAAATAATGAGAGATGCAAAGAAAATTATGAAAAATTATGAATAGGATTGAAAATAACATAACGACTGAAAATCGTCCTTGGTCGCTATTCCCGATCTTATAAGAGCCTTTTCCAAAACACTATGGCAACGTTTTCTTCGGTCCATTGTTCTGAAATAAAGATACACTATGTAGGAACGCGGAAACAAGGTACACCCTTTAGTAACGCGGAAACAGTATTAAAAAACTTTTACTGGTTTTATTTTTTGCTGGTTCAACTTACCGTTTTCGTGTTTTTCATAAGGTAACCGTAAGCGGTAACTCAGTTGACAACGGAATTACAGCGCGCGCGTGTCTCCCAAGGGACGACCGGCCGTGCACTCAAGTATCTTAGTTACTTTGAAACTAACTTCACTGCATGCTCAAGCGACTCCTCACGCGTTATCCGTAGGTGTAACTAACATTTTTATGTGAATTATTTCAGGTAAAAATACACTTCGCGCCTGTGCGTGACACTACCATAGGATATAACCAACATTGGATAATCGTATACGTTCAAGTAAAAGTTGCCTAAATAATAAAATAACACTATAAAACGGCAGGTAAAAATTAACTAACCGACAGTCAGTTGTATTTTTAGGCAGGTAATATTTGCCGAACTAGTAGAATATTAAAAAAAGAAATTTCAACTAAACGCCACGAAGGAAAAAAAACAAATACGGCAAAATTACTTAAGTGATAAAAGAACAAATCTTTTCTGAGGAAAAAATATACTATGCGCCTAACACTATATTGCCAGATACTGGAAAAATTAACTAAGTGGAGTAATTACCGTACTAATAGAAATGTCAAACTTGACCAAAGGCAAATTTAGCATTTCACAGTTACGACAACCACCAAATTTTCAAAAATGGTCGAAAATTTTGTCGGTTAGTAAGAAACAAAAAGTGAAATCTCGCTAATTCCTAAATGTCGAAGCGACATCAAAAGTCGTCGTAGAAGGACGTGAGTAAGACCAAACGACGCAAAAAAATCAGGCGATTCCAACAATGTATATAACTCAATATGGCCAAAAATGTCGCTTGGATAATTTTTCCTTTCCACCGTCGATATACAAGATTCGTAATTTAATTAGCAAGAAAGTTCGAATTAATCTATGTGAGTCTCTGATTATGTCTAAGCTAAACTACGCAGACTTAGTCTATGGGCCAAGACTTTTGAACAAATCCCAACGCCTTATACAGGAGGCATGTTTCGGCATCCCTCCGCGTAGCCACGTGACGCCATATCTGAATGAAGCATCCATGCTAAATATAGCCTCGCGTAGGCTATTGCATATTGCCTCGCTTATGTTTGACGTAGTTCATTCCAAATGTCCTGACTATATTTTTGAAAAATTAAAGTTTTCTCGGTTTGCCACTATGCACCCCAGATCAGCACGGCAGCCACTCGAGGTCCATCGACACCGCACAGCGGCTTTCACTGGCAGTTTCCGCTACCAAGCAACCAAGTGCTGGAACAATATACCTCCCCCGATAAGGTAAATGCCATCAAAACTCAGTTTTAAAAAACAATTTAAGCTCCACTTGCTTAGTCTGCAAAAGTTGACGTAGGTGGCAGTCTCATAACAGTGAAACTGCTTCTAGTTTTATTATTTTTACAAATTACAATTGATAACATTTATATTATACTTATGCATGAATTAAAATAATAGTCGTAAATATCACTCCACTATACAATGTCCAACACTATACACTAATACACTTTCTGGCTAAATTAATTGAATTTAAATAATGATATGAATAATAATATGAATAACAATATGATTATAATTAATTTTATTTACAGAGCGACGTTGATTTCTTTTCCTGCTATGGGTTAATTTGTATTCGTATTGGTTATTGTTAATTCCGTTCTCACATTCCTTGGCCGTAGCTGAAAATCAGCAAAATATTTGCTTTTGTGAAAGAAATATTTATAATGCTGAGATACGGCCCTTTTGTGCTGCTGTTGCACACGCACATATGGCCCGGCAGAGCCATATTATAGTTTAATTGATTTGATGGAAGTACATAATTGGAGAATTTTATATCAACTGTTATAATTTTAATTGAATGTCATTCGAAATTTATTGTTACTATTTTAATTAATTATTTATCACGATTGAATTTGAATGTAATTTGATAATTCTAGTTTTATTTATTATTGTGATTTAATTCAATGCTATTTGTGTAATCTGATAATTCTATTTTATTCATTGTTATGATTTATTTTACATTCTATATTGTTATGATGATCATTGTGTTGATCATGCTTTATATGTGTGTGTTTCAAAGCGCAAATAAATGTTTTATCTATCTATCTATCTATATGAGAGCCAAGCTCAATAGGTATTGAGAACAGACGTCGTTATCGACTTCGCCGACAAAAGAATTGAGATCTATATGGGTGCTGCCAAGTTCTCTAAAGAAAATCATGAAATTTTAGTTACAAGATCACTAGAGGTGTAAATTGTTATTCAAGCTTAAGATTTGACATACACATACATACATAAGCTCACGCCTGTATCCCAGAGGGGTAGGCAGAGACCAGGGACTGCCACCTGCCACGATCCTGACAAACCACTTTCGCTTCATCGACATTCATTAGTCGTTGCATGCACGCACGCCGGTTTCGGGTACTTTTTATCTTGCCCTTTGCTAATACATCCCCTATTTGGTCGAAGTATGTTCGCCTGGGGCGTCCCTTACCGGCCCTTCCACTCACATTCGCTCGATATATTTGCTTCGTCAGTCGTTCTTCCTTCATCCTCTCCACATGTCCGAACCAACGCAACATTCCTTTCTCAATTCTAGTCACTACATCCTCTTTCAGTCCACAACGTTCTCTGATCACACTATTGCGTATTCTGTCATTCAAAGTAACACCACACATATTTCTCAAGGCCCTCATTTCTACTGCATTAATCCTACTTTCATGATTCTTCTGCCACACCCAAGTCTCGCTACCATACATCAGTGTTGGGACCAGCACACCGTTATGGATAGCCAATCTTGCCCTTTTGGAGATATTCTGGCTACTCACGAAGGAGTGCAAGGCACCATTTACACAATTTCCCGCTTTTACTCTCCTTTCTATATCACCTTCACACTTACCATCCCTCGTAAACAGGCTCCCCAAATAGACAAATTCTTTCACCTGTTCCACCCTTTCATCTCTAATCATTATTTTGCACTCAGTCATGTCATCATCTTTTTCGAAGACCATTACCTTCGTCTTACTCACATTAATGTTCAAGTTTAACGCTTAGTTAGGCCAGTCAAATGCTACAATGAAATCGCAAAACGCGATGTACAGCCGCTTCTTTGGTATGTTATTTGGACCCCTTTGGAGGGGAGTGCGAAACTACGTTTTTCAAGTAAAAAAAAGTTGTGCCGAAAAAGCAGCTTTACATCGCGTTTTTGCGATTTTAGGTGTGTTTTTTGTAAGGTTTGACAGGCCTATAGCGGCCTGGGCCGAGTTTTAGAAATGTTAGTATATATGTTAGTTTAGAAATATTACAAATTGTACGGTAGCCCCTGTGGCAATCGTACTCACGACCTCATCACTTATGGTCCAATTTATGAAATCACGATTCCTATAAAACATACCTTACAGGCAGTTTAAATAATCTGTGGATACCTCAGACCACAGACTATCTAAGCTGTCTTTGAGGATTGTAAGGAACCATGTCTCTATAAATAAGACCGAGATAATAGACTTAATAACAATAATATATATTAGGCATGCTTCCGGCTGTCATGCAGAAGGCGGTGCTGCTTGATATAGCCCGGATAGTCCGGCGTTTTCGCTCGCTGTCGCCCTGACCTCCGGCCGCTTGGACTCCTCAGCCGGAGGGCGTCCGTCACTCGAGACTATTACCTTTTTTTTAACGTAATAATAACATAACATTTACATACAGGCACATACATTGCTTCTGGCCCCACACTAGGATACCCTGTGTCGTGGGAACCAGAAACAGCGACGTCACAAACATGTAAACATCCAAGACCTGGTATTTTTTTTTTCTCAGGCGGGGATCGAACCCGGGACCTCTCGCATGGTAAGCAGATGCGCTAACCACTACGCCACAGAGGTCGTCAATAATTTATAATAACTTCCACACAACACAATCACTTAACCAGGTCCCAGACTAGGACACCCTGTGCTATGGTAACCAGGCAAGAACATTATAAACATGTAAAACACCCAGACTGAGGCCGTTTGTACAAAATGTACGGCGGCCCCCAGTGGGAATCGAACCCCACGACCTCTTTCTTGTTAGCTGAGCGCCTTAACGGCTAGAACAACGAGGCAGTCAAAGCACTTGAGTGATAATCATAATATTTGAAAATAGAAAGTTTATCATGTCAGTATCACGAGCTGAAATCGTGCCGAAAATAAAACTAATCTCATTATCTCCATTATGATTATCATTATTTCTTGTCTAGATTGTCTGGACAGTCTGGACTGGTGGCGAATCACAATTAAATGATTGTACTATCTGTCAGTATTGCGATAGGGCTTAGTTAAAAAGATAGAGATCCATCAAGTGGAATGAATCGTATGAAAAATGCGGTAAAAACCAGTTCGGTTTCCTTT
This sequence comes from Yponomeuta plumbellus, assembly GCA_947310845.1. Classification (NCBI taxonomy): domain Eukaryota; kingdom Metazoa; phylum Arthropoda; class Insecta; order Lepidoptera; family Yponomeutidae; genus Yponomeuta; species Yponomeuta plumbellus. The sequence goes on from OX371200.1 coordinate 21,408,309, forward strand.
GTCGGCATTTTAGCACGAAAACTATGTACAGTCTGTTAGCTTTTAGAATATACCTCGGGCTAGAGTAGGCTTCGGTTTTCGCCGAAAGCACACGAGTGTTCTGTTCTACTTCCTGCTCTGCATAAAACTTTTCTTCACTATTTTGAAAAGTTGGTCATAACAGAGAGCTGGTCATAACTGGCGCAGAACTGATAATTGAGGTAGACTGGGTTCTAGAGTGGAGACCGTGAATCCGCAAACTAATCGTAGGACGCCGCGTGAACTGACGGACCTTGATTCTATTAATGCATTGTAGTAACAATGATAACTGCATGGACATGGCGATTTAGTTTCATTGCCGCTTCAAGTCTACGCGCGCACGCATATCAAACAATCTAGGCGTCAATGGTATGAAAAAACACGTCACGTGACCCGACCGTGTATCTGTCATCGAACTATAATGCACCAACAGATTCGAGGCCCAGCTGGAGCAACGACATTCGCAAAGGGGTGGGCAGTGGAAGAGGAAGAGCCGAAGATTGGCTCAGTGGTGTGGTTTAGGAGAGGACCATGTCCAGCGGACTGACACCTGCTGATTATGATGATGATGATGATAATTCTCTTCGGCTACATTACGGGTGATTGCAACTACAATATTATTGTGATTGCAACCACAGGATGCGACCAGTCTGTCTACCGACTTCTGTGCAGCTACCTGAGCGAAAGACAGGTCACAGTCAGGTACGCTGGAGCACAAGTAGACAGACCTACTTCTAAAGGTTGCATCCAAGGCTCGACGTGCGGTCCCCTGCTGTGGAACCTGTTACTCGACCCTTTGGTCCGGCGAGGTGGGGACCTCGAAGCTCACCTGCAGGCGTTCGCGGATCCGTGTGGAGTTTCTGGTCTTCCATCGGACGCGTCCCCCGGGTGGCGGATAGGGGAACGCCCTCCAGATATGGGGGGGTACCGGCTTCGGCCGGCGCGGACCAAAACCAGAGGGAGGGGGACGTCCAGTGGCTTGCGCTGCTGGATGTCCCGCGGGGTCCACTATGGGCCCCGCACCCGTAACCCCACACTGAGTGGGGCCGGGGGCCTTCGGGCCGCGAGGAGACAACCTCTATAAAAAACACACGGTGGGGGCCCTCCTCTATGTCCCTCTGTTCAGCAGACGGGCATAGAGGAGGTTGAGGGAGGGTCACAGACGGCAGGTTGGGGGACCTGCCGTCCGACATCGTGACGGGAGAAGGGGGTGGGGGGCTCATGCCCCTTCTCCAGTGAGGGTGGGCCCGACTCCTTGCGAGTCGGGTCGACGTCGCCGGGGCGCCGCTGTAGCATTCGCACTGTGGTTTACCACTTGCGAGATCCGGCGGCGCCCTATTGCACGAGCGACAGGACGGCCCCCGGGGTGTTTTAGGAGGTATGCCTCTCCTATTATTAGGAGAGGAGAGTCCGACACACGGCCGTCGCCCTCCCCCAAGGGTGGCGGTTATGGTGCACAAAGCATTTCACCCCGTTAACAAAAAAAAAAAAAAAAGGCGTTCGCGGATGATATTTTAATTATCGCCGCGGCGCAGACTGCGGGTGAGCTTGGAAGGATCCTAAACACCGCGCTGGAAGCCGTGTCAGAGTGGGGAGAGGCGGCTAAGATGAGGTTCGCCGCTCGGAAGACCCAAGCTATGGTGGTCACCAGGAAGCGCAATGTAATCCCACCCAAACTGAGTCTTGGAGGGGAGGACATCGCGTTCTCGGACGAGATCACCGTACTGGGTCTAACGATCGACAAGAACCTCAATTTTCATAGCCACCTCAACAGAGTCTGCGGCAAAGCCATGGCTAGGTTCCAGATGGTGTCTAGAGCGGCCAGGGCGACTTGGGGCTTAAATGCCGATATCGTCCGGCTGCTCTACACTACCGTCATAGAGCCGACCATCCTCTATGCGGCCAACGTCTGGGCACCTGTCGCGCAGCGCGCGGGCGTCAGGGCCGTGCTCGATAGAGTGACCAGGGCCTTTGCGATCCGCATTGCGAAGGCCCATCGCACCACCTCCCTCACAGCAGCCGTCCTACTGGCGAGGATCCTTCCCCTCGACTTAAGGGCCGAGGAGGCCCTTCAACTCTACGAGTTGAAAAGGGGAAGGCCCCTCGCCTCGCTCCCGGGCTGGGATGTCGAGAGCCGCTGCAGCCCGTTCACGCTGGCACACCCCGCTCGCAGGACTCCGGTCGAATTCGAGGAGGTGGCCAGCGTGGAGGAGCTCAGCAAGGTGCCCGACGACTGGCCCCAGGCCTACACGGACGGCAGTAAGATCGAGGGTAAGGTGGGGGGAGCGGTCACTCTGTGGAGAGGCGGCGCTGAAGTCCGCACAGGGGGTTCAGGCTCGAGGGATTCGCCTCCGTCTTCCAAGCGATGGTGGCGATTTGGTGGCGATTTCTAAGGCTCTCGACCTCGTTGCCGGGGGACCCGTTCCCATCAGGGAGAGCATCCTGAGCGACTCCAGATCTGCTCTGGAGTTGCTCAGGAGCACCTCGCCCACACACCCGCTGGCCGTGAAGATCCACGGCCAGCTGGCGAACATACAGCAAAACGGGGGCCTGATCCGGTTCTACTGGATCAATATTACTTTAAATGTCACTGACATGGTACCTTTACGGAAAGCAAATGTAAATGGGTTTTGAAAAAAAAAAACAAACAAGAAGACAAAAGAACAAGAAGACAAAAAAAAAAGAAGACGAAAAGAAAGACAAAAAAAAAAAAAGAAAGAAAAGACACTACCCATACATAAAAAGAAAACCCATTAGTATAAGAACAATATAACTGTACAAATAATTAATAGTAAAGCATGTAACATAATTAAAGTAAAGATATTTTAAATAAAGACCAAAGGTTGCCACAATATCGATAGTGGCAGTACACCTTACACAAATAAAAAAAAAAAAAAAACTACAAAATGTATTTCAAAACCACTACCGATGCACGACCGTTGAACTCACAGAGACACGACGTGCGTGCATGCAACGACTAATGAGTGTCGAAGAAGGGAAAGTGATCTGCCAGGATCGTGGCAAGTGGCAGTCCCTGGTCTCTGTCTACCCCTCTGGGATACAGGCGAGAGTTTACTTATATATGTAAGTAATAATAATGACTACCACGCAACATAATAATAAATTTGTTAGTGTTAAACTCGCCTATGCAGAAATATTTTTATAGTGAAATAAAGAATTTACAATCAACAAACTTGTCCTGCCCCCTTAGCACGATCTGTCATCCCGCGTGCGAGAATAGACCATGACTCGCGTCGTGCCCTTTTCGTCCGCTACGTGAACGATAGGGCAATTGTTTCTCTATTTCTCGTGCGCGGAATAAGAGGTCATGCTAAGGAGGCATCTCCCTAAGCATTATCTCTGATCCCGCGCGCGAGAATAGTCAAAGACTCGCGCCCCATCCCGTTCTCGCGAGTGCAGTTTAAGAGATAATGCTATGAGGGATGGTCCCAAATTAGGACACCTTGTACCACACATGGAAATACACCCAGAATGAGGCTTTTTTTTACAAATGCCCGGGTGCCCCTAAAGGCGATCGAACCAACGACCTTAGAGCACGGTAATCAGACATTATACCGCCAGACTAACGAGCCAGTTTGACGCTACTCTGCTATTCATCGCTTGACTGGTTTGAGCCACGATGATTGAAAGGATACACATACATTTGTAATCAAAGGCGAGGGGCGCGGCCCGTTATTGAGGAAATGCATCGTATCTGTTCAATAGACGAAACTCATTTTATACACATAGCACTGATGCTATGTAGGCCTGAGCCTATGAGGCGCGTAATAGGCTATTTGACAAATTTCTGCTATTTCGGCTATTTCTGAAAACCATCTCATGTTTTTTGTTGGTGTTTAAGGTGTCCTCGTCCTTGAAAGTGGTCGTTTTAAATTCTTTCGTGTAGGAGAAGGAGGTAAGACGGGGGTAGCGGGTAAGACGGGGTACCCAGCTCAAATTCACAGTTCAAATTGACCAATCACGATTGTTCATTCATCGTTTCATCATCGCCCAGTGCTTAATGATTCACAAGTGCACAGTGTCAAAAAAAATTAAAAAAGTAATTTACAGCAAATTGCTTATCATATTTTTGTCTGGTTTGACACGTGACTGTGGATTGTTATATAACGTTAGCTGGTGAGGTGTTGCTGTGATTATCGCTTAAACTAACCTATAATAAGGTAGGCCTTGTTTTTGATTAAGATTGTTGGCTGTTTTCTTTTTCTTGTTTTTTTTTTATAATTTGGTTCTGCAGGCAAGATGGGGTAATCTTGCCCCCAATGAGAATACCTAATCTTGTTCTTGTCTGTTTTCCGTAAAAATGAGTTGGTTTTTTGTGGAAAAACCGCAATTATTACATCGTCTCCATACAAAAAAGAAATGGAAATCACCACCAAGAAAAAAAAATTCTGTACAGAAAAAACTAGAGAAAAAAAGCAAAAAAGAGAAAAGGTGAATTAAAAAACAAAAGAAGTACTACAAAAGTTCAAAATAAAAAATCAAAGAAGAATAGCCAAAACAGCAAAACGGCGAGGAGTCTCATCATTTGAAGATGAAAGTGGAGAAGCAGAGGACACACCATGTGTGTATTGTTAGGAAGTATATTCCATTTCCATTGAAGGGTGGATATCATGCTCAATATGTGGAAGATGGGCTCATAATAGCTGTGCAGGAATAGATGATGACGATGACGAAGCTACTCATGTCTACAAGTTCTGCCAGCTCAGTTAATCATCTTTCTCTGTGATCATTATCATCACCCCATCTTACCTCAGGGGGGTACCCCATCTTACCAGCACCATGAGGCAAGACGGGGCAAAACACCTTTTTATTATTGTTTTTTTCTCTTAAGTGTTTTACGAAAAGTTCCTAATGACACCAAATATTAGAATAATAATAAATAGTTGTTAATTAAAAAATAAATATGATTGTTTCACTACGTATTTTTTTATATTATTGACCTTTAAAGCTTAAGTACCCCATCTTGCCACCCTTTCCCCTATATCTTCTAAAAAAGGCAAACGAAAACTTACTTTTGAAATAAGCCGTCAAAACGCTATCTTGGGCAATACGGCGCCGGCGTCGCACATAGACCGGGAGATAGTGACACAAATTACTTGGTCATTTGTAACAGTATGGCGGTTCTTCAGGGGTCTTAGTATGCAATGACAAAAAGAAAAATGATGGTCATGGCGCTGGTACCGGCGGCCCAATCGCGTGGGCGTTAGTCGAACTCGTCGGATAAATTACGAGTGTCAAACGATTTGTACCACAAAAAATTTAGTATTTTCCGATATTCCATAAAAAACAAGTAGACGGTAGTGTCATGCCATACTTCTCTGGTGTGACTTACAGCCCGCCATACCGACGCGAATGCCTTAATTAAAAAAATAAAAATTCAACCATTTGTACCAGGCTAATTTTTGTACAGTTAATTATCGTAGTGCAGCCATTTACGAAAATCACCATGCCATATTTTTCGGACGGTTCCAAATGGTCGCCATACCGCCAAAAATCAGCAATTTTTTTTTTTCACCAAACGATTTGTACCACCTGATTTACCTGTTGATTTGTTCGACTAACGCCCACGCGATTGGGCCGCCGGTACCAGCGCTATGACCATCATTTTTCTTTTTGTCATTGCGTATTAAGACCCCTGAAGAACCGCCATACTGTTACAAATGACCAAGTTATTTGTGTCACTATCTCCCGGTCTAACAGCAATAGGCTAGTTGCCCTAAAAAATGTAATTAGTCCGTCTTTTAGAGTTAGTTTTTAGAATTAGTGCTGCATTGCAGAACTTTAATGGGCTATATCTTTGTTATTTTTTGTTTAATCGAACAAAGAAAAAATACGTGTCCAATATTTTTCTATAATCTAAAATACGGACTAAATAAAATTTAATTATTTTGACCCTGGAAACTACACTATTATGACGTCACTGGTCTTGTTGGAAATCCATGGAGGAGGCATAAGTCCAGCAGTGGACTTCTTGTGGCTGAATGATGATGATGATGATAGGTATATTGATGCATGTCAATTGTTTTACTCTTGTAATTTATAAGGATTACATAAGCTCCTATCTATCGGCGAGGAATGTTTAGGAGTTAACAAAATGTATTAAGCTAAGTAATTTACTCTATTTAAGTAATTTCTGTGTTTCGTTTTTAATAAAATAAAATATCTAAATCGTGTAGTTATAGGGTAAGCCATAGTGAAATAAAATAAACCATGTTGTTACTTTTTGGTAACTTGTAATACTACAAAATACATATCATATTACATTACATGGAACCGTTACTTGGTAACAATTGTTTTAACTAAATAACGTTAACTTCACACAACACCAGAGTAATAACACACAAATAACATTTTCACAGCCTATTATTGCATCCTATCAACTAAAATATATATACTTAGGTACTTATCAAACCAGATATGTAAATATTTCATCATGATTACATTATAATATTATATTATTGTGTCATCGCCTTGCTTGCTCTACATAGTTACAATTAATACAGCTAAAAATCACAATTTAACATAATGCTGTTCAAATCTAGTTTTACTTGGCATTTTAGAGAGATATATTAGAATATACAACAACAACAGATTCAAGGACATTTACAAAATTAATAGCATTTTACATCGAAGTTACTGAAATGAAAGTAACTACTGTTACAACAATTTTCAAAAAATCGATTTTCCTGATAATGAATCTGATGTCCGCATCATGTTCGTATATAATAATAACTTCCATGCAATACAATCAATCCGGACTTGGCCCCCGTGGTGGAGTATGGCCTATATTATTATTATTAAATTCTTTATTGTACATACCAGTAAAAATTGTACAATTGGCGGGCTTAATACTAAATAGTATTTTATTCTAGCCAACCAACAGGTGACGTGGAGAAGGTGGGGGGGGGTAGTGCCAAACAGTGGAGTGATATTTTAATGTTTTATTAAATAAGATATAGAATTATCGTAAAGATACATAAAACATATATAAATAGTACATATATACATACACCTACAAAGATAAATAGTACATACATACATACGTGTTATAAAATAAATAAATAATAAGCAGAAATAGACATAAATATAATATACTTATATACCTACGTACGGATAGGATTACAAATTATTGTTCTGAAGATGGAGATAGTGTGCCTGAACTCTACTCTTAAAAATGTCGACTGATAGTGCCTGACGAATGTATAGCGGTAGCGCGTTCCACAGACGCACTGTTGTCACGGTAAAAGAACCCGAATAGCCTGCCGTATTATGCTCTGGGATTTCAAGAAGTAAATCTTTGCATGGACGCTGAAGGCGACCATGCGCGCCACGTGGGGCGAAACGTTCGCGTAGATAATAGGGAGAGGAGGGGTCGTGAAGGAGGCCATAAAGGAGCGTCAAGATATATGCATTCCTGCGGTGGCGGATGTTTAGCCAGTTCAACTTGGATCGGTATTGGGAAATGTGGTCAAATTTGCGGAGACCGAAGATATAACGTATACAAACATTAAGAAGGCGATCCAACTTGTCGAGAAGATTTTCAGTGAGGTTGGGGTAGCACACATCTGCATAGTCAATGACTGGGAGCAACAAAGCGTTGACTAACGTAACTTTGGCGGAATACGGCAGGAACTTCTGCATACGTTTAAGCGAGTGCATGGATGAGAAGATTTTCCTACTTATCTCCGAGACATGTTTGTCCCAAACTAGGTTACCCTGTATGTGGAGGCCTAGGTTCTTTACCTCACTACAGTACGGTAACGGAGTGCCATTATATGTAATCGAGGATAAAGATGTCAAGTCAATCCTAGCCAGCAACGCCCTGCCACCCACAATCATCACCTGAGTCTTTGCAGGGTTTACAAGTAAACCGTACTTCTCAGTCCACGAGTTGATGGCTGTTAGATCGCAGTTCATTTTCTCTATAGCAACAGGAAGCAAGTCAAGTTTAGACGGCAAATAGATCTGAAGATCGTCTGCGTATAGGTGATAGGAACTGAAGTCTATTACTGAGGCAAGAGTGTTAATAAACACTGAGAAAAGTAAAGGAGAGAGTACGCCACCTTGAGGGACGCCAGCAGTGACCTCGCACCAGTCGGAGAACTTGTCATCCGTACGGATGCGCTGCTGGCGCCCATGAAGATATGAATGAAACCAGCCGGTTGCTGACTCCGATATGTTGAGGGAGCGAAGGATGGCAAGCAGAATATCGTAGTCGACGCAATTGAATGCACTACTGAAATCCAATAGGGCGATAAGTGTAACTTGCCGATTATCCATAGCGGAACGGAAATCATCTGTAATCTTGAAGAGGGCTGAACTGATGCTGTGTGAGGGCCGGAATCCTGACTGGAAAGGGTTTAGAAGTTGGTTGGTGTGGAGAAAAGCCATGAGCTGACGATTCACCACACGTTCCAGGACTTTGGATAGGAAGGGAAGGATCGAGATGGGCCGGTAGTGCTTAAATTCGGTGGGGAGTGAAGTTTTTGGTATAGGCACCATGTAAGTCATTTTCCATTGAGAGGGAAAGGAGCAAGAGGACAGCGAGTAGTTTATGATATGGGTAAGGACAGGAAGGATTGGCGGGAGTATCGGCAATAATAGGTCACGACCCACAGAGTCATGGCCTACAGCCTTGGTATGGATGGAGAGGATAACTTTTTCAGCAACAGAGTCAGCAACCGGGGTGAAAAGGAAACTATTAGGGGAAGCTACGGGAGATGTTACGAGAGACTTTATAGTCAAAGCTTTTAGCAGCGGATCAATAGAGTGAGGGGGAGATGAAAAGTGCCGGTTCAGACCATTCACGTCAAGAGACGGGTTTAGGTCCTGCCGACACTTTCCAAATCCCAGAGTACGCAGGAATTGCCAGATGTTGTTGGGGGAACATTTTTCTATAGAGGAGTGGATGTGGCGGCGCTTTGCGTTCCTAATCACCTGATTACAACGATTTCTGGCCGTCTTGAAGAGATTCCAGTTATCTTCTGTAGGAGTGCTGTCTTCTGTATGCCTATACCTTCCTCAGGGAAGAGACCCGTGCCCCTCGGTGGGGACATAATGGGTTGATGATGAATACAATCAATCGTCTCGGTCCCAAACTAGGATACCTATTGTCACCAGGCAAGGACATCACCCAAACCCATCACCCGAACGGTCACCCAACCACGTACTAGTCTCACAAGCCTCCACCAATCCGGACTTGGCCCCCTTGGTGGAGTATGGCCTATAACTTCCTCAGGGAAGGGACCCGTGCCCCTCGGTGGGGGCATCATAATGTGTTGATGATGATGTGATGGTATATTTATAACAGCAGTGACACGCCGTGACCTTTATGTTCCTTCTGTATTCTTCTGACTTTTCGTTTTGTACTATTTTTTGTTTTATTTTTGCAATTGTTCTATTATTGTGGCGTGTGTACTGTTTTTATAATAAATTTTTCTTCTTCTTCTTCTTCTTCATATGTACTTATGTGTCTTATGCAAATAAATATTTTATCTATCTATCAAATTGTATAAATTTATATGAAGCAGGGCCCTGTTGGTATACCTAACTACTTATGAAATGAACATCGGGCAGCCCCATGCGTCACTTTCAGTTCACACATTTATCATAGCAATCTATCGATTCTATTAAGCTCTGCAATAAATTATTTTTTATCAAAATCTTTACACAATTTATGGAAATTTACTCTTATCGATAGCGCTTAAGGAGTTAAGACCAATTTAATTGCTTAATTGGGTGTAATCATTATTGGGCATGTGACGATAGCTAGGTAATTAAGATGCAAGTGAAAAAAAAAAAGATAATTGCAACGTACCTAACTACATGTTACCGAAATATAAAAAACCTGAAAACTGTCTCTTCACTACGTATTGATATAATTGAACCACATCCAATAAGAAGCTTGCCTTTTTTAGAATTTATTAACAACAAATTAACAATTAGTCTTACAAGCCTCCACCAATCGGGAATTGGCCCCCGTGGTGGAGTATGATGGCCTATACCTTCCTCGGGGAAGAGACCCGTGCCCCTCGGTGGGGACATAATGCGTTGATGAATGATTAACAATATTTTTTGTTGTCGTGTTGTATCAATAGGCTATTTGACCGATTTCTGAAAGCCATCTCATATTGTTTGTTGGTGTTCATGAAGTCCTCAGAAAGTTGTCATAAAACGCCAAAAAAAAATTTTTGGCAATATGGCGTCGCACAGGATGATGACGTCACTTCCCGGTAAACCAACCAATGAACGTAAGAAAGAATGAATGACAGACGCCTTTTTTACTAGCATGTGACGTCATCTTAGAATCGGCCAATCCAGGCCGTTTTCTATACAATGGCGGCAGATACAAATTATCAAATTTTATCTTGAGTTTTTTACAAATCATAATTGTTTTTTAGTTAAAAACGCCTTAAAGGGTTTTATGAGACGTAGGTAATTTATACGAATACGTATAAATAATACTGTTTTTTTCACACTGCCAAAATAGCCTATTCCGTGGTATTATTCTCGGTAGTTTTTTCACACACTGCGTAGGAATTGTTAAAACTTCATAAAATGAGTACGAAATAGAGACCGCCTCAGTTTCTGAATGAGTGTTCAAATGGCAAGCTGAAGACAGGGCGCTATGGCGCTCATTAGGGGAGGGCTATGTCCAGCAGTGGACTAATATAGCCTGATGATGATGATGATGTTCAAATGTAACAAGAGATTAATCTAAGATTAATTCAACATACCCGCACGTGATTGGCTGAAATTAGCTTGACGTGAAATTAACATGAGATTAACAATTGATCGCTCTTCTAGAAACCGAGCGCAACGTGACAATTTTACCATGCACTGAAACTATATTGGCTTGTATACACGACATTTGTACTAAAGGCATTTGGACTAAGAAGAACAAAAAGAAATCGGCACATATAATTTTGCAACAATCTGTTCCAGTTACCCTGTCGCGAGCACTTCCTTCACGGTTCAGTTCTCAACCCCCACTTTGGCAGGCCTGCAATAAATAGGCTTCATTCCGAACAGACTCCTCTTGAGGTTGGTAAGCAGGCAGAATCCCTGATGAGCCACGCTGGTGAGATGCCAGGTGCAGTTCCAGAGGAGGCTCAGAATGCTCAGGGACAGACTAAGGGAGGCCAAGGAAGCGCAGGACGCCGTGCGGTAGACCAGACGGTTGATTGGCTGCAGGGAGCGGTAGTTGGCGACTCCGCCGATGTCAACCTTGCTGATCTGTTTGTACTGGGGGAAAAATGTGTTGTTATTGATTGACTGCTAAGTGGAAGGATACCTCGAGAGAATTCATCATCATCATCATCATCAGGCTATATTAGTCCACTGCTGGATATAGCCCTCCCCTAATGAGAGCCATATCGCCCTGTGTGAGAGAGAATTAAGTTAAGAAAATTAAAAAAAACGAAAAAACGAAACGTAAGTAAAAAACGAAACGCAACGAAACCCCAACGAATCCTCTCCGACGTGGGTCGGTCACGTAAAAACTATGGAAGAGGATCGAGCGGCGAAGAGAGCATACTCGGGGATGCCAAGCGGCCAAAGACCGGTGAGCCGCCCCAGACATCGCTGCAATGAAGGAATGATTGGCCAAGGACCTCCGTAAGCTCCAGGCGGCAGCAGAGACAAGCGAATTCTTGTGTCGGAGGAGTCAAGACCCACTTCGGGCCATCGAGCCAGGACAGTAAGTAAAAAACAGGGGATTTACGAGTAAGATGAAAAATACCCGGACCAGGCGTGCAACGACTAAGTAATGTTGATGAAGTGAAAGAGATTTATCAGTAATATTGATAACAATATCAGTAATATTGGGCTGCCGGAGTGATCTTAAACGATTACTAAGGTTAAGCAACATATGGCGCGTTCAGTCCATGGATGAGTCACCGTCTATGACTAACGCTAGTGGCATTTTTCCGAGCGGCTCCGTGCTTCGCAAGGCAAGCAGTTGGTGCCGGCTGCACTCAATAGATGGCTGTCGTTAAGCCAAGTCAGAGGCCTTAGGGCTACTTGAAAACTTCTGACAGTGAGACCAGCCACTAGTCTTACAAGCCTTCACCACTTGGCCCCCGTGGTGGAGTATGGCCTATACCTTCCTCATTCCCCGACATAATGGGTTACAAACATTCAAACATTAATAACAACAGATGTGGTTTCCCTTATTCCCCCATTTCAAACTACCTCACTGTATACCTTTGCCTCTTAAATTATAGGTTACGTTAGTGTTCCATGTTTTGGCGCTAAAGATTTAATCAGGTCTAAGCAGATAATCTTGTTTAGCCTACTTAGACATAGGATAAGGTTTCGGCTTAGCTGCACTAGCTGACTTCCAATAAAGCCGAAGTAAATTAGTAAGGCGAGTGTCGAGTTCGAAAAAAAGGTCTTGAATTCTACTCAACAAACACAATATTATCCGAATACCACTACAGAGAAGTCGTGAGCTAATCTGAATGGTGCGATGACCTAAATCTTGGTTTCCGCTATCAAAAGACGCCTTTCTCTTACTGAATGGAACGAAATACGAGTATATACGAGACTGAATGAAGGAAATGGGGCCATGAATTTATGAACCAGGGGAGTTAAAAAGGGCCCTAGAACTAAACATAAACATTTACATACAGGCACATACATTACGCCTGGCCCCACGCTAGGATACCCTGTATCGTGGGGACCAGAAACAGCGACATCACAAACATGTGAACATCGAAGACCTGGTTTTTTTTTTTTGTTCCCAGCCGGGATTTGAATCTGGCTCTCTCGCAGATGCGCTAACCGCTGCGCCGCAGAGGTCGTCTGGAACTGGACTGGACAGTGGAGGCTTGCGGTACGAACTGGTGTAAGTGTTATCAGTGGATGCTCACCTGCGCAGACGAGATCTCAATAGGCTTCTCCATGACGATCCAGGTGACAGACTCTTGGCAGTTGGGGGTGGTGAGGGAGCCGTAATACGTGAAGAAAGCCTGCGTGTCCGGACTGAACATCCGCCTGGAGACAACGAGTCTGCTGTTAGGTTAGGTTATAATATGTAGAATTTCTCCAACTTAGGTGGTGAGGATTGGATACAAAAACCAATTCGAACACAGTAACCGTTATTTTTATTCAATCTCTTCACAATATTTCCACAACCGTCTTCGACCGCCGCTCCCAATCGAATGCCATGAATCGCCAACCCGTTCAAAACTGAAGACCGAAACCCTTCCAGTTTTGTTCGGGTTGCCAGCACTAAATATAAATTTTAGAGAATCGAGTCAGTGAATCGATACATTATAATATGATTTCGATATTTTCTTAAATTAATAAATTACAACACTATATTTATTCGTCCTCATCTCTAATAAACAAAGGCAATTATCGAGACCCTAACAATCGACCATCCTGACATCGTGTGCGTCCCTGCGCACGACACCAAGTGGAACCACCCTAACAATCGGATGAAAAACTAGCTTAACGAAACTAAATCTAACTACGTTAAGCTAAATTATAATTAAGTAGCATTGACAATATCATTATTAACAAAAACAAAACAGCAACTTAATTAACAAGTGAACTTCATACACGCTGATAAAGAATGACAATATCTTTTTTTTTTTTTTTTTTTTTTTAATGTTTATCGGGATTTAACCATTTCAGCTAAGTTTTAATCTGTATGTACAAAATTATGTTTAAGACAAAGCTTATATATCTAGTTTATTTTATCTTATTGACAATGCACAGTAGCACTTGGAACTTAATTTTAAATACATTACACAATGCAAATTTTATTTTTAAACAAAACAACGTCAGTACTGCAAACGAACGATTAATCGGATTTTGCACTCGAGAATGCACTCTGATCAAGCAATTAATCGGATATTTTAAGAACAGATAAAACCAATACATACATGCTCTGAACCAACGATTAATCGGATTTATAAATAACCATCAAATAGGTACATACTCCGAACGAACGATAATCGGATTTATTTGTAACGACCTAATACTTTTCCGAACGAACGATTAATCGGAATAGTAAGCAACGAACTAATTGATACTCCGAACGAACGATAATCGGATTTATTTGTAACGACCTAATGCAATTGATACTCCGAACGAACGATAATCGGATTTATTTGTAACGACCTAATACTATTCCGAACGAACGATTAATCGGAATAGTAAGCAACGAACTAATTGATACTCCGAACGATCGATTTATCGGGTATCAAACATAACTAATGCCTCGAACGATCGTTTATCTTGGCATTAGCTTCTGCTGACGGACGGCAAGCCAACTCGAGGTACTTGGAACGTCAGCAGGTTTATTCGATTTGGGGTTGGGCTGTCAAGGCACGGTCCGATCGATTGCCGGCCTTGATCTGAAACAATGTACAAAGAATTCTGCAGCTTTGTTCTTTAAATTGGTGCAACAACAATTATAAACATTTATATCATCAAAACATCATAAAAAAAAACCAAAAGAATATTCATGAAGCGGACAAAGTCGTTCGCTGCTCGGACTTAACCACTTTCATCAATTTCGCTACTATCGGAATCACAGTCATTAACTTCCAAAGCAGCAATGTGGATCCACGGCATCATACGATCCGCGGCAACAGTTGTCGGACGTTTGTTCTGCGTACCACTCAGTCCTGCAACTGGTGCCACGGTGTATCGATCTTTACCTAAAACTTTTGTCACACGATATGGGCCTACGTATGATGGTATAAGTTTCTTGCTTTGTCCATCATTGTTAAAGCATGTTCTTGTTATTTTGACAAGGTCACCTATGGCGTACTGACGGACTGGTTTTCTACGTTTATCATAATATTGTTTCTGCTTCGATTGTTCGGCGTCTAACCTGTCTTTAACTTGCGCCCTTACCACTGTAAGATCGGTGTCCTCACGTGTTTCTTCTGCGATCTCATCAAGTACAGGTGTAATCTCACCATTCATGCAGGTCCCGAACAACACTTCAGAAGGAGTCTTACCGGTCGTCTTCTGAATAGTGTTGTTCAGTCCCCACTGAATCTGTCCAAGAAGGCTGTCCCAACCTTTTTCACCGTGTTTCACACACAGCGCTTTCAGGGAGTGTAGAATAGTTCGGTTATATCGCTCTACCTGTCCATTAGATCTGGGGCTAGCCACGGCATTCAAAATGTGCTTGACACCCTTGTTAAGGCAAAACCTTTCGAATGCGTGAGAGGTATAACAACTACCCCGATCACTTATGAGACGGTTGGGAGTCCTGAACGTGGAAAATATGTCTTCCAAAACTCTGATGCAGTTTTCGGTGTTCGTATTCCTGACGGGTTTAATAAAACAGAATTTTGTAAATCCGTCAACCACAACGAGCAGATGAGTATTACCCCGGCCCGATTTCACAAAAGGTCCAAGGTGGTCCACGTGAAGCGTATGAAAGGGAATTCCTACTTTTTCAATAGGGTGGAGAAGACCTTCATGTCCATTCGTTCTGTTTTTTGCGTAAGCGCATTCTATGCATGCGCCTACGTATTTTTTTACGAACCTGGACATTTTTGAAAACCAATAAGATTTCTTCATCCGTTCAAGAGTCTTCTCTACTCCAAAGTGACCAATATCATCATGGTTCATGCGGCAAAGTTGCCACCTTGCACCCTTTGGAACCACCCATCGAAGGTCGCCTCCTATGCAGCGATAAAGTTTATTCTCCTTTACAACGTAATTTTCTCTCAGATAGCGAAGACCCTTCTCGTCGAGATAGCTGCTAACAATGTCTCGGATTCGCCTCAATTCAGAGTCTCCGAGCTGAAGTGTGTGAAGCCAATCCTCATCGCTGATGGACATAACAACGGCGAATTCGTTAGCTGGGGTGTCATCTGGTTCAGTGACGGGATTACGGGATAACGCATCGACGTGGCTCATGTTAACACCAGCTCTGTACTCTACGGTGCAGTCAAACTCTTGGAGAGAGAGCCACCAGCGAGCTATTCTTGGAATAAGGTCCCTCTTTAAAAACGTAGATCGCAGTGCACTGCAATCGGTCATGACTTTAAATTGCTTGCCTAGCAAGTAAACCCTGAATTTTCGCAGCGAGCACACAACAGCCAGAGCTTCCAACTCGTAAGAGTGAAAGTTCTTTTCCTCTGGGGAGGTCTGCCTACTGTAGTAGGCTACCGGACGAAAAGAACCGCCTCCTGCAGGGTGCTGTAGGAGTATACCTCCTATGCCAACTCTGCTCGCGTCAGTGTGAAGCTCGGTTTCTGCTGCTGGATCATATATCGCGAGTATTGGCCTATCGACTAGCCGGGATTTTAAATTTTCAAAAGCTTCTTCTTGAGCGACACCCCATTGCCAAACTTCACCCTTTTTCAGAAGCTTGCTGAGTGGAAAAGCTACTTGGGCAAAGTTTTCGATAAACTTGCGGAAATAACTAGCAAGTCCAAGAAACTGCCGGACATTGTGTACGTTCACGGGACGTGGAAAGTTCATGACACTAGAGATCTTTTTCTCCCCTGGTCTCACGCCATCAGCGCTTATCTCGTAACCGAGATAGTCTATTTTATCTCGCAAAAAGTCACATTTGGCCAGATTCAAAGTGAGGCCAGCATTCTCTAGTAACTTAAGGACTTCCTCAAGCCGCTCCAAACACTCTATTGAATCTTTGCCAAATATGAGAATGTCATCGATATATGCTGTCGCCTTGCTAAAGCGAGCAGGTCCCAGTATAGTGTTCATCATACGTTGGAACACTGCTGGCGCGTTTGCCAAGCCGAACGGCATACGATTAAATTCATATTGCCCGTCCGGCGTGACAAACGAGGTAAGATGCTTACTCTGATCTGCTATAGGGACTTGGTAGTACCCCGATGACAGATCAAGCGTAATAAAACATGCTTGGCCGGAAAGACGCGCTAGTTCGTCTTCGATAATAGGCATGGGGTATCTTTCTTTAGCTGTTATAGAATTTAGCATTCGATAGTCAATGCACATACGAAGACCTCCATCTTTTTTACGTACAAGGAGAATTGGACTGGCGTATTCTGACATCGACTCCCGAACAATTCCAGCGTCCAACATTTCTTCCACCATAGACCGCACTTTCTCTCGCTCGAAATGCGATAGTCTATATGGACGGTACACAACTGGTCGCTGACTATTCAGTTCTATACGCATTTCAGTCACCCCAGTGCAGCCTAAATTCTTTAACGACGAGGCAAAGCAATGCTTGTACCTTGTTAATAGCTCAATCAAGCGTTGTTTCACGGTATCTGGTACCGCATCACCTACACGAATCTGATTTTTGTCGAAGTCACTTTCCGTCACATTCGGTAGTTCTGGAGGAGTGACAATAACTCTCCTTACTGACAAAACAGGTTCAGCTCTACATAAAACTGATTTTCCTGGGAGGTTACAAGAATCTAGGTACGGGAACACCGTTATCCAAATACTACCACATTTTGCGTGATAGAGCCCTCCACAAACAAAGTGTTGCTCGTTAGGCTTGCCTGCAACGCTACTTTTAAGTAACAGGTTGCCATTAACCGTGGTCTCAGTCTGAGCCCTAACTGAAGCTGCTCCATGCAGTTTTACCGTAGTGGCTACCCATATTTTAACAAGAGGTTCATCATCGAGATCTTGGTCCAATTGAGGCATTTCTTTATCAATATCCAAGAATTGCAGTTTGCTAGCAGTCTTGTAAGCTATGATGTGGGCTTGCTCAGTATAAGACTGCCCTATGAGCATGGGCATCTCTAACAAGGTGTCATCTACTACTTTACACGAGACCTTGGCAGACACCCCATCTACACACAACTCAAGCCACAGTTCTCCCAGAGATTGTACTACGCTATTTCCGAAACCTTTCATCAGTGTTGGGGCACCACTGAGCGACAATCCCATAGAAGTAGCCACAGATTTTCTTATGAGCGTCACTTCACTCCCAAAATCAACAAAAGCAAGCATAGTCACGCCATTTACTACAACCTCCTTTGTAAATTTGGAATTAGGACTTGGATCGAGTTTGTCTTGAATAGAATCAATACACATTGTTTTCTTTGTGGAATCGGTATTTCCACTATTATTTGGACGGTTTACTGCATTGGATTGGCCTTTGTTATGTGGCATTTTGTCAATGGGATTACTGCGACAAGCATCAGCCTGATGCCCAAACCTATT
This sequence comes from Yponomeuta plumbellus, assembly GCA_947310845.1. Taxonomy (NCBI): domain Eukaryota; kingdom Metazoa; phylum Arthropoda; class Insecta; order Lepidoptera; family Yponomeutidae; genus Yponomeuta; species Yponomeuta plumbellus. Next base: position 21,426,492 of record OX371200.1, read on the forward strand.
GCATTGCGTGCATTTTATAAGAGGCTTAGGGCAGTACATGAAACTGTGTCCCCTTTCTTTACAATTGTAACATCCCGAAGGATGATTAGGCCTATCACCAGCCCGGTGGCTGTTGGTGACGGTGGAACCATCATTGCCCCTATTTCTTTGCTGAGTCCGATCCGTAACAAAGTGCTGAGAGTCTTTGTTGCTAACTAAGTATTGCAACAACTGATCTGGGTCAGAGCAACGTAAAGCGAGAGCACCTGACCTCAGTGTCCTGTCGGTTATACCGTGAATAATGCAGTCTACGGCACGTTTCCCTACAATATCGCATTGGTTCACAAGATTTAGTTTTTCGTAGTAGTAAACTTCTATCGGCTCATTAAGCTTGTTTTTTCTTTTGAGCATATCCTCCAAGGCCTGACCATAATTCTGTTCATATGGAAAGGCATTACAAAGCTTTTCTTGCCACTCTTGCCAACTAAAGAGTATAGAATTTAAACCTTCGTACCAAGTCTTGGCAAGGCCTTGGAGTTTTTGCATTGCAAAGTGTGTTGTTGTCCTATTATCCCAGCCATATACCGAGGCGCACTCGTTTACTTTCTTCAGCCAAACGTCAATACGTTGGTTCTTAGTAGATGGGTCAAAGTTGGGCAGTATATTCTTGTGATCTAATTTTTGTGCGACCTGGGTTGATGGCTGAGGTGCAAAACCCCCTTTGATACAATTTATAATATCTATAACGTCTTTCTTAGTAAAAGAAGGGCTACGTGACCTTTGTAAATCTCCCACGTCGTCGCGCCGCTCTGCTTGAGACTTAGCCCGAGGTTCCACGCGCCGCCCAGCCGCTTCTCTGCGACGGGAGCTGGACGAAGGACTCCAATGGCCGCTTTCCTCCCGGTGCACGCTGTCCAGGCGTGGTGACGTCCGATTACGACCACTGGTTTCCAGTCGCTCGCGTTCCCGACGAAGCTCCCTCTCCAGGATCTCGATTCGCTCCAGGCTACGCCTTGGTACTGGCTGCCGTCGAGTGCCACTAGGGCTGCGTGTCCGCAAATGACTGCGACTGCGGGTTGCGGTACGCGGCTCCCTTCGGCCAGGTGTCTCCAAGCACCGGCGCTCTGGGTCTCGACTTCGACGGCGAGGCGGGTCATCCATCGTCTGTATACTCGCAGAGCAAGAAAAGAAAAAGAAAACCGTTACAAAACAGTCATAAAATTTAAATCGCGATAAAATTTACTTTTTAGACAAAACCTGAAATAACTCGGAAACGGTGAGTTTTAGACCAAAAATAAGCAGTTTTTACGCCCTTTAAAATACCACTGAGCTTAAGGGCAAAGACAGACCACTAGACAAAATTTATAAATTTTCAAAAAAAAACAAAAGTATGATTTTCAAGCTAAGCGCACTACCTGCATGAATCAAAATATTACATCGAAAGGAAAACTATTTGGGCGTGTTACTTACGTTTTTCGATAGTTCTTGTCACTTCTGAAATGTAGAATTTCTCCAACTTAGGTGGTGAGGATTGGATACAAAAACCAATTCGAACACAGTAACCGTTATTTTTATTCAATCTCTTCACAATATTTCCACAACCGTCTTCGACCGCCGCTCCCAATCGAATGCCATGAATCGCCAACCCGTTCAAAACTGAAGACCGAAACCCTTCCAGTTTTGTTCGGGTTGCCAGCACTAAATATAAATTTTAGAGAATCGAGTCAGTGAATCGATACATTATAATATGATTTCGATATTTTCTTAAATTAATAAATTACAACACTATATTTATTCGTCCTCATCTCTAATAAACAAAGGCAATTATCGAGACCCTAACAAATATAAACATTTACATACATTGCTTCTGACCCCACACTAGGATACCTTGTATCGTGGGAACCAGAAACAGCGATATAACCAACATGTAAACATCCAAGACCTGGGGTTTTTTTCGTCCCCGTCCGGGGTTCGAACTCAGAACCTCTCGCATGGTAGCAGATGCGCTAACCGCTGCACCACAGACATCGTCAGTTTAATCACGATTAGACCCGTCTAATATAAAATGAAGTTCCTTAAATCCTACTAATTATCCAAGGGACAGGAAATCCGCAGATAGTGTTCACTTAATCTTCCGGATAAGTATAATTGGTGACCATCCACCCATTGTTCTGGTCAGCATTGTTTGTAGCCCTTAAGCGGGAGGAAGTACCCAGATAAAGTTATGTCACGGGATGTAACAAGGGCCTTGATTCGTATCTATGACAGTAGAAGTTGACGTTATAAGTAAAACATCGAAATGAAAATGAAAAAAAAATATCGAGAACTAGCTGACCCGGCAAACGTTGTTTTGCCTAATTAATTATCGAGTCGTTAGTCGAGAGATCGTCTGTCCATCTTGTGGCTGGTCATCCTACGCTGCACTTGCCGATGTGTAGTTATCATTCGAGAACTTTTCGGCCCCATCAGCCATCAGTTCTGCGTGCTATGGGCCCCGCCCACTGGCACTTCAACTTACTCATCCACTTTAATTTGTCTACGGATCTTACGTTCTTAAGCCCCGTCCACATTTGTAGCATCTTGACTTATCACGATCAGTCGTATCGTATCGAGTATTTATACCATAAATATGAACGCTCATTTTGTCCATGTCATATTATTAAGGCGTATCTTATAAAACAGCGCGTCCATACTTATCAAATGCTGTATCATGTCAGTGTATGATGACGAGATGTATCAAGATACGCGGTTAGTGCGGATCGGGCCGTATCAGATACGGCGTGTATCATTAACGGGTATCATCTTGCGTCCAAACTAGCGATCAGGATACGCGCCGAGGCAACGCAACGGAGATACGATACACCAAAATGCTACAAATGTGGACCGAGCAGATTACTTACGTAATATCAATGATCTCCGCCACAGCTGGTGGGTCCTCCAAAGGATGGATGAGGCTAGGCACCTGCTCGATGATTTCCTCCAGTGCGTAGTGGGAGCCGTCTTCCTTTACCTGGACCGATGAATAGTAACATGAATCACTTTCGATAGAGGTAACTTCTTGACTTACATACATAGCATAAAAGTCACACCTGTATTCCAGGGTACAAATGTCCTAATTAATGTCTTGGCAGGGTTTTTGGCCACTGATTGGTACAAAAGTGCAAAAATGGGTCACGTAGTGCCCGTGGATCTCTAATTGATCGCATTTTATTTGGAGGAACCCTAGCTGGCTATATGGGTCTTTTACCTAGACTTGGAGAAAGAATCATTTACAAAACAACTCTAATTATTATATTAAGTACTTTCAACAAACTTACAATATCAAAGAAATACTAGGTATGTTGGTAATCAAATTAGGCTTTATGTCTGAGAATTCAACCCAGAGATCTATTCCACTATCACTTTTATCCTAGGTACCCCTGTGACCCTTCCAAGGAACTCCAGTGTTCTTAAGATGTTGAATTCCTGAGATGTTGAATTCGCAAAACGTTGATAGCTCTTCCCTAATGAGCGCCATAGCGCCCTGTCTTCAGCTTGCCGCATCCAGCATTTGCCTGCAGATTAGGGGAGGGCTATGTCCAGCAGTGGACTAATATAGCCTGATGATGATGATGATGATGATGAAAACGTTGATATCATAGTACCTAATCCCAAAATGTTGAATCGTATTAGGTGACATAACTATGACACCGATTGTGCTCATTCGTAAGAGTTCAAGTAATGCTGTCCTTCCTCCGGCCGGATTACGCCGGCACAATGCACTGGGAATCAGCCGTTACATGCTTGGTTTAATTGAGTGATTTAGGACGGTGCAATAACTTCATTTGCTCTATCTTCCTGTACAATCCTAATATTAGGAAGTAGTGGCAGCGCACGGGTAAAATGCTGGTCTCGAATTCCAGACGTCCTGGATTCGGTTCTACTATGAAATAGTTTTTAAGTCATAGTTTCCCGGTATTTGTGAATTTATTTATACCACTCGCTAACGATACAATCTGAGCATCTGTTGTCAATTCGGTGGGCACATATTCTCTCTGAGAGGAGGCCTGTGCCATGCAGTGGGACATAATTTTTAATTTTTAGGCTCTTGAATAGTGGTGCAGCGACTTAAAAAGTTGTCTCAGTTATTCTTTCTAAATCTAATCTTGCAGGCCGCCTTCTTCAACTGCCTTTAATTGGACATTGTTTTATTTTATTTTTTTCCTTTTTAATGTATAGTATACATAATTTAGATCTTACAGTATTGACTATAGATGGCAGTCGTTAAGCTAAGTCAGAGGCCTTAGGGCGGTTTGACACTTCTGACAGTAAAACCAGCCACTAGTCTTACAAGCCTCTATCAATCCGGACTAGGCCCCCGTGGTGGATTATGACCTATACCTTCCTCAGGGAAGAGACTCGGTGGGGACATAATGGGTTGATGATGACAGTTTTAACTATATTCCAGATACATTTACTTCACTTTAAAAGTAAAGTAAAAGTAAAAATGCGTTTATTGCGACCAACCAATACAAAGTTCACAAAAATAAACGTTAAATTACTAAGTTACATTGGCAACAAAAGGTGTGTGCTCAGCATGTGCCGCTAGAGACATGACATGTCTTTCAGCGGCGCTGTTTTTCAGCACTCACCTGGTTAAACTCTAACTATAAACTAGTTTCTTATCCTAACTGATAATGGCCCTTTTACACGAGGCCAATAGCTGAGACAATCCAGTAAGCCAGTCCAATATTGTCTTCGTGTGAATGGAGCCAGGACAATGCATTGGATTGGCCCAAGCCAATGGATGAAGCCGATCCAATGAAATATTGGATTGGCTTACTGTCCTGGCTTACTGGATTGTCTCAGCTATTGGCCTCGTGTAAAAGGCCCATAAATGTGAGTTGTCCAGTGATTAAAAAAAATATATATATCACACCGCAATTATAGCTTTAAACAAAAAGCCATGTAAATGTGTCCGGAATAAAGTTTAATGTCTAGTGCTTACTCAAGTTTTAGATTTCACAGGACCAATTTCTAAATTGAGAATTTTCGCTAAGTAACTACTTAACTGTAGTGCTGTCTCGTGAAAATTCTCAAAAGAGAGCGTGGCAGAACGTTAGTTAAGTATTTACTTAGTATGAATTTTCAATTCAGAAATCGGCCCACAGTAGATACATTAAAACAGTTAAAATGGTTAATTGTCAAACCGAGCACAGTAGATGTTTTTGGTGAGTAACGACGCTAACTATTTTCATGATTTTGAGTAGGTACTTTCGTTTTACCCCCTCTTTTCTCCTACGTGGTTTTGGCTAGACGACTCCTTAGTTTTACACATTTAATCCGGATCAACTTACGGGTGTTGTTTTATCGGACGAGTCCGACCAGGTGTTGTGCTTACGAAAGTTTTAGTTCAAAAAAAGACTCCTTAGTTAGTTAGTTAGACCAAAGATTTCCGCACTTGGCCTAATAGTTGGGCCATCTCTTTCCAGAAGAACAGCAGTGCTCTGATATGACTGCTGGCCTCCTGAAGGGATGCCAGCTTTCCAACGATGGCGGTCCGTTGTTTTTCCACGCCTTCACAGTAGAGGGCCACGTGGGCAGGTTTTTCATCTTCTTGGACGACTCCTTACCTCTCCCATGATACCGATGACGGCAAGGCCGTCTGGCTGCTGTGCCGCCTCTTCCATTGACAGACCGGTCTTTGTGTGAACCAAGTGGATCTCCAGGGGGTACCTTGTGAGAAATATCGGGTTGCTTATTCACTGCACCAGATAGTCTGAAGACCTAATTGTGGTGACAGGGAGTTGGATGCGGGAGCTCAAAACCGGGAAACTTGGAAAACTACGAGAGAGGCCTACGTCTTGCAGTGTGCGTAAAATAGCTGATGATGATGATCTGTTTCTGTAAACCTTTTGTGACACCTTGACCCTGATATCGAGATCGGCTTATGTTTGCCCTTGTTCTAGGTAATGTAGTAGCTAGGTAAGTGTTTTAGAAAAGTCCGGCGAATACATGCATACATAAGCTCACGCCTGTATCCCAGAGGGACTGCCACCTGCCACGATCCTGATAAATCCGGTCCGGTGAATATTTTAAGCTTATCGTACTTGTCAATACAAAAAACATTTTTTTATCACTAGTTCAATCCATTAAACTGTTAATTGAACTAGTGAGAGTAGAGGGCTTATGATCTATGCTGTAGATCGTCTGATATAAGACCGAGCAGTACCTACATAAAAAGTAGCGACAAGTGCAGGTCGCTGAGCCAGAGGAATTTTCATCACAGGATGTATACTCACTTCATGCCATCTATGGCGTGCTCCGACAACCAGTGCAGGTGGAACTGCTGGAAGGTGTAGTTCCCCTCCAGGGGTCCCCCGGAGAGTATTGGGGCCGGGGATCCTGGCACAGTCCTCCACTCCACTGCAAAGACGAGTCAGCTTAGCTTGGGCCAAGAACTTGATGAGCGCCGGAGAAAATCACTCTTTTTTTAATGAAAGATCTTTATATTTGTACTTGTGGATAGCATAACGTGATAGCATAACTATTATGTATTTTCTGTATAATTACGAATAGATTTTCCAAAGCAATGGTGCCTGGGGTCTCAACGGCTGAGATATTGAAATTAGAATTATTTTTTATTGAATTTATTTGCAAACATTGCATTCTACCTCTAGTACAGTTCTCATAGACACTCTAATCAAAATTGTAGTATACTCGTATTGTGGGTTTAAGCACTTCAATACTACTCTTCCTACTCCGATCACCGCTGATGATGTTATTAAGTATGGCTTGCTAGTGGTTATTGGCAAACCCTGGTCCCTGCCTTCTCCTTTAGGGCTTCGATTCTGTTATTACATTACAGTACGATGACATTACACGGTCGGGTCACTCGACGTGTTTTTTCATACCATTAACGACTACAAGGTTTGATATGTGTGCGCGCGCCGACTTGAAGCGACAATGAAACTACAGTTTGTCCAAAAATACAAGAAACCGGAAGTAAAAGTTTACTACTTGTTTTTATTGAAAAGTCAAAACTATTGACTATATTTTATTGAAGTACAATACCTACCTTATTTTATGTAATAGCTCAAGTTTTTAATTTATACAATGCTTGTAAGTGCAAGCTATTAACAAACACAGACAAAAAGTCTGAGGAAAAACGTACTCTTTAATTTTTAATTTTTCTGGACAAACTATAAATCGCTATGTTCAAGCAGTTGTCATTGTACTACAGTGCATTAACTGAATCTAGGTCCAGGATATAGGCGTGAGTGTTTAGATTTTTAAACGGACACCTTGTTTTACTTGTAAAGTTCAATAAGCCACAGTTTCTGTATCACTATGAATATTTTTTGTTAACTGAGTGCGTATACTGAGTTTTTTCATTCACTTTCGATAGCGAGAGCGTTTGCGATTTGCATAGGAGTGATAAAGAGACAACTAGGTGGCGCGCTCTGAGTGCGTATACTGAGTTTTGTCGTTCATTTTCGATAGCGAGAGCGTTTGCGTTTTGCATAGGAGTGACAAAGCGCGCCATCTATTTGTCTCTTTGTTACTCCTATGCAAATCGCAAACGCTCTCACTATCGAGAGTGAATGAAAAAACTCAGTATAAGCACTCTGTCACTCCTATACAAACTGCAAACGCTCTCGCTATCGAAAGTGAAGGACAAAACTCAGTATAAGCACTCTGAATGGAATTAAGCATTGTATTACTATTTACGTATCACTGATTAAAATCTGAGATTAGATGGCAAGTGCCGCACATTATTAAATTTTTTGCATCCTATAATTAACTTACGCAGTTTTTTATAGAACAATAGTTAATTACCCGTGCAAAATCGTGAGTGATAAAGTGAAGAATTCATTTAGCAAAAACTCAGTGAGGGCTCGCTCAGGTTTCCTGCTGAGATTATAGCTAGGATGTAGTCCTAGCAACTGAGAGTAAAAACTAGACTCATTAGAGTTCATTGCTCGTTTAAACCAAGGTCAGTAATCATCAGTAGCTGAGTCAGTAGTGGCAGTTAAGGGTCACCATGACCCCTGAACGGAGTGCAAGTAGAGAGTAATCTTTATTTAGTGCCACAGTAGACATTTGGCAAACAAGGCACAACATTACTGTTGATGAAAACACAAACAAAACAATGCACATTGCGTCTGTGACAACAAATACGTCGTCGCGTAATATACCGCTGATTATGTAGAGCCTAATTAAATACCTATTTGAGACATATTGAATCAAAAAGGCTGCAAACTACTATACGATTCTATATGCCTCAATTTTGATTAGCACCAAAAATCTTCTTGAGTTTATCGGTCAGCAAACAATTATTTTAGGCAGCAGAGAAAACATTGGGAAATAAACATTGTATGTGCCTGTACGATAAGATTGAAGCAATACCATTGAAAAGCATTCAACATTGGACGATTTTATTTATTAACAATCGCGTTGAAAACATTCGCCGAAATTTAGCTTTCAGTGAAATTGCGCAATGGCATTGAAATGTATGTAGACGTTCGTCTTTCCACCTTAGCAGCTGCCCTTTGTCCGCAGATGGCCAAAAAATATTATATTATTATTATTATGTATTATTAATACATTTATTGCGCATAAGTAAATAACTATTACAGTGGCAATGCGGCGGACTTAATGCTGTAAGCATTTTCTACCAGTCAACCGCAGGAGGTGGATGACAATAACTGGTAGGCATAAGAAGGTGTGAAGAAGCTTAATTTAATAAATAAATTATGAAATAGAACAACAGTAGCAGACATAATATAAAAATACATTTATGGTACATAATCCTATTTATAAGCTACAATACAATACAAATTATGAAAACAAATTAATATAAATATATAACGGATAAAAATGGTGAGTGATGGAACACGTACACAGCCAGGATCCATCTCGTAGGGGATCAGGGGGGATCGGGGTAACACTGATCGAGAAAGTGTTTGCGGACGAGGGCTTTGAATTAAATACATTCCGAGTGGGGGCTTAATATTAAGCTCACAAGATACTAGGTACCTGAGTGGTGATACTCACAAGTGTGTCCGTTGTTAGAGGCGGACATGTCGACGGCGCTGTACCCCCTAAGGGCCAGGGGGCCTTTGATTCGGTACTGGTTGTAGTCGACCACGGCTCCCCTCGTGACGATGTTGATGGGGGACTGCTGGGTGCCCAAGTTGCACTTGCCTGGCCAGTGCGTCTCGTCTACGGAGGAAAAAAAACTGTTTTACTACCTAAAAGAATCGCTCGTAGCCTGGGCTGCCTGAGTGATCTTAAACGATCACTAAGGTTAAGCAACATACGGAGCGTTCAGTCCATGGATGAGTCACCGTCTATGCCTAACGCTAGTGGCATGTTTTCGAGCGGTTCCGTGCTTCGCAAGGCACAGTCGTTAAGCCAAGTCAGAGGCCTTCGGGCTGCTTGAAACCTTCTGACAGTAAGACCAGCCACTAGCCTTACAAGCCTCTACCAATCCGGAGTAGGCCCCCGTGGTGGAGTATGGCCTATACCTTCCTCAGGAAAGAGACCCAGGCCCCTCGGTTGGGACGTAATGGCTTGATGATGATGACCTAAAAACCGGCCGGAAAAAATGTCTATAGGATGCCCGTTAAAAAAGAGTTTTTTAAGAGATTTGTTGTACCGTTTTGTCTATGCCAGCGTTGTTGTATTAAACGTCTCTGTACTGGGCCGCGGTCAGACAGACGGACGGACGGACATGGTGAAACTATAACTCCCGGTTTCTCGAACGCCAGCAGTTTGTTAATCCACAGTTAACAGCTGTCAGTTGTTTTTTTTGTATGCATTTTTGCCAACTGACAGATGTTAACGTTAACAATATATTGACAGACTGTTAGCGTTCGAGAAACTGGGGGTAAGTGTTTCTTGTGAACTACAGAACCATGAAAAGGGAGGACTTTCTCGATTCTCGTACGTAATGTCACAGAATATATAATAGTACAAGGTAATGTGCGAGTATATTTTTTATGTTTCTTCGGCGATAATTGTCTTTTAAATGGTGTCAAATTTCATTAATTCTTTTTTTGTTACAAAAAATGGAATAAAAAGGGATTTTTTTGTTCGAATTTTTTGATTTACCTATAGCAAAAAAAAGATACCTCTAAAACAGCCCTCAGATTTTATTTCAGACTATATGATTCTAGACTATATTCTCTAGGTTTTCTCAATTGGAAAACTCAATTGGATAAAATTTTCTCGATAGAAATGAATACCAGTCTTATTTTTGCGTTTTTTTGTCAGTAATCAACAGCGCCTTTACACCAGCTGTGTTTATTTCTCTGAATAAGCAATTTAGAGATACAGTTTTACGTAATTCAGTTTTTCATTTAATAATAAACAGTAGGTGCTATTTATCTAGCAGATAGTTAGTCATTTGTGTGCAATTAAAATATATTTAATTCCACACATTACACGGTTTTAATAGCAATTGTACTCGCCTGTGTAATCCCAGGTAGATTGGTGAGTCGGATCTAGAAAGAAAAACATAAGAATTGGTTGTAGTTACACATAATTACGTATCAAAGGTTAGACAATGTTTAGTTGAAGTGTTAATTTGGTTTATATTATTCCCTGGTTTATATCAGGGGCGGTGGTACCCTAGTGGGTGGAACAATGGACTAACATTTTTTAATATAACATTTACATACAGGCACATACATTGCTTCTGGCCCCACAGTAGGATACCCTGTGTCGTGGGAACCAGAAACAACGACGTCACAAACATGTAAACATCCAAGACCTGGTCTCTTTTTTTTGTCCGCAGCCGGGATTCAAACCCGGGACCTCTCGCATGGTAGTCAGATGAGCTAACCACTACGCCACAGAGGTCGTCGGACTCGGAAGCGAGAGACTCAGGTTCGATTCCCAGTGCGGGCACGTACCTATGCCTTTGTTTTCTAAGTTATGTACGTTTGTGAAGTTATAGTAGCAATACCACTCGCTAACGGAGAAGGAAAACATGGTGAGGAAACCTGAGTGTTTGAGGCGTTCATACCTCAGCGCTTGCAATCGCCAATCCGCGGCGGGCACGCGTGGTGATTAAGCCCTCTCTAATCTCTCACTGAGAGCAGGCCTGTGCCCTATAGGTACAGTAGGACGTGCATAGGCCGCTTACAAATATCATTCGCAAAGAGTCACAAACTCACGACGCAAATACACGAGAGCGTGCTTGAAACTTAGAAAATATTTCTTTCAGTGAGTATCAACAGTAAAACCAATTTTTATGTACCTATAAGTAAACAAATGCTTAAAAATTTCAATTTCTCATCTCACTTTTCATATAATATCTTCAATCTCCCAACGAGGTCAACATTAATGAAAAATCAGGAAAGAAAACTATAAATCGGTGTTTTAAATTCGTTTATAATTACTGGAAATGGTTTGTAGAATAAATTACGAGAATAGTTTTCACACATTATTTGAAGTAAAAACGGTGAAACTAAATGAAACTGATGTTTAATAAAACAATGTCTATGTTAGCTACTTAATTTTTAAATTAACTTGAAGTAAAAAATCTAAAAATGCAAATAACTGAGGTGGTTTACATTTGATTTATGTTCATGCTTTTAAAGCATGTTTTTCATAGAGCTAGAATAGAATAGAGGCGCCAATTTCTTTTATAAGTACATAAGCAAATAAAAAATCAGTAATTGTTCGTTGTATACTATGCATTTAGGATTTTTCAAAGTACTTTATTAAAAATATAATATGGTGCGTAATAAAAACTATGAATCAACATACGTTTCTGCCGTGTCTATTTTATTCAAATTCTATGGAAAGAATGATAAAAAAGCATGAAAATAACGCAAAATTAAATGTAAGCCAGGCCGTCACGACAAGTTTCTGGATTGAGAAATTTATAAGAGAATATTAGTCAATTGTGTTGTGGCTTTAAAAATAGCAATTAAACACAATTGTTTTGGTGAGATTATCGGCCCACCAAAAAATTCCACAGGTTTATTATTTTCTGATTCAGTTCGATTTTCTCAACTAACTCCATTAAGAAACCGGCGGTTAGATACTAAATTACTGGCTCACCTATAAATGCTCCTATCACCACCACAAATACCACGAACACCTTCATATTTAAAAAAAAAATTACAACAGTTATAAATTAAAAAAAAGAGACACCGAATAATATTTCCTTTTATATAAAAAAAATACTATTCCTCTGTGCTCCTTCCACAGACACCCACACTGGCCGGAATAAAACTGGGCGTCGGTGCTTTTTTGTTTTTATTCATTTTTTTTATCGATATCTGTTTTACGGCTTTTCCAATATGGAACACGGATTCCGCGCTATGCGCGGCGCGCGAAAAATGGATCTGACGGACTGAACGCCGAGATAAGCTGCGGTCGAACCCATGCTAGGTACCTACATGGGTACCTAAGACACTTTTGTTAGTACTTTTGTGTGTCTCTCTGTAGGCTGCACGGTCACTAGGTTGAGACTTCAGTAGGTAGGTATGTACTACGTTAATATTATAATAACATGTACATTTACATTTAACATTTTTAAATACAGGCACATACATTGCGGATACCCTGTGTCGTGGGAACCAGACACAGCGACGTCACAAACATGTAAACATCCAAGACCTGGTTTTCTTTTTTTTTGTCCCCAGCCGGGATTCGAACCCGTGACCTCTCGTATGGTAGTCAGATGCGCTAACCGGTGCGCCACAGAGGTCGTCAAAGTTTGTCAAGTAAGGTTGTCTGGAAGAGATCTGTCTAAGCCATACGATTGCCAATCTATTTGTTAGATTACATACATATCTTCATAAACTCATCCCTGTATTGCGGAGAGGTAGGCAGAGACCGTGACTGCCACTTGCACCGATCCTGACATATTATTATCCATTTTGCTTCATCAACAGCATTCATTAGTCGTTCCTTGCACGCACGCCGTTTTCGGGTACTTTTTATCTTGACCTTTGCTAATAGATCCCCTATTTGGTCGAAGTATGTATGTACGACTTCCCTTCCGCCCACACTCGCTCAATATAGATAGATAAATAGAGATAGAGAACACTTTATTGTACATAAAAAGGAAATTGCACAGGTATTTCTTAATCTAAGAGTACAGACGGCGGCCTTATCACTAAAAGTGATCTTTTCCAGACAACCTTTGGATATAATATTTATTTCATCAATCAATCTTCTTTTCAATCTAGTCAAATCTCAAACTCAATCTTTGCTCTTTTTTATCTACTTTGCTTTCTTTATGTGTTACATAATTATAAGCATAGAATATCTTCATGTAAAAGTACTTGTTCATGTTTTGAGTACTTTTTTCTCGTTTCATAATAATACTAAATGACCCGGCAAATGTTGTTTTGCCAGATAGGGGCATGAAAAATAGATAACAACCTATTCTCACACCTACCGAATATACATGTAAAGTTTCATCAAAATCGATCAAGCCGTTTCGGAGGAGTATGCGCACTAGCATTGTGACATGAGAATTTTATATATTAGAAGAGACATATCTATGTACAACAACCATGAGATCACCACCTAAACAGACGAAAATAACCTACAATTGAGTAATAAACGAATAACAAAAGGTGAAATAAGTATAATAAAATTGTCGCTAGATCAGACAGGGGACGAGCGGAATAGCGTTTTATTGACAGACAATCAGCGGCAGTAATTAACTATTTATCTAAACTATTAACTACTTAGCTAGATTTTAGTAATAGAGCAATCTAGAATAATAGAGTAATGACCGAAAATTGCTTCTGATATCGTAATATACTTAGGTAGGTACTTACCTACACCGCGTTGTATAATAAAGCAAAACTTGAAAACCATAACTTCGGATAGACTCAATAAAACCACTTGCAGTATATAAGAAAAAGTTTTAAATTATCGTCTTTTGCATTCCACAGTTATCAAAAAACCTTCTTATAGTTTCGCCATCTTCGTCCGTAATGTCCTGTAATATTTTGACTTTTAAATTTATTCATCATCATCATCCTCAACCCATTATGTCCCTATCGAGAGGCACGGATCTCTTCCTTGAGGAAGGTATAGGCCATACTCCACCACGAGTGCCTAGTCCGGATTGTTGGAGGCTTGTAAGACTAGCGGGTGGTATTACGTCAGAAGTTTTCAAGCCGCCCTAAGGCCTTGAGCTCTATCAATAATTTTAAATTCAAAAACATTCAAAGACAATTCAAAACCAGGACAAAGAATTATAATTATCATCATTTAATACTTTGTAAATAATAATAATAAACTCGGCAAAACGTGGGTCCAGTTCTAGAGACTGGTGCCTCTGCCTACCCCTTCGGGGATAACGGGCGTAAGTTTTTTTTTTTTTAATTTTATTTATTTAATACTTTGTACTTCACTATCGCAATAGGTCACCCTGTAATGATAGTTGTAAGTGTTATGAAAATAAATAATAATAATAAATAAATAATTAGGTTGTTTATAATTTCGTAACATAATTTAGTTATGTGTATTTTGAATATATTATTACTGTAAATTAATTTACAATCGGTTTTCATTAGGCTGTGTGCCTGGTTATGGGTATATACATTTATCATGGATTCAGTTATTTTAGGTTTCACTGATTGTTTTAGACTCTACCTAACAAGTTAATTTATATCTAAATGACTTCAACCGCTTGCTAGATAAATTTACTTATGTAGATTTACGTTAAACATTACCTATGTACACTCTAGGATAGTTTTTTTTTCGGTCTTGCAACGCCACTTTAAATCAAATTTTGAAGATAATACAGACCACAGTAAGAGCATGTTTTATTCTTTGAAAAATGTGATAAATTTCAAATATTACTCTGTGAATAACTACTTAGCTGTGAATAAAAAATGTTCTAGGCCTGAGGGGTTAAAACCCTATAAGGTTTTTTTTTATATTCTGTATTTGGAAAATAATTATTTGGAGTACATTACGGAATTTATATTAAATAATTTTGCTAATTTCCCGTTCTCAAATATTCATTGATTGATTTATTCCTTAAGATAACGTTATCGGATCCCATCGGAGTCCTTGACTCAACTTTCTTTTTACTTTTATTTTTTGCCGACACATTGGGATCGACAATCTTCCACACAGCCAACGTCAAATGTTATTTTATAATAAAAAAAAATCTTACTCTTTGGTTACGTTCGAGTAGTAAAATATATTTTTTTATTATTTTCATTCGACTGCCATGCTAACAATGTCGCTGCCATATCTAATGTAGAAGTATATTAGACAAGTAAAAATGGTTGCCCGTGTGTCCCCTAGCTCCCCCTCAGGTCAAGTCATTTTCTAATAAAAATCATACTAATTTAGTGCAGTGTAACTGACTACTTCGTTGGCCTAGCGGAAACACGCTTGCTTCCTAAGCCATGAGTTTGATGCCCACTGAAGGTGCCATTACCGGTTATTCTTCTGCTAAGCTTAATTGGCGAAGGAACCATTAAATTACCGAAGGAGCCGAAGACCTCGAAGTTGCAGCTCCAGTCGGTAGCAAGGGGAGATTTTTCGTGATATCACGTGATGAAGGGCCTATTAAGTGCATTAATATGTGTAGTCGAACTGGCTACTTTGAGCTCGAATAACGCACAAATAGCATATAGGATTCCAAATTCAAATTTCGTTAAACATTCAATATATATTTTTTTAAATTTACTTCATTTTGTGTGCGTGACATTTCTTTCACGTCGTTCTGAAAATGAAATTTCTTAAAATATTTTTGGACTAAAATTTTCTTAAGCACCAGGTACATGATTATTATTACCTTTGTTAAGTAAGCACTGCATATTATTAATTCGATGAGTAAAATATTTATTAAAATCAAGTATTAAATAAAGTATTAGGTATATTTGGGACCTAATAAACTCGGTAAAACGTGGGCCCAGGTCTAGTGATTGGTGCCTCTGCCTATCCCCTCGGGGATAAGGGGCCTGAGTTTTTTTAAATTATTAAATCAAGATTAAATAAAACCGGAATCAAGTGTATCCGTATATACTTACTTCATAATAGGCTACGCCGACGACATAACAATACTTACGATAGGTAAATCCGAGGACACTCTATGTAGTCTAATGAGAACGGCTTTTGGCATAGTGGAGCGTTGGTACAATACTCACCAACTATCTGATAACCCAGCCAAGACGGAATTAGTACTCTTTACAAACAAGTGTAACCCAAAAACAGAAAATCTCCCAAAGTTCTTCGGGACAACGCTAACCCTGTCACCGACGGTTAAATATCTTGGTGTGACGCTGGACAGCAAACTAAACTGGAACTCACATCTACAGAACATCATTAACAAGGCCCAAATCACCTTTTGGCAATGTCGGAGCCTTATAGAAAAACAGTGGGGACTACACCCGTCGCTTATGATGTGGCTATACACATCGGTGATAAGACCCGCTATTACATACGGTGCCGTTGTATGGTGGACCAGAACAAAACAGAAAACAGCAGTACTCCACCTACAGAAGTTACAACGGCTGGCATGCCTCGCAGTAACAGGGTGCATGAAGACAACACCGACTGCCGCCCTGGAAGCCCTGCTGAATCTAAGACCTTTACACTTACACATCCAAAAAGAAGCAGCCAGTGCCTTACGGCTCCATACAACCGGGCTATGGAAACAAAACAACCATCTTTCGCACTCACAAATCTTGTCGGCCGCTATTTCGGATCAGCCAATGATGGAAGCGGTGTGCGACAGGATACCTCAAACCTTTACTTTCGACAAGAAATACAAGGTACATTTACAAGAGGAACTAGTCGACTACTCAGGTATACATGAAGTCAGAGTTTATACGGACGGCTCCAAAACCGAAACAGGAACGGGCGCGGGAGCCTTCTCCAATGACCTAAACATAAAAATATCTACAACCCTTGGCACCCTGAATACAATTTTTCAGGCAGAGTGCATCGGTATAACAAGAGCAGTCGCGCTGTTGAATACAAGAAATGTACAAGACTATGCCATACGCATAGTCTCGGACAGCGCCTCAGTCCTACAAGCGCTTAATAGCAATGTCACAAACAACAGCCTGATACTAGAGTGTCACCACGAGCTGGATAAGCTGTCGACATACAACCGAGTCACATTACAATGGATAAAGGGTCATAGCGGCTCCTTGGGTAACGATGCTGCGGATGAACTCGCCAGAAGAGGCTCGGAAACTAAAGTGCAAGGCCCCGAACCCCTGCTACCACTCTCTTACAACCAGTTTAGGAAATGGTTGAGGACACGAACAGAAAATCAGCATGCTGAACTCTGGAGAACAGAAACTAAATGCAGACAAGCCAAGGAGGCTTTACCAATAATCTCAAAACGTCTCTCACGTAGCCTGATTCGTCTGAAAAGATATGATCTGCGCAGAGCTGTGGCAATACTAACAGGCCACTGCTCACTGAATAGACACTTCCATAACATGGGACTAACCGACAGCCCACTCTGCCGGGGATGCCTGAAAGAAGAGGAAACACCCGCCCACGTGACCATCTACTGCGAAGGCGTGGAGAAACAACGGGCCGCCACCATTGGGAAGCTGGGAACCCTTCAGGAGGCCTGCAGTGACATCAGAGCACTGCTGGCCTTCTGGAAAGAGATAGGCTGGCTGGAGTAAGCTCACAGCCCTGCTACGTACAATAGCCCAACTATGAGGCCAAGTGCGGAAACCCTAAGCCAAACTAACTAACTATACTTACTTGATTTTAATCAATATTTTAATCATCGGAAATAAATTGTTTGATGCTGGTATCCAATAACAAATAATGAGTAATTGTTGATAATTAGATGTCAAACAAAACACTGTTCTTTTGTTCGTTTTAGTAAAGTAAAAAATATTTATTAATCTTGACGTATAATGAAGTTGGAGGTGTCGCCTGAAGGAATCGTAGTAAAAATATACATAAGTCTCCTACATTGTTTAGATGAACTTCATTAGGCACTGTCAATTGCGAATATAACTGTATGTAAATGTTATGTTATGTTATGTAACTACCCAATACAGTCTGTTTTTACATTCAATGCAAAAAAAATTGTCACGTTGACATCTCCATACAATTCTTAGGCTGTCAATGTTTGAATGTTGCTAGTACGTAAAAACCAAGTAACCCCATTTTACTACCAAGTTAAATTGTGTATGCTACCCAGGTGTTTTTTTTTAGACTTTGCTCTTACTAGTAATTAAATTTTAATGTCTTTGATGTAATAAGTATTTTGGTCACATGAGTCTTCTATTCACGGTAAAAAAATGTACAGAGTTAACCTATAGCTTTTATAGCGGTAACACCGCGTCATTTTTTTTTGCATCGAATTATAAAACAGACTGTAGTTGTTAGATTTTCTTGTATTTACTAGTACATACTGAAAACTTGGCCATCTAGACATGAAGTTATGAAACCTTCATGTGATGACGTCACTATAAAAAAAGTAAGGGAGGGCGCCATATTGGCTTGTCGTTTTTGGTGGGAAAGACGTAGCTAATTGCAATTTTGTAAAGTAAATTTATTCGAGTAATAATTTTGTTGTCTAGATGCGAACTAATTGCGAAAGTGTCAAGCTAAAGAAGAAAGAAAATTTTATTATAAAAACAGTACACACGCCACAATAACAAAACAAATCCAAAAATAAAACAAAAAAATAGTACAAACCAAAAAACAGAAATAAACAAAAGGAATTTAAAGTCACGGCGTGTCACTGCTGTTATAAATGGCAGCTCACTCAGCATTATGCTGATGGACAAGCCTTCAGCGCTGATTTTCAGTCAGTGCCAAGAGATACCCCGCGAGCGTCACAGACCGCGGTGTGGTACACCGATGAAGGAATAGGAATATAATAAATAAAATTCTTTATTTCAGGCATTACTCATATTAATGTTAATAACAATAGTGACTTAAGACTATATTAGTAACAATGATAACTAATTCTAATCCACTCTGTGCTCAATTATTTTTGGTACGTAACTGTACAGAGACTTCTATGTCTCTCGGCCCACATTTCGGTGTATCGACTATCTACCCTGTCCGCTATCATAGTCAGAATGCTATTGGGGCTGGCGCGGAGCCTGCAGAGCGCTGCGGCAGACCGGTTGCGGAGCACGGCATAAAAACCATTCACCTGTGCATCCGCAAACATGCCTGATGCGCTGCAAGCCCGCGGCAGCCCCAGCAGCATCCTGAAAGCATTATTATACTGGACTCTTAAAGAATTCAGAGTCTTCTGCCAATATACAGCCCACAAATTACAAGCATACATAGATGTACAGTATGATCGAAACAATGTTATTTTAACCTGTGCTGTACAGTATCTAAACCTGTGAACTATCATATTTGCTCTGACAATATCATATTTGTCTCCTAAGTACTTAAAAGACGACACCCTAGCTAAAGGCTTACCATTTAAAGCTACTACGGTACATTTAAAGGGACCTTTGTGCCGGCCTTAAAAATCATGAATTCGCTTTTTTTAGTTGTATTATATTTAAGTCCATGCTGACTAGCGTAGCTTTCACACATTCCTAAAAGTTTTCTAAGTCCACTGACTGAGGGGCTCAACAATACCATGTCTTCTGCATAGCTAATATTATTGACACAGGTTCCGTCAATATGGCAGCCGACATGCATATTGCTGAGACCCTCAATCAGTTCATTTACATACAGGTTAAACAGAGTAGGAGATGTGAGCCCACCCTGTCTCACTCCACACTTCAAACCATATGACTCAGACATAACATTACCCCATTTAATTATATTTAATTGGCTAGAGTACCAGTACTTAAGTATTAAAATAATCTCTGTAGGAAGTTTACATTTTTCTAGCTTATTCCATAAAATATTACATTGCACAAGGTCAAAAACCTTAGATAAATCTAAGAAACATGCATAAATAGGCGTCAGTCTAGTAACATAGTATTCTACAGTATACTTTGATGTTAAAATAGCATTTTATGTCGACAATCCCTGTCGGAAGCCAAACTGTGCATCGTGAAGCACTACATATTTATTTAATTCACCATTAATTAATCCATCAAATATTTTTGTAATAGTTGTAGCCAAGGAAATTGGTCTATAATTCGATTTTGATGATATATCACCTGTCTTACTCTTAACAACAGGTACCACTATCGTTATAGTCATTTCAGTCGGCAGATAGGAGTGTCCAATAGACAAATTAAACAACATGCTTAAGACCCTTGGAAGATGTACTCCAGCATGCGTGAGATGCTCAACACTGAGACCGTCATGGCCGGGAGACCTACCTCTCTTCATTTGACTGATTAATTTGGCAATTTGTTTAGCCGAAAATTTAGTTTTGCAGTCCCCGTCCATGTCAGTCACAGCAATGTTCGTAGTGCTCACAGATTCACTCGGCTCAGGAGTCACTGTAAAATTTTCTTTAAAGAGATTAGCAATAAGGATTGGATCAGTAATTCCATCTATATTAGTAGGTAAGCCCTGACGAGTATTTAGCTTATTTGTACTTTTCCAGAAGCTACGAAAGTCCTTTTTTGCATGGTGTTCAGCTAACACTTGCATCTTTATTTGCTCTTGGTGCCGCTGGCACCATTTTAATTTAGACTTAAACGACCTACGACTAGTAGCCATTTCTTCATAGATAGGCCCTGATAATGGACGATTATGCAAGACCCAGACTTGGAAGCGAAGCCTGGCCTCCTTGTGAGCATTACTAACATGTTTATTCCATCCTAATAGAGGTCTCTTTTTTTTTGTTAATTATGGGTGCCTCACAACTTGCCAGTGAGGCTTCACTTAGTGCTTCAACAATACTAGAATATAATTTATCAATTATTAATCTATGTTTGGTATTACTACAGTAATTATCACAACATTCACTCAGTTCAGTGGGAAAATCAATAGTTTTTAACAGTTCATGACATTTATTTGAGTATACTTATTTGTTCCCCATTCCTTTCACCCCAAATAACATGATTGGGTGTTGTAGTACTAATCTGAACTTTGGACTTTAAGGAATCGAAATAAAATATGAATGTGAGTAGGTATGTCTTTAAGTATTTAATTTTAAATAGCATTGAGTTTTAACTTTTAAGTACTTAAACTACAATGCAAATAGGGGCGTCTCTGCTATTTCCACTGGTAGTCTAACATCAGGAAAATACGTGTGAGTCCTTCACACATTCATATTTTAGTTGCAAAGTTACCCTTAACGCAACTTATTATATAGTGCCTATCTAGATGTCAAGGTTGATTGGCTACCAATTGTGGTTTAATTCCGGACATCTCGACGCCAAAGCGTTGACTGAATACTTTGTAGAGCAATGGTGCTCGCCGACCGCAACCAGTTCGGTGTAATCAGGCGCAGAAGAATCAAGAATATTTCAGTGCCTCCAGTAAAAAACGGATTAACCCGAGTTAATCCCTTTTATTTTTATTACACCATTGGAATCAGCTCATCGAGTTACATAACATATCAAAAGGACATAACTGTATCTTAACTCCTTCATGGATTTTATAAATCATCTAAAGGCGTAGTTGGAGATACTTATGGGCTAAGAGTACTTATACTAAGCATTTTTCCTGATAAAAATGGAATAATTGCAGCTGCGTCGTTAGATTTGCATGTGACTAAGGATATTAATGCACTTAAACACAAATAAATAGGCATAACTAGCGTAGTTCCTAAAAAAATAATTCATATAACGGATCAACATGAAATATTTCTTTGTTAAATTAAGAAAAACAGATATAAAGGTGATTAAGTCCGACGTTTAGTTCGTTAACAAGGGATTAAGTCGTTGAATGAAACAGATGTATCTGAAAATGGTACTGCTACTAAAGTTAATAGTTTAAGAGAAGCGGTCAAAGAAAGTAAAAAAAAACACAGATCATCAAAAAAAGTACGGAGAGTTGATATACGTCAAAATAAATTCTTAAGAAACACCGGACAGGCGTACGTTTTCAAAGGTAAAGACCGGCCAGCAAGGTAAATGAAAGAGTTAAATATTTGCAGATTTAATTTTAGGCAGGGGTAAAATGCCAGAGCGAGCCAGAAAAGATTTATTTACTAATTATTGGTCATTGGGTACTTATGAGAGGAGGATCCAATACATAGCTTTTTTGATTATGATGGAAGAACCAAAAGTTAGAAAAACACATGCTACAAAGCAAAGAAGTTGCTCTTTCACCTATCATGTTCATTGGGGTCAAAATTTACATAAAAGGGTATGCAAAAACTGTTTTGTTTTAATATTCGGTGAAAGTTTCAAGTTTGTTTCGGTACAAGCAACAAATAAGAAAGATTCTATAACAGGAACCCTACCTTGCAATACAAGGGGTGTTACTGTTAATAACAAATGGACGGATGAAGATTTAGAAAAAGTTCGTGAGCATATTCTGTCATTTCCACAATATGATAGCCCAATGCTTGTAATAAAACTATAAAGAAATTTTTGTCGAGTACTTTGAACATGGATACTATCTTTTCCTTGTACTGCAAAGATCGGCCAAAAGAGAAACAAGTTTGTAAGACTATATTGTACTCAAAAATATTTCACAGCTTAAATATGTAATTTAAGCCCCCGAAAGTAGATACATGTACAAAATGTGATATGCTACAAGCACAAATTCAATACACTCAAACGTCGGAAGAAGGAAAAGCAGAACTAGTGAACAGGCTTAATGAACATCAAGCTGATGCTGACGATGCATACAAGCAGAAAAACAATGATAAGCTATTAACATTGGAGGATGATTCTTTAGTAGTACTAACTTTCGACCTTCAACAATGCCTTCCCACTCCGATGCTATCGTCAGGTATGGCATTTTCTTCAAGAAGTCTTTGGACCTTTAATTTGACAATTCATGACTGCAAAACAAAACAAGCTACATGCTACATGTGGCACGAAGCCACCAGCAAACGAGGTGGAAATCAAATCGCTTCCTGCCTCTATGACTACATAAAAAGTTGCCGGATCATGTCACGAAAATCATATTATACTCTGACACATGTGTAGGCCAAAATAAGAACTCCCATGTCACTGCCACGTTCTAAGCACTCATAAAAGAGTGTCCTCATATTGAATACATACCTAGACCACAAATTCTTAGTCCCCGGTCACACTCATATGGAATGTGACTACGATCACTCTGTCATTGAGAGAGCCAAAAAGAAGATCAATAATATTCACCACCCATGCGATTATTACCAGTTGGTAAGAAACGCTGGAAGGAAAGGGAGGTTTTCCGTTACAGAAATGACAGAAGAAAAGTTGTAAGATTTCAAAAAACTCTTAAAGGGAGCAATGATTCTGAGAAAAATTAACAAAGGAAAAGAAAAGGTATACTGGCCAGACATTCGCTAGTTTAGGTATACACAAAATAATGAATTTGTGGTGAAATACAAAACAAATTTAAGTGGCGATGAGGATTTCAAAGAGATCTCTTTCCAAAGAACTGGGCGATCCAGACTCTCTACTAACCACAATACGATCACTCTAGAAGTACCTAATATCTGAGACGCAAGCGTAGAGAAGAAGAAAGACCTTTTAGCACTCCTTCCATTTATAGACAGAGATTGTCATGCATTCTACCAAAACCTACGCACTTCAGACACTGAAGTCGCCGAAGAAGACCTAGACCTATCCAGCATTATGGGACCAGACCACGACGCCGATTATGAACTAGTTTAAGGTTTTTTGTAATTCTTTCTTAATAAAAAATAATGTACTATAAATTTTAATTTGTTCCAGTCCAGCAGAATACCTGCACACTTCTTGCAACGATTTTTTTTTCTCATGAGAAAATTAATTTTATAGTTATTTGGGTATGAGTTAGTCCTTTTTGCCATAGAAACTCAAGGTTATGAAAAAAATACAAAAAGGAATAAACGATCTTTATGCCCTTATGCACACGTCATCAGTTTAGTATAAATACATTTATTTCCTTAAGATGTAAGAAAAATACTTTTTAACTGCAGTTATGCCACAATTATATGGTTAACAAGGGAATAGTTCAACAAAACCATAAAAAAATATATTATTTATGCATATTATATGAACATGGTGTACATGCCTTAAAAGGTATGAAATATATGTATAATATAACGTTATCTTTAAACTGTATGACTAAGGAGTTTTGTTTAAAAAAATAAAAGTTTGCATTTTTCACTCTCCTGAAAAGTGCCGTTTTTCAACCAATCCATTTTTTACTGGAGGCACTGATTTATTGTGAGCTCAGACATGGGTTACGACAGTTTAGGAGTAGGTACACACATTTATCCATCCTTCACAAAATACTATTTATATACAGGGTTACAGGGAAAGTCGTACACAATATTAAAGGAGGTCATTATTTAGGCCATTTCTGATGGATTTTATCCTATTATATAGGGTCCGAAAATTAACCGTTATGGAGATATTTACTGTTAAAGATTTAAAAAAAATATCAAATTTTTTTTGGCTATTTGGTTGATTTTTTCTCAGAATAGAGCTCATAAAGTGTTTTTTTTAATGTATTTAGTTAAAAGGCTGCTCGGCAACTGTTACAAATAAATATCTTTTCTCTAAATATTTTTCACATTGAAGCTCTTAAAAAAAAATTTACGTATAGAACTTATTCTGCAAATAATTTTAAAAACTTCCACGACTCTTTAACTATTCAAAAAGGTATAACATTTAATAGGGATGTGCATGAAATTTTGAAATAATGTTATTTGAGTAGGCTCTAGTGGTAGTACCGACATAACTGAACTTCGATACAAAAAAAATCTTTTTACTTCCTGGCACCTTTAAACTATGTAAAAAGGTCAGATAGGCTTTTTTGTGCTCTGGATACATGCTGTCTCAGGTGCAGGTACCTACCTACTTCAGTATTTCTTTTTTAGAATATTCTATCTATCTGTTTTTTTTTGTGTTAGTCTGCTCGTGTGATTCTTCCGTAGTAGATGTGTTAATACGTGCTCTGCAAATGATTTGTGTTTTAGAAACTTCTACGTCTCGTTAGGTATTAAAAAACGTATATCACTTGCTATTACATCGAAAAAACGCTAGCCAAGTGTCACTTAAGATGGCAAACGGTAAATTTTTAGTTGAGGTAAATACGTGCTCTTTGATAATTTCTCGTAAAACGCGATTTAGTTTGGATTTTTGTATTTCATCTTCATTCTGTGACTTGGCTTGGATTTTGAACTGATTCATCTTCATACTGAGACTTGGCTTGGATTTTGGACTGATTCATTTTCATTCTGTGACTTGAATGGCGAGACACATATGAAAACTTTTTGAGGGAGGAGTTACCCTTGTTGATGGACGACATTTCTATTGCATTGAGACGAGACAATGTTCTTTCTACATGACGGCTGCCCAGCGCACCACGGAAGCATGGTTGGACGAGAACTTCCCAAACAAATGGATTAGAAAAGACGGTCCCATTGCATGGCCGGCTAGGAGCCCTGATCTAAGCCAATGGATTTTTATGTATGAGATCATATTAAAAGCATAATTTAAAACAAAATGACGCCAATTGAAAATGTCGAAATTTTGAGACAGAGAATATTTGCGGAAACGGCTGTGAAAATAAGGAGAAACCTGTGAACTTCTGTAGTGAAGAGTAATAAAAAAAAGAATGAGAATTTGTATTAGAAATAGAGGCAACCATGTTAAAAACGAAGATAAATCAGTTCAAAATCCAAGCCAAGGCACACAATGAAGATGAATAAATACCAAAATCCAAACTAAGTCGCGTTTTACGGGAAATTATCAAAGAGCACGTATTTACCTCAACTAAAAATTTACCGTTTGCCATCTTAAGTGACACTTGGCTAGCGTTTTTTCGATGTAATAGCAAGTGATATACGTTTTTTAATACCTAAAGAGACGTAGAAGTTTCTAAAATGCAAATAATTTGCAGAGCACGTATTAACACATCTACCACGGAAGAATCACACGAGCAGACTAACACAAAAAAATAGATAGATAGAATATTCTAAAAAATAAATACTGAAATAGGTAGGTACCTGAACACCTGAGACAGCATGTCTCCAGAGCACAAAAAAGCCTACCTGACCTTTTTACATAGTTCAAAGGTGCCAGGAAGTAAAAAGATTTTTTTTGTATCGAAGTTCAGTTATGTCGGTACTACCACTAGAGCCTACTCAAATAACATTATTTTAAAATTTCATGCACATCCCTATTAAATGTTATACCTTTTTGAATATTTAAAGAGTCGTAGAAGTTTTTAAAATTATTTGCAGAATTATAACATACGTAAATTTTTTTTTAAGAGCTTCAATGTGAAAAATATTTAGAGAAAAGATATTCAATTGTAACCGTTGCCGAGCAGTTTTTTAAAGCTGTTAGTAGTAGGTACAGTTTTTAATGATATTTTTTTATCAATTGACATGCCTTTTAACTAAATACATAAAAATAAAAAACTTTATGAGCTGTATTCTCAGAAAAAATCAACCAAAAAGCCAAAAAAAATTGATATTTTTTTTAAATCTTTAACAGTAAATATCTCCATAACGGTTAATTTTCGGACCCTATATAATAGAATAAAATCCATCAGAAATGACCTAAATAATGACCTCCTTTAATATTGTGTACGACTTTCCCTGAAACCCTGTATAAGATCAGACGATGTCGTTGAGTCGGCGGAAGCCTTCGTTGATACGAGTACTATGATTTGTACCATAATAGAACTAATTAGTGCCAAGTCAGAGGCCTTAGGGCGGCTTGAAAACTTCTGACAGTAAGACCAGCCACTAGTCTTACAAGCCTCCACCAATCCGGACTTGGCCCCCGTGGTGGAGTATGGCCTATACCTTCCTCAGGGAAGAGACCCGTGCCTCTCGGTGGGGACATAATGGGTTGATGACGAAAAGAACTAATTATATTTTTTATCAATACTCGTTCCACTATGAATGGAACTTGAAATAATGGTAATGTTAACTTCGTTGTCACTAGTTCCACTTTAGGTGTTCCATACTTGCGAAATTTTTAATAATTATTTACCCCTTACAAATGCGTGTTGTACTGGTACTCTTACACGTAAGATTCATGCTAGAAAGTGTTGGTATTTGTACAGTCCGTTTTTTAATTCTATGCAAAAAAAAAATGACGCGGTGTTACCGCTATAAAAGTAGATTTTTTTTTACCGTGAATAGAAGACTAATGTGACCAAAATCCTTATCACATCAAATATATGTAAGGTAATATATAATATATGTAAGGGAATAGACAAAAAAACAAATAAATTAAAACAAAACCTGTCTGTGGAATGTCGGATCTAGGTTGTCAAAAACAGCAACTGAATCATAATCAGAGCATAAGGATTCCTTGTCGATTACGGAACCCTAAAAACGATTAAATAGGCTGATGAATTGTATGTTATTGGATCTCTGACATTTTCTTGGGATTTTCCGACTCAAGAAGGTAAAGTTAGAACGCCCGATGAATTAACTATGTATATTGAATTTAGAAATTCAATGCTATGTACTGTTTTAAACAGTACAGCAAAATAGGTAGTAAAAATGTTATCAAAGTGCAAATAACTTACAGCCGGGTCTTAAGAGGATAATGGCACGTCGAGAAACAAGGCCTCGAGCCTCTTAAGTGCTTCTTTGCGAAATAAAGTGATTATAGTGCGATATTGATTTCTTAGAACACGATGAGAGCTCAATCAATCTTCAATTTATTGTAGCGTAGCCACGTAAGTTGATCCCGACCAAAAATTTACAGATCTCTTTTGCTTTGTCAACATTCATTCAACTCATCACGCCGGTTTCGGGTACTGCTTTGGACATAATGTTGTTGAAATGTTGTCGGTATGTTGGAAGCACATTTCCGTGCGCTCTAACTTATCATTAATTTGACATTTAGTAAACTTAGACATAAAGCCCTTGCTATGGGATCAACAGGCGGAAAATCGACAGGAATGGAGGGCGATTATCAAAACCCAAGTCTTTGAGTTTGAAACTCTTAGGCGATCAGAGCTGGAAGCGGAGAGAGATGCCCAGTAGAGCCCGTCCACCTGCTGCAATCCATTATAATTACGTTGAACGTGTGCTCACATGTCTGCAATGTGGCAGAGAATTTATAAAAAAGGTTGGCTATGCGAGCCATATGCGAGCGCACCAACGCTACCAAAACAGGAGTAGAAGTAGTCGCCATGGCCGAAATCGGTCGGGACTATCATCATCTGTTTAATATTTTATGTTGGAAATACATTTCAGTGCGCTCTAAATTATCATCAATTTCACATTTAGTAGACTTGGAATCTTGGTGTCAGTGCTGCTTTCATGCCACCCATAGGCAAATTACACGAATTATTAGCATTAATACAGTAAGTCACTAAAGACACGGAGGTGTCCTAAACGTTATTAGTTGTAAATAAAGAAATTAAAAAGAAGAGTTACTAAAATGAATAACTTTGGCCTTGAAACTGAGTGTGAGAATGTAGAGGTGATATCTGAAAGCGACAGGACACCGGATTTGACAAGGTACTCTTTCGAGGACGCTATGGAGTTGGCAGGTAAGATATTATACTTATGATTTAGATGAATGTGGATGAAATAGAACTCACAGTGTAGGTTTCCATAGTTGCGGTCTTAAGTTTTTTTTTTGATATCGAGGTTTCATTTTACTGTTGGGGCGAAACCTTCGACGTTGACGGTTTGCTCAAAAACCCTCATCATAACTGATTAAATGGTAAACTGACTGAAATAAATGACAAGAACTTGATCACACAACTTTGCCAAAGGTCATGGTAGCCAACAAAGCTCAGCCATCGCAAGTCTCAATATGATTGAAACTGGCGATGGCTGACCCCTGCGTTATGCTTGTGAACGGGTCCCGTCCGTGTGTCTGGAGATTTTTTTGTAAGAATATGTATGTAAATAATGAAATAATGAATGTAGTTTGAGGTTGGATTTGACTCTACTCGGTTAGTTCGTCCTGTAAAGCTAATTAGCAAATATCGTACCGAGTTCCGAGTGGTTCGCAGCGGATTCGTGAGGGTTACCTACCCCCATCGCTTGTTCCTAACAAAAAGGTGTAGAACTAATGCTGGTGAGCGAGCACCACTGTATAGGCTAATGCACAGTTACAATGAGTATTTGCATCACGTCGACTTATTTATGTTATCCCCTGGCTTATTCAGGAAATCTGTAAATCGTGTTGCATCTACCTATGTTTAACTATCTAGCTATGTTTGTTCAGTCGTTGTTTTACTGCTGTTGTTATTGTCGATTACCTAGACTAGTAAGGATATTCAATTGTTTAAAAAAAAAATTGTATAATTGTACCGTCGAGTTTTAGGTTGTTGTAAATAAAATAGAGATTTTTTGTAAAACGCAAGAAATATGTTTGCTGCGTGCCTATTGTATACCTCTACTTTATATACATGTAATTTGTAGAAAACGCTGTTGGTTGTACATATAATTACCATCAATACTAATCTTAAGTAGGTAATGTTAACTTTTGTTGTACAACTGTTTGTTTTCTCGAATAAAACAAAATAAAATGAAATGAAATGAAATGAGATGACATGAGATGAGATGAGACGAGACGATATGAGATGAGATGAGATGAGATGAGATGAGATGAGATGAGATCGGATGAAATGAAATGAAGTGAAATGAAATGAAATAAAATATTCTGGGACCTTTTTCCTACTCCTACTTCGGTATCTCATACTCCTACTCCGAACTGTCGTATACCTTCTTATTTTGACTCTTTCGAGTTGTGTAACTGCTTAACCCGATAGAGTGGAAAGTAACTCAGAAAGAAACGCAATATAAGGGCAGGTGAAGTGACAATGACAGCTTTGGGATGTTCCCGTGTCGGCAGACGCTGCCGGCGGGCGGCAACACGACGTTGACCGTGGTGTTCGTGGCGTTTTATTATTTTATTTAGTAATTATTTTAATTTATTTAAATTTTTTTATAAATAATAATATTATTTAATAAAAAATAAAAAAATAAAAATAAAATAAAAATAATTTTGTGTTCCAGGCAACGGTCGCTACAACTACCTGCTCCTAACCACCTGTAGCTTGATAAGCTTGGCCGTCGCGCTGGACCTTTTTGGCTTCGGCATCATCGTGGCTGCCTCCTCTTGCGACCTGAACTTGACCATGGAGACAAAGGGGCTGCTGTCTTCGATCCCATTTGCAGGTGTACCTCTATATATTGGTGCTACATTCCTTATTGTAACGTAAAAAGTCCACGCGGAAGCTGGACCGACGATCTGAGGTAGATTGTTGGCTGCGGCTGATTGAGGATGGTTGAGGACAGAAAGAAGTAGCGAACCTTGCGGAAGGTCTATGCTTAGTAGTAGACGAGTACGAACTGATTGACTGAGCGATTAATGAATCCTTACCAGTCTGTTCACATTCAGAGTTTCAGAAGGAAGGTGGAATAGACATGAGTAAAGCTCCGTGGGTGAAAGTGTATGATCGTTTTGATGCGCTTTTCAGAGGCTGGTGTTACACTTGACTGCGCTATGTGATGCGACTGGAAAGCTGAAATGAGATTGGTATGGCTACATTATTTGAGAAAATGTGACAAACTTCTCGCAATGACGTAGCTTCAACAGTGGTCCAAGTAACAGGTTTTCGTGAGAACTCGTTTGTATTTAACCGACAGATTGGTGTAGTTAGTTATCCCGCAAGGGTTACAGCAGCAGGTTAGACTGTGGTAGACCAGCAAAAAAATAGATAAAAAATGGAAATTAAATATAAACGATAATAAGGATATCTTAGCTTGCTAGCGATGATTGGAAAACCGTATAGTTATAAAATATTAACTTATATTATATCAATTGCTTGCATGTCGCAGATCCCGTCACTCACTAGCCTCAGCCTCATTCCTATCCTTCTGAATGCTCATAGTTATTCTTTGCAATTCCTGTTCCAGGTATCTTCTTCGCGTTTCCCTGGGGTTATTTTGCAGACACCTGTGGCAGGCGGAAAGCTCTGCTCTGGTCGACTGGAGTGGGTTTCGTGTTCGCAGCACTGAGCAGCTTAGCGACGACCTGGTACTACATGCTGGTTTTGAAGTTCGTCGGGTGTAGCTTGTGAGTACTATAATCATTTCTCTTTGTACATGTTGCTGGCTGGCTGGCACAGACGTCGAGTTTGGAATCAGGCATTTTGTAATAATGGCTGTTTAATACCGGAAGAGAATCCCGCCACTGTGAAAGCATGCCACTTCGTGTTATCCTTCATCATACTCGTTCAGCCGCTGCTAGCAATGCAATGGCTTCCGGAAATGGTTAAAAATTTCAGAAATATTTCAGATTTTCTTTTCTTTTCAATTTTTTAAAAGGATTAATATAATTTAGAATTTTCAGCTTACGAAGTATAAGACATTATGGGCGCTGTAGCTTTATTGTCAATGTGGATTTTTGTAAAGATTTTTAAAAATTAAATAGCATTGCGACATTGTTCCAGCTCGGTGGCAGCATTCAGCCTAACCATGACCTACCTGGGCGAGTGCACGGGCAGACAGCACAGGAGTCAATATCTGCAGATCATGAATAGCGTCAACCTGGCTTGCGAGGCTGTCTCGTTCTGTAAGAGTTCTACGATTTACGCTGGCCATCCTAAAAATTCCTGTCTTTTCGCTTGGCATCTAATGATGGAAGTAACTATCTAGTAGTAACAGTTTTCTAAGACTACACGGTGCTGTCGCCGCATGACCAGCAAACACAGTCTTCACTAAAATAAAAATAAGAGTATAGTCATTTTAGGATCATGTGATCTTCGCTTAAAGGCAATGAATTCCGCTACCGTAACGCTCATTTATTGGTACATCCTACAGGCATTTATAGGTAAATCGTTTGGCGAGTTATGAAACAAACTTTGCCGGAAGATGTAGTGGTAAAAGATGAATATTCGTAAAAAAAATTGATTTTTCAAACAACATTGAATTGGAAAATTAAAAAAACTACCTATGGGATTGATTGTATGTGTGATGCTGCGAGAGCCTAATACGTCGCCGCATTTCTGTCAAAGATAGCCACGCTCAGCTGTGGAAGAACGGGTGATCGTCATCGTCCACAGGAAAAATTGGAGGATCGGCTGGTCCGACAGGGATATTTGTGAAAACGAGACGAACGAGATATTCGTAGGTACCTATATGGTATGTTAAGTGAAACACTGCTCGATGCAGGAATATTGGTGTATGCAGTGCGTCCACAGAGTTGACATGTGCTGGCGACATGTCAATTCTTTCTAACAATCTAAAAGTTGTCTTCGAATGTGCTCACAAGTCATGACGAACGAATAACATTTGACCATTTATTTTATTTCTGACAGTATCGGCTCTTTTCATCCTGCCCTTGAACTTTGCCACCATGCCACTTCCCTGGCTAGACATCAGCTACCGGCCATGGCGTCTTCTGACCCTACTCTTGGCCTTGCCATTGGGGCTGGGTGCGATGCTGATGATCAGTCTGCATGAGAGTCCCAAATTTCTGCTCAATAAGGGAGAGGAGCAAAGGGCTCTCCTTGCGTTGGAGGATGTATTCATAAGAAATGGAGGAAAAGGAACGTTCTCGGTAAGGATTACTTGAAATTATTCTAAAAAACCTTATTTATACCCATAAATTTCTACTTAACTATCCCAAAATATTGCTAACAACTGCGACTTTTTCAGGTGACAAAGTTGAACGTCACCCAGAGAAAGGAAGAACCTGAGAAGACATCATTCTGGTCGTCAGTAGTGAAGCAGTCGGTGCCCATTTTCAAACCACCCTTACTGTCGAAGACAGCACAGCTGTTCTACTTGCTGCTTATAATCTGTAGTACGTAAGTATTGCTAGTCATCATCATCATCAACCCATTACCAAGGGGCACTGGTTTCTTCCCTAAGGAAGGTACAGGTCATACTCCGTGGCTGTCTTACTGACAGAAGTTTTCAAGCCGCCCTAAGGACTCTGACTTGGTTTAACGACTGCCACCTATCGACGGCAGCCGGCACCAACTGCTTAGCTTGCGAAGCACGGAACCGGTCGGAAAAATGCTACTAGCGCTAGTCATAGAACGGTCACCCATCCATGCACTGAACGCGCCCTATGTTGCTGAACCTTCGTGATCGCTTAAGATCTCTCAAGTATTGCTAGGACTCGCTTTATATAACTACAGTTAGGTAGTTCAACAAACCTTATCATCGGTTCCCTTTCTGACGTAGTGAACAAGGAGTATTCTCCTTGGAGATACCTAGTGGTTCAATTTGGTTTTGTGGCAGTGGTGAAATAAATTTTCTCAATTAAAAATCATTCAAGGGCGCGTTATTGGTGCTGTAGTGTAGTTTAAACTTAGTTTCAACTTATTAATACTTGCACTTTTTTGTCACTTTGTTACAATATGCGGAAACTTATTTTTAACTTCTAGTTACACCAAGGGTATTTGATCATTTGTAATGTAAGCTGCAAGTTGCCAAAAAAATAATAATATTGGTTTGATATCTTGAACATGGTCGAAGAGGAGATTTTTTTCATTGTCTTTTTCTCCTGCACCTCACTCCGAAGGCAACAGATTAAATTCCACAAATAGAATAGAAATCGATTTCGTTGAGATAAATTGTAAATTTTGTTTGCCTAGTTTTCGTCATTTTCCAAGCTAACTTTAAACTTCCTTGTAATTTTTGTAATTTTTCAGTAACAACGTGTTCATCATGTGGTTCCCTTCGATCGTCAACTCACTGTTTGTATCTATGGACGACGATGAAGGGACGGAGATCAGCTTCTGCAACAGGATATTTGACAATGTCACTGTAGTTTCTGATGACGGGCTTAATGTAAGTCACAGCATACGTATTCTCTAACTAGTTACGGTGATTGATTTTCTTCCGGATACTTACTTGACATGCCAAGCCAACAACCAAGGCCTATACCTTCCCATGCAGAGGCATGGGAAGGTATAGGCCTTGGTTGCCACCGAGAGCGGTGGGGACATAATGGGTTGATGACAATGACTTACTTGACTTTTTGTCGGAAGAGTCAGATGAAAACTGCAAGAACGAAGATGTCGTGAACTGTGTAGGTATGTGCCTATGATAGTGACATTGAGGAAGAGGAAACATTTTTGTTTTAGTAGGTTTTTAATAAAAAATATATTTTACCAAGCATTTTATTGACAAAGTGGAAGTGGGTCTAACAAAATCTAACCTTCCTTACAGATGGAACTGTGCAATGACGTCATCTCATACGGGACGATGTACTCAGGCATTGCTTATGGCATTTTCTTCACTATCGCCAACTTGCTGGTCTCTGTCGTTTCTCATCACCGGCGACTGGTCCTGCTCATCATCTTCACTGTCTCCGTCGTCAGCTGCATCTTTGTCAACCTTATTCACTACCCAATTGTCAATTTGATCCTCTTCGTGCTGATACAGGGGACTGCGGTAGGAATTGGCATCGGTGCATCGTACTTCGTTGATATGTTCCCCACTAGTTATTGGTAAGCCATGGATTTGTTTCAAGTTATTGTTTAGCTGCAATGTACGTGTATGTAATGTTTCTTTTAAAATACGTGTTTCATTCGTTTAACTTCATTTTTTATCTTCTTCTTCGATCGCTATATGGTGTATGGTTTTCTTGTTTTGTTTGAAAAGTTTCTTGTTCTGTCATATGAAGAGTACCACATTTTTGCTAAGTAATAAATACGAATTGCTTAGCAAAAATGTGGGCATAGCTCTTCTCTCGAAGTTAAGACATTGAGCTGAATTACCACGCGTGCCCACTATGGGTTGGCAATTTTGAACGCTAACGCAGGTTTGTTCTCGATGATTTCTTTCGCAAGTTGCGAGTGCTATTGAAAAGAAAACTAAGTCGTTGGTACATGCGTGGGTTCTTCCCTCCACCCCTCTGAGCTACCATGGGAACTATGCAAACTAATATAGCTAGTATACTCACATCAAGTTTGATACTTATGCGTATTAGTGATTTAACGACGGATGAAAGAAATTGTTACGTTCAAATTTAATTTGTATTTATAATTTACAGGTCAATCTGCTATCACACAACATAATCTGATAAAATATCAACAGGCTAACTAGTTGATAACGTTACAAACCCCAAAATTTTTGGAAAATATTCAATATAGACAATGAATAGAACTAAAAAAATACGGAAATTAGTTTCTAGAATTAGTCAATATTTTCAAAATAAAAAATAAGGAGCATGGCCAATTCGAGAGGGAGTTTTTTTCAGACTGTCGCAGTCTGTTTTTTCCATATTTCTCAGCGCTCTTGCGACGAGTCTAGGCCTGATGGTGGGCCGGCTGGGGTCGTTTGCCGGCGTCAATCTGATTGGACACGTTCTTGAAGACAACTGCGCTGTCACCTTCTACAGCTGGGCTGCCTTCGTGTTTAGTAAGTTTATTCAAGGCCTATTCAAATTGCAGATTTATCCGCCACCGACCGCCGTGGTAAAGCCCCTCACAGACGTAGATTTAATATATATATTTTAATACTAGCTAACGTGGCAAAAGTTATTTCGCCATATAAATTATTTGCAGGGATTGTAATTAAAAAAAAACTTATCACTTATCGTTATGAAAACTATATAACGACCTATTCAAATCTACCGAATATACATATGAAATTTTATCAAAATCGGGCAAGCCGCTTCGGAGGAGTATACGAATATACGAGAATTTTGTATATTAGAGATATTTTTTCGTTAATTAATCATAATCAAGTTAAATTCGCCACGAATTTTCTTACATGAAAGACTCATCTTTCTACCCAGACATAGTTCCATTTTTCGTTCCTGAAGGCCACATGCATATCAAATTCAGCAACGGGATTCATCCTTTGAGGAACTTTCAATTCGATTAGTGCTGTACTAGAATTACGCGGTAACACCGCGTCATTCTTTTTTTGCATCGAATTTAATAAACTGACATTAATTTTAGATAACTCAAGAAATTACTGACTAACATTTTCAGGTGGGATTGTGGTGACTCTATTCCTACCGTCGGATAAACCTTGGAAACCCTGATCGAACCAGCCTGTACCACTATCCACAGAAAGAAAGATCTTGGACTGGATCGGATGGCTGGATGTGACGTCGCTTTAAAGAAGAAATTATTGTTATTTTTGGTCACTTGTTCCTTGGTAAACATTTGTTTGATATAAGCACTGTAATATAGGCCATACTTATAAGTATTCAATAAAGAGCTATTTTGGGTCTAATAAGTATTTGTCACTTTTAAAGAAAATGTTCATTATAACAAGGTATTGCAACCAAATAGCTTTAAGCAAATTAAGTTGGTTTCTGCACCAATTACACTCTTGTTGCAGCTAGGGGAAGTACGTCCAAAATGACATAGTGTTTTATTAATT
Source organism: Yponomeuta plumbellus (assembly GCA_947310845.1). Taxonomy (NCBI): domain Eukaryota; kingdom Metazoa; phylum Arthropoda; class Insecta; order Lepidoptera; family Yponomeutidae; genus Yponomeuta; species Yponomeuta plumbellus. The sequence goes on from OX371200.1 coordinate 21,462,799, forward strand.
ATCAATAACTTTTATATTATTCATGATAGGAATACATATTTTCCTTATAACTTTGCTTAGATTAATTGCTTATAAGAAATCATAAAGGTTTTGTCGGAAAAATTAACACTTACAAAAATATTTACTATTAAATGAAATTCATGATAAATCCGTTTTGTCCATACCGTATGGACAAAACGACACGAGCCGTATGGACTAAATGACATACACAAAATATTTGCACAATTCGCAAACAAATGTGTTGGTACGCTGCCAAACCAGCACAGGCCGCGTGAACCCAACCCAGCTTTTAAGAGAAGCGGTCAAAGAAAGTAAAAAAAAACACAGATCATCAAAAAAAGTACGGAGAGTTGATATACGTCAAAATAAATTCTTAAGAAACACCGGACAGGCGTACGTTTTCAAAGGTAAAGACCGGCCAGCAAGGTAAATGAAAGAGTTAAATATTTGCAGATTTAATTTTAGGCAGGGGTAAAATGCCAGAGCGAGCCAGAAAAGATTTATTTACTAATTATTGGTCATTGGGTACTTATGAGAGGAGGATCCAATACATAGCTTTTTTGATTATGATGGAAGAACCAAAAGTTAGAAAAACACATGCTACAAAGCAAAGAAGTTGCTCTTTCACCTATCATGTTCATTGGGGTCAAAATTTACATAAAAGGGTATGCAAAAACTGTTTTGTTTTAATATTCGGTGAAAGTTTCAAGTTTGTTTCGGTACAAGCAACAAATAAGAAAGATTCTATAACAGGAACCCTACCTTGCAATACAAGGGGTGTTACTGTTAATAACAAATGGACGGATGAAGATTTAGAAAAAGTTCGTGAGCATATTCTGTCATTTCCACAATATGATAGCCCAATGCTTGTAATAAAACTATAAAGAAATTTTTGTCGAGTACTTTGAACATGGATACTATCTTTTCCTTGTACTGCAAAGATCGGCCAAAAGAGAAACAAGTTTGTAAGACTATATTGTACTCAAAAATATTTCACAGCTTAAATATGTAATTTAAGCCCCCGAAAGTAGATACATGTACAAAATGTGATATGCTACAAGCACAAATTCAATACACTCAAACGTCGGAAGAAGGAAAAGCAGAACTAGTGAACAGGCTTAATGAACATCAAGCTGATGCTGACGATGCATACAAGCAGAAAAACAATGATAAGCTATTAACATTGGAGGATGATTCTTTAGTAGTACTAACTTTCGACCTTCAACAATGCCTTCCCACTCCGATGCTATCGTCAGGTATGGCATTTTCTTCAAGAAGTCTTTGGACCTTTAATTTGACAATTCATGACTGCAAAACAAAACAAGCTACATGCTACATGTGGCACGAAGCCACCAGCAAACGAGGTGGAAATCAAATCGCTTCCTGCCTCTATGACTACATAAAAAGTTGCCGGATCATGTCACGAAAATCATATTATACTCTGACACATGTGTAGGCCAAAATAAGAACTCCCATGTCACTGCCACGTTCTAAGCACTCATAAAAGAGTGTCCTCATATTGAATACATACCTAGACCACAAATTCTTAGTCCCCGGTCACACTCATATGGAATGTGACTACGATCACTCTGTCATTGAGAGAGCCAAAAAGAAGATCAATAATATTCACCACCCATGCGATTATTACCAGTTGGTAAGAAACGCTGGAAGGAAAGGGAGGTTTTCCGTTACAGAAATGACAGAAGAAAAGTTGTAAGATTTCAAAAAACTCTTAAAGGGAGCAATGATTCTGAGAAAAATTAACAAAGGAAAAGAAAAGGTATACTGGCCAGACATTCGCTAGTTTAGGTATACACAAAATAATGAATTTGTGGTGAAATACAAAACAAATTTAAGTGGCGATGAGGATTTCAAAGAGATCTCTTTCCAAAGAACTGGGCGATCCAGACTCTCTACTAACCACAATACGATCACTCTAGAAGTACCTAATATCTGAGACGCAAGCGTAGAGAAGAAGAAAGACCTTTTAGCACTCCTTCCATTTATAGACAGAGATTGTCATGCATTCTACCAAAACCTACGCACTTCAGACACTGAAGTCGCCGAAGAAGACCTAGACCTATCCAGCATTATGGGACCAGACCACGACGCCGATTATGAACTAGTTTAAGGTTTTTTGTAATTCTTTCTTAATAAAAAATAATGTACTATAAATTTTAATTTGTTCCAGTCCAGCAGAATACCTGCACACTTCTTGCAACGATTTTTTTTTCTCATGAGAAAATTAATTTTATAGTTATTTGGGTATGAGTTAGTCCTTTTTGCCATAGAAACTCAAGGTTATGAAAAAAATACAAAAAGGAATAAACGATCTTTATGCCCTTATGCACACGTCATCAGTTTAGTATAAATACATTTATTTCCTTAAGATGTAAGAAAAATACTTTTTAACTGCAGTTATGCCACAATTATATGGTTAACAAGGGAATAGTTCAACAAAACCATAAAAAAATATATTATTTATGCATATTATATGAACATGGTGTACATGCCTTAAAAGGTATGAAATATATGTATAATATAACGTTATCTTTAAACTGTATGACTAAGGAGTTTTGTTTAAAAAAATAAAAGTTTGCATTTTTCACTCTCCTGAAAAGTGCCGTTTTTCAACCAATCCATTTTTTACTGGAGGCACTGATTTATTGTGAGCTCAGACATGGGTTACGACAGTTTAGGAGTAGGTACACACATTTATCCATCCTTCACAAAATACTATTTATATACAGGGTTACAGGGAAAGTCGTACACAATATTAAAGGAGGTCATTATTTAGGCCATTTCTGATGGATTTTATCCTATTATATAGGGTCCGAAAATTAACCGTTATGGAGATATTTACTGTTAAAGATTTAAAAAAAATATCAAATTTTTTTTGGCTATTTGGTTGATTTTTTCTCAGAATAGAGCTCATAAAGTGTTTTTTTTAATGTATTTAGTTAAAAGGCTGCTCGGCAACTGTTACAAATAAATATCTTTTCTCTAAATATTTTTCTAAATTTACTGCTGTTGTTATTGTCGATTACCTAGACTAGTAAGGATATTCAATTGTTTAAAAAAAAAATTGTATAATTGTACCGTCGAGTTTTAGGTTGTTGTAAATAAAATAGAGATTTTTTGTAAAACGCAAGAAATATGTTTGCTGCGTGCCTATTGTATACCTCTACTTTATATACATGTAATTTGTAGAAAACGCTGTTGGTTGTACATATAATTACCATCAATACTAATCTTAAGTAGGTAATGTTAACTTTTGTTGTACAACTGTTTGTTTTCTCGAATAAAACAAAATAAAATGAAATGAAATGAAATGAGATGACATGAGATGAGATGAGACGAGACGATATGAGATGAGATGAGATGAGATGAGATGAGATGAGATGAGATCGGATGAAATGAAATGAAGTGAAATGAAATGAAATAAAATATTCTGGGACCTTTTTCCTACTCCTACTTCGGTATCTCATACTCCTACTCCGAACTGTCGTATACCTTCTTATTTTGACTCTTTCGAGTTGTGTAACTGCTTAACCCGATAGAGTGGAAAGTAACTCAGAAAGAAACGCAATATAAGGGCAGGTGAAGTGACAATGACAGCTTTGGGATGTTCCCGTGTCGGCAGACGCTGCCGGCGGGCGGCAACACGACGTTGACCGTGGTGTTCGTGGCGTTTTATTATTTTATTTAGTAATTATTTTAATTTATTTAATTTTTTTTATAAATAATAATATTATTTAATAAAAAATAAAAAAATAAAAATAAAATAAAAATAATTTTGTGTTCCAGGCAACGGTCGCTACAACTACCTGCTCCTAACCACCTGTAGCTTGATAAGCTTGGCCGTCGCGCTGGACCTTTTTGGCTTCGGCATCATCGTGGCTGCCTCCTCTTGCGACCTGAACTTGACCATGGAGACAAAGGGGCTGCTGTCTTCGATCCCATTTGCAGGTGTACCTCTATATATTGGTGCTACATTCCTTATTGTAACGTAAAAAGTCCACGCGGAAGCTGGACCGACGATCTGAGGTAGATTGTTGGCTGCGGCTGATTGAGGATGGTTGAGGACAGAAAGAAGTAGCGAACCTTGCGGAAGGTCTATGCTTAGTAGTAGACGAGTACGAACTGATTGACTGAGCGATTAATGAATCCTTACCAGTCTGTTCACATTCAGAGTTTCAGAAGGAAGGTGGAATAGACATGAGTAAAGCTCCGTGGGTGAAAGTGTATGATCGTTTTGATGCGCTTTTCAGAGGCTGGTGTTACACTTGACTGCGCTATGTGATGCGACTGGAAAGCTGAAATGAGATTGGTATGGCTACATTATTTGAGAAAATGTGACAAACTTCTCGCAATGACGTAGCTTCAACAGTGGTCCAAGTAACAGGTTTTCGTGAGAACTCGTTTGTATTTAACCGACAGATTGGTGTAGTTAGTTATCCCGCAAGGGTTACAGCAGCAGGTTAGACTGTGGTAGACCAGCAAAAAAATAGATAAAAAATGGAAATTAAATATAAACGATAATAAGGATATCTTAGCTTGCTAGCGATGATTGGAAAACCGTATAGTTATAAAATATTAACTTATATTATATCAATTGCTTGCATGTCGCAGATCCCGTCACTCACTAGCCTCAGCCTCATTCCTATCCTTCTGAATGCTCATAGTTATTCTTTGCAATTCCTGTTCCAGGTATCTTCTTCGCGTTTCCCTGGGGTTATTTTGCAGACACCTGTGGCAGGCGGAAAGCTCTGCTCTGGTCGACTGGAGTGGGTTTCGTGTTCGCAGCACTGAGCAGCTTAGCGACGACCTGGTACTACATGCTGGTTTTGAAGTTCGTCGGGTGTAGCTTGTGAGTACTATAATCATTTCTCTTTGTACATGTTGCTGGCTGGCTGGCACAGACGTCGAGTTTGGAATCAGGCATTTTGTAATAATGGCTGTTTAATACCGGAAGAGAATCCCGCCACTGTGAAAGCATGCCACTTCGTGTTATCCTTCATCATACTCGTTCAGCCGCTGCTAGCAATGCAATGGCTTCCGGAAATGGTTAAAAATTTCAGAAATATTTCAGATTTTCTTTTCTTTTCAATTTTTTAAAAGGATTAATATAATTTAGAATTTTCAGCTTACGAAGTATAAGACATTATGGGCGCTGTAGCTTTATTGTCAATGTGGATTTTTGTAAAGATTTTTAAAAATTAAATAGCATTGCGACATTGTTCCAGCTCGGTGGCAGCATTCAGCCTAACCATGACCTACCTGGGCGAGTGCACGGGCAGACAGCACAGGAGTCAATATCTGCAGATCATGAATAGCGTCAACCTGGCTTGCGAGGCTGTCTCGTTCTGTAAGAGTTCTACGATTTACGCTGGCCATCCTAAAAATTCCTGTCTTTTCGCTTGGCATCTAATGATGGAAGTAACTATCTAGTAGTAACAGTTTTCTAAGACTACACGGTGCTGTCGCCGCATGACCAGCAAACACAGTCTTCACTAAAATAAAAATAAGAGTATAGTCATTTTAGGATCATGTGATCTTCGCTTAAAGGCAATGAATTCCGCTACCGTAACGCTCATTTATTGGTACATCCTACAGGCATTTATAGGTAAATCGTTTGGCGAGTTATGAAACAAACTTTGCCGGAAGATGTAGTGGTAAAAGATGAATATTCGTAAAAAAAATTGATTTTTCAAACAACATTGAATTGGAAAATTAAAAAAACTACCTATGGGATTGATTGTATGTGTGATGCTGCGAGAGCCTAATACGTCGCCGCATTTCTGTCAAAGATAGCCACGCTCAGCTGTGGAAGAACGGGTGATCGTCATCGTCCACAGGAAAAATTGGAGGATCGGCTGGTCCGACAGGGATATTTGTGAAAACGAGACGAACGAGATATTCGTAGGTACCTATATGGTATGTTAAGTGAAACACTGCTCGATGCAGGAATATTGGTGTATGCAGTGCGTCCACAGAGTTGACATGTGCTGGCGACATGTCAATTCTTTCTAACAATCTAAAAGTTGTCTTCGAATGTGCTCACAAGTCATGACGAACGAATAACATTTGACCATTTATTTTATTTCTGACAGTATCGGCTCTTTTCATCCTGCCCTTGAACTTTGCCACCATGCCACTTCCCTGGCTAGACATCAGCTACCGGCCATGGCGTCTTCTGACCCTACTCTTGGCCTTGCCATTGGGGCTGGGTGCGATGCTGATGATCAGTCTGCATGAGAGTCCCAAATTTCTGCTCAATAAGGGAGAGGAGCAAAGGGCTCTCCTTGCGTTGGAGGATGTATTCATAAGAAATGGAGGAAAAGGAACGTTCTCGGTAAGGATTACTTGAAATTATTCTAAAAAACCTTATTTATACCCATAAATTTCTACTTAACTATCCCAAAATATTGCTAACAACTGCGACTTTTTCAGGTGACAAAGTTGAACGTCACCCAGAGAAAGGTCTTCCTTTCCTAGGTTAGGTGCGAGTGCTATTGAAAAGAAAACTAAGTCGTTGGTACATGCGTGGGTTCTTCCCTCCACCCCTCTGAGCTACCATGGGAACTATGCAAACTAATATAGCTAGTATACTCACATCAAGTTTGATACTTATGCGTATTAGTGATTTAACGACGGATGAAAGAAATTGTTACGTTCAAATTTAATTTGTATTTATAATTTACAGGTCAATCTGCTATCACACAACATAATCTGATAAAATATCAACAGGCTAACTAGTTGATAACGTTACAAACCCCAAAATTTTTGGAAAATATTCAATATAGACAATGAACAGAACTAAAAAAATACGGAAATTAGTTTCTAGAATTAGTCAATATTTTCAAAATAAAAAATAAGGAGCATGGCCAATTCGAGAGGGAGTTTTTTTCAGACTGTCGCAGTCTGTTTTTTCCATATTTCTCAGCGCTCTTGCGACGAGTCTAGGCCTGATGGTGGGCCGGCTGGGGTCGTTTGCCGGCGTCAATCTGATTGGACACGTTCTTGAAGACAACTGCGCTGTCACCTTCTACAGCTGGGCTGCCTTCGTGTTTAGTAAGTTAAATTGCAGATTTATCCGCCACCGACCGCCGTGGTAAAGCCCCTCACAGACGTAGATTTAATATATATATTTTAATACTAGCTAACGTGGCAAAAGTTATTTCGCCATATAAATTATTTGCAGGGATTGTAATTAAAAAAAAACTTATCACTTATCGTTATGAAAACTATATAACGACCTATTCAAATCTACCGAATATACATATGAAATTTTATCAAAATCGGGCAAGCCGCTTCGGAGGAGTATACGAATATACGAGAATTTTGTATATTAGAGATATTTTTTCGTTAATTAATCATAATCAAGTTAAATTCGCCACGAATTTTCTTACATGAAAGACTCATCTTTCTACCCAGACATAGTTCCATTTTTCGTTCCTGAAGGCCACATGCATATCAAATTCAGCAACGGGATTCATCCTTTGAGGAACTTTCAATTCGATTAGTGCTGTACTAGAATTACGCGGTAACACCGCGTCATTCTTTTTTTGCATCGAATTTAATAAACTGACATTAATTTTAGATAACTCAAGAAATTACTGACTAACATTTTCAGGTGGGATTGTGGTGACTCTATTCCTACCGTCGGATAAACCTTGGAAACCCTGATCGAACCAGCCTGTACCACTATCCACAGAAAGAAAGATCTTGGACTGGATCGGATGGCTGGATGTGACGTCGCTTTAAAGAAGAAATTATTGTTATTTTTGGTCACTTGTTCCTTGGTAAACATTTGTTTGATATAAGCACTGTAATATAGGCCATACTTATAAGTATTCAATAAAGAGCTATTTTGGGTCTAATAAGTATTTGTCACTTTTAAAGAAAATGTTCATTATAACAAGGTATTGCAACCAAATAGCTTTAAGCAAATTAAGTTGGTTTCTGCACCAATTACACTCTTGTTGCAGCTAGGGGAAGTACGTCCAAAATGACATAGTGTTTTATTAATTATCAATAACTTTTATATTATTCATGATAGGAATACATATTTTCCTTATAACTTTGCTTAGATTAATTGCTTATAAGAAATCATAAAGGTTTTGTCGGAAAAATTAACACTTACAAAAATATTTACTATTAAATGAAATTCATGATAAATCCGTTTTGTCCATACCGTATGGACAAAACGACACGAGCCGTATGGACTAAATGACATACACAAAATATTTGCACAATTCGCAAACAAATGTGTTGGTACGCTGCCAAACCAGCACAGGCCGCGTGAACCCAACCACTGCACCGCATGCACCTCAACCATCCCTCACCAGACTTTGAACGTGAGCAGAAATCATTGTAGTAAATACAGGCACAATAGTCTTCTTGATAAATGCAATCTCCATGTGAGTAATCATTCATTTAAAGAGATTTAGTAAATGCCGGTCTTCTTTTACGAGTCGGCTTTTCAGCTTTAGTCCTCCGTTGACGTTAGTGGAATGTTATCGTTCATTTCTTTGGCTTTCGTTTACCCTATCCATTTATAAATTTACCACCGGGAACTGGAGAAATGACATTAACTGGAACTGTTAGAGAAGTTGTCGATGGAAAGGAACTTGTAGATGGTTGAGAAATGTATAAGTGGCCAGTCGGTGTGTTATGAAAATCATTAGTGACTCCTATTGCGACTAAATTATGGACAAAATGACATATTATGTTGTTTTGTCCATAGTGGTTGTATGTCATTTTGTACATAGTCTCAAAAATATTTACGATTTGAAGAATAATTTTGTTGCAGTTACAATAATGTTGTAAATTCTACACGATCACCTAGTACACAAAATGCTTCAAAATATAAAATTATAAAATAGTAAAATAACAAAAGAAATCTTACCAAAAAAAAAAAAAAAACGACCAATAATAAATCTCTTTGTAACCTTGAAACACAAATGTCAACATGGCATCCGTTGTGTATTTCAAACGTCTCTCAGAAATCCAATGGTATATTTCCGGTGTAGGCGCTTCTTAATTGGCTTATTTTTGACAGTTTAAACCGCGCCAATTTTAAAATATCACCAATGTGTCGTTTTATATGTCATTTTGGACGTACTTCCCCTACTATATTGTGACCTATAATAGACTTATGCAGCTTTCTTCCAACCATTTTAGCGTCAACTAAGAGAAAAGACGACTTAGTTGGAATCGAGGTTTTTCAGTATAGCCCCAGTTTTTCTTACATTATCTTTCAACTCTCGGTGGTTTTGTATACAGTCTTTGGGTAATATGGGTCCGGCAAACGTTAATTACCGATCCGATTTAGAAACACACAAGAATACTAGTAAGCTTCTCCACTACTCCGGCATCCGGTTTATAACGGTCCGATAATTTGCTAGATCGGAACGGTATTTTACCGGGCTGAAGTGATCGACGTACTATTTTATTTACATTAATTAAATGTGTGGAAAACATCCTCGGCCTCGAATAGAAAAACCGAGGAATTTTAATAAAGCACTGCGTCACGTCCATTGCCGATTATAATCGGGTGAAGTGGAGAAGGCATAATCCGGCATCCGATATTTTTCTCATGACTGATTCCGGTTCCGACGCCGAACCGGAGCTTAGCAGAAAGGGCCTTAGTGTGCTAGAAACCGGAGTAGAGTGCCATTGAATGTACGTACGATCAACCACTGGTTCATAAGTAATAAGAAATATTTTATTCTTAATGATCCATAGTTTTAATTAATCAGCAGTGGTCAGATAATCGGATGCATATTTCGCTAAAGTTAATTATTGGCTAGGTAATTATGAAAGCGGCTTCTTAAAACGTGCTTTATAAAATATAAATCCAGGGATTATACAGAAAATACGAGAATGCAAAACTAATCGGTAACATGGTATGTAAATGACTTTTTTAGTACCTATGCTATGTGGTTTCATTAAAAAAAAAACACGAGACTCCGAGACTAGTTCGTGTAGGTATTATTAAAAAAAACAAACAATTATTGCACACAAGCATAAAATAAAATAGAAAATATCAAATTTAATTTTAGGTTATTCAATATCAACATATGGACAAAACTTAAATAACATACTCTATTAAACTGATCTATAAACTAATTAAAATAAGTAATTACTTAATAAAACTAAATTCCACCATTAATTAAATTTAAAAAAAAATGTAAATACCCATTAGTTTATATTAGTTTTATTAAGTATTTATTAATTATTATATCTTACGTTAGATGTTATATAAATAAATAAGTGAATAATGCCACAAAAAAATATAAAAAATAAAAATTAATATAGCTTACGCTAAAAATTTATATTTACAAATATTTAATTCAATTTATTAGAAATAGAAAAAATCAAATTTTATCGATTCCGGAATCCCTTGTTTTTTCAGATACAAAAGTGCACTCCATTACTGCCAACATCTCAGCTTTAGGTAAATATGCATCCGATTATCCGACCACTGTTAATGTGCCGTTACATTTACATATGTAGCCTATTTAATTTACGATCTATTTCAGTGTCCTGCGCACTGAGACTGAGAGTGTTAGACACTCGGGTAATTGATTTTAGCTATAATAAATTGTAAGTAGATAGTAGTAATAATAGGCTATTTGACAGTATGAAAAAAACAGTATTATTTGTACGGTATAAATAATAGAGTCTTAAAACCGCTTTAAGGCATTTTAACTAAAAAAAAATTATTTATCAAAAAGAAACAGCATCAAGTTCGATAATTATGTATCTGCAGTAATTTTATCGAAAACAGATAAAAAACAATCTATGACGACGTAACAGTAGCTCAGTAAAAATGGCGTCTGTCATTCATGTTGTTCTAACGTTAATTGGTTTTGTTTACTGATCTGTGACGGCATGTTGCCATATTGCCCAAGATAGCGTTTTGGCGGCTTATTTTAAAAGTAAATTTTTGTTTGGTTTTTTTTGTAAAGTAATACACGAAAGAATTAAAATTAACGCCTTCTGAGGACTCAATGAACCACACAAAAAAATATGAGATGGTTTTCATAAGCCTGTCAAATAGCCTATTGTAGTAGTATTGCGACCGACTATAAAACGATTTGACTACAAAAAATATATTTTTCGTAGTCATATCGTAAAAAGGAATGTCTTTGAAGTTCGGGAAAAGTTCCAAAAAAAAACTGGGAGTTCCGTACTCCCAGTTTTCAGTGAGCGAGATCGACCGAGGCCGCTCTTGACCACTTTATGGAGAAAGAACCTATTGCTTCATTCAGATAACACTATAAGACGAGTTAGTGATAATTAAGTACTAAAAATAAATGTACTAGGTATTTATAGTTTGTAACATCCAGCGATAAAATGATAATGAAAAATACTTAGATAATAATCAAGCCGAATATAGATTCACCAATCAGATAGGTTATCATGAAGACCGAATTAACCATAAACTATTTAGGTATTTCCATTTATTATATTGTTATTTTGAAGCTAAGCCGGAACGGCGTGACTAACGGCCAGTTTCTGAATTGAAAATTTCGCTAAGTACTACTTGACTGTAGTGCTTATTAATAAGAGCGTCACTTAGTGAAATGCTCAATTCGAAAACCGATCGTTAGTGGATGGACATGGCTCAGGTTGCCTTATAATAAGAGTAATTTCATTATTACCTACAATTAGTTTTCTACATTCTGCTAAAATATCATACAAATAAATCGTTTAAAAAGAAATCAAAATTCACAAAGTACAGGCACATACATTGCTTCTGGCCCCACACTAGGTTACCCTGTGTCGTGGGAACCAGAAACAGCGACGTCACGAACATGTAAACATCCAAGACTTACAGTTTTTTTTTCTTTTCCCCAGCCGGGGATCGAACCCGGGACCTCTCGCATGGTAAGCAGATGCACTAACCACTACGCCACAGAGGTCGTCGTTTTTTTTTAACGCGGTTACTGCATTTAGGCACTTCGCCACTCCGCTGTCGGGGGACAGCAGAGCGGCTTCGAGTGAGACTCCCAGCCCGTCAGGGCTGGACTACTCACTAAACCGCGCGGTGTTCCTCCTCTCTGTCCCGGTAGGGACCGGGTCACAGGATAGGCCATAGGATAAGTCACTGTGACCCGGCAAGGGGGGCGTCCCTATGGGGACTCAACTACTGGGGGGTCACATGGGCCCCCGGAACACATGGGGGTGCCTTCCAGCTCGCCGCAAAGGCAGGTGGGGGGGTCCCCCGATCCTCCGCCCGCGGCTACTCTAGTCGGGGGCGCGCGCATACTCCGCGCGTCGGCGCCCCCTAATTGGGAGGCGGGGCGGGAGCGTCAGACCTGCACGCTCCCGCTCTCGCAGCTCCTCTCTCTTGGCCACCATCACCTCGCCAGCAAAACGTGGCGACGGCGGCCCAGCTCTCTTGGCTGCCGACCATCTTAGAAATGACGGCCGGCAGCGACAGATCGCCCCCCACGGCTCCCACCAGGGCAGCCCGCTTCCCGCTCGAGGCAGCGCACACGCCGAGCGTATGCTCCGCCGTGTCGCGCGCGCCGCTCGCGCAATAGCGGCACTCGGGGCCCGACTCTATACCCACAACTTCCCACAGGTACTTGGCAAAGCAGCCATGGCCTGTGAGAAGCTGCGTCAGGTGATAGGTCGGCGCCCCGTGCCCCCTCTCAATCCACGGCCGCAGCACCGGCCGCACCGCCTCCAAGATCTTTGGAGTTAGGCCAGGTTTGTACGCTTTATTTAGCAGGGCATTTTTTGAAGAAACATTTTAAAGCCTATGAGGATTTCTAAATCTATTAGTTTTTGTGAACAGTTGGATTCGTTTTTCAAAACAGTCTTAAAAATATATCTAAAGGGAAATGTTAACAACATCAGTTCCTTAAAATATGATTTACAGGTGTCTGTATGACTAAGCTCTGCGAATCAAAGCGAAACCTGGTCGGACTCTTCCCACAAAAAATCAAGTATGTGTATTTGGAGAATAATTCACAATGAGTAGTGCTTACGAAAGTTTTACTTTACCTTAATGATTGTTTCGCAGCATTGCGAAACATTAAATAGGTACCTATCTGTGTAATTTACATTTTTGCGTGCGATAAAGGATTTCCTATATACCTTTCTGTCTACTCACAACAGTATTACCTCACCGTTATCTTTAATTACATTAATTCCCTAGATTTATCGATTGCACTTACATTTTGTGAAAGAAAGTTTAAGGTTTAGGCTAAGCGCGAACTGCGATAAAAATCGTTGCGAAAAAGTAACGCAACTCCGCGAACAACAGAAATACACTGCAATACGCGCACTGCGAAAATGAATTGTTTGCGATTTAAAGTCGCATATAAGGCATTATGCGAAATCGTCCCCTATGACGTGTTACCGAGCCCAGCGCTTCTTTTATTTTGTAAATCGCCGTTTCGACGGCCTCCGCTACTTCGCAGTAAATCGTAGTGCGCGTAAGAATTAATTATTGTCATTTGCGATTTTATTTTGCTCTTTAAAAATCGCAACATAGGAATTTCGCAGTGCGCGCAATCCCTTATTATTCTTTATTCGTGATGATAACTTTTTGATGAAAGATAAATTACTGTTTTCTTCTTCACCGCGTCATTACGACCGTGACTTCAAGAGGGCTTTTTGATTCATTACCGCACTTCAAGAAATCAGAAATGTATATCAACGTAAAAAAATTACATTCTGTTTGTTGAATGGCGATGTAGGTACTTACTATGTTAATGTTTTATTATTATTATTTAAAATTGCCTAGTTTTAACTGACTGTATTGAAAAAAAAAATCATACAACTTAGATTTTTTTTTATATTTTTCTGACAACCAGCTTGACTTGCCTTTTCACCCGGCTCCGGGTTGACGTCGAGTTTTGGGACACCCGGTATATAAAAATGAATTCCTGTTCGTTAGTCTCGCAAAAACTCGAGAACGGCTGAACGGATTTATTTTATTGAAAAAAATGAATGCTGCGTTGGCTTGGACATGTAGAAAGGATGAACGAAGAAAGACTGATGAAGTAAAACTACGGGCGAATGTGAGTGGAAGGGCCGGAGAAGGACGCCCCAGTAGGAACACAAAGTCTATCTATTTCCCATAAATGTATTTCTGACCACATTGACCACTTATTTGCAGTCTACTGGGACTTGCGAAATTTTTATGAGTGTTAAATGGGGAAGATCGTAGTTTTCATTATGTTTCTTAAATGACTACTGAGGGCGGCAAGATTCCAAAAATATTGTGTTTTTACCTCCTTTTGACTGTAAATAAGTGGTCAATGTGGTAAGAAATACATTATGGAAAATACATAGACTTTGTGTTCCTACACGATTTCTTTCGGTCAATAGTTTTTGGGCGTTAGTGCGTCGGCCTTTTGGTTTTCGGCCTTATGAACGATCGGGATTTGAAGTTAAAGATATATTGATGCTTTGGTAAATTAACAAATCGGGCATGTGTCTTCGGGCATATGTTATTCGGCTATTGGTCATTCGTTCTTACGTAGGGTACCCGACGCCACGGTATTTATCGACCACCAGTAGATATAGCTCTTAAATCTTATTTACCAAAATAACTAATACGTTCACATACCTATATAAGCTCACGCCTATATCCCAGAGGGATAGACAGAGACCACGGACTGCCACCTGCCACGATCCTGACAAATCACTTTAGCTTCATCGACATCCATTAGTCGTTGCATGCACGCACGTCAGTTTTGGGTACGTTTAATCTTTCCCTTTGCTAATAAATCCCCTATTTGATCGAAGTATGTCCGTCTGGGGCATCCTTTACCGGCCCTTCCACTCACATTCACCCGATATATTTGCTTCGTCAGTCTTTTTTTCGTTCATCCTCTCCACATGTCCAAACCAATGCAGCATTCCTTTTTTCAATTCTAGTCACTATATCCTCTTTCAGTCCTCAACGTTCTCTGATCACACTATTACGTATTCTGTCATTCAAAGTAACATCACACACATTTCTCAAGGAACTCTTTTCTACTGCATTAATCCTACTTTCATGATTCTTCTGCCATACCCAAGTATCGCTACCACACATTAGTGTTGGGACCAGCACACCATTATGGATAGTCAATCTTGCTCTTTTGGAGATGTTCTGGCTACACACGAAGGAATGCAAGGCGAAAATCGAAAACGCATCATCGCTTAGTAGTGGGTGCAAATCACAAATTATTAAATGAGCTTCCTTCATAAACTTAACAGCCAGTGAATTTAACGACATATGAAACGTAGAATCCACCTGGACAATCAAGGAAAAACAGCTTTCTCTCTGTGGACTAACAGCTTTCAGTACCTATTATATTGACCACATGTTTTTGTTCAGCATTTGATTTTTGGTATTATTCATATCTATTTCCTTTTTTATTTTACAATAAGTTCATTAACTAAGCAAAACAATAAAGATCAATTTAAGACTTTTACTTCCTTTTCCCTTAAGATGGACAGACGATCTCATCCAAGGGTTGGAAAGACGCTGGATGCAAGCCGCTTCCGACCGATCTTTTTGGAAATCCATGGAGGAGGCCTATGTCCAGCAGTTGACTTCTTGTGGCTGAATGATGACCATGATGATGATCTGATTTCCTTCTCAATTATTTCTCAGACCTTTCCAAAAGTCAATAGCAATTCCCGCCAATGAAAAACACCACAGATTACACAGCTTATTAGCCTTCTTGGATGCTACAGTATCTCACACACCATGGAGTTAACAAATTAGTCCTTACAGTTCACAATGACACCAATGGTGACATTGACATTTATGTTTACTTCGCAACGACATAATTCCTTGAACTTCAACGAACATTTTAAAAAAAGATTTGGCAAAATTGGTCCAGGCGTTGTTGAGTTATGCGCTTACCAACACATTTTGCGATTAATTTTTTTGTAATTTAATATGAACTTTATACCATAGCAATAAAGCTCAAATTCACTACGTTTTAGTTACAAATCATTTGTATGGGAAAAAGAAAAGGGCTATTTTTAGGGTTTTTCCAGCAATAATTCTAATTTTTCTCGCCGTAAAAACCATCCTTGAACTTCAACGAACATTTAAAAAAAAGATTTGGCCAAATTGGTCCAGGCGTTGTTGAGTTATGCGCTTACCAACACATTTTGCAATTCATTTTTATATTATAGATTTATTTACTAAAAATAATGCGAAATTACAATAACATTAGTTTGCCAAACTGCTAATGCAGTTTATCGGCAAGCTCTTGGTAGGTAACAGTTCTTATTTAGGTACTTTCTTAACTATATTACATTCTACACAACTAACATTCTCGTTAATATTTTATGTTTAAATTTGCTTAAAACGTAGCGCTTAAGCATACTTTTGAATTGTGCTTTTCTGAGGTGCTTATTACATAACTCCTCTGGGAGGGTTTTGTACATGGCAGGTACCAAACATGGCAAGCAGATGGGGCTCCGCTGCGCCACAGCGGTCGTCAAACTGCGCATCCTGGGATAGCCAAATAAATAGCTGATTCACAGAGTTTTCAAACATGCAATTTATCTACAGCTATGCAAATGTCATGGTGCAAAACGTTTTGGACTTATTAACTGTATAATACTTACCCCTGGATAAACCTATAGATAGTGCTGGTAGATAGCTTTGGCGCAAGCCGACCTATTAAGATTCAAGTGTTCGATAGTCAACTTTATCTTGCATTCCCAGACGCATTTAGTTGATAAGTGGAAATTAGAAAGTTTCATTCAGACTTGCAAGTAATTTAAAATAATAAAAAAATCTTTAAACATATGTAACAAAGAGTTTTTATTTAAGTGCGTTTATAGATTTATATTATATTACTATTTAAAACAAGACACATACAACAACATAAAGATTTAAATAACAATCTATTAAACTAATCTACTATAAACTAATATAAAGTAATTTCTAATTATATAGGTATTTACAAATAAAAAACTTGCCCCAGGTCGGTGTCCCGCGGCAGAGAGCCCAGAATGCTGGCAACATTCCCCCTTTGGATGGCCAGACTTATTCTCTGGCCGAGGTATGCGCCAGCCCTCCGGTCTCCCGTGGCGTCGATGAGGCGCGTCGACAGCTCTTTAAAGAGCGAACGCGCCTCGGGGCCCCACGGGCCTAGTGTCTCGACCCCAAGCGGCGCAAATATGTATTGGTTGCCCAATGACGCATATTTTCGCCGTTTGAGGCCTTCCGCTGCACCGGCCGCCGAGCCAGCCACCTTTGTACTCTGAGAAACATGGGAGGGCGCCAACGTGTCGACACAAGTTGAGTCCCACACTAACGGCCTCCCATGTTTCCAGGGAATTGACGTCATTCCGTCGGGCCTCTTCCCATCATCGCGGAATATTCCTGGGGGTTCCAGCATTGCTGGAACTCCGGATGTGGCGAGGGCCCTTCGGATGACGTCATTTAAGGTAGCATGCCTCGATAAGCGGCCCGCACTCCGTTGGCACGAAAGCCCGTGGTGACCCAAACGATCGACGTCAGCGCCGCAGGGGCACCGATGGGGCACAGTCACAGCGCAACCCAGACGCAGTCCCACAGCAGTGGTGAAAGAAATATTGTCCATCAGTGTGCCAATTGCCACTGATGGATGTGCCTGTAACCAATAACCCGACTCGCGTTCTGCGACAGCAAGGAGGCGGGCTCGATCTGCGTCGCTGACGCTAGATTCAACTAGCTGTTTTTGCGTCAGCTCGCAAAGCGGCCCGTCCCACTGTCTCTGCACTGTCGGGTCCTTCGGTGGGTCAGTGGAGGGGCAAGCCAGTCTCCATGCCTGCTTGGCTTCCCCACAGCATGAGACCTCAATCGAACCCAGGGATGGGCTGATAATTTGCTTATACCATTCCTCGATGCTGTGGATGGAAGACAAGAAGGCAGGCAGTGCCACGCTTGTCACTTTTCTGACTCCGAGCCCTCCCAACCTGATTGGGAGGGAAGCCTGGAGCCAGGCTCGTTCCGAAATGGGGCAATTTAAAATTTGTATTAGGGCCAAATGAATCATTGAATCTATTGGCCCCAAGAGTGCCGCCTGGCTAAAAAGCGGGCTACACCTTAGATAATAAGTGAATTTGGGTACAAAAAGACAGAAACGGATAATTTCGAAGGCCATATGTGTGTTAATTTGGCTAAGGTGCGGAATGGTCTCGAAAAATTTGTTTTTTTGATTTTCCAGGAAATGTGGGAAAGCTTTTTCTAGGACTGGCGCCCCTAGGAGGTAAAGAGTCTCATTGTCTAATATTTTAAAATTATTACCCATTCTATATTTCTTAACATGAACGGAAATCCCAAAACCATTTCGAGAATTAGGTATAGGTACTTTCAGTACAGTTTCTATTTAATTTTATCAGAACTATAATTAAGTCTATACTTTCTAAGATATTTAGCGTTGCCCTTAAAATGACTTTTCTATGACGTTAGCAAAGACAGTATGAGTATTAATCCTTTGCCTTACTTACAAAAAAAGTCCAAACCAAATCAGTGACGAGTGACATTTTGTTTTTTTTTTGTATCTAAGCAAAGACTATAGCTTTAATCTTCTGATGACATCACAAGCACCATTTTAGAAAAATATTAAAAACAGACATAATGAATAAAACTCAAAAGTACCGTTTGATTCTTAACATTTTTAAAATAAATTTAAAAAAATATAAATATATAAAAATAAGTAGAGTGGCTAGTAAGTTGCGTAAGTGTCAAATTCTACAGGGTGTTGATGTGTACAGTTAAACTCAGGGGTGGTTATTTACATGATACTAAAGCATTAAATAAAAAATATAGAATATTTTTTTTAATGAAAATCACCTAAAATCGCCGGTTTTGCGGCGCCGCCGGCGGCGAGCGCGCGGGCGCACTCTCTCGCCCCGCCCCGCGAAACCCCCGCCGGACCCGTCAAGTGTAAACGATAGAAGCTAAGCCATAACTTTATGATTTTTAGGTGATTTTCACTAAAAAATATTTCTTTTTTATATCTTTTTTTGCTTCAGTATCATGTAAATAACCACCCCTGAGTCAGATTAAACTGTACAAGTCAACACCCAGTATACTAATTTGATAGTTAGACGATTGAAATCGTTCAGTATTTGATACGGGTAATATAGGGGGCGAACGACGTTCAGTGGGCTATGGCATACCAGCTGCCCGACCGTCCGCTACTCGGCTGTGTAAACACATTATAGTTGATTATTTTGGGCGATGCTGTAATTAAGTTTTTTTTTTACATTTACATACAGGCACATACATTGCTTCCGGCCCCACACTAGGATACCCTGTGTTTGCTTTCTCAACTGAAACATTAAACTCATTGCATGCATGCATCAATATTCATACGCCCACAATAGGTAGAACATGGAATGAACTGTAATATTTTTTTAAGACCTTTTATATTTGTACCTATGTTCATGAATAAATAATTCTGATTCTGATTCTGTCGTGGGAACCAGAAACAGCCAACGCACAAACATGTAAACATCCAAGACCTGGGTTTCTTTTTTTTGTTCCCAGCCGGGATTCGAACCCGGGACCTCTCGCATGGTAGGCAGATGCGCTAACCACTGTGCCACAGAGGTCGTCAACTGCCGTCATTAGCTATTGACTTACTTGAGTTAGGGCCGATTTCTGAATTGAGAATTTTGCTAAGTTATTACTTAACTGTAGTGCTGTCTCTTCAAATTTCTTTAGAAAAGAGCGTGACAGCACGTTAGTTAAGTATTTACTTAGTGTAAATTCTCAATTCAGAAATCGGCTCTTATTGTCCTATGTCCCCTGAGTGGGGCAGAGAGCGTCCGCAATACGCCATCTGGAGCTGTCATCTATCTGTTATCTTATTGTATGATGCTTATAAATATGTAACATTGTTCATATTACTAAGATTAAAATCTCATGATATGAGACAAACAACCAATAAGCGTGACTTACAGTTTTCTTTATTTCCGTACAAATAAATGTTTTCATTTCATTTCAAATGACGACCTCTGTGGCGTAGTGGTTAGCGCATCTGACTACAATGCGAGAGGTCCCGGGTTCGAATCCCGGCTGGGGACAAAAAAAAAACCCAGGTCTTGGATGTTTACATGTTTGTGAAGTCGCTGTTTCTGGTTCCCACGACACAGGGTATGTGTGGGGCCAGAAGCAATGTGTATGCCTGTATGTAAATGTTATGTTATGTTACATATACGTTTGCTTTATTTCCATGTTTTTAAGCATGCTATACATAGAGGCAGAATGTAAAAGAGACGCCAAAAGCGTATACCCGTAAAGAAAAGTTTAACAAAATTAATAACGTAGTTTACGGAGTGGCGTGGCGTTGGAAATTTGTATGGTCGATAATTAACAAATTCTTTTCCACTCATCACCATCACCATCATCGATCCTTATGTCCCCACCGAGGGGAACGGGTGTCTTCCCTGAAGAAGGTATAGGCCATACTCCACCACTGTGGAGCGGGTTGAAAATAATACTTTTCAGCCCTAGAGAGAATAGTTTTCAACTGACGAGGTTGATGTGCTCTGTGATGAGGTTACTTTCACTCCTAAGGTAACCAAGTACTATTAATTCATGGCCGTGTTAATATCATTATCATTAAAAGAGTTTACTGCAAATTACGGTATCTTTAAAATGCAACTGTTATACTCCTTGTATGTAACTCCAACTTAGATGAAGCATTAGAAATACACCTCAAAATGTTGTGGTGTGTAAAAAATGTAAAAGTACCCGAAACATTTAAACATTTACATTTACATACAGGCATATACTATGCTTCTGACCCCACACTAGGATACCTTGTATCGTGGGAACCAAAAACAGCGACGTTACAAACATGAAAACATCCAAGACCTGGGATTTTTTTGTGTCCCCAGCCGGGGGAAACCGACGTGCGCGCATACAACGACTAATGTCGATGAAGCGAAAGTGATTTGTCAGGATCGTGGCAGGTGGCAGGCCCTGGTCTCTGCCCCTACCCCTCTGGATACAGGCGTGAGCTTATGTATGTACGTATGTAAATGAATGATCGAAGTGGCGCATAGCTCGCTTTATTCGGCCTCTTAACACTCGTAAGTGTTACAGCGACTGTACAGAGTACGATAAGAGCCGAAATGAAGATTCACCAAAGTAAACACTCTCATTTCGTCATAATTTTAAGACAGGTAGGAAACTAATTTTCCATATAAATAAAATAAATGAATCGTCTAATGTGTTGGTAAGTCAAACCAAAACGGTTTTATATAAATAACTACCAGCTGACCTGTGATAAAGAGATATTTTATATACTTATTACTAATACTCAGATTCACATCTTTCTAATAACTTATTAGAAAGATGTGAATCTAAGTATTGCCCAGTCATCAACAACTTTTGATAGAACCAAGTCTCATAGAGTAAAGTTACAGTAACTTTAGTTTTTGCATCTTTTTAACGCCGGAACCACGAAAAAATTTTGTTTTCTCTTTTTAAAGGAGACGGAAACGCTTCCATACATTCTTGGGCCCAGATGTAAAAAGACGAGAGTGGTGTCAATAAACAGCTTATATATTGTCAAAACATCTTTGAAAATTTTGCGGATTTTAGCAATCTGAGAGCAAAGTTAAAAGAGATTTAGTAAAAGTGAGGCTATGCAACAAATTGACAATAACTTATAGGTACTTAACAGCTGATTTTATAACTATGATCATATGATAAACAGTTATTTATTACATTAATTGTAGTTCTTATTGTATTGAGTGGGAAAACAAAAGAAATATAAGGAAAATAAAAGACAGGGAAGACAAGGATTTGTATCATTTCATCCTCTAAAACTCGTCGGCCCAGTGTATTACATCGATAAGTCGGTAAGCCACAGTCGTACAAGTTAAACAATATACTAGAAGTCCGTAGAGCGAAAGCACTGGTCGAGGAATATAATTAAAATACGCAAACGATAACCGATACAAGACGAGTAGGTAGGTAGTCCGGTGATCATGATGGGAGACGATAATGTACGTACCGTGAATGCACATCCTGAGAACGTACGACCCGGTAATGTACAGCCACGGAATCCGTGCACATGTACACGGATTCCCGTTCGTACGTTCTCGGGTCGTGCGTTATCATATCAGGCTGTATAAAATTTGTACGGGCAAGAATCCGTGTACAGCCATAGACACGACAGAGTGGTGCCTCGTTTCCATGACGCGTAAATCATTCACTTCGCAGCCATTACACGCTCGATCTAGTGCGTGACATTATCGAGGCTATGAGTCACAATAGATTGACGTCCTGATCTGGCTGGATCTTACACTAGACAAGTCAATCGAAATGATCAGAGTTTAGATGTAGAGGAGCGATACATCAACCCATTATAAACCCACAGAGGGGAACGGGGCTTTTCCCTGAGGAACCTTTCTCAGTGAAAAGCCCGTGCCCCTCGGTCCTTTACCTATAGGGCATACTCCACTACGGGGGCCTAGTCCGGATAGGTGGAGCCTTGTAAGACTAGTGGCTGGTCTTACTGTCAGAAGTTTTCAAGCTGCCCTAAGGCCTCTGACTTGGCTTCACGACTTCCATCTATTGACGGCAGCCAGCACCAACTGCTTAACTTGCCTTGCGAAGCACGGAACCGCTCGGAAAAATCCCACTAGCGTTAGTTATAGATGGTCATATGGGCACGAATTCCCGGGTTGTACATTCTCGTGCCGTAAATTCTCGGTCCGTGCAATATAGTGACCCATCATGATCATAGATTGAAAATCCGGGAGCTGTCACTGTCAGCACAGATTAAATACATTTGACAAACATAAAAAGTAATAAATCGATCTGTAAACGAGAATCTATGAGAATCGATTTTAAAGTTAATATTCTGTTTTATTGTAAACTATTGACAATATAATAATTTATTCCGTAGATTTTGTTCACTTTGATTGAATCCATCATTCGATGAGAGTGTTTTTATGTTCAATAATAATTCTTGAAATCATTCACAGTAATCGATTATAGTAATCGAAACTCTATTTCATCAGTGCAATAAACTTGTTTTTAAGATTTCTCGTCTCCCAGATTGTGAATTGAGCAGATTTTTTATATTTTAAAACAGAAAAAAATACCGCTTTTTTAAACCATATTTCAGCTTATTACAATTGGGCCCAGAGATCCCCGGCTCCTTTTTCATAATTTTTCCTTGGTTTCTATAGTAATTGCAAAGCCACTGCAATCTAAGTTAGACTGAAGTTCCGTATTACACATATTTAGGCTTATATTTTTTATTAATATAATTTCTCAGTAAATGAGATTGAAAGACTATCGCCAAACCGCCATATTTTTATGTTAGTCATTATATGCTACAAATGTGCAGTCTATTAGCTCGACCAATTGCTCAGTTGAAGTGGCAGTGGGCGGGGCGCGTAGCTCGGAGAACTGGTGGCCGTTGGGGCGGAAAAGTCCTGACCTGGCGACCGCAAACCGGGTGACGCAGCGTCGGCAAGCCCCCCCCCAAACAAAGGGACAGTGGACAAAGGTGGTCGGTTGAAAAACAAACCCAACGTTTCACCCAGGTGGTCTCAGGAGGTGGACCGTAGTAGGTAAGAAGCGACAAGAGATGTTTTATAAAAAATACAATTCATGGCTTACTTAGACAATTTGTCATGCTTTGCATAGCTGATTTACCCACAGATTAATGTTTAAATACTAATTGTACAAATTGGCTACGCAATTTATTATCGAGTTTCCATAGTAATTACGTAGTTTTATGAAACGCGTGGGTGTCTTTAAAACAATATTAAACTAATATTTAATAGGCAAGCAGATTGACCCCGTCTGTGTATTCATTCGAGACTGGCATCGAGTGATAACCTATCTTAGAAAAGTATGAAAAATGAGTAAACTCAAGGCAAGTCACTAGTTTCCCTTGTTTTTTAAGATGGCATTGTTATATTAGTACCTATCTAGCGGCTTAGAATGCTCAGTTCAGTTTCCAGATCCACGTAAGTGGTTTGATAGAGTGGTTAACTATTTTGATCTCTTAATTTAATTAGTGTAGATTTTATTCTGTGTAAGCTCAAAGTGTTAGACTGAATTAAAACATGAGTGTAAAGCACGACAAAATACCTTTCGAAGATGCTTTGATTGCCACGGGTAAGTTTGTAGCAACAATTATTTATTTACAACTTACAACTCAAAAGAAATAATATATGAAGGCACAATGCTGTTTTGGATTCGAACGGACGTAAATTTTGTCGGAATCCTGATGGTCACGATAGCAATTGACCATGTTACTTTTTTATAATATGTTTTTTATAATTTATTTTGGAACTATTGGTACCAATTTCGGTATTATTTAGTTTTATTAATTTTGTCTGTATTTAATATACTTTTCGTGTTTGTGACGTCATCAGAGCTGTTTAAGAGATTGTCTTTGCCTACATACGAAAAAAAAACAAAAGTAATTTGTATATTTTTTTGTAAGTAAGGCAAAGGATTTATACTCATACTGTCTTTGCTGACGTCATAGAAAAGTCATTTAAGGTCAAGTCTTTTTATTGGATATCTTAAAAAATGTAGACTTATTTACAGATAATGATGAATAGAAATTGTACAGAAAATCTCGAAATGTTTTAGAGATTTTCGTTCATGTGTGGAATTTGACAGTCAGACGATAGGAATCGTTCAGTATTTGGTGGAGAGGAGCTGGCTGGAAAGTGATAAAGGAGCTGGTTGAAGGGAGAAATAAGAGCTGGATCAAAGGTTGCATAAACTAGCTAAGGGATAAAATAGGAGGTAGCTGAAAGGTAATATAGAAACTGGCTGAAGGGTAAAATAGGAGCTGGCTTAAAGGTAACATACGAGTAGAAGCTGGCTGAAAGGTAAAAGATTAAATTGTTTTTATAGAATATTCTGAGAAGGGTCACATTCCTTTTTTGATCAGTTTATTCTTTACTAGCTGTTACCAGCGACTACGTCCGCGTGGGCTTTAGTTGAGTGAAGTGTTTGCACATTAGATAGGGATACTTTTAGCGCATGCGAAAGAGCTCTCATACTAACTTCACAACCACCTCTTACCCCCTTAAGGGATGATTTTCGAAAAACTATTTTACATATGTTTCATGACTTTCAATGAAGGACCTTCATATTGAATCTCACTCGAATAACTTCAAAAACGGCAAAGTTTCATACTTAGTTTGCACACCTCTTTTTCCCCCATAAGGGATGATTTTAAAAAACTATTTTACCGGTGTTTCATAATTTTAAATGAAGAACCTTTGTACCAAATTTCATTCGAATAACTTCAAAAACGGCAAAGTTTCATACTAAATTTGAACCCCCATTTTACCCCCTTAGGGGATGAGTTTTCAAAAATACTTTCTTAGTGCTCCCCTACGTTACAAAAGGAACTCCTGTGCAAAATTTCAAGTTTCTAACCCTTATAGTTTAGGCCCTGCGTTGATATGTCAGTCAGTCAGTCAGTCAGTCAGTCAGTCAGTCAGTCAGTCAGTCAGTCAGCTTCTCCTTTTATATATCGCGGGCTTCATATCATAGGGGCGTATGCCCAAACACCTACTTTTCAGGAGAGACAAAAAACTTAATAACATCGTACGTAATGATGTTATCGTGCTAAAACTTGGCATACAGCTTAACAATGCGACTTTGATTTGTGCCCTAACATCATTATTATCTATCTAAGCTCCAAGATCAGTTTCTGGTATTTACGCCCATGGACTTGTCAAAAATCACTCAATTTAGTCTTATTATGATCATAAAGTGCATACGAAAAATAGGCGTATAAAATCACTTTTTATTTTGATAACTTATACCATCACGAAGGCCTCTGGTAATATAATGTTATATCTACATTCATCTCACAGTAACATTCGTCCCAAAATATTATTAATTTCATATTTTTCAAATTTTATACGTCCGTATTTGGCACAAATATTTGACTTGGGCCACTTTAAGAACATTTTATACAGCTGTGAGAATATGTTTTAAATTATTTAAGAGAGAAAATAGTAAAAGTAAAACACGATAGACGTCTTGGGTATTTATTGTAAGGTATTACAAATATGATTATATTATCAATGTGAGATCAGAATGAACATGATTGTTACTGCTGCCACTATGCGCCTTTCTGTTTCAACAAAAAGTCGTTGTTATAATAGATACGCCTTTCGATTTTTAATCAATAACTGAAAATATAATTGTTCATAAAATAAGAAAAAAATACAGACGATGCCAACTCCAAATAGGAATCGAATGATATAATTAAAAAAAATGCATTTTTGGGCATACGCCCCTATGATATGAAGCCCGCGATATATAGATTGACTCGATCAAACCTCGATTTGAGTCATCGGAACATTTTGGTAAGATTTCTAAACCGAACTACATTTACTTGGGAATAGGCTAGTTGCCCTAAAAAATTTAATTAGTCCGTCTAGTAGATTATTCAAAAATAAGGGACACGTATTTTTTTATTTGCAAATTAGACCAAAAAAGACAAAGATATGGCCCATTAAAGTTACGTGTGACGTCACGCCGTGCTAGATTTTTCAGCACAGAGTGACGTCACTCGTAACTTTAATGAGCTGTATCTGTGTTATTTTTTGGTTAATCGAAAAAAGAAAAAATACGTTTTCAATATTTTTTTATAACATAAAATACGGACTAAATAGAATTTAATTATTTTGACCCTGGAAACTACCCCAATCGTAAGGTACGCTCTTAAGTATGTACTTGGATACGAGTGTGCTAGTTCGAAGTACGATAATGTGGTCGAGTGTGATGCACGATACGTGTTGCTTTGGTAAACTCGACAGCTGATCGGGACAGGCTTACAATTTAATTGCAAAATCAACCATACCGAAGAATACTGCGTGCTGCACATTACATTTGTGAGTGGTTGACCAAAAAGGGACCTGGAGGGATTGGGCCCGTTATTTTTTTTATTTGATTTTTTTAATCTCTGGTATTTTAGCTTTGTTTTGGTCTAACTAGAATATTTTTATGTGCCGTAGTTATTTTATAATGATTTATTTTTGTGAGCCGAGCCGAGTCGAAACCTGTCTATACACGAAACTTCAAACGCGATTTTCTAGAAATCAATTATTTTCCCTTGAGGTCCCTTTTTGGTCAACCACTCTCATTTATGTACAGATTGAAATTAACTTACTTATTTAGGATTTAACTTCACGGTTTAGGGTTTAGGGTTTGAGTCATCTTATAGTCAATCTTAATATGATACGTTATTATGTACCTATTAAACTTTTTTTTATTACACCTTCGTTTAGCTTTTTTGTAATTTCTAAAATTTACATAATCCTCTGTGCCTAATAACACTTTCATTGTGAACATAATATGGCCGGACTAAAATATCCAACGGGCCAAGTTACTTTTGGGGTGTATCATACTATAATAGTTTCGTACTAGCTTAATGTCGCACTAGTTGAATGTTGGACTAGCGTCATGTCGCGATAGCGTAATGTCGCACTAGCGCAATATCACACTAGCGTAATGTCACACTAGCGTAATGTCGCACTAGCGTAAAGTCGTACTAGCTTACTGTCGCACTAGGGCAATGTTGCACTAGCGTAATGTGGCGAAAGCGTATCGCACTAGCGCAATATCACACTTGCGTAATGTCACTCTAGCGTAATGTCGCACTAGCGTAATGTCGTATCGTAATGTCACACTATCGTAATGTCACTCTAGCGTAATGTCGCACTAGCGTAATGTCGTATCATAATGTCACACTATCGTAATGTCGCACTAGTGTAATGTCGCACTAGCGTAATGTCGCGATAACGTAATATCGTATGAATGTAACGTCACACGAGCATAATGTCGCACTAGCGTGTTTCGCACTCTTGTTACGTTATACCGCATTCTGAGTCTGAGGTTAACTATACTAATATATTAAAGAGAAAAAGTTGGTGTGTTTGTGTATGAATACACACACACGCATAAGAGTAATATCCAAAAGTACTTATCCGATTTCGAAAAATCTTTTACCAGTATTTAGTATGGACCTGCAGGGTAGACATAATAGGCTTTATGGCTAATCCGGTTGACGCGAACGTACTCGCGGGCACTGCTAGTAAATTTTATAGGCAGATTAATAATAGTTTAGGCGGGAGATGCCACTAGGCAATGTATTTGAAATAATAATTCCTTAAGTAAACTGTATCTGTAAACTTTATTTAGTGCATGCAATTGTGTTTTAATCAATTATTCTCACTATCACATTATTTACAGAACTAGGTAAAGAGTATGCCGAGCAATGGCGTAATAACGCAAACAAGATAACATTTTCTCTAGGAACCCTGATTAACCTTGGCTGCTGTAACGTACGTAATGTTATGCAGTGGAAAGATGTTGCTACTGAATTTTCTGCCCCAACAAATAAATGTGATTGTTTGAGTGTTTTTTCACACAAGCACATAACAAGCGTTTGGAGTCAGAGGTGGCTGGATGCCTTAATCCTCACATCGTATGGTAGCAGGGAATCAATAGGGTAGTTTCCAGGGTCAAAATAATTAAATTCTATTTAGTCCGTATTTTAGATTATAAAAAAGTATTGGACACGTATTTTTTCTTTTTTCGATTAAACAAAAAATAACAAAGATATAGCCCATTAAAGTTACGTGTGACGTCACTCCGTGCTAAAAAATGCAGCACGGCGTGACGTCACACGTGACTTTAATGGGCTATATCTTTGTCATTTTTGGTCTAATTTACAAATAAAAAAATATGTGTCCCTTATTTTTGAAAAATCTAAAAGACGGACTAATTACATTTTTTAGGGCAACTAGCCCATTCTGCTAGTGCATTATAATTCAATGACAGATACTCGGTCGGGTCACGTGACATGATTTTTTGTACCACTAACACCTAGAAGGATTGGTGCGTGTGCGCGCATAGGTTAAAAGCGGCAATGAAATGAAATCGCCGCGATCATGCAGTTGTCATTATACTACAATGCATTAACAGAATCTAAGCCCAGACTGCCCTCGATTCTGTGCGTGTCACATGTTCTGTTGTTGTTTTTCATGTATTTTGTTTGTTTACTCTGTGTTTCAACGACAATCTAAATAAATATATTTCTATCACATCTTCAAAAAAGAGTTTAATCCTCGTAAACGGGGACCAAAATAGTACTTTGATCCCTAGGGATTTGGATTTGGAATGTTGAAAGTTCCAATCACGAAAGAAATTAACCACGCACATTTTATGAACAAGTAGGTAACTGGCTGGCTGGTAAAGAAACCGCGCGCGAGCAAAATAAAAAAAAGTTGAAAAAAGAGAAAAAAAATAAAAGACGCGCGATTCGCGCGAAATGGAATCCTCCCCCTTTGTTCGTAATAGTGTGGCACTCAAATTCGGACTTTAGGTAGGTACCTACTAAGTTTTTATAAAAATGTGTACCTATGTCTTCAACAAGTGAGAATGAAAGTATTCTATTAACTCCACAGAACCTTGAACCGGACGCCTAAAATGAGAAGTAATCTTTGAATAAGAATTGTAGTACAAACGCTCGTAGCCACGGCTGCCTGCGTGATCTTAAGCAATCACGAAGTTTAAGCAACATAGGGCGCGTTCAATGCCCATGCATTGAACGCGCCCATCCATATGGGTGACCGTCTATGACTAACGCTAGTGACATTTTTCCAAGCGATTCCGTGCTTCGCAAGGCAAGTTAAGCAGTTAGTGCCGGCTACCGTCGATAGATGGCAGTTGTTAAGCCAAGTCAGAGGCCTCAGGGGCGGCTTGAAAACTTGAGACAGCAAGACCAGCCACTAGTCTTACAAGCCTCCACCAATCCGGACTAGGCCCCCGTGGTGGAGTATGGCCTATACCTTCCTTAGGGAAGAGACCCGTGCCCCTCGGTGGGGACATAACGGGTTGATGATGATGATTGTAGTACAATGACAGTTACAAGAACGCAACTACATATTTCATTTCAGATTCAAGTTCACGCGAGCTCGCGTGTCAATCACTCTAGGCGTCAATGGAGTTAAAAACCATGGCACGTGACCCGCCTATTTAGCAGTAATTGTAAATATTGATGATAAAAAGTAATTAAAAGTTGAGTGTCTTTACCATTTTTCCACCCTGTATGAAAAAATAAGGAGTGCAACCTTTGAATAAGAACTGAATATCACCCGTCTGTTATAGTCTCTATTATGGACCATTTACACGGACCCAGTACCTACTTGAGACAATCCACTAAGCCAGTCCAATATTGGCAAAATGAGGACAATCCAATGTAGTGGACTGTCTCTATTTACACGATGCCAATATTGGACTTGCTTAGTGGATTGTCTCAAGTATTGGCTCCGTGTAAATGATCCATTAAGGTTCGTCTGTCCACCAGGATTTGGAAAGTTCAACTATGGGATGCTTCTGCTCTGTGGCGCGCTGGTCATGGCCATGGTGTTTGAAAGCATTTCACTGAGCTACCTCGTCGCTGGCAGTGCTTGTGAACTTCAAACTTCCAGTGTGGAACAAGGACTTCTAGCTGCGATGCCACTTTTTGGTAAGGACTACTGAAACTCACGTAGACGTATAGGAGCTTGAGGAGCATGGTTAATGATGACATACTTTTTACATAAAACATTAATTAATCCCTTTAATCAATATTATAAACATTTTAGATCTTTTAAGGGTTCCGTACCCAAACTGCATTTCACCCCGTTAAAAAAAAAGGGTTCCGTACCCAAAGGCAAAACGGACCCTATTACTGAGATTCGTCAGTCCGTCCGTCCGTCTGTCACCATCTTCAGGCTCTGTATCACATGAACCGTGGTAGTTAGACAGTTGAAATGTTCACAGATTATGTATTTCTGTTGCTGGTCAGCAAATAGTAAAAAACAATAAAATGAATATTTAAGGGGGCTCGCTCCCATGCAGCAAACGTGATTTTTTTGCTCGATATTGTTAACGGCAACAGGTAGACGCTAGAAATATTCACAGAATATTGAGTTATAATATTTACATAAAATATTTAAGGGAGGCTCCCAGACAACGTGAGTTTTTTTTTCCGATTGTATAATGACACGGAACCCTTCGTGCACCAGTTCGACTCGCACTTGGACTATTATTTTTTTGACTAAAACTTTCGTAAGCACTACATGTTGCAAATTGATTAGGGTCTGTGAATTAGGGTGAAAACAGGTCAGACTCTTCCGACGAAAAATCAAATAAAAATCGAAAAATCGTATTCGGAGAACAATTTACAATTCTAGATCTTAAAATGTCAGTGAATTAGAATTAATAAGAACAATATAAAACCTAACAAAAGACACCAGCAACACCTAATAATTTATGAATGTCAATAACTCAATAAATCAAGACGTAATTGAAAATCAAGGACACCTGGATAGGTACTCGTACCAAAGTAGGTTTAAGATGATTTGAAAAAAGATGGACAGCAGCTAACATTTTGTACATTGACATTCAACAAACAGATACACTTATCGCTTACAAAAAAAACCTCAGTGAAAAAATACTGGTATAGAATTAGATTTTGCTTCTGTAAGTGGGAGTATGTAAACACTAAAGTGTTGGTTTGAAAAATTGGCAGTAAATATATCGTTAACTCCTACTATGACTATTCGAAAAAAACTCAGACACCCGGTAGAATGCTTGAAATTTCAGGAATGCTCTAAAGAATGGAATTACAATAATAATTGCAATTAGGCAAAAGAGTTTTGGTATGGCATAGGTATATGACGGAAATGGCAGAGTCAACTATGTCAATTTACGAGCTCTGGATTTGGACTGAATCAAGGACTAGAGTCTGACAAGCGAGTCCTGGGACGCGATTTATTTCGAATTCTTCATATGACCACACTCTGACTGTCAAACTTAGGTATTTCAGCTGCAAGTAGTACAGCCCAAACAGTTTGATACTCGTCCTAGATTTAGACAAGAAAAAAACTTTCATTTCATTTCATTTCATTTCATTTATTCAATGCATTTCATGAACAATCTCGAAAAGATACAGAAGTTACTTAACTAGTTGAACATGAACCCTGTAAGGGTATAGCAGATTGACATATGTGGCGTATACAATTGTAGAACATGCATGTACTTAAATAAATCAAAATTTACAGCTAAGATATTAAGCTAGTTTTCTTTTTATACCTAGGTTGTTATAATTCTTTATCACCTATATATTCATCTATGGAGTAATAGCACTTTTTCATTAGTAGATTTTTAAGTTGAATGTTAAATCTTGTGTATTTTTTTTCACTTTTAAGACTGTCCGGTAGTTTATTGTAAATGAGTATGCATCTATACTGTGGGCTATTCTTGAAAATTTCTAATTTGGGTGGGGGAAGGACCAATTTGTTTTTACGACGTTCATTTTTATTTTGCTCGAAGAGATTCATATTTTTGTGTACAAATAGAGCGGCTTCTAGAATATATATTGACGGTAAGGTAAGTAAATTTTCTTGTATAAAGTAGGGTTTACAGCTCTGTCGTTGTGCGATGTTCACAATAATGCGTAGACATTTCTTTTGTAGTATAAACAAATCCTGAGCATCAGTGCTGTGGCCCCATAAAATTATTGCGTACCTCAGCCAAGCATATGCATAGGCGTAATATGCAGATAAGGCGCAATCTTTTCTGGTGTTACATTTTAATACCCTAAGCGCGAATGTAAACTGGGCTAGTTTTGATTTGGTTTTCTCGATATGTTTTTTCCAGTTTAAATGCGTATCTAGCGTTACTCCCAGCAGGGTAAATTCATTTACTTCTTCAATATTTAGGGAATTCGTAATTGATTTTAAGTAAATTTCTTGTTTTTGGTAGGGTTTAAACTGTATTATTTTTGTTTTTTTATTGTTCATTTCGAGGTTGTGGTGGGAGAGCCAAAGTTTTATTTTGTTAAAAGTTCCTATTATATTTGTGTCATTTTCCCGGTCATTACTTTTAGGGCATTTGAATAGCAAAGAGACATCATCTGCGAATAAGATAGAATACGTGTTACATATAGCTGGTAAGTCGTTGATGTATATGATAAAAAGAACACACCCAATTACGCTACCTCGACCAATTTGTTGTTTCTAGGAGGGAAAATTCGTTTTTTATTTCATTTGTTTGTTTATCTATGAATTCTATTTCTATGTACTGTTTTCTATTACAAAGGTAAGATTTTAGCCACTCTAGTGCATTTCCTCTGATGCCTACGCCATGAAGCTTACTGAGTAGGACTTCATGTGACACTTTATCATAGGCTTTGGTCATGTCAAGAAGAAGTCCGACAGCGTAATTTTTATTTCTAATGTAGTTTATTATTTCTTGTACGTAGTTATATAAAGCCAAAGTTGTAGAACGTTTTTTCCGAAAACCAAATTGGTTTTTATCAAGAATATTAAATTTTTCTAGGAAATTATAGATCCTGTTGGTCATAGCTTTTTCAAATATCTTTGAGAATGCCGGAAGAACTGAGATAGGTCTGTATTGGCTAGGGTCGTCTGGTTTGCCGCCTTTTTTAGGAACTGGTTTAATTTTAGCAATTTTTAGCCGATCTGGAAAAGTTTTTTCATTGAATGATTTATTTAGTAGAGAAGTTACTATTGGTGTTAATTCATTTATGCACTTTTTTATTAGTGATGTTGGTATCTCGTCTACACCAGAGCTATTTTTATTTGGTAGGTGCCGTATAATATTATACACTTCCCTTTCAGTGACTGGGTGTAGAAACATTGAGTTTACTACAGGCGTAATGACGCTACATTTAGTGGATTGATTTATAATATTACTGTTTAGAGTTGTTGGAGTGGATCCAACAGAAGCAAAGTATTGATTGAATGTATTTGCAACTGTTTTTGGGCATTTGATTTCATTGTTATTGATTTTTAGTGTTAAGTTCTCTGCATTTATACAAATTTTTTTCGATGTAACTCTTTTTATTATATTCCACATAGTTTTAGTTTTGTTTATAGATTTATCCATTTCTTGTATATATATTTTTCGTTTTGATATTTTGATACTTTTTTTGAGTATTTTGGCATACGTATTATAATGATTTTTCAGTACTTTATGATTTGTTTGATTAATTAATGTTTTCAAAATTCTTTTATGTCTACAAGATGTTTTTAATCCCTTTGTTAGCCAATTATGATTTTTATTTATGAGTTTGACCTTTTTCAAAGGGAAATTTTTGTCTAAAAGAGATCTGAGTCGATCTTCAAACTTATTGTATGTTATGTTGATGTTTTCATTTGCTTGTAAGATAAAATTCCAGTTGGTTTTTCCTAGTTCTGTTCTGAAGGTCATGACATTTTCTACTCTGTTTAAATTACGCTTTACTTTGTAAGTTATGTTTTCTTGTCGCTGTGCACATGCTTCAAAACTATAGACAATACATTTATGGTCTGATAGTCCTGTATCTATAATATTCAGATTATAATGTTTGTTGTTTGTGAAGATCAAGTCTATGCATGTAGAACTTGTAGCTGTTTCTCTTGTAGGTATTTTTATTATTTGGTGTAAGTTGTGTTCTAACATTAGATCTACCAGTCTTTTGTAATCTTTTGAGTTTTTATTTGCATCGATATTGAAGTCCCCTCCTATTATTATATGCTTTTTATAGTGATGTGACTGAAGTTTGGTGAGGAGCATTTGTATACAATTAAAAAATGTTTCGATGTGACGATCAGCCCTGTAAACATTAATTAAGACTATATTAGGCTGTCAAACTTAGGTATTTCAGCTGCAAGTAGTACAGCCCAAACAGTTTGATACTCGTCCTAGATTTAGACAAGAAAAAAACTTTTGTTTCTATTCAACATAATTTTACCTATGTTTTAGTATGTACTCTTATGTACATACTATGTATGTACATACTAAACCATAGGTAAAATTATGTTTTAGAATAGAATAGAATAGAAAACGTTTATTTGGTAACAACAGAATTAAATAAAAACAATCATGTTTTTGCGTGTAACTTAGGTTATACATTGCGTACTTACTACCATAAAATAAAATAAGAATTAAGTAAATGGCACCAAAATGGCCGCCGCTCAGCATTTTGCCAAGATTGTTGAAAACCACGACGCTGATTTTCAGCGGTCGCCAAAAATAACAATAATAAGAATGACATCATAAGAATAAGAATCATATCATCAAACATCATTCATCGAAATAACAAATTTATAATCAAGAAAACGCCAAATACATAGAAACATCTTAAAACAAATTAATCTATCATACCATAAAACATAACATAACAGCCCTTTTTTATTAACAATTTTGACTATTACTTCCTTTTACTTCACACTAATTTGAAAATCAAGGAGATATTTCTTGTACTTTAACTTAAATGATTTTACAAGCAAGGAATTTCTTATAGGTGGTGGTATGTTGTTCCAGCATTTCGTGGCGCAATATCGGAAGCTACCTCTAAATGCGGCTGTTTTGTGTCTAGGACAGATCAGACGCGCAGGACCACGGTCTCGTTGGGAGAATTTAAGTTTGTTGTATAAGTACAGGGGATTTTTCGATTTTATGACGCCAAAAAGTAAAGTGGCAAAATGCAAAGCTCTCCGCGACTCCATCTTCAATAAACCCCCTTTATTAAGGTAGGGAGTAACATGGGCTCTTTGGGGTATAGGAAAACAAAACCGTGCACAAGCATTTTGAACCCGCTGTATGATTTTTTTTGTACGAGCAAGAAGACATCCACCAATAACTGTATCAACATAGTTGAGCTTTGATAAAATTAAGGACTCACAGAGGTATACGCGCATGTCCACTTTTAGGTAAGGTCGCATGCGATACAGAACTTTCAACCTGTAAAAGCAATTTCTTACATTTTCAAGTACCTGCTTCTCAAACCTCAAACTCCTATCAATAACAAGTCCCAAATTTCGTGCTTCAGAGACTTCTTCAATATTTTCACCCCTTAATTGTAGATTCACGGGATGACTACTAATCTGCTTATTTGCTCTCTCTCTCTCTTTACAAAAAAGCTTATTATAAAATCAACGATTATTTAGAAGACAAGGACGTATGGCTTTAAATAGTAGTTTAATATTAAATTTAATCAGAGGATAAATGTATCTAGTGTTTTACACATCCAAGATATTGTTTTGTAAGTTTTATTAGCTTAAGTTAGCTTAGTTCTAAGTTGATTTGAGAAAAGATGGTCAGAGTGGAGTTTTTTTTTTCGCTGCCTTTTTCTCCCCTACAGACGGCCCCAAGGCAGCGGCTAACATTATACATAACTGTATGTACATTGACATTCAACAAGCAGAATGTAAATTCTTTACGTTGAAATAAATTTCTGATTCTGATTCTGATTCTGATCCTGAATTGGCTTTATAATAGCTTCTTTCCATACATCAGGATATGTCCCCGTATTAATTGAATTATTTATGATTGCAGTTATTGTTCCCAGAGTTCGCGGTAATGTCAATAAGATCATATTGAGCGTAATATCATCTACCCCTTGTGCGTTAGTGGTAATTTTACTTATAATTTTAGCTATAATAGTTTCGTTAACCGGCTTAATAGTGAACGTAGAAGAATTAAATGTATTGAACCATAAATGAGTTAAATCTGTTATCCCCGGGAACGTTAAGAAAGTGCTCATTTATTAAATTAGGGTCATTAATGCTAAATGGTAATTCAACATCTTGTTTTGTATTAAAGTTGACTAAATTTTGCTTAATGTTTTTCCACATAATACGAGGATTTTTCATATATTTGTTTATTGAGTGCTCATAATAGGCAGACTTCTCACAAAATAGGGCAGAGACTACAATACTTTTGAGTTTTTTGTAGTAAGATTTATCACAATCTAGACCAGTTCGCTTACATTTCGCATGTGCGTCATTTCTCAACTCCATTTCCTTGACTGTTGGCGTTATTCAAGGATAACTCTGTTCTTTAACGTAGGATCGTCTTAAAGGAGCATGCACATTAAATATATCTAGTATTCTAGCATTGAACGCGGCGATCGATTGATTTACATCATCGAAAATTGTATCTTCCCATCTAATTATATTAATATCTGCATTAAACTGCTCTCTATCTATGTCCTTAAGAGGTCTGTAGGTTATCCATCTAGGTGGTGGTTTGTATTTTTTTATGTCTAGCTCACATAAAATAAAGGCATGATTGCTAAGATCCGGGATATAGTCCACATTTATATTAGTGACTTTTGAACTACAACAAACGAGGTCCAATAGTGTTGTAGAGTGATCGGTAAAGTGGGTCGGTTCTTTAACGAATTGCGTGAGGCTCATACATTGCAAAAAGTCTACCATTTTATGAGTGTTCGTATCGTCGCCTGTTCGCCTGTCTGTTAAAGCATCAATAAATACATCTACGCTTAGCCATGGTGGTCGATAAGCTGTGCCCGCTATAAGCTTAAGGCCGTTAATCGAGATACTCAACCACATCTGCTCTACAGAAGGTGCATGAGGATGTTCAAGTATGCGCGCATATGTCCCACGCCTCAAATAAAAACCCACGCCTCCACCGCGAGATCGAATGTTGGCTGAGCGGGGGACATGGCGAAGCCTATAGCCAGGTGGAGCGGGAGCTCGCGCTTCCTCTCCAGGTCTTAGCCATGTTTCATTTACAGCCATAATATCTACATCGTGTCTTGCCATTGCCGCCAACAAATTCGTCATGGTGAGTTCCGAGTGACCCAGGATTCAACAAGCCAACCGATAAGTTTTTTCGTTTATGGAACTGCACAACAAAAGCGTAAGAGATTTCTATAAACTGGCAATTAATTAAAATAAGTTTTAGAATGGTTTAATGACGTTGTTCTAAAGTGAAAATAGTCAGTAGAGAGAGACTGGTCTCGCTAAACCTTTTCAGAAAAGGCGCACTAATTTTAAAACCATCCATGTAATACCTAGATTTTCTATCATACAATAATTTTGGGGAAACATAACATAAGATCTTATCAGTATCAACAATAGCAATATAATATTTAGTGATTTTCAATACCATAGATATAGACTTATACACAATACACACAGACTTAGCCTTACAAATCGCCCTACTTATGCCTTTATAAAAGTTTTTACGTCCTCTTCTTTCTGTATGGAAATCCTCTGCGATTGTTTGTCTTTCCGAGCATATATACGACCGTCTCTTGACCAGACGAACCGCCAACGTGCTTCTCGACCGGCGCGTCCCGGGCGCGAGCAAAAAAAACGCGATTGGCTTTCGTGAGCCGCTCGTTCACGTAAAACTGGCGTGGCACATGATCAGGAAGGCCTAGTTCCGCCGTAGTAGTGCCGCGCCTCACGCGCGCGTTCTTTAATAGTTGATTACGGAGCGCCTGTCGTGTCAGCCGTGCGACGATGGGGCGTGGACGTGGCGCCGGAGCTCCCTCGATTAGACCAAATTTAGGCCCGACGCGTGTTACACTCACTATGTCTTTCTCCTCTAAGTCCATCCCCAGCTTTGTTGCCGCTGTCAACAACAGGTGACCCACGGATTCGCCATCGTACTCTTTTTAAATAATGTTTTAAAGCAAACATGAATTATTTCTTGTTGTAAGGTCTGTCGGATGACGAAAATGTTAAACGTCAGATCGAAGACTTAGTCAAAGAACTCAAAGATGTTGAGAAAAAAGATATGAATCAGATTTTGATTATGGTTCAGCATTAATAAATGTTTGTAAGTTTATGTGGTGCATCTTTATTATCCCTGTTTTTGGTGGAGTGGAAATGTTGGTTTTGATGTAGTTAATGATGTAGTTAATTGTTTGCTTATTAGGACAAAATTCATTGGACACTCCAAACTAATTAAACAAATAATCAAGTTAAGCAAAAGTATCAAGATGGTTTATATTCAGACTATATGCAGTGTTATCAACTAAAAGATTTTTAAATTTCCCGCCAAAGGCTTGGGCCACGACATAAACGTATAAACATTTATTAATGCTGAACCATAATCAAAATCTGATTCATATCTTTTTTCTCAACATCTTTGAGTTCTTTGACTAAGTCTTCGATCTGACGTTTAACATTTTCAACATCCGACAGACCTTACAACAAGAAATAATTCATGTTTGCTTTAAAACTTTATTTAAAACATAATTTTACCTATGGTTTAGTATGTACATACGAGTACATACTAAAACATAGGTAAAATTATGTTGAATAGAAACAAAAGTTTTTTTCTTGTCTAAATCTAGGACGAGTATCAAACTGTTTGGGCTGTACTACTTGCAGCTGAAATACCTAAGTTTGACAGTCAGATTGTGGCCATATGAAGAATTCAAAATAAATCGCGTCCCAGGACTCGCTTGTCAGACTCTAGTCGCGCCGGCCGGCTGAATAAAAATTAAAAATCAAATTAAAAACGCGCAAACTACAGCCCGCCGCGTTTTCGCTTCGCTAATCCCAATTTTCTTTCACGGATTGTTTGTTAGAAATTCATGGTTTTGTTTATTCTGAATACTGAGATCTTCAGTTGACAGTGAAAGTATAGAATTAACTCCTGAAAGTATTAGAACTGACGCAAGAAATGTGATGGATAAACCTGCAAAATCCCGGGAGAAATATAATGGAAGCCTATGGTAATTTTATTGAATGGAGAAATGCAAGAGGCACCAAGAATTTTTCATAATTGCGAATATGTCTCAAATATAAATTTATAAGTTTTTAGTTGTTTTATTATTAGATACTATTTAATTTCAATTTAGTTATTAAAATAAAAATAAAATAAAGAAATAAATAAACTCACGCCCGTTATCCCCGAAGGGGTAGGCAGAGGCACCAGTCTCTAGAACTGGACCCACGTTTTGCCGAGTTTATTAGGTCCCAAACGTGACAAGTGGCAAGCCTGTCGCCGTTATCCGGGCACAATTTATCAGCGAATGGTGTTGCTGTACAAACAAATGTACGTAACTAAAAGTCATTGGTACATGCGTGGTTCGAACTCAGACCCTCACGATCGAGAAGCAAGGGTCAACCCCACTACGCCACCACCGCTTTTAGTTATTACTCTATATTTTATTAAATAATAATATTACAACAAAATATGAGGCGCCTTTTGTGTTCTCATAGTGGGTGATAAAAGTAGAGTGTATCCCTCGCTAAGTCCAAGATTCTACTAAAGAATCCCTCACTTTGCTCTGGATTAAAAAAAGCGGCCTCGCCGTAAAAATATTATTTTGCTCCCTTATGATACAATCTACTATTGAACTGAAGCATTGCTGAAGTATGAGCTAAGAAGTGCTGGCCGAAAAGGTCTCCGAAGAGTATTTTTCAGGCGTGATCAGATCACTTATCTTTTTATTACATGTCTAACTTCTTCTTAGGGCATCGATTTTAATACGTCTTTAAGGGGCACTGTATACCTAAGATTCTACAACATTATTCCTCAAGATATTATATTAGAGTTACATACCTCGGTCGCGGCTTAAATGTGTTAAGCACACCCTGTGCAAAAAAACTTACTATAAAGTCAATACTATTATTTGGAGGACAAGGATGTGTTGTGTTGTGTTAACCAGTAGATTAATATTAAATTTATTCAGAGGAGAGTTGTGTCTAGTGTTTAACACATCCATGAGTTATAATTTTTACGTTTAAAAGTTTGTTAATTAAGCTAAAACTGTTTGGGAAATTTATAATACATATGGAATTTCTTTCTTAGCTTCTTCTTCTTCACATAATCCATTAATTGTAAAATTAACAACTTTGACGTTCATAAAGTAAACATTTTGTTTTTACTAGAATAAAAATATTCAAATTTAAATTTGATGGCAAAACCATTTTCATTGAAGACTATGTACTAAGCAGTTGCTTATTAGCTTATTTCTAATTTATGGTCTATTTCATCCGTATATAATATCCAATTGTCTGGAAGAGATCACTTTAGTAATTTCCTTTTTTACTTACAATAGTGTTATTTAATCCAGTCAGGTTATATTGATTGTCACCAGGTATTATAGCAACATCGCACATCTGGGGCTATTTGGCGGACACGCGAGGCCGGCGCAAGATCCTAATATTATCTCTGATGCTGGGCTTCAGTACCGGCCTCGTCAGCGCCTTCTCACCGAACTGGATCGTGTTGGCTCTCTTCAAGGTCGTCTCTAGCTCTGCGTGAGTGTTGTAGATTACATTCGATCAATAAATCAGTGCTTCGATTCTGTTAGTGCATTGTAGTTAGATTAGAGTTACAGTTTGTCCAAAAACAGTAGAAACCGGAAGTGAAAGTTTACTAATTGTTTTATTGAGAAGTTAAAACATTTAGTATAATTTATTGAAGCACAATACCTTATTTTATGTACCATAGCTCAAGTTTTAAATTTATATAATGCTTGTAAGCGCAAGCTATTAACAAACACAGATAAAAAGTCTGAGCAAAACCGTACTCTTTAATTTCTACTTTTCTGGACAAGCTGTACATGGTTCGGTCACATGACATGTTTTTTAATTCCATTGACGCCTAGAATAATTGATAAGCGTGCGAGTGTTGACTTGAAGCGGCAACGAAATGAATTCGAAGCGTTCATCCAACTGTCATTTTACTAGAATGCATTAGAAAAAGCTAGGCCCTGCTCAAACTCTTCTACTAATGTACTAAATTTCTGGAGGCACGCCCTTTCCAGAGATTAATTTCTGTGTACAATAAATAATATTCTATTGGTCTATACCTACGCGCAAAATGAATTATTGTCAAACACTAAACAAGAATTCACAGCAACCTCAGCTAAGTAGCTCGCCTATATGCAAAACTTTCTTTTATTGCTGCAAATAAGGTTGATCAAATTTGATATTATGTACTGTACATAATAACATTTCGGTAGGTTTGAGAATCATCGTCAACCCATTATGCCCCCGCCGAGGGGCTCGGGTCTCTTCCCTGAGGAAGGTATAGGCCGTATGGCCTCTACCTTCCACCACGGGGGAGGTCCACAAGTCCGGATTGGTGGACGCTCGTAAGACATGTGGCTGATCTTTGTCAGAAGTTTTCAAGCCGCCGACTTGGCTTAACGAATGCCAACTATCGACGGCTGCCGGCACCAACTGCTTAACGTGCCTTGCGAAGCACGGAACCGCTCGGAAAAATGCCACTAGCGTTAGTCATAGATCGTTCACCCATCCATAGACTGAACGCGGCCTATGTTGCTTAACCTTCGTGATCGTTTAATATCAGCTAGTAATAATAATAAACTTTCATTGAACCGGTGTTTTTTGTCAATAGATTATCTGGAACTTTCGCGCTGGCTATGACGTTGCTGAGTGAATGCACGCCGCAACCCAAGCGGAATTCCATGATCATCCTAGCTACCAGTGTCTTCATGTTGTCCAATGGTTTCATGGCAGGTATGTAGGAGCGGTGGTAGTCTAGTGGTAGAATACTGGACTCGGGAGCGGGAGGCTCAGGTTCGATTCCCAGTGCGGGCACGTATGTACCAATGACTTGGTTTTCTAATGCCCGTTTTCACCAACAACACTTAAGATTTAGGGGCCACCAAATCTTTTTTAAGGGCTACGAATCAATCGTTAAGTAGCCGCTATAAAAGATTAGCGCTCGGTTTCTAGAAGAGCGATCAAATCTCATTTTAATGTTAATCTCACGTCAAGCTAACTTCAGCCAATCACGTGCCGGTATTTTGAATTAATCTTAAATTAATCTCTTGTTACATTTGAACACTCTTTCAGTAACTGCGGCTAGGTGGTTGGTGAAAACGGGCATAAGTTATATAATCGGTCCGCATAATGAAGCCTCTGATCCACATTATTGATCTGTGTGACGATCGAACAAGAGGGGTCGTTTGTTTGAAGTGCGTGTCAACAGTCACGTATTAATTTGTGAGCACAGGAATCTGTCTAAATAAAGGAAGTATTAACTTTTGCGAGTCTAAATCGTGGAAATGACAATTAATGTTTATTCCTAGCATGGCTACCAATAGTTTCGAAGTCTTTAATATTTTTTCGGATGTACATAATATTTTCTTAAATGTATTGGCTTGCAACTGTTAAGATGTTCGTTTCTTTAAAAGCAGTTTCTCTTCGCGGGTCCCTACTACCTAGTTTGTAAATAGATCGGATCGCCTTTTCTGCAAAATGAAAATCTTAGTCTTAATGTCTGCTGCCCGGCCCCAAAGTAGTATACCGTATGACATAATACTATTAAAGTAGCTAAGCTAAAATAAACAAGCCTAGCAGTTGCATTGTCAGTAAGTTCTCGAATTCTTTTCACTGCATATGTTGCGGAGCTAAGTCTATGTGCTAAATTTACAATAGGTATGTGGAGTTTTACAATATGAAAAGTTTGGCATAGATTGTGATGCCCAGAAATACAGTATCTTGTAATATTTCAGTTTTTCCTTTCCAATTACAAGGTTGTTTTTAACTAATTTTACGTTAGGTAGGGTAAACTTCATACATTTTGTCTTTTTGGAATTCAACAACAGATTATTTGCTGTAAACCAATCTAGAACGTGCGAGAGAGCATTATTTACTTCGTCAAGATTATTTTAAAATGAGTGACGTGTCATCAGCAAATAATCTCAGATATTTTTTGTACCATAAACGGTAAATCATTTACATAGGCTAGGAAAAGGAATGGCCCTAAGATAGATCCTGCGGGACTCCCATTTTTTACAAGTGAACCCGACGATCTAATACGATTTATGTCTGATTTTTGAACCCTTCCTTCTAAGTACGATTTTAAAATATCTAATCCTGCATTTTTTATTTCTCATTTCATTTCCAGTCCTCTCTCTTCCGCAGTAATAGCAATACCAGTCCTGCCCCTCACGTTTTCCTACTATGTGAGCTTTCTGGACATCTATTTCAACTCCTGGCGTCTGCTTAGCCTGATCTATTCAACGCCCTGTGCGCTGGTCGCCGCTGGGGTGTATTACAGCATCGAGAGCCCCAAGTACTGGCTTAGCGTTGGCGAGGAGGAAAAGGCGCTGGAAGTCTTGAGGACTATTCATAGGACCAATCACGGGAAGGAAGAGGAGTATCGGGTTTGTACCTATCTACACTGCTGCGGTTCTTGAAGAATGGGAAAACATACCTCAAGAACCAATCATAACTTTGATAAGATCGATGAGTATTAGACTACAAGAGTGTATTAGGGCACAAGGAGGCCACACAAGCTACTAAAATTTTATTTTATTCATGACTTTATTTACTTTTTTTAAATTTTATTTCTGGTGATTTTCAAACTTGTCCGTTCTGCCTAAAAGGAATGTTTTTGTAAAAAACTCAATTTGAGCTAGCTATTGATAAATGAAATCGAAAAAAACCTGATTTCCTAACAGCTAAAACAGTATTTTTTCGTTAAACATAAATCTTACTTACGTACAATACGGTATTTGACACTATCAACAATAAATTATTTGAGATGCTCGATTAAAACAAAAATTACAAAATGATTCGGAAAATGTATTCCTTTGAATTATTTACTAGTTGTTACAATTCTTAGATAGATGAAACATAAAAAAGTCCTCTGAAATGTGATGTCACAAGCAAGTATTTTCATACAAATATCCGTTTTAAAAGTAACTCATTTGACATCCTGTCAAATACCTAATTGCTATTTATCGAATGTTGTTAAAGTCTAATAAACCTTTGTCTGTTGATAGACATTGTAAATAAATAAATAAATAAAAAATAATTTAAGAATATTCTGTCTTGTGCCACCTCAGACCACTCCGGCATGTGTCGGTCGAGATCACCATCTGGTCTGAGTTGGGGGAGGCCTTTGCTCAGTGGGACACAATCGAGGCTATGTAAAAAAAAAGAATATTCCTTATTGCACACAAGAAGCAAGAGACAAATAAAAGTT
The DNA here is from genome assembly GCA_947310845.1 of Yponomeuta plumbellus. Classification (NCBI taxonomy): domain Eukaryota; kingdom Metazoa; phylum Arthropoda; class Insecta; order Lepidoptera; family Yponomeutidae; genus Yponomeuta; species Yponomeuta plumbellus. The sequence goes on from OX371200.1 coordinate 21,507,575, forward strand.
ACAGTTAAAAAAAAACAATAGGCTTTCTTATTCTCTATAAATTGTACACGATAAGTTTGCTGAGCCTCGCTTCATAAAGCGACTATGGTTAGATTATCGTAATATTAAAAATATCAGGGAAAATAAATTGGGTATTAACAGTAAAAATAATAACTATTCACATTAATTTTAGAAGAAAAACAATTTAAATTTGAGCATCGGAAAGATCAATTTACTAAATTTCATTTTCATCGATTTTCCCATGGGTATAACATATTTTCTCGCCGTAAAACGTAGCCTTTAAGTTAATCCAGGGTGTCAGCTAACTTCGTACCAAATTTTATTTAAATCACTCCAGCCGTTTAGACGTGAAGAAGTAACAAACATACACACTCACAAACTTTTGCCTTTATAAAATTAATACTTGAGCATTGACTCATAAACATTTGTATCAGACCTTTCTCTCACACATATATTTTATTATTTATTTATTTTAGTTTATTACGGAAACTTGCAGCTTACATTACAAAATAGCACATTATTTGATATTAGGTGGCATATCAGGCATATCGGAACTCTCGCTCGCACTTTTATGATTCGGTTCGTACGTTTGTAATGGCTCAAGTATAGTGTGATTCTCGATTGTTTTATTTAGTCAATGCCTCTTTCCAGGTCAAATCGATAGTGCTAGACGAAGAGATAACAGCTCAAAAGACAACGGGTCTCTGGTCGTCGCTCAAGTCGCAAACGATTCCGCTGTTGAAGCCCCCGTTACTTAAGAGGACCGTCCAGCTGTCCATTCTATTCATTTGCATCTATATGTGGTAAGTTCGGGATACCGCCGTTTAGCCAAAGTATTTTTCGCCAAATTTTACTTCCCAATAAACTTATGGCATCAGTTTCATTTCCCAAATGAAACTTTAGCAAGTTTTCATTTCGCATTTTATTCATTTGGTCAAATTATCATTTCGCATAATTTTACTGCGTCAAGTTTTATTAAGACATACGTTTATTTTGGTAATAAACGTTTAAACGTTTTATGCTAACGTTTTATTTTGGCTTTTATTCATTTGGTCAAATTATTATTTGGCATAAATATAGTTGACGATTAGGTACTAATTATTATTGAACGGGGGGTCGGCGATGTAAAGAATACGTGGCAACAGAAATATAGGTGCTATACATAGGAGCGTTAGGTTCTCTATGTAAGATCGAAAACAGACTCGACTTTGTTGTGTCATTTACACACATTGCCGGCAGCGTATTCGGTATTGTATGTAAAGGTACTTTTTGCCAAACGATACTTTTGACTGAATAATGCTTGGTAAAATGAATTTTGACCAAGTATTTATTTGGTAAACAATAACTTGCCATAATAACTTTTGCTAACTGTTTATTTGCTTTAAGTTGTTTTGAGAAATGTTTTTTTGCCAAGTGATAATTTGCGGAAAATAGTTTGGGAAGTAATACTTTGGGAAACGATTTTTGGCAATACATTAGTAAACCGGTAAGTTCAGGGCCTAGTTGTAATGTTGTACAACAGCAGTTTCATGAACCTGTCGAATTAATTTCATTGCTGCTTCAAGTCAACGCCCGTACGCCTATTAATAATTCTAGGTGTCAATGGAATTAAAACACACGTCAGGTGACCAGACCATGTAGGTAACTGTAATTGAATCATAACGCACTAACAGAATCGAGGCCATCGTCTCGGTGTAGCTGTCCCGGCAAACTTCGTACTGCCAAAGGTTTTTACATTTTTCCATATTTTTCCACCATTTAAAACTCCTCTGGAATTCCAAAAATATAAAAAACCAAAAATCAGCCAAATCGGTCCAGCCGTTGTCGAGTTTTTGTGAGACTATTGGTTTTGAAATTTTGGTAACAGTTTGAAGAAGCATTATTCAGAGTTACAAAAATGAAAATGCCTATACCTAACTTTTTTTCATGGATTTTTTTTTTGTATTTTTCTGATAATTACTATGACTTGCCTTTTCACCTGGTTCCGGCTTGACGTCGATTTATGGGACACCCTGTATAAGAAGAAGAAGAAGATAGAATGGACACGTAGCGTGGGAATACTCACTTTGCTACACATGTGTGTTACACATTGGGCTTATCTACCAAGACACAGGTCGTGGGTTCGATTCCCACTGGGGGCCGTCGGATTTGTTCAAATGGCCTCAGTCTGGGTGTTTTTCCAAGTTTGTAATTTGCCTGGTCGGCTTGTACTCGTCTACTGCTGCCTCCCCCAAGCCACGACATTTTTTTCGTCTTCGGCCATCCTCATCAAACCGCTGCTGGTATCAAGTAAAAAAGTAAACTACCCATACAGGGAGTCCCAAAACTCAACGTCAAGCCGGAACCGGATGAAAAGGCAAGTCATACTGGTTATCAGGAAAATAAAAAATAAAAAAAAATTGAAAAATTCTGTTGCCGCAAATCTTTTTTCCAATTTTTTTTGTTTTGTATCTCTGAATAATGTCTCTTTAAACTTTTAACAAAATTTCCAAACCAGCTTGGAAGAAAAGGAGACTTAAAAAAAAAAAAAAAAATTGTAAAAATTTAGAGAGATTAATAAAGAGGAATCGCTACAGTATGTACCTACTATAAAGCTGGCTTTCCACGGTCCGCGATATCGCGGACGAACGCGGACCAGCTCGCACGACACACCGTGGGATGGGTCTCGGTCCGCGGTAGCACAGACGGACGACACAGGTCAGTTGGAAGAGCCTCTCGTGGTCCGTCCGTGGTCGTCGTCGGCCGTCCGCGATATCGCGGACCATGGGAAGCCAGCTTTACGAGGATTATAATTTCAGCGTGAACCCGTACATAATCTGGCTCCCTACCGTCGTGGATGGCTTCATGAGGTCGGTGGAGAGAGGAGACACGAGTCTATCCTTTTGCGAGATGATTGCCACCCCGCAGAATGCTACTATTGTTGTTGAACAGGTAAATAGGTCTTCTCTACTCTTTTTAACCGACTCCAAAAAAGGGGAAGGTTCTGAAGTGGACGGTATTTTTTATGTTTCTTACCACCGAACTTTTGACCAGGTGGTGGTTGACCAGGCATCGCTCGTAGCCCCAGCTGCCTGAGTGATCTTAAACGATTACGAAGTTTAAGCGACATAGGGCGCGTTCAGTGCATGGATGGGTGACCGTTGTGTGACTACGCTAGTGGCATTTCTCCGAGCGGGTCCGTGCTTCGCAAGGCACGCTAAGCAGTTCGTGGCATAGATGGCAGTCGTTAAGCCAAGTCAGAGGCCTTAGGGCGGCTTGAAAACTTCTAACAGCTAAACCAGCCACTAGTCTTACAAGCCTCCACCAATCCGGACTTGGCCCCCGTGGTGGAGTATGGCCTATGCCTTCCTCAGGGAAGAGACCCGTGCCCCTCGGTGGGGACATAATGGGTTGATGGCCTTTAAGTGGAATTGACTACAAGTAGGGGTAAGACTATAAAAAAATAATCTCGATATTCCATTCACAGCCTCAAGAATGTGTTCTCAACCAGACTGCTTTGCTTTCCATCTTGGGCATATCACTGATATTCTCCTTCCTCAACACTTTGATGAGCGGAGTCATCACCAAGTTTGGCAGGAGACGGATCTTCATCACTATACAGGTGAGGCTTTCAACCCTCGTCACATAACCTCATAATACCTAATGCTGGCACTACACGTGGCTATTGGTATTCGTGTATTTGGCAAATATTGACCATCCATTGCTGGGCGTCCATGCGAATCTTAAATGCCGTTTTTTGTTAAACCTGCAATGTATTCTGAACCGTCAGCAAATACCTACGCGAATACGAACAGCCACGTAAAGTGCCAGCATAACCATTCATCAATTTGACGACTTAATAAAAAATATTTGCTTATGGTAACTTTAGTGCACTGAGATCATCATCAACCCATTATGTCCCCACCGATGAGCTCCTGATGTGTTGTGTGTGATGACGTCATATGTCAGTAAATAAAGCGTCTGTCATAATTAATGTCATTCTTACGTTCAGTCGTCTTGTTTACTGACCAGTGACGTCATGATTCTTGCACGACGTCATATTTCCCAAGATACCGTTTTGGCGGCTTATTTTCAAACTCTTTACTTCTATTAGAAGAAATACACGAAATAATCTGGACTCGCGAATATCTAAAAACTGAAAATTATTGATATTAATATCCGCATAGTATTTAGTTCCAAATTCTGCTAATAAATGGCGCTTTTTAATTCTATATCGCGGTATGGTTTGGTCTCAACCGATACTATATAATATCTGTAAACAACTTATTGTGCACGTTTCATTGAATGTAAATGGGTTTCTGAAAAGTCGTATGTTTATAGCCGATTTCTAATTTATCGGTTATCGGTTCCTTGTAGAGGAGGGTCGTCGATAGTGTACGTTAAACATCGATAGTTTGGTAATCCTATAGTATCGATAGTTTTACTAAAAGCTATCGATAGTATCGATAGTCTATCGATAGTTTAAAAGATTATAGGACATCAATAAAATAACAAAAGTTATAAGAAACGAAGAGTTTTATTTTCAATTAAATATGAAATAACAATAAAAAATCAGCCTTCATCATTATTAAAGTAACAAATCAAACGTTGAAATATTTACTATTTTGTTTTATAAACAACAATGAGCCGTTTTCAGAAGAACTAAAAAAAAATAATAATACGGCTGTCAAATGAATGCATTTTTGGACCTCAGCCCAATAGCCATTTGTGATACATCATAAAATAGGTCTCAGCGAGCTGAACAAAAGTTACTACTACACCAATAGCCAAATGTTTGTCGTTTCGGAGTTATATTTTGTTGAAAATGTTAGTTTGTTTTCAATACTATAGATAGATAGATAGATAGAGAACACTTTATTGTACATAAAAAAGGAAATTACACAGGTATTTCTTAATCTAAGAGTACAGACGGCGGCCTTATCACTAAAAGTGATCTCTTCCAGACAACCTTTGGATGGACTGGAGCAAAATATTGGAGAAGGAAGCAGATGTACAAAATAAGTAACTATTACTATATAACTCCGAAAGGACAAACATTTGGCTGTTGGCGTCATAGTAACTTTTGTTCAGCTCGCTGAGACCTATTTTATGACGTATCACACATGGCTATTGGGCTGAGGTCCAAAATTGCATTCCTTTGACAGCCATATTTTTTTATTTTTTTTAGTTCTTCTGAAAACGGCTCATTCGTTTAACCTTTTTTCTTTTAATCTGTTCGTCCGTTCGGTTAAGATTTGTCCGGCCTTCGAAAAAATCCTTTCCGAAGGCACAGAAGATGCTGGAATAGACAGATAGAGCATCGACAGTTCTTTTAATTTATTGTTATTGTATTTCCAGTATGTTATAGGACACTCTTTCCTGTCATTTACTGGCTTCTCCAGATATTGCCTGATATCTACCAACGAGTTACTTAACGGTGTCGATACGTCCGGAACGTCCAGGAACCCCAACAGGTCATCAGGTGTTCCTGAAGACGTGGATGGTATTGGTTGTTGGGTTTCTTCAGCCAAGCGTTCTTTAGATAAATGGCTAGCATAGGCCTTTTCTAGTCACTGAACAGCTCGCTTCTCTTCGTCACTTGTTTTGAACCCCTTCTTCTTAAATCGGGGGTCCAATATTGTAGCCAGTACAACAGGTGTCCTGTTTTCATACGGACTTAGTCTTTTGTCAACTGATCCCTTCACGCATACTAATATTTTCTTTCCGCTTTCAGTAACAATTTGAGATTCAACTTCTGCCAATTTCGTTTTTATTCCACGAATCAATGGTATTACCAGTGACAATGTTATATAGCTTTCTCCGGAAATTTTTGTCGTAGCTAGATCGAAAGGTTCCAGAATCTGAATTGTTTCTTGAATAATTAGGTATTCGTCAGCATTGACTCCTGGTGGAGCCCGATTACATTCATTAAGTGCGAGAGTTAATTCTGTCTTCATTGTAACAAGTCTCTGCAGCATGTGATATGCACTGTTCCAGCGGGTAGGCACTTCCTGGATCACTCTCAGTTCTGCTTTGTTTAATTCACGTTGAATAGCTCGTAATTTATCGCTAGCTAGAGTACTCATCTTGAAAAATGTCACAATGGATTTACATTTTTTCAAAATCTGGTCAAAGCAGGGCACAGCAAACGAATCAGTCACCGTCAGGTTTAGTGTGTGCGCAAAGCAGGGTATATGTCGTATGTGCAGTTTAACTGCGGCGTTAATCATGGTTTGAGCGTTATCAGTTGTTATTGCTTCACATTTTGACCTGACACCCCATTTTGAAAGAGTAGCATCCAACACCTGAAAACAATAATAACAGTTTATGTCCGATGATAAAGAAACACTGAATTGTTAGGTATTATTAAGGCAATGAAAATTTAAAATACTTACACTGGCTATATTTTCTGCGTTGTGACTTCCTTCCATCTTCACGACTTCCAATAATGGTGCAATTAATTTTTCGTTGTGAAAGAAATGACAAGTAACTGCAAGGATGCCTTCATTTGCAATTGATGTCCATAAATCAGTAGTCACACTAACATGTTCTGCTTTCGATAATGCTATGACGAGCTCCTGTTTCACGTTTTCATAATATTCCGGCAGCAATTTCTTCTTCAATGTTGTTGTATCAGGAATTTCATATCTACTATCGAGAGCATTTACAAAGTCCCGAAATCCTTCATGTTCTCCTTTTCGCAAAGGTTCCATGTCAACAGCAATCATGCGCACGTATTTGTTATCCAAATTTTTCTTTGTTTTCCCATCTGGATATTTACTACTTCTATCATAATAATTTTTTAACGTATTTCTCTTTTTAGGGGTTGGGCCCATTTGCTCATTTTGCTCAGTGGTATCTACGTCTGGAGTAACAGAAACATTGGATGACCATACCTCATTATGTTTTCTCTTCATATGATCTATCAAGTTCGTAGTATTTCCACTTAGTTTAAACTCTCTTTTACACAAAGAACACTTTGCAAACTTTTCATTAGTCTTTTTGAAGTAATCCCACGCACGTGACTTGCTACTCATTTTTTATTGTTACGCCACTCCACTCAACAATAAAAACATCCACAATAAAAAAACTGACTGTCTTTTGTCTTGTAAATGAATGATATACGCACGGTAATTCTCCTACCATAGAGAATAATCTCAATGGTTACACCTTTGAATGAATGAAATACGCACGGTAATTCCCCTACCATAGAGAACAATCTACGTCTACGCATTTTTCACTATGGCCGGGGAATAACCTACATACACGCATACCTAGACTCTAGGGATGTATAAGTAATACTTGAGTAAACAATCGATCGATTGTTTTGAAAACTATCGATAGTATCGATAGCCATTTACTATCGATACTATCGATAGTCTATCGATGTTTAACGTACACTAGTCGTCGACGCTTTTTTCATCAACGAAACGAAACCGTTGACGTTAATTCGTCGACTAGTCGATTAACTAGTTAAATCTTTCGACTAGTTGACGCAAAACGTGCGAACGAATATTAACTAGAGTTCATAAAAACGGTGGTATAGGAACGTCGACGACGCTCCAACAGCAACGTCTCGTTAAATAAATCTACTTGAAGGGTTAACTATTTAATTGTACAGTCACAAATGAAATCTCCTTCATACTTTTCCAGGCTTAGGACTGGCTGAATGGAGACATTGGTTGTACATTTAAAAGACAATACGATTAGTATTTCAGGCGTACCAATAATTTCTAATGAACTCACTACAAAAGTCAACTCTCTTTCAAGCAAGCTAAAGTTGAAAGTCTAATCGTGTTTCCCTCGTCGCTTAGACGTTCGACTTCGACGTTGCAAAGTAAAAGACCGAATTATAATGTACAAGTTTGCGTATGACGCTGCATTAAACGATTCGACTCCCGAATTTTGCCGTTTATGAATCGACGGATCGCGCCGCATAAACTGGATAAACGACCAAATAAAGTTGTACCAGTTCACGCGATTATACGAATTTAGTCGTTTAATCTTTCAACTAGTCCATGAGTAAACGGTGGACGGTCCATCCGTTTACAGTAGATCAACGTTGATTTTAACTAGTTCGTCCATTCAACGCCCACCTCTAGTTCCTTGGCATGGCAATAAATACAGCGCCACCAAGTTATCTGTCTGTTCAGTCAGGTGGCCAACATTGTAACTAACTAACTAATAGTAAATCCTGTTCCCCATTTTTTGTTTCATTTATTCACTTACTGAGATTTATAGATACATTTTCGTTAAAATTTTAAGACGAGTTAAAATAATCTCATTTTTCTGAGTAAATTTCATAAATGTTATTACTAAATTCTCCACTAGCTCCGCTATCAACTGAACAGATAAGATGGTGGCACTGTAACGATGTATTTATTAGTGATCAATACCAATAATCTCTGTACAAAAAGCAGTGCAGATATTCCATCAAAAACATAAATGTGAATGATAGAAGAGCCAAGTTCGATAGGTATTAAGAACAGAGTGCTTATACTGAGTTTTTTCCTTCACTTTCGATAGCGAGAGCGTTTGCAATTTGTATAGGAGTGACAAAGCGCGCCACATAGTTGTCTCTTTGTTACTCCTATGCAAATCGCAAACGCTCTCGCTATCGAAAGTGAATGAATAAACTCAGTATACGCACTCAGACGTCGTTATCGACTTCGCCAACAAAAGAATTGAGATCTATATGGGTGCTGCCAAGTTCTCTGAAGAAAATCATGAAATTTTAGTTACAAGATCACTAGAGATGTAAATTGTTATTCAAGTTTAAGATTTGACTTGGCTAGTTTTCACACGTACAGGCTAAATAATATTTATTTAATGAACTCTACTTCGTTTAGTCATACGGGGGTTAGTGTACTTTCTGTTTGTATTGTACTTATGCTGTTAGGTTGATATAATACCTATGTGACTTTTCTGAAATTTAGGTAAAAACTAGCAGTCAAATCTTGAGCTTGAATTGCAATTTACATCTCAGTGATCTTGTAACTAAAATTTCATGATTTTCTTCAGAGAACTTGGCAGCACCCATATAGATCTCAATTCTTTTGTTGGCGAAGTCGATAACGACGTCTGTTCTTAATACCTATCGAACTTGGCTCTTCTATCATTCACATTTATGTTTTTGATGGGATTTAAAATTACCACTTTCTGAGCACTCAATAAACACCAACAAAAAATCTCAGTCGGTTTTCAGAAAATGTCTGTATGTGTGCTATACGTGCATCTAAACTGTCTGTTTATGAGATGAATTAGCAAGTAATCGAATGTGGATTTACTCATACAAAAGTAATTAAAAAACTTTCTACGTGCATTTTGTAGTGATAAAAAGATTTTTTTAATACAGTGCTCAAAAAGTGGCGTATTGCAGGGACGTATAGCGTTCGGGATATGGGCTATTACACACTCGTGCTTTTTTCTTTGCGCTCGTGCGTTCTCTTTCCCAACTGTCAAAATAATGTCTATTAAAAAGAAAACAACAACCACGAAGTTTTTATGATTCATGCAAATATTTCTACGAAGAAGCTACTAATTTGTTTCAATAACATATTTAATGATTTGATTCAATGAATTAGGTTAGGTTTAATTTAATTTCATCTCATTAAATTTCATTTTCATTTCATATCAATAAAAAAATTCTACTGAAGACTTGGCTGTATGGCCATAGTTCCCTTTGCCTACCCAGAATGGGTGAAGTAAAAAAACTGCTTATAAGCAGAGTTTTTTCTTTTTTTTTCTTTTACGCCAACCGTAAAAGAATATTCTTTTACGGTTGGCGTTGGCGCCATTTTAAAAAAAAAATCTTTATTAAATAGCTTCATTTTTTCGCAACTGTATTAAAAATAGGTTGTTCAGTACACGTGCGGAACTGTCATTGCAACTTGTTCCGACTGTCAGCCCTCGCCTTTCCGCACTTGTATTGAAATATACTATAAAAGGTTCCCTCTGAATATTTAGCTTCCACAATGGAATGTATCCAATACTGTCTGTGGACAGACAGCAAATAAAGTTTTCTATTATAGTCTGACAACGGTTAGCGCATCTGCCAACCATGCGTGAGGTCCCCGGTTCGAACCCCGGCTGGGGACAAAAAAAACTCAGGTCTTGGATGCTTACATGTTTGTGATGTCGCTGTTTCTGCTTCCCACGAAACAGAGTATCCTAGTGTGGGGCCAGAAGCAATGTAACTATGTGCTTGTATGTAAATGTTTATCTTTATGTTTATTGTATGCTAATTTAATGATAATATAATATCCGATGTTCTTTAATTTCTCATAATACATTTTAATTTCTATTTATTTACTTAGATATCTGTACAACTCCGAAGGTACAGTTTTTTTGCTTCCTTACCAAAAGGTCTAAGTAGCAAAACGTCCTACAGCGCAAAACGTCTAATGAGCAGTATGCCTAATTAGCAGAACGTCCATGTAGCAAAATGGCCTACTATCAGATGGTCTATAGCATGGGAGGCCAACAGTGTGCTTAGTGCGAGTTTTTTTAACTACTCGATTGCGTTAACGTAAACGCATATTCTATAGGAGTGACAAAGCGCGCCACCTAGTTGTCTCTCTGTCACTCCTATACAAATTGCAAACGCTCTCGCTAGGTATCGAAAGTGAATGAAAAAACTCGCACTAAGGGCCCAGGTTGATCGCGATCGACCGGTCGATCGCGACTGTTAGTTCAGTCGATCGTGGCAACGCAAAAAATATAAATACGTAGAGCAGGCAATGTGATTTAGCTTTTTTGGCATATTTTGCTGGAAAACTGAGTACATTAAATCCGAATCTACAAGGCAAGAATAACATTACATAACATACATTAACACAAATATTGCAGCATTTCAAAGTCAAACAGCGTCTATGATAGTTGACATAGGGCCGATTTCTGAATTGAGAATTTACACTAAGTAATTACTTGACTAACGTTCTATCACGCTCTTTTCTGAGAAATTTGACGCGACAGCACTGCAGTTAAGTAGTTACTTAGCGAAAATTCTCAATTCAGAAATCGGCCCCGAAGAAAAAATTTGAACAATTTGTGAACATCTATCTATCTATCTTCTATCTTCTTCTATATATATAAAATTCAAAGTCCTGACTGACTGACTCACTCATCAACGCCCAGCCCAAGCCGTTTGACCTAGGAAGCTGAAATTTTGCACAGAGGATCTATATGTAATGTAGGCAAGGAATAAGAACGGATTTTTTTAAATTCAACCCCTAAGAGGGCGAAAAGGGTTGCCAAAATTTTTATGGGAGGTATAAAATTGTTGTCTGATTTTCTTGAAACTTGAAATAAATACTCTTCAACACAATTGATTGAGCACGTGTTTCGCCGTTTTTCTAAATTTAACCCTTAAGGGGGTGAACGGGGTTGCAAAATTTTGAACTAAAGTCCACGCAGACGGAGTCGCGGGCGAAGGCTAGTCAAGGATAATAATTATGGAAAAACATCCTACCTACAATTCCACTTTGAGAAGTACCCGACAGAAATTAGGGTAGTGGTAGCAGACTTTGAAATTCGCTATAGTGGTTTCAGAAAAATTGAGAAGTTGGTTCAATTCGACAGTTATCCGTTCAATGATTCCATTGATAATAGTGATATCTATGAATTGGCTACAAAATTTGCAGATACATTTCAAATGGAGCACATGATGTTGTTAGATTATATCAAAACCGGTACAAATGCTTTCTGGAAGTTGTTTATGGTTTATTAAAAATGTTCTGTCATTAACGGTCAACCAACGTCTTTTCGAAAGGGCTATTTATGGTTTAAAACAATCAGCATTGATGTGGTATGAAAGGGTTAAAGACTTATTGTGTAGATTGCGTTTCAAGAACAGTAAACTGGAACCATGTCTATTTACAAAAATGACAAAAGATTTAAGTTGATAGTAACAGTCGTTGATGTCGATGATTTTTTGATTTTCTCAGACAATGCTAAAGAAACGTCTTTTAATAGATGTTACAAAACGAAATGATTATTCTGCGCTGCGTCAAGATATCTGGGCAATGGTTTCCAACGAAAATACCTAATATCCTTTGTAGAAATGTGTTGAACCACTTGATTTGTGTTTTGGTTCAACATATTTATGTGAGTCAGCATTTTTATACTTAAAACAAACAAAAAATAAACACCGTTCTCGCTTGATTCATTGAACGTAGGATTCTTTAAGGTAAGCAATTTCCAACTACAAACCTGATTATGCTAAACTAGTGGAAGATGCTCAGACGCAATGCTCACACTAATATATAGGTAAATAAATTGTTTCATGTTTTCTCATCAACATCAACACATTCATGTTTTCTCTCTTAATAAAATAAAAAATATTAAATGATTATGCACTGAACTATGCTGTTTCATTTAAGGTTTCAAGAAGTATGTAATTAGTAGATCGCACAGGGTTTCGTCAGTAAACAGGAGATCTTGGGTCTAATCAAGTTGGCCACCCCTGGTCTATAGGTATTAACTAATGATCATGAGTGTGCACATTTAAATGATGACGATTACCTATATAGACGTTGTGCCGTACAGACAGTCTGTTAGTTAGCCGTTTTGCTAATTAGGCATACTGCTCATTAGATCCATCGCAAACAGGGCGACTTGTCGCCGCGTCAGACGCGACTCTGCGACTCTGATGCCAAGTGTGCGGAGATTCGAACAAAATATATTAAAAAATATACACTGGACAGCAAATAAACTGGGCCATGCGCTACTTTGGGACTCTGAGTCGATTTTCTCCAAAAGTATAAAACTTACAACTATCACAATTAAACCTACAAAAAGTGCATTTCATGCCGGCTAAAATGATTGGAAATTCATTTGGCTTAGTCAGTTATTTAAGTGTTTAATCAGCATTTTACAATCAAGAATCATTTTCCTGTCGTGTTAATCGTTGGTAATCATAAATTGAAACAAAAATTAAAGCGAAAAAAGCAGAAAAATAACAAAAAAAGTTTTTTATCAGTATTCAGTGTTTCCTCCCCTTGCTCGGATAAGTGCCTGCATCCTCGTATTCATCGACCTCACGAGCCTGACGATGAAATCTTGAGGTATTGCATTCCACTCCTCTTCAATTGCAATTCGCAGCTCATGAAGGTATGCTGGAGCAGGCACTCGGGCTCGAACCCGGCGTTTCAGTTCATCCCACATGTGTTCTATCGGATTTAAGTCCGGGCTTCGAGCTGGCCAATCCATCGTACGAATGCCGACGTCTCGCAGGTACTGGGTCACCACATGTGCAACATGAGGTCGTGCGTTATCTTGCATCAACTGCATATCCTGCCCGATATATCCTGCGTAAGGGACCACATGATCACCGAGGATTTCTGTGATGTAGCGATGGGCAGTCAATCCACTTGTACGGCCCGTCGGTTCGATGAAAACTAACGCTGTATGTGCGGTCAACGAGATACCGCCCCAGACCATTACAGATCCCCCTCCATAAGCAACAGTTTCCTCGATGCAAAACTGAGAATATCGTTCTCCGGGACGACGATATACTGTCTGACGTCGATCACTTCCATGTAGACTCACCCTGGTCTCATCGCTGAAGAGTACATTGCCCCACTGCTCTAACGTCCAATCCCTATGCTCTCGAACAAATTCCAGTCGTGCTCTACGGTGGGCTACCGTTAATTTTGGGCCTGCAGCAGCTCTTTTTGCAGTCAGGTTTCGTTCAAAAAGTCTTCTTATAACAGCATATGAACTTATGACCACTTGGCGTTCGTCACGTAGACTTTGTTGGACTTGAACTGCGTTGAGGCGGCGATTTCGCAAAACAGTAAGTTGGATATAGCGATCATCTGCAGCTGATGTAGCCCTAGGTCTGCCCGTACCTGGTCGGCGATTGAATGCTCCAGTCTCCAAGTATCGTCTGTAAACCCACTGTACCGAAGATCTGCTGATTCGAAGTCTCCAAGAGACTTCACGTTGCGGAGCACCTGCTTGAAGTAGTGCTACAGCTTGAGCTGCTTCTTGAGGTGTCGTATCCATTATTGACCGAAGAAAATAACAAAAATACACGCGTCTGGAGCAAATGATTGATGGCAAGTAAAGAAATCGTAAGAAAACAATCATTGCAGAAAACAAGAACGCTAATCGCAAACTCTAGTCAAAGCAGAGCAAATCGTTGTTTCGTTGGTAAAATGCTGATTAAACACTTAAATGACTCATTAATCCCAGTAAATTTCCAATCATTTTAATCGTTATGAAATGCACTTTCTGTAGGCATAACTGTGATAGTTGTAAGTTTTATACTTTTTGAGAAAATCGAATCAGAGTACCAAAGTAGCGCGTGGCCCAGTTTATTTGCTGACCAGTGTATATTATGTAGAGTTACCTCCATCGCGGCTTAAGAATTGTGTTAAGCACACTCTTTGCAAAAACGCTTATTATAAAATCAACGATTATTTAGAAGACAAGGATGTCTGGTATTATATAGTTGTTTAATATTAAATTTAATCAGACGATAAATACATATGTCTATTGTTCAACACATCCAAGAGTATTTTTTTTTAGTTTGTAATTTAGACTAAAACTGTTTTGAAAAGAATAAACAGTTTCTTTGTTAGTTTCTTCTCCATGTAATCTATTAATTGTGAAACTAACAACTTTGACGTTCATAAAGTAAATATTCTATTTGGGTTATGAATAAAATATTTGAATTTGAATTTGAAATATATGAAAATTGACGGCCGCAGCCTGTCGTCGCGTCTAGTCGCCGAACTGTCGCTGTCGCGTGTCGCTAAGTGTGCGCATACGCTTAGACGTTTCGCGTTGTTGGACGTTTTGCTAAGGAATCGTTGTTTTTTCCCATTTTGTCTTCAGGCCGTAGCCGGTGTGATGGGTTATTTCATCAACCTGAGCCAGAACGCAGCCCTTAGCGCCGTCATGTTCGTCGTATACTTGGGGCCGATGCTGTGCACGGGCGTCATTACAACCTTTACTGTCGACATTTACCCTACACACCTTAGGTATGTCGTCATCATCAACCCATTACGTCCCCATCGAGGGGCACGAGTCTCTTCCCTGAGGAAGGTATAGGCCGTACTCCACCACGGGGGCCAAGTCCGGATTGGTGGAGGCTTGTAAGGCTAGTGGCTGGTCTGTCAGAAGTTTGCAACCCGCCCTAAGGCCTCTGACTTGGCTTAACGACTGCCATCTATCGACGGCAGCCGGCACCAACTGCTTAACGTGCCTTGCGAAGCACGGGACCGCTCGGAAAAATGCCACTAGCGTTAGTAATAGACGGTCCGATGGCCTCAGTCTGGGTGTTTTTCGATGTTTGTAATGTCCTTGCCTGGTTACCACAGGGTATCCTAGTTCGAGAACTGGACTTAGATTCTGTTAATGCATCGTAGTACGATGACAACTGCATGAACATGGCGATTTTGTTTTATTGCCGCTTCAAGTCTACGCGCGCACTCAAATAAAGCAATCTAGGCGTCAATGGTATGAAAAAACACGTCGCGTGCCCCGACCGTGTATCTGTCATCGAACTATAATGTACTAACAGAATTAAGGCCCAAGCCAAGTTATTGTGTTGTGTGGTAATTATCTAGTCACTTAAACGCACAAAAATTCCACATTGTCAAATTTAAATTCAAAGTTGTAATATAATGTCAAAACAATATTAAAGTATAAAAAAAAAAACCAAATAAATCCTTTGGCCCTGATATGCCCCAGAGCGAACGTCCATATCACGGATCCCCCAATCGGGGGCTCAGCTCCTTACCTATATAAATAAAAGTACCTGGGTGACCGAGCTTTGCTCGGTACTTTTTTTGTAATATAAAATAAAAATAATCCTTTTTCAACAAAAAAAGAACTTGGAAAAAAAGACATCATGACTCGAACCGGGTCTCTTGAAATCGACACGAAACGGTCGCCCGTTTTCCCGTCAGAACTATCCCAACCTTGCAGATAGATGCAAAATTTACCTCTGTATGTTATCATAGCAAATTTAAATTGCCTTAAAACACGGATAAAACAACGTTTTCCAAAAATGTAATCCCGAAAGCATCTGCCTACAAAATTTCGTGAAAATCGTTGGATCCGTTTCCGAGATTCTGATTATATATAAATATATATACAAGAATTGCTCGTTTAAAGAGATTAGATTAGATTCAAAGTCCTGACTGACTCACTCATCAACGCCCAGCCCGAGCCGTTCGACCTAGGAAGCTGAAATTTTGCACAGAGGGTCTATAAGATAAGATAAGAAAGATACAATTTGTATGGGAGGTATAAAGAATGTTGTCTAATTTTCTTCAAACTTAAAATATATACTCTTCAACACAAATAAATACAACAAATAAGAACGGTTTTTTTTAAATTCTACCCCTAAGAGGGCGAAAAGGGTTGCCAAAATTTGTATGGGAGGTATAAAAAATGTTGTCTGATTTTCTTGAAACTTGAAATAAATACTCTTCAACACAATTGATTGAACACGTGTTTCGCCGTTTTTCTAAATTTAACCCTTAAGAGAGTGAACGGGGTTGCAAAATTTTGAACTGAAGTCCAGGCGGACGGAGTCGCGGGCGAAAGCTAGTTATTACTTATAGTTAAATCACTAACATATAAAATTCTCGTGTCACAATGTTACTGCGCCTAATCCACCGAAACGCCTTGACCTATTTTAATGAAATTTTATACTTATATTCAGTGGGTCTGACAATAAGTTGTTATCTATTTTTTATACCCCTACCTCGCAAAACAACGTTTGCCGTGTCAGCTACTAGCTGAGAGCTTAGTGCGAGTTTTTTCATTCACTTTCGATAGCGAGAGCGTTTGCAATTTGTATAGGAGTGACAAAGAGACAACTAGCTGGCGCGCTTTGTCACTCCTATAGAATATGAGTTTACGTTAACGCGATCGAGTGTTAAAAAAACTCGCACTAAGCACTCTGGAATATGTAATTTTCAGTTGAATAAGCCCTATGTTTGGCTTTCAGAGCAATGGCGGTGTGCCTAACGTTGATGATGGGTCGAGGCAGCGCCATCCTGGGAATCAACATCCTCAAGGAAATGCTGTTGAACAGTTGCGAGGCGTCTTTCTACGTCTTCTCGAGCATTTCGTTAGGTGAGACGATCGTCATTTTAACAATAATAATAATAATAGTCATTTATTTCAGGCAAAGCGACCCTTACAAATAAAAATTCATAAAATAATCATCATCAACCCATTATGTCCCCACCGAGGGGCACGGGTCTCTTCCCTGAGGAAGGTATAGGCCATACTCCACCACGGGGGCCAAGTCCGGATTGGTGGAAGCTTGTAAGACTAGTGGCTGGTCTTACTGTCAGAAGTTTTCAAGCCGCCCCTAAAGGCCTCTGACTTGGCTTGACGACTGCCATCTATCGACGGCAGCCGGCACCAACTGCTTAACGTACCTTAAAATAATAAATAATAATAATAATAATAATACAATAAAATAATAGACATTCCTCTGAAATTAAAAAGAAAAACTAAAAAAAACTAACTATAAACTAAAACCTTTGAACAGACTTCGTGGTGGAGGCTTGTAAGATTAGAGTGGCTGGTGTTACTGTCAGAACTTTTCAAGTCGCCCTAAGGCCTCTGACTTGGCTTAACGACCGCCATCTATCTGCTCATTAAAACAAAGAAATAATAACAAAGGCTTATGGGAAAGGCTTTAGAATGAAATGTTTACTTTCGCTTACTTCCGCAGTGTATGTAGGTAATGTCTCAAAGATCACCTTATCTGCTAAGTTAATACCTACTCTTTATTTATTCAGATAGATAGACAATAACTGTTGTTTGATCAAGCTTATTAAAAAAATACCTATTGTATTATGATATTAGATAAATTCTCGACAATTGCAAATCCTTACTAATTTTTTTTATTTTTACCATATACTTATTGCTTACTGTAAAATTCCGTGTCTATATTTTTTTGTAGGTAATACAAATTTTAATAGATTAGGGTTTCACAAAGTTTCTTATAATTCCAGGGGTTCGGTAAAACGAAATAACGGTATTTTAATGTATTTAATGACTGCCTCGTTGGTCTAGCCGTTAAGGCCCTTAACTACCAACACAGAGGTCGTAGGCTCAATTCCCACTGGGGGCCGCCGTACATTTGTACAAATGGCCTCAGTCTGGGTGTTTTTCCATGTTTGTAATGTCCTTGCCTGGTTACCATCATCATCAACCCATTTTGTCCCCACCAAGGGGCACGGGTCTCTTCCCTGAAGAAGGTATAGGCCATACTCCACCACGGGGGCCTAGTCCGGATTGGTGGAGGCTTGTAAGACTAGTGGCTGGTCTTACTGTCAGAAGTTTTCAAGCCGTCTTGGCCTCTGACTTGGCTTAACGACTGCCATCTATCGACGGCAGCCGGCACCAACTGCTTAACGTGCCTTGCGAAGCACGGAACCGCTCGGAAAAATGCCACTAGCGTTAATTATAGACGGCCACCCATCCATGGACTGAACGCGCCGTATATTGCTTAACCTTAGTGATCGTTTAAGATCACTCAGGCAGCCCAGGCTACGAGCGATTCCATGGTTACATGGTTACCATAGCACAGGGTATCCTAGTGATTGTGTTGTCATGTGTGGCAGTTATTTAGGTACTTATTTTTATATGGTCTTTTCTTACAAATCTTTTGATTTATTATATTTTATGGGCTAGATAGATCGACTTTCCTTTTTAAAGTATTCCAATTTATAACAATTTTTTATAGCTTTGTACAGAAGTAAAAGAGGTATGGCGATAGACCGTGTGAAATGGCATTTGTGGGAAAAGGCCTATACCCAGCAGTATACAGCTATGGGCAGCGGTGGGCTGATGATGATGATGATGATGAAAAGAGGAGGCTTAGATTATTATTTTTTCTTACGTTTTAATATTGTTTTTAAATTTAACTCATTTTTTACTCTTAACTTTTTTCAAAACCAGCACCACAATTGTGCTTCTATATCATGGTCAGAATGTCCTCTTAAAAAACAATGAAACTGATTCAGTCAACCTTTAGGTGTGCGATATGCAGGATACAGTCACGACACATTTCAGAGACTTTGCTCGTAGAATTTGTGCAGGCGTTTAGTAATTGTAGATATTATTATAAATTTTAATTTTCCTTCTTTTTCAGCATGTGCAGCTGTAGCTTTTCTCCTGCCACCAGACCAGAAGGCTGTGAAAGCGACGTGACCCCAAAACGATTAAATAGTTATTACAAAATTTGTATATTTTTTGCGAACTACCCTGTAAGTGTATACGAAAAATAATTTGTAACTACCCTATGTTTCGCAATGTCATAACTCCATTAACCTTTTGGTGAACTAGATGCCGTTATAAATACCATGTAAGCGGAGGTTACCAATATGCTAAACGGAACCATCTTTGCGAAGAGTGGTCCAATCATCGGCCATTTCAAAAGACGTGGGACTGCCGAACGCGTCTGCCACGTGATGTTTCCAATTTCTGACTAGAATTCTTAATTTAAACTTTCATTCAATTTTTAAAAGCATCTGAATGCGCCAGTATGGGTTCGATAAAACTGGCGCTGCAAATTTTTGTGTACGTGGTCGTAGTTTGCCCCATAAGTGAGGTTTTGTGCCAGAAGACTCAAGGGCAAGGCCTGAAAGCGAAGCTGTTCGAAAATGTGGCACTTGAAGGTAGGTGTTTTTACTCTTTTTAGCCTGGTTTACACTTAGTGTCTCCTCCAGATTACTCGAGACTCCAGATACTCAAGTTCCTCGACAAAGTACTGGGGAAAGTGATCGAAGTAGGTACTTAGCTACACATTCGAGGTTGGACGAAGTAAGACGAAGTGCCTCTCCACACCTACCGTATTCGCCTAATCTCGTTCCACTTCGCGAGCAGTATGGAGGCTACATAATATTCCTTTATTTTCATGCTTTAGGTAGAATAGAGACACTAATTCCTTTTTTGAGTACATAAGCGAATATTAAATCAATAATGGTTGGTTGTACCTATACCATGAACTTAGGATTTTTTAAAGGCACTTTTATAATATACGGTGCGCTATAAAAACTAAGAATGTTTTTGCCGTCTATTTTATTCTGCTGTTATGAAAAGCACGCTTAAAAAGCATGAAATTATAGCAAATCTTAAATCAGGCCTTACTGTAGGAAGCCATTTTGAGTTTGCTTCGGAACAAACGGACTGAACTTTGTGACATAATTGCTAATGCCTACGCTTGCCACGCGTCCCAATACCGTATAACTGAATTTAACTAGACGACAGCTATTTTCATGACAACCATGCGTGCCGATTTTTGCAATTTACTATGATTGAGCGGTGATGATTGAGTAAAGGTAGCGGGAGACTCAGGACTTTGTAGGTTATGTACATTTGTGAAAATATAGGTACCATTCGCTAACGATGAATGACAACATCGTGAGGAAAACTCAGCGCTTAGCGCTTGAAATCGCCCATCCACTGTGGGCATGCGTTGTCATTGAAGATCGTAATCTCTCTCTCTGAGAGAAGGCCTATGCCTTCCTATGTATAATAAAACAATAAATAAAATAAAATTTATTTTCAGTAAATAATTATTACAGTACATAGGTTTTTACAGTTACTAACCACATAAGGTCGAGCCTGAATCGTGGTAGTCGGGGTGATAGTTGCTAAAATGTTTTTATTGTACTTATATCATAGGAGCAGGTATAACATAAAGAAGTTAAAATTATAGTGAAGCGTATATAGGATCGTACAAAGGTACCTGATAGAGCGAAGCGGAGCTGCAAGACGCAAGCCTCACATTCAGAAGGTCGTGGAGTCGAATCCGGCGTACCATCGACTTTATTTTTTTACACAAATGTATGGTTTGCTCACGTGTAGGCAAAAACTGCATGGAATGAGATTAAGTATATGATGGTCAGTGCTGTTTACCACGTGACTTTTTTGAACTAAAAGAGTTTATGAACTTTATTCCAGATACACTTACTTCACATTTTGTCTGAAGAGTCGGATCAGGTTTCGCTCCGATTCGCAGAGCTTAATCATGGTGAGCAGAGACGGAGCTCGCGTCGTCGGTCGCTCGTCTGACTGGGAGAGATTAAGCTCCGAATCGGAGCGAAACCTGGACTTAGAATCTGCTAACACCAAGGCATTCTAATAGTATAATTTTCACATTTCACATTTACATACAGGCACATACATTGCTTCTGGTCACACACTAGGATACCCTGTGTTGTGGGAACCAGAAACAGCGACGCCACAAACATGTAAACATCCAAGACCTGGGTTTTTTTTTTGTCCCCAGCCGGGATTCGAACCCGGGACCTCTCGCATGGCAGTCGGATGAGCTAACCGCTGCACCACAGAGGTGGTCAGACAATGACAGTTGCATGACTGCGTAGATTTGATTTCATTACCGCTTCAAATCTACGCGCGGGCGTGTATTCATAATTCTAGGCGTTAATGGCATTGAAAACATCACGTGACCCGATCATGTAACTGTAATCTATCTATCTATCTGACTGACTGACTTAGAATCAACGCAGAGCCCAAACTACTGAACCTAGGGGGTTGAAATTTGGCATGGGAGTTCCTTAGGGAGCCTAGGGGAGCACTAAGAAAGGATTTTTTGAAACTCACCCTCTAAAGGGGTAAACGGCGGTGTTAAAGTTTGTATGAAACTTTGCCGTTTTTGAAGTTATTCGAATGAAATTTGGTACGAAGGTTCTTCATTTAAAATTATGAAACACGTGTAAAATAGTTTTTTAAAAATCATCCCTTAAGGGGGAAAAAGGGGGGTGCAAACTTAGTATGAAACTTAGCCATTTTTGAAGTTATTCGAATGAAATTCAGCATGAAGGTCCTTCATTGAAAGTCATGCAACACAGGTAAAATATATTTTCAAAAATCATCCCTTAAAGGTGTAAGAGGGGGTTGCGAAGTTAGTATGAAAGCTCTTTCGCATGCGCTAAAAGTATCCCTATCTTATTTTCAAGCTCTTTACTCAACTAAAGCCCACGCGGACGTAGTCGCGGGCAACAGCTAGTTGAACTATAATGCACTAACAGAATCGAGGGCCAGGGGTACAATTACCTAAGACTCCACTGCTGTATGGAGTTGTCTGATTTAGCCCTTTTGTTCCCGGTATGTTATACCGCCTTATGTCACACTGTTACATTCTGGGACTTTTTTCGCAGTAGTTATCTCATACTCCTTCTCCGAACTGTCATATAAATTCTTATTTTGACTCTTTCGATTTGTCTAAATGCTCCACCCGATAGAGTGGAAAGTTACGTAATATAACGGCTGGTCAGACTTTTCCGACAAAAAGTAAAGTAAGTACATATATCCGAAATGGAGTTAACCCTCTGCGACTGACGTGGTAGTCCCACAGACACCGTAAAACATGAAATTCGGTTTATTTCCGTATTTTTTTTTTTTGAGCCGCGCCGCTTTCAGTACCTTCCTAAAATGAGCTCGTGGGTCTCTCGGTGTGCGGAAAGCGGTCGGAACGAGCGCACGTGCCCGTTGGGGGAGGAAGGTGTCCACGAGACTACCACATCAGTATTGACTAAGTGACTGGTTCAAGGTCACCACCACCACAGCACCGAGAAACCCTGCGACGTGTGCCCGCGGCACGGGAAGTGCGTGCCCAAGGTCCAGTGCCCAGCGCACGTGAGACCCAACTCGTACCACCCCGTGTGCCACATCGGGGGTCAGGACGGGCTGGTCGGCGTGTGTTGTTTCACGGGCTGTGGACATGCTGGTAAGTCTAACTTTGTCATACATAGGTATTTGTTTCTAGATCTTTTCATGCGCTTCACTTCACTACCTATTCGTCGTATTCCCGTATTTTCATACGAATTATAATAGCATACACATTGGTAGTTCAATATAGTGCAAGCGATAGAAGCTATGCCATATAACTTTATGATTTTTTGGTGATTTTCACTTTAAAAAAAATTTTATTTTTATTTTTTTTGGTTCAGTATCATGTAAGTAACCATACCCCTGTGACGGACGTTACTGTACAAATTAACACCCTGTATATAATAGTTAAGACAGGATACCGTCTGTCGGGTCCGCTATCATCATCATCATCAACCAATTATGTCAGGGGGGCACGTCCGGATTGGTGGAGGCTTGAAAGACTAGTAACTGGTCTTACTGTCACAAGTTTTCAAGCCGCCCGCGGCTTTTGCTTAACGACTGCCATCTATCGATGGCAGCCGGCACCAACTGCTTAACGTGCCTGCGAAGCACGGAACCGCTCGGAAAAATGACACTAGCGTTAGTCATAGACGGTGACCTATCCATGCACTAAATGCCTCCTATGTTTAACCTTCGTGATCGCTTAAGATCACTCAGCCGGCCGGGGCTACGTAACGATTCTAGAGATTGTTAGTAGGTAATTTATCCTATATCTAATCTCTTTAAACGAGCAATTCTTGTACATATATTTGTATATAATCAGAATCTCGGAAACGGCTCTAACGATTTTCATGAAATTTAGTATGCAAGGGGTTTCGAGGGTGATTAGTCGATTTAGGTAGGTTTCATTTTCACAAAACGTCGTTTTAACCGTGTTTTTAGGCAAAGAAATAACTGCTACACTATAAGAAGGTAATTTTAGCTCAAGTGGGAAGTAAGACGATACCGTAATCAGAAGACCCTGGTTCGAGACTTGACATATATTTTTTTATTTTATTTTTTCAAGTTCCTTTTTTTTTTGTGTGAAAACCTACATACCGAGCAAAGCTCGGTCAACCAGGTACTATTTATGATATATGCCAAATACACAACACACATCTTCTAGCGGAAGCCGACCTGGCGTCAAGAGCTGATGCCTCCATCAGCAGCGAGGATATTAAGTCATCTCACGTCAAGTCCCAGAGCAAACTGCACGAGTGGCTTGATAAGGCGGAGAAGCTTCTGGAACATTCGGCCCTTACGGTTTTGAATGCCACCTCGCCGAGTTTCGCTCATCATTTGGTGAGTTAGCACTAAATCGAGATAAAACGTTTACATACAGTCACATACATTGCTCCTGCCCCCCGCATTAGGATAACCTGTGTCGTGGGAACCAGAAACAGCGACATCACAAACCACAAACATGTAAACATCCAAGACCTGGGGGGCGCTAACGGTTAGTGCATCTGCCTACCTCTTCATCAAACCATTATGTCCCCACCGAGGGGCATGGGTCTCTTGCCTGGGGAAGGTATAGGCCATACTCCATCACGGGGGCCTAGTCCGGATTGGTGGACGCTTGTAAGACTAGTGGCTGGTCTTAATGTCAGAAGTTTTTAAGCCGCCCTCTAAGGCCTCTGACTTGGCTTAACGACTGCCATCTATCGACGGCAGCCGGCACCAACTGCTTAACGTGCCTTACGAAGCACGGAACCGCTCGGAAAAATGCCACTAGCGTTAGTCATAGACGGTGACCCATCCATGGACTGAACGCGCCGTATGTTGCTTAACCGTCGTGATAAGATCACTCAGGCAGCCCAGGCTACGAGCGAATCTGCCTACCATGCGTGAGGTATCGTTATTTTGATGGTATTTTGAGGTATGAGGAATTATTTTTTGTGATGTCGCTGTTTCTGGTTATCCTAATAGAAACAGCGACATCAGGGGCCAGTAGCAGTGTATGTGCCTGCATATAAATGTTTATTTATTGTTTACTAGCCGTCTCGGCAAACTTCGCACCACCAAAGTTTTCGTAATTTTTTTCATATTTTCTCATCATTCAAACCTTCCCTGGAATTCCAAAAATATAAAAGAAAAAAA
Source organism: Yponomeuta plumbellus (assembly GCA_947310845.1). Lineage (NCBI taxonomy): Eukaryota > Metazoa > Arthropoda > Insecta > Lepidoptera > Yponomeutidae > Yponomeuta > Yponomeuta plumbellus. The sequence continues at coordinate 21,532,310 of OX371200.1, forward strand.
ATCGCCCAAATCGGTCCAGCCGTTCTCGAGTTTTAGTGAGACTAACGAACAGCAATTCATTTTTATACATAAGAAGAAGAAGCAGATGTGAGAAGTGTGTGTGTGTAAAAGCATAAAATGAATTCATCTATCATCCATCTAAATAGCTGCTGACTGTACTTCGGACACTTGTCCCTGCTAAGGAAATGAGGATGGTGTTGAAACTTCGGTTACAGTCCGTGGTCACATACGACAAGATGGCCAACAAGCTCGGCCAGGGTGGTTTGATGAACTTGTTCGCGGCTCAGGACCTGAAGGCACGCGACGCCATCTCCTCGGAGGAACTGCAACTTGGTCTAACTGACCATGCTGATGGTATGTTTTTAATAAAATCCTACGAACGCTCAAATCTCTACAACTTTGTCAACCCTACATTCCCCTAGATGTAATCGAGCCATCATTCTTCGTGAATTCCTGTAAGTCAAGAAATCGGATGGGATTTTATATAGTATTGCATAAGCCTATTCCATATAAAAATATGGTAGGTAAATAGAAACACCACAAAGCGACGTAGGTATAAATCATGTAATATATTCGGTTTGTAAAAGACCCAAGATGTGTCTTAACCATTTAATTCCTGTTCCTACGAATTCGAATAGAAATATAGAAACGGATAGAAACGGCAAACGCTGAAATAGCATCATTTTCATAGGCACTTTGTGATATAATAATTATTAATGTTATTTTCTGTAAGCATGTTTGTGGTAATAAATCATTCCATTAATTCATTAAAAAAAGTCCATCAACGTTTGCAACTTTCTTTACTTTGTTTGATGTTTCCGAGTCACATATTTATAGGTCTGTTATCTAAAGCTGGCACGTTCACAGTACTCACACTTATGCAATTTCACTATACAGGATGTTTAAAAATATATTATTTTGATTCAAAATGCGACTCTAGTTTAAGTGAAGACTAGAGTTAGGTTTTAGTAAGATAGGTGCGTTGTAGATAAATAAATACAAATATACTTGTTATAACATATTTTTAGCAAATTCGAGCGAAAAGTATTAAAAACAAGGTGGAATCAATGGTCACAAAATAGTTTTAAATTTCAATAAATTTTCACATGAACAAAAATAATTTCACCTAAGAAAATCTTTACCAAAACAGAAAATAATTATCCCAGAAATCCTCAACAATTTAATTATAATTTAATTATGTAACAAAGGGTAACGGACGCTCAGTGGTCAGTTACTGGATGAATTACCATACCTTTTTTTCTAATTGCTTGCCACAGATATAAACTTTATTACTGTTCTGTAATTTCATCAACTGGAAGGAATCTGTGATCAACTGAGCAACATCATTCGGTTTCTATTGTGGTTACGCGAATGTTCTGTTCTCGTCTTCTTCTTTTTCTTCAAAGTTTTTTCCATGATTTTAGCACCAGTAGCAGTTGTTCGAAGTCCAATCACAATCAAATGCAAGAGCCAAAAGAAAAGAGGAAAGACCACAGAATAAACTGGCAATTCCTATTAGAAAAACAAAAACCCTCTCTTAAAAATGCCATCTACTGACTAATGAGCCGTTTTCAGAAGAAAAAAAAAAACGAATGGCTGTCAAAGGAATGCAGTTTTGGACCTCAGCCCAATAGCCATGTGTGATGTATACATGTTATTTTTTTAAAATTTAAAGTGGTAGTTTTTTTTCAATACAATATAACTCCGAAAGGACAAACATTTGGCTGTCGACGTCATAGAGTGCGACAAGTGAGTCCTGGCACAAGCCTTTGGCGGGAAATTTAAAAATCTTTTAGTTTATAACCCTGCATCTATATGCCATAAACCATCTTGATACTTTTGCTTAACTTGATTATTTGTTTAATTAGTTTGGAGCCTCCAATGAATTTTGTCCAAACATAAATAAATATAAGCAAAACGAAAATATTTACTACATCAAAACCAACATTTCCACTCCACCAAAAACAGGGATAATAAAGATGCACCACATAAACTTATAAACATTTATTAATGCTGAACCATAATCAAAATCTGATTCATATCTTTTTTCTCCAACATCTTTGAGTCCTTTGACTAAGTCTTCGATCTGACGTTTAAAATTTTCGTCATCCGACAGACCTTACAACAAAAAATAATTCATGTTTGTTTTAAAACATTATTACTCGTATGTATATACTAAAACATAGGTAAAATTATGTTGAATAGAAACAAAACGTTTTTTCTTGTTTAAATCTAGGACGAGTATCAAACTGTTTGGGCTGTACTACTTGCAGCTGAAATACCTAAGTTTGACAGTCAGAGTGTGGCCATATGAAGAATATTGTTATTGAGAAAAAAAATGTTCCCAATAGTTGAATTCAAATAATTATAATTATTTGAATTAAACTATTGGGAACATTATTATTCTAGTTTTAACTTGATACTAACATACCGATAATTTCTTTTTAATATTAATTCTGAGATTGTAAATTTGTTTAGACAATTGACGTCTAATATATGCTCACATCAACCTGTAGCGCATGCATGTTCTTTAAATTAACTTTACCACCCAATTTAATATTATATTCACCATGCTTTACCAAACAAAATGTTCTTGTTATCCAATTATGCCCAGAACTTTAGTTAAAACTAGAATAATAATGTTCCCAATAGTTGAATTCAAATAATTATAATTATTTGAATTAAACTATTGGGAACATTATTATTCTAGTTTTAACTTGATACTAACATACCGATAATTTCTTTTTAATATTAATTCTGAGATTGTAAATTTGTTTAGACAATTGACGTCTAATATATGCTCACATCAACCTGTAGCGCATGCATGTTCTTTAAATTAACTTTACCACCCAATTTAATATTATATTCACCATGCTTTACCAAACAAAATGTTCTTGTTATCCAATTATGCCCAGAACTTTAGTTATCCTTCTCAAAATTCTGGAATCTTTGCTTCTATACTTGCTGACGGGTTTTAAAAATCTCAGGCCCCTTCTGCGCCCCACCGATACCTTGTCCGGCCAAGCACAGCCGTTACAGGAGCGTCGGTGGGGAATGCAACAACGCCAACAACCCCGGCTGGGGTGCCGTCCATACAGGCTTCGAGAGATTGTTGCCAGCACATTATGGAGACGGTAATTGGGGCACTGAAAGGAGAGATTTTAAAGTGTCTAGGCTTTAAAATCTATCCTTTATCAACTTAATCAACTAGGCTTGCATAAGCTTGGAGCAAGTAAAATAAAGTCTAGGAAATTACCTGACTATACTTTATTCACCCATAGTGGTTTAGTTAATATAAAAGGGAACCTAACATCTTCAGTTTATGCAAGCCTAGTACTTTTTGTCTTCAGGAGTATACTATTCCAATCCGACCAAGTTCATAGTTGGTCGTATTAATAATATGTCTTACTTATCGACGGTTAAAAGGTAATAGGGCATAAGCGACATTTTGGCCCAAAATGACTTTTGAATGCCATCTTACTTAAAAAAAAAAATTCTGCGTCGAATGCGCTTACTCCCGCGGCCCTACGATGACTTTTTTGTATCGTAGAGCCGCGGGAGTAAGCGCATTCGACGCAGATTTTTTTTTTAAGTAAGATGGCATTCAAAAGTCATTTTGGGCCAAAATGTTGCTTATGCCCTATTACCTTTTAACCGTCGTTATTTTCTTTTGGCTTTAAAAATAAATAAATTCTAACTAAGATTTTCTGGCATAAGCTTCTCAAATCAGAAGTCATAACACTCCAATTGATTAGCCTCATCAGAGCTTGACTTTACAACATAAAACAACAATAATTGACGAATCAGGTAAAGTGACGAGTTAGGGATATTGACGAGTTAAATATTTTTAAAAATTGACGAATCGGGAAAGTGACGAATTAACTATAGTGACGAATTAGCGAAAGTGACAAGTAATGCACTAACCCGAAGACACTTTAAAAATGTCTCCTGTAGTACTATACTACTTAGCCTTCAGTCTGAGGATAGCTACCTCACCGTGTGTGATACTTACAAAAAATAATTGAATAGATAGATAGTCGTCAAACCAAGTCAGAGGTCCTAGGGTGGCTTGAAAACTTTTGACAGTATGTAAGACCAGCCACTATTATTACAAGCCTCCACTAATCCGGACTTGGCCCCCGTGGTGAAGTATGGCCTATACCTTCCTCAGGGAAAGAGACCCGTGACCCGCGGTGGGGACATAATGGGTTGATGATGAGATAGAAATAAAAAAACTTTATTGTAGATAAAAAAGGAGTTTGCACAGGAATTTCTTGTTAGACGCAATGATAAAATGTAATCTTACCAAACCTAAACTATTCATTCAATTTCAGTCTTATTGAAAAGGTCCTTAACCCGTCCGGCGAGGCGCGTCTAAACTACCTAGTGTGCCCATATGCCCTTCCTGAGTGGCCCTAAGGCGCTGCCATATTTTTTTACATTTTTTATGGGACGCCGTTCCGCATTTCTCAAATTAGAGAAAGTACTACATAATTATTCAATAAGTGTTATATATATCTAGAATCTGCATGAAATTTCCTATCCAATTATTATATATTTTATTATAATAAAACTTACCTGTTTTCCAAATGACGAGGTGAATTTCCACTATCCACACCATCCTTTACTACTTTGAACTTTTTTTCGTTTTTTTCACTTGCACTTTTCACTAGCACTGAACTAACACTTATAATATGATTTGCATATTATTTTTAACTATTTTAATCTATTTTTTAATATAAATCACCAAAATAAAGCTATAAATGACGAAGAGATAAATGCCATCACGGGCCTCGCAACCTTTGCAGAAAGTTCGAGGCTTGTTTTCACTTTATTTTCCATGAAATACAACAAAACTATTATTTGAAAAATAATCTACACACTTTTCCCAGTAATTTGATATATAACACAAAACAAATACTATCTGCTTTCCTCTTGAATAACTTATAAACCTCCAGCGGGCGGAGCCGAAACGCCTGACGCGGCACTAAAAGTTCGAGGCTTTTTTTCATTTGATTTTCCATCAAATACAACAAAACTATTATTTGAAACATAATCTACACACTTTTTCCAGTAATTTTATATATAACACATAAACAAATACTATCCGCTTCCTTTCGAAATTATCTAAAAACCTCGAGCGCGCGGAGCAACTCGCGACGAAAACACAAAATGGCGTCTGTCAGACGCGGTTCACTTGTTTTTCGATGAGAACTTTATTTTTTTCTTTGGAATGGCATGAAGTTCGTTGACAAAAGTAATCCTTAATAACCATTGGTCAAGAGAAAACCGGATATTGGCCATAGACTATAAAAACACGGCAGAAATCGAAGTCAAATCCAGTCTCTCGCTTAGCGTACACCCGTGTGTACGCTAAACAGTTGGGGCACAAAAAGTTAACGTACACACGGGTGTACGCTAAGCGCTACACCTACAAGGAAAATAAAAAACGAAATCTTTACTAATTGAAATTTATATTGAAATTGTTGCTAGTGGCCAGTGTCATTTTGCGAACCTGGAGATAAAAACTCACTGTAAAACCTTTTTGGCTTTTGATATTTAGGTTACCGGCGCATAGTCTTACCCAAAATTAAAAAAGAAAAACCACGTAAGAAATGGATTTTCATACACTTTTCTCTCCCGCTCAGATGCGTTTTCTCCCCGCATATTTGTTCGATATGCAATGACGTACTTTCTACCGTAAATTTGATAAAGTATCAAGGTACTTTCCAAGCATTTGTAGTATAAAAAATATTACTAAACGTCCAAGCAGGTGGATAGAGTGGTTTGTCGATTAGTAATAGACGTTCTGGTATACTTTAATGAAAGTCTACTTGCTGTGGTCTTCAGCTACTTCAGGTATTTCCAGACCAGCTCGATAGTTTTCACCCCTGACTCACTGATCGACCTAAGATGGTTTTTGTACGGCGTCTCTTTGCCCTTCCCGGAAGAATTATGACCAGTTATGACTGACAGACGACCTTTGTGGCGCAGCGCTTAGCGCACCTTACCTATCATGCGAGAGGTCCCGGGTTCGACTTCTGGCTGGGGACAAAAAAATTCCAGGTCTTGGATGTTTACAGTTACATGTTTGTGATGTCGCTGTTTCTGGTTCCCAAGATACAGGGTATCCTAGTGTGGGGCCAGAAGCAATACATGTGCCTGTATGTGAATGTTAATTGTTTACAAATTTCCAGGAGTATGGTCATTCCGTACCAACACCATTGGTCTGGAGCTGCCGAGTGCCAGGTCCGTGAGCTACCGGCTGCTCTTAGACTCAAGCCTGCCGAGCCCCACACACAACTTGATGTTCATGCAGCTGGGACAGTTCATCGCGCATGACACCAGTTCCGGGGTGATGTTTACTCTTGGTAAGCGTGGGGTTGATGAATAAAGATATTACTTATTTATTTTCTTATTGTACAGTCGTTAAGCCAAGTCAGAGGGCTTAGGGCGGCTTGAAAACTTGACAGTAAGACCAGCCACTAGTCTTAACCTACGTGATCGTTTAAATACATGAAACATAATATAATATAAAGAGTGCTCTGAAATACCACGTCATAGTTTGGTATTTTCATACAAAATTCCGTTTTAAAAGTAACTTATTTGACATGCTGTCAACTACCCAATTGTATAGATAGATAGATATTTAGATGTTTCTGAAGGAAAGCACTGAATCGCACCGAACAGTTAACCGCGCTAAAATCCTTAAAAGCCTCCCAAGTTTTTAAATTCAGATTTCCACTATTCAGTCTGTTCATCATAGAAATTGCATATTTTGCACAAAATCAAGACTAAAGTTGGTTATTCATAATCTATAACGTAATTGAATCGCTCGAAGCCCTGGCTGCCTGAGTGATCTTCAAAATTGTAATAACTAGTAATTGAACAAGAGAATTTTCCGAAATATTTTGTAATTTTTGTTTTATTCGAGCATATCAACTAATTTTTGTTTTATTCGAGCATATCAAAAACAAAAACCAACCTGTTGGCGCAGGCGCTGCTGACGCGTGCACTCAGACTCTTAAATCGCATAGCCGAAGATGTTGATGTCTTCCATGTTACCTTGAGTGAATTTAAAAGAACAGGATTATATGTGATACTAGCTTTCGCCCGCGACTCCGTCCGCGTGGACTGCAACCCCGTTCACTCCCGTAACTCCCGTTAAGGGTTAAATTTAGAAAAACGGTGAAACACGTGTTTAATCAATTGTGTTGAAGAGTATTTATTTTAAGTTTCAAGAAAATCAGACAACATTTTTTAGGGGTTGAATTTCAAAAAATCCGTTCTTATTCCTTGTCTACATTATATACAGATCCTCTGTGCAAAATTTCAGCTTCCTAGGTCAAACGGCTTGGGCTGGGCGTTGATGAGTGAATGAATCAGTCAGTCAGGACTTTGAATTTTTTACTATATAGATGTTACATACCAATTTAAAAGTTTAGGTTAGATACAAGGAAATGTATGATATTTCAACATTGTTAATAGTATAGTTAATAGTATCTTCCTATTGAATTAGGTTACACCTGTAAGGATAGGGAATGTTTAGTGCTGGTGCCTCAGATGGGCTGGTAAGCTTTCAAATTGGACTGTATCTAACCTCTTTGTTGCGGGCACAGACACGTGAACCTGAGCTGCTATGAAAAGGGGGTATGAAGCTGCTCAGGGGGAGGGGTGTAAAAAGGATAGCACGCACCTGGTGAAACTCCTTGACAGCATGAGCAGGGGGTACTCCAAGGTGTTGGTGGCCGGTAGCCAGGTGGTAGCCAAATGCTGCAAGGGCGGCGGCGGCCAGCAGTAGCTGACGGCGGCGGTAGTTCAGACACTCCACAATAGTCTTTTATACTACACCTGCTTGGAAAGTACCTTGATACTTTATCAAATTTACGGTAGAAAGTACGTCATTGCATATCGAACAAATATGCGGGGAGAAAACGCATCTGAGCGGGACAGAAAAGTGTATGAAAATCCATTTCTTACATGGTTTTTCTTTTTTAATTTTAGGTAAGACTATGCGCCGGTAACCTAAATATCAAAAGCCAAAAAGTTTTTACAGTGAGTTTTTATCTCCAAGTTCGCAAAATGCCACTGGCTACTAGCTGTGTGTTGGATGGTGTCGGGCTGGCAGTGCGACCCTGCGGCGGCGGCGGCAGGATAAACAATTTGAAAAAAGAATATGTGAAAATTGCAGACGCTATTGGCGCCATTTCCAATTTGTGTGTTGTTTGAGGATTCAGTTTTCGTAGAAAGTAAAATAAAAGATTTCGTTTTTTATTTTCCTTGTAGGTGTAGTATAAAGCACTATGTATCACTCGAGAGAAACTGCGATTCCCGAGCTCAGGTGTTTTAAAGCCCTCGCCTACGGCTCGGGCTTCAAACGACACCCTCGACGGTAATCGGTCACTTTCTCCTCTCGGTGAACAATGTACTATTGTTTCCAATCCAATGTTCACAACACAAAATAACAAGAAAAATATGGGGTTTGAAATGTTTCTCTAGCTTCCGATATTTTTGCGTGCGGTGCGGGCGCGGTGGCAAAAACCAACTGCCAATCGTTGCGCTCTTCTGTTATTGGTGCGTGCGGGCTAAGGAGGGGGTGAGGAAGGATCACGTGACTGTGCTTGCTATTTGGCGCAACAATTTAGAAATAAAATAAACAAATAAAATAATAGTACATTGTTCACCGAGAGGAGAAAGTGACCGATCACCGTCGAGGGTGTCGTTTGAAGCACGAGCCGTAGGCGAGGGCTTTAAAACCCCTGAGATCGGGAATCGCAGTTTCTCTCGAGTGATACATAGTGCTTTATACTACACCTACAAGGAAAATAAAAAACAAAATCTTTACTAATTGAAATTTATATTGAAATTGTTGCTAGTGGCCAGTGTCATTTTGCGAACTTGGAGATAAAAACTCACTGTAAAAACTTTTTGACTTTTGATATTTAGGTTACCGGCGCATAGCCTTACCCAAAATTAAAAAAGAAAAACCACGTAAGAAATGGATTTTCATACACTTTTCTCTCCCGCTCAGATGCGTTTTCTCCCCGCATATTTGTTCGATATGCAATGACGTACTTTCTACCGTAAATTTGATAAAGTATCAAGGTACTTTCCGACCAGGTGTAGTATAAATAAATTTATTGTTGGTCGTGTCAACTACCGAATTCCAGGATCCAACGGCAGCGCCATATCCTGCTGCGAGGGTGACGGGCGGGACTTCCTGCCGCCTCCCCTCACGCACTGGGCGTGCGCGCCGGTACCGGTTTCGCCTGACGACGACTTCTACAGCGGCTTCGGACATAAGTGCCTGAACTTCGTGCGCACACAGCTGGCACCTTCTAGCTACTGCACCGTTGGATATGCTAAGCAGGTTAGTAGTTAAAGAACTAGTAGTTACAGAACCTTGGTTCCTATAGAGCATTCAGTGTGTACTGCATATCCTCACGTATACATATAGATAGGCAGGATATACTGGTTGACTATGTAGATATGCTAAGCAGGTTAGGGCTTTGAAAGCAACCAGTGTGTGTTTTGCCTATCCTCACGTACAGATAGGCAGGATATACCTACTGGTAGATTCTTATTTTGACTTGTCTGTTTTTTCTTTTTTTATGTCTTGCATCTCTTGTCTTGGCATATCGCGTGGCATCTCTCTGTGGGGAAAGGAAGCTCTCCACAGTGAAGCATATACAATACAGGGCCATCTATTACTTACGGTAAAAACGTGAAATGTACAATATGGTGTTCTGTTTGGAGTAAAGTTATCAGCAGATTAGGAATTTCCGAAATTGTACGAAAAAAAACCAAAACTCTAACGGGCTCTTAATACTTTAAAAACCCCAGGTCTTGGATTTTTCCACGTTTGTGATGTCACTGTTTCCGATTCTGACGACACAGGGTATCCTAGTGTGGGGCCAGAAGCAATGTATCTGCCTGCATGTGAATGTTTTAAGTGTTTATGTGTTCCCTTAGATGAACGGCGCGACCCACCACATGGACCTATCCCAGCTCTACGGCAACTCCCAGGAAAAGATGAAGAAGCTGAGGAGCCCTGGTGGTTTTTTGAACACCTTCAAGGACTTCGGTCGAGAGCTTCCGCCGCTAGCCACGGACAACGACTGCTTGTCAAGAGAAGATGGCGCTGCTTGCTTTGAGTCCGGTAATGCTCTGAACTTTCTTGGGCTTAAACTTTACTTTTTTTATTTTATTTATTAGGTTCATTAACAGTTGTGACATTATCATAATTATCATCAGCCCACCGCTGACCACTGCTGGGTATAGGCCTTTTCCCCCAAATGCCATTTCACACGGTCTCTCGCGATTCGCTTCCACGGACCTTCCGCCGACTCAACGACATCGTCCAACCACCGGGCCGCAGGTCTGCCCACTGACCGTCGTCCGTTCTCGGCCACTACTATGTGATTGACATGCTAAATTGGGAATAGATATTTGGTTGTATCAAAGTACATTGTTTTATGAGTGAACTTAAATATAAACGAGTGAACTACCTTCAGGCGTAGAATCTGTGAGTTTCGTCCCATCACAGCTCTTCGACATGGAACTGATAGTATATAGAATTTCTTTATGAGGAACTTTGAGCATAAATTTGCTGGGAAGTTTTGAATTTTAGCTCATATTATTATACTTAACTACTTAACAGCGGCTCGGCGTCAAATTGGATTGGATTGACAAATCGCTTTTATGATTACATACCTAATTGAAATAAAATTTATTCTTATTCTTATATGATTACGTACCTAAAAAGGAAAAATGGAATCTTTATAGGATCACTTTGTTATCCGTCCATCCGTCCATCCGCCTCTTTGTGAAGACACGGAAGTGAATAGAATTATCGAGTTGAAATCAAAACTATATAAAACCTTATATCTAAAACGCCTATACCCAGCAGTGGGCAGCGGGATGCTGATGATCATGATGATGATCTAAAACGTATGTGCCTGTATGTAAATGTTATGTTATGTTAACACAATCAACCACCACTCAACAGGAGACAACCACGGCAACCAAATCATCTCCCTGACCGTCTTACATACTCTGTTCACCCGGGAGCACAACCGCATCGTCTCAGCCCTCACTCGGCTCAACCCTGACTGGAGCGAAGACCAGCTCTTCCACGAGGGAAGGCGTCTACTGCAGGCCCAATGGCAGCACATCGTCTACGCGGAATGGCTGCCGTTGCTGCTTGGTAAGGGATACCTTACATAGTTGTTTGTGATGATTTTGGTGATAAGTATCATAGTCCTTTCAGCATCAACCGTGCCCACCGAGGGGCAGGGGTCTCTTCCCTGTGGAAGGTATAGGCCATACTCCACCACGGGGGCCAAGTCCGGATTGGTGGAGGCTTGTAAGTCTAGTGGCTGATCTTACTGTCAGAAGTTTTCAAGCCGCCCTAAGGCCTTGACTTGGCTTAACGACTGCCATCTATCGACGGCAGCCGGCACCAACTGCTTAACGTGCCTTGCGAAGCACGGAAGCGCTCGGAAAAATGCCACTAGCGTTAGTCATAGACGGTCACCCATCCATGCACTGAACGCGCCCTATGTTGTTTAACCTTCGTGATCGTTTGAGATCACTCAGGCAGCCAATAATTCATAAATCATTCATTCATAATCATTTGCTTTTCAGTTGTGTTGCATATATTAAGTTACTTGTGATGGAGTATGCAAGGCCATAGCCTTTACCTTCCTCAGGGAAGAGACCAGTGCCCCTCGGTGGGGACATAATGGGTTGATGATGATGATGGGAACTAAAAGAAACGTCTGCAACCGAATGGCATACGTAATACCATCATCTTCAACTTGATACCTGATGATTTATTAAGTGTTCGGGATTCACAGGTCCGCGGATTATTCAAGCATTCGGTCTAGCCCCGTCTCCTGGTTACGGGTCGTCCTATGATCCCCGCGTGAACCCGGCTTTGACCGCTGAGTTTGCGGGTGCTGCGATGAGGTTTGGTCACTCAGTTGTGGACTCTAAGTTTGTGTGAGTATTAGGATACCATTTGAACTCCAAATTCCTTGATATTTTAGAATCCAATGGCTTGATTATATTTTTTGTCTTGCTAAACCGCGTGGGCTTGCGTGGTTATTATGCACATTCTCTCTGTCTTGGAGTAGCCCTGTGCAGCCCACAACGTATATAGGCTGCTTATACGTAAATTTATTTTAGGCATACTGTGACTCTTTTCCAATTGGTAATGCTACTTATTTTTTATATAATACGTTTTTTTATAATTTTAAGAAACAAATTGGGTATTTATGAGTTTTATCTACTATGTATATTTAAAAAAAATCTAAATTTCTGGTGTTTGTGAAGTCATCAGAGGAGGCAGGCTTTGCCTACGTTAAAAAAACACAGGTCATTAACGTCCACGTCAGTTGATTTTGATTTTTTTTTATTTGTAAGTAAGGCAAAGGATTTACACACATACTGTCTTTGCTGACTTGTCGTTTAAGGTCCCATGTAGCATGTGGCCATGCTACATGGCCATCTCTATCGGTGAGGATTGCTTAGGTGTTAACAAAATGTATTAGGCTAAGTAATTTACTCTATTTAAGTAATTCTAGTTCATTCCGTCCTCCTTATTAAATAAAATACCCTGCTCTCTTGCAGATTTTAAGCAATTTCTTCTTACTTTACTAAACTGAATTCCCCTACCAAAAACGCTCAGACCAAAACTGCTTCTTTTTCCCCAACCAGCATTCCCGACACGAAGTCTGGCGACGTTTACGAGGCCGTCCCAATAAACGCTCAGACCCAAACTGCTTCTTTTTCCCCAACCAGCATTCCCGACACGAAGACGGGCGACGTTTACGAGGCCGTCCCAATCCCGGAAGTAATGTTCCAGCCCTCTCGCCTGCGCCTGCGCCCATACCTCGACCGAATGATCGCCGGCCTCACCTGGCAGCCGATGCAGAGCGTGGATCCTTTCGTCTCCGAGGGGGTAAGTGTCTCACGAAGAAGCTTATACACAATTTCAGTTTTTCACCACCAACTTTATAAGCTGCGTTTGTAAGGGAAAATAAACTTTGGCTTTGCATCTACGCAATGAGGTTATAACTCATCCGGTGGGGTATGTCGACGACTTTCGATTGTCTACGGACCTCATCATTCGTGATTCGGTCTCGTAGAGAAATTCCAACCATAGCCCTCTCCATAGCTCGTTTAAGTGGCAGTCGGCGGGGCACATAGCACGCAGAACTGATGGACGATGGGGCCGAAAGGTTCTTCACACACACATTGGCAAGCGCAGCGTAGGACGACCAGCCACAAGATGGACAGACGATCTCATCCAAGTGGCAGGAAGACGCTGGATGCAAGCCGCTTCCAACCGGTCTTTTTGGAAATCCATGGACTAGGCCTATGTCCAGCAGTGAATGATGGCTGAATGTGGCTGAATGATGAATGAGGTTATTTATCATTTATCACTTGCGAAGCACGCAACCGCTCGGAAGAAAGCCGCTAGCGTTAGTCATAGACGGTCACCCGTCCATGCACTGAACGCGGCCTATGTTGCTTAACCTTCGTGATCGTTTTAAGATTACTCAGGCAGCCGGGGCTACGAGCGATCCATTGCAAGATTGCTTACACATAATTTCAGTCTCACCACCAATTTTATACAGGAACCCGAGCATCGAAAAGAATCTGTTCCTTTGGTTTGGTTAGACTAGACCCGATATTTTCGCACTTAGCCTCGATTCTCGAAGTAGCTAAAGGTGTAATCTCACTAGAATTATATGAGGATGTGAAATTTGATTTCGATTTTTTATTTTGCGCATTTCTGTAACCATGCGGCCGTAACCATGGGCACAAAAAAATCCCAGGTCTTGGATGTTTACATGTTTGTGATGTCACTGTTTCTGGTTCCCCTCACGATGATACCCTGGATCCTAGTGTGGGGCCTGAAGCAATGTATGTATTCCAGTTAACACGCTACCTGTTCCACGGCGGCAACCCCTTCGGCCTAGACCTGGCAACGATCAACATCCAGCGCGGCCGCGATTACGGGCTGCGGTCTTACAACGAGTACCGGCGCCTGGTGGGGCTGGCGCCTTTTGTGGACTTCCGGCAGTTTCCTCCCAGCGTACGTACCCGTTTTATAATACCGTGGGGCCTTTTGTGAACTTCCGGCAGTTTCCTCCTAGCGTACATAATAATTCCGTGGGACCTTTTGTGAACTTCCAGCGGTCTCCTCCCAGCGTACAAACCGATTTCATAATTGCGTGGGACCTATTGTGAACTTCTGGCAGTCACCCTCCAGCGCACATACCTGTTTAACAATTCCGTGGGGCCGTTTGTGAACTTCCGGCAGTCTCTTCCGTAGTATTTGAGAAAAGATGGTCAGAGTGGAGTTTTTTCTTTGTTGCCTTTTCCTCCACTACATTCGGTTCCGCCCCAAGGCAGCGGCTAACATTAGCATTATAAGTACAGTCACGAGCAGTAATATTTATACACTGTAACATTTTCTAGAGATCTAAACTTGAAACAATCTAAAAAGTAGTGCACGACAATTTGTCCTAATTTAACCGGGTTATTCACCAACTGGACACACATGACTGGACACTCCTGTGTCGAGTTGGTTAAACTCAAATTAGTATCATTTATTCTTTCGTCATCTGGACACACCAAGATTTTTACGCGAGTCCAGATGGTGAAATGTATTTAAATTATTTTAATGTTTTTGTCGACTGAACACACATTCGAATTTTACCCGAATTTATGACGAAGTACAGTCATGCGCAAAATGTTTTCTATCACAATCATCATCCTCCCTTAAACGTTCCACCGCTGGAAACGGGTAATTTTACAATACTTTTACAATAATTTTACAGTAAATAGTACAAAAGTACTAGGGTAGCAGAAGTACGTAAGAGATTGCAGCTAAAATAAAATCTCATGAAAAACATGAGGCTTAGTTCATGGTGTTGCTTAATACTGCGCAGTATTAAACAGGGTTGTTTACTCCTACTACCTACTAACTTTTGTTACCCTAGTACTTTTAACCGCTCTAGACTATACCATAAGTGCGACGGGGCGTACTTGAAACCACTATACAGCAAGGAGCGAAGTACTGGGAATTAAATTAAAACGCAAAACGACATTATGGGAATCGAGATTCAGTGAATAAAACTTATGATGAAGGTCCTATAACAAGAAAAAAAATTGAAACTATCAGCATGAACACTATGATCGCGACTATTTGTTAGTGGTCAATAATTCCATGAGCGAGACGATTTTTAACCTGACTGTACCCTTTTCTGCAAAAAAACAGAGTCTGTCCAGTAGGTGAAAACATAAAAATTATTATTTTAGCTTTCACCAACTGGACACACGTAAAAATCTTGGTGTGTCCAGATGACGAAAGAATAAATTTACATACATACATACATACAGGCTGATACTAATTTTAAGAGTTTAACCAACTCGACAGAGGTGTGTCCAGTCACGTGTGTCCAGTTGGTGAATAACCCATTTAACCAATGGTTAGATAATTTAGGACAAATTGTCGTACACCTGTTGCAGTAAAACACAAAATGTGTACGTCGTACAAAATGTGACAGTGTATTGTTGGTCGTGACTGTACTTATAATCCTAATGTCAGGCGCTGCCTTGGGGCCGAATGTAGTGGAGAAAAAGGCAGCAAAAAAAACTCCGCTCCGACCATCTTTTCTCAAATACTACGGATTATAGAAAAAATTCATCATCATCTCCAGCCCATCTCATTCTCTCATTCAACAAACAGAATGTCTACCATCATCAACCCATTATGTCCCCACCGAGGGGCACGGGTCTATTCCCTGAGGAAGGTATAGGCCATATTCCACAACGGGGGCCAAGTCCGGATTAGTGGAATAGTACATTGTTCACCGAGAGGAGAAAGTGACCGATTACCGTCGAGGGTGTCGTTTGAAGCCCGAGCCGTAGGCGGGGGCTTTAAAACACCTGAGATCGGGAATCGCAGTTTCTCTCGAGTGATACATAGTGCTTTATACTACACCTACAAGGAAAATAAAAAACGAAATCTTTACTAATTGAAATTTATATTGAAATTGTTGCTAGTGGCCAGTATCTTTCATCATCAACCCATTATGTCCCCACCGAGGGGCACGGGTCTCTTCCCTGAGGAAGGTATAGGCCGTACTCCACCACGGGGGCCAAGTCCGGATTGGTGGAGGCTTGTAAGACTAGTGGCTGGTCTTACTGTCAAAAGTTTTCAAGCCGCCCTAAGGCCTCTGACTTGGCTTAACGACTGCCATCTATCGACGGCAGCCGGCACCAACTGCTTAACGTGCCTTGCGAAGCACGGAATCGCTCGGAAAAATGCCACTAGCGTTAGTCATAGACAGAAACCCATCCATGGACTGAACGCGCCGTATGTTGCTTAACCTTAGTGACCGTTTAAGATCACTCAGGCAGCCCAGGCTACGAGCGATTCGAGCGGCCAGTATCTTTACTAATTGAAATTTATATTGAAATTGTTGCTAGTGGCCAGTGTCATTTTGCGAACTTGGAGATAAAAACTCACTGTAAAAACTTTTTGGCTTTTGATATTTAGGTTACCGGCGCATAGTCTTACCCAAAATTAAAAAAGAAAAACCACGTAAGAAATGGATTTTCATACACTTTTCTCTCCCGCTCAGATGCGTTTTCTCCCCGCATATTTGTTCGATATGCAATGACGTACTTTCTACCGTAAATTTGATAAAGTATCAAGGTACTTTCCAAGCAGGTGTAGTATAAATAAATTTCTGATCTCTGATAGGCGGCCCAACGCCTGGCGTCTGTCTACGACAGCCCTGAGGACATCGACCTGTGGGTGGGCGGACTGCTCGAGGAGCCTGTGGACGGCGGCGTGCTGGGTCCGACCTTCGCCAGCATCATCGCTGACCAGTTCAGCAGGATCAAGCGCGGTGACCGGTACTTCTACGAGAACAGACATGACGTCAGCCCGGGCGCTTTCACGCCGAGTAAGAACTGCCATCCACAAAGACCGACTTCTGAAAACCATAATATATTATCATATTTATATGTGTGGTGCTACTTTGAATGACAGATCAGAGAACGTTGTGGACTGAAAGAGGATGTAGTGACTAGAATTGAGAAAGGAATGTTGCGTTGGTTCGGACATGTGGAGAGGATGAAGGAAGAAAGACTGACGAAGCAAATATATCGAGCGAATGTGAGTGGAAGGGCCGGTAAGGGACGCCCCAGGCGAACATACTTCGACCAAATAGGGGATGTTTTAGCAAAGGGCAAGATAAAAAGTACCCGAAACCGGCGTGCGTGCATGCAACGACTAATGAATGTCGATGAAGCGAAAGTGGTTTGTCAGGATCGTGGCAGGTGGCAGTCCCTGGTCTCTGCCTACCCCTCTGGGATACAGGCGTGAGCTTATGTATGTATGTATGTATGTATTTTTTGTTGGTGTTCATGGAGTCCTCAGAAACTGGTCATTTTTTTTTTTTTATATAATAGGTAAGCCAACGGCCCTTGCAATAAAACATTTGCACTTGATTAAAATTAAACAGTTTTAGCCTCATAAGATTGCCAATTAAAAGCTCAGACAATTAAAGGTCATTTAAAATTATTTCGTGTATTTCTTCTAAAAAAGGCAAACAAAAATTTTATTTAAAAATCAGCCGCCAAAACGCTATCTTGGGCAATATGGCGGCGCCCAGGAATTATGACGCCACTTGCACTGGCAAGAGTTAACCAACCAATGAACGTAGGAAAGAATGAATGACAGACGCCATTTTTACTGGCATGTGACGTCATCATAGAATCGGTCAATCCAGGCCGTTTTCTATATAATGACAGAATGAACAATGCGAAAAAAATCCCTTGATTTTGGATGTTTACATGCTTGCGACGTCGCTGTTTCTGGTTCCCACGACACAGGGTATCCTAGTGTGGGGCTAGAAGCAATGTATGTGCCTATATGTAAAATATTTCCTAGTGTGGGGCCAGAAGAAATGTATGTGCCTGTATGCAAATGCTTATGTGATGTTATGTTTATTTACCTAAAAATGCGTTTTATTTCAGGTCAACTGGCGGAGATTAAGAAGACTAGCTTGGCCAGAATAATATGCGATAACAAAGATGGAATCGAGCTTGCGAAGATGTCCCCGCGTGCTTTCCTTCGATCTGATCTGCCAGGGTGAGTGCTTGAGAATTTTTCCTGAAGAAGTTTTTTTAAGCTTTTTTAAGTTTTTTTTGGGTCAATTTGCCAAAACCTTAAAGATAAGATTAAAATGATCTTTATGCTATACACCAAAAACCAAGGAGAATTTATCTCCTTGCCAAAAACAACAACTTTATGATTACGTAATCTGATGTTTGTAAAATGTTCGTTTAAATTGTGTTTTGGGAATAAATGTAGTTCACTTTCACTATTTGGCAATTAAAGATCACCCGCCTTTTTCTCCACTACAAACTCTACCCAGCCCTTATATTACGTACCTTTCCAATCTATCGAGTTAAACATTTAGAAAACTCGAAAGAGTCAAAACAAGAACGTCTATGACAGTTTGGAGTAGGAGTATGACATACCTACAGGGAAAAAGTCCCAGAATGTATCTAAGTGACATAAGTTGGTGTGAAATACCTGAAACAAAAGGGTTAAATCAGACAACTCCATACAGTGGAGTCTTACGTAATTGCACCCTAGGTCAAGCGAGTCTGTTGTGTGGAATTAGTATAATTGCACAGTTGCTTTATACTGACTTAGCTATGTATTGTATTGTTTCAGAAACGAGCCAGTGGCTTGCAACAGTCCTTTGATTCCTTCATTAGACTTGAATAGATTTAAGGCGGTTTAATACTTACCTACTTTTCGAATTACAAAAAAAAGTTGTGATAGGAAAATTCTACTCCAATGTCTATGAACAGATACTCTATTAAAAAAGAATGGAAAACGTTATGTTCTATTCTTTGAAATAACAGGTACAAATCGTATAATAACACAGGCGTTTTTACCATTACAAAAGTGTTTTGTTAAGGAAAGTTAAATAATTGACGCTTTGGATTAAAAATTAATAGGCTTTCTTTTCTTCTTCCTCTTCTTTTTAACTACAAAATCAATGCTTTTGTCATAACAGCGATCTTTTACATATTTATGATTTTGCATGCGTTTCACTCACCCTTTGTGACCAGATCATTGGTTTTGTTTGATTGGACTTGGTTTTAACGGTGATCGATGATTTTGGTTCAGTATAAGGATTTCGTTACTTCATTTTACTTTGTTGATTGTTGGCGATGATGGGTTTAATTTTTGTGTCCCACTGGAGCCCGAACAGTGGGACACATAAATTGATGTTGATTAACTTCTATGGTTTAAGCCTTTTTCTTTGTCTGAAATAATTAAATCTTTGTATTCAACTATTTTAGAACTTTTACTTATGAATTGATAGCTAATTGATCTCGTTTTCTTTATTTATAAGTTTTGTATTGATTTTTAATCTAAATCGTGGCTGGTACTGAACGTGATTTAATGTTTTTTTACGTTATAAAAATTCTATGAATCGCGGGTCTTTTGGTGGATTGTATTTTGTTTTGGTAAGAATGCTACTGTTCTTGTATGATTAAAATGTTTATTTTTAGTAAGAGCTCATTTTGTATACAATCTTCTTTTATTTGTTAAGATAAGTGAACGTCTCTAGTGCCAGCATTTCGTCATTTCCGTAATAGGTCTGTAATAGGTAGATATAAAATAAACAATAATTATAAGTTTACATATAAGTCTGTAATGAATTTTGTATCCTAGATGTAATAATTTTTAATGATAAGTGAAAAAAATTGTAAATTTAGAATTTTCTTCTTTCAAAATAAATCCGGCGTACTTTGTTAAATGCATGCCTATTATGTATCTAGTATAATGAAATAATTGCATTTCAGTGGATTGGAAAACTGGAACGAGCGTAATTAAATAAGTTAGTAATACATTTTATAACTATTACACGTTGTATATACTGTAAAAAATCTAAAGTTAGAAAATAGGAGCTCCTGTGTAAGATAAGTGAAAATGTAAATTTGATTATGCATGTAAGTAAATAGTAATGTAATGTGAAACTGCGTTAAATAATAAAATTAGTTAAGTAATTTTAATTTCCCATTTTTGTTGCCAGTATTTTTTTATAAAACTTCTTACTCAGTCTATTAAAAGTATTTTTATTCCCTGTAGTATCCTGTTTTTTATTGGTTTTTACTCGGAACCAGCGTGAGTGCATGCAATTACTTATGATTGTTGATGAAGCGAAAGTGATCTGCCAGCGAGCCACATCGAGCATGCAAGGGGCACACCCTGAGCCTAAATTCTGCTAATGCATTGCATTACAATGACAGTTGCATGACCGAGTCGATTTCACTTAATTGCCGCTTGAAATTTACCGGCCAGACTCGTGGTCACACTAGGTTACTCTACGTTTATCCCAAACTGTTTAAAAACACCCCCTTATTCATAAAAAAATTTAAGCATTGGTTAAGTAAACAACTGATTAAATGTCATGCTGTCCTTGACAGATGTCATTGAAATATAAAAGACAACATGACATTTAAACAGTTGTTTACTTATCCAATGCTTAAAACTTTTTATGAATAAGGGGGTAAATGTCCACCGTGCAAAGCCGGGGCCTGGATTAGTTAGTACCTGGATAACCGAACTTTGCTCGGTTTTTTTTGTAATCCGGTTTACTGAGCTTCCAATAATAGTTTTTCTAGCAAAAGAAGGCACTTGAAAAAACAAGGAAAAAATATTCAAGGATTTAAACTGGGATCTTTTCGTTTCCGAACCGCACGATTTCTCATCTGAGCTATAAAAACCTTGCAGATTGTTCATTGCCTAAAACACTGATAAAACTACGTAAAAATGAAACCTAGCTAGATCAATTAATCGCCCCCGAAACCACCGGCATACTAAATTTCGTGAAAATCGTTGGAGCCGTTTCCGAGATTCAAATGATGTATTATTTATTAGCGACCCAGGTCGCACGGGTGGCTAAACGTTTCCGTGGAAACGTTTGCTATATTAGTTCCGTGGAAAATTCCCGGGCTAGTATTTTTTTACACCTTGGGTTACATTATTCAAGATTTCGTATAGAAACCCTAACTTTAGTGAAAATCCAATATAGCCTATAATTCTCACGAAGAATGTAGCTTTCTAATGGTGAAAGAATTTTTAAAATCGGCCCAGTAGTTTCTGAGCATATTAATTACAAACATACACACACACACACAAAAATACAAATCTTTCCTCTTTATAATATTAGTATAGATATAAGAGTATGGCCTATACCTTCCTCAGGGAAGATACCTGTGCCCCTCGGTGGGGACATGATGGGTAATTATGATGAATGAATGAGATATACAAGAATACGGTATTTGACACTATCAATAATAAATTATTTGAGATGCTCGATTAAAACAAAAATTACAAAATGATTCGGAAAATGTATTTCTTTTAATCATTTACTAGTTATTACAATTTTTAAACAGATGAGACATAAAAAGAGTGCTCTGAAATGTGACGTCACAAGAAAGTATTTTCATACAAAATTCCGTTCTAAAAGTAACTCATTTGACATACTGTCAAATACCCAATTGCTCGTATAAAGAGATTCTTATTTAATTTCAACTAAAGTAAATCGTCTTTAGTTTATTTTAGGAATACAGGTGTAACTTTATGTAAGTGTAGAAATATATCCAATCACTGGTTAGCATATTATCACAAGTAAAGGAAAGATTTTTTGCGGCTAGTTTTTAGTCTTCAAATAATTGGGCAAATTATTTCCGGCTGACGGTAATTCTCTAACGTTTTGTCAGTCAGTGGTATATTTAGTTGTCGCGATAATGGTACCCCAATTATGGAGCTAAAAATATCCTTTGTTACTTGCTCTTTTAGAAGGGTATTGTATATTTAGTTGAGTTGAGACGGCGGAAGTTTTGTGGGTGCGGATGGCAAGCGAACGTAAGACGTTGCTTTTGTGAAAGGGCTTAATACATCCGTGATCTAATACGTTCCTCAAAGTCTCATCATCATCAACTCATTACGTCCCCGCCGAGAGGCACGGGTCTCTTCCCTGAGGAAGGGGCTATACTCCACCACGGGGGCCAAGTCCGGATTTGTGGAGGCTTGTAAGACTAGTGGCTGGTCTTACTATCAGAAATTGTCAAGCCGCCCTAAAGCCTCTGACTTGGCTTGGCTTAAAATTATACTTTTTTGATTCCTGATTTATTAGATGGAGAGTAAAGGTGAGGTTTGCTCCTCAAATCAAATAAATAATGATCAAAATAGATACATGATTAGATTAACCTTCCTGTCTTCGTTTAACTGTCTACTTGAGAGTGGACAGTTGCAGGCAAGTTACAAGTAAGGTAAGCTGGCCCCTAAATAAGCAATGCGGGGATATTTTAGGAGTACGGGAGTAGGCTCAGGACTGATATATCGGTTTGTTCGTCCGAAACTGTCAAATGTTTCCCGTGAATATATCGGCGCGCGTACACTGGTGAGGAAAATAGTTTCGTCGGAAAACTGTTAGAGCGTTCTTCGTAATAAAACTTTCGTTAGCGCTAAAGTCTGGCAAAGCTTGCAATGGGCTAAATACAGTAGATTAAAAAAAAGATATGATATCCCTATGTTTGTATAGTGTACATAGTAAGATATTCTTTTTGTCTATAAGAAAAATTCAATCTGTTTTTTGTTGTATCACTGGTTCTTTCTATAGTATTCATCAATTACATACTACTGTACATATTTATATAATTGTGAAACTTTAAAGGTACCGTTGATAAATTAATTATTAGTTAGTTTTTTATGGTACTCATTAGGGGAGGGCTATGTCCAGCAGCCTGATGATGACTAGTTTTTTAGTATTAAGCTCGCCTTAGTACAGATATTGTTTCTTGTGCAATAAAGGGTTTTCAATCAATCAACGAAATATATTTCTCTGCTACCATTAAATTGGATATTCTAGCTTGTTGGTATTGATATTCCAGCCCATTGCAAAGTTAGTTTTGCCAGACTACACAACAATGTATACACGGACTTGAGTTATTATTGAAAAAGACATACAAAAAAAAAGGTTAACCAAAGCTACGACGCCCCAGGCGGATATACTTCGACCAAATAGGTATGTATTGTCAAAAGGCAAGATAAAAAGTACCTTGCGTGCATGGAACGACTAATTAATGTCGAGGAAGCGAAAGTGATTTGTCAGGATCATGGCAAGTGGCAGTCCCTGGTCTCTGCCTACCTCTCTGGTATACAGGCGTGAGCTTAAGTAGGAATGTATGTACCAAAAGTATCATAGAGAAAACATTACAATAAGGAATTTTACTAAGCTTATAGTAGGTACTAGATCCCGTTTTCTTTTTGCGCCATAGTTGCTCTGCGATCCCACAATAGGCGAACCTGTATCGTGGTGATCTTGGAATTCGATTGGCATGTGTACATTCTTCCAATAATTTGACAGTAGGTTTTAAAAAATGAAAAAACCTATAATTTACAATAATATCATGATAATTATAATAAACAACAATCATTATAAAAAAACACATAATATATTAATAGACATATATAAACATTGCTTCTGGCCCTATACTAGAATACCCTGTGTCGTGAGCACTAGAAACAGCGACATCACAAACATGTAAACACCTAAGACTTTTTTTTTGTCCCCAGCCGGGATTCAAACCAGGGACCTCTACCATGGTAGGCAGATGCACTAACCGCTGCGCCACAGAGGTCGTGAAAAAATGATTTTGTTTAGTCAAGTAGTCAACAGACTTTAATTATTTATTTAAATTCTTACATTTGTGTGTACGAGTGTATTTGTGTGTGCGTACAACGTACGTGTGAGTCTGCGATTAGCTACTGTGTACTTGTTAGCTACGTACTGAGTGACAGGGTATTCTTATAGTCCTGGCAGGGTCGCCATTTATGGACGCTATTGATGTTCAATGAGACGCGTGCGTACAGCCTGATGTACTTAGTATATTAGAATATGGATAAAAATGTAGCTATTTCAAATGGGGCTTCAAAGTGTCATCATAAAATTAGGAGCCAAAAACATATATGTAAAGAAATATTAAATAAAAACTATGCTTCGAATGTTTTAAGGTCGACGCCACTCAACTTAATTGTACTTTCACTTGTTTATCGACGCGCAATGAACGACAGTCTTTTACTAAAAGAAATTTTAAAAGTAACAACTTCAAGTAATACGGAGTGAATGTAAACGAAAACTTTCGTAAGCACTAGACATTATTAACTTTATTCCGTATACACTTACTTAACTTTTTGTCGGAAGAGTCCGACCGGTTTCGCTCTGAGTGCGTATACTAACTTTTCATTCACTTTCGACAGCGTTTGCGATTTGCATAGGAGTGACAAAGAGACAACTAGGTGGCGCGCTTTGTCACTCCTATACAAATTGCAAACGCTCTCGCTATCGAAAGTGAATGAAAACACTCAGTATAAGCACTCTGATTCGTAGAGTTTAATCATGGTGAGCAGAGACGGAGCTCGCGTCGTCGGTTGCTTGTCTCCTCCGATAAAAAGACGAGTAAGTGTATCCGCAATAAACTTGTTAATGAATATAAACCCACTTTCTTAACGGAATTTGACAATTGGGCCAAACAAAATTGATGACCTGACCCGACCTAATCGATGCACCAACAAAATATCCACAAAAACGTAATTAAAATACTCCATTAAATTCGAAGTAATTGATCACGGAGGGTCATTAACCTTATGACTTGTGTACTCGACAGTACTGCGCCAAAGTCAAGGCTCTCGGAACACCTATGCACATTTACCTATATCGCTTATAAGGTTTGCGGGGACATACGACTTTCACATCGACTGAAATGTTTAGTCGCGAGATGTTTGCTTGATTAAACTTGAATTGTGTGTATAGTCATCATCATCACTGTCATCATCAATCCATTTTGTCCCCACCGAGGGGCACGGGTCTCTTCCCTGAGGAATGTATTGGCCATACTCCACCACGGGGGCCAAGACCGGATTGGTGGAGGCTTGTAAGACTAGTGGTTGGTCTTATTCTCAGAAGTTTTCAAGCCGCCCTAAGGCCTCTAACTTGGCCTAACGACTGCCATCTACCGACGACAGTCGGCTCCAACTGGCCTAGTATTTAGTGCAGCATGTGTGTAGTTTTTTAGATTTAAAAAATTTTTTTTTTTTTGCTATTTATATCCTTGGTTTCCCGTTCGCTAACAATCTGTTAAATTACTATTAACAGCTGTTAAATGTTTTTTTTTCAAATGTGTTAAATGAATTTTTATTATATTACCAAATAAACGAAGTACGGTATGCAACCAATTCCTGAAAGGGACATCCTCAGATGAGGTTATTTTAGAAACATAGAAAATTTTGTGAAGTGAAAAATTTTATAAAGTGGACTTACTGCGCAGAGACAATTTTCAAAAGAGACATTCTGAGAAGTCGTCATTATGCAAACGGTGATTATTTTGGAAAGTGAACATTTAACATAACATACATTAACATAACATTTACATACAGGCACATACATTGCTTCTGGCCCCACACTAGGATACCCTGTGTCGTGGGAACCAGAAACAGCGACGTCACAAACATGTAAACATCCAAGACCTGGGTTTTTTTTTTGTCCCCAGCCGGGATTCGAACCCGGGACCTCTCGCATGGTAGTCAGAGGCGCTAACCACTGCGCCACAGAGGACGTCGATTTACATTTTTGTGCCGCTGGCTATTAAAACTTCTGGGTGTTTAGGAGACGCAGGGGCTAGGGCAGTGGTTTCATTCATGAGCTGGGCCCCCGAATGAGAGACCGCGGCATGGACGTTCGCTCTGGGGCATACCTGAGCCAACGGATTTCCCTTGCTGCGCAGCGCGGTAACGCGGCCAGTATTATGGACTTTTGGCTATGTGAGTCTGAGTGGTTTTTTTGGTTAGGTTATTTTAATATGGATTTGACATTATGTTATAATTTTTAATTTTATTGCTTTGGAGCCAACCTAGTTAATGTAAATAACTATCGCAACAAAAAGAGTGAAGATTTAGCAGAATGGTAATTTGTGCAAAAAGAACATTTTCCAAAAGATATATTTCAGAAGTTACAATTTTGCGAAGTGGACATTATGCCACGGAGTAAAGTAAAGAGAGGTCCCGGGTTTGAATCCCGGCTGGGGACAAAAAAAAAGAAACCCAGGTCTTGGATGTTTACATGTATGTGACGTTTCTGTTTCTGGTTCCCACGACACAGGGTATCCTAGTGTGGGGCCAGAAGCAATGTATGTGTCTGTATGTAAATGTTATGTTATGTTAAAGTAAGTAGTTTAGCAACTAAAAGTCGCATGTGTACAACCAGCCTAAGAAGAAGGCGCGCCCTGTACGACGTACGTATGGCTTATTAAAATTGATCTATATCTACATACTGTGGTAGCGGAATGTTTGCGGGGCTCCGAATTGACCTCTTGTAACTTTATTGTAAGAAAACAGCACGTTTACCTTTACATGTTTGTACTCTACTTAGTTACTTTAAGGGTTACTTTCATCATCAACCTTTGATGTCCTCAGAGAGCGGCACGGGTCTCTTCCCTGACGAAGGCACAGGGGCCTCCACCACGGGGCCTAGTTTGGATTGACGGAGGCTGGTAAGACTAGTGGCTGGTCTAACTGTCAGAAGGTTTCAAGCCTGCCTAAGGCTTCTGACTTGGCTTAACGACTGCCATCTATCGACGGCAACCGGTACCAAATGCTTAGCGTGCCTTGCAAAGCACGGGACCGCTCGGAAAAATGTCATTAGCGTTAGTCATAGACGGTCACCCATCCATGCACTGAACGGGCTCTATTTTGCTTAACCTTCGTGATCGTTCAAGATCACTCAGGCAGCCGGAGCTACGAGCGATTCTGTGCAATGACAATATATAACCAGTCAGTTAGGCATCGTAAGTAGCCTCTATAGGGTGTTTGGTGCATGGACCGTCAAACATTTTCGGGGTACTGGTGGGGTCATTTACTACGTTAAAAAACAATAAAAAAAAAACAAAAATATTAAAAAAGTGACGAGGCTTTAAATACCGATTAATTATTTCGATATTTAAAGCCTCATAACGTTTTTAGTTATGTTATTTATATTTTTTTTTTGTTTTTTTTTTTAACGTAGTTAATGACCCCACCAGTACCCCGTGCCAAATACCCTGTATACGTTCCACAGTAGGCACAGGTCTTCTTTCAGATAGAGAGAGACATAATCACCACGCGTATCTACCGCGGATTGGCGATTTCAAGCGCTGAGATTTGTGAATGGCTCAGAAACTCAGGTTTCCTCACGATCTTTTCCTGGACATTTAGTGCGTGGTACTACTTTAAGTTCATAAATGTAAATAACTTAAAGTAAAGGAAATCCCGCACTGGAAATCGAACCTGAATATTCTTACTTTTTGAAATTACCTGCAGCAATATACTACCACAGCACAGGCTTGACATACGTGGTGACCACAGGAAACTATTCCTGCTATATTATTGATACATAACTTTTTACTTTAACTTTTTTTACACGAGTGAAATCGAGCTCGAGAAAGTTTTAAATTTAAAACCTACTTAAATGAGGTTGAAAACTTTTTGGAGCGCCAAGAGTTCATGTCGCGAGTCTAGTCAAATATTTGTTTGTCAAACATCTGATTCACAGAAGAGCAAATAATACCAATTAACTGTTACACGAATGTAGCCTCAATTTAATCGCCTACTTGCATAAACTAATGTCACTCGCACTTGGCCATTTCTCCTGCAAATGATGTAGAGTTATGCACTCGCTAGACATGGTGTTTGCGGAGTCATTTTAATGTGCAATAATTACTATGGCGACAGGAAAAGAACATGAAATTATATCGTTAGGAGGAAATGGTCAGCAAAAGTGAAAGGTGATTTCAATAAGTCATGCTTATGTAGACGAATATCTCTGTAGTTGCGACTCCATGTAAATGAATAAGCATGTACAATTGTACATATGTTATTCAGATGGATCGGGTATGAAATAGAAAAACAATGGTGTGGTAATTTCTATAAACATACTATTTGTTTAATCAGTTGCGTTATTACCTTAAAAATGTAAATTAAAAGCTATTGTTATATTGGTGATCAAATATTTCACATGTTAAGTCCTTTGCTTAGTACAGATGGTTGCAAATCAACCTTCAAACGCATGCACGCTCCGAATTTGGGTTGCGGTTGATTGTACGAGGATATAATAAATAAAAATGTAGTATTTTGTTGTAAGACTTGTTCGTTTTTGGTTTAAGTCTTACCTGGTCGTAAGTAATGACGAAGTCTAAGATGTTCGTGGTACGAATAAAATCGCATCATTGGATACGGGTGCCTGTCTATTAGATGTGACGAAATTTTTAGGACTGCCCTTGCGTCAGAAGTAACAAGGGTCATTTCGGTAATTACTGTGCAGTTCCAAAAGATCCGATTTCCGAAAATCTACAACAAGGTTGTCTAAAACATTGTAACTTTATCCAAGAAGTTGACATATAGTTTGACGCTTTCAATAGTTTCAAGGCAGTAGCTTAGCTAACTTCAAGTAGCCGCATTCTTCACTCTGTAGCGACACCGACGACTAACTTGAAGTTCTGAGCCGTGTCTGTAACTTTCATACACCTTCAATGTAAACATCGCCTTGTGAACGGTCAGTGTGTTTCGCAGAGTTGCACGCGTCGAGCGATCCGCGGAACTATACGGCTTTTTTGAAAATCGAACGCCAGCTTTCGGAAGCAATTAAAAACGGATTTAAGTGGC
The DNA here is from genome assembly GCA_947310845.1 of Yponomeuta plumbellus. Classification (NCBI taxonomy): domain Eukaryota; kingdom Metazoa; phylum Arthropoda; class Insecta; order Lepidoptera; family Yponomeutidae; genus Yponomeuta; species Yponomeuta plumbellus. The sequence goes on from OX371200.1 coordinate 21,561,123, forward strand.
CAGTATTTCCTCTTATGAAATGAATATTGTAAAATAGTGTAACGGACAGCACTGGCCAGTTATTTTGGCTGAACTGTGATAGAATACTAAAAAAAAGTAGATTAAAAAAAAACGAAAATGGTTTGCAGAGTGACTCCAACTGGGAATGGTAAGAACATTTTTGTTTTGATTTTTAACGAGCAGTTTATTCACGCGTAGGAAAATATTTTCAAGAACTTGAACACGTGCGAACGCTCGATATTGGCAATAAAAGGACTGGGCGGTGTACTTGTGCAATATACTATTATGTCTCTGCAGAACTGAAAATAAAATATACCATCTAGAACACAGGAACTTATCAACGAATCTCTATTATGTACTTACTAACTTAAACTAATCAGCGATATTATAATAATTATAACACAGAAATACAAATAACACAAATTATTTGTTTTATTTGTATACCCTGGTAGGTATATCAGCCAACCCTAACGGGAGGCTTGTGATTTTAAAGCGTGTACAGTAATATAATTATAATATTGAGAAATATATAGATAGCAGGATAAATTTGTTGAACAAAAGTTGTTTTTAAACAGAAGTTCTAATTTCTTTGCATTGTTGGGCAGCATATTGCTGAGCATGCGTCCATTTGCCAAAACCTTAAAGATAAGATTAGAATGATCTTTATGGTATACACCAAAAACAACAACTTTATGATTACGTAATCTAATGTTTGTAAAATGTTCGTATAAATTGTGTTTTGGGAATTAAATGTAGTTCGCTTTCAATATTTGGCAATTACAGATCACCCACCTTTTTCTCCACTATAAACTCTACCCAGCCCTTATATTACGTAACTTTCCACTCTATCGGGTTAAGCATGAAGACAACTAAAAGGGTCAAAATAAGAATGTATTATGACAGTTCGGAGTAGGAGTATGAGATCCTTCCTACTTACTGGGAAAAAAAAGTCACAAAATGTAACAGTGTGACATATTACTATTATTATTATTATATTATTAGTGTGTTGGGTGTGACATACCAGAAACAAAACAGCTGAATCAGACAACTCCATACAGTGGAGTATTACGTAATTGCACCCCTGAGCAGTACTATACATTCTCATCGAATTTCTAGGAAAAGAAGCTGGCAAACAAAACTAACGAATTTTCACTCTAATATCGAGCACTTTTCCATTGTCGAAGGACATGCCGGTAACGGCGACACTCAGGAGGAGCCAACGCAAGAAGTTGCAGACTATGAGACTGCGCTGGATTCGGCAGGTAAGCATTCCATTTCACTATATTTCCACAGTGCGGCAGCCGCAGAGCGGCTTGCAAGAGCTGGATGAGAGTAGCCAAGGACCTTGCTCAGTGGCGTGCAGTGGGAGAGGCTTATCGTCAGTTAAGTTCTAACAGTGCGAAAGTCATTTTTGGCCGTTTCGACCTTTTGATGCCATTTGATGAAGAAAAGTGGCGCGCTTCTTTCGACCGACCAATTTTTTATCTTCAATAAGTTGATTTTAAATACTTACTACTTAAATACTTTTCCCAAATAATGTACACCTCTAATATAGCTAATTGAAATTTTGAAATTTTACACAGTTTTTTCGCTCTCCTGTAAAGTTGACACTTTTTACTTACGCACTGTTAGAACTTAACTGACGTTATGTCCAGCAGTGGACAACCATTGCCGATGATGATTATGATACTTTCCACTAAATACTTTACGAATAATATCTGACACATAACTTGAGCCATATTTCGGGCAGTTGGAACACTTTGTAATGGACACGGAAAAGCTTTTTTTTGGGCTCCGTACCCCAAAGGTAAGGGGTATTATTCATGGTCGCCTTTAATTGATTGTGTTAGCAAAAATAAAGTTATTTCGCTACCAAGAAAAAGGTCGTGGGTTCGATACCTACGATATATTTGTACAAATGGCCTCAGTCTGGGTGTTTTTCGATGTTTGTAATGTTCTTGCACAAGGTATGAAAGGTATCCTAGTTTGTGATTTAAGGTTAAGTGATTGTTAGGTGTGATACATACTTTTTATTATTATTACTATTTACACTACTTGAAACGACTAATGAACATTGATGAAGCAAGTAGGTCTGTCAGAATTATTATTCATCATCATCAACCCATTATGTCCCCACCGAGGGGCACGGGTCTCTTCCCTGAGGAAGGTGTAGGCCATACTCCACCACGGGGGCCAAGTCCGTATTGGTGGAGGCTTGTAAGACTGGTGGCTGGTCTTACTGTCAGAAGTTTTCAAGCCGGCTTAAGGCCTCTGATTTGGCTTAACGACTGCCATCTATCGACGGCAGCCGGTACCAACTGCTTAACGTGCCTTGCGAAGCACGGAACCGCTCGGAAAAATGTCACTAGCGTTAGTCATAGAACGGTCACCCATCCAGAAATCGTTATTGCATAGTTTAAAAAATAAAAGTACAAAGGCAACATCTTCCCGTTAACGTTAGTTATGTGGAGATTTTATTAGGTATAAGTGGCAGACCCAGGGCCTCGATCCTGTTGGTGCATTATAGTACGATGACAGATAGACGGTTGGGTGATGTGACGCATTTATTCATTCCATTGACGTCTAGAAGGTTTGATATGTATGCGCGTGTTGACTTGAAGCGGCAATGAAACTAAATCGCCACGTCCATGCAGTTGTCATTGTACTACAATGGATCAACAGAATCTAGGCCCTGGTCTCTGGGAACTGGCGGAAGTTAACCCCGGTTTCTCAAACGCTAACAGTCGGTTAATCTTCTGTTAACAGCTGTCAGTTGAAAAAAAAAACATAAAATCACGGGGGATAGTGTTAGATCACACTAATATTATAAACGTGAAAGTTTGTGTGTGTGTTTATATGTTTGTCAGTCTTTAGCGCTGAAACGGCTGGACGGATTTTAATAAAATTTGGTATGGAGTTAGCCGATACCCTGGATTAAAACATAGGCTACGTTTTACCGCGGGGAAATATCTTATTCCTACGGGAAAATCGATGAACCGCGGGTAACACCGCGGGGCACAGCTAGTTGATTATATTATTCGTTATTGGTTTGCAAGCTGTAAAATACAGTAAAGTTGGTAGTATTGGAGTTAATTTCCTCGATGATTGCCCGGTCAAACAAACGAGCGGCCAAGTTTGGTTCGTGTGATTAGACCGTTTATTTTACGTAAGAATCTCGTAGGACGTGATTTTTCCGATAAAACTAACAACAATTTTTGTATGTGACTTTTCGCGTGTGACGTCAATGCGGGGTTTTTTTATTATAATCAGACACATGCCTTTTAGGTCGGCGTTACTAGAACGCTCTTACTTACATACATAAGCTCACGCCTGTATCCCAGAGAGGTAGGCAGACTAGGAACTGCCCTGCCACGATACAAACAATTCACGTTCGCTTTATCGACATTCATTAGTCGTTGCATGCACGCACGTTGGTTCGGGTACTTTTTATCTTGCCCTTTGCTAATAGACATCCCCTATTCGCTTGATATATTTGCTTCGTCAGTCTTTCTTCCTTCATCCTCTCCGCTCTTACTTCTGAGATCGATATTGTTACAACAGTTTATTCTCAGATCAAATACTTTACGAAAATAAATAAACGTGGATTTTAATTGATATAAGCAGTAAGATAGGTTAATATTTAGACAGATAGATTTGACGATAATACTTAAAACATGACGTAACCATTTTACAATAAAACAGCATAAATGCAAAACCAAAAACATATTTCAAATTGATAAAGTACACAACTGATATAATATCTCCTTATGCATTCGACAGCTCTTTATAATATGGACTTATTCATAACATTAGTAAGTTACGCTAGGTGAATTTGGTACAAAAACATTTGCATTGTCATTTACGATGATTGATGACCTTTCTAGGGGCTTTACCTATTTCTTTGCCTCGCATGTATATTCTGTCTGGTAAATTAAAATATTCACAGGATAATGTGTTGCACATTAAGCAGTTAGTGCCGGCTGCTGTCGATAGATGGCAGTCGTTAAGCCAAGTCAGAGGCCACAAGGCGGCTTTAAAACTTCTGACAGTAAGACCAGCAACTAGTTTTACAAGCCTCCACCAATCTGGACTTGGCCCCCGTGGTGGAGTATGGCATATACCTTCCTCAGGGAAGAGACTCGTGGCCCTTGATGATGATACCTACGATCAAAGTCAAGATCATCATCAGCCCACGACAGACCTGTGCCCTTCGGTGGGGACATAATGGGTTGATGGTGAATTTGTTGCTATGTCGCATTGACCGATAATCTAAATCCAATACCCATATTCTCGTGTCACACTGGTTGCTATCCTACTCCTCCAAAACGGCTTTACCGATACTTACTTTTTTTTTTGTGTGCATTTAGTAGATCTGAAAATAGGACCTAGGCTAATTAAAAATTATGTCAACACAAGGTTGGCGGGGTCACCTAATAGTAAAAAAAGTAGGGGTTGAAAAAGGTAATCGAAAAAGTTTTTATATTATTAGAGTAACTTAATCTGAGACATGGTTCTATTAGTGTAGCGCTGAAAAAAAATTTAAAGTTTTGTTTTCATAAATTAATTTTCACTCCAATCTTATTTTAAGACAAGTTAGTAAGCAGATCATTTTTTACACTGACTTCTTGAAGGCAAAATCGCCAGAACTATTTCTAAAAAGTATGAATAACTGTAGAACTCTGCTGCATGCAATAAGAACTGAGATGATGATAGGATGAGCTGCATTCGATTTTACACGACATTTTAAAAATTTCGGTATTTTTGAATTTTATTCATTATTTCAAAATTTGAATGAAAAACTTTTGAATTGGTTGAAATGTTTTCTAATGTTTTAATAAAGAGATATTCTTTGCGTACAAGAACTCTCATTATTATTATGTTTGTGATCTGCTGCACAATGCTCTGCTAAGTTCACTAAGTTCTGATGCAATTGGGCCTGAATCATAATTTTCTTGTCGGCGAAACACAGTCCCATAGTTCTCATGATTATCAACCCATTATGTGCCCACCGAGGGGCACGGGTCTCTTCTCTGATGAAGATATAGGCCATAATCCAACATGGGGACCTAGTCCGGATTGGTGAAGGCTTGTAAGACTAGTGGCTGGTCTTACTGTCAGTTTTCAAGCCGCCCTAAGACCTCTGACTTGGCTTAACGACTGCCATCTATCGACGGCAGCCGGCACCAACTGCTTAACGTGCCTTGCGAAGCACGGAACCGCACGGAAAAATGCCACTAGCGTTAGTCATAGGACTGACACCCATCCATGTACTGAACGCGCCCTATGCTGCTTAACCTTCATGATCGTTTAAGATCACTCAGCCGTAGTTCTAAGACCAGTAATTTAACTTGTGGCTAATCAAAATACCTGCAGCCGGAGTGGATTAACGTAAATATTATTTCAGTTACAGGGAGATGTTGTTCAAACACTTTAGAGCCTTCATCATTGTTTTGCGTGAGATTGTAATTTGCCTACGGAACGTGTTAGTTTCCGTTTTTAGAGATTCGCCTGAAGAAACTAACCGGCGCTTTTACTTATTTTTTGAGAATTCTGATAGAACAGAATAACATTTATAGTAATTTTCAGAATACTATACATACACTCAGATTTTTTTATAGCGCCCGGTACCTACAAATCAAAAGGTTAATCGCTTTTCGTTCTAGGCCTTACTGCAATGCCCTCTAAAGAAATAAATTATTTTCAAACTTTTACAGCACCAATAAAATCAAATCTTTATTGCTCATATAAATTCCACAGGAGCGAAGTTTCCTATGTATATAGCGTAATTTTACCAAAACACCGTTGCTGTCAATTGCGAGTTGACGAAGTCAGGGAATAAATGGTAGCCCACGCACAGTAAATTGTTAAACGACGTCTAATAACGTCTGCCAATTTTCGCAACAGTTTGATGCGTTTCCTACACTGCTTAATCCTAAACAGACTGGCCTCAGATAGCCACATAAAGGCTATAAAAATTGCTCGTAACCGCCATTCAAAAATGTATTGGAAGACTAGTAGTCGTAATTTGTATTTTCTAATGGATGAACATGTGATTGCTAGGGGGTCGATGATCCGGCTCGAAGGATCAAAATTATGTAGGGTGTAAGTCCCACATATCTAAGTGATTGTTAAGAGTCGATGACTACCTCGGGTCGATAGTGATAAATTAAACCGCCTTTGTTGAGTGTTGTAAATGCACTGAATATTGTCCAAATGAAGTAATAAAGTGATTCATAATGCTAGCCTAGCCTAAGCGACCCTATTATGATACCTACATGTGCGGTTGCCCGTACAAATCTAATTAATTTAAAAAATCTGATAATTTTTATTTTCCTCTTTTTTTTTTGTTGAAAAGTCGCCTTGTGTCGTTATATACTTCCCTTGTACGCGCACCAAATCCTGAGTGATTGCAATCGTCTAGATGTCAAATTTTTCACAAATTTTATTGTTATCGTCAGTTATTATTCGTCAGGTTTTCGACAGGATTTAGAATATATCCCAGAGAGTCATATAAAATATTATTATGATATTATATGAAATATTATTAAGCCACTAGGCTTACACTTCCACACGGAAGATTTTTGTGTGAGCCTGAAAAGTTTTAAGATTTTAATAGCTAGGTCCTCAAATCATAATTCTGTGATCTGAGGCTAGGTCCTTCCTATGTAGAGCTAGGCAAGAAATATTAAACAGTACGACTTTGTTCACATTTTTTGTCATCATAAAATATAAAGTCATTTCATGTATAAGTAAATTTGAAAAACTGAAATATAGAATAAAATTTCATACTTTTCCTGCCGCTTGCGATATTTTTTATTGAGGTAGGTAGCTATAGGTTATAATTTGTTATAAATATTAGATAATTATGTCCTGGGCCACATAATTGCAAGAATTTTAAATTCAAAGAGAAAAAAATTTATCTTTGATTTGAAACCACATTCGAAACGATAGAAAAAAAGTTTTTGCAATACCTATCATTATTGATTGATAAATTCATCACTATTGTTTTTGCTGTAATTAGGTATGTCGCCGGGTCCATATCTAGGTAATATCTATAACATATTATATGAATCCAAATCAGCAACCGCCAATTTATCATGCGTAATTTATCTGCATACGCATTTCATGAAGTGGCCGCATTTCATGATGTGGGCAACTTAATTTGACCAGATCATTGAATCGTCAACATTTTACGATTTTGTCAACCACAGTTGGCCGGATCGTATAAATAGGGTGTCCATAGAATATTAAAAAAATAAAAATCCAGAATATTTTAAGATTTTATTTATTTTCATTTACCTAAATCCACAATTAACAAAATCATACAGACTTTTGAAACAAAATTAAACAATTTCTTTCTAAATTAAACTCAGAACGTCAACTTCCACAAAATTAAACAACTTTTTGTGGCAAAATTATTCATTACACTTCAGTTTCTTCCACATTTAACAACGAATTATTCTCATTTTTACTGCGAGAAACAACATTGTCGCCGCGGCCGGCGGCCGCCGTCTTCCCACATAAACAAAGCGCTTGCAGCGTCTCTACCGTTGATTACTGTAACTACTTTAGTATAACATCAAATAATCTTGACCATTTCATGAAAAGATTGCGCATTTGATTGCCGAACGATTTCTTATCATTGATCTGTCCAAACCACATCATGATGTGGCCAATAGACAGTGAAAAATTTCATGAAACTCGACCATTTCATGAACTGATCAAGCATTTCATGAAGTGAGCAAATCTACGATAAGGGCCACGACATGCAGGGTGTTGACTTGTACAGTTTAGTTTGACTCAGAGGTGGTTATTTACATGACACTGAAGCAAATAAAAATAAAAAATTTTTTTTTTTTGTGATATCACCTAAAATCGCCGGTTTTGCGGCGCCGGCGGCGGCGAGCGTGCGGGCGCTCTCTACCGCCCCGCCCCGCAAAACACCCGCCGGACCCGTTAAGTGCAAACGATAGAACCTAAGCCACATAACTTTATGATTTTTAGGTGATTTTCACTAAAAGAAAATATTTTTTTGCTTCAGTATCATGTAAATAACCACCCCTGAGTTGCACTAAACTGTACAAATCAACACCTTGTATATCAGTAAAATATTATGTACCACCGACTGTACTTTTCTGTCGTTTCCCAGGCTACGGGCGCTTCAGCCGCGGAGTGCTGGCCGCGTGCGCAGGGGCATTCTTCACTACTGGCGTGGAAAACTGCCTTATGTCCTACGTGGTGCCGGCCGCGCGGTGTGAGCTCAGCCTCACCACTTACCAGGCGGGGTTGGTGAACATGGCCTTTATGTGCGGTAAGTTCGTCTCAATCAATCAGTCAGTCCTACTCGTCCCTTCCCTGCTAAACATCCCTCACCCAAGGCACACCACTTCCTACTGTCAGCCATCCTCATCAGCCTCTGCCAGCAATTTGCCTAAGATTGTTAGTCCAGAGAGCGGTTGGGTGTCCTACGCTGCGTTTGCCAGTGACTTAGGCCGACTTGCACCACCAGCTCAAATCCATTGAACTTTAAGTTAAACAGAATTTTGACAGTTCCGTCATACACTATGTGTCAAAATTCTATTTAATTTAACGCTAAATGGATTTTAGTCGATGGTGCAAGTCGGCCTTAGTTTGCACCGGCGGGATTTCATTTAGTGGGAGAAGGAAAGAAACGAAACATTGGTCTGGCTTTACCAAGGTAGAGGAATATCCATTTGGAGAGCACTGGAGAATTAATGTGTTTTTTGGGATGAGGTGTTTTTCGATCCAATGATAGAACGGGAATTTCGTCCAGGTTTGGAGCTGCGCAAACGAGGTCACATCCTTTTGTAGGTCCTGAAGCTTCACAGTGCTGCTTTAAGGATCTCACGTAGGCATAAATATACAGGTACAATCGCATTGACACGGTTTTAGGAGCGAGATGTCTGAGGAGTCCACGCTTTCGAAATGAAGGAAGTTTTTTTTATTGTAAAGTTAGCTTTTACCTACTGCTTTCACTGCTGATTGTAAGCCTTTCTCCCTCAAATGCCATCTCTCACGTTCTTTATAAGATATTTAAATATTTGATTCGTCATGTCTTAATGTGATTTAATAAACGTAAAAATGTAATAATTTTAGTTTTAAGAATTTAGATATACAAAGGTTCGAGTGAGTCAGTAGTACATAGGCTGCTACTTATGTATGCGGAATCTGGGATTCCAATAATTTTAAACGCAATGTCTGACCTCCATGGTCAAATTAGTTCTTTTTTTAAATACTGGCCGCTAATATTTTTCTCTTATATACATGGCGGTCTTTGTTTTTGTTGGGTTTAAAATGTCATATCACTGAAAAAATGGAACTCACTCGTAAAAATATTCGTGCTATGATTTATTACAATTTTCGACGTGGTTTAACGCAACAACAGTGCGTAGATCAATTAATTTCGACTTTTGGTGGTGAAGCTCCATCAAAAACGACTGTGTGGTTCAGTGAGTTTAATCGCGGGCGCAGTAAGCTCACGGACGAAGTTAAAGAAGGTCGCCCGAAATCGGTGGTTGTGCCACAAAATATTGAAGCTGTGCGAAAACTAATAATGCAAGACCGCCATGTTACGTATCGCGAGATAGAGGCTATTCTGGGCATATGTATGACGAGCATTCATAGGATATTACATGAACATTTGTCTGTAAAAAAAATTTGTTCGCGTTGGATCCCGCACAACTTAACTCAGGATCAAAAATATGCTCGCGTCGAATGGTGCAAGAAAACCTTAAAAAAATTTAACGGGGGTGACTCAAAATCTGTTTATAATGTCTACACAGGTGACGAATCCTGGATCTACGCGTACGATCCCGAAACTAAACAACAATCAACAGTTTGGGTGTTTCAAAATGAGCCGAACCCTACGAAAGTGGCTCGTGCAAAAAGCACTGTAAAGCAAATGGTGGCCTGATTTTTTGGTATTAATGGCCATGTGGCTACAACACCACTGGAGAATCGCAGAACGGTTAATTCGGAGTGGTACAGGACCATTTGTTTGCCGGAAGTATTTGAAGAAATACGCCAAAACAACCAGCGACGCAGAATCATACTTCACCATGACAATGCCAGCTGTCATACATCTCAGGAAAAAACTACATTTTTGGATGGTCAAAAAATAGAATTGATGGGTCATCCACCGTACAGACCTGATTTGGCTCCTAATGATTTCTATTTATTCCCAAATGTAAAGAATAAATTACGTGGTCAACGATTTTCGACCCGTGAAGATGCCGTTGATGCGTTCAAACAGCACGTTTTGGAGATACCTCAATCAGAGTGGAAATAGTGTTTTACAAATTGGTTTCATCGAATGCAAAAGTGCATCGATCATAGTGGAGAATACTTTGAAAAACAATAAAAGCATAATTATTTAGCCATATACATTTGTTTATTTTTTCTATTCCGCATACATAAGTAGCAGCCCTCGTAATAGGCAAAATTAAATATAAAAAATCTGGGCCTATTCGGCGATATACGGCGATAGCTATGACTGAGTCTTTTTGGCGATATATGTATCAACCGATATATCGCTATAAAGTTGTTTTTTTACAATTTGATAAGTAATTTGACATAATAATAATATTATTTCCAATAACAAGTTTACGTGTGGTTTGCTGTCTGAAAACATAAAGATTCAGTAAACAGTGACCTCAGATAAAATACACTTATTATCAAATCACTGTCTGTTATCCTGCTTACAGCCGCTATTCCAAATACCCCAGTATTGTTACTCAGAAATGTCACACGTGTGTTAATTCCTTACAGAAAGACTTGCTAAGTATGCATTACCAAAAGCATGAGACTAACTACGAAGTAACACTAAATGTCCATATAATTCAAGTAATGTTTGTCTTGCAACTATTGACTCTATTATTAAATATGACTTGTTGAAAAATACGGCTCGTGCACGACAATTTGATTTTTTTATTGATAAGTCAATAGCAATTTAAAAACATTATTTGTTATGAAAAAGTATTAACGGTTAAAAATAATCCGCGAGCAATCAGAATGTGATGAACCTCGTCTATGTCAACAATACCCAATCAGATAATTCGCATTTATACGGTGAAAAGAAGTACAGTCGAGTTCATAAATATATGAACACTTCCGCGGCTTCAAAAATATGTGTGCAAATAAGAATAAATATATTATATCTAGCATGTTATGCAATCAAAAATATATCAACGTTTTACTGGTCATAAATATCAAGAAAGGCTTCACAAATATAAAACAACTGAAAATTTATAAATATCTGCACAAAATATTGTCATATGTACCTATGTCAACAACTATAGTTACATAAATATCTATAGATTAGTTGGTATTTTTTATGAGGACAAGCTGACCTACAAATATATCTACACAAATGTCAGCCATATTAATGTGAACATGTGATTTGACAATTCACGAAAACAGTGCAGATTTGTCAGTGTATATGTGTGTCTCTTATAGATTTTCTGTATCTGCATGCGATACAAACTTCTTATGCACCACATGGCAACGTCGTCATCGCTCGCAAAATTATTCATTTTATGAAGAATACGGGAAAACAGCGAGTACAAACGACAGTGCTATATTTTTTTATCCGTTGACTATTTTAGCACTTAGTAGTAATGATGACGCAGTGGCGTAGGGGTATCTGTACGCAACTTCTGTTTAGTGTTGGCGTTCCAACTACGCTTTTTTGCAATTTTAACTTCGCTAGTTTTTCAATCGCAAAAGGAACATACCTACAATAGAGGATGGGCATCCTGGTCTAGTCCAATACAAATGACATGGCTAGATTGGGAGATAAATAGTCAAACATTTCCATTGGGTGCGTTTACCCTTTGTCACGGTTGAAACGTACATTTCAGTACATTTTGATATTTTTATATCTTCCTCACATACTATGAGTGCTATGAGTTTGCTATTTTTTATCCTGCTATCTCAGAACTACCACCTATAGGTAATGCAGTCGATATAGTACATGAATAAAAAAAAATAAAGCAACTATTAAGTATCATCATCAACCCATTATGTCCCCACCGAGGGGCACGGGTCTCTTCCCTGAGGAAGGTATAGGCCATACTCCACCACGGGGGCCAAGTCCGGATTGGTGGAGGCTTGTAAGACTAGTGGCTGGTCTTACTGTCAGAAGTTTTCAAGCCGCCCTAAGGTCTCTGACTTGGCTTAACGACTGCCATCTATCGACGGCAGCCGGCACCAACTGCTTAACGTGCCTTACGAAACACGGAACCGCTCGGAAAAATGCCACTAGCGTTAGTCATAGACGGTGACCCTTCCTCAGGGAAGAGACCCGTGCCCCTCGGTGGGGACATGGTGGGTTGATGATGAATGAATGAATTGCTTCCCGTATGTTAACGATGTCCATCAAGAATTTGTAAAATTATAGGAAAAGCTTAGTAAAATTAAATAAATATGGATAGTAGTCGCCCTTGTCCAGGAGACGGCCGTTTTTAACGGTTTTTTATTTCGAAAAATATTTTAGTTTTATTTTTCGCGGCTTACGACCGTACATTATTGGCTATATTTTATTTGACTACGAATTTTCAGTCTGTGTATTACTGTCTCCAAATATTTTAATTTCGACTTCACATGGTCGAACGCGCAAATTTCGAACATACCTACTCGTAATAAATGATGAGGCTCCATCATGGAGGTCAGTGTGTTGTGTTAATTAATGTCATACTTCACTTTTTCATCTTTTTTCCCAGGCGGTGTGGCCAGTGCCTTCTTCTGGGGCATCTCGGGCGATGTGTTCGGCAGAAGAAACGTCCTCAGCATGACGCTTCTGTTGGACGCCCTTATCACACTGGCACAGAGTACATTTTCCGACTACCGGCTGCTACTGGCTGCTCGGTCTATCAATGGATTTCTTATTGGTAAGTTTGAAAAGGAATAAAAAGTTGTCGTTAGATCAGATGCGCGAAGCATGAGAAAAAAGTATAGGTAAATAAATCAAATGTAAATAGTGATAGGTAAATATAAATGGATTGATAAATAGATAAAGAATTTTTATCGTAGGCCCAAGAGCTGTATTAACCCGCTGGCTTGGCTGCTACCAAATCTGGTAGCGGGCACTCGGAAGCGAAATTAAACATTGATTTATTGCATTGAAATATTCATTGACCGTCGTTCTGAAGTCCCTTGTGTCAAGGCACCTTATCATTTGCAGAGTTGAGCTAAAGGCTTAATAAAATGCTCTTGGCAATGATATTGGTTTTGATTACCTGTTAAATGTTTTTTTTTGTTTTGAACAGCATCTTAAAAAACTACCGATGCCGCTGGCACTGCGGGCGTAGGCTTTCTCTCAAATAGGGGATATGGGCTTAATCACAAAGCATGCCCAGGGCGAATTGGAGGTCAGGGGCCTCATGTGTGCACTAAGTCCTGTCAGAATCTTGACTTAAAAACTGACATAAGGCCGATTTACACCGTTTTCTTAAATTTGGTTTAAGCATGCATTGTTAATAGCACATCACCAGCAAAATTGGTTTTTTGGCACCAATAGGCTAGTTGCCCTAAAAAATGTAATTAGTTCGTCTTTTAGATTATTCAAAAATAAGGGACACGTATTTTTTTATTGGATATTAGACCAAAAATGACAAAGATAAAGTCCATTAAGGTTACGTGTGACGTCACGCCGTGCTGCATTTTTTAGCACGGAGTGACGTCACACGTAACTTTAATGGGCTATATCTTTGTTATTTTTTATCTAATCGAAAAAAGAAAAAATACGTGTCCAATACTGATTTATAATCTAAAATACGGACTAAATAGAATTTAATTATTTTGACCCTGGAAACTACCCTATTATATACTCGTATTACTAGCTGACCCGGCATACGTTGTTTCGTTTCGAAAAATGCATAACTACCTATTCTCAGGCCTACCAAATATACACGTATGATCCATTTGTCTATACTTGACATTTTTCTCAGACTTTAAACGACAATAAATCAAAAACCTTTAGCGTCAGAAAACTCGATACCGTTTGCAAATTTAGTACTAGCTAGCACTAAATTTGCTTTTTTTTTTTTCGTTTCGAGCCCTCTACCGCTAAATGTTTTTGATTTATTGTCGTTTAAAGTCTGAGAAAAATGTCAAGTAGGTATAGACAAATGGATCATAAAATTACATGCGGCGCGGTGCGCATACTAACACTGTGATACGAGAATTTTATACACAACTACAAATAATACATATTACTTACAATATCATAATTTATTTAATGGGCCCATCTTGGTAACCTGAGACGTAAGGCTATTAACGGTCGACCCAAGGTCTATATCACAGCAGAAATGCTGTCTCCTCCCCGTTGGGCCGGTCGGTCTAGTTTCCATGTAATTTCAACGCCGCGCTTTCTTTATTAGACGCTTAAGGTAACCGAGGCTGGGGTGAAAACGGGATGTGTATCTAGTCATTAGGTTGCGCTAATTAGCAAGGGATCTAGAAGGGAAGCAAGATCTAATCCAACTGGCAGGAAGACGCTGGATGCAAGCCGGTCTTTTTAGAAATCCATGGAGGAGGCCTATGACCAGCAGTGGATTCTTGTGGCTGAATGATGATGATGATGAATCATCAATAATAATAATAATATAATAATAAACTCACGCCCGTTATCCCCGAAGGGGTAGGCAGAGGCACCAGTCTCTAGAACTGGACCCACGTTTTGCCGAGTTTATTAGGTCCCAAACGTGACAAGTGGCAAGCCTGTCGCCGTTATCCGGGCACAATTTATCAGCGAATGGTGTTGCTGTACAAACAAATGTACGTAACTAAAAGTCATTGGTACATGCGTGGTTCGAACCCAGACCCTCATGATCGAGAAGCAAGGGTCAACCCCACTTCGCCACCACCGCGTTTTCATCATCAATCTTCACCATCATCAATCTTCACCGTAATATTAGTACCAATGGAAAAAAAACATCTTTTTTCAGAGCGTTTTCCCAAAAAGTCACAGTACAATCTCTCCATTGTATTAAAAGTGGTTTTCGGACCCATGCCCATGAACTTAGGGACCTAGGGCCAAATAGCATAGATACAGACTGCTTAATAATGATAACTTCCACACTACCCAATCACTTGACCAGGTCCCAAACTAGGATACCCTGGGCTATGGTAACCAGGCAAGGACATTACAAACATAGAAAAACACCCTGACTCAGCCCATTTGTATAAATTTACGGCGACCCCCAGTAGGAATCGAACCCATTACCGCTGTCTTGTTAGGGAAGCGCCTTAACGGCGAGACCAACGAGGTATTAACCAACAGTTTGTATTGCGCCCGCACGTCCCCAGCCTATTAAGTTTAAAAAAAAAAAAAATTATAATAAACTCACGCCCGTTATCCCCGAAGGGGTAGGCAGAGGCACCAGTCTCTAGAATTGGACCCACGTTTTGCCGAGTTTATTAGGTCCCAAACGTGACAAGTGGCAAGCCTGTCGCCGTTATCCGGGCACAATTTATCAGCGAATGGTGTTGCTGTACAAACAAATGTACGTAACTAAAAGTCATTGGTACATGCGTGGTTCGAACCCAGACCCTCATGATCGAGAAGCAAGGGTCAACCCCACTACGCCACCACCGCCGTAGTTTTATGTCTACCTTAAAAACTATCCTCATTACTCTTGAGCTGAGGGAAGGAAGACTAAAAAACTATCCACATTAAATCACGAAGATAACGAAGGCTAAGCAACATAGGGCACGTTCAGTGCATGATGAGGTGACCGTTCTGAGACTAACCCTAGTGGCATTTTCATAGCGGTTCCGTGCTTCGCAAGGCACGTGAAGCGGTTGGTGCCGGCTGCCGTCGATAGATGGCAGTCGTTAAGCCAAGTCAGAGGCCTTAGGGCGGCTTGAAAACTTCTGACAGTAAGACCAGCCACTGGTCTTACAAGCCTCCACCAATCCGGACTTGGCCCCCGTGGTGGAGTATGGCCTATACCTTCCTCAGGGAAGAGACCCGTGCCCCTCGGTGGGGACATAATGGGTTGATGACGATGATGACGAAGCCAAGTCAGAGGCCTTAGGGCGGCTTGAAAACTTCTGACAGTAAGATCAGCCACTAGTCTTACAAGCCTCCTACATTTTTGCTTTATTTTTTCTAGGCTGTCCATCAACCCTGGTGTTCACCTACCTGTCGGACTTGGTCGGCGAGAAGCGGCGGCAGTTCTACCTCAACATCACTGGCATGAGCTTCGTCGCGGCCTGGCTCATACTACCTGGTAAGATCATACTCAAAGGCGGGTGTCCGACATTGGGCCAGTTTTCGAATTAAGAACTTTGCTCAGTAGCTACTCACCTGTAGTACTGTCTCGTCAAGTTTCTCAGAAAAGAGCGTGACAGGACGCTACAAGCATATACTTAGTGAAATTGTCAATTCAGAAACCGGCGAGTTACCTCAAAATCAGGTGTTTTGATCAGTTCCGTTGTGACTTTGAAAAGAACATTTAAAAAAACAACGGGCTGCGCTGAAAATCAGCGCTGTCTTAGGATAGATCTATCCAACAGCATTACGCTGAGTGTGTGTCCGATTATCATGCATTACGACTGATAGGACCTTGTGTAAACCATATTAGTTTAAGTTTGTTATAGTCGAGTCCTGTCTACGAGCTGTAATATAATCACTGTATTTCTTGTATGACAATAAATTACTATTCGTTCTTTCTTCTTTCTTTCAAAAACGATTGTTATAGTGAGTCAATCGGCCCACCAAAAATTCTACAGGTTGAGGAAATAAACAATAATTTAATCAGTAAACTTCAGAACACAGCACTACAAATGCGCAGAAATAATGAAATACGTATACCTATAATGTAGGTATTGTTTATTGTATTGTTTTATTTTAACCTTAAGATTGTTGGCATCAATAAACGATATATCTATCTATCTATCTATCTATCTAGGTATTGCAGAAGCATGCTTTGGAGTCGGTGCTGAAAATGCAAGTGCTGGTCTAACTTGGCACCGACTTCAGAATATACTTCCGCAATACCTACCAGAATATCCTGAACTACCTCTTTCTACGTCGAAGCAGATGAAAGTTCAAAATGATTGGTTCAAACAGGAGGAGCACCGGAGCAAAATTATTCACTTGTTAATAATAATAATCAACACAATCACTTGACCTGGTCCCAAATTAGGATACTGCGATGGTAACTAGGCAAGGACATTACAAACATCGAAAACACCCAGACTGAGGTCATTTGTACAAATGTACGGCAGCCCCCAGTGGGAATCGAACCCACGACCTCTTTCTTGGTAGCTGAGCTCTTTAACGGCTCGGCCAACGAGGCAGTCAGACACAGTTCGGTAGTTGACACGACCAACAATAAATTATTTGATATACTCAATTAAAACAAAAATTACAAAATATTTCGGAAAATGTATCATCATCAACCCATTATGTCCCCACCGAGGGGCACGGGTCTCTTCCATGAGGAAGGTATAGGCCATACTCCACCACGGGGGCCAATTCCGGATTGGTGGAAAATGTATCGCTTTTGGTCAATTACTAGTTATTACAATTTTTAAATAGATGAAACATAAAAAGAGTGCTCTGAAATATGACGTCATAATCCGGTATTTTCATACAAAATTCCGTTTTAGATGTAATTTATTTGACATTTTGTCAACTACCCAGTTGCGACAGGCGCATTGTGGACATTTTCTAAATTGTTCAGAGCCTGAGCTTGATGACGATCAGAACATTTGGAAATCAACTCTCCGTATTTACGATAAGAATCAGTTCAAAGATCACACACAGTAATGAAAGTGTGAAAGTTGATTGGCAGTTGTTAGTATTACCGGGTCAGCCTGCATCGAGTGCTTTAAAAACAAATATTAATGTCAAATAAAAAATGAGAGCATAAAAAGTACCCGGCGTGGGTGAGTAAGCGACTAATGATTGTTGACGCGATACTCTGGTCTCTGCCTCCTCATCTGGGATACAGGCTTGAGTTTTTGTTTGTACGTACATACATAAGCTCACGCCTGTATCCCAGAGGGGTAGGCAGAGACCAGGGAGTGCACCTGCCATGATACCGACAAATCACTTTCGCTTCATCGACATTCATTAGTCGTTGCTTGTACGCACACCAGTTTTGGGTACTTTTTGTTTATGTATATGTTATGAGATGAGGCAAGAATAACTAGCGTTTTCTAAGGCTGTGTCAATATGAAAAACTTGCATCTTACACATAATATCACACTAATATTATAAAGGCGAAAGTTTGTGAGTGTGTATGTTTGTTACTTCTTCACGTCTAAACGGCTGGTCCGATTTTAATAAAATTTGGTATGGAGTTAGCTGACACCCTGGATTAACACATAGGCTACGTTTTACTTGGGAAAACTTCTTATTCCCATGGGAAAATCGATCAAAATGAAATTTTGTAAACTGATCTTTCCGATGCTCAAATTTAAATTATTTTGCTTCTAAAAATGTGAATAGTTATTATTTTACTGTTAATACACAATTTATTTTCCCAAATAAATCGCGGGGCACAGCTAGTATGAAATAAAAATTTAAAATTTAATAAACTCACGCCCGTTATCCCCGAGGGGGTAGGCAGAGGCACCAATCACTAACTGAGCCCACGTTTTGCCGAGTTTATTAGGTCCCAAACGTGACAAGTGGTAAGCCTGTCGCCGTCCTATGCAGCAGAGTTGTACAGCTCCTGATACTTTTCAGAAATATGTAGATCTGACGACTTGACCTTACTAAATTCGATGGAAAAAATTATCTGCTAACTTCTCGTAACATAATAATATCATTTCGCAGAAATTCAGAAATATAAGTGAGTTCTCATCGCAACCAGCCGAGTTCTATAGTTCGTGATACGTTTTATACTTTTATCACGTCAACCCGCGTTTCAAAGCAACAGATTAATCATTAGATTAGAATCCCCATGATACCCCCCAATAAGGCCTGTTTTAAATTCCATAGAGGTAGAATAAAATAGAAAAGGCAAAAACGTATGCCGATTGCGATTTTTATTATTGTTGTAAAATATACTATTATTGTAAAAGTATGTACTTTAAAAAACTCTTTAATACATAGTAAACAACCAACCATACTGATTTATTATTTGATTATGTACTTACAAAGGGAATTGGCGTTTCTATTCTATTCTATCTCTACGTAAAGCACGCTAAAAAGTAGGAAAATAAAGCAAATGTTAAATCAGGCTTAACTAATTATCACAAGTGAGTTCTCGTATCAAAAATGTAAATCGATCCTGGGAAGGGAGAGGCTGCAACCCATGCCAACGACGAAGGAACGAGGGATAGCGGTACTTAAATAATTAATCTTACCTGCCATCGAATACCTAACTGTCCATGCCAGTGGTTCTCAACCTCAAACCCCAGTTCTTCAACACTCAAATTTCAAAATTATTTATTTACATAACCAATCAGTTCTTGGAAATACCATGCATGAAAAGATGGTCAGAGTGGATTTTTTTTCCTGCCTATTGATCCACTAATATTAACATTATAAGTATGTACGTGGATATTCAACAAAGAGAATGAAAATTACGTTGAAATAAATTGCAGATTTTTTATTTCATCGTTTACTAGTTACAATGTTCGCACGCATAGCGCCGTTGTCTGTTTTACCTTCTGATGTTTTAACCTGAATATATTTTATTTATCCTCACCTCAGTTTCTTGTCGTGTGTCTGGTCCTGGGTAAAGCGTACTAATGGCGCACGCATTGTGGATCAATTTTGAACGGAGGGTAGGTCCATCCGTAGGTCACCATTCCACACACAAATAATTTCATCGATCCATCGATGTTTTTCTTCGTTTGTCCGGGCACACTCTCAATATAATCTTATTTGTGTATTAATATTACTTATTATTTATTCTTTTTATCCGATAATAATACGTATTTATTACTCTCACTACCACTGCACATCTTATGGTATCTAAGTAAATATAATATGGTATTTCCTTCTTGTTCACATTAGGCGCAAATTAATAAATCAAATACACGTACATTACTAACCGCAGTATGGACCCGACTGAAAATCAGCGTTGCAACTGATCTCTCGGTTGCAACATTATGCTGAGTCGGGCCCATTTTGGGGACTCAATACTTAAAACTTCCTGACATTTTGTTAGATATTTAGATTTCTGTAAGTTTGTCTTTGTGTTAACTGTTAACTACTTGTATTTCCACCGTCACCCGTTTGTGTTTTCTGCTGATTGTTGTATTATGTTGCGTGATTTTGTGTTTTTGAGTATTGTGTCGTCAAATAAATATATTTTTCTTTCTTTTCTTTCTTCTTTATCCTGGATTTAATTGCAATTTAGGTACTCGTATGTAGGTAAAAGAGGTAAGAAATGACCGAAGCATAAGCTTAGATAGAACTCCTCTATCCCAGAGGGGCAGGCGGAGACCAGGGCCTGCTACCTGCCACGATCCTGACAAATCATTTTCGCTCCATAGACATTCATTAGCCGTTACATGCTCGCACGTCGGTTTCGGAACGAAATGAATTGTAGCCAGTAATTGCAGCCAGAGAGATAGTTGTACAAACACTGGTTTGTTTGCTGAGATGTGTGCCATGTCAATGTCAAGGCAGATACGTTGTCGAGCCTTTAGTTCCTAGGTCAACAGAGCATCAAAGTTTTTGTGCCTTGTCCTGACATGGTTTATATCGTCTGTATCGTTGGTCTAGCGGTTAATATGTTTTATTACTGAACGTGATGGTGGGTTCACCTTGTACAAATGGCCTCAGTCTGGGAGTTTTTCCATATCTGTGATCTCCTAATATGTTTATCATAGACCCAATACTATTTAATTTTGGGATTGGGACGAGTGATTGTATCGTGTGGAAGTAATTATTTAGTAGTAATTTTGAGAAAACTAAAACTTATAAAATATTTTTGAACTAAGACTTTCGTAATCACTGGACATTGTTAACTTTATTCCGGACCCACTTACTCTGACTCAGAGACGAGCAACCGACGACGCGAGCTCCGTCTCTGCTCACCATGATTAGGTAAGCTCCACGAATTAGGCGAAACCTGGTCGGACTCTTCCGACAAAGAGTCAAGTAAGTGTATCCGGAATAAAGTTAAAACTTATGAGCGGAAGTCATCCACTACGTCATAATCCCATAGCCCGAAATTTAAATTGTGGGTATTCCATAATGAATTACAAACGCAGGAACATTTCGATCACAATATAAAATAAAATTTCTCTTGCCTCTTTCCGCATGGAATCACTCTTCGGCCATATCTAACTGTTAAAGATGGACTGTACATAATACAACCTACATCGAACTGCAAGATTAACTGGAATCGCCAGGATGGCGACCGGTCGTCGAACTCGCGTTCGCGAGAAACCGACCCCCGCTGTGGGAATGTGGAGAATTCCGAGAGCGATAGCATTGCGTGTCTTGTTACTTTTTCGGGATATAAAATTAACTGCTGCGATAAGTAATTGTTTGTATGTTTCATCTTTTTCTTTTTCGGGCTTTCAAAGCGATTGTTATGCAAAACCTCGTTCGCTTTTCTGAGAAGGGTGGAATGAGATAAGCCCTCGATCTTGTGTCCTGCAAGTATTTTGATTTAACACCTGATCTTCAGGGGTCGCCGAAGATGGATTAGTCTTTTATGTTGAGGATCGTTTTAATGAAGCATCGGATTTATCCAATTCACAAATTATACTGCATGATGGTGAACATAATTTGGTCATCCATGAGCTAAGTGAAGCCTATAACGCTCTTATTTCTGATAAATGTCCGTGTGGACTGACCACTGACAAGTTGATGCTTTGTTTTGAAAAGCATTTTGAAATGGCTCTTAAATTTGTTCCACAGATTAAAACTTTTAGATAAGGTCGCTTTACTAATGAGACCATAAGGTGCTTAGACACTTTACTCCAGTCTTAACAGGACCTTGACCAGGATTTTCTACCAGCGAATCAATCTTTAGGTTAGCTAATGCCTGGACAGCATGTAACAAAAATATAAGCCTTGTACGATAAAACTGTTGAATTCGAATTGTCAGTAAGAAATATCCTTCCATGGATTGTTCGTAAGAAATGGGCGAAGTTATCAAAATAATCAACCAAACTCTATTGGTTTTCGCTGGTTCACCAAACCAGAATGGATGTTGAAATGACGCCATCTTTCCTTATTTTGTGCTATCTTCCTCCAATGGTTTCGCTGATCGCACTACCAATTCTGAACTTACAAACTGTTTTACTGACACACTTACTTGACTAGACTTATCACAGACGAGCAACCGACGACGCGGGCTCCGTCTCTGATTACCACGACTAAGATCTGCGAATCAAAGCGAAATCTGGTCGGACTCTTCCGACAAAAAGTCAAATAAGTGTATCCGGAAAACAGTTAATATACAGTGCTTTTTAGTTAAAAAACTGTGAACTTGAACAATTCTGTCACTTCATTCCAGCAATAGCGTGGCTGATAATCCCAATCAAGTCAGCCTACCCAACCGTACTGCCAATATACTCGTGGCGCCTCTACCTAGCTATGGGCAGTATACCTGGCTTCATTTCTGGACTCTGGATGCTGTTCCTGCCAGAGAGTCCGCGGCTGCTGGCCGATACGAATAGAGCAGACGAGGCCGTAAAAATCTTGCAGAGGATCCACAGGAGCAATGGGGGAAAGCATGGAGAGTTCAAAGTCAGTAGAAGCTTGGCATACTTTAGTTTGACTTTGTATTATGTGATGAGGTCCCTTTTGGTTCAATCCCTAATAAACCACTAGATTTCACAATTTACTTTAGTCCATAAATGAAAAGACTCATCAATGTGAAGATATAACTATTGTAAAAGAAAACTATTACTGCGATAATTTTATAATCTTAAGAAGAATCAGCTACAGTCTATAAAGTATGCTAGAAATAGTTATTTTTGCTCAATGTTTGCAACCTGCGAACTACAGCATTTCTATATATTTGCTGGAAAGTGTCCAAAGTTAATGTGGATTGATTAATGTAACAGAAATTTCTAACTATTAGCGCACAGCCGTAATTTCAGCTAAAATATGCTTGTCCAACAGATAAAGAAGCTAATATCAGACAGCATTGCTTTGCCGAAGTTCCTGAGTGAAGATACGTCCCGGACCAAGCAGTTGTTTGTAGGCGTACTTAAAGACCTTCGGACGTTTGTCTCCAAGAGTTACGCGGTCAAGTCTAGTTTGATCCTTTTCGTCTTTTTTGCTAACATGGCTGCGTGAGTTCTTGAAATTTTTTAGTAGCTTCTTTTTAGCCTCTTTATGCTTGCATGTTACCGTGAAACGTTGGGTGTGGACAAACGTAACAGCTAGATGGGGAGTTGGTTGGGTCTGCTAGAGTTTTCAAATTATACTCGTATTATTGTTCAAAGACAAGGAAGAGACAAGGCATAGGAAGAAGAAGAAGTAGAAGAAGAAAATAATTTATTATACCAACAAGACACATCACAGAAACAAAATAAATAGACAAGACACATAATATATTTGCAACGCTACAGACACAAAAAAAAACCAAATACAATAAAACAAGGAAGTGAAGGTAAAATTATCTTCCTAAATTTCTTTTAAAGAAATAAAATAGATAAAACAAAACAATACGACCTTGGTTCATCAGCCATATTCTCGTTTCACTGTAGGAATAAAGTTTGTTAGCCCGTAACTCCTCAGAGTAAGGGGCCTAGAGAACCAGGAGAATGCTCAATGTGGAACTGATGTTCCATCCAATCCACCAGCTAGCCCACTTATCTCCACTGCTGGACATAGGCTTTCCCGAGACACGCCACTTTTGTTATGTAGGGTTCCGTACCTAAAAAAGAAAAATGGAACCCTTAGGTATAAGATAATTTTGTTGTCCGTCTGTCTGTCAAGACCCTTTTATCTCGGATACGCGTGGAGGTATCGAGTTTAAATTAAAACCAATACAATTACGATCCCTTGAAGCTGTGAAAAATCAAACATCTAAGTCCATGCTGCCAAAAACTAATTGAATAATTAATAAAAAACTTAATTAATAAGGAATAATAATAAAAAATAATAATAAAAAATAACATAACATAACATTTACATACAGGCACATACACAATAACTAATAAAAAAATAATTTCAACATTCAAGGGAATCAAATTTTATATAAAGTACCTTAATCCTGTTGACCCAGAACGATGAAATTTGCCAACCAATATCGTCTTAAGCTGCAATAAAGGGAAAACGTTTAAACTCGTAATTTAGTCATAAAAAATTTTTCTTTAAAGTTGGGGATAAGTTCGGAAAAATCTGTGAGTACGGAATCCTCAACGGGCAAGCCCGATTCGCTGCTGTCCGGATTTTTAACTTTAAGAATCTTAGAAGCTTTATCCATCACCATATAAAACCAATCTTCTTTCATCGCCATAACTTATGATTGGAATACTAATTCGTCTTCGGTCTGTTCATGATAATTATCCTTTCTAACCTATCTAATCAGCCCGTAAATAGAGCCTACTGTTGGTCAGAGGTGGCGTGAAAGAGAACCTCTTCTCTTTGAGAGCCCATCCGGTCTAGTGCTAGTCTCGTCCAATGTTTCCCAGCCGCTTTCACAATGTCGTCGACCCATAGGGCTGGTGGTCTGCCTCTCTAACTAATTATTTATTTAATTCCAGCGGCTTCGGCCTCAACCTCTGGATCCCAGAGCTCCTACTACGAATGCGCGGCAATGGCTGCCCCCTTGTCTCCCAGCCTGAGGCCCGTCGCTTCTTCGCCCCTATCAACAGCACTCTGTGGAGGGAACAGGCTATCAGGGCTTACGAGTACAGGGCTGAGGGAAACTGGAGCTTCCATGCCGATGTGCCGGTGAAAAGGGGTGGCGAGACTTGCTACGATAAGATGGACGATGATGTAAGTCAACGGCGTTTAACCCCTCAGGTGTAGAACATTTTTCTTTCACAGCTAAATTAGTTGTTCACAGAGTAATATTTGAAATTTATCACGGTTCTCCAAGAATAAAACGTACTCATACAACTTTACTGTGGTATGTATCATCTTCAAAATTCGATTAAAAGTGCCGCTGCAAGAGCAGAGCTATCCGCTGGCGAATCTACAGGGTCTGACGGAATGCGCCGTGGTTTACATTGGACCCTCTGGGTCCTGAGGGCTTGAGGGGTTAATGATAATGGGGTGGATAAGAGCGGTGGTAGCTTAACGGGTTCTGATGTCAGCATATACTGTATCGATTCCTCTGTATAGTAGCTGGCCGGCACAGCCCTTTAATGGTTTCATATTATTTGAAGGGAATTGCTACGTTTTTGTTGAGGTGTCAGTCATAAAGTATATTTGCCTAATCACCGACGCTAAGCCACCAACCCTTGGATGTTCAGAGGCATCAACTATATAGGCGCGACGAGATCTCTTAACACAAGAAAGAAAAGTAAGCAGTCTATTTATGTACATCCCAATGTAGGGCACAGGCCTTCTTTCAGAGCGAGAGAGAATGGACTTATTCACCACCGCGCTCACCCTGGATTGGCGATTTTAAGCGCCCTGAATAGACCAGATGTTCCTTCACAGGTTAGCGTGTTGATTTGTCCCAATAAATGCTGTTCTTTCTCTCTAATTGCTGGTTTGCTGTTATTTATTACATTATTTTTCTATTATCAAGGGACCTTCCTTATTTACAGTCTGTTAGCTTTTAGAATATACCATGGGCTCTAGAGTAGGCTCCGGTTTTCACCGAAGGCACACGAGTGTGCCTTCGTGCTCTGTATAAATCTTTTCTTCACTATTTTGAAAAGTTATGTAAAGTTATAAATAACGATACAAAATAAACCTTACCTTATTGCAATATAATCGGTTTTATCCGATAGTAGCCGAGGTATATTCTAAAAGCTAACAGACTTTGAAATATACTAAAACCATCCTGCACTTCAACATCTTCCAAGCTTCTTATAAATCAAATCAAATTAATTATTTTAAAAACCAAAAAATTTGCAACAACAAATAGCAATTTCATCACAAAAATAATAATATCTTAATATTTTGATTGACACCTTTGTCATTTTCTTACCCTAACTTGCAGACTAGGATTCCCTGTGTCGTGCAAGCTAGTCACTTCCAAACAAGGAACGGAAGACATTTCAGGTCGTAACTAAACGTTGAAATTATATGGTGTTCGTCCAGTCTACGTAGTATGACTATGGATGGTTCGTCCAGTCTACGTAGTATGAGGATGGCTCGGACGAAGTCGCGCGCGACAACGTCAAAAGTCGCGACTTTCCAGTACATTAACTGTCAAATTCTCGCGACTTTTGACGTTGTCGCGCGCGACTCACGTCCTCATACTACCTTTGCAGGTGTTCACGTCGGGGCTGATAGTGGGCGCGATTTGCGTGCTGGGCAACGCGGCTTGCGCGGTGCTGTGCGCGCGGGGCGGCGCGGGGGGGGTGCGGCGCGCCGCCGCCGCCTGCGCGCTCGCCTGCGCGCTCGCGTGCGCAGTACTGGCCGCCTGCGTCTGCTCCTGCGGGGCGTCCAATAAGGTAACATCAGCGTTGAAGGTTTGCCCCTTAGCATACTGCTGCACCAATCCAGACTTGGCCCCCGTGGTGGAGTATGAAGAAGAAGAAGAAGAAATATCTATCTATATAGAGGAGCAAGCATTCAAAAGCGGACTTGTCCACTTAGTAATTTTTTACAGGAGAGGCGAAAAACTGACTGAAGGCGACCGAAACGAGTATGCTTTTATCGAAATCGCTGTTTTTAGAGCTCCTTTTCTATAGGATAGGACCGGATTTGAATTAAAATATTTCGACACATAGAAAGAACGTCAAAAAATTCGAATCTGCAAAAAAAACTATTTGCATGGACAAGTCCGCTTTTGAATGCTTGCTCCTCATATATAAAATTCAAAGTCCTGACTGACTGACTCACTCATCAACGCCCAGCACAAGCCGTTTGACCTAGGAAGCTGAAATTTTTCACACAGGATCTATATGTAATGTAGGCAAGGAATAAGAACGGATTCTTTCAAATTCAACCCCTAAGGGGGCGAAAAGGGTTGCCGAAATTTGTATGGGAGGTATAAAAAATGTTGTCTGATTTTCTTGAAACTTGAAATAAATACTCTTCAACACAATTGATTGAACACGTGTTTCACCGTTTTTCTAAATTTAACCTTTAACGGGAGTTACGGGAGTGAACGGGGTTGCAACATTTTGAACTAAAGTCCACGCGGACGGAGTCGCGGGCGAAAGCTAGTTTATTATAAAAACAGTACACACGCCACAATAACAAAACAAATCCAGAAACAAAACAATAGTACAAATCAAAAAATCAGAAGAAAACAGAAGGAAAATAAAGACCACGGCGTGTCACTGCTGTTATAATAGGCAGCTGACTCAGCATTATGCTGATGGACAAGCCTTGAACGTTGATTTTCAGTCAGTACCAAGAGATACCCCTGCGAACGTCACAAACCGCGGTGTGGATCAACGATAAAAGACTAGGAATTTATGGAATATAATTACATAATTATATACAGAATGGCTTAAATAGTATGGCATATACCTTTCTCGGGGAAGAGACCCGTGCCCCTCGGTGGGGATATAATAGGTTGATGATGATTTCACATTTATAAACATTTATGTTATAGTGTCATTAAATCTTGCTTGCAAATTTTGTTTATGTTTAAATTGTAACGTTCTTTACACATTTCAGGTGGCCGTGGCTGCCGCTGCGGCGTTGAACGCTGCATCGCTGAACGGGAATGTGCTGCTCATTAGATTGCTGTTATACGCGCTGCCGGCTAAACTAAGGTACTTAACTTTTGATTGGAAGAAAGGAAATATATTTATTACAACAACAAAACACATTAGAGAAACAAAATAAACAAATAAGTAAAAACGACGAACAACAACAAAATAAAGTAATACCTACAACACAAAAAATCTTAGAAGTCACCTGTGATAATTGTCTCACAATTGTCTCACGTACCTAATAGAAAATATCCAACGATGTCTCGACAGAACAGTTACGTATTTCACATAAAGGAAGCATTTAGTAACTTTGAACCATAATCTAGTAGATCGACGCTACATTATAGCTATGTCTACAGATACAGTGGTAATGCGCAGCAATACTTTTATGAACTCTAGGAATCGAGATCTCGAAGAATTGGCTCCTTATTTTTTTATTATTGTTTTTTATAATTTATGTATTTTCAAAATATTGACCATTTTAAGAATTTTTTTTTCCCATATTTTCGATGTTTGTCTGGTCATGGGACCAGCCAAACTCAAAAATATCACCAGTCTAGTGTGTCATGATTTTGATAAATTTGTGGCAAAGGTTCTATTTAATTTAACATTAAAACATTATTTTAGAACGACCGGTAATTTATAAGACGTATTTAATATCATTTTTAAGAGTTCATTATTTTAAAAGTGGCCATTTTGGTTTACTAATGTATTGCCAAAAATCGTTTCCCAAAGTATTACTTCCCAAACTATTTTCCGCAAATTATCACTTGGCAAAAAAACATTTCTCAAAACAACTTAAAGCAAATAAACAGTTAGCAAAAGTTATTATGGCAAGTTATTGTTTACCAAATAAATACTTGGTCAAAATTCATTTTACCAAAGAGGCAACAAGAGGCAAGGTAAGAACGCATCAAAGTCGAGTCTGTTTTCGATCTTACATAGAGAACCTAACGCTCCGACGCGCTCCGCTTCGCTACGCGCGTCGTCGCACCTATATTTCTGTTGCCACGTATTCTTTACATCGCCGACCCCCCGTTCAATAATAATTAGTACCTAATCGTCAACTATATTTATGCCAAATAATAATTTGACCAAATGAATAAAAGCCAAAGTAAAACGTTAGCATAATAAACGTTTGTCTTAATAAAACTTGACGCAGTAAAATTATGCGAAATGATAATTTGACCAAATGAATAAAATGCGAAATGAAAACTTGCTAAAGTTTCATTTGGGAAATGAAACTGATGCCATAAGTTTATTGGGAAGTAAAATTTGGCGAAAAATACTTTGGCTAAACGGCGGTATCCAGGCCATTTTGAATAGAATTACATTTTAACGGATTTGTCAGAAAATGGCGCCAAGACCAACCAATACCATGCGCTCGCCTTCAGTCTATAAAAGGAAGGGCTCGACGATAAACCAGCAGTCTTGTTCTGGCGCTGTGATCATGCGGAAGCTCTGCCCGATTTAAGAATTTATATTAAAAGTGAAATTGTGAATGTTGGAAGTGATTATACAGTGATGTAAAAATAAAGTGAGATTTGTGAAGTGAATTGTGTTGTTCTTGATAAGTGGTTGTGGTCTCAAGCTTGGCCGTCTCTTTCCCCCAACAGTGGTCTAGGCGTGTGTTGGGGCGCGGGATGGGGCCGCGCCGGCGGTCTGGTCTCCAACTTGGCCGTCGGAGCGCTGCTCGACCTCTCCTGCCCAGCGCCCTTCGTCTCCGTCGCTGCGTTGCTTGCGGGTAAGTTGTGCTAACTGCGGCTACTGCGTTTTAAGAAAATCAAAATTTAAATGTTTACATATATAGCAATATTCAAACTCAAGAACGTGAAATAATACGAAAGAGTACATAGTACATGTTCAGTTACCTTTTATTCGATAAGTTTTCCACACAGGTACAAAATCACACGCGACACAAGTTACTCCGCTCAAAACCAGGAAAAGAATGCCCAGCTGGTCAAAAACCGCCCGCCATGCGCACGTTCGCTTGGCGGGAAAAACCTCGTGCTCTCATTGGTCACTTCGAACCAACCCCACCATCTTACTTGTCAACTCACCAGGCCTACCAACTTACAATTGTGTATCAAGCAGGACTACCAACTCCCAGAATGTCAAACCGTCATGCCATTGGTTGAATTCAAATAAAAGTAGCTTTAACATTTTGCTCTGTCCGGTTGAGGATAAAGAGTTGCTCAAATGTCACGGACTAAGCATGGAATTACAGTTTGACAGTTTGTTACGTTCAAATACAACAACTTTTATTTATTGAAACTACAAAACATCTCAAATTAATGAAACCCTAACACATACATAAGAATCACTCGTAGACCCGGCTGCCTGAGTGATCTTAAGCGATCATGAAGGTTAAGCAACATAGGGCGCGTTCAGTGCATTGATGGGTGACCGTCTATGACTAACTCTAGTGGCATTTTTCCGAGCGGCTCCGTGCTTCGCGAGGCACGTTAAGCAGTTTGTGCCGGCTGCCTTCGATAGATGGCAGTCGTTAAGCCAAGTCAGAGACCTTAGGGCGGCTTGAAAATTTCTGACTGTAAGACCAGCCACTAGTCTTACAAGCCTCCACCAATCCGGACTTGGCCCCCGTGGTGGAGTGGATTCCTCAGAGAAGAGACCCGATAGGGGCACCGAGGGCGTTGGGCGCATAATGGGTAAATACTGTAAAAATGCAGTGTATCTTACTCTATCTTTTTCTCTCTTATATAAAAAAAAATACTTAAATTACGATCGCCCATTTAAGTTGACCATTTTTTCTTGTTCCAGTGTCAATCGTTGGCATCATGATGATCAAACTAGAAGCGAGCACTGACGATGATTCATCGTCAACTGACGAAGACAAAGACCGGGACAGCAGACAAAAAAACATATCGCTAGATAGATATATAACGACACACATGTAGTTAGAGTAAGTAATATTTACAAAGTGTTGAGTCTACCTTAAATGTTTAGGGGATAAGAATCATTATTCTTGAAACTTATCTGGGCCTAGATTCTGCTAATGCATTGCAGTACAATGACAGTTGCATGACTACGGCGATTTCATTTCATTGCCGCTTTAAATCAGCGCGCGCATGTGTGTCTGTTATACTACGCGTCAATGGAATTTAAATCATGTCACGTGATCCGACAGGTAATTGTAATTGAATTGAGAATAGATTGTTAGGGTGCAAAAAACTGGGAATAAGCATCACATTCTTTTATATGCCATAGAAGTATGTAAAGTTACTTATATCACAAACTGGTAGTCGCA
This sequence comes from Yponomeuta plumbellus, assembly GCA_947310845.1. Lineage (NCBI taxonomy): Eukaryota > Metazoa > Arthropoda > Insecta > Lepidoptera > Yponomeutidae > Yponomeuta > Yponomeuta plumbellus. The sequence continues at coordinate 21,592,138 of OX371200.1, forward strand.
GTATACACGACAGTGTAACATCGTTGATTAAATACAACATCACGTATTTTTTTTCTAAGAATAGAGCTATTTTTATATGAACTATTTGACTGATAGAGTCTGACAAGCGAGTCCTGTGACGCGATTTATTTTGAATTCTTCATATGGCCACACTCTGACTGTCAAACTTACCTAGGTATTTCAGCTGCAAGTAGTACAGCCCAAACAGTTTGATACTCGTCCCAGATTTAAACAAGAAAAAAACTATTGTTTCTATTCAACATAATTTTACCTATGTTTTAGTATGTACATACAAGTAATAATGTTTTAAAGCAAATATGAATTATTTCTTGTTGTAGGTCTGTCGGATGACGAAAATGTTAAACGTCAGATCGAAGACTTAGTCAAAGAACTCAAAGATGTTGAGAAAAAAGATATGAATCAGATTTTTATTATGGTTCAGCATTAATAAATGTTTATAAGTTTGTAGTGCATCTTTATTATCCCTGTTTTTGGTGGAGTGGAAATGTTGGTTTTGATGTAGTTAATGTTTTCGTTTTGTTTATATTTATTTATGTTTGGACAAAATTCATTGGAGACTCCAAACTAATTAAACAAATAATTAAGTTAAGCAAAAGTATCAAGATGGTTTATTCAGACGATATGCAGGGTTATCAACTAAAAGATTTTTAAATTTCCCGCCAAAAGCTTGAGCCACGACTCACTTGTCGCACTCTAAGCCAGCATTTCTTCTACAAGGCTGAATAATTTGAAAACGGTTGACGCATCACAAAAAAAAAACTTTTATCGATAAGGGTAGAACCACATTGATGCTACGCACGCGACGGACGCGACGTCATGTGCGATCTGGCCACTGTAATTTGTATGGTTAGGAAAACACCTTTCGTTATGCATGCATCCAATTCGACGTGCGACGTGATGCCTGGATCGCTAGATCGTCGTCGGAATATGTGATATGCGTGGCGCGGTATGTTCGAGTGTTGAATTGTTCGCAATTGTAGGGAATACAATTTCATGACTTTGTTAGGCGTTATGTTATGTCAAATATATAGATATGTTAAATAAGTTTTGTGTGGACTCGCACTACTTTTTATTAGTTAAGTCATACCTATTTCGGTTTCTTCGTGCAAAATTCCAACTGACTGGGATTTTGTATGAAAAATCCTTACTTTACCTTATTTTACTTATTTGCTTTAGGTTTTTTAAGTTTCAACTGGTTTAGCAGTGTTAACTTATGAATTTAAATTGTCTTGCTGAACTCACCCTTATAATTTTAAGTTTTTAGACTAAAGTATCCCATTTTATTTTATAAGACTTAAGAGTGTATGATTTTTGTCAAATAAACACTTTTTTACTCTACTATGTTGTAATTTATGTAACAAAATTAGTGAAATATCATGATGGAACGGCAAGCGAGTATTAACTGCATAAATCGTTGTCAAATCGCTCTAAGAATGATAAAACATGCACCTCGAGAAGTAAAAACAGCACATGCAAACGTACAGCTATACGCCAAACTTGACCTCGCATCGAGTCCATCGTCTATGTCAACGTCAATGTGGCCCTACCATAAGCAAACCGTTCGTTTTGAAAGAGTTAGGTTAACGTGCTTTAAAATATGCTCGTTACTGAAATTGTGAATGTTTATGTTGTGCTTTTAGTGTGACATTGAGAAAAATAATACTAGATTTACTAAAGACATCTCATCTTATAAGCTTTTGAATGGTATTTGAATGGAATTCAAGTTTTATTAGTAAACTATGTATGCACATACAAAGTAATTGTGTCCGAGTTTCGTTAAGCTTTATCCATAATTATGCTTCTATGTTAATTTAAGTTATTTAAGATGTTAATTTACTATTGTATAATTACCACTTATCCTAAAATGTGCCTACTTAAAATAGTTAAGAGACAGTAGTTAAGAGATATGATATAGGTAAGGTATTTTGCCGTATTTTAATAAAAAGTTGTCTTTAATTTCGATTAATAGTAGATTAGTAGCCAAGGGCTGTAAGGCATCAATTGCAGCCTGAGATATTTAGGCGCACGAGCGCAGCGAGGGTTCGAGGGTGCAATAGAGGGTGCAATAGATGAAAATATCAGAAGTGCTTGATATTTTTTTTGGTGATAGGAATAACCTTCCTTAGCGCGAGAAAAAAGTTAAAATTTTTTTGGCTTCGTAGTTAATTTTTAAATAATCTTAATATTTTTCCATTCGTAGTTCTGGGCTCAGTACGGCATATCAGCCATATTCCTTGGTCCGCTACGTATGAAAAAAAAAATCTGGTGACAATGACAGCTTTTCAAGGTGGATTTTTTTTTATACGTAGCGGACTAAGGAATATGTCTGATATGCCTCATATTTTCATCCATTCCCTATTGATGCTTACACCCGAGCTAACTACTCTGCTTTACATCTCGATTGTGTGGTAAGTCGAAAAAAACCGGCATTACAACAATAAAACATTTACTCGTTTTTCTTTTCGCCACTTCATGAACTCGTCGTAAGTGTTCAAATATCTCTCTTTAGAACTTTTAGGCAAAATGTTGTTATTTGCCGTTTCAGCTTCCATTTTCATTGAATCGGGAGTGCAGCTTATATCTTCATCACTTGCAGAACTCATGTTTTTTTTCCTAATTAGCATGTAATTATAAAAAATTTCAAAAAAAAAAAGTTATTTAAAGTAAAAGTTTTCTTTTCCCGCCTTTTTTCATCTTTTTTTTTAATTATTTTTTTCAAGAACGAAATCGAGCTTCGCCGTTCGATATTTAAAATTGATGACTATTATGCTCATACGAAGACAAGGCTGAATAGATAAGCGACCTCTTTTGTCATTGGGTTGAATGCATGCTCTCTATTGCCAGTATGATGGTTAGATGTACGTGAACTTTTTCAAGAGTGAAGAGTTTTTTTTAATTACTTACCGCCCTAGAGCTTTTCTAACTACATTATTACCCTAGAGCGCTAATTGGTCACTTACAAGCCCCATTTGGGGGTAATAAGGACCTACTTAGCGAATATGAGAGATGTAAATTACATTTTTATGCCGCTGGAAGTTTCACTTCTGGCGTGTGGGGGACGCAGTGCAGTGCTTTCTTCGTTAGCTGACCTGCCTATCCAAGCCGTGGATACTAACACTATCTTTATATTAACTAGTAGATTATTTGATTTAGAAAATTTTCGCAACGTATTGACTATTTAATAGAAATATTTTTTAATTACAAATTTTATTTGACATAATATATTTTAAAATTTTTGCCATACATTTTTGAAACACAACATTATACATTTGACATTAAATTTTATCATTTCATTCATAATTTTCTCTGTGGCACCATTTTCAAGTTATCAGCCGGGTAGTGTTGTACGGTTTGTGTTCCTAGTTATTATCAATGGACAAGGAAGCGGTTGACATCGCCATCGCGGCCTTAGTAAATTTTAATTAGCAAAAGACTCAAAAGAATAAGGAGATTTTGGGTGGGAACTACCGCCGGCTCACCGCGCAACTCGCCGGCCAGCCGCCGGGCGGCTCGGCTTGTGCGGCAATGCCGGCATAGTGTGTAGGAGCCTTTATGATCTTCGATTTTTTTTTCTTTTTTGTCTTCGTTTTTTGCCAAATATCGAGGTTTTGCACACGATCAATAAGAGAAGACAAGCGTTGCTGTAGATTGATAACGTCGTATGTCCAGAGAATCAAACTGTAGGGCGGTCTGTAAGACCCAATGATTTCTTAGGTTCAGAAAAAAATCGTGCACCGTGATAGTGATAAGCTTTTCCTCAATGTAAACAAACAGCTAATAACCTCTTCAAATACCTACGATCATTTATTGTATCGCTAGTGGCATTTTTCCGAGCGGTTGCGTTAAACAGTCGTTAAGCCAAGTCGTAGGCCTTAAGGCGGCTTGAAATCTTCTGACAGTAAGACCAGCCACTAGTCTTACAAGCCTCCACCAATCCGGACTAGGCCCCCGTGGTGGAGTATGGCCTACACCTTCCTCAGGGAAGAGACCCGTGCCCCTCGGTGGGGACATACCTACGTTCAAAGTCAAGATCATGATCAGCCCACCTCTGCCCAATGTTGGGTATAGCCCCTTTTCTCCATTACGCCACAAAGTCAAGATATCAGGAATTAGATTATGTTTACAAAGAACTAAAGGTGACTTTGAAAATAATTTAATATTATTCAACTGTTCAACGCCAGACATTTTTAGCTTCTACATAATCGTTGATTTTATAACAAACTTTTTTTCATAGAGTGTGCTTAACTAATTTCTTCTTTGTCTTTTCTTCTTAATGGGTTCCCTACGTAAGACCGAATGACCAATAGCCGAATAACATAGAGTGCGACAAGTGGGTCGTGGCTCAAGCCTTTAGCGGGAAATTTTAAAATCTTTTAGTTGATAACCCTGCATATCATCTGAATAAACCATCTTGATACTTTTGCTTAACTTGTTTGTTTAATTAGTTTGGAGTCTCCAATGAATTTTGTCCAAACATAAATAAATATAAGCAAAACGGAAACATTAACTACGTCAAAACCACGATTTCCACTCCACCAAAAACAGGGATAATAAAGATGCACCACACAAACTTATAACCATTTATTAATGCTGAACCATAATCAAAATCTGATTGATATCTTTTTTCTCAACATCTTGGGTTATTCACCAACTGGACACACATGACTGGACACACAGACCTGTGTCGAGTTGGTTAAACTCAAATTAGTATCATTTATTCTTTCGTCATCTGGACACACCAATATTTTTACGTGTGTCCAGATGGTGAAAGCTGAAATTATAAATTTTATGTTTTCGCCAACTGGACACACTCTGTTTATTTGCAGAAAAAGGGTACAGTCAGGTTAACAATCGCCTCGCTCATTGAATTATTAGCCTCTAACAGTGGTCGCGATCATAGTGTTCATGCTGATAGTTTCAATTTTTTTTCTTGCTGTAGAACCTTCATCATAAGTTTTATTTCCTGAATCTCGATTCCCATAATGTCGCTTTGCATTTTACTTCAACTCTCAGTACTTCGCTCCTTGCTTCACAGTGACTTCCAGTACGCCCCATCGCACTTATGGTATAGCCCAGAGCGGTTAAAAGTACTAGGGTAACAAAAGTTAGTAAGTAGTAGTAAACAACCCTGTTTAATACTGCGCAGTATTAAGCAACACTATGAACTAAGCCGCATGTTTTTCATGAGATTTTATTTTAGCCGCCATCTTTTACATACTTCTGCTACCCTTGGACTTTTGTACTATTTACTGTAAAGTTATTGTAAAATTACCCGTTTCCAGCAGTGGAACATTTGATGGCCGATGATGATTGTGACAGAAAATATTCTGCGCATGACTGTACTTCGTCATAAATTCGGGTAAAATTCGAATGTGTGTCCAGTTGACGAAAACATTAAAATGATTTAAATATGTTTCACCATCTGGACACACGTAAAAATCTAGGTGTGTCCAGATGACGAAAGAATAAATGTTATTAATTTGAGTTTAACCAACTCGACACAGGTGTGTCCAGTCATGTATGTCCCGTTGGTGAATAACCCAACTTCTTTGATTTCTTTGACTAAGTCTTTGATCTGAAGTTTAACATTTTCGTCATCCGACAGACCTTACAACAAGAAATAATTCATGTTTGCTTTTAAACATTATTACTTGTATGTACATACTAAAACATAGGTAAAATTATGTTGAATAGAAACAATAGTTTTTTTCTTGTTTAAATCTGGGACGAGTATCAAACTGTTTGGGCTGTACTACTTGCAGCTGAAATACCTAAGTTTGACAGTCAGAGTGTGGCCATATGAAGAATTCGAAATAAATCGCGTTCCAGGACTCGCTTGTCAGACTCTATGCCCGAAGACACATGCCCGATTTGTCAATTTACCGAAGCATTAATAGCCCTATAACTTCAAATCACGATCGTCCATAAGCCCGAAAAACAAAATGCCGACGTGTCTTCGGGCATTATGTTATTCGGCTATTGGTAATTCGGTCTTACGTAGGGAAGCCCTTCTTAACACATTGACTAATAATAATGATTACTCATCCTTATTACTTTTTTATCTTATCTTATCAAAACTGTGATTACTCAAAAATAAAATAAAACAGTAAGATAAGAATGTATCGATAAGATAATTTGAAAAATAAACAGCACAATTTCAATAAAAAGTCGTCTATAATTTGGCTAAATATAGTAGGTAATCCTAACATCACAGATAGAACTTAACTAAAGTAAGTAATTGCACTAAACGGTCGGCGATCTGTAAAACTAAGTAGGGCATTCGTTCATGGAATTTCCAGTAAACAGAATAGGTAAAATGTCAGAATGTGATAATTCTAGGTGTGCGGCTTATTAACATTAACACTTAAATACACGCACATAAATTGCCTCTGGCCCCACACTAGGATACCCTGTGTCGTGGAAACCAGAAACAGCGACATCATAAACATGTAAACATCCAAGACCTGGGGATTTTTTTTTCTCCCCAGCTGTGATTCGAACCCGAAGCCTCTAGCGTGGTAGGCTGATTCCCTAACCGCTCCACCACTGAGATCGGGAGTTTGAAATTACCTAAATAAAATAGTTCGAGATGTCGAGAGTTTGAAACTGAAACTCCATGGACGAGGGCCCCTACAGTTCATACGAGGGTATTTTGTTTCACGACCGTTGTAATATCCTTAACTGGAGTAAGTCATACTTTGACGGGTACCTCTTCTCTGGGCTTGTCCGCCGGAAGAAACCAGGCTGCTATCACACTACCTGAAAATTGTAAATGTATCATAGTGGACATTGTTATAATGTTTATAGGGTAAGAGAGGGAAGACATCGTGGGAAAATCTGAGTGTTTGAGGTGTTCAGATACCTCAGCGTTTGAAATTTCCAACCCGCGTGGTACGCGTTGTGATTAAGCCTACACTCTCTCTCTCTCTCTCTCTCTCTGAGAGAAGGCATGTGCCCAAGAATAGTGCGTAATAGGCTGAATTATCATTATTTTACGAGGGAATCCTTCTGGAGTCTTAAGCTGCGATGTATGCTGCTTGTTACTGAAGTAACGCAAACACTGTTTCTTTAGGTTTTACTGGATCATTCTGCTACACGTTGAAGATCCGAAAGACCCGCTGCAAATTCACAGAACATAGTATCTAATGTATCTATAATTCGTTCTGTAAATGAAGGTAATGATTTAGCTTTTTGGCTACGATACGTAATCAGAATTAAAGATAAATCCGACTAGATGTTGACTTTTTTTAAAGTCCCTGGCCTCGGACATTCGCTATGAACGCTAAGGCTGTGAAGAAGAAGAAGAAGAAAAAAATATTATAAAAACAGTACACACGCCACAATAATACAACAAACCCAAAAATAGTGCAAAACAGAAAATCAGAAGAGAACAGAAAGAAAATAAAGGTCACGGCGGCGTGTCACTGCTGTTAAAAATGGCAGCTGACTATGGACGGGTGCTAAAAAAACTTGCCTATCAGAAGCAGTGACCACAAATAGAAAGTGATCTCGCAGTGGTTGAACAATAGGTTCCCGACAATGTTGATGCCGATGAATGTACTGCTGCGGCCCACCATGATGCTGAGACACGCTATCATACCTCTGAAAAGATAAAATTATAAAAATTTACATACAGCACACACATTTGCTAATAAACAAGTAAGTAATACAAAGAAGATTAAGATAAATATAAGGATCCACTACAGTCCCATGGTAAGGCACAGACCTTCTCAAATCGCCGGTTCTGGATTGAGAAATTCAATAAGTAGGTAATTACTTCATGTAGTGCTGTCTCGTCTCACAGAAAAGAGCGTGACAGAACGTTACGTTACGTTATGTTACGTATGTATGTGCCTGTATGTAAATGTTTATGTTACTTAAGTATTAACTTAGTGAAATTCTCGAGTCAGAAACCGGTCCCTAGGCTTAATGGCCAGGCGTGCTACGGATTTGAGAATCCAGATGCTTTCATCAAAGTATCTTGAAATGGTACTTGTAATCGGTATGGCACCTAAAACTTGGCTGATGCGCTAAAGCATCGTTCTTTTTGATTGGGGCTTGTCTTGACCGCTGACGTGCTCGCTTGCCATGTCTACAATATTGACTTATAGTTCTTATAAAAGTTCTGGTGGTTGCCAAGAGATTCTAAATGTACGAATATTAAAACCTCTACTTATTACTTATTCTACTTATTGTAACTTAAGACTTGGATGCGTAAGAAGCGACTAAAGGAAATACAGGAGTGGGCAACAATGCTTTTTGCGAACTAGAGTACACGTCTACTGTGACTAAGAAACAAAATACCTTATGAACAGCATGCGTTCTAGGGAGGAGCAGACACAGTACGTAGTGGACGGAGATGGCCGATGACGAAGGCTTCAGTAGAAAATGTATTCCCTTACTAACTTTGTTCCGGATACAGTTACTTGTCTTTTTGTCGGAAGAGTACGACCACGTCAGAGACGAGCAACCGCCGACACGAGCTCTGTCTTTTCTCACCATGATTAAGCTCTGCAAATCAGAGCGAAACCTGGTCGGACTCTTAAGACAAAAAGTGAAGTAAATATAACTGGAATAAAGGAATCCCTCCACCCACTGGACTTTACCACTGGTTGGTGGACGGCAAGGAGAATTAATTAGTGGACGGGTCATTCCCTATTAGGTACCCCTCCACCCACTACACAATGATGTGCGTACCTAGTAATCGATTAATTCGATAAATTCAAACAATTTGTAAAAAAATTGGTTGTTTGTTCATAATGTCTAGTGCTTACGAAAGATTTAGTTAAAAAATATATTTCCTTTTCTGGAGACTGTCATCTGGTATAGCTAAGTGACGTTGCTGTAGTTGTAGGCGCATATATGGAGAACTGTTTGTGTACGTGTTTAGCCTTCAGATAACTAGGTACTTACCTAAAAGAGGTAGGATACAGATCCACAAAATACGACGCCAGAATTCCCATGCCCAAGCAGGTACACGTGAACACCACAAAGAAGAACACGCTGGAAATGGGCTCCGGCATCAAGTTGATCAATATTGCACTCGAAGCTGATATGGTTAAGACTGATATTAGCACAACGCGCCGTCGGTTGGGCAAGTAGGAGATGACCAGGTTGAGGAATGAGAAGACAGCTTGGGAAGCGATGAGTGTTAAAATGGTGTTGTCTTCGACGGAGCCGTGGCAGAGCGCGGGTGGCTGAAATGACAAGAAAATTTTGGTAAGAACCGGCTTATCGGCGAATTTTTTATAGGGCCATGTTTGTGTCCCACTGCTAGGTAAACGTCTGTTTGTAGCCACCTTCTTCCAACCCGGCTGCGCTTAGTCGGTCACTATTGATTTTGCTTTAGTATTAAGTAATTGATCCACTCTGGCTCTGAAAGAAGACCAGTGCCCTAAAAGGCTACTAGGCACAAATGAGCCAAAACGACGCGTGCATAAGTTTATAAGAGTCCTTCGAGTCGACGTTTGCGCAGTACTTTCCAGTGGTGTCGCATCTTCTTTCTGCTATTCACTAATGATCTCAACCAAAATACCTTTTACACCACACGAAGACAGGTCTTACCAATAAAAAGCCAAAATATAATTATTTCCTTTGTACTTGAATAGTGAGCTTGAATAGTGAGGCTACTACATACTACATAAACTTGAAAATTAGGTCTTTCTCTCCATCCCTACGACTGACTCCTAAGATTTTGGTCAGTCGATTCAGTTACCGTCACGCATCAGTCAACGGTATTACCCGGACTGCCATAATTTTGAAACCATAACACAACGTACACAATCTTTTTAAATGTTTTGAACCTTAAATGCCCTGAAATAAGGTAACCAGATAAAAGTATCAGAATCACCCAGACTGAAGTAGTTGTGCAAATCAAAACCGAAGGCTACCAGCGGGTTATGAACCCATGGCTTTGGCATAGTAATCAAAAATATAAATTACTGACTTAGCAGTCAATTTCTTTTCATGTACTCTAAACACGCCCAACAGCAGAGCTTCACATTCTTTTGGGGAGAAAGTAGGCTTTAAATACCACGCATGCCCACCACGGATTACCCGGCCATACGAACTCCGTATCCTTCTGCTCAACCTACATCTACCTGATTGGGGATTAACCAACAAATCATGACTACTCACTCTCTGCGTTACTGTAGTATTGACAATCGTTTCATTGTCAACAAGAGTATGATGACGAGCGTCAACGATGGCAGGTGAAGAGCTGATGAGACTGCAAATGTTTCCCCGGCTGTCGCCCTCCTTCGGGGAGAGACGCACCAGATTTAATATATGTGGTAGCCACACCAGGAAACTGTTGTTCCTGTGAAGAGTTATTAGTGGTATTAGAAGAGCTATGTGTGTTATCACCAACTAGATCATGTGACATACATGCCATGGCATTCCTGTGGCTTGCCAGTTTCACTGTCGGTTCCAAAGAAATGAAGAAAATAGATAAGGAATATAATAGAAATATTAAAAGCCCTCTTGAGCCATTATCGTTTATCAAAAGATTACACAAAACAATTCAAAACAGTCAGAAAATTTTGACTAAAGTGTGCGATCAACCAACTAACTTATTTACTTGCTTGTAGCTGGCATGCTTTCTACTGCATGCGATGTACGGACGGTATCTTGACACATTATATGTGAATGGTGTGTACTTATCTGCAACTGGCCAACGTTTGCGCCAGTAACTAGCATGTATCAACCGCTTCAATGATAAGTTATTTTAAGTGAGCTCACGTGATGTAAACTACGGAGACGATGAAGAACAGCTGAAGAGTCCGCCGCAGGTACGGGGCGCGGAATAGCGGCGCGCTCTGCTCCCACAGGTTACGGAGCAGCGAGCGTCCTGCCACGGGCAGGTTCTGAGAGGCCACTAGAGACGTCAGCTGGAATGGCAAACAGAGACTTGTTTGAAGAAAACGGGCCAATCAACGCCATTGAAAGGAATGGTACACGAGCCAAAATAATCGAAGGTACTGAAGACCTTCTAATTTTGGGATTTTGGGAGCCTTCCAATTTTTTTTAATGGTCACTGTTCCTTTTTTCTTCTTTCCTATTAATAAAGTAGCTTAAATCCTCTTGACTCGTGTCACTAGATGGTGCTAGTGACGCGTAACATAATCAGCTGGTTGAGCTCAAAATTATTTTTACTAAGTACTTACATAAGTGAAGTAAAACGTTCTTTATTAATAATAATGGTTACATACAACAGAGTGCTTAGTGCGAGTTTTTTTAACTACTCGATCGCGTTAAAGTAAACTCATATTCTATAGGAGTGAGAGTGACAAAGCGCGCCACCTAGTTGTCTCTTTGTCACTCCTATACAAATTGCAAACGCTCTCGCTATAGAAAGTGAATGAAAAAACTCGCACTAAGCACTCAGACAGCTTACTGTGGTCAAATTCGTTCTTTTTTTAAATACTGGCCGCTAATATTTTTCTCTTATATACGTTAGTGTTTTGTTTTTGTTGGGTTTAAAATGTCATATCGCAGAAAAAATGGAACTCACTCGTGAAAATATTCGTGCTATGATTTATTACGATTTTCGACGTGGTTTAACGCAACAACAGTGCGTAGATCAATTAACTTCGACTTTTGGTGGTGAAGCTCCATCAAAAACGACTGTGTATCACTGGTTTAGTGAGTTTAATCGCGGGCGCAGTAAGCTCACGGACGAAGTTAAAGAAGGTCGCCCGAAATCGGTGGTTGTGCCACAAAATATTGAAGCTGTGCGAAAACTAATAATGCAAGACCGCCATGTTACGTATCGCGAGATAGAGGCTATTCTGGGCATATGTATGTCGAGCACTCATAGGATATTACATGAACATTTGTCTGTAAAAAAAATTTGTTCGCGTTGGATCCCGCACAACTTCACTCAGGATCAAAAAGATGCTCGCGTCGAATGGTGCAAGAAAACCTTAAAAAAATTCAACGGAGGCGACTCAAAATCTGTTTATAATATCTACACAGGTGACGAATCCTGGATCTACGCGTACGATCCCGAAACTAAACAACAATCAACAGTTTGGGTGTTTCAAAATGAGCCGAACCCTACGAAAGTGGCTCGTTCAAAAAGCACTGTAAAGCAAATGGTGGCCTGCTTTTTTGGTATTAATGGCCATGTGGCTACAATACCACTGGAGAATCGCAGAACGGTTAATTCGGAGTGCTACACGACCATTTGTTTGCTGGAAGTATTTGAAGAAATACGCCAAAACAACCAGCGACGCAGAATCATACTTCACCATGACAATGCCAGCTGTCATACATCTCAGGAAACAACTACATTTTTGGATGGTCGAAAAATAGAATTGATGGGTCATCCACCGTACGGACCTGATTTGGCTCCCAATGATTTATATGTATTCCCAAATGTAAAGAATAAATTACGTGGTCAACGATTTTCGACCCGTGAAGATGCCGTAGATGCGTTCAAACAGCACGTTTTGGAGATACCTCAATCAGAGTGGAAAAAGTGTTTTACAAATTGGTTTCATCGAATGCAAAAGTGCATCGATCATAGTGGAGAATACTTTGAAAAACAATAACAGCATATTTAGCCATATACATTTGTTTATTTTCTCTATTCCGCATACATAGGTAGCAGCCCTCGTACAATAAAGAATATTCTATTATCTACCGACATGTTAAAATTGAAATTTCTCGCTAGTCACATTTTGCCAACGCGGTAGACCAAATTGAATCACAAGTTGAAGTTGTGATTGATACCCATAGATTAACCCCCGGTTTGTCGTACACTAACAAGCTGTTAATCTACTGTTAACAGGTGTCAGTTGACCAAAGTGCATACGAAAAAAACGTGTGACAGCTTTGCTGTCAACAGTAGATTAACAGATTTTTAGCGATCGAGAAACCGGGGATGAAAAGGGATACTGGATTTTAAAATATTATGGCACTTATATGTCAAACTTTTGTCCTAATCTATGGTGTTTTATCTGGGACAAAAAGTTATTAACAAAATGTCATGCAATCCTGTCAATGCCTATTGGAAATATTTATAACCATTTCTTTTCCATTACAATCCCTGATTTTATTTGTAAAAGAAAAACTACAAGACGTCAAATATAACCAAGAAGATAAAATGTAATCCTATTGGAACGAAGCTGTACTATATCACGGAATGACCGATAGTGCTAAAACCATTGAACAGTATCTCGAGGGATGCCAAATAGTGGGCAAACCTGATGTGAACATCAATACTCACCAAGAAACTGTTGAGAAAGACGGTAAGACTATCAAAAGAATAACTACGGTTACTACTACCACGGAAGTGTACCATAATGCTAATAAAACTACGAAACTAACAAAAATAACCATCAAGACAGTCGTTGAAGACACACACACCGATGGTTCCGTCATTACCAAAACTAGCGAGAAAATTTCTCTTGCTGAAGAACTTCTTGAATCTTCACCTGTAAACACAGAAGTAGAAGCAGCACTAAAGGATCTGAAGGCGTGTGGAAAACCTGAAGAAAATGAATCCTCTAAAACTGAAGAAGTTCAGGAGAAAGGTGAAACCATACAACGAATTATTGTGACGAAAATTGTCAAAACAAAGTTTTGCGACAAAAATGGCACAGCAAGGAAACTCAAAACCGTAACGACCGTCACTACGACTAATAAAAAATCTGATGGATCAGGACAGACGTCCGTAGAAACTAGCATCGAAATTGCCTGTATATAGTACTTCATTTTAGATGCATACTGTGAACGTTTTTGAAATAATTATATCGAATATTGCATAAAACTTTGATTCTAATGGTCTCGCTATCTGAATTTCACCTATTCGCAAGTATTTTATTCATATGCTACTTTTATAATTTAATATATAAACTGAATAAGGCTTCTGAGTACGCGGAAACTTAGGAATGTTGATGAAACTGGAGGGTAAATTCCCGACAAACAGGATCAAGACAAGTGGCAGATACAGGTCTTTATTTGCCCCTCCAGGATACAGGCGTGTTTGTGTTAATTCATATCAGTCGGCCTCTGCCTGGGTGTATTTCTTTATCATCATCATCGGAGTATGGTTGCCCACTGCTAGATATAGGCCTCTCCCATTGCACGCCACTGAGCACGGTCCTCGGCTATTTTCATCCAGCTCTTGCCAACCGCCCTGCGAAGATCATCGCTTCACCGAGTTTGAGGACGTCCTACACTGCGATTATGCGGATGGTTACCATCAAAGTGGGTACCCTAGTTTGAGACCAGGACAAGTGGTTATATGACATCGATCGGCACAAGTTGACCTAAATTGGAAGCTGTCGCAATCAACCGTTTTGAGGCCCTACGCTCCACAAGGTGCTAAAGGACCGAAGAAGAAGAACAAGATTATTATGGGGTGTATATTTTTGAGTTATTTTTGTTTAAAAACACTTTTTTAAGGCAGCGTGCATGCTACTCGCCGAAGTTAAATCAGTGCCTGTCTATGGGTCCATTAAAATTGACTATGTTACACAAAAATTTACCTTCAACTCCTCCTTACTTCCTCTATGATTGACAGCGAAGATCCTCCGCAACGTTTCCATTGCCTCCTTTTCTCTGCCACAGTTGGCCAGGAACATCGGAGACTCGTGGAAGAAGTATATAGCGATGCTGCCAAGTCCAGAAGGTAAGGCCAGTATGATGCACAAAAGCCGCCAAGGTCGGAAGACGATCCCGAGCCATGGGATTGGGGTTGCGAAGTCTAGTTTTAGAGTTGGGTAGGCCAGTACTGAAAGGAGATAAGTTATTGTGAGATTTCCACAACGATCTTACACTTCTCTTTTCTTCTGACTGCTTCTTTGACCTAGCCATTAACTCGTTTGAAACTAAAAAAGAAATGGGTTCGATTTCTACTGGAGATCACCGTTCTTGACTTGTGCAAACGGCCTCTGTCTGCGTGTATTCCTATGCTTGTGATATCCTCACCTAACACAGGCTTTTTGCTTGGAATTAGGACAAGTAAACTGTTGTGTGGAAGGTGCGAATACACTACAATCATCTGCAACACTACAACGTGTGACATCACACAATTGGTCGATAGTTACCAAGATTTGGTTAATACGTTTTCGATTCCAACACATGGAAGTATGCGGAATCTTGGTTTTATTCTAGCAGGACTCCATGGATTGATTTACGTATCGATTCGACTTGATATCTACTCAATGTTTCTACAAGTTTATTTTGTATGAATTTTATTTTCACATTTTGTTTCTGTATTGTTCATGTCAGAATTTAAATTTGGTTAACAATTTCAATATATTTTTAAATATTTTTGTATCATTCCAGCGTTACGATGCCGTTTGCAATTTAGTTTTTGTATATTCTTTATCTGTGGCGTGCAACGGGAGAGAGACGCCTATGTCCAGCAGGCAGTGGACAAGCATAGGCCGATGATGATGATGATTCTTTATCCTAATAGCTCATTCTGGCTCATATTTAGGCGCATATTGCTGAGCACGGGTCCATTTGCCAAAACCTAAAATATTCTTCATGGTACACACTCCACACCATTATATTAAAAATGTATGAATTTTTTGTGTCTTGGCAATAAATGGAGTTCACTTTCACTTTCAACGGTTTCATCTAAATTACGGATTTCTCAAAGAACGTAAGTAATTGTTTTTTCTAAAACTTTTATATATGTCCATTATAATATATTTTATATAATATTTTATTTAAAGGAAAAATATTTACGAAAGGTTCATAGAGAAATTGTAGCGCAAATCTCATTAAAATATGTAAGCCAAGATTATTTTAACAATTAAATTCTTAAAAGAGAACATAATAAGAAACAAATTCTACGCGCAATTTTTATTCCTAAGCAAACCTGCTTAAAATGGAAATGAGCACCAACTTGCAGCAGCAGCTGGTGCGAAAAGCAGCAGACACGTCATGAGAAGCATGTACTTGTTCCTCATGCGTTTGACTGAGGACTCGCCCACTATCGTGTAAGCGGTGGAGTTAGCACCACAGGAACTGAAACCAGAAACAAAAATAACACTGAGCAAAACGAGCAATCAAAAAGTGATGTACGAGTAGCAGCCTTGCTGGAGCGTCATTCTGTGGCCTGGTGCTAAAAGGGCCAAAGTCAGATTTGGCCCAAAATCAGCTTTTGATGCCAAAGTATTGAAAAATGTATAAAGTTATTTGTGCTAAAAGGGTGTAAGTGCAACAAGAATATTTTCAAAGATGAATGTGTAAAGAGGCCAATGTAGGGTGTATGACTTTCTACCGGTATACTCGTAGTAGAAATTGGTAGTTTTAAAAGGGATGCACGGAGGACGGGGATTACTGACATTGGCCCTATTAGCACCAGGCCACAGAATTAATTTAAGATAGAGTATATACATACATATTCTCATGCCTGTATCCTAGAGGGGTAGACAGAGACCAGAGACTGCCACTTGCCACGATCCTGACATATCAGTTTCGTTTCAACATTCTGACGACCTCTGTGGCGTAGCGGTTAGCGTATCTGCTTACCATGCGAGAGGTCCCGGGTTCGATCCCCGGCTGGAGAGAAAAAAAAAAACTTCAGGTCTTTGATGTTTACATGTTTGTGACGTCGCTGTTTCTGGTTCCCACGACACAGGGTTTCCTAGTGTGGGGCCAGAAGCAATGTATGTGCTTGTGTGTAAATGTTTGTTTATGTTTATTCATTAGTCGCTGCATCCACGAACGCTTTTTGGGTACTTTTTATATTGCTTTTTACTAATACATCCCCTATTTGGTTGAACTTTCTCTGCCTGGCGCGTTCTTACCGGACCACTCTACTTCATCCCACTCACATTCACATTTAGTATAGATACCCACTCACGTTTAATATAGATATACCTACTTATTTCGTTATTTCGTATTTTTTCCTTCATCCTCTTTACATGTCAAAATCAACGCAACGTTCCTTTCTCAATTCTGGTCAATACATTTTATAATTAAATTACAATTTGCCCTTGGAACATACAATAGATGGTAAATAGTTACCTATGTTATAATCGAGAAGAAAATAGTTGTCCAGTTCTTTTCAGCAAAAATTTACAGACAAGGCTGTTTGTCCAAGAAAATATCAGTTTATGAATAGATTTCGGGAAATCCAGCTTTCGGATGGCGAATACCTATAGTAAAATGAGAGGAAAATAAAAAAAAAAATATTATGCAGGAATTGAAGAGTCTTCTGCACCTATGCTTTGTACCAATACTGATTATGATTCAAAAAGTTTTGACCCGCGGTCTTTTGTTTTTATTTTACTCACAAACACACTGAGAGGAACTTGATGCAAGCCAAGACGATCCAGTTGGTTGCAATGCTGCAGAGGCTTGAGAGCACGAAACCGACCTGCATAGACAGGACGAGCGTGAAACGGCGCCCGCGCGTATCCGACACGTAGCCCCAAAAATAACACACCAGAAGAATACCTAAGGAACAACAAAAAACAATTGACTTAAGGTATTGAAGTATCTGAAAGATTTTCTTACCTAATTTGTGTTAGAAATGAAGAAATATACAATTGATTTCAAGAATATTTAGAATTAAAAGTCAGAGTAATTTTTTGAATAAAAAGTCATGCTTTACAACAGTCAAATATTACAAACACAAAAATTAAAACTATGAATACACCCAGAAAAAAAAAACTAATCAAAATAAATTAATTGACATGTCACATTATATTATAACTAATAATAATTACACACACACAAAACGAATAAAATAAAATCAGTCAATCAAACCACCCCGAGACATATCCGAGCCAAAGGTTCCCATAACACTGGCAGCATTACCGCGCTGCACTGCCAGGGAAATCCGTTTAAGAATTAGAATTCAGAATTAGAAGAGTTAAGAGTCATATCTATTTCCTAATGTCCCACTGTCATTCCCATGCATCTGTCTATAAACGCCCCATAAGATGCCGGAAAAAGATCTTCATAATAGCAAAAGCCCCTGAATCCCCGTTTATTCTTTCCATTGCTCAGATTTACATTCATCACAATCCTGGATTATTCACGTCAAACCAAGTTTCATTGACATGACCAGCCAATATTAGACCAGAATATCAGTTAGCGAGAATAAGGCCCAGTTTCTCCAAGCTCTGTTAATGGTCTAACAGTCTGTTACATCTTCTGACGGACTGTTAAATGCTGTCGAGTGTCCCACCACGCTCTAATGGACCGTTAACTTCTTTAACAAAGCATCAAATCTAATCCTGGCATTGGAGGTCCGTTAAAACATTAACAGTCGATTTAGTTCCGTCAAAACTGTCAAAATGGACGCTGCCTACAATATTATTTTTGAAAATGAAGATGTTTTAGAAAATTTGGATAATTTGGAGCACGTTATACGCCGTCCTAATAAGATTTTCAAAACACAGCGTGACTACTTTGACGAATACGACGACCTGGGCATCAATTCTGTTGGTGCATTATAGTTCGATGACAGATCCACGGTCGGGTCACGCGACTTCTTTTTCCATACGATTGACGCCTACATTGCTTGATTTGAGTTTGCGCGTAGACTTGAAGCGGCAATGAAACTAAATCGCCACGTTCATCCAGTTGTCATTGTACTACAATGCATTAACAGAATCTAGGCCCTGGACTTCTGCAGCCATCCTTCGTGTTTCATAGAAGTCGTAACGGCGTCTGTTTTTTTTATTTTCCACTACATCTTTGTTCTTTGACACTAAATGGGTGAGGATATCCTATTCGTTAGCAGAAAAATTGCGTTATCGTGTTTTTTTAGACATCCCTTGTAATTTAATTTAGAAAACGCACGAATTTAACAAAATCACAACAAAACAAACCAGAACAATCTTTCCACAACCTCAAAAGCGTTGAACCACAAGTAAAGTAAAGTAAAAAAAGTAAAAAAATCGTTTATTGCTCATAACTTAAAAGTAAATACATTTTCCGGCGGCACCCATACTAGGAGACCCCGTATCGTGGGTACCAGTTTTATCACATTGTATTATTACGGCAACAATAATACACAACTTAAGTATCGTCTAGGACTTCCACAGACGCAAATGTTTGACGTTTGACAGGAATTTGAATGACTGGTTTGCGTTTCATTCACGTAATGCTTGATTTACTAATGGTCTGTTAAATTTAGCTCATAGGACATGAACATTTTAACATTGCTTTAACGTCCTTGTTAGTTTTGACGGCTGATTTATAAATGCCGCGTTTACCACTAACAAACAGAATTTGATGAAACCGGGCCTTAATGTTTGTTAGGTAACACCTCCTTTCAAACTGTCATGGACGAGTGTGTGCAAAAACCTTCTTGAGATTTTCACAATACCATTATCCCTGGTCACTATCAGAGTGTGTATTAAGTAACTTCTAAACGTCCCACGCACTGTAGGGCATTCACTTCACTCAGAGAGAGAGTATAATACGATGCATTAGGGCACACAATTCTTCGGAATATACGACTACGTAGTATACACAGAATTGCCTTAAAAAACTATGAATTGTTGTTGTTAAAAACGAAGACTAGTTTGCCGTCAATTTAGCCCAGATTTCTGGCTGCTTGAGGAAGGTCAAGCAAAAAAGGAAGTGGTGCGTCTTGAGGAAGGCC
The DNA here is from genome assembly GCA_947310845.1 of Yponomeuta plumbellus. NCBI lineage: Eukaryota > Metazoa > Arthropoda > Insecta > Lepidoptera > Yponomeutidae > Yponomeuta > Yponomeuta plumbellus. The sequence continues at coordinate 21,611,744 of OX371200.1, forward strand.
TATTTCAGTATTGTACGAGTGGACGAGTGGCCGGATTGATTGCTAGCTAGATAAACATGTCAATGTCCTCGAAACATACCGACAAACGGAACCGAGGTGAGGATTCCTTTCTGCGTTACATTGATGTTGAGGTCACAGGCCGCCGTGACCACTAGGGTGAAACCAAAGAGGTCTGCGCCGATGCCCAGAAGGATGAGCGCACATGTGCACACCAGACCCTTGTTGTAGAGGCCATCACCTGGAACGGGAACATACTTTTCATAACCTATTTGGCTATTGACTATCAAAACCACCAGAAATAGCCAGAATAACCAGAATAGATTGTGTCCACCATAGAAGGTTGCCGTACATTGTAAAAGATATGGTCCCAACATCAGCATTTCCTTTTTTGTAAATTTAATAATAATGGTCTAATATAGGATTTCAAATATAGAGACGGTCAGACCGTGAAGGAAGAAATATTGGCGAAATAAATTTATCACGCGTATGTGGGTTGAAGGGACAGGAAGGGTGAACGTATGTACTTTGATCAAGCATGCGTTCGCGAAGGGCAAATGACGCGAAAGAGGTTTTTCAAGATCATAGTAAAGAAAGGTTATCCCTGACGCCGGCGTACCCCTCCGAGATGCAGGCGTGGCATCCTATGTAACGTTATCTTAAAATGTAGGCATAGGTAGGAATGTCAGGCATATCTAATTTAATACATTCATATTTGATGCACAATATTAATAGCTGGTATATTTAGTAGTGTCTTTTTAAGAAAATCATTTCATCATTATAGTCTGTAACAGATTAGAGTCCACGTCTGTCAATGTCGATGTGCAAGTGACTGTACCTACTTTTGTAAATCGCAACTAGATAACTGTATGAAAAATATTGTGAGGAAAGCTGAGTGCTTAAAGTATTAGGACATCACAGCGCTGGAGATCTCAAATCTCTCTCTAAGAGAAGTCATGTGCCCTGCAGTGGATCGTCTATGGAGTGCACTACTGTAATATGACACACATATGATACATGACTTGAAAGTTATTTAAATTCAGTAGTTTTCCATAAAATAAATCATGACGTACCCGTTGACTCCAGTTTCAATTGGTTGCAATTAAGAATCATTGTAAGTAATAAGCGTATTCAGATCGGTCTGAAAGAAACACCAGAGATACAAAACCGTATTTCGCTGCATACCCCAGAAGTTCGGTTAGTATTTTGCGACATATCATTATGTCCCCACCGAGGGGCACGGGTCTTTTCCCTGAGGAAGGTATAGTCTATACTCCACCACAGGGGCTGGTATTACTGTCAGAAGTTTTCAAGCCGCCCTAAGGCCTCTGACTTGGCTTTACGTCTGCCATCTATCGACGGCAGCCGGCACCAACTGTTTAACGTACTGTAAGCACGGAACCGCTCGGAAAAAAATGCATTTTTTTGCCATTTTTGGTTATAGCAGTGCTGGTCACATCTGAACTACAGATAACCAATAAGATAAAAGGTTCTCGAGACGCAGCATGAACAGGCTATGCGCGGAGTCTCTGATGATTCACATCAGATGGCGAAAAGTCGAATTGTTATTGAATCATGTGTTGCTAAAACAACACAAATCCATTGAACCAAATTTTTGGGGAAGAGGAAAAAAGGATATGAGATTCAAAATCCTGCTGTATTTTTACTTTTTTTGTCGCTAAACCGTTCACGTAAATAGTTACCACTTACAATTTTGAGTCACATTTTGTAAAAATATTTTAGTGTGAATGTTTTTTTTTGAGCATTTTATGAACTGGATATGTGTTGTTTTGCAACAACACTACTTAAAATTGAAAGAAAAGGTAACAAATTTATTACTAGAAACTATAGCTTTAGAAATAAGTATGTACTTAATGTAATAAAAATCTAAGACACCTCTACATCGTCTTTCTCTGTGGTTGGCCAGTTGAAAATTTCTTCATAGAAGTTTTTAATATGGTCCTCGTCTGGCATGTAATTCTTTAATTTTTTTATTTTTTTTTCTTAATTTATATTTAATGGTTTCTTACCATCTGGATAGGCAGTCATCAAAACTTGCGGCAGAAATTTTGGTTTTGCCATGTGATGGCAAAACACAATAGCTGGAGGTGTGTTGTTTTGGCACAATTCTGTGCTAAGAGCAACACGTTTCTACTATCCCTTTGCAACCGAGCTATCACAACCGTGCAATTTTAAAAAAAATCCTGATTCCATACAAATTAACTTTTCGGGACGCAACCGGCATCGATCGATCGTGCATTTATCAGTTTTACCTACAAAAAATACTGCAAGGTGCGGCGCCTCACTTGTCGGCGACCATTGGCCACAGATTGGCTCGCGAGCTGCTGGTAGAGAGTTCTGCGTATTTTGGCGGTAAACGTGCTTCACGTAAAGTACCGATAGTTAATAATTTTGTTTGAAGCCTTATAATAATTAAGTTCGAATGTGTACAGGAAGCGTTGTAAGATGTTTTTTATTACTACAAAGTTAGTTTATAGTCATAGAATATGGCTGGAAAAATGTAGTTGCACGATCGTGCAGTTACTTTTTAGGCGGACTAGCAGTAAAGGGATTTTTTGGTTATTTTTCTTGGAGTCTATGGCATACAAAAACAAGGTATTTTAGCCAAGATGGTTAAATTTTTAAAAATAATTTCTTCGGTTGCAAAGGGCTATGAAAACCCCATGGGATTTGTGTGATTTTTGCAGCAAATGTGGCTTTAGGGTCATACAATCGAATACCGTTGTAAAGCGAAATTTGAAAAAATGGTTGCTTGTGTTGTTTTAGCAACACATGATTCTATTATGATGAAGGAAAGCCGGACCACAAAAAAACTACTTAGTATTACGATCTAGAACTAAACCCCTTAAAGGCTATACATATATCTTAATAGATCACATAACAGTCAACAAGAAAAGTGAAGAAGACTTCCAGAAAGAGAACAAAGCTTGTTACTTTCACAACACTCAATTCATGACGTCGTAAATGAAAACATCGAAGGATTTGATTCACTTCGCAAGTCGTGCTGAATCATTCTAATGCCCTTTGCGATTTCACGATGCAGCGTGACTTTTCAGAAATTATTAAATTGACAATGCTGATATAAAAATTATAAGTAAAATTCATTTAAAATTTGCATAAAATTTTAAAGATGTTTGTAATCTTACTGCACTAAAATGCAACGAATGAGATGAGTCGCCATTTTTCACAATAAGTCAATAATTATCTAGATTCTCTTTTGTCACTTCAAAAAAATTTGAGTGTCAAACTCTTGCTTATCGTGAAGAAAAACGTCGTGAGGAAACCTGATTGTCTGTCGTGTTCACATATCTCAACGCTTGAAACTGCGCTTGTGGGCACGCGTGTTAATTAAGCCCATAGCCTCTCTCTCTCAGAGAAGACCCGTGCTCTGTAGTGGGATGTAATCGGCTGCCTATTGGATTCAGATACAGACTTCTGGCCCTACAATTGGATACCCTGTGTCGTGGGCACCAGAAACAGCGCCGTCACAAACATGTAAACATCCAAGACCTGGGATTTTTTTGAACAGACTAAAGAATATTCTGCCCATAATACCAATGAAACGGTTTTCACTTTCTGTGTTATTTTGTATTGGCCGCCGTACCGGTTGCCTCCAGCGCGTCTTCGACCGAGGTCGGCTCCATCGGGTCTGCTCCATGGGTAGCGACCATCGGGGCCGCGTCGCGTCGCTTACTGAATGAAAGCTCGCGCGCCAATTCAAAGTCACGGCCAGGCTGCGCGCACACTGAAACGGCTGAAACGCGCGCTTTGTTCGGTTTTCGGATTTTTGTTATGTGTATTGGTACCGCTTCCAACTGTTCTTTTTGGAAATCCATGGAGGAGGCCTATGTCCAGCAGTGGACTTCTTGTGGCTGAATGATGATGATGATGATTGGTACCGGTTGCCTCCACGAGTTAGGTCGGCTCGACGATAGTCGCAATGTCGGGTTGGGCGTGAGTTGCGAGCATCTGGGCCGCGTCGTGTTCTTTGTGATATTTCTCGCGCCATTTCAAAGTCACAGCTAGGTTGTCCCTTATCGGTTTTCAGATTGTTGTCGTGTATCGGTTACTGTTACCGGTTGCCTTCAGCGCGAGCTCGGTCGGCTTGGCGTGAGTCGCAAGCAAACTCTGCGTAAGCACGCGTGCCAATTTAAACTTACTAGGCTGCCCGAACTCTGGAACGGCTGATCCGCGCGTTTAGTTTAGTGCCTGGGTGACCGAGCTTTACTCGGTACTTTTTTTGTAATATAAAATATGTAATATAAAATTAAAATAATCCTTTTTCAATAAAAAAGAACTTGGAAAAAAAACATCATGACTCGAACCGGGTCTCTTGAAATCGGCCCGAAACGGGTCGCCCGTTTTCCTATCAGAACTATCCCAACCTTGCAGATAAACGCGAAATTTACCTCTGTATGTTATCATAGCAAATTTCAATTGGCTTAAAACACGGATAAAACAACGTTTTCTAAAAATGTTACCTAGTTAGATCAATTAAACGCCCCCGAAAGCATCTGCCTACAAAATTTCGTGAAAATCGTTGGAGCCGTTTCCGAGATTCTGATTATATATAAATATATATATATATACAAGAATTGCTCGTTTAAAGAGATTAGATTAATATAAATCGGAAAGTAACTAATAAACTGTATGCAAAAATATTCCCTCTTTCAATATATTCCAAGTGTTTGCGGACAAAATTTAGTGGAATTTTTATAAAAATACTTGTTGAGCTATGAAAGAAATAATATTTGTGATTTTATATTCTTCTTCTATTGCCTTGGTTCAGCCACCGTTTTCTAGCACGGTTTTTCTTTTTCTTAACTGTCAAGCTGTTTTTCAATACTCTAAGCGCTTTTCCACCTCACTCTGCGTTGAGCTGAAAATAAACTGTCATTCTTTCAATGCGCGTGGAAAGTACTGAAACGCGATTTTGTCTCACACTTTCCATCCACTGCCTGTTGGCTACGTAAGGCATATGCTTTACTCCCTGCGGAAGTATCAATGGAAGACGAAATGGGTGATGTAATAATTCTATGATGGCGTGACGGGCATCGTGCCAAAAAGGAACGGAATTGCTCAGACGTAAGTACACAAGGTTAGAGCAGGCGTCAATTCTGTATCAAAATGGACAATAGTGGGATTCGTTGTCACCGAAAAAACACATCGTGAGGAAACCTGCTACTGGGTGTTTGAAAAGACATAATATACGCAAGAGAAGGGTTCTAATCGTCGTCGATACGTATCATAAATATTTCTATTTAGGGATCATTTCACAATTGCGTAAAATTATCAGGTACTGCTTGTAAGTTAAAGCTGTACTTGTTCGTAAACTATTGTAATCAATTTTTATATGTGTGTTATTTTACATCCTACTTGCGCCTGACGGAGATACCGTTCCGGGTTTTATTCCAGAGTTTTCCTTCTCCTAAAGGGATTGCAACCCAATGCTAATGAGGTGCGAGCGATAGCTGGGACAAACTCGGTGTGGACAGAGAAGCCTGGAGAGCGAAGGTTCGGGAGGGCCGTAAGACCTGCGACGAAGTATGGTGCTCGGCACTGGCGGACAAAAGAGCCAGGAGGCACCAAATCCGTACTTACGCGACTCTGTGTTATCTATAACCACAAACAAATGTTTTATTTATCTATTTATCTTCTCCAATGAACCTCTGAAAATTCAGAACTGCGACACCAAAATGTATGAATACTTCTTTCGCAATTTTGAAGTTCGGAAACACACCAACGTCATTCGCGGCTCGACAGCCACCGCCACCGCGACCGCGACCGCATTGGTGTGTTTTCATCATCATCATCATCATCAGGCTATCTTAGTCCACTGCTGGACATAGCCCTCCCCTAGTGAGCGCCACAGCGCCCTGTCTTCAGCTTGCCGCGTCCAGCATCTGTCTGCAGTTTTTCGCAGATCGTCATCTCACCTGGTCGGAAGGCGTCCTACACTACGTTTGCCAAGTCGCGGTCTCCACGTTCTTCGCGGAATATGGCCAGCCCATGGTGTATTTTATCCACTGGTTTTATCCATTGTTATTGTTTAAAAGGTAGAGTTACTTCCTCTCCTCTTTTGCGGGAAGGGAATTCTATTCACGCTTTATACCTACGTGTTCTTAAGAACTCGCAAAAAATAATAGCCGTTTCTCTTGTAATCTGTTGGGTTCAGATCTTGAAAAGAACAATTAAAAACCATTCTGAAGGCAAGCTTATCGGCCCACCAAATTCTACAGGTTAAAACCATTCTCACTCAGAATGTTGTTTGTTAAGGCGTCTAAGATTATATTATAGATAATTATATCTTACTAGATGGAAGTCGTTAAGCCAAGTCAGAGGTCTTAGGGCGCCGTGAACACTTCTGGCAGTAAGACCAACCTCTAGTCTTACAAGCCTCCATCAATCCGGACTAGGCCCTCGTGATGGAGTATGGCCTGTAGCTTCCTCAGGGAGAGACCCGTGACCTCGGTGGGGACATAATGGGTTGATGATGATGTCCCGGCAAACTTCGTACCGCCAAAGTTTTCGTAAGGTTTCCATATTTTTTCACCATTCAATCCTTCCCTGGAATTCCACAAATATAAAAACCCAAAAATCTGACAAATCAGTCCAGTTCTCTAGTTTTAGTGAGACTTACAAACAGCAATACATTTGTAGGAAGATAATTTACTTCGAATATGCAAGTACCAAGGCAGCCGCTACCTACATTGAAATTCAGCAAATATAATCACACTAATATTATAAACGTGAAAGTTTGTGTGTGTGTTTATATGTTTGTCAGTCTTTAGCGCTGAAACGGCTGGACGGATTTTAATAAAATTTGGTATGGAGTTAGCCGATACCCTGGATTAAACCATAGGCTACGTTTTACCGCGGGGAAATATCTTATTCCTACGGGAAAATCGATGAACCGCGGGTAACACCGCGGGGCACAGCTAGTGTACATTGTATAGATGTTGAAATACATAAATGACTGATTTATGTTGTGATATCTACATATGATATTGACCCCCGTGGTGGAGTATGGCCTATACCTTCCTTAGGGAAGAAACCCGTATCCCTCGGTGGGGACAAATGGGTTGATGCTTTCAATAAATGCATTAACTCATAATTATTGTTTAGAGCAACATGTGACATTTGTGAATCGGTGCTCAGATAACAAATTCAGGCGTTCTTGTTTTTTTTTTTTTAACCTTTATTCATCATCATCAAGCCATTATGTCCCCACCGAGGGGCACGGGTCTCTTCTCTTAGGAAGGTACAGGCCATACTCCACCACGGAGGCCAAGTCCGGGTTGGTGGAGGCTTGAACGACTAGTGGTTGTGTTACTGTCAGAAGTTTTCAAGCCGCCCTAAGGCCACTGACTTAGCGTAACGACTGTCATCAATCGACGGCGGCCGGTAATGAATGAATAAACGAATAAACGTTATTTTTTATGAGTGACTTAATTTATTGTGTCAAAAACATAGGTTACCGGTTGTAGTTGCTTACATCTAGATCGCCATGATTATAACTGCAACCGCATTTCGGCCCCCTTCAATATTTATGTATTTAAACAGTGCTACCCAGTTAAAAGCACGTTAACTGATAGGTAAGGTGCCAATGATTATTTATACCTACCCAAAATCACCCCTACAGGGTATTTAATATTCTAAATTTTCAGGCAAATGGTACTAGCGATGGCTTAGCGGTCACAGTGGCCTGAAGTGTTCTCCCGCGTATAAATTATTTAAAATATAGTTAAGACTCAAAAGAACTCTGTGGTGTGAATAATTTTGTGTGTTGTAATAAATTTTTATTTAAATAATATAAATAGACCAATCCAATAGTGTTAAAAAGTAACAAAACTGTAAAATGGGTTCAAACGAGTACATACTATAGCAACTTGTGTTGTCGTTGTGGATAACCAAAGCTTTCATAAGGCTGTACATTAAAAGTGGAAAGACTTATTAATACTGAGAGATAAGTGGGTCAAATTCCTGACTGATTAGTCATCGTTGTAAAGTCTACAAATACTAAACATATTCACCTCAATCATCTAAGTAACAGTGGACCAGACGTTTAAGGTCTTCGCACATTATAACAACTCCACGCCAACGCGGCAGCAACTCTACTCACACTCTCGGTGAGTAGTCAACTAGTTGATCCACCCAATGGTCACTAGTGGACAACGCGGTGTCAACGAGTGGACAACGCGGTGTCAACGAGTGGACAACGCGGTGCCAACGAGTGGGTTATTCAACAGACAACTCGTCTAACCTCAGTTTTCGGTTGAATTTTGACCAAAGAAGTCGTGTTGCTTATGAAATGTCGAACTTTACATTCAGTGAACTGGCGATTATAGCTATTATACTTGATAATGAAAATGAACGAAACAGCAGGAAAAGAAGATATTGGGTACATGATATGTTGCGACAAAGGAAATCAGAAGGGGAATATTGGAATATCCGGAAACGTCTGCTAGATGACGAAGAAAAATTCTATATCTATTTCCGTATGCCGAGATACTTGTTTTATTATGTACTTTATTAATATTTTATTGAGGACGACATCTACAAAAGAAACACGCAATTTAGAGAAGCTGTATCACCGGAAGAAAAGCTGGCAGTGACATTAAGGTAAGCAATAAGAAACTTTTTTATAATTTATATGTATTTATTTATATATCAAGTTAAAGGATAAATCAAAGCAAAGCAATTTTACTTTAGTTGTGTTAAGAAGAACCATCAACCCTCGATTCTTCCATAGGCGTTGTATTTTGCTGTTGGGTACTAGCGGTGCTACTACCGGTAGTACCTGCATTTAGGTTTTGAGTTGTGTAGCCAGAAGTTCCTGGTGCAAAAAAATCTTCATAGTAACAGTTTCGATTATTTTGCAGTTCTTGTATTTCAGCTTCCGAAACTAAATTAAAATTCTTGACTTTAAAAGTGCTTGATTATAGGTAGATAATTTTTTTACTGTGCTAGAAATACTTAAAAAAAAATTATCCATTTCGTCTTTCTGCTTTCCATCTTCATCGTTTTTGTTTTTTAATAAATATTCCATTAAGACCGCCGATGCACTTGTTTCTTGCAATTTCTTTCGTTTCGTCGTTTTTGGAATGTCAGGAAACACTGATCTAGATGATTCGTACATAGACACCGAAGATTCAGGACGCTCCGAGGTAATTGACGAGTCTTGAGATTCTTCATTATTAGTCACATTGGCAAGAATTTCCGCAGCAGATAAGCTATTTTCATCATCACCATCATCTGTGTTGTCCACTGACGTCACTGTAGACCGTTCTTTATAATGTGGTAATAAAAAAGACATTTCAGTTTCATATTGCCATTTTTTATTAGTATTAGCACTCTGACCACTTTTAGTTGCTTTCTTTTTAATGGCTCTTCTATGATATTCCCTTAAGTTTTGCCATATCTTCTTACATTCTGACGCTGTAACAAAATAATATAAATATAAAGAAAAATTGGTTGTTTCAGGTACTTGATTAGTGGCTGTTCATTTAGGACTATGAGTTCAAGCTTTCGGTTAGGCGAAAGTACCATCCGGTCGATATTAAAAGATGTGTGCAATGCGATTATAAATAAAATGAAGGGGAAGTTCATGCCCACACCTACTACCGAAGACTGGAAAAGAATCGCAGATGGTTTCAATAAAAAATGGAATTTTCCAAACTGTATAGGTGCCATCGACGGCAAACATGTAAACATAATTGCCCCTCCTAGCAGCGGCTCGCTATTTTTTAATTATAAAAAACACTTCTCTATCGTCCTCATGGCTATCGTCGATGATAGATACAGATTTATAGCTGTCGATATAGGGGCCTATGGCAGGAATAGTGATGGTGGAATTTTGGCATCGTCAAGATTAGGAAGAGCGATTGAAATGAATACATTTAATATTCCAACTGACACACCATTACCTGGTACTGAAATAATAATGCCACATGTTTTTGTAGCCGACGAAGCGTTTCCTTTAAAAAGGAATTTATTGCGACCATATCCACGTTCAAGTGGCATTTCAGAAAAGGAAAGAATATACAATAATCGCTTATCGCGAGCTCGCAGAGTAGTTGAAAACGCGTTCGGCATCTTATATCAAAAATTTGGAATTTATAATAAGAATTTGCATTTACACCCAAAATATGTTGATATTGTGGTCTTTGCGACGTGTATTTTACACAATGTCATGCGGTGTTATAATATAACATCCGATGATGAAGTCAACACAAGGCAGAGTTCGGCCAATAATGATGATGAACAGAGATTACTAAGTACACTTCCAGAAGATATAAGTGAATCTTCGGCATCTGCTTTTGAAACTCGTGATATGTTTGCAACTTATTTTCAATCTCCCGAAGGACGAGTTCCGTGGCAGCATTTAACCCTTAGCTGGTATCGGGGGTCAAAAATAACCCCAGTGCCACATATTTTCTATAATAACTATGCAGTATAATCACTCACACTCGTGCGCATCTATGTAATCTCATTTCATCGCAGTGTGCGACAGGCGACGGAAGCGCGTCGCTGAGTTATTGTCGAAAACGGAGGTACGTACACTGTTGGGGTCAAAAATCACCCCCGATACCGACGGTAGTGGTATTAGTGTAATGCAATTTTATAGCTTTTTATCACTTTTTCATAACCATGTCCGGCATTTTGTCCAATGACCAAATTTATCAATTTCTGGAGGACGAAAATGACGAGTCTGGTCCAGAAAATAACCCTGCAACTACTTGCGATCAGGAAGAAATCAACGATTGTGAAGAAACAGAAGCGGTCAGTTATTCTGAAGATATTGCGTTAGAAGCTGACGTTAATTTCGACTAAAATGTACCAAAAAGTGTAGCCAATACTTACTTTTCATAATTATGTAAAGACCATACGGCCAAAGCGGTTACATGCACTAAATGCTAAACTTATTGTGATAAAATATATGCGTATAAAGAAGTGCTTTAGTAGTAAGATGTCATTTTTTTGTATTTGATTGTCTAAAGAAAATTTTCTTATTTTTGTTATGTAGACTATATAAGAAGATTATAAAAAGAAGATTATTTGTGTTATGTGTAAGTTTTTATTATAATAATGGCTCCTAAAGTCGAGTCTTTGAAAATTTGATAAAAATATTAGAGGTTAGATTATGTTCCAAAAAAGCCTGATTTATTCTCTAAATGTTTAATATATCTTGTTTCAAACAAAGATTGTAAGTTGTTTAATTGATTAAATAACAAAATGATGACAAAAATTAAATATCTCTATGTTTTCTTGATTTACTTTAAATGGGGTCACTTTTCACCCCCGACACCTACTACGTTACTGATTTTAGAGATACCAGCCAAGGGTTAATATAGATCATGGATAATTAATATGTAATAATCATAAGAAGTTGGTTATAATATTATTGGCTTATTAAGAATATTAAACAAGTTTCTATACTAAGGTGGGATTTTATTACTGATTACCTATATTAAATAAACGTAAGTAGTGATGCTGGATGGAATGATTGCGAATGATTCCTTTCGAATAGTTTCGAATAATTCTGAAATAATACGAAACATTCGGAATAATTCGAACGTCGGTGAAAGGCCACGTCGGTGGCGCCATCTCTGTTCCTAAGGGACGAACTTGGTTTATCCTTGTATCAAATCGTTTATTTTGGTTCCTATATGACACATATGGGAGAATGACACGATTGACGTTACTGACACACGTACACATAGGCAACCACGTATCATTTTTGGCTGCATGAAGTATACTAATATGTCTTGCAACCAAAAATGATACGTTGGGTCAGTAACATCAATCTTGTCATTCTTTATGCAAAAAGTGATAAATTCCAACAAAATTTACAGCATAACACTCTAGGGTCGTAGCAACAAGACTGCGTGAAAGGAGGGTGCACTGACTCGGATTTGGACAAACTTATACTAAGACACAGAAAAAACAAAAACGTTTGGTGTCTGCTAAAAAATATTGTGTAAGAGGCGATTTTGAACTATTTTTAATGAAAAAACATCGCAAACTAGTCATTCAAATTGATGATTTATAATAATATTGATGACTGATGACTTGTTATGGTTTTACGTGTACGTTTTTGACTCGGGAAGTAAAGAAAATGAAAAATCGATTTTCTCGAAAACTAATGGATTCCTGTCACTAAAACTTTGTGAGTACATAGCTAAGGACCCAAGGACGCTAGTCTTTCGATTCCCCACGCACCTTCGGTGCGTGCGCAATCAAAAGACTAGCCTCAAAATATGATGTAGGTATGATAAAATATGATGTAGCTACCTATACCCGATGTTTAAATAGGTGTAGGTATACCTATTACCTATATATTATGTACCTATGTGTGTGTGGTGCATGCGGAAAATCGTAGGTACTGTAACTGTACAATAACATACCTACTTTTTGGATGTAACAGGTTGAATTAAATTTTCTCAAAATGTACTTTAATGAAATGACTTATAAGTTTTAACATTATTTTTAATATCTATTAGAATCACACATATTTATTGGTTCGATAGCTGAATTTCTGTAGATTATGGCAAAATTAATAACTCAATACCAACACTGAAAACGTCACAAATATAAATTAATTATGTTAAAAATTCTTACCTGGTTGCGACAATACAATAGCGATTTCATTCCATGCCTTTTCCTTCTTATGTACGTCACTATATTTCGAATCACTAAGGTCGTATAGTAGCGGATATTTTCGCACTTCTTCTATCAACTTTTCTTTCTGCATGATTTTCGAAAAATATTACCGTGTACCTACCGCTTATCAACGTGCACTCCGTCCTTCGATTCTATAGTGAATGATGGCGGGCGGGGGGAAGGCACGGGGCGGACGGGTGGCCTGGCAAATGGTTGCCCGTCACGAGTCAGTCGCAAACGCATAGTCGTTGCGTGGACAACGTGTGGTCGTTGCGTGGACGACGTGTTCTCATTGCGTGACAAACGTGTCGGGGTCAATTGACCTTTAGTGTACGATGCGTAGGCCACTCGTTGTACACTACTTTATAATCATTTTTTGAAATTAAACCTTGAACATATGACACAGGGCTTAAATATCAATGTCTAGCATAGAGTCGAGTCGCCGGTGAGTTGTTATAATGTGCGAAGACCTCGGCGACTACTGCAAGTAAATATATAGACGATGAGTTCGAACCTCAGTACTGACGGACTCTTTTGCTTCGTTTTTAAATTGAAATGCTATGACCTCCTTCGCTTTTTATTTCTTACACTAGCAGGACATAGAAATATAATAATCAATAGAGAGAAGCAAAAAGCACTACAAAAGTTGCAACAAATGCTCACCAGAGCCTTCTTGAAAAGAAACAACGCCATCTTTCGTCAAAATTAAAAACTGAAGTTGAGTTGAGTTATTAAAAACTTAAGTTGAGAGAAGTCATTGAGTTAACTAAAGTTCAATAAACGCTCACCAGAGGCGCTAAAAGCAGAAAAGCTAGTGACGGGACTTTGCCTATCCTTGCCGACAAAATGAAGTGTAAAGTATGCTTGGAATATATCTTCGGCACAGAGCTCCTAAAATGCAAGGTATGTGCCAGTAACTACCATCATAATTGTGTGAACATGACCACGGCTAACTACGCAACACACAACAATGCGTATACTTGCGAAAACTGTGTAACGGACGCTCTCGTTATGACGCCAAAGCGCGCTCAACAAGAAACACCCTGTTATGTCACTAAAAGGAATCCAAGCCGGAGCAAAAATGATGAACACAATGAATCGGTGTTAGACTTATCCTATCAAAGTCTACCTAAGATACGTGTACAGGACAGCCAAGAACTTGAGGACGTAAAGAGTGAAAACGAAACTCTGAAAATAGAGTTGGCAGCGGCACATGCGGAGATTGCAAACTTGAATACAGAAAATAGCGCGTTAATTAAAGAGAACAAGGAGCATGAAAAAAAATTGCAACTCTATAGGTCGGTAGGTATAGGTGACACACACTTTGACATGGGTAATACTTCATCCCCGAATAAATATTTCTCGCCTCAATACCGTCAGATACGAAAAATGCGAACTGATACAATGAAGGTTGGTTTTCCAAGTCCACACGTAGATCATAATGGGCTAGGGGATGGTCATAGTGGAATTTTCTGCACATTAGAACTAGAGAAAGCTAGAAATTCAGATAAAAGTGAGCAGGTATATTTCAAACAAAAGAGAACTTTCAATGTCCGTAATAATATTTCTTTTAGGAAAAGATTATTGACCATAGACTGGGAAAAACTAGGTATTAAAAAATTTATATCAAACTTTAGTGATATTTTTAGATTAAGCTTCAAAAAGCTAAAAAGAAAAATTCATGTAAAAAAAGAATATGCTCTGAAAGGGATAAAAGTGTCTAGCAAGATGAAACGATTCCTGAATTCATCAAATCTTAAAAGTAATGATGATAATTGGTCTAGGTATAACAAACTATATATTAGAACTTATAGAAAAGTTATTCGAGTTGCAAAGAGACTTTCGATAAGTAGAGAAATTGATAGAGCTAACAATTCAAGTAAGGCAGTTTGGACAATCGTAAATAAGTTACGAAATACAAAGGGACATAGTACTAGAGACCAAATAATATTAAAGTTACAGGATAGAGTTCTTCACAAGCCTTTAGATATAGTAAACATTTTCTCAAATGAATTTAGTCATAGCTCTAGTCCGCGAGATATAGAGACATCCCAAGTATTGCTTCAGCAGTCCACAGAGAGAGTTAATAAAGCGATGAAATTAATCCAAACAAACGCTTATGAAATAACCAATATAATAAAGCGGATGGAGTCAAAGCAATCTTGTGGTTATGATGAGGTCCCAATAAAAGTTTTTAAAGACAACATTGACGTACTGGCTTGGCCAATGGCTAACTTCTTTAACAATTGCATTAACACTGGTGGCTTCCCGGAGCAACTTAAAATTGCCAGAGTCCTACCTGTACACAAAAAAAGGCGCAAAAACGGACCCCAAAAAGTATAGACCAATTTCTTTGCTTCCGACTATCTCAAAAATTTTTGAAAAATTAATTAAAGACCGACTAATAAATCACTTTAAGCAAAACAATATTTTGAACATCAGGCAATTTGGTTACAGAGAGAAAGTCGGAACTGTAGACGCGATACACACTTTGGTCAATGATGTGGTCGCTAAATTAAATGATAAAAATAAAGTAGCAGGGGTTTTTCTGGATTTGAGCTCCGCTTTTGATATTGTGGACCATGAGATTCTCTTAGCAAAATTAGATTACTATGGCATCAGAAATGAGAACTTAGATTTGATAAAATCATATTTTCGGAGTAGGAAACAATACGTGGAAATCAAAACAATTAAAGAAAATTTGGAAATAGCCCACAAGTCTAAATTAGTAGAGATTAAAAGAGGAATTCCACAAGGTTCTATTTTGGGTCCAATATTTTTTTCTTTATTTTTAAATGATTTAATTAATTTGATCACTAAATCAGCGTCAGATAATTTTCGAGTAGTTGTTTTTGCAGATGACACTAATGCCGTAATCTCAGGAGAAACTATAGAAGGTTGAATGAAAATATACGTGATGCTCTTGGTACATTTATGAATTGGTTTGCAGTAAATAATTTAAAAGTAAACAAAAGCAAAACGCAAGCAATGCTCTTCAAATCTACTTCTAAAAATAGAGAAACAATTAGTGTACAGCTAGATGGAGACAAAATAGAAGTGGTTCACACCGTTAGGTTTTTAGGCGTGAATATAGATGCTCTCCTCAATTGGAAGGAAGATTTTAATGCTCTGGAAAATTCTATAGGCTCAGCATGTTACGCAATTAGATGCCTAAGAGATGAGTTGTCTCTACAGAGTCTTAAGATGGTTTATTATAGTCTCGAAGAATCAAAATTAAGATATAGTATCCAGTTGTGGGGCAACAGCTATCAAACAAATATAAATAGAGCTTTTGTTTTACAAAAACGGGCCATAAGAACAACAATGAATAACAAGAAGAACAATGCTGGGCATTTCACAAAGAGAATCATGTCGCCAGCATTTTAAAAAACTAAAAATATTAACAGTACCAGGATTATACACCCTTGTAGTAATTATGTCTCTTATCAAAAATCTCCATAGTATAGAATCCACGGAGCAAAGAAAAATTCGAGAAAGTACCCGAAGACTTGATTTAGTTAGCCAAATAACTCCCAGACTATATCCTAAAGCACTCCACGAAATATCAAGCTACTAGACTATTTAATGCCCTACCTATCAAGCTGAAATCGATGGCTTACGATAAAAAGTTCAAACTGGAATTGAGACGATTATTATTAGAAAAAAATATGTATAAAATTGACGAGCTTTGTGAAAAATCATTACAGTATAATAATAAAATGGTCGAATTGCATGTTATTACATTTTATTTATTTTTGTTACATTTAGACGACAATTTACCTATATTGTTAAATATTGACATTCTAGAATTATTATTTATAATTATGTAAGACTATCACGTACGTTTTTTTTTGTAATGGATCAATTAATATTATGTATTTTCTATGTTAAAATTGTAACAATATGTAGTTTTAGTTAATTAATTTATAAGTTATATTTCAAATACAATGCCAATTGTTTCTGAATAAATAAATGAAAAAAAAAAAAGAAAACTTAGCGTGCCGCAAAACCCTCCCTAAATCTCAAATCATAATTTTCCTATTTTTTCGAAATAAACCATTTTTATTAAATAAAAATCGGTTTTCATTAAATATAGACCTAGACATGAATAAACAGATAAATGCCCAATATTTTAAGGTATAATGTTTATTAATAGACCCATTATATCAAGTTGTATTAGCTTAAAACTAAATGCGCCACATTACGACCTTTTCCTTTATGCCTAATGACTGAGGTTAGGCCTATGTCTATTTTTAACATAGCGAAACATAAATTGATAATGACAGTGGTTAGTAACTTGTGTCTTTAGTCTAAATATTCTTTAATTGAATAGAAACAATTCTCTATAAGATATTTGAAAATAAATATCACTTACAAACTCAAAGAACATTTTTTATGAGAAAACCTGACTATTATAAGTGTTACATTATGAGGTTATAAATATGAGTTATGCCTTAGGGCCAATTTCTGAATTAAGAATTTTGCTAAGTAATTACTTAACTATACTGTTGACTCGTCAATTTTCTTTAAAAAGCGTGGCAACACGTTACTTAAGGGTGTAACAAGGGTAAGTGTTGCAAAATTGGCTAGCTTTAACTGAAATGTTAGGCAAAGGTACGCACTAAAAAATTCTGAATAAAATCTTTGGTGATAAAGGATATATCAGTGACTAATTCGTACGGAAAAAAAAATTGCATTAAACCTGTCTAGATGGCAAAAAAAAATTTTTCCAAAAGCTTTATTTTCCAGAAAATCTAATTTCGCTGGTAAACGATAGTAGCTTTTCATTTAAATCTTTCATGCAAATATCGGCCACATCAATATCTGCAATCCTAACTGCTCATATATTTTTTAATGTTAATATTAAGCGTGATTAGTACAAAATTGTACGATTTCTTAATTAGCGCAGGGAACAATCGCCATCGAACATCCGCCATATCTCTTATCTGTGTAATCTTTGGATTATGGATTAGCCTTTAAAGTATTCGCCGAAGAAGTACAACAAACATTCAAGAGATTTCGCTAGTTTATCATTTTATAACTCAGAGGTCAAATGCTCAAAGTCATTCGCCCTTGTTACAGCCTTAAGCATTTACTTAGTGTAAATTTTCAATGAGCCGTTTTCAGAAGAACTAAAAAAAATAAAAAATAATACGGCTGTCAAAGGAATGCATTTTTGGACCTCAGCCCAATAGCCATTTGTGATACATCATAAAATAGGTCTCAGCGAGCTGAACAAAAGTTACTACTACGCCAACAGCCAAATGTTTGTCGTTTCGGAGTTATATTTTGTTGAAAATGTTAGTTTTTTTTCAATACTATATAACTCCGAAAGGACAAACATTTGGCTGTTGGCGTCATAGTAACTTTTGTTCAGCTCGCTGAGACCTATTTTATGACGTATCACACATGGCTATTGGGCTGAGGTCCAAAATTGCATTCCTTTGACAGCCATATTATTTTTTTTTTTTAGATCTTCTGAAAACGGCTCATTCAGAAATGGGACCAGAGACAAGCAATCGACGACGCGAGCTCCGTCTCTACTCACCATGATACTGCAAATCAGCTCTGCAAATCAGAGCGAAACGTCGAACTGGATTCTCTTGATGCATAGTAGTATAATGACAGCTGTATGAACCTGGCGATTTAGTTTCATGACTCCTTCAAGTCTACGCGTGCACATATATCAAACCTTCTAGGCGTCAATGGTATACTCGTAAAAAACAGGGCTCGTAGTGCGAGTTTTTTCATTCACTTTCGATAGCGAGAGCGTTTGCAATTTGTATAGGAGTGACAGAGAGACAAATAGGTGGCGCGCTTTGTCACTCCTATAGAATATGAGTTTACGTTAACGCGATCGAGTAGTTAAAAAAACTCGCACTAAGCACACGAGTCACTTGCCCCAAACGTATGTAGTTATAGGTATAACATAACGTAACATAACATTTACATACAGTCACACACACAGCCTCCGGCCCCACACTAGGATACCCTGTGTCGTGGGAACCAGAAACAGCGACATCACAAACATGTACATCCAAGACCTGGGTTTCTTTTTTTTTTTTATCTGTCATCGTACTCTAATGCATTAACAGAATCAAGGCCCTGGTCGGACTCTTCCGACAAAAAGTCAAGTAAGTGTAGCGGGAATGAAGTTAATAGTGGACATAGCGTTCAGCGTTTGAATGCCAGTCGCTTTGAGCAAGTGTAAGGATTAAGCCCATGAATGTTTCTCTCTATGAGAGAATGTTTATGATCTGCAGTAGAAACTGCCTTTATTAAATATCACTATTCAATGTAAGTGTGTGGTCCTGAATGCAGACGGTGCCTTTCTTTCGTTTACGCGTGAAGTAACAGAAGATTAACTTCCGCTTTTCCACTATTATTGCTGTAGGTTGTTAAAGTAAAATGTTGAAATACATGTTGATTCGTTAGATTGAATGCGATTGAGAGCAAAGTAAAACTTAAACATTTTTAGCTTAGACTCTTGCGCTGACTTCTGAAACTTTGTATAATTACTGAGTAAGTATTTACTTAATACATTTTTTTCATTAATGTAACAAGTTTGTAGAATAAAATGTGCTCAGTTTGATAAGTAGCATTACTCTACGTCTTGGGAAAGGTATTGGCCATACTCCACCACGAGGGCCTAGTCCGGATTTATGGACGCTTGTAAGACTAGTGGCTGGTCTTACTGTCAGGAAACCTACCCCAAAAAATATTTCCCAGGTAATCTATATATCCTCGTAAGGCCCAACCTTAAATAAAAGTAAAAAGTAAAAGTAAAAAATGTTTATTCAGTTAAACGTACAGAGTTATAAATTTGTGAGGCTTATAGAGCTTAGAATTAAGACATAGTGGCACAAAATATTATAACATTGTAAAGTTACAGTGTCCCCACAGTAGGCATAGCCTGTATCGTGGGCGACGGTTTCTGAGTTGTTGAACTATAAATGTGGCGTATTCTTGTCGACATTTAAATTATGCTATGGTTACAAAATCTAATCTAGAAGCAAAATTAAAAACTAAAACTAAAGCAAATAACTTTGAAAATTTAAAATATCCTCGTAAGGCCCGACCTTGAAAATAACAATTGATTTTGTGATCACGTGAAGACATTGGGCCTCACGAGGATATTCTTATTATTTTATGTTATTAAAACTAGGTACGCACTTTCAGGTCAGTTGATATGAGCCCTTTATTTTAAAATACTGTTTTATTATAATAAATATAAATAATTTTGTTTGATTGATATCTACATATATTTATAATTGCATAGGTATGTATATTTTAAATAAATACATTAGTTTGTATAAATAATAATAATAATAATAAATAAATAAAACAAGATAACCAGTACTAATACTTCTTTTACTATACCATGCTTATGGATCTAGCCTGTTGTTAAGCCATTGATTACGTAGATGACGAAGCTCTCAGGCACTTAGCAAAGCTTCAGTATTTCCGTAGTCTAAAATACTGAGCCAGGTAAGAAGAGTCTTTTTGGCTTCCGGCACCGAGGCATTTTTGAAGTCGCACTGCTTAACAGCTTTATTGTACAAAAAAGAGTGAAGGAAACCTGGAAGTCTTTGGGCAAATTTTGTCTTTGTTGGAGCTACCTGCGTCCTGAATACTCTACGAGACAAAAGTTCGTCGTAATTAGAGGAGTTAATTACCTCGCGATGTTTATTGACGCACACCCTGAAGACAAAAAGCTGTCGTATCGAGAGGACCCTACATTCCCTAAAAAGAGTAGTGGTTGGGAACCTTCGTGGCATTTTATAAATCACCTTCAGGATTGCTCGCTGCGCTCTTTCTAGTGATATCATATGCGACTTAGCTGCCCCACCCCAGCAAGTGATGCAATAGCCCAGTACAGATTGACACAGAGCCAGGTAAACCAAACGCAAGGTTTGTCTATTTGCAGAGTTACGAAGAAGCCTCATAATGTGGATTAGTTTTCTAGCTCTGCTCGAGAGAAGGGAGATATGCTTTTCAAAGTTTAGCTTCGCATCAAGAGTTATACCCAGATATCGCAGACTTTCCATCCTCTCAATTTGATCACAGGTGCAGTCCGCAGCTATTCCCTTGCAGGAGTGTAAGCTCAGTTGTAAATTAGCGTCCGGTCTCGAGGCCACTGTTTTGTGAAAGGCAAGGTATTTAAGGAGAAGCTGACTGACTGACTGACATATCAACGCAGGGCCTAAACTATAAGAGTTAGAAACTTGAAATTTTGCACAGAGGTTCCTTTGGTAACGCAGGGGAGCACTAAGAAAGGATTATTGAAAATTCATCCCCTAAGGGGGTAAAATGGGGGTTCAAAGTTAGTATGAAACTTTGCCGTTTTTGAAGTTATTCGAATGAAATTTGGTACGACGGTTCTTCATTTAAAATTATGTACCACTTTTCGTGCAAATAAACAATTTCATTTCATTTTAATTTCAATTTCATTTCGAAACACGTGTAAAATAGTTTTTTTTAAATCATTCCTTAAGGGGAAAAAAGGGGGGGTGCAAACTTAGTATGAAACTTTGCCGTTTTTGAAGTTATTAAAATGAAATTCAATACGCAGTTCCTTCATAAAAAGTCATGAAATACATGTAAAATAAAAAAAATTAAAAAAAAAATAAACTCACGCCCGTTATCCCCGAAGGGGTAGGCAGAGGCACCAGTCTCTAGAACTGGACCCACGTTTTGCCGAGTTTATTAGGTCCCAAACGTGACAAGTGGCAAGCCTGTCGCCGTTATCCGGGCACAATTTATCAGCGAATGGTGTTGCTGTACAAACAAATGTACGTAACTAAAAGTCCTTGGTACATGCGTGGTTCGAACCCAGACCCTCATGATCGAGAAGCAAGGGTCAACCCCACTACGCCACCACCATGTAAAATAGTTTTACGGAAATCATCCCTTAAAAGGGGGGTGCAAAGTTAGTATGCAACTTTGCCGTTTATGAAGTTATGGGAATGAAATTCAGCCTGAAGGTCCTTCATTGAAAGTCATGAAAGACATGTAAAGTAGTTTTTTTTTAAATCATCCCTCAAGGGGGTAAGAGGGGGTTGCGAAGTTATATAGTATTAAAGCTCTTTCGCATGCGCTAAAAGTATCCCTATCTTATTTGCAAACTCTTTACTCAGCTAAAGCCCACGCGGACGTAGTCGCGGGCAACAGCTAGTGAAACATAAAAAAGATATTTTTAAACTTTAATCAGACTAGGCCATAACAACAACGTCCTTCGATGGACTCTCTTGAGAGGTCGTTCTATGTTATCATATTTTACGCTCAACTAGCTAATACTTTACTTCCTCTATTATTAGTTGATAATCATGACGGCCTAATCTAATTGAATCGCCCAAATACCCACGCATCTGACGGAGAAATTACAGCTTCGGATATGCTCAATTATTCAAACAAGTTATTCTGTACCTCAGTGGTTGCCACTGAGTGGAACAATGATTACGGATACTATTAATATTATTTTTATGCGAGAGGTCTCGGGTTCGAATCACGCCTGGGGAAAAAAACCCAAGTCTTGGATGATTACATGTTCTGAGTGATCTCAAACGATTACGAAGGTTAAGCAACTTAGGGCGCGTTCAGTGCATGGGTGGGTGGCCGATCTATGACTAACGCTAGTGGCATTTTTCTGAGCAGTTCCGTGCTTCGCAAGGCACGTTAAGCAGCTGGTGCCGGCTGTCGTCGATAGATGCCAGTCGTTAAGCCAAGTCAGAGCCCTTAGGGCGGCTTGAAAACTTCTGACAGTAAGACCAGCCACTAGTCTTACAAGCCTCCACCAATCCGGACTAGGCCCCCGTGGTGTAGTATGCCTTACACGTTCCTCAGGGAAGAGACCGTGCCCCTCGGTGAAAGATAACAGAAAAAAAAGATTATTCTAGGCCTGCTGAGGTCTTCGAATCCGAATAGGCAATTGGACAATGTGAAAAAAAAACCAGTAGGGGAGAGTGGGTAGGATTCGTACACCAGAGTGCTTATACTGAGTTTGTTCATTCACTTTCGATAACGAGAGCGTTTGCGATTTGCATAGGAGTGACAAAGCGCGCCACATAGTTGTCTCTTTGTCACTCCTATGCAAATCGCAAACGCTCTCACTATCGAGAGTGAATGAAAAAACTCAGTATACGCACTCAGGAGCATTCGTACAACGGCCATAATTCGAATACGCAAAGTAGTGGTGCCTTCGTATCTTTGTATGTGATGCCCATTCACACGCATAATCTAACCGCGGAGTGGCTCGCCCGTGCGGCCGCCGACTTCGATGTGATAGGACGTTACGTGTTTTCGCTTCGCGTAAATAATTTTTCGATGCAACTTTAAACGTGTTTTTCTTCTATTAGTTTTGCTGCCAATGTTAACTGATTCTTTGTGGTGTTTCGGTACATATTTCAGTTTATTCTTTCGCCATTTACTTGAAGATAGTCTCAGCAGTTATTTATATTTTCAATATATTAGTAAAATTTCTTGGTTGGGGTAGCTTCGTACAGGTCTGAACGGGGTGGATTCGTACTGTACGAATGTATGATATACAATCTTTATTGTCGTAGCTGATCGAGCTTGATTTACCATCGACATCTGCTCAAGGATGAAGTGAAATGAAATGATCCAACCCTACCCTAAAGTGGCTAGAGATGTGACCAAAAAGTCCAAAAATGGTAAACAGCAGATACTTTCGAAAAAAAAATTGGCTAGACGAAATAGAAAAAGCAAAACAGTTGAAGAAGCAAGAGCAAGAGATAAAACAAAGAGCTAAAGAGATGAAGAGGGCATTAAATATAATGTCGGGTAAAGATATATTAAATAAACCAAAAAGAAAGAGGCAAAGTTCTTGTTCTTCCATTGAACAGATTGCTGAAGGATCTGATGTGGAGAACGAAACTCCAGTTTGAACTGAATTCGTGAAAGAGAAAGGCTTTATTCTAGTGAAGTTCGAGAAGGAAAAAATCTTTCAAACACTATGTTGGTCAGGTGATTACAAAATATAGTCCCACTGAGTACAAAGTTAAATTTTTAAGAAAGAAATCCTGGAAATTTGTTTTTCCCAATAACACAGACGAAGGGACTGTTTACATATCAGACATCGTATATATATTGCCGGAACCCAAATCTGCTCCTACAGCAAAAACAGCTAACATTTAGCTTTCATAAAGATCTATCTATGTACAATGTGCATTAAGTAGATTCATAAAAATATTATGACTCTTGTTACCCTAATGGTAAATATTATTGTTGATTCATTCCTCTAAGACATAAGAAGTTAAATAATATTAAAACAAAAAGTTTAACTAATTATTGTATTTAAAACTATTTTATTATTAAGTACTTAGGCACCCAAGGCTGAGTCTGTGAAATTTTGTTCTCGATAAACGTTAAATTTTCTATAAATAGCATTATTAATCATGATGTACGGAGGTACCCCACCATGTACGAAAGTACCCCAACACATGTACGAAACTACCCCGTGAGTGGGGTACATTCGTACGACTTTCACTTTTTTTTTAAATCGTCATATCTTGGCCACACTTTTTTCTATGAACAAGTCGTCTAAGGGAATATTGTAGGCAAATATATAAGCAATCTAGCATTGCTCAAATTGTTTTCAAATAGCGTTTAGTTTTTCTGCTATAGGGCTCGAATTGAAAAGTGTACGAATCCTACCCACTCTCCCCTATTACATACTTATACGTATTCCCATAAATTCTTACTATTCTAAAAACTATTGGCTGAAATAGAAGCCCGCACCAACCAGTACCAGTACCCGCACTCGCCAGTCGCGCGTGCGCTGCGGCTACTCTGTGCCCTGCTCCCTGCAGCACCGGAGTGTGATGTGTTTGCGGATGGGATTGCAGGTGTGGTGAAGGTATGTAGAGAATGATAGAAGATGTTTGATAGGTAGTGCTCAGTTATAATATAATATTGTAACGCTTTGGTGTAATTACTGTTATGTTGCAATATTTATGTAAGTAAATAAAGAAAGAAATAAATTTAAAAACTGAGGTTTAAAACCGCCTTAGGGCATTTTAGGCAACAAAAAATAAACACAAGACAAAATTTCATAATTATATATCAGCCATTGTATCTAAAACGGCTTGGACTAGCCGATTCTATGATGTCACAGCTCAGTAAAAATGGTGTCTGTCATTCATGTCGTTCTTCCGTTCATTGGTTTGTTTACTGACCAGTGACGTCAGAATTATTGGCGACGACATATTAAGATAGCGTTTCCCTTTTAAATTTTCGTTTTCCTTTTTTAGAAATACACGAAAGAATTTAAATGATCACTTTCTGAAGGCTCCATGAACACCAACAAAAAATATGAGATGGTTTTCAGAAATCTGTCAAATATTCTATACGACAAAACTTAGATATTATGCAAGGCTCCTAATGTATTCGTTTGTTTTTCTGGTGTGTACAATAAAGAGTTCTAATCTTATCTAATGTTCTTCCTGCAGTAAGTATAAATCATGTTATAATATACTCGTACAATGTAAACAAGAGGCTGTTTGAAGACTAAACATCGTGCAATAATATTGCCGGAGGCTTAGATGATTTTGCTATCAAGATTTGCCAAACCAAATATATGTTTATTACTTCACAGTAGATATGACTTTGTTTACCAAGTAACGTGAATTTGTGAAGTTATAGCAGGCCTGTTTCACTACGCGTGTCGGTATCGAACGCGTAAGTACATGCGGCGACCACTCCGGAGTGGCAAATAGGTAGAAAGAGAGGCAACATTTAGGTCAGTGGTGGGCAATTTTTTTTAATGGGGAGCCACAAAGTTTAAGAAATTCGGGTTATTCACCAACTAGACACACATGACTAGACACACCTGTGTCGAGTTGGTTGACACGTTCGGCCTAGCAACGTCTAATCACGTCGAAACTCTAGCACATGATACTGCACAACGTCACTACACGGTAAATTTTTGAACTTGAGAAAAGCTAGAACGTTCGGTCACGTCAATCCTTTCATACATTTCCTAATACACCATTTTGTTGTGCGTCTTCTGAGTGACACCCGATTATTTTTGTGCTTAATCTGAAGGTATTTTTCATATAGGTAGAACACTCACACGTGCAAACATTCTCTTACGCACATATACACAACGTCATGTGACTTCCGCCTTGTTCAGATCTGTCAAACGTTAGTCAGCGTGTGCGAAGCTAGGGGGAAGTGCGTTTGCGCCGGCAGCAAACAAAGACATGTGTTCGTAAATAGGTTATTTTTTCGAAGGTTAATACTTTTTTCTTACTCATTCGTGCAAAGTTATATGTACTAACGTAATATCAATATAAATTAGTGAAATTATTGTTCATTTTTAATTTAGACGGATCTATTTGAGGAAGAAAAAGCTCGCATAGAAAAACTCTTTGCCGATATCAACACCCCTCCATTGGAGGGGTGTTGATATCGGAGTATTAACCTTCGAAAAAATAACCTATTTACGAACACATGTCTTTGTTTGCTGCCGGCGCAAACGCACTTCCCCCTAGCTTCGCACACCCTAGTACTTTTGTACTATTTACTGTAAAATTATTGTAAAAGTATTGTAAAATTACCCGTTTCCAGCGGTGGAACGTTTGATGGAGGATAATGATTGTGACTGAAAAAATTCTGCGCATAGTCATGCGCGTAGCACTTAGCGTATTAGCAAAAGCGCATAGCAAGTACAGTCGTACTTCGTCATAATATCGAGTAAAATTTGAATGTGTGTCCAGTTGACGAAAACATTAAAACGATTTAAATACGTTTCACCATCTGGACACACATAAAAATCTTTGTGTGTCCAGATGACGAAAGAATAAATTATAATAATTTGAGTTTAACCAACTCGACACAGGTGTGTCCAGTCACGTGTGTCCAGTTGGTGAATAACCCAGAAATTCTAGAGGAGGGCCAGAATTACAGAAAGCTAGCGGCTAGTTTAGCTTCAGTTATAGGTTATGTATCTAATTTTGTACTAAGTAGAATCTACTTTATACTTCTCGACCGTCAAAACGTATGTAGCTATAGCAGGCCATATTATTATACTATCCATGTCGATGGACCTTGGCGGGCCGGTTTAAATACTTTCGCGGGCCGGAGTTGGCCCGCGGGCCGGACTTTGCCCATCACTGATTTAGGTGAATATAACGTAGCTTTTTTACCGCCGTGCGATCTGAATTGCACCTAATTGTGTCGCTGCTAGAGTCCCTTTTTCTTTAATTGATTTTGCGGAGTGAATCTTCTGTACCTGTACTATTATGTATTCTGTGGTTATAGTAGCAATAGCACTAGCTAGCCGTGAAGGAAAACATCGTGAAGAAATCTGAGTGTCTGAGCTATTCAATACCTCAGCGCTTGAAATCGCCAATCCGCGGTGGGTACGCGTGGTGCTTAAAGCTTATACTGTTTTCTATTAAATTTTTATCCCCAGTTTCTCATATACCTTTCTTGTACATTACCTTTTCTTAGTATACACATTTACCTTTACCTCTGTGGTGCGGCGGTTAGCGCATCTGCCTTCCATGCGAGTGGTCCCGGGTTCAAATCCCGACTGGGGCAAAAAAAATATCCCAGGTCTTGGATGTTTACACGTTTGTGACGTCGCTGTTTCTGGTTCCTACGACATGGGATATCCTAGTGTGGGGCCAGAAGCATGTGCCTGTATTTAAATGTTATGTTATGTTATTAATAAAGTGTCAAACTACTGAACTTTAGCCAACTGTACCTAGTTAGTTGGTTAAAGTTCACACGAAATTGACAACTCACCATTATTAACAGTAGATTAACAGATTTTTGTAGTCTTGAGTTACAGAACCCTAAAAACGGAGGAATTAGAAGCCGTTTGACTGTCTCATTGGTCGAGCCGTTAAGGCGCTTAGCTACCAAGTCAGAAGCCGTGGGTTCGATTCCCACTGGGGGCCGCCCTACATCAGTAGAAATGACCTCAGTCTGGGTGTTTTTTCATGTTTGTAATGTCCTTGCCTGGTTACCATAGCACAGGGTATCCTAGTTTGGGACCCTGGTCATGTGATTGTGTTGTGTAAAAGTTACGAAAAAAAATCCGATAAGGGTTTCGTTTTTCCTCGTGAGGAACGGAACCCCAGCCACCGCGAAGGAATTCGAAGCCATCCTGTAGTATGGTATTCTATTATTTCGTTAGTTGATTTTCTGCTTCATCATCATCAACCCATTATGTCCCCGCCGAGGGGCACGGGTCTCTTCCGTGAAAAAGGTATAGGTCATACTCCACCATGGGGGCCAAGTCCGGATTGGTGGAGGCTTGTAAGACTAGTGGCTGGTCTTACCGTCAGAAGTTTTAAAGCCGCCATATGGCCTCTGACTTGGCTTAACGACTGCCATCTATCGACAGCAGCCGGCACGAACTGCTTAACGTACCTTGCGAAGCACGGAGCCGCTCAGAAACATGCCACTACGTTAGTCATAGAACGGTCACCCATCCGTGCACTGAACGCGCCCAATGTTGCTTAACTTTCGTGATCGTTTAAGATCACTCAGGTGGCTGGGGCTACGAGCGATTCAGCGAGCGATTTTCTACTTGCACTCTGACAAATTCTTTTACGACTTATGAGTAAAAAAAACATCACAGATGCTGATAAGGTGAATTTAATGTTATGGCTCCTACACACTATGCCGGCGGGAAGAAAGCCGCCGGCAGGCCGTCGGGTCGTGCCGGCGGGTTACGCGGCAAGCCGGCGGCAGTTCGTTTCCGGCATTCGATTGAAAGTGTTGTGCACCGGTCTATCCGGCTGACAACTAAAAAATGATGCCAATGATGCTCTGCGGCAGCCAGCGGCAAGTGCCGGCGGCCTAAACATGCCGGCGGCATACCCGCGCGGCAAAACGCCGCCGGCCGTGCCGCCGGCATAGAGTGTAGCAGCTATTAGGAACTATGCAACTGTTCCTTAGTAGATAACAGCGTCGTCTCTGCAATATCTCAAGGACTGTCAATAGAAAAAAGTGAACGGTGAACAGTTTTTTTTAAATTATACTATTTAAGTTTATTAAGGAAAACAACAGATTGACTTCATTGTTTTTCAGATTTCTTTATTTATAAGTTAACAATAGTACAAGCTTGATACAGTAAACAAGTGTACAATATTTTAAACTGATCTGTGGATACAATTCGGACTTGCGTTAAATGTGAAAAATACTTTGCTAAATTCCACCAATATTCCAAGCACCATGCGGTTAGTTAATGTACCGCCCTCCCTCCCACTTCTTCACTTCAGCAGAAACAAGACACGAACACACCACCATCGACACCAATACTTGTGTGAGACAATGCAACGTAATTATCACATTTTAATGCTATTAGGGATTTCCGCAAAGTAACGCCTGATTCTATACAAGGAAGCCTGTGGCTTGCTTGGATCCGCACGTAAAGTCCGTTCGCTTATCTTCCCGAGTTCAATGGACTTTCGCCATCCGCGAAAGTCCATTGAACTCGGGCGATGACGTTATTGCATAACAGGATAACATCATCATCAACCCATTATGTCCCCACCGAGGGGCACGGGTCTCTTCCCTGCGGAAGGTATAGGTCGTACTCCACCACGGGGGCAATTCCGGATTGGTGGAGGCTTGTAAGACTAGTGGCTGGTCTTACTGTCAGATAACATAATTATAACAGGAAGATATTATTTTAAGATTAACATTTCTTTAAACTTTAAGATAAGATTTAAGGGGCATCTTGCCCCTCGATTTAACTCCTCAAACCCCGAGGACCCGCGGGCGGGTCCGATGTAAACTACGCCGCATTCCGTTAGGGCCTTTCTCCACTTCTCCGGTCCGGCAAACGTTAATTACCGGTCCGATTTAGAAACACCCAAGAATACTAGTAAGCTTCTTCACTACTCCGGCATCCGGTTTTTAACGGTCCGATAATTAGCTAGATCGGAACGATATTTTACCGGGCCGAAGTGATCGACGTACAAAAACAATACACGTTGTTGCACCGCGCATACAACCCGAAAATGTTTCCATACTTTTATAGAATGTTTGGAAAACGTCCCCTGCCTCGAATAGAAAAACCGAGGAATTTTAATAAAGCACTGCGTCACGTCCATTGCCGATTATAATGGGATGAAGTGGAGAAGCATAATCCGGCATCCGATATTTTTCTCATAACTGATTCCGGTTCCGACGCCGGACCGGAGCAGTGCAGAAAGGGCCTTAGGCCCCGTAGACCGGCCGGCGGCGGCGGGTCGGTCTTGCAACGGCCACTTTGAATCGAAGTTTGAAGATGATATAGACCACAGTTGTATGAGCAAGTTTTATTCTTTGAAAACTGTGGTAAATTTCAAATATTAAATACATACGTACATAAGCTCACACCTGTACCCCAGAGGGGTAGGCAGAGACCAAGACTGCCACCTGCCATATGCCATCGCTTCATCGACATAAATTCATCCTAGTTTGGGAACAGGTGAATTTATTGTTTTGTGTGAGAGTAATGTAATGTAATGTAATGTATAATTTTATTATTTATTTGTAAGTTTTTTGCTTTTTTGTTTTTCCTCGTGTAGAATAAGGATAGAATAATGAAAATTATTATATTACATATATTATTTATTCCAAGCTGCATCTTTACTACACCGTACAGTAGACAGCACGTCAACCTTCAAATTTTAGTCGCAAAGTCGCCCGTAATGCAACGGAGTAGAGTGCATGGGTGTATATGGCGATGTGCTGTCGACTGTACATTGTACAAGTGACACTGTCTTACGTATTACACAGTAAAAAAAAACTATTGAAACGTATTGAAAAATAAATATTTAATTATGGCAAGTCACATAATTAAATATTTAGTTTTCAATACGAAAATATTTTGTTTAATTTATATTTTTACTTTCATTTGTGCTACTTAAGTAAAGTCGCGGACCTGTGGGAAAGTCTCAGAATATTTAGTTCTTATTCTGAGGGGAAATATTACCAAACTATAGGAAGTTTGGGCGGGATTCACTGTGATAAATCGAGAGCGGCTAATACCACCTTCCGGCAACAAGATCCCCTAAGATTATAATTATTGAAATTACCTCTCACATGATTTAAGAAATGTTATAAGCTCTGTGCAAAAAAGTTTATCATTAAGTCAACGATTATTTAAAAGACGATGTTTGGTGTTAAACAGTCGTTTAATGCTAAATTTATTCAGAGGAGAACTGTGTCTAGTGTTCAACACATTCAGGAGTAATAATTTTTAAGTTTAAAGTTGTTTTGAAAGGAATAAAATGTGGAGTTTCTTTGTTAGTTTCTTCTCCGTGTAATTATTGCGAAACTAACAACTTTGACGTTCAAAACGTAAACAGTTTGTTTATATGTATTGTGAACATTTTATTTTAATTTGTTTGAATTTGAGATGTTGGAAGGTGTTATTGCGATTTAATATAATGAAACGAGAGCGGCTTTTTTTATCCTTTCGGTGTCTTAAGAGGCTGTCCTTTTAAGATTTAGAAAGGTGGTGTTGTAATTCACAGTGATGAATTTTAAAGAATCCTAATATCACGTTTTGACATCTTAAGACGACCGCCTCTTATGATATCGAAAGGTGGTATTAGCCGCTCTCGATGCATCACAGTGAATCCCGCACGAACGAGTAGTCCCGATGCTATCCGAACTAAAACCGCGCGTTATATTTAGTTCAAAGACACCCCTAGCGCGGCGCAGACGCGCTCAAACATCATTCTTTAAAAAAAAAGAAGAAATGTTAAAAACAAAAGACTACTGAACCAGCCAGCGGCAATTTAGTTTGAATTAGGAATACGTTTGTGAACGTAGCTTTTTTTTTTTTTGTGCCAGTATTTTTACAGCAATATGAAGAGCTCGCAGGAAAGTGTGAAGAGTGCAGTGGACGTCGAGAGGAGTGTTTCGCAGAAGCTCACCGACGAGTTGAGCTTCGAGGAAGCTTTTGAGTTGACAGGTAAGTGTAAGAAAAGGACAAAGGATACAACGGCTCCGTCTCAGAAACGTTTGACCGGAGTTAGATAATAATAATATTTTTTTGTGGCTGAAACAAAAGTGACAGTTTCTGGTGCTGGTAGGTAAAGTTTGTCAAGGAAATACGCACCTAACCCCCGGATTCTTCTAAGCTAACAATCTGTTAACCTGTTGTTGACAACTGTCAAATGTTTTTTTTTGTATGCACAACTGACAGCCGTTGACGGTAGATTAACAGACTGTCACGTGAACGTACGAGACACCGGTGGTTAATGGAATAAGATTTGTTTGAAACTCCTACATAATTAATTATGTAGGTAATTTTTTGACGCAACAACAAAGTAACTTAAATATTATGTAAGTGTATTAAGGCTGATTTACACGTATCGAGTTGACTAAAAATTTACTAAATTTTAACTTAATTTTAAGTGACTTAACCCGTGTAAACAGTGAATTTAGTAAGAAGTTGCAAGTTAAAATTTAGTTGCAAGTAAACAAGGTAGAATAGAATTTTGTCTATTTTTCGGTTAAGTTGGTGGGCGTGGCTAATCACTTGACACGTTTGGACAGGCAAAATTTAGTTAAATTTAAGTGAAAAGCATAAGCTGGCGGAGTGATTGAACCGTAGTTCCTACTTAATTTATAAATAAAAATCTTTCGAAAATGTCGAAGTGGACGGAAGACACGACAATAAAGTTCATTGAAGAATACATAAAGGACGATTGTTTATGGAATATTAAAAGCTTAAATTACAGAAATAAGCAAGCAAAACAACATCGTCTTGCCGCTATAGCGTCAGCCATGGCGATTGCAAATTTTGGTGTTAAAGAAGTTGAAACAAAAATAAAGAGTATTAGATCAACATATTCGTCGTTGATGTTGGTCGTCCGCTAGGGGTATATTTGTTCTGTGGTCGTCCATCTTGAGCGAATAAATGAGTTTAACTAGTTATTTAGTATTTTTACGTGTAAACGGTTACTTAAAATTAAGTCGCTTGAAATTTAGTTAAAATTTAGTTAAGACTTGGCAACTTAATACGTGTAAATCAGCCTATAACCTATAAGTAGGTATAATAAATATTCAAATTTGCACCGGCTACCCGTCTTTCAAATTTCTCTCAGCAATTTTCCATAGTAAGGTTGTCTAGAAGAAATTGCTTTTAGCAATAAGGCCGCCAATTGTACCATGAACCTTTGTAAATATTTTGTGTTTCTTTTTGTTTTTTCTAGTGTGCAATAAAGAATAGTGACGTACATGAAAGTAGGATTGTTGCATTTTTGTGCGTAGGTCTTATTATTTTGTCCTCTGTGGTAGGTACAGGTAATGCCTGACAAATAACTTGAACAAAGATACGCGGATCGATGTATTTTCGATGGGTACCGAGATGTTGACAAATGTTTTAATTTAATTTTCGGTGGGCCGATGGACTCACCGTCAGAATTTTTAATGTCCTTTTCAAGGTGAAAACGCAACTGATAAATTTATATTTGGTCTACAGACTTCTGAGTAAAATCGCTCACGTGAATGTTAGTTGTTCCAGTTTTGATCTGGTATTATTACTGGGCGTAACTATAATATAAGACAACGATCAGTCACATAATATTTTGTTGTTCTACCGACAAAAAACGCCGTGCAGAAGAATAACTCTTTGCGCTGGGTTGCCCTATAAGCATCGATCTTATTAAGTATTCATCATAATCAACCCATTATGTCCCCACCGGGGGGCACGGGTCTCTTCCCTGAGGAAGGTATAGGCCATACTCCACCACGGGGGCGAAGTTCGGATTGGTGGAGGTTTTGGAAGACTAGTGGCTGGTCTTACTGTCAGAAGTTTTCAAACCGCCCTAAGGCCTCTGACTTGGCTTAACGACTGCCATCTATCGACGGCAGCCGGCACCAACTGCTTAATGTGCCTTGCGAAGCACGGAATCGCTCGGAAAAAATGCCACTAGCGTTAGTCATAGACGGTGACCCATCCATGGACTGAACGCGCCGTATGTTGCTTAACATTAGCGATCGTTTAAGGTCACTCAGGCAGCCCAGGCTACGAGCGATATTAAGTATTGTTTGGTGGTATTGTGTTGTTTGATTATTTGTTTATTTACTAGCTGCCCCGCCAAACTTCTTACCGCCAAAGTTTACGTATTTTTCCATAATTTATCACCGCTTAAACCTTCCCTAGCATTCCACAATTGGGTAGTTGACAAAATGTCAAATAGGTTACTTTTAAAACGGAATTTTGCATGAAAATACCAAATTATGACGTCATTATTCAGAGCACTCTTTTTACGTTTCATCTATTTAAAAATTGTAATAACTAGTAATTGACCAAAAGATATACAGTTTCCAAAATATTTTGTAATTTTGGTCAACTATGTACCGAATTATAAGAGACGAATAATGAGCCAAATTACTTTTAAAACGGAATTTTGTATGAAAATACCAAATTATGACGTAATTATTCAGAGCATTTTATTTTGTTTTCGTCTACTTATTTCAAAATTGTAATAACTGGTAATTGACCAAAACAGATACAGATGCCGAAATATTTTGTAATTTTTGTCAACTACCGAATTATAAGAGACCAATAATCAGCCAAATCGGTCCAGCCTTTCTCGAGTTTTTACAAAGACAAACGAACAGCAATCCATTTTTATATACCTATAAATTAAGGTGTTATAAAATAAAATAAACACACGATTCCTCGAAAATTCCTCATTCAAGAGTTAAATTGATATGTGGTTACGTTCGTTAACCACAGACCGCTTAAACTGTCCTTAAAGAGTCTTTTAAGAAATCGTGATTCTATAAATAGGACCGATTTCATCAATAATACTTCTCTCATGTATTTCGATGAGCGAACACCCCCCCAAATGCCATTTCACACGGTCTCTCGCCATTTGCATCCAAGGACCTTACGCCGACTCCACGACATCGTCCGACCATCGGGCCGCAGGTCTGCTTGAAGCGGCAATAAAACTGAATCGCCATTTTCATGCAGTTGTCATTGAACTACAATGCGTTAGCAGAATATAGGCCCTCTTCTATGTATATTGTTATCTCGTATGAAGAAAGAAACAAAATTTTACGCCACAAAGTCATACACTTTGTGGCGTTAAATTTTGTTTCTTTCTTGCTGTGGAATGGAACTTAAAAAAACAAGCTATAGGTAGGAACGTATGCGACGTTATTTGCTCGTTAAGATCTTATATAAAGCATAATCACTCGCGGTGTTTCTCATAGGCTTATTTCCATAGTTGTGTCGTCGCTTATAGATAACTCCTAACCCCTACTAGGTACAATCAAACTGCGACCTGTTGCCAACTGGAAAAAAAGTCGATATTGTCGCCGAAGAAGCGACTTTTTAGCTCCACTAAAGGTCGATTTAGATCAAACGAACAAAGAGCTAGAGCTAGAACAAGAGCAATCTTTCTTGATCTTTTAATACATATAAACGAAAGCTCGTTTAGACCGTTTACACAAAAATATCAACGAGCTAATGGTGCGTACAGACTGGTGAAACGTAACATGCAATGTATCATGCAATGAAAGAATTTGCCATACATGATACATTACCGCAATGTATCATGAAAGGTAACACACACTTTGAAACCGTCTGTTTAAACTAAAAGAATTTGAAGAGTGGGGATAGAATGAACATTCGCTCGTTTGATTTAAACGGACCTTAAGACTCTGGAACGAACAATTAATCGATTACGTACATACAAACTTAAGCTCACGCCTGTATCCCAGAGGGGTAGGCAGAGACCAGGGGCTGCCACGATGATAAATCAGTGACTAATCGATTGATCAATCATAATTTGTATGTTACCACTAGACTGAACTCTGTACCTTGGTTGAGCAATAAAGTGTTATCTATCTGACAGAAAAAAAACAGGCAAGAGCAAATCGGGCTCACCCACCGAAGGGTTCCGTACTCGCAGTTTTTTCCAAGCATTTCCTGACATTCAAAGATTTTTCTTGTGATTTAACTGCAAATGTACCTATAGTTTTCTGATTTTTCCCTGTAAACAGATTTTGATTTTAGTAGTATAAGACGATATTAGTCGATATTAGTAGTGTAAGCAGTGGCGTAGCTAAGTAACCTAGGGCCCTGGGGCAAATAAAAAAATGGGGCCCCACTGCAATCTAAACTGGTTAGGTTTTATTAAGTGAAAATATCACACTAATATTATAAAGGCGAAATTTTGTGAGTGTGTGAGTGTGTATGTTTGTTACTTCTTCACGCCTAAACGGCTGGAGCGATTTTAATAAAACTTGGTATGGAGTTAGCTGACACCCTAGATTAACACATAGGCTTCGTTTTCCTGTGGGAAAATATCTTATTCCCTTGGGAAAATCGATGAACCGCGGGTAACACTGCGGGGCACAGCTAGTAAAATATAAAAATACTTTAAAAATGGTAAGCTACTTTATGATCAGCTCTTTTTTTGCACTGCAGGGTTGGTTATAAAAATATTAAAAAATTACAATGTATACTTGGTGTAGGTAAGGTAGGTAAGGTAGGTAAGGTAAGGTAAATTTTCAAAAGTTGCGTTCCATCGATATTTTCTGGCGAGGGCCCTCTGAGCTTGAGGGCCCCGTAGCACTGCTCCGCGTAGCCCCTTAGTGACTATATACGCCACTGAGAGTAAGACGATATTACTTGCCAAATGTCTAGTGTTCAACACATCCATCATCATCAACCCATCATGTCCCCACCGAGGGGCACGGGTCCCTTCCCTGAGGAAGGTATAGGCCATACTCCACCACGGGGGCCAAGTCCGGATTGGTGGAGGCTTGTAAGACTAGTGGCTGGTCTTACTGTCAGAAGTTTTCAAGCCGCCCTAAGGCCTCTGAATTTTTTTTTTATCGCCGGGAAAAATGCACTTAGGTATCTCCTCCCGTCGGGGGACGGGCGGAGTATGTGGGACTCCCCGCGAACGGTATACCCACTAAACAACCCAGCGGCACTCCCTCTTCGCCTTGTTGGCGAGGGCCTGGGAAACCGGCACAGCCTTGACTTCCAGACCCCCACCGGCGAATGCCCGCCTACGCGGCAGGCCCCTCACGCCCCTCCCGAGCACGGGTAGGGGTCTGAGGACAACCGTGAGTGCCCGGTCATCCTCGTCCGACGGGGTGACGAGCGGTGCAATGCGGGCGAAAGGCGCGGGGGCAAGGGGCGAGGCCCCTCCTGCTCCGTCCCGGGCCAACTTCTATGCCCTCTGCTGATCAGAGGGACATAGAGGAGGCCCCTCCGTCCTGTTTTTTATAGAGGTTGTCTCCTCGCGGCCCGAAAGCCCCCAGTCCCACTCAGTGTGGGGTTCCGGGGTTGGCGACGGCCCGGTAGCTGCGCTAGCGCATTTAACGAGCCGACCGTCAAGTGTGGAGCCCAAAGTGGGCCCCGCTGGACATCTAGCAGCAAGCGCCGCTGGACGTCCCCCTCTCCTAGTTTTGGTCCGCGCCGGCCGAAGCCGGTACCCCCCATATCTGGAGGGCGTTCCCCTATCCGCCACCCGGGGTCGCGTCCGATGGGAGACCAGGAACTTCACACGGAAATGCCTCTGACTTGCCTTATTGACTGCCATCAACGGCAGCCGGCACCAACTGCTTAACGTGCCTTGCGAAGCACGGAATCGCTCGGAAAAATACCACTAGCGTTAGTCATAGACGGCGACCCATCCATGGACGTGATTCACATCCATGACTAACATAAATTTTTAGTTCGAAATATTGTTAATTATACTAACTGTTGTCACCTTTTAGTCCGGATTTACTTACGGGTGTTGTTATATCGGAAGAGTCCGACCAGGTTTCGCTCCGATTCGCAGAGCTTAATCATGGTGAGCAGAGACGGAGCTCGCGTCGTACTAACTGTTATACTAACTGTTTTGAAAATAATAAATTTTAATGTGGAGTTTCTTTGGGGTTCATAAAGTAAACATTTTGAATTATGAATAAATATTTAAATTTGATATTTTGTAGTTCTAGGTCAACGTAAAGTACTCTTGCAATTTGGATTCCCTTGAGTACATTTTATTTGCGACATGAACAGCCGTATCTTTTTTTTCGCATTTATTTAGAAGGATGATTTTCCCTCTTAATATATTATATTAGAAAACCTTACCTTGCATAATAAACATAAACATTTACATACAGGCACATACATTGCTTCTGGCCCCACACTAGGATACCCTGTGTCGTGGGAACCAGAAGCAGCGACATCAAAAACATGTAAACATCCAAAATTTGGGATGCTTTTTGCTCCAGCCGGGATTCGAACCCAGTCCCTCTCACATGGCAGGCAGATGCGCTAACCGCTGCGCCACAGAGGTTGTCGATAATACGGCTTCATCCAGGTCAAAGTCAGGCGAAAAGGAAACAAAGAATGACCGAGAAACGGTATCGCCGAGTCATATCAGGTTACATTACATAATAATTTAATTATCACTCGTAAGCCATTGTCGGACCCATGCTCGTTATCTTACGGCTTACTATTACAATTCGGTATACATTGCACGGTTGATTAACCCACTGATTAGTAAGTAGACTCTGCTACGCAGTGTAACTTGAATTGTCATAATAAACTACTGTCTGAAAAATAGCGCTCAGGGTTCACATTCTCACACAACGCTAAGTCAGCTGCCTTTTGTGGCAAGCTAGACATTCCACAGACTGCATTTTGTTTAATTTTATTTGTTTTTAGGATTCCATAGTCAAATGGCAACAAAAGGAACCCTTATAGATCTGATACTATAAGAACCTATATTATAGAAACTTGTTAAGTAGATTTTCACACAAAAATAGAAAAAAAAACATAATTTTAGTGGTTTCCTATACTTAGAACTGAAACTCAAAAATATTTTTCATTAACCCTATGTGTGGGGTATCTCTGGATAGGTCTTTAAAAATGATATTGAGGTATAATGTAATTTTTTTCTAAACTTAATAGTTTATGCGAGAGACACTTCCAAGGCGGTAAAACGTGTGTCCCCACCCTGCAACTTCTAAAATAAGAGAACGATAAAACTAAAAAAAATATATGATGTACATTACCATGCAAACTTCCACCGAAAATTGGTTTGAACGAGATCTAGTTTTTTTAATACGTTATAAATTTTTAACCGCAATTTACCTTTCATTCAATCAACTCAAATTTATAAATAAAATGTTACTAGCTCCTACGGAACCCCTCATGGGAGAGTCCGACTCGCACTTGGCCGCTTTTTTTTTGGTCTGTTGCGTTTCAAATGCAATTTTTCAGCGAAAACTTGCATAAGCACTACACTTTCTAAGCGATTCCGAATCCGGATACACTTATTTGATTTTTTATCGGAAGAGTTCGATCGCTTTGATTCCCAGAGCTAAATGAGCGGAGACAATTGCAATAAAATTTAATTATTGTGATACTTGTCTGTTTATTTTGTGTCCGTGATGTGCCTTGTTGGTATCATCACCATCATCAACCCATTATGTCCCCACCGAGGGGCATGGGTCTCTTCCCTGAGGAAGGTATAGGCCATACTCTACCATGGGGGCCAAGTCAGGATTGGTGGAGGCTTGTAAGACTAGTAGCTGGTCGTACCTACTGTCAGAAGTTTTCAAGCCGCCCTAAAGCCTGACTTGGCTTAACGACAGTGGTACATATAGTTGTATAAAACTCGGCCCAGCTCGCTGGGCTGATGGGCTAATGAATTAAATATCGATACGATATCAAACCGGGATCTACGACTCTGTTAGGTATTATGAGCCGTTTTCAGTGGAACTAAAAAAAAATGTAACGGCTGTCAAAGGAATGCAATTTTGGACCTCAGCCCAATAGCCATGTGTGGTACATCATAAAATATAGGTGAACAAAAGTTACTACGAGTATGACGCCAACAGCGAAATGTTTGTCCTTTCGGAGTTATATTTTATTGAAAATGTTAGTTTTTTTTTTTCAATACCATATAACTCCGAAAGGACAAATATTTGGCTGTTGGCGTCATAGTGACTTTTGTTCAGCTCGCTGAGACCTATTCGATGATGATCACACATGGCTATTGGGCTGAGGTCCAAAATTGCATTCCTTTGACAGCCGTTACATTTTTTTTTAGTTCCACTGAAAACGGCTCATAATACCTAACAGAGTCGTAGATCCCGGTTTGATATCGTATCGATATTTAATTCATTAGCCCATCAGCCCAGCGAGCTGGGCCGAGTTTTATACAACTATATGTACCACTGTCGTTAAGCCAAGTCAGGCTTTAGGGCGGCTTGAAAACTTCTGACAGTAGGTACGACCAGCTACTAGTCTTACAAGCCTCCACCAATCCTGACTTGGCCCCCATGGTGGAG
Organism: Yponomeuta plumbellus; assembly: GCA_947310845.1. Lineage (NCBI taxonomy): Eukaryota > Metazoa > Arthropoda > Insecta > Lepidoptera > Yponomeutidae > Yponomeuta > Yponomeuta plumbellus. The sequence goes on from OX371200.1 coordinate 21,651,722, forward strand.
TATGGCCTATACCTTCCTCAGGGAAGAGACCCATGCCCCTCGGTGGGGACATAATGGGTTGATGATGATGATGATACCAACAAGGCACATCACGGACACAAAATAAACAGACAAGTATCACAATAATTAAATTTTATTGCAATTGTCTCCGCTCATTTAGCTCTGGGAATCAAAGCGATCGAACTCTTCCGATAAAAAATCAAATAAGTGTATCCGGATTCGGAATCGCTTAGAAAGTGTAGTGCTTATGCAAGTTTTCGCTGAAAAAATTCGCGTTTGCGATTTGCATAGGAGTGACAAAGCGCGCCATCTAGTTGTCTCTTTGTCACTCCTATGCAAATCGCAAACGCTCTCACTATCGAGAGTGAATGAAAAAACTCAGTATACGCACTCGGCTCATTGCATGAACGTGGCGATATAGTTTCATTGCCGCTTCAAGTCGCGCGCGTCACAAGCTTCGTCTTTGCTCACCATAATTAAACTCAGAGCGAAACGAGGATCTAGATTCTGTAATACAATGGTAACTGCTCCGTTCAGCTCCGTACGTATCACTGAAACTCGATTTGTCGATCAAAGTGTTTGTCGAATGCATTATTCACGGCCGTTTCGTTTCATAGAAGTAATCTTTGCCCGATGACATGGTACACCGATAGCACGTTTCGTCGAAAACACGCCTGAGTGCGTATACTGAGTTTTTTCATTCACTCTCGACAGTGAGAGCGTTTGCGTTTTGCATAGGAGTGACAAAGAGACAACTAGATGGCGCGCTTTGTCACTCCTATGCAAAACGCAAACGCTCTCGCTATCGAAAGTGAACGACAAAACTCAGTATACGCACTCTGATGGAAATAACCATACAACGAAGAACTTTTCGTCGAAAGGTGCTTTCGTACTTTCGCTCGTCAGTATGGTTCGTCGAACTTATTAAGTTCGATATTGTTGAAATCCATAAAAATATTCATCATCATCATCATCAGCCCGCTGCTCACTGCTGGGTATAGGCCTTTTCCCCCAAATGCCATTTCACACGGTCTCTCGCCATTCGCATCCACGGACCTTCTGCCGACTCAACGACATCGTCTGACCATCGCGCCGCAGGTCTGCCCACTGACCGTCGCCCTGTTCTCGTAATAAAAAAAATTGCCTACCCTGAAATTTAATTTAGTGTTTGTTAATTTTTTTGTTACAATTTCGATGAAAATCCGATATATTTTTTTCGTAGATTTACCTATAGGTACTTACGATACATTGGTGCATTTTTTCTTTAAAGCTATGAGACGTCTACAAAAAGGTACGAAAAAAAATATCGGATTTTCATCGAAATTGTTACAAAAAACGAAAAAAAAAAATATCCGATTTTCATCGACATTGTGCTCGCATGAAAGTGGCGATGACACAATTTGCCAACAGTCATAATGTGATCTATTGTTTTTTTTATTGTTATCGACTGCTATAGCAGTCACTGTCCGCGAATGTGTTAATTCCCGCTTCACGTCTACGCGCGTAGCTACACCAATCGAACAAACTAGGCGACGAGCTATGAAAAACACGTCACGGTGGATCTGTCATTGTCATCAAATTATAATAATGCACTAACCAGGAGGCCCAGGTTTCACTAAGTACCTATATACCTACTTAAGTAATGTTCTCTCACGCTCTTTTCTGAGAAATTGGCGAGACAGCACTACAGTTAAGTAGTGAGGTAAGATATTTTTGGCAAAATAAATACATTTGGAACCGCTCGTAGCCCCGGCTGCCTGAGTGATCTTAAACGATCACGTAGGTTAAACAACATTGGGCGCGTTCAGTGCGTGGATGGTTGGCCGTGTATGACTAACGCTAGTGGCATTTTTCCGAGCGGTTCCGTGCTTCGCAAGGCACGTTAAGCAGTTGGTGCCGGCTGCTGTCGACAGATGGCAGTCGTTAAGCCAAATCAGAGGCCTTAGGGCGGCTTGAAAACTTCTGACAGTGAGACCAGCCACTAGTCTTACAAGCCTCCACCAATCCGGACTTGGCCCCCGTGGTGGAGTATGGCCTATACCTTCCTCAGGGAAGAGACCCGTGCCCCTCGGTGGTGACATAATGGATCGATGATGATGAAATACATTTGAATCCACTAACAGCACCTGCCAAAAATATCAATAGGTGCTGAATGTGGACTAGGCCAGGTGCTATTAAGGCTGCGGGTGCTGAAAGTGGATTACCTCTAAGAAGGAGGTTTACTCAGCGAAATTCTCAAAACAGAAAACGGCCCATAAAAATTTACTTTAGTCATTAGTTATTACAATTTTTAAATAGATGAAACATAAAAAGAGTGCTCTGAAATATGACGTCATAATTCGGTATTTTCATACAAAATTCCGTTTTAAAAGTAACTTATTTGACATTTTATCAACTACCCTATTAAATACATTGTCATGTGCATACAGCGTGATATATTTCATTATAATTACATTTTTTATAATAAAGTTACGAATTATAGTTACAATAACAAATTTAGAGATAAATTTGGTAATTAAATTACACCGGAAACAAGAATATTTGCCATTTTGACCTTAAAGCGTGCGAGTGAGTCGTGTTGGAAGTCAGGATCACTCTCTGGAAGAACGAAGAACAAATGCGCCGAATCGGGATATTAGCAGTCATTGAATATTTAAAATCTACAGGTTAAGTTGGTAACATATAATGGGATGGTCAGGAATGATCCATTTAGGTGCTTTGCCGATTTACATACAATACAAGCGAGTGTTTCTTGAAATACTTCTCTATGTAGGTCACCGCTCGATATAATTTCCTTATTGACATATCTGGGAAATTTTGTTCAGGCGTGTTCACACATTCTGACAATTATTATGACATAATGACATTAAAATTTGACGACCTCTGTGGCGCAGCGGTTAGCGCATCTGCCTACCGTGCGAGAGGTCCCGGGTTCGAATCCCAGCTGGGGAAAACAATGCCCCATTGTTCACTTGTTTGTGATGTCCCTGTTTCAGGTTCCCACGACACAGGGTATCCTTATGTGGGGGCAGAAGCAATGTATGTACCTGTAAAAAGAAAAAAAATGTCATAGCTCTTATTGATTAAACCGGAGGAGTATGCATACACAGAAAGGTATCAACCAACACACACACACACACACACACACACACACACACACACACACACACACACACACACACACACACACACACACACAAGAACACGGATGTACATGTGCAGTGTGAGTATGTGTGTGTGTGTTGATTCAGAGATTTTGTTCAAACAAAGTTATGTTCACGATAGTTACGCATCAAGATACGACGAGACTGTTATAAATCTTCGAAATAAAAATAGAATGCGGAAAAAAAATTTATTTCGCATTAAAACACCTTCATCATGATGATGTAATAGATTACATTATACGTACGACGTATGACTCTAAACTCTGTACAGTCCTGTTGTTAACTTTACTTGAATTATAATTTTTTTATTACTTAGTTATTATTTTTAAGGCTTTTAACGGTCTTGTTTATAAAAAAGTTTCGTAATATCTCTCTTAGAGTCTCTTTAAGTTAATTTCTATTTAACCTTAGTGTGCATTTTAAATTTTCTTGCTTTATAAAACTTGGAGCAAAAGCACTGACGTTGTTTTTAAATATCACTACGCAATCGCAAATATTAAATACGCATTTTATTCACTCTAATAAATTATCTATGGTTGTGCCAGAAAAGATTTGTTGTTGTAAATTGCTTAACATTTTGAATTGACGAAGCTTTGCGAGGTTTTCTTAAAACACGAAGTTAAATTAAAAAAACGTGAGAACACGATGGAAAATTCTATCCTTCTTTGTTGCACGCCTACCTCAATTTTTGCCTCTCCTGTACCTCCTGCGGGTTGACTGGTAGAAAATGCCATTAGCATTAAGTCCACCTTTTGTACACTATTTTTGTTTTGTGCAATAAAGAATTAATAATAATAAAAACCGAAAATGTACCTCCCAAGTGGAAGAAAAGTACATGCAACTGCAATTTTTGTCCGCCATCTTCCCCATGGGCGAAACTTATGAAAGTTGATGTGATATTTTGATGCCGTCGATAGATGGCAGTCGTTAAGCCAAGTCAGAGGCCTTAGTGCGGCTTGAAAACTTGCGACCGTAAGACCAGCCACTCCACCAATCCGGATCCTCTTGGTGGAGAATGGCCTATACTTTACTCAGGGAAGACACCCGTGCCCCTCGGTGGGGACATAATGGGTAGATGATGAACACGTCACGTGACCCAACCATGAATCTGTCATGGTACTGTAATGCACTAACAGAATGGAGCCCTCGACAAGTGATTGTGTTGTGTGGAAATTATTAATATAATAGTTGATAAAAATTTACAAATATTTAAAATCATTGATTTATCGATAGTTCTTCAACTATACATATATGGCGCGTTTTCGATCGGAGGCGCCGGTTCACCTGAAGTGATGCTGTGACCGCGCGCTCTCCGCCCTCTATCTCGAAAACGGTTCACCGTATGAAAAATGAAAAATACAAATAGCAAAAAACCCGTAGGGAATGGGATTTTTACCGACCTCCTTTGACCTTGAAATTTAACAGTTGCGTACATCCTACCATATGTAGGTTATTATGAGACAACCTTTAGGGCGTCGATATACAACTACAGACTTACAGCTTGGTATCTCGAATTCCGAGAATCTTACCTAATTTAAGCTTAAATGACTGGACTATGAAGTTGAGTTATCTGTGTAGGCCACGGGCGGTTCAACCACGCCGTGCTCCTGACGTGCGGTCTGATCCTCCTCAACGTGACCATGGAGTCCGTTGGGATGAGCTACGTCATCACGGCCGCGGAGTGCGACCTTGGCCTTACCAGCAACCACAAGGGCTTCGTCAGCGCGTCAGCTTTTATTGGTAAGAAGAAGCTTTGTAATGGGAAAGTGTATACAGATTTCAGGGGCTTATTCCATCTAGTCATACACTATTAGTTCTACATGTTCACATGTGAAAAACAAATCCGCCTAGTTCTACATCCATACAATTCAATACAATACAATCCATACAATACAACATACATACATACAATTTTTTTTCTTAGTAGTCATACATGTAGAACTAAGTGTATGACTAGATGGTAAGCCATTTCAGGTACCTGTTGTCGTCTTTTCTTCCAGGGAGCCGATTCTCGCCCATGCGAATTGAAAGCGTAGACGCCAAATATTCGAAGGATTAGACATTTGTCGCATAAAAATCAGTTTCATGTATTCTCACAAAGTCGTATACGCAAATTTGCTAAAAATTTTCGTTCGCTTTGAGGTGTCATCTTGTCGCATGGTAATTACCATGCGACTCGCAAAAGGCGTATGAAATTTGAACGCATTCATTGATAGTTGACGTTTCTTGATTGGAAATTCCAAGAATACTTTCCGTACGACGTTGCCTGGCGCGAATCCACTTAAGTGCAGTAGGCACAAAAACCCTACTCCGTGCGAGATACTTTGGGACTACTAAATTTGGTCGGATTCGCGCTGTAATTGATTTTGTCGCATTACGGAACGTAGGTCAAGTCCATTAATAATGGACTCGCCCAACGTTCCCTACGTTGACGTTTCGTTATAAGTAAAATTTCAGTTGAAAATTTTAAGAGTTAAGTGTATTAAACTTCTAAATAACGTATATTTTGTACCTAAACAGTTTCTTAGTTTATAAAATAACACTCAAAGTAATAATTTGCCGCAAAATGTATCAATTTAAAAGTGAAATTGTAAATGTTTTAAGATTCGACTAACTTTCAATTTACAATCGAGAAAATGGAACGTAGGATTCACAGATTACTGTTTTAGTCGTTAGACATTTCTTTTTTCATTCGAATTCAATGTCGCATGGTGTTCAGAATACAGAATTTGGGTGTCGTTCGACTTTTTGTATGTAGAATTCAAGTCATACGCCTTAGAGTCGTATACGTCTTATTTGCTAATGAAGTGAGAATTGGCCCCCAGGTGTTTCTTGATCCAGTTAATAAACTTGTATTTATTTCGTACGCAAACGTCGACAGATATTTTTCAAGCGGAAAAGAACGAGTGAGTCGAATGTATTGGTGAATGAATGAATGAATGAATGTATTGGTGAGTGAAAGATTTCTCGAATGAGTTGTTCCTGAATGTCATTCGGTCAATGTTTGTGACATAGATAGATGGCGCAACAAGCAAATTTAACAGAAGAAGAAATCGCAGAAACAGACAGAAGAAGAAATCGCAGGGGGGTATGAGGGGGAGGGGGGGGGGGGTGAGAATTAGACCAACAGCCCGATGGGCGGACGATGTGGCCAGGTTGGCGGGGGGACCGTGGATGCGAATGGCGAGGGAACGCAAGGTGCTGGTGAAACGGCTTGTGCCCAACAGTGGGCAGAGGTGGGCTCCTGATGATGATGATGAGTAAGGGGAACAGGGGTTCGCGACTAAAAACATAGATATCGTGATTAATGGAAGACCCCTGAGCCACCTGAGCCATATTTCATCACGACAGCAGAGTAGGACCTCAATCTCACCAGTTATCACGGGAGCTGACACAGCAACTCGGTTTGATCCTTCTTAGCGTATTGATGTTAAACGAATATGTATCATTGTCGTCAAACAAGGCTAATTGATATTACAAAAGAAGAAGAAGAAACTAGAAAATAAAAACAATTGCTATGTTATCACAGTGGCACTTTCTCAAGGCTCTAATTAGCGCATTAAAGTATCACCGGATAGGAGAATAACACCACGTCTCTTTAGCATGACGTAAAGAATGCTAAGTAAACACACAATCCTGATACGTACAAAACAACTGTAATTTAGATTAAGTTAACAACATTTTAATGATGTCTTTTAGTCGATCGTTCTTCTAAAATCCAATAAATATTACTCCTACACGCCAGCTACAGTCAGACAGAAACGCTAAGGTTTAATAAACCTTTTTCAGAACAGTGGTGTTACGTATCAAAAATCTCACACAACCCTTCTTGTATTATTACGGCCCCTGTTGATGACCTCTGTGGCGTCCTTTCTTAGCACATCTGTCTACCAAGCGAGAAGTCCCGGGCTCAAACCCCGGCTGGGGATAAAAAAACCCAGGTCATGGATGTTTACAATGTAAACATCCTCTGTTTGTGATGTCGCTGTTTCTGGTCCCCACGACACAGTGTTTTCTCGTGGGAACCACAACCAATCCTAGTGTGGGGCCGAAGCAATATTATGTGCCTGTATATAAATGTTTTGGGATGGAAAACCTCTGGAATGGACACCACACATCGGCAAGCGCAGCCTAGGACGACCAGCCACAAGATGGACAAACGATCTCATCAAAGTGGCAGGAAGGCGCTGGATGCAAGCCGCTTCTAACCGGTCTTTTTGGAAATCCATGGAGGAGGCCTATGTCCAGCAGTGGACTTCTTGTGGATGATGATTATGTAAATGTTTATGTTTAGTGTTTGTATGGCTCAAAATGCACGTTTTTTTAGGTATAATGAGCACGTCGTTCCTCTGGGGCTACCTGGGGGACAGGTTCGGCAGGCGGGCTGTGATGCTTCCAGCCATGCTGGTTGGGGCTATCCTGTCTATTGCATCATCTCTTTCCGTCAACGTTTGGATGCTACTCGTGTTGCGGATTCTCACTGGATGTTTGTGAGTAACTACTACTGTTAATTATATTATTACTACAGTCTGTTTTTTCATTCAATGCAAAAAAAAATTGTCACGTTGACATCTCCATACAATTCTTAGGCTGTCAATGTCTGAATGTTGGTAGTACGTAAAAACCAAATAACCCCATTTTACTTCCAAGTTAAATTGTGTATGCTACATACGCAGGTGGTTTTTTTTTAGACTTTGCTCTTACGAGTTATTCAATTTTAATGTCTTTGATGTGATAAGGATTTTGGTCACATGAGTCTTCTATTCACGGTAAAAAAAATCTACCGAGTTAACCTATAGCTTTTATAACGGTAACACCGCGTCATTTTTTTTTGCATCGGTGACGGTTTGCGACGGTGGAGCTGCTAGCCAATTCAGGTAATTCCTTTTCATAGTGCCCTGACTCACTAGGACGCCATGGCGACGCCAGCGACCGTATCCAAGCAGTTAATATTGAAATGTATAACATAACATTTACATACAGGAACATACATTGCTTCTGGCCCCACACTAGGATACCCTGTGTCGTGGGAACGAGAAACAGCGACGTCACAAACATGTAATCATCCAAGACCTGGGTTTCTTTCTTTTTTTTTTTGTCCTAGCCGGGATTCGAACCCGGGACCTCTCGCATGGTAGGCAGATACGCTAACCACTACGCCACAGAGGTCGTATGGTATTTTTAACTCACGTGGCGACGGTCTGGCAACGTCGCCATTCAATACTAACTGGTTGGATACGTAGCTGGCGACGTCGCCATGGCGTCCTAGTGAGGCAGGGCACTTAAACTAATTTTTAAGGTCATCGTAGTTCGACATCTAATTCCCTGACTATTTTTCTGCAGCATCTCGGCGTCTAGTGCCACAGTGTATGCCTACTTGGGTGAGATGCACACGAGCAGTCGACGCGGCTCCGCTATTGCTTGGGGTTCAGCGTTCATCTCCTTCGCCTTCATTCTACTCCCAGGTTTGTGTGTAATTACACTCTGTACATTGTAATTTTTTTTTACATACAGGCGCATGCATTGCTTCTGGCCCCAGACGACGATACCCTGTGTCGTGGCAACCAGTAACAGCGACGTCACAAACATATTTATATAAATCCAAGAGCTGGGTTTTTTTGTCCCCAGCCGGGATTCAAACCCGGGAACTCTCGCATGGTACGCAGATGCGCTAACCGCTACGACCCAGAGGTCGTATTATTGTGGATCATGTAGGGATTTGCCACCTGAGTAACGGTATCATGGAGTTAATGGACGCGGACGGACAAGACCGAGAAGCTTCGAAAACTATAAGGGAGTATGTTGGTCATTAAATGGCTAATGATGATGATGATTACTGTGGACTCTGAGGTATACGGTGAACCAGCGATATTATTTCACTGGTCATAATTTTTGATAAAATTATGTTTGCCACTGAACCTTACAACGGAATCTGATAACGGTGAATCTTATTCATCATCATCAACCCATTATGTCCCCACCGAGGGGCACGAGTCTCTTCCCTGAGGAAGGTATAGGCCATACTCCACCACGGGGGCCTAGTCCGGATTGGTGGAGGCTTGTAAGACTAGTGGCTGGTCTTACTGTCAGAAGTTTTCTAGCCGCCTTGAGGCCTCTGACTTGGCTTAACGACTGCCATCTATCGGCGGAAGCCGGCACCAACTACTTAACGTGCCTTGCGAAGCATGGAACCGCTCGGAAAAATGCCACTAGCGTTAGTCATAGACTGTCACCCATCCATGTACTGAACGCGCCCTATATGGCTTAACCTTGGTAATCGTTTTAAGATCACTCAGGCATTCCGGGCTACGAGCGATTGAGAACTTCATTACACAATTTTTTTTTAATTTATTTCAGTCTATCATTTTTAAATAATAATTTTAAATCACTTCACACATCTCTAGATTTCGTTTGACATCCATTCATATTTCATTTGACATCCATTCATATTTCACCGATTGACTGAACATGAACTGACAACTTCCTACTTGGTAATTATATTTTACTGTTTTTTTTTCTATTTTTATTACCTACTCTACTTGTTATCGAAATAATACCACAGTTCTTCGAACTTGTATAGAATTTATAAATCTACTTAAAAACTTCACAACCTGAAACTGAATTTAGACATCCTCTTCTCGCATAGTAAGCCAAAGTCATAATAATAATAATAAATAATAATAAACTCACGCCCGTTATCCCCGAAGGGGTAGGCAGAGGCACCAGTCTCTAGAACTGGACCCACGTTTTGCCGAGTTTATTAGGTCCCAAACGTAACAAGTGGCAAGCCTGTCGCCGTTATCCGGGCACAATTTATCAGCGAATGGTGCTGCTGTACAAACAAATGTACGTAACTAAAAGTCATTGGTACATGCCAAAGTCATCTTTTCCAAAATCACCTAACATATACGTTAGTGCAAATATGAACCTAAAAAGGTCAAGAATGCAATCAACAATTGCTATGTGAAAACATTATTAATATCACAGTTTTTCGTACCTATGCAGTCACAGCACTAACACCAACTTTGACGTTCATAAAGTAAATGTTCTATTTGTATTATGAATAAAATATTTGACTTTGACTAACTATGCCTATCAGAAATCGCCGGTAGAAGACACAGAAGTTTGCCGAGATGAAAATGTATTGTACATACCTAGTTTATCCGCAGATAGCCTATTTCAACCGTGCATAAGTAAGTGAATGAACTTTCAATAGACTGGTTAAGAATCCGAGGCGCACTTAGATAATAGAATAATTACATACATTACGGACTACCCACATTATGACTAGTTATTCAGCTCCACAATCGTGTGATGATTGCTCTGCTTTTAATGGTGCATTCAAATAATTAATAGATAATTGCAGCTAACTAATTCATCATCACTATAATCCACCCACTATGTCCCCACCGAGGGGTACGGGTCTCTTTCCTGAGGAAGTCTAGGCCATACTGCACCAAGGGGGCCTAGTCTAGATTGGTAGAGGCTTGTAAGACATGTGGCTGGTCTTACTGTCAGAAGCTTTCAAGCCGCCCCGAAGGCCTTTGACTTGACTTAACGACTGCCATCTATCGACGGCAGCCGGCACCAAGTGCTTAACGTGCCTTGCAAAGCACCGAACCGCTCTCGGAAAAATGCCACTAGCGTTAGTCATAGTGCGGTCACCCATCCATGCAATGAACACGCCCTATGTTGCTTAACATTCGTGATCGTTTAAGATCACTCAGATGGCCGGGGCTACGGGTGATTAATGAATCACGAACTGAAATGAAAGAATGTCATTCATTTCAGTTTGTGATCTCTCAAAGAGATTTTCAGCATAGCCCACTGAACGTCAGTGATGTCATTCATTAGACATTCATTTCAGTTTTCTTTTTACTTATTATAGGCAAATAAAATGGTTCGACAGTCACTATGTTTTAGGCGCACTTAATTATATTCGAGATTACATGTCATTATAACTTGAAACAACAACCGTCGGGTTATCATTCCAGTTTGATTGTCAAGTTCGATCACCCATTAAAAGTACAGTGTCGACGTAAGTTATCGAGATTTATTTAATCTTAAGATGTTCGTAAAGTAAGTAGCTCAGTCAGACCTCCGATAATATGTTAATAGCATATTTTACGTACATATTTAGAATAACAATATTGTCTTTGCGTTTAATAATCATTATTATCTGTCTAACCAGCACATGAATAGAGCCCACAGCTGGATCAACATTCTCTCGATCAAATAAATTTCGGAACCACTTTTTGTCGGATGAGTCCGACTCACTGGACTGTCAGAGCGAGCTCCGTCTCTACAAAGTTCGTCAAATAAGAGCGAAACTGTGTCCGAATTTTCCAACAAGTATTAAAGAGATTCAGAGACATTTTATCGCTCGTAGCTCCGGCTGCCTGAACGATCTTAAACGATCACGAAGGTTAAGCAATATTGGGCGCGTTCAGACCATAGATGGGTGATCGTCTAAGACTAACGCTAGTGGCATTTTTCCGAGCGGTTCCGTGCTTCGCAGGCACGTTAAGCAGTTGGTGCCGGCTGCCGTCGATCGGACCTTCCGATCCGAATCGATCTTTCTAGGCGTCAATGGTATAAAAAATCATGTCACGTGACCCGACCAAGTATCTGTTATTGAACTATAATGTAGTAGCAGAATAGGGTATTTGACCGATTTCCGAAAACCGACTCATATTTTTTGTTATTATTTATTTTGCGTGTGGTATGCAGCGAGCTAAAATACAAAAGGGAGGCCATCTATTCACTCGATCACTTCCTCGTCGGCGTCGTGAATTTTCCGAACGCCTCCCTTCATCGAACGTATTTTTTGTTGGTGTTCATGGAGTCCTCAGAAAGTGGTCTTTTTAAATTCCTTTGTGTATTTCTCCTAAGAAAGGCAAACGAAAATTCACTTTTGAAATAAGCCGCCAAAACGCTATCTTGGGCAACATGGCGTCGCACAGGCATTGTGACGTCACATCCCAGAAAACCAACCAATGAACGTAAGAATTAATGATAGGCGCCGTTTTTTTTACGTCATCGTAGAATCGGCCAATCCAGGCCGTCTTCGACACAATGGCTGCAGATACATAATACGGTATTTGACACTATCAACAATAAATTATTTGAGATGCTCGATTAAAACAAAAATTACAAAATGATTCGGAAAATGTATTTCTTTTAATCATTTACTAGTTATTACAATTTTTAAATAGATGAAACATAAAAAGAGTGCTCTGAAATATGACGTCACAAGCAAGTATTTTCATACAAAATTCCGTTTTAAAAGTAACTCATTTGACATCCTGTCAAATACCCAATTATCAAATTTTATCTTGTGTTTTTTTAAAAATCATAATTGTTTAGTTTAAATGGCTTAAAGTCGTTTTAAAACTTATAATTCATACGAATACGTTTAAATAATACTTTTTTTTTCACACTGTCAAATAGCCCATTGAGGCTCGGGTCAAGTGATTGTGTTGTGTGGATGTTTCTATTATTAGTATTATACAAAAGAGTCATATTATTATGGACGACCTCTGTGGCGGAGTGGTTAGCGCATCTGTCTACCACGAGAGAGGTCCCAGGATCGAATCCCGGCTGGGGACAAAAAAAAGAAACCCGGGTCTGGGATGTTTACATGTTTGTGACGTCGCTGTTTCTGGGTCCCACGACACAGGGTATCCTAGTGTGGGGCCAGAAGCAATGTATGTGCCTGTATGTAAATGTTATGTTTGTTTCTTTGTTATTATTCTGAAATTAAACACCCACTTTCACCTCCAGGTCTCGCCTGGCTGATTATCCCCGGGACCTGGTCCCTGGACATCCTGACACTGGAGGTCCATCCCTGGCGAGTCCTCATCCTCTTCTGGTGCGTGCCAGGCCTCTGCGCAGCCCTGGCGCTGCTGATGCTGCCAGAAAGTCCTAGGTTTGTACTCATCTTTTTCTGATTAGTCTTTCTGTACAGTATTTCGGTAAGGTACGATATTTTGAAGGAATCTGGGTACAAATCACATTTATTTTAATTTTATAAATTTGTATAATGTAAACCTAAACATTTACTTACAGGCACATACATAGATTGCTTCTGGCCCCAAACTAGGATAATAAGATTATTCATGTTTATAAGATAAACCCCGCATTAAATCTACCAAATTCAAATATTTACAATGAAATGTCTTGTCATAATCTTATCCTCATATAATTAGCCCCCCATTCAGTTCTATACATTCCACTGATAACCGAACTCTGTAACCGGTAGAATATTACCTTGCATAATAATCATAAACATTTACATACAGGCACATACATTGCTTCTGACCCTATACTAGGATAACCTGTGTTGTGGGAACCAGAAACAGCGACATCACAAACATGTAAACATCCCAGACCTTGAGTTTTTTTTACCCTAGCCGGGATATGAACCCGGGACCACCCGCGTGACAGGCTAACCGCTGCGTCACTGAGGTTTATTAGATCGAGAGACTGTTAATCTTAATGAACTGTTGTCAGTTGTTCTTCTTTAAACGCACTTTGGTCAACTGACTGTACCCTGTTTGGAATTTGATGACCTCTGTGGCGCAGCGGTTAACGCATCTGCCTATCATGCGAGAGGTCCCGGGTTCGAATCCTGGCTGGGGAAAAAAAAGAAAACACTGGGACTTGGATGTTTACATATTTGTGATGTCGCAGTTTCTGGTTCCCACGACACAGGGTATCCTACTGTGAGGCCAGAAGCAATGTATGTGCCCGTGTGTAAATGTTTATGTAAAATGTTTGTCTAAGTAACTGTTAGGGTACGGTATGTATGGAAATCTGAGATCTAAGTCACTATGTTGACTATACTTGAGCCATTACAAACGCGCGAACTGAGTCATAAACATTTGTATCAGACCTCTCTCTCACACATATAGGAGGCATATCAGGCGCATCGGAACTCTCGCTCGCACCTTAATGACTCGGTTCGCACGTTTGTAATGACTCAAGCATAGATAGTCCGGTCAGTACAAATTATAACCAGTAAGGTAAAACCGAATTAAGTGTCCATTCCCAAAGTCATGTAAATATCGCTATACTGTACTGATAACGTTGCCGACTAGCACGTATCAGTATTTAGTTAGGGTCCTTCGTATTTGCTTACAACGTCAATGAAATAGGCGCAAATATACAGCGTGTCCCAAAAATGACACGTCACAGTGACACTGGAGGTAGACCTGCTCAAGAGGCGTCGAACCAACCTAATATGAACTCAGTAAAAGTTGCACGGTTTTCGAGATATGGCCAATTTAAACTTATTCTAAATTTTCACATTTTTTAACAACTTTAGTGCTATGCTAGCACTTACGCTAAGTTAGTAAGTCCGTGACCGAGTACAAATAAAAAAAACCAAACACAAGGGCTATCTAACTTAATGATAAAATTTGTTAAAAAAAGTGAAAATTTAGAATAATTTTAAATTGGCCATATCTCAAAAACCGTGCAACTTTTACCGAGTTCATGTTAGGTTGGTTCGATGCTTTTCGAGCAGGTCTACCTCCGGTGTCACTGTGACGTGTAATTTTTGGGACACCCCGTATTTGACAGACACGTGTCTGGCGTAGAAAGATTTAGGCTAGTTATTGAACCCTTTCTTATCAGGAAGAGAGCATAATAATGAGGTGAGAAGCATAACACGGATTGGAGACAAAAATAGGACACAAATCCTACTAATATTATTAACGCGAAAGTTTGTAAGTATGGATGGATTGATGGATGTTTGTTACTTTTTCACGTAAAAACTACTGAATGGATTTTAATAAAAGTTTACAATAATATAGCTTATACATCAGAATAACACATAGGCTATAATTTATAAAGATATAATCCTACTAATATTATAAACGCGAAAGTTAGTAAGTATGGATGGATGGATGGATGTTTATTACTTTTTCACGTAAAAACTACTGAATGGATTTTAATAAAAGTTTACAATAATATAGCTAATACATCAGAATAACACAGGCTATAATTTATAAAGATATTATTATTGTGTCAATTGTCCAAAATATGACGATAAGTGTCAAGTAAGTAGGAAAAAATCTACCATCAGCTATTCTTGCGTGCGCTGCCAAAACCGCTAGAGTTACACGTACATACGTAATGTATGATATGTTACTTTTTCTTTCTACGCCACGCTAATACTTATGTAATAGTAGCTTGCTACTCGAAATACTAATCCTACGCAGGCGAAGTCGCGGGCACCAGCTAGTTATACATAATCTGTCTATGTTCAGTAACGTGTTGCAGAATCCTCATATTCAGAATTCGAGAACTGGTATCTACTTACTTGCCCTTCCGATATTACAAGAGATGATGATTTTGCATAAAAGGATATTTGACCGATTTCTGAACACAAACTCATATTTTTGTTGATGTTTATGGAGTCCTCAGAAAGTGGTAATTTTCAATTCTTTGGTGTATTTTTTCTAAAGAAGGTAATCGACAATTAACTTTTTAAATAAGCCGCCAAAATGCTATCTTGGGCAGTATGGCGTCGCACGGGAATTATGACGTCACTTGCCAGTAAACCAACCAATGAACGTAAGAAAGAATGAATGGCAGACGCCATTTTTACCGGCATGTGACGTTATCATAGAATCGGCCAATCCAGGCCGTTTTCGATACAATGGCTGCAGATACATAATTATCAAATTTGATCTTGTGCTTTTTTCAAAATAATAATTGTTTTTTTAGTTAATATTCCTTAAAGCCGTTTTGAGACTCTTAATTTATACGAATACGAATAAATCATTCTGTTTTTTTTCACACTGTCAAATAGCCTATTATGGCATTATTATTATAAAAATAAATAAAAAAAAACATTTATTTGCACAGGTCTTCTTTTACAGAGAAAATGTAGGCTATCAAGCGTGCTCACAGCTAATAATAATTGACGATTATAAGCAATGTGATAATATGTGAATAGACATCATCACTCGTCCGTACCTAGGTGATCTTTAGATGAACGCTCGATTGTTAATCTGGATGGATAGCTCCTAGATAAAAAAAAAACAGAATTGACTGACTTTGCAAGATTGCATTCATGAGTCTTGAGCTTCTTAGTTATATGGACATTCATACCAATTTGCATTAGATTTGAGGGGATTTTTTTTTCGCTACTACGTTCGGCCCCAAGGCAGCGGCTAACAAAGTACATTGACATTCAACAAACAGAATGTAACTTCTTTACGTCGAAATAAAATTATGATTTCTGAATTTTAATAGCGAAGTGCTCTTTGCAGATTCATCTTGGCGCAGCAATCACCGGAGAAAGCGCTGCCCGTGCTAGCGAAAATGTACGCGTGGAACCACGGCGTGGCCAAGGAGGAATTTCCGGTGAGTAGCTAAATCTGACGCTGCCCGTGCTAGCTAAGATATACGCGTTGAACCACGGCTTGGCTAAAGCGGAATTTCCGGAAGTAATTAAATACGGACGCTACCCGTGCTAGCGAAGATGTAGGTACGCGTTGAACCACGGCTTGGCTAAAGAGCAATTTCCGAAAGTAGTTAAGTCTGACGCTGCCCGTGCTAGCGAAAATATACGCGTTGAACCACTGCTTGGCCAAAGAGAAATTTCCGGAAGTAGTCAAAACTGACGCTGCCCGTGCTAGCGAAAATGTACGCGTTGAACCACGGCTTGGCTAAAGTGGAAAAAGTGGAATTTCCGGCCGGAAGTAGTTAATACTGACACTACCCGTGCTAGCGAAGATATACGCGTTGAACCAGGGCTTGGCTTAATAGGAATTTCCGATGAGTAGCTGAATCTGATGAAATCTTGTTATTATGGATTTATTTCACATGAAACATTCAACAGGGCGTTCCAATAAGAAATAACAACCTTCGGCCTTTAACCTTCTACAATCACAAAGGTTCCTCTTTGGTATGCTCTATTGTCCCTTTCCTGATATCTAACCTTAGTTATGGGTCTTCCTATTTAACTTATGTTTTACACAAGGTATTTTCCCAAACTCTCTCAAGATCTCACTTATACATCCAATCTATAAAGCAGGTAATAGGGGCGATGTCGGAAACTATAGGCCAATTTCGGTTCTACCAGCCCTGTCTAAAATACTAGAAAAACTTATCAACAACAGTTTAGTGGATTACCTTGAAAAACAGAATCTGTTATCCAACTCACAATTTGGTTTCAGGGCTGGTAGATCCACTGAAGACGCAGTTAGTAGCCTCACAAATTATGTAGTTGAGCAACTGGACAGAAAGAAGAAATGTATAGGTATTTTTCTTGATTTGGCCAAGGCATTCGACACCGTCTCTATTCCTATCCTACTATCCAAAATGGAAGGGATTGGTATACGGGGTGTTGCTCTGGATCTATTTAGTGACTATCTCTCACAAAGAACACAAAAGGTAAAAATAGGAAGTTTTACATCGTCTGAACTTCCTGTCACGTTTGGAGTTCTCCATGAAGTGTTCTGGGTCCGAGGCTCTTTCTTATATATTTGAACGCACTGTGTCTTCACTCGCAGCATCACGGCAAACTGTTTTCTTTTGCTGATGATACGGCACTTATATTTCAGGGAGATAGCTGGGCGGATGTTCGAAATAAAGCAGAAATAGGGTTACATAAAGTTATGATCTGGCTTAAGAATAATTTACTTACTATAAACGTAACTAAAACAAAGTTCATGACATTTAATATTCGCTCACACCATATTCCCCAAGAAACAATAAAAGCCCACTGTTGTAATTTTCCAAATGTCCAATCTTGTGACTGCGCTGAGCTATCCAAAGTAAGCACAATTAAGTATCTCGGGGTTGTCTTGGATGATCACCTGACATGGTCTGCCCATATTGAATACCTATCATTGCGTACACTGAAATTAATATTTATTTTTTTTTAAATTCGACATGTGGCTTCGGCACTACTCTTAAATGCAATATATCTTGCTGTAGGACAATCAATTCTCGCCTATTGTATATCAGCCTGGGGGGGAGCATGTAAGACGATCTTACTAAGGCTTGAGCGTGCACAGAGATCCTTACTTAAAGTTATAAACTTTAAACCATATAGATACCCTACTGCGTCCCTCTACGCAGAAAGCAAGGTATATAAAATCACTACGATACATCAAACAAAAACATACTTTGATTCGCAATTTTTTCACAATAAAAGACGAAGTGACATAGTCTGCTCAATTCCGAAGACTAATACAGTTTTTGCGAGACGTCACTCAAAATTTCTTGCACCATTTTTATATAATAGGCTAAACAGAATTTTGACATTCTATCCAAAAACTTTAAAAGAATGCAAAAATTTAATTAAAACTCTGTTACTGTCCTGTTATTATAATGTTACAGAGTAGTTCCTACTCATAGTATCCTAGATATAAGAAAGTAATTTTACTACTTTTATGCACACCATGCCCCACAGAAAACCCTACCTGCATAGGTTACGCGTTTTATAGCGCCAAAATGTCAGAATTTGACGATAAATGTACCGGAAAGTCGCGACTATTGACGTTGTGACGCGCGACTCGCGTCAGACCACATGCTATATCTTATTCTTTTTTATATAATATATAGTTTATATAAAAGTAAATTATTACAATTCTGTGTGGACTCTATTGAACAGCTGAGGAAATTGCATGTGTGAATGGACTGATATTATGATCTCGGCCCGGCGTTGGTCCTATAGCGCATAAACTTTTTACATGTTCACAGCTTTTGTGTAGCATTAATGCAGTCAATAGGGACCACAATAAATTATTACTTGCATGTAACTAAACATGTTATGCCAAAAGTTGTAAACGCGTAACTACTGTAGGTATATTCATTTATCTGATCTGATTTGGCTTGTACATATTATTATTAATTAAGTACCCATAATGTATGTTTCGGCACAAATGTATTTTCTTACCAAATCAACCAAACAGAATGTAAATTAATAGAACCTTTAAGAGAATCAATATAAGATAAGATAAGATATACATCGAACCTTGTAGTAATCAAAATAAGTCATTAAAATCTACTAACTCCGTTGGACACGATGAAATTTCCACAAAGGTTCTAAAGTCGTGTGCCACGGTACTAGCACCAGCTATATGTGATCTAATAAATATTTCATTTTCCCAGGGAATCTTCCCAAATAAATTAAAAACAGCGATAGTGAAACCTATATACAAAAAAGATGAACGCAATTGCGCAAATAATTACAGGCCAGTCGCTTTAGTACCCATTATATCAAAGATATTTGAAAAGGTGATGCACACAAGAATTTACAAATTCCTAAATAAGCATTCCATTATCAAACGCGAACAAAATGGGTTCCAAAGGGGAAAATCGACGAGTTTAGCAGCTTTCTCTCTTGTAAGACAAACAGCATATTACATAGATAAGTGAAAACATACTTGTGTTCTTTATTTTGACATGACAAAGGCCTTCGATTATGTTGCACATAAAATCCTACTAACTAAATGTGATAAATATGGTCTGCGTGGGTTATGCTATAATTGGATAAAAAGTTTTCTAGAAAATCGTTTACAATTGGTTGAAACATGCAACATAAATGAAAATAATGAAATGGAGCATTATAGGTCTGAACTACAAAAAAATGAATATGGGGTACCACAAGGCAGTGTCCTTGGACCATTATTATTTTTGTTGTACATAAATGATCTTCCGGCAATAACACATCACAAATGTATATTATTTGCGGATGACATATCCTTAATAATACCTCATCAAGCTTTACACTTCGAAGAAGAAATAAACAGGACAATTGAACGCATTTGCATGTGGCTAGACAAAAACAACTTGCAAGTGAACCCAGGAAAAACAAAATATACCCTATTTAAAAACATAAAAATGAGACATATTGACTTCGAACTAAAATGTAAAAATGAAGAAATAGAAAAAACAACGTGTGCAAAATTCCTAGGCATTAATATTGACGAAAATCTGAATTGGTCAAGACATATAGATCAGGTCGTAAGTAAAGTAAATAGCAACATTTATTTAATATATAGACTTAATAATATAGCTGGCAGGAAAACCGCCCTTCTTGCATATCACGGATTTGTGGTTTCCATAAAGCCGCGTCCGCTGCTCCATGTTACGCGTGTTACAAAAAATGAAACATGTTACGTTTATCGTAACAGCCCGTCTGCTGCGACTTTCTAGTTCTGTTATGTTACAGTTTTTGTGACAAAAACAAAATGAGTTCCGACGAAGCAGACGTGTCTGCTATTTCGTCCCTTTAGGCTTATCCGCTTTGTATTCACTTGTTCTTTTGAAATTCCAATTATTTCTGCTTTATCACTACATGAGGCATCCCAAAACACTTGTCTTTCTCGAAATAATCGTATGAAAAACAAAGTATTTTCTTTTTTCCACTCCATCACCGAATCGCGAGACGTGCACGTCCGGCGAGCGCTAACACAAAATGAATGACTTTACCCCATCGCAGGCGAACGCGGGGGATGTTATCCATTCGCCGCGGCTACCGTGTTACGTGTTACGTAACACGTAACATGTTATACCACGCCCCATTATAACGTGTTACATTTTTTGTAACACGCGTAACATGGCGCAGCGGACCCGGCTTAATACGTTATGGCTTGATCCTATGGGGTAGCTCTACGGAATCAAACAGAGCATTCATAATACAGAAAAGATGTATACGCGCCATAGCGGCCGCTAAGCCACTAGACTCTTGCAAACCGCTTTTTAGAAAATACAACTTACTCACCTTACCTTGCATGTATATATTTCAAAGCAGCTTGTTTTGTAATGAAACACAAAAGTTTATTCACAACAAAAAAACAGGCATTAAACTTTAAAACACGTTACGAAGATAAACTAATATTACCAGTATGTAAAACGACTTTGCACAGTAGAAACTGCGGCTCTATGCTTGCAAGAGTCTACAACAAAATACCTGACGAATTTTTAAAATTAAGATGGACGATGTTCAGGAGAAATCTATATAATTGGTTGTGCCAAAAGTGCTACTGTACTACTCTCTAAACGAATTCTTGACAGATAGAGTAAAGTAATATTGACATACTATTCTGAAATTACAGCTATTTCAATTTTAATTTCTATTGTAATTTATTTTAGATCGTTGAACTGACTTTTTAATTAATTTATTTGGACATTGTACTATAAGATGAATATTGTAGATTTAGCACATAAGAGAAGTGACATTTGTATTAACAATGGTATTTTGACATTTTAATTACTAAATTCAAACTAAATATTTGCATGTTAGAACATAGCCAACAGAATGTGAGATCATATTTACCTCATATAACGTGTCCTCAAAGTGTACCACATTCTAGGCAAATAAATTTATTTTATTTTTATTTTTTACTTTTGCAACACCTACCCACAACATGTAGTAAAGTAAAGTAACAAAGTAAAGTAAAGTAAAAATCGTTTATTTGCCACAACATGGGTACATTAAGTTCTTAAAATATAGTTAAGATCCTTCATGGTCTACCGGTTGGTGTGCAAATATATTAATTACATTTAATTTAAAATATATAAAATATTAAATAGTGAGACTCGTTGGGAGGCGTCGAAAGCCATGATACAGGTTCGCCAACGGTATGTTCGCCTAGTATGGCTTTCGATTTCGATGTGATAAGAGAATATTACAATGTTACATTCTATTCTATGTACTATTTAACATGCATATTTTTTGCTGTACAGACGTCCGTGACACAATAAAATTTCTTATTTCTTATTTATTTCTCATCCTGACAACACTTTCGCTTCATCGACATTCATTAGTCGTTGCGTGCACGCACGTAGTTTGAGAGGTTGTACAAGTATCTACTTGTGGCGCAGCAGTTAGCGCATCTGCCCATGCGAGAGGTCCCGGGTCGGATCCCTGCTGGGGACAAAAAAAAACTCAGGTCTTGGATGTTTACATGTTTGTAACGTCGCTGTTTCTGGTCCCCACGACACAGGGTATCCTAGTGTGGGGCCAAAAGCAATTTGCTTCAAGCAATGAATGTGCCTTGCCTATAATTATTATTTAAATGTTAATTTTAATGTTTTTGCGAATTCGATTTGTACAAAAAAGATTTGATATTTTTGATATTGGTGAAGCTAGTTGGATCTGGATCTTGACACTGGATTCTGTTAATAAAGAGAAGGAGGATACAGATTCACGACGGTAATTATTATAATTATAATAACTTTCACACAACACAAACTGGTTGCAAGCTGGGATACCCCGTGTTATGGTAACCAGGCAAGGACATTACAAACATAGAAAAACACCTAGTCTGAGGCAAATTGCACGTATATTTAGGTACGGCGCAGTGCACATTATGTAGCCCAGTGGAAATCAAACCAACGACACCTTTCTTGGCAGCTAAGCGCATTCACGTTATAACAACTTACATCAAACACATTCCAATAATTTATGTACAAACACCAAAAAAATGATACTAAGCATCTTTTGTTTGTTTTCTTTAGCTTTCCTTAGACGTAGCGATGCAAGACCTTTTATAGGGAAAAATAGGGTAGTTTCCAGGGTCAAAATAATTTAATTCTATTTAGTCCGTATTTTAGATTATAAAAAAATATTGGATACGTATTTTTGTAGCACTGAGTGACGTCACACGTAACTTCAATGGGCTATATCTTTGTTATTTTTTGTTTAATCGAAAAAAGAAAAAATACGTATCCAATATTTTTTTATAATCTAAAAGACGGACTAATTACATTTTTTTAGGAAACTAGCCTATTATATTCACCATTGTATTCATTATTATTGCGTGTTTTACGCGCAGACAATGATAATTACCGTGACATTTTTTTTACCTTATTGGTACATGTATTAGACTTAGGGTGTTAGAAATAAAATGAATTCAGCAGTGGCGGCCTTACGCATTGCGAGGCTCCGGGCGGCATGTCTTTGCGAGGCCCTTTGTCCTACGGAAAAGTACCTATGTGATGCGAAAGTAGGTCTGGTTGTTTGGTAGTTATTGGTTATGTTTGATGAGAAATACTATACAGGGTGGCCGATCAGGTAACGTTTTTTTTTAGATAGCCCGTACCGAAACCCGTCCAAAACACCCCCTTCCATGTATGTTCAGCGATTATTGATAGTTTCCGAGTTATGTTTTTTTTTTTGAGATTTTTCCAAGAAATCGTCAAACAAAAACCACAATGCTTTTTGGCTTTTATTTTTTCTGTAAATTATCATCAGTACGAAGCCTATTTTCATATCCAATAAAGAAAATCTGTACATCCAAACAATAATTAAGTACATTTTGGGCCCAAAGTTTGAAATTACTGTTTTTAGTCGAGAGATCAAAAATTCCAAAATAAGATAACATTTTAAATACTTTTATGCCTGGTTCTGGAGCTCCAAACTAATCTTAAAAACTTTGCACATTAGACTTTCGAAATAATAAAGAAAAAATTGCACTTATGGGGGCATTTTGCTCCGTACGTGACTGTTAAAGGTAAAAAGGTGATAATTCAAGCATTTCCAAAATGATTTAAAAAACTATTATTTTACTTTAATATGACAAATTAATGAAAAAAAAACTCGTAGCAATAGTAACTAATAAACACGATAAGCATTGCTGTTTTAAGGACTTTAATAAAAAAAAACTCATACCCAAATTGTAATTTTTGACATGTTTTTGCTATGTACTAATTTCTGATAAATTAAGTTGTATGGAAAGTAAAATTATTGAAAATTGAAAATTATTTCAAACTTCAAAATATGCTTAATACTGATTATAATTAAAGAAAAAATAAAAGCCAGAAAGCATTTTTGAGTTTTTTTTTGACGATTTCTAAAAATAATTATAATTAGAAATTTAGTTTTAGTTTAAATTGCATGACAAGAACCTTAAATAACACTATTCGTCCTCGTACTACCTTTGCTGGCTGGCTGACTTTCAACCCTGTTTAATACTATACTAGTCCCGAGTGCATTGCGTTTAAAATCCGATCTTCAAGTAGGTACAAAAAATGAATTTATCAATTTTATTATGTTGAATGAATGAATTAGTTAACTAACTTTATTTTAATTTACCGTTATGTCATAACCTTAATAAATAATTAAGAATCAAAATCAAAAGTTTTCAATAAAAAATATATAGCTATCATCATCATCATCATCATCAACCCATTATGTCCCCACCGAGGGGCACGGGTCTCTTCCCTGAGGAAGGTATAGGCCATACTCCACCACGAGGGCCAAGTCCGGATTGGTGGATTGATAGCTATAGGTGGTTAAAAATCTGTATTTTTTTTAATTTGACTGACGCGAGGCCCCTGCGAGAGCGAGGCCCCGGGCGATTGCCCTGTTCGCCACCCCCTTAGGCCGCCACTGGAATTCAGCACTCAGTACTATTTGTACGTTTACATTTTATTTTCATATAGGTGATTCAAGAAATCAGTAAATTTTCAGGTTCCTAAATTTGTTTTGCTGTTACACCAGCCGTATCGCTATCTGGTATCTTTTGTGCGACCCTTGGAGGGTAATATGGTTTACTTTAAAATATAAATATGTACCACATATATTACTTCTGGCCCCACACTAGGATACCAGGGTATCGTGGGAACCAGAAACAGCGACATCACTTAAATACTATAAGGAAGACCGGGTGATCGTGGTTTTCCACTATAAAGGAAAGCTTCCCGCCAGGCAGATCGTGTGCCTGAAGACGGCCGGTCCAACTGTTGTTTGTTGGACGTTATATTTATTGTAACTCATGTGTAATACTTTGCTTGCGCGATGCAGGAATGTGGAGTTTATAGTGCGCGCGCAGAATTGACATGACATGTGCTCGCCACACATACAAACATCCAAGACCTGGGGTTTTTTGTCCCCAGCCGGCATTCGAACCCGGGACCTCTCGCATTGGAGGTCAATTGTCAAATAGTTTCTTTCCAAATGGGAGCCATTTTAAATGTGATTTTAGGCATCTGTCGTAATTTACACCAATTTTGGATTTCGTCATCATCATTCAGCCACAAGAAGTCTACTGCTGGACATAGGCCTCCTCCATTGAATTCCAAAAAGACCGGTTGGAAGCGGCTAGCATCCACCGTCTTCCTGCCACTTGGATGAGATCTTCTGTGCATTTTGTAGCTGACAAATGGTCTCCATTCGAGAACTTTTCGGTCCCATCGGCTATTAGTTCTGCGTGCTATGTGCCTCGCTCACTGCCACTTCAACTTACTAATCCGCTGGGCTATGTCGACGACTTTCGTTCGTCTACGGATCTCATCATTTCTGATTCGGTCTCGTAGAGAAATTCTGAGCATAGCCTTTTCCATAGCTCGTATTTGGATTTCAGCCCTATGTATTCAGCGCTACAAGGGTTCTATGCCCTTGTCCAGAACATCGAATCCTTTTTCTATATTTTTGACGGCTCCTATAATAATATCGTGGAGGTAAAGGAAAACGGACACAAAACATCTGCTTTCCGCAGAAGCTCCAGAAATGAGCGTGTATCGCTGAAGCTATTGAATTCGTTTGCATATCCCTCAAGCAATTACAGGCAAATAAGCTTAAACAGGTTGATGGTGACTTCTTTCTCAGCTCCATCTCAGCCTGATAAAGATTCGATATTGTTTCTTATCACGGTCAAACTTATGGGCCAGTTTCTGAATTGAGAATCTCAAGTAACTACTTAACTGTAGTGCTGGCTCATCAAATTTCTCAGAGAAGAACGCGAAAGAACGTTACTTAAGTTAGTTAAGTATTTACTTGTAAATTCTCAATTCTGAAACCGGACCTTCGTCACTTAATTAGCATAGCTAAATCTGAAGTGTGATGTTAATTTCAGGTCAAGAAAATAATAGTGACGGGCGAAATATCGAGGTCAGGAGGTTTTGTCGGGGCACTGCAGAACATTTCTTACATATTTAAACCGCCGCTGCTCAGATGTGTCTTCATCTCACACATCTCTATGTTTGCCGTGTTTCTTTTGTAAGTAACTATCATCATGTTGGTCTTCATTTTTTTGTTGCTACAAGTGTTTACAATGTCTTCTCTATCAGATGAAAATAACTGTATAAATTCACAAAAAATATCAGTATTTGATCCTGCAGGACCAAATTTGAAAAGATTGGATGGTTATTTATCTCAGGGTTTACTAATTATAAACATTTACATATAGGCAATATACATTGCTTCTGTCTTCACACTGAGATACCCTGTGTCGTGGGAACCAAAAACAGCGACATCACTAACATGTAAACATCCATTTTTTCACAGCAAAATACAGGACCATACTCTGATCTAGAACTTATTATTTGAGTACTATTCACCGCTACTTAATATTATATTTAACTGTCTATTTTTAGAACTATAAAACATTTACCCTCTATAGCCGCGTTTTCACCCATGCTTCTGATTGGACATTTTAGTTAACTAACTCGAATGGCTCTTAGTGCGCTCGGACCGAGTGCGCCATTTGAGTTATCGAATGGCGCACTCGGTCCGAGCGCACTAAGACCGTGAAAACGCGGCTTTAGTCCTCCCCACAGGTTTTAAGACTAAAATGACAGGACTGACATCTGATTTCTTATTAATGGTGCTTTCAGATCAAGCGGCCTCTACATGTGGGTGCCGGACATTTTGAATAACATCCTCCAGAGCACAAGCGAACACAGCGTCTCCATCTGTCAGATTATTCACAACAAGTTTGAACACTCCAAGAATGCCAGTGTAAGTAGTTTTTGTCGCGTCTTCTCAAGTATTAGATTACATTACAACTCTTTATTGTACACACCAAATAACATAACAAATAAATACATTAGAAACCTTACTTATCTTACTTGGAAAGTCTTATCGCTAAAAGCGGTTTCTTCCAGACAACCCAGTAGATGTAAATTCTATTGGTGAAGCAATTTTGGGTATTAATGAAAATGGTATGAGGTTCATTGAAGTGAAGTTCTCAATACTCTCTACATCCTCTTTCAGTCCACAACGTTCGAACGTCCACAACGAATAATTTGAATCTGCATTTGTCCTACTTTCAGCTCATGTCTCCTATGAATGCTACATGCCAAACTGAGGTCTCCGTAGGAGTGTTCCCGATATCGATGGCTATGGGGACTGTCTTCGCTATCACCTACCTGGCCATCGGCTTCTGCATCAATAGGATTGGCCGGAACCCTCTTTATTGTGAGTCACTCACCCCCGGTTTCTCGATCTCTAACATTCTGGTACTTTTAACAGTGCTAGTGTTTTTTTCTTTGTATCCACTTTTTCCAACGGACTGCTGCTAACAGTAGATTAACAGACGGTACACTGGGCTGCCTGAGTGATCTTAAACGATCACTAAGGTTAAGCAACATACGGCGCGTTCAGTCCATGGATGGTCCGTCTATATCTAACGCTAGTGGCATTTTTCCGAGCGGTTCCGTGCTTCGCAAGGCACGTTAAGCAGTTGGTGCCGGCAGCCGTCGATAGATGGCAGTCGTTAAGCCAAGTCAGAGGCCTTAGGGTGGCTGTTGATGAAATAAGTAGGTCAGTTAGACCTCCGATAATATGTTAATAGCATATTTTACGTACATTATTTATAATAAGAATAACCATATTGTCTTTGCGTTTAATAATCATTATTATCTGTCTAACCAGCACATGAATAGAGCCCACAGTTGGATCAACGTTCTCTCTATCAACTGAATTCCGGAATCCAAGCCAAGTCAGAGGCCTTAGGGCGGTTTGAAAACTTCGGACAGTAAGACCAGCCACTAGTCTTACAAGCCTCCACCATCTCCCAGAGTCTTACAAGACGCGTGCCCCTCGGTGGGGACATAATGGGTTGATGATACCCCAGTTTCTCGAACGCTAACAGCGTTATAATGTAACGTGTCTTCCAATGAGCCCATGAGCTGTCCACTTACGTTCCGTAACTTATTTGTTCTGTCCTTAGAAAATATCAAGAAACATAATTTCACGATTTATGTCACCATTTATAAATACTACTAGCGTCATGTTTTAATAGTCGGATTTTAGTTTTTAAACTTTGCTCTTTTAAACATCTATCAAACTTCGCATGACTATTCGTATAGTAGGGGAGCCCATGATGCTAAATCGGGATTTACTCGAGCGTCATAGAGACCTATTTGATTGTGAAGTTTAGATGATAAGAAGAAAAAAATGTCATATAATATATACCTTTTCATCGGTGGGGGAGCGACTAAAGATTTTCAAATATGTAAAAAAAACTGTTGCATGGACATACTCGAGCGCGTCACATATTGATAGCATCTATATCATGTGC
Organism: Yponomeuta plumbellus; assembly: GCA_947310845.1. Lineage (NCBI taxonomy): Eukaryota > Metazoa > Arthropoda > Insecta > Lepidoptera > Yponomeutidae > Yponomeuta > Yponomeuta plumbellus. Next base: position 21,680,157 of record OX371200.1, read on the forward strand.
TGTGTGGTGTCGGCCTAGAGAATAGCACCAACCCGACTCTTCCCGCGGGTGTCGTAAAAGGCGACTAAGGGACACAAAACCGGGGGGTGGGCAGCAGCGCCTCCTGCAGTACAACTCCACCGCACTGCGATCCCCAACCCGCATGCCCAGCGTGGGGATTATGGGCATTACCCCATGATGGCACAACCCAGGAAACGGCCCCCAGTTCCCGGCCGCCTCGCTATTCCTGGCCATCGTGGCAGCGGCCATGGTAACGGCGGGGTAGGGGGTGCTAAGAATCACCGGGCTACCTCAGGCTGCCACAAACATCTGACCCTGGCAACGTTCAACGGACGCACTCTGAGGCTTGACCATCATCTAGCGCAGTTGGAAGTGGAGTTAGAGAACATTAAATGGCATGTTCTGGGGTTATGTGAAGTCCGTAGAGAGGGGGAGGACACCGTAACCCTAGACTCGGGCCATCTTCTCTACTTTCGCGAGGGTGATAAAACATCCCAGGGTGGCGTAGGTTTCCTCGTCAATAAGGCCCTCTCTAACAACGTTGAAGAAATCTCTAGTGTGTCGACCAGGGTAGCGTATCTGATCCTTCGGCTGTCCAAGCGTTACAGCATGAAGGTCATTCAGGTTTACGCACCGACCTCGGCACACTCGGATGATGAAGTTGAGGATATGTACGAAGACATATCCAAAGCCTTACATAACACCACGAAGGCTCACTTCAACGTTGTTATGGGGGACTTTAACGGCAAGGTGGGAACCCAGAGTGGCAACGAGTCCCGAATAGGCCCGCATGGTTATGGAGTCAGGAATCACAGGGGGCAAATGCTTGTCAACTTCCTTGAGAAAGAGGAACTATTCTTGATGAACTCTTTCTTCAAGAAACAGCCTCAAAGGAAGTGGACATGGCGAAGCCCCGACACTGTGACCAAAAATGAGATCGACTTCATCATGACGGATAGCAAGCATATATTCAGAGATGTCTCAGTGATCAACAGGTTTAATACCGGATCTGATCACCGACTTCTCCGAGGCTCTCTGAATATCAACTTGAAGCTTGAGAGAAACCGTCTGATGAAGTCCACGCTCCGACCAAACCCAATCCAAATCATGGCGGGCACCGAGAAGTTCCAGCAGCTTCTCGGGAATAGATTTGTTGCCTTGGAGCCCACCGATGACGCTGACGAGACCCTACACAATCTGGTCGTAACTCTTAGGGACGAGGGCATCAAGTTCTGCAAAACGCAGCGGACAGGCAAGAAATCCAAACTCTCGGATGAAACTCTCCGGTTGCTGACAAAAAGACGGGAAACCACCCAAGCGACTTCGTCAGAGAGGTCAAACCTGAACAAGCAAATTGCGAAGATGGTACGGCGCGACCTTCGGAGCTCCAACACACGCCTCATTGAAGAGGCAATAGAGCAAAACCGATGGTCCAAAGTATTCACTCAGCAGCTTGGCAGGAGCCACCTGACGAAGCTTACAACGCACGACGGGAGGACCGTATTGTCGAAGCCGGAGATCTCCGCCGAGATAGAGGATTTCTATGGCCGATTATACGCTGCACATGCCCCTTATTCCCAACGAGACGACCAAGATTCCAGAGCCACCCTGACGCGCCACTACACCGACGAACTGCCTGACATCAGTCAAGACGAGATCGTGCTAGCTCTGAGGCAGCTTAAAAATGGAAAAGCCCCCGGTGAGGACGGAATAACATCAGAGCTCTTGAAAGCTGGAGGAGCCCCTGTTATACAGGAATTACTAAAGCTCTTCAACGCCGTCCTTCACAGTGGGAGAACTCCAAAGGCATGGAGCGGGAGTTTGGTGGTGCTCTTTTTTAAGAAGGGTGACAAGACTCTTCTTAAAAATTACAGACCCATCTCGCTCCTGAGCCATGTCTATAAGCTGTTTTCACGAGTGATCACGAATCGTCTCGCCAGAAGACTCGACGAGTTCCAGCCGCCGGAACAGGCCGGGTTTCGCGGAGGATATGGCACCATAGACCACATTCACACAGTGAGGCAGATTATACAGAAGACCGAGGAGTATAATCAGCCCCTGTGTCTTGCTTTTGTGGACTATGAGAAGGCCTTTGACTCTGTCGAAACCTGGGCTGTTCTGGAATCCTTACAGCGATGCCAAGTAGACTATCGTTATATCGAGGTGTTGAGATGTCTGTATGAAGCCGCCACCATGAGTGTCCAAGTACAGGGCCAGCAGTCTAAACCTATCCAACTGTGCAGAGGAGTAAGACAGGGGGATGTTATATCCCCGAAACTGTTTACAAGCGCGTTGGAAGACATGTTTAAGACGCTGGACTGGAAAGAAAAGGGCATTAACATAAACGGCGACTACATCTCACACCTGCGATTCGCAGATGACATAGTCTTAATGGCGGAGTCGCTAGAGGAGCTGAACCACATGCTGGCCAGCCTAGCATCAGCCTCGCGACGCATCGGTCTTGGTATGAATTTGGATAAAACCAAAGTCATGATCAATGGTCACATTGATCCAATACCGGTCGTCGTACATGGTCACCTACTCGAAATCGTTTCCGAATACACTTACCTCGGGCAGATTCTGCAGTTAGGTAAAAACAATTTCGAGAGGGAGGCCAAGAGGAGGATCCAGCTGGGCTGGGCAGCGTTTGGGAAACTACGCCGGGTCTTCTCGTCATCCATACCGCAATGCTTGAAAACGAAAGTTTTCAATCAGTGTGTCCTACCTGTTATGACCTACGGAGCCGAGACATGGACACTCACGAAAGGGTTGGTCCACCAGTTTAAAGTCGCTCAGCGAGCTATGGAGAGAGCTATGCTCGGAGTTTCTCTGAAGGATAGGATTCGTAACGAATACATCCGACAGAGAACCAAAGTTATCGACATAGCTCAGAGAATTAGCAAGCTGAAGTGGCAGTGGGCTGGCCATATTTCGCGAAGAACCGACAACCGCTGGGGTAAACGTGTTCTTGAGTGGAGACCGCGACTCGGCAAACGTAGTGTAGGACGCCCTCTAACCAGGTGGGATGACGATCTGCGAAGGACTGCAGGCAGATGCTGGATGCGGCAAGCCGAAGACAGGGCGCTATGGCGCTCATTAGGGGAGGGCTATGTCCAGCAGTGGACTAATATAGCCTGATGATGATGATGATGATGATATCATGTGTATTTTTGAAAATGTACGTATGTTAATCTGATTGTTTCAATTATGGGGGTGGTCGAACGCATGGGTTGAAAATGAAAAAAAAAAAATTAATCGAGCGCGTCAGATTTTCTAAGGGGATGTTATTTGCACCTAAAAAAAGCTCTTATATAATAATCTGACGATTTGGATGTAACGCAAACTCGCGGCCATTATTAGAATGTGCAAAAAAATTCGCCATTTTGAAATACTCGAGCGCGTCAGATTAAGGTATATATGGTTCTTCTTAATGCCCTAGACGTGCTGTCTCATAATCTGACGATTATCTAGAGGGATTCGGCTAATCTGACAATTAAAAATTTTTTTTTTTATATTTTTTCAAATCATTGAACTTAATTAATTGAAAAGCTGAAGAAATAGCATGCAAATAAAAAAGTACAGGTTTTTTTATCATCATCTTCTTCATCGGTAGAATCATATTCGTCCTCTGGCTCGATTCCATCCTCATCCTCCCCATAGCTGCACGCATTAAACTTTACCTATTATTTTTTCTTACTTCGGCTTATGGAAATCGTCAGATTTTATATTTTTCATTATCCTTGAATTATTTTCTTCAAAATAAAAAAAAAATTAGCCACGCTCCAGAAAATCGAGACAACGTTTTTTTTAACAAGTTTGTAACCCTCTTACTTCTCTACGTCACGCGAAAATCGTCAGATTAGTGGAATATACACTTTTTAGCATGTAATTAACTCACCCTACCTGAATCTGACGCGGTCGAGAATTTCTGATGATCAATTTTTTTTTACTAATCTGATCCTTTATCCTTGACAGGCGACCATATATATGGGGCTCATATTTGGTGGAGGTACTTTACCTGGTACAAGGTATCTCCCTGTATGTTAATCTGCCGCGCTTTAGTAACTCCCGAAATCCCCTCTTGGGCTCCCCTACCAGTATTCGCGTATTAGACAAATATTAACCATCCACTCGAATCGCTCGTAGCCTGGGCTGCCTGAGTGATCTTAAACGATCACTAAGGTTAAGCAACATACGGCGCGTTCAGTCCATGGATGGGTCACCGTCTACGACTAACGCTAGTGGCATTTTTCCGAGCAGTTCCGTGCTTCGCAAGGCACGTTAAGCAGTTGGTGCCGGCTGCCGTCGATAGATGGCAGTCGCTAAGCCAAGTCAGAGGCCTTAGGGGGGCTTGAAAACTTCTGACAGTAAGACCAGCCACTAGTCTTACGAGCCTCCACCAATCCGGACTTGGCCCCCGTGGTGGAGTATGGCCTATACCTTCCTCAGGGAAGAGACCCGTGCCCCTCGGTGGGGACATGATGGGTTGATGACGAACCATCAACTACTGGGCATCCTGGCGAGCACTGTTTTTTGTAAAACGTGGAATATATTCTAAGTCGTCCGCGAATAAATATAAACATTACATACAGGCACATACATTGCTTCTGGCCCCACACTAGGATACCCTATGTCGTGGGAACCAGAAACAGCGACATTACAAACATGTAAACATCCAAGACCTGGGGTTTCTTTTTGTCCCCAGCTGGGGCTCGAGCCCGGGCTCTAGCATGGTTAGGATTACCAGATGAAAAAATCAAAAGACCGGAGAAAAGGCCTGATTTCCATGGAAAAGTCCTGAGATTTCATACACTTAAAGATTTTTCTGTCTAAAACGTATTACCTATTATCGTTTTATGCACTGCGGATTTAGCTCACGCTTTGCAACTTGCAAAGCGCACTCAAAGCGGTGGGGCGGGGGTGGCAGCGGCATACAGCCCGTCACCCAGCAGTGCCGTTCAATGAGCCGTTTTCAGAAGAAAAAAAAACGAATGGCTGTCAAAGGAATGCAATTTTGGATCTCAGCCCAATAGCCATGTGTGATACATCATAAAATAGGTCTCAGCGAGCTGAACAAAAGTTACTATGACGCCAACAGCCAAATGTTTGTCGTTTCGGAGATATATTTTATTGAAAATGTTAGTTTTTTTTCAATACAATATAACTCCGAAAGGAAAAACATTTGGCTGTTGGCGTCATAGTAACTTTTGTTCAGCTCGCTGAGACCTATTTTATGATGTATCACACATGGCTATTGGGCTGAGGTCCAAAATTGCATTCCTTTGACAGCCGTAATTTTATTTTTCTTAGGTCTTCTGAAAACGGCTCATTGTTACCAAAAGAAGATTATTTTTACTTGGTATAACTTTCAATTAAAAAGAGATCCTTAAAATGTAACCTGTGTTTTATTGAAAATCCTGAGATCACGAGATTTGCAAAGTCCCCCCGGAATCCTGAGAAAAGTCGAAAAATCCGGAAATCTCAGGACAAATCCTGAGATATGGTAACCCTAAGCATGGTAGACAGACGCGCCAAACGCTGCGCACGAGGAAATGAAGTGCCAGCTTACTTAATCTAGAATTTCGTGACAAATGTATGGCGGCTCATTACATACATATATAAGCTCGCTCCTGTATCCCAGAGGGGCAGGCAGAGACCAGCGCCTCAATTCTGTTAGAGCATTATAGTTCAACTAGCTTTCGCCCGCGACTCCGTCCGCGTGGACTTTAGTTCAAAATTTTGCAACCGCGGGTTAAGTTTAGAAAAACGGCAAAACACGTGTTCAATCAATTGTGTTGAAGAGTATATATTTTAAGTTTCAAGAAAATTATACAACATTCTTTATACCTCCCATACAAATTTTGGCAACCCTTTTCGCCCCCTTCGGGGTTGAATTTCAAAAAATCCCGTTTCATTCCTTGCTTACATTATATATAGACCCTCTGTGCAAAATTTCAGCTTCCTAGGTCCAACGGCTTGGGCTGGGCGTTGATGAGTGAATGAATCAGTCAGTCAGGACTTTGAATTTTATTTATATAGAATACAGTTACATGGTGGGGTCACGTGACGTATTTTTTAATTCCATTGACGCCTAGAGTTATTGATACGCGTGCTCGCGTCGACTTGTAGCGGCAATGAAATGAAATCGGCACGTTAAAGCAACTGTCATTGTGCTGCAGTGCATTAGCAGAATCTAGGGCCAGGGACTGCCACTTGCCGCGATCCTGACAGATCAGAGGAACCCGAATGAGGCTTTATCGACATTCATTAGTCGTTGCATGCACGCATAGTAACTAGTGAGAAAAATGTTTATGTAGGTATTGGATTGTTTTCTTATTACATGACGTATTTAATGTTATAGTGATTACAGACATACAATGATCTATAAATACACGGTCCAATGACATAGTGTGTGACATCGGTATTTACCATTTATACTTCATTACAGATGCGGTCTGGTTATCAGATTTGAATTTCCCATTATGTCATATTGCTAGGAAAATTAGCAGGTTTCGACTCTTAACGAGCTGACAGCGCCGAACAATTAGTTATATAAGCAATACTGCGGTATAAGATGTTGCACCACAATTACGCTCTGATAAATCCAAACTGCGGACAATCTCACGGTCTTATTTATTTCAAAAAGTGAAGTAATGCCACTGCTAGTAGCTCTCTAAGAAAAAAACTATTTTATCTTAATGGTCATTATTATGATCGATATACAGTGTAAACTTTTTGTCTGGATTTACTTACGGGTGTTGTTATATCGGAAGAGTCCGACCAGGTTTCGCTCAGATTCGCAGAGCTTAATCATGGTGAGCATAGACGGAGGTCGCGTCGCGAATCTGAGCGAAACCTGGTCGGACTCTTCCGATATAACAACACCCGTAAGTAAATCCGGACAAAAAGTTTACAATGTGTTGTGCTTACGAAAGTTTTAGTTCAAAAATCGATATACAGGGTGGCCGGAGGATTGACGTCAAAAAAAAAAAAATTTGGTCCCTCTTGTCATGGGTTATCCGAATCACCCCCATGTATGTTCCGCGATTTTTCATAGTTTCGGAGGTATGATTTTTTTTCTGAATTTTCATGAATTTTCGCCTTATCAATTTTGAAAATTTCTAAAAAAAAAACTGGAAACTTTTTTCAATTACTTTTTTTTGTAACTGAATTTTCACAAGTTGTTCTTCTATGCATAAAATAATCAGCTTCGTAACTTTGATAAAAGTTATTAAAGTGTTGGTCTAAAGTCAAAAATTTACGTTCGGTAAATTGGTTATCAGTGTTGGATCTAATCGATAAATAGGAAGAATACTCACAAATTGCAAATATTGGAAGGATTGTAAGGTGCCGAAGAATTAAAGAAATTACAACAGGAATCACCAGCGAAAGCGGTCACAAACCAATTAAATACAGTGAGTAAATTTGTTTTCTACACATAAACACTGATTTCACAAATGAAAACAATGAATGTTAACTCAAATTCATGAAAATCTTAATTCGCTACAGTTAAAAATTTAAATCAGTTTTGATATCAATACAACACATCAATAGAGTATTTGCAGCTAACTTCACCTAGCAAAACAGCTGTTTGCTATGCAATACTATTATCGACACAACAAAATAATTACCGACACAGTTGAATTAGAACCTCGCAGGCTCAAAGACAGTAACGCCATCTATTAATCACCTGTAAAACAAGTTAGCCCACCACTATTCATACAGTCGATTAGAACTCGCACCCAAGATCCATACAACTAAATGCCATCTAGTGGCGAGTAGCTATACTACAACGCAAGATAGAAGAACCAAACCAAACCCATACGGGCATTATTTAAAGATCGGTTCTATAGTTTGTATTGTTAAACACAAAGTGCGAGGGCGCTAGTAGTCATAGAAATGAGTGATCAAAATCAAATGATGGAGATGTTAAGCCTTTTAAGATCACAAATCAAAGAAGACACTGAAAATTGTTTGCAAATAGTCGAAGAAAACATAACCCAAAATATAACACAGAAAATAGAAGATAAATTTAGTGTTTTTGAAACAAAAATACAAAATATTATAGACACACAAGAAAAACAAGAAAATCGATTAGATGATATAGAAAGAAAATTGCGTCAAAGAAACTTGATCGTCTTTGGAATCGCGGAAGAAGAGAAAAGTTACCACGAACTTGAAGACGTAATACTTCATATTATCAATTTTAAGATGGAGGTAGAGTGCGGGCGCAACGATGTAGAGTTTGTTGGAAGGATGGGGAAAAAGAGCACCAAACCTAGACCAATCAGACTAACTCTCACAACATTTGGCAAGAAAATTAGTATTCTACAAAGAAAATCACGATTGGAAGGATCTGGCTCATACATTAAGGAAGATTTCCCCCCGAAGGTGCTGGAAAAGAGAAAATCTCTGATTCCTCAACTCCTTGAGCATAGAGAAAACGGAGTCTCAGCCATTTTGAAATATGACCGCATTATAATCCGCAACAAACCTAATAATAAAAGAGCTCTCTCGCTAAGCCCTTCAGATCCCACAAAAGAAACAAAAACTTCGAATAAACCTGCACAAATTACTAAGAAAACAAAAACAAACTCTACGCCTTCAACGAGCAAAAGTAATAACCCTGTACCGTCAACAAGCAAACAAACAAAAACTGTAAAACCTAGTCAGTTTATAACGTCATTTATTAGAACAACACCACAACGAGAAAAACAAACTTCACTGACTAGCAACGAATAGCAATTATTTACGGCACCCACACATAATAACGCCACCATGCGGAATACGAACACTGGATTGACAACTTTAACTAATATTCACACAGAAACAACTCCACTCCCAATTCGGGTGGTCGCCGCGGGAGTAGAAGACCAAAACCCTCCATGCAATCCAAATTGCTTGAAGAAAACGCCACAAAGAAATCAGAATTTGAAAATATGTACCTACAACATACGCTCACTGAAAGCAGAAAACAGAATCATAGAATTGGAAAAAGCAATTACTAAAATTAAATATGATATAATTGGTATTTCAGAGGTAAAGATAGCAGGCCAAACTATTATAGAAAAAAATAAATACATGCTGATGTACCGTGGAGATAAAAAAGGAAGAAATGGTGTGGGGTTCATTGTTGCACCATATTTAAAGAACTGTATTATGGATTTCAAAACTTACTCGGACAGAGTTTGCAGATTGGACTTACTAATTGGGAAAGTGCTCATAAATATAATTCAAGTTTATGCACCTACAGAACGAAAAATAAATAAGCTCCCCGTCCTAAACTTTTACAAAGACATACTGAAAGCTCTAGAAGGTACTTCAAAAGATACTATAATAATGGGTGATTTCAACTCTACCATAGGTATACCCCTAGAAGAAGAAAAAGATATCTGCGGTCGGTATGGCTATGGCGTGAGAAACGAAAAAGGAGAGCTTCTACTGAGCTTTTGCTTTGAACAAAGATTTTCCATCGCCAATACATTGTTCAAAAAACCTGAAAAAAGAAAATGGACATGGAAATCTCCCGATGGAAAAACTCTAAACGAAATAGACTATATACTCGTGAAACAAAAACAGAAAGCAGAAAATTTGGAAGTATTTGCTACAAAATTTTCCACAGACCACAGGATGCTACGACTGACGTATAAAATAAGCATCACCAGGAAATGTCGAAGCAAATTTGGACAAAAAAATAAAAATTATTCGCCAATAGAAGCCGAATCTTTAAAGAACCTAATGGCTCTTCATTTACCGGACACAAATTGCGATGACATCAACCATACTTACCGATCAACTGTTTCCGCCATCAAACATTGTATAACAAAATTACCAAAAATTAGTAGCCCAGACATGACTCAAATAATTGATAAAAAAATACAGACACTTATCGATGAAAGAGAAACCCTTAAAAATACATATCCCCGGACTAAGACACAAAAATTAAGACTCCAAAAACTTCATAAAAAGATCAAAAAGTTTATTATAGCAAGCAAAAAGAAATTGAAATTACAATGTCTAGAAAAAGAGTTGGAAAACAGAAGCTCTACAAAATACAGCAGGAAGAAGTACGACCATAAAAAAGAGTGGATACAAACAATACGAAGTAATACAGGTCAAGAAACAACTAACAGGAAAGATATATTACACGTTGCGACAAACTTTTACTCGACTCTATATTCAAGTAAAGAAACCTCCACAGAAGCTTGCCATAGAGTCTCTGAACAAGTCCCTAGACTACTTACACATGAAATAGAGAGAGGAATAATACGTCTAAAGAAGAACAAATCTCCCGGAGAAGACGGCGTGTCGACGGATACAATTATCGCTATGGTAGAGCCCCTAGCGCCGCAACTAACAAGACTATTTAACAATATGATAGAGAACAGTGAAATTCCCGAGGACTGGCACCACTCAATAATTACTCTACTTTATAAAAAAGGCGATCCGCACATGATGGACAATTACAGACCAATAAGCTTACTACCTACCTTATACAAGCTATTTTCATCAGTAATCCTGCACAGAATATCCACCGCCTTAGACGAACAACAGCCACGGGAACAAGCCGGTTTTAGAAAGGGCTACTCCACAGTTGACCATATATTTACGCTAACACAATGTATAGAAAAATACAACGAGTACAATAAAACAATATATCTAGCGTTCGTCGATTACGCCAAAGCATTTGACTCTATATCACATAAATACCTTTGGGAGAGCTTGAAAGAACAAGGTATTCATGAAAAATACGTCGAAATGCTTAGAGTAATCTACAGCAACTGTAAGGGCAAAATTAAAACGGAGAGAGTCGGTCCTACTTTTGCTATTAAACGAGGAGTGAAACAAGGAGACCCTGTATCGCCAAAATTGTTTACAGCGATACTTGAGTCGATGTTCCGGAAACTGGATTGGTCAAATCAAGGTCTCAACATAGACGGCGAACGACTGACACATCTTCGATTTGCGGATGACATCGTTATTCTGGCTGAAACACATATCGACTTACAAAAAATGCTCAATACTCTCAACACGGAAAGCCAAAAAATAGGACTCTACATGAACCTAACAAAAACTAAAATCATGACCAACAGAGACTCGATCCCTATCAAGCTGGACGATACAGTCATAGAGTATGTGAGTGAGTATGTCTACTTAGGACAGCTAATAACGATGCACGACTCTACCGCCAAAGAAATCGACAGAAGAACAGCTATAGCATGGAAAAAATACTGGGCCAATAAAGATGTATTCAAAAGCAAGATCCCAATACATCTTAAGAAGCGACTGATGGATAACACCATATTGCCATCTCTACTATATGGTTGTCAGACGTGGGCTTTGACCAAAAAATTAGTTCAAAGAATAGCGACGTTCCAAAGAGCTGCAGAGCGATCGATGCTGGGTCTCAAACTCATCGACCGAGTCCCGAACGCCGAGATAAGAAGACGGACTAAGGTCATAGACGCAGTATCGATGCTCTGCAAGCTCAAGTGGAAATGGGCGGGCCACCTCGCTCGTGTTTCAGATGGCAGATGGAGCGCGCGCGTGCTGCACTGGTACCCGCGCGACGCCACTAGGGGGCGCGGCCGTCCGTGCGCACGGTGGAGCGACGACATCGCACAGCTCGCCGGCGCTACTTGGTCAAGACAGGCACAAGACAGACGACAATGGCTTCGCATGGAGGAGGCCTACACCAAGTTATGGGTGCCCTAAAAATCATAATACTTAATATAAACTTCTAAATATTGTTTAATTTTTATTAAGGGCAATAAATGGCTTTTTTATTTTTATTTATTTATTTTAAATTATGACTTGAATTTTCAAAAATAAATTAAAAATCCAAACAGATGTTTTAATGGTTTATTAGTTAGCCTCAGAAATGCGCAAGACTCTCAGATTTCATAATCATTAAAAAAAAGTACTGCTTAACGAGCTACTTTGTGTACATTCGGCCTTCGAAGACAGCGAGGTGAAGAATTATTAAAATTAACAATTATTTTTTTCTGCCATTTCGTCTTTTCTTAGTTTATTAATGAACGAGTCGTCATCATCATGATGAATAAAAGTGGTTTTGTCAATAAAACACAGATTAAAATGTAAAAAAAATGTTTATTATAATAGGTTTTCAAAGTTGCACCTCCAGCAGCAATACACATTCTACACCTACGTAGGAAATTATCTTTTAATCGTCTAAAAGCTGCTCTGTTTTCCTTTACAACACGTTCGGCTTCTGTTAATTTCTGCCTCAGCTCTTGTTCACTCCCACTTTCTCTGGCGTATGCTATTTCCTTAAAATAGCCCCAAATAAAAAAATCCATGGGGTTGAGGTCAGGTGAGCGTGGAGGCCACGATATTGGTCCGCCGCGTCCGATCCATCTATTGGGGTACGCCTCATTTAAATAATTTCGGACTTGCGTTGCGTAGTGACATGGAGCGCCGTCATTTTGAAGAACCATGGTTCGTCTTAGTTCAATATTCACGTCTTCTAGCAACAATGGAAGTTCATGTTCCAGAAAGTGTCGGTATCTTTCTCCATTTAATCTGGACGGCAATTCAAATGGACCAATCAGTTCGCCATTGAGAATACCAGACCACAAGTTAACGCTGAAACGATGTTGAAACGTCGACGCTCTCATTTCGTGTGGATTTTCAACCGCCCACGTGTGGTAATTATAAATATTGAACATTCCAGTGCGCTCAAAACGTGACTCATCTGACCATAAAACTTTATTGAAAAATCCAGGATCTTGTTGTTCTTTTTGTAGCATTGTTTGGCAGAAATCAATGCGCAATTGGTAGTCTGTAGGCAGTAAAGCTTGGACTCGTCGGATATGGAACGCATGATATCCTTCATCGTGAAGTATGTCTTGGATAGAAGTTCTTGGGATGTTCAGAGTACGAGCCATAGCTCTGGTACTCGTGGAAGGATTTCGTTGAACTTCTTCGAGCACAACTTCTCTGCGATCCGGGTCAACTCTAGGGATTCCTTCCCTATCGCCTCGTTGGCCAGGAATGCGGCCTGCCATTAAGGTATTGTGCGTGTTAATAAAAACGCGATGGTCGGGATAATGCTCAGGTTGCGGCCCACCACGACGTTGAAGTTGTTTCTTTGTGCAACTCCATAAAAATAGTGCATTTCTGCGTATTCACTTAACGTGTAACTCATCTTTTACACTTCCAAGTAAACAAAGTCCAAATCAGTATGCAAGACACAGTCCAATTAACGAGCAAAGTAGTCAAATAAGTAGGCAGCGGAATCCGCGGACAAAGCGAGACAGTGAGGTAAAACAAAATGAAGACACGTGTAGCAGTAAACACAAAGTGAGAACGACTGAGGTACAAACTTGTTTTGTGTTCGCTTCTGCTGCGCTGCTCCTCTCACTCTTACCGCTGAGAGTGAGAGAGATAGCAATAGTTCGGCGGCCTCCTATCCTCAAAGACTATTGTTATTACGGGTAAAAAGTTGCGTCTGCATTTACAACCCATGACCCACGAGAACGGACCGCGCAAAATTAATTACTGTAAAACGGAAAATGCCTCCAAATTTTTTAATCTGTGTTTTATTGACAAAACCACTTTTATTCATCATGATGATGACGACTCGTTCATTAATAACCTAAGAAAAGACGAAATGGCAGAAAAAAAATATGTTAATTTTAATAATTCTTCGCCTCGCTGTCTTCGAAGGCCGAATGTACACAAAGTAGCTCGTTAAGCAGTACTTTTTTTTAATGATTATGAAATCTGAGAGTCTTGCGCATTTCTGAGGCTAACTAAGAAACCATTAAAACATCTGTTTGGATTTTTAATTTATTTTTGAAAATTCAAGTCATAATTTACCGAACGTAAGATAAGAAGATAAGATAAGAATACCGAACCGAATTTACCGAACGTAAATTTTTGACTTTAGACCAACACATTAATAACTTTTATCAAAGTTACGAAGCTGATTATTTTATGCATAGAAGAACAACTTGTGAAGATTCAGTTACAAAAAAAAGTAATTGAAAAAAGTTTCTAGTTTTTTTTTTTAGAAATTTTCAAAATTGATAGGGCAAAAATTCATAAAATTCAGAAAAAAAATCATAACTCCGAAACTATGAAAAATCGCGGAACATACATGGGGGTGATTCGGATACCCCATGACACGAGGGACCTAATTATTTTTTTTTGACGTCATTCCCCCGGCCACCCTGTATAAAAAGACTAGCTGTTGCCCGCGACTACGTCCGCGTGGGCTTTAGTTGAGTAAAGTGTTTGCAAATAAGATAGGGATACTTTTAGTGCATGCGAAAGAGCTTTCATACTAACTTCGCAACCCCCTCTTACCCCCTTAAGGGATGATTTTCGAAAGACCACTTTACACGTCTTTCGAATAACTTCAAAAACGGCTAAGTTTCATACTAACTTTGAACCCCCATTTAACCCCCTTAGGGGATGAATTTTCAAAAATCCTTTCTTAGTGCTCCCTTACGTTACAAAAGAAACTGTAAATGTTTATATTTATTCGCCGACGACTTAGAATACATTCCAGTTTTAACAAAAAATCTCGTGCTCGCGAGGATGCCCAGCAATGTATGGTTAACTAGCTGTTGCCCGCGACTACGTCCGCGTGGGCTTTAGTTGAGTAAAGTGTTAGCAAATAAGATAGGGATACTTTTAGCGCATGCGAAAGAGCTTTCATACTAACTTCGGAACCCCCTCTTATCCCCTTAAAGGATGATTTTTGAAAGACTACACGTTTTTCATTACTTTTAATGAAGGACCTATATACTGAATTTCATTCGAATAACTTCAAAAATGGCAAAGTTTCATACGAATTTTGCACCCCCCTTTTATTCCCTTGAGAGACGATTTTCGAATAACTATTTTACATGTGTTTCAAGACATTCAATGAACGACCTTCATTCTGAATTTCATTCGAATGACTTCAAAAACGGCCAATTTCCGTGCTAAATTTGCACCCCCCTCTTCCCCCTCAAGGGATGATTTTCGAAAAACTATTTTAGATGTGTTTTATGATCTTTAATGAAGAATCTTTATTCTGAATTTCGTTCGAATAACTTCAAAAACGGCAAAGTTTGAGACTAAGTTTGCACCCCCCTTTTTCCCCTTTAAGGGATGATTTTTTTAAAACTGTTTTGCACGTGTTTCATAATTTTAAATGAAGAACCTTCGTACCAAATTCCTACCGGTTCCTACTAGAATAAACGAATGTAGCGACTCCTCGACGTCCTCATAAAGCTAGCTTCCTCGTTGCGCGATTCTGCGGTTATCAATACGACCACGTACCCACGACCGGTACGGCGCATCGCCACAGACGTCTGTGCTGTGTCTGTCTGTGTGTCGTGTGAGCTGGTCCGCGTCCGTCCGCGATATCGCGGACAGTGGGAAGCCGACTTGAGCAGGATCGAAGGTTAAGTAATAGTCGGAGAAATAAAGTTACTTAAAAGAAACTTTTTAGAAATAAAAAACTTCATCATCATCAACCACTTATGTCCTACCGAGGGGTACGGGTTTCTTCCCTGAAGGTATAGGCCATACTCCACCACGGGGGTCAAGTCCAGATTGGTGGAGGCTTGTAAGACTAGTGGCTGGTCTTACTGTCAGAAGTTTTCAAGCCGCCATAAGGCCTCTGACTTATCTTAACGACTGCCATCTATCGACGGCAGCCGGCACCAACTGCTTAACATGCCTTGCGAAGCAC
This sequence comes from Yponomeuta plumbellus, assembly GCA_947310845.1. NCBI lineage: Eukaryota > Metazoa > Arthropoda > Insecta > Lepidoptera > Yponomeutidae > Yponomeuta > Yponomeuta plumbellus. The sequence continues at coordinate 21,695,866 of OX371200.1, forward strand.
AAAACCGCTCGGAGAAATGCCTCCGCGTTAGTAATAGACGGAGACCCATCCATGCACTGATCGCGCCCTATGTTGCTTAACCTTCGTGATCGTTTTAAGAAGGCAGCCGGGGCTACGAGCGATTCTTCATAAAAAACTTATTAAAGAGAAATAGGCATAGGCCACTCATGATCAACGTTACAAAGTAACATTGTTATTTTGCTAGATTCGCAATCAGAGTATAGTGAGTTTATACCATCGCCTTAAATTGAGCCAACGAATTGTTAAAATATAGGTCAACCGAGGCCAGACGCTTGTTATAGACATCATAGATTCTACGAAGTGGCTAGTAAATAGCTCAAACATGAGCGAGTATTGATGATGGGCCAGAATGGAGAGAAATAGAATAACCTTGCTGGCTCCAAAGCTTTTTTAGAGGAGTAACAGAATTTAAGAAAGACAGAGTACGAGGGCTGCTACTTATGTATGCGGAGTAGAAAAAATAAACAAAAGTTTATGGCTAAATATGCTTTTATTGTTTTTCAAAGTATTCTCCACTATGATCGATGCACTTTTGCATTCGATGAAACCAATTTGTAAAACACTTTTTCCACTCTGATTGAGATATCTCCAAAACGTGCTGTTTGAACGCATCTACGGCATCTTCAGGGGTCGAAAATCGTTGACCACGTAATTTATTCTTTACATTTGGGAATAAATAGAAATCATTGGGAGCCAAATCAGGGCTGTACGGTGGATGACCCATCAATTCTATTTTTTGACCATCCAAAAATGTAGTTGTTTCCTGAGATGTATGACAGCTGGCATTGTCATGGTGAAGTATGATTCTGCGTCGCTGGTTGTTTTGGCGTATTTCTTCAAATACTTCCGGCAAACAAATGGTCGTGTACCACTCCGAATTAACCGTTCTGCGATTCTCCAGTGGTGTTGTAGCCACATGGCCATTAATACCAAAAAAAAAGGCCACCATTTGCTTTACAGTGCTTTTTGCACGAGCCACTTTCGTAGGGTTCGGCTCATTTTGAAACACCCAAACTGTTGATTGTTGTTTAGTTTCGGGATCGTACGCGTAGATCCAGGATTCGTCACCTGTGTAGATATTATAAACAGATTTTGAGTCGCCACCGTTGCACCATTCGACGCGAGCATCTTTTTGATCCTGAATTAAGTTGTGCGGGATTTTTTTACAGACAAATGTTCATGTAATATCCTATGAATGCTCGTCATACATATGCCCAGAATAGCCTCTATCTCGCGATACGTAACAGCGGTCTTGCATTATTAGTTTTCGCACAGCTTCAATATTTTGTGGCACAACCACCGATTTCGGGCGACCTTCTTTAACTTCGTCCGTGAGCTTACGAGCTTGCGCCCGCGATTAAACTCACTAAGCCAGTGATACACAGTCGCTTTTGATGGAGCTTCACCACCAAAAGTCGAAGTTAATTGATCTACGCACTGTTGTTGCGTTAAACCACGTCGAAAATCGTAATAAATCATAGCACGAATAATTTTACGAGTGAGTTCCATTTTTTCAGCGATATGACATTTTAAACCCAACAAATACAAAACACTAACGTATATAAGAGAAAAATATTAGCGGCCAGTATTTAAAAAAAGAACGAATTTGACCATGGAGGTCAGACATTGCGTTTAAAATTATTGGAATCCCAGATTCCGCATACATAAGTAGCAGCCTATGTAACAGAAAAAGATGAATAATATAATGAATTAGACCTTTTCTTACACTCTTGTTATGTACAAACGGAAATAAATAAAATATTTAATATCCGTAACATTACATACGTAAGTTTGTAAGTTTGATTATTTTTTAAGAGGATACTAGTGACTTAGGTGTAATCCAGTATTTGCTGTACGTTAAAAGCCACTAAGCACCATGAAGAAGAAGAAGAAAAATATTTTATTATGCGAACAGTGCATGGATAGGTGACCGTTCTATGACTAACGTTAGTGGCATTTTTCCGACCGGTTTCGTTCTTCGCAAGACATGTTAGGCAGTTGGTGCCGGCCGCCGTCGATAGATGGCAGTCGTTAAGCCAAGTCAGAGGCCTTAAGGCGGCTTGAAAACTTCTGACAGTAAGACCAGCCACTGGTCTTACAAGCCTCCACCAATCCGGACTAGGCCCCCGTGGTGGAATATGGCCTATACCTTCCTCAGGGAAGATACCCGTGCCCCTCGGCGGGGACATACTGGGTTGATGATGGATGATGATGAAGCCAACAAGACAAATCACGGAAACAAAATACGTAATGTATGCAACAATAACATACGATTAACGTAATGTACGCAAGAGAGTAAAACTAGAACAACAAATTCGCATTGATTTAGCTGGTACACCGCGCCTGTTATCTACAAAGGCCCTTTCACACTGGAATATAAAACTAAGTACCTCCCACGAGGCTTCACACCTTGTCACAAAATGGCTTCTTAAAATAGACTTAAGGAAACTGAAGAATTATTTGTTAAACTGACTTAAGGCTGCTTAAATGAAGTTTTACATTGTTTTATTCCATTATAAATTATTATTGTATTAACTTTAACTTTACCTAATTATTATCATCACCAAGAAACTCGTAGATCAGAGCAAATGTATCTTTTTGTAAATAAAATGAAAATAAATAAACTCACGCCCTTTATCCCTGAGGGGGTAGGCAGAGGCACCAATCACTAGAACTGGACCTACGTTTTGCCGAGTTTATTAGGTCCCAACGTGACAAGTAGAAAGCCTGTCGCCGTTATCTTTTTATATTATTGGCAAATCAAATCAGGTTCCCGCGAGACAAGTTGTAGGTACCTAGTGCGGGAGTCAACGCTAATAACCGATTGATGTACATATTAAATTTCAAAACTAGGATGCTTCCTGAACACAGCTGCTGTACTATATACTTTCTCTTTTTCCTTCGGCAACCTTTCCGTCAAAAGGTTGTCTGGAAGAAATTGCTGTTAGCAATAAGACCGCCTATTGTATATATTTCTTATATACAATTAATTGTAACTTTTATTTGTCTCTTGTTTCTTATGTGCAATAAAGAATATTCTTATCTTATCTTACTCGTATCTTATATACTTTCATAGCAAATCAACGTTTTTTACTTTCTTTTACAGAAATAAAAACATATAAACTAAAACAAAACCATATTTATAGTCTGGTATGTCTAGGTTGCCACAAAAGGCAATCTTTTGCACCTGACAATCTTTCACCACTCACTAATTCTCCTCTTATTTGTCCAGGTGGAATAATGATAACCTGCGGCTTCGCGACCGTTGGTGCCGGGTTCGTACCCCAGGGAGGGGCGGCTACAGGTCTTCTCATAGTAGCGCTGTGCTCGGGATGCGCCGCCTCCATACTGGCCGCCATCGCTGTCGACGTGTTCCCTACCAGTATGAGGTGAGTCGCTCGTAGCCCCAGCTGCCTGAGTGATCTTAAGCGATCACGATGGTTAAGCAACATAGGACGCATTCAATGCATAGATGGGTGACCGTTGTATGACTAACGCTAGTGGCATTTTTACCAGCGGTTCCCTGCTTCGCAAGATACGTTAAGCAGTTGGTGCCGGCTGCCGTCGATATATGGCAGTCGTTAATCCAAGTCAGAGGCCTTAGGGCGGCTTGAAAACTTCTGACAGTAAGGCCAGCCACTAGTCTTACAAGCATCCACCAATCCGGACTTGGCCCCGTGGTGGAGAATGGCCTATACTTTACTCAAATTCAAATTCAAATTCAAAATTTTTTATTTCAACGTAAAGAATTTACATTCTGCTTGTTGAATGTCAATGTACATACAGTTATGTATAATGTTAGCCGCTGCCTTAGGGCCGTCTGTAGTGGAGAAAAAGGCAGCGAAAAAAAACTCCACTCAGAGAAGAGACTTGGCCCATCGGTGGTGACCTAATGGGCTGATGATGATATATACATACATACATAAGCTCTCGCCTGTATCCCAGAAGAGTAGTCCGTCACGATCCTGACAAATTACTTTCGCTTCATCGACTCGACATCGTGACTTTATACCTCAGGATTTGAAATTAAATGAAAGAACTGACAAGAACTTTATCACACAAGTTTGCCAAAGGCCATGCGAATGGTGGCGCGGTGGCCGGGTCGCCTATCTCCCTCTAATATGGTTGAGACTGGTGATGGCTGACCTCTGCGTTACGCTCGTGAACGGGTGCCGTCCGTGTGTCTGGCCGCAGCATTGGTGTTTTATTACCTTTTAAGCATATTAAATGATGTTTGACTTTGCAAGTATTGATTGCACTCATGGATCTTGAGATTCTTGGTATACGAACACTCATACCTAATTTGTATTAGCTTTAAGTTGATTTGAGAAAAGATGGTCAGAGTGGAGTTTTTTTGCTGTCTTTTTCTCCACTACAGACGGCCCTAAGGCAGCGGCTAACATTCTACATAACTGTATTGTACATTGACATTCAACAAGCAGAATGTAAATTCTTTACGTTGAAATAAAAATTTTTGAATTTGAGTTTTGAAATATCTGGATTCTCTTGCAGCTTAATTTTTTTAACTTTATTACATAACATTAATTCGTTGTCTCCAGGGCCATGTCGATGTGTATAATGTACATGGTGGGGCGGGCCGGCGCGGCAGTGGGTGCCAACATCCTCGGCGCCATCCTCGATACGCATTGCCAGCTCGCTTTCAGCTTCTTCGGGGCCTTCACTGCAGGTATTATCATTGTAAATGGTTCTCCGGTTACCATTAGGCCCTTTCTCCACTGCTCCAGTCCGGTGTCGGAACCGGAATCAGTCATGAGAAAAATATCGTATGCCGGATTATGCTTCTCCACTTCATCCGACTATAATGGGCACTGCGTCACGCAGTGCTTTATTAAAATTCCTCTGTTTTTCTATTCGAGGCAGGTGACGTTTTCCACACATTCTATTAATGTAAATAAAATAGTATGGGAACATTTTTGGGTTGTATGCGCAATGCAAAAACGTGTATTGTTTTTGTACGTCGATCACGGTAAAATACCGTTCCGATCTAGCAAATTATCGGACCGTTAAAATCGGATGCCGGAGTAGTGAAGAAGCTTATTAGTATTCTGGTGTGTTTCGAAATCGGATCGGTAATTAACGTTTGCCGGACCGGAGCAGTGGAGAAAGGCCCTTTCTTGACTTTTGAGGGAGTCCCCCGCAGCCGTGACCCACATCTCCTCGCTTGCCTGCAGTCAGAGACGAGCAACCGACGACGCGAGCTCCGCCTCTGCTCACCATGATTAAGCTCTGTGAATCAGAGCGAAATCTGGTCGGACTCGACAAAAAGTCGAATCAGTATATCCGAAGAACATTTTACAATGTGTGGTGTTTACGAAAGTTTTGGTGTTCATCATCATCATCATCATCAACCCATCATGTCCCCACCAAGGGGCACGGGTCTCTTCCCTGAGGAAGGTATAGGCCATACTCCACCACGGGGGCCAAGTCCGGATTGGTGGAGGCTTGTAAGACTAGTGGCTGGTCTCACTGTCAGAAGTTTTCAAGCCGCCCTAAGGCCTCTGACTTGGCTTGGTGTTATCATTGTTTATTTAAAGTAGTAAGACGGACTGGTCAATAGTTAGGAAATACATATACAATATTTAAAAAGTGTTTTGACCGACTATTTGTTATGTTTGTTACCTCAGAACTTTTGACCTGGTGAACCGATTTTGACGATTCGTTTTTTAATTTGAAAGCTGGTGCTTCTAGTCATCCATGAAAAAACCATTAACTCTTAAATTTGCCTGCTTGGCGCCTGCCTATTTCTTCATAGCAACACGTCACGTATGTGCGCTAAACGTCGTAGTAGTGTTATAGTGTTAGTGTATTTCCGATTCACCAAAATAAAAAGAAATACAAAAAGTTTGAACAAAAAAAAACCGACTTCAAACAAAACGGTTGAAAATGATTGCCTATTCTTACTTACTTTATTTTTATATTTATAAGACAAGAAAATTCTTTTTCCCGCCAACCCATCCCATCTGCTCCTCTCCTTGTCTCATTCAGTGTCTCCTAACACAGTAAGACCAGCCAGTAATCTTACAAGCCTCCACCAATCCGGACTAGGCCCCCGTGGTTGAGTATGGCCTATACTTTCCTCAGGGAAGAGACCCGTGCCCCTCGGTGGGGACATAATGGGTTGATGATGATGAGTTAAGCTCTTTAATAAATTCGATATCACTCTATCTTTTCCAGGTTCCGCCTTACTTTTACTATTCTGGCCCAACCCGGCGAAAGTTCGAGAAGAAATGGAAGGCAAGGGGCTCACATACTGAAGACGATAAATAGGCATAAGTGCACGATGAGACTGATCTTGTAGACGCAATATTTATTTAAATTTTGGTCACAGATACCAATCTACTCTGTTGAGTAGTGTGCTTTACTGTGGTGCTACTTATAACTGTATGCTACTTAGCTCACCAAACTAGAGTGATTCTACACCTAAGCCATAAGCTTTTGTTGATTACTGCCTAGGTAAGTTCTTACGGGCCGAAGTCCTGACTCTGAAAATAACAATCGAAAACCATGGCTGTATCCAAGGTCAGGAGTAAGGAGGTTAGAAGTGACAGGCCACTATTAAATTGAGATCTTTTTAAAAGTATTTTAGTGAAATCTTTGGTAAGAAGAGAACAGCGCAGGAATGGAACTAAGAAAATGAGTTCTCATATTTGTCTGATTTAGGTAGCTAATTATGTAATACCTACCTAAATGGAGATGTTTATTTTTTTAACAAACCTACGATAAAAAGATGATGTGGTTTTTTCTTTAATAGAGATATTTTATGCCAACTCAAAGGACCCTAAGGCCCATACTATATTATCATAGAGCTTTTATCACCGGTGAGGTACATTGCTGGTTTATAACGTGATCCAGACACGTGACAACACCAGCGAACGGATATTCCCTAGGATACTACCTAGACACTAGTGTAATATGGCCCTAAGAAAAAGAAAGCTCTTAGTTCCGATTTTTGAGTCTGTAGTCAAACGAAGAAAAGTCTTGTAAACAAACGATCTAAAAACACTAAGCTTTTTGATTGACTCAAAATTCTGAACAAGCCCCGCTCGCTTGTGATTGGCTACAGTCTTGTCTAACACAGGACATTGGCGAAGTTGTTCTGGATGGCAAATCAGTGCATTAAGTCCATTAAACATAATAATTATGTTCAATTTCAATTCAATTATTGAATTGACTGTATGGATTTGCGCGCACTACGAAATTCATTCGTTGCGATTTTTAAAGTACGAATAAAACTTGCAAACGACAATAATTCCAACTCGACTTTAAATCGCAAACTATTAATTTTCGCAGTGCGCTGATTGTAGTGTATTTCTATTGTTCACAGAATTACAATATTTTTTTGCAATAATTTTTTATCGCAGTGCGCGATTAGCCTAATAGAGTGTGAATTAATGAAATTAAGCATTGAGTTTGTACTTGAATTATCATTTTCGGAGTTTTGTTTCCTTGCTGGTTTATTCTTATAGGTACAATAATGTAATGTAAATAACACAAAACAGAGCCTTCTGTATTAACAATTAAACCAAAGTAAGACAATTTCATGTTTTTCGTGCGAACGGACTCCGTTAAGTTACAAGATGGCGCGAAAAATAATTTTTTTACTTGTGCAAAAAAAAAACAGGTTCTGCAATATTTCAATAACCAATACCCTTTTGGTTTGCAGTAATTAGTTGCAGTAACAAGTTTATTTTCGAAGCTTTTTCATAAGAAAACAATAGGTATGTGGCGTTTGCTCTTTGTATTTATGAATACTTACCAAATGAAGGTAATATTTGTCGCATTTTTACTGTAAAGTCTGTTTTTTTCTGAATTTACCTATAAATTTTAGATTTATTCTCGTCTACCTATATAGGTACCATACCTACCTATTAACTAATTTTAAAATAGCAAAGAGTTATTAGAATAGAAGATGATTATTATTTATGATCGAAGACAATCAACTACCTACAAGTTTTGTAAAATTATTTTAGTCTGGCAAAGCTAACAAGGAATTAAACTAACTAAGTGGCAAACCCACACAAAGACTACTGTGGCAACATAACATAACATAACATAACATTTACATACAGGCACATACATTGCTTCTGGCCCCACACTAGGATACCCTGTGTCGTGGGAACCAGAAACAGCGACGTCACGAACATGTAAACATCCAAGACCTGGAGTTTTTTTTTTCCCAGCCGGGGATCGAACCCGGGACCTCTCGCATGGTAAGCAGATGCACCAACCACTACGCCACAGAGGTCGTCAACACTCGTTTCTGTCAGTTTCATTGCTATACTATTATACGTAATTATATTCACATTTATTCTTTTCAACAGTTTTAGCTTTATTAACAAACTTTCAAACTTAAAAATAATTATCCCCGATTTCTCGTGGTCCTACCTGACCTGTTTCTGTCTATCCTACTATGTGGCATAGTAGTTATTGTCAATTATTTAAACCACTTGTATATTCAATGGTTCCCATTCGCAATGGTTTTTACACTAAAACTAAACATAAGAGGGATACAAAAAAAAAACAAGAGGTACCTAATTTTGAATATACAGGTAGTTTAAATAATTGACAACAGCTACTAAGGCACATAGTAGGATAGACAGAAACAGGTCTCCCTCGTGGTCCTACTAGTAGGACAAATTAGTAGGACCACGAGAAAACGGGGCAAAAATTATTACTCATGAAAGATACTTAAGATACCTACTTTGAATGTTGAAAACAAATTCTTATCCAAGCCCAATCAAGTATTAAAACTATAACTGGGGTTAATATACAAAGCGATGCCACAACCTCTTTTTTTTTAAATCTACCACATTTAGCACACTTGCAAAGTTACCTGCCAGACTCTACACAAAAACTTTCACAATTTCCCGAATTAAGTAAGTAATTTAGGAATATGTAAAACTGTAATTGATAATGTTATTACGGTTAATAAGTATAGTAACTAGAATAAGCTACGGACTTATTGTCAAAAACATGGTAGGCCTACATTTAGCTGTGTGTATTTAACTGCATTGAGCATTGTAATTTATAATAAATATTGATTGAGGAATTTTCTCCTTTTTTTAATTCTTCCCTAGTCGCCGAATAGATGGCGCTGACCTTAGTACGTTAACTGTGAAGTAAAGTAAGTAAACATAAATGATTTGCTAGAACACGGGTACATAACATGTTATGGAACGTCACATTTTGTTTATTCATTGGCTTAGATGTATTTTTGACATCCTAAAACGAAATGCACTTACATTTTTAATTTGTGTACGTATATGTCATTGTCACACGGCATAACGTGTTGAAATTTAGTAATTTTATCTGATTGTTTTTGTTGTGTTTTGTAGTTCCAATTTAATTTTTTACACGAAAATAAATGTTACTTGGTTTAAAAAAAAACACATCATTAAACATAGGTACCGATATTGCGTCTGCCCCCACACTAGGATACCCTGTGTTGTGGGAACCAGAAACTGCGAGATCACAAACATTTAAACATCCAAGACCTGACCTTTTATCGTCTCCAGCCGGAGTTACAACCCGCGACCTCTCGCATGGTAGGCAGATGCCTTAACTACTGCGCCACAGAGGTCATAATAATTACATTAGGTACATTACACACGGGGCATTGGCGAATTTGTACAGGACCTTTAGTTAATTGAGTCCATAAAACCGAATTGAATTGAATTATGTGATTTTATTAAATGTAACAATAAAAAAATATAGTTGTACGATATTTAGCTACGTACTGTATTATTAAATTTATTTAGTTGTAAATTAGAATTTGGTTATAAGTTCCTCAATTACCTGCACTGTGCGAGTAAACTGTAAAATACTGCCAAAAAAATTCGAAAATTTGATTTTTATGCCATCGGATAGCTTTAAAAAATACGCATCTAATGTACTAAGCCTTTTAGCGCTATCTTGTTCAAAACATATGAAAAAAGTCTTAAGAAAGATTCCCCTATCTCAGTTTTACCCTAAATCACTAAGGGTATTAGAGGTATATCAATATTACGAAGGCAACTAGCCGTATATTTGAATACCGCCAAATTTCTTCATAAAGAACAACAACTTTTCTAAGCCGATAAGCGGCAAAAATATGTATTACTTGACTTGCCGCTGTAAGGGTTAGTATTTTGATGGTTACTTGATCCGCGAATCATTTTGCCTACATGAGATACGGCTGCAACGGCAATTCAAATTGGTCCTTATGATTTCTAATACATTTTATAGTGATTTATTCTGTTGACAAATTCTTTTCATAACTTGTTTGTTTTCGTTGCAAAGAGGTCATAAATCATAATCTTTTACAACTACTGTGTTAAATTATTGAAAAACGGTGAATGAATGTGTCCAGTGGTGTAATTTTGTATTTTGACAGTCAGGTAAGTCCCATTAAATATAATTTTAGTAGGTATATTATAATCGTACTCAAAAAAGAAATTTAAGTTAATTTCTTCAAAACTTCGTATTAGCGAAATAGCGTACCAAAATTTGAACTTTATTTGCTAGGACACAACATACGTGACTCAGTCAACTCAACAACTTCCCACCAAATTGTTGCTGTCGTGCTGATGATGATAATTTTATTAGTGCTCCCAAATATTTTGTATTTAGATTTAGGCAGCGTTTAGCATTTACCTATTTTAAACTTTTGATTAATAAAGTAATCTAATAAAAAAAAAAAAAAATTGTTTCAGATAAACTATGCCAGAAAGAAATACGAAAATGCTGATGTGAGCGTAATCGGAAATAAAATTTTGAAAGCTCAAGTTATGCCACCACCGAAAAATAAAACTGCACTGGAAGGCATGTCTAAAAGGAAAAAAAAAATTTAAAATATATTATACCTCAAAATAGAAAGTGCTTTTGGAGAGATCTCCCATTAACTTTTGACTAGATTTCATAGAATCCGTTATTTTTTCTAAATAATTTTTATGCCATTTTAAATTTCAATAATAAAAGATGTTATTAATATACCTTGATTAAGTTTTTTCTTTAAAATAATACATATTTTTATCCACGAAAGAATTATATTTTTTTCTGTACAGACATGTAGGAGAAGAGCTAACAAAAAAGCGGTAACTCAAATTTTAACTCTATAATTACTAGGCGATGTAGCAGTATCTCATGGATAAGGTATATCCACATACATTTTTGATATTTTAACTATTGAGATGACAAATAAACCCAATATAATATATAAAAAATATTATTTAACAACGAAAAAAATCAATACATAAAGTAAAAAAAAAACGATTTTTACTAAACTTCAATTATCTTGAAACTCGCGTTCATTGAGATACCGCTTTTGCGCTTAGTTGGGCAGAATAGGACATAAAAAAACTTGCTATCTCCACAAATCTCACATCGGCAAAATCCCAGTGTGTTATAACATATGTCATAACATATGTTATATAACATATGTTATTAATAAATTTCATATTTAATTTAATTTTGTTATTTACTACGTTATTTAATAAATTTTAATTCAATTCGTTTTTTGGCACACTGGGATTTTGCCGATGTGAGATTTGTGGATTTTCAAAAATTTTCTACGCCAGAAAAAAAATGTCCTAAGAGAAACAAAAATAGAAGTCTGCCTCGTGGATTTGTACAAATATGAAGACAGTAAAAAAATGCATGGCATGCATTTGGCATGCATCATAAAGTCTTAGTGAAAAGGGCGCAGCGCCATCTACAGAGGTTTTGAGGAGAACGTGATTTTTAATAGTCTAAAGTCTAAACCTAAAATACAAATGCGCCATCTGTATGATAAATTAAAAAAGAAATTAGTTTTTCCATACTGCAGTTTTGTATACCCTCTGGTGGTTTAAAAAGAGTAAGGTTGCGCACGTTGAAGTTCAAACTTGCACACATAGATGGCGCCAACTATAGTAACGTAACGTAACGTAACGTAACGGCCCCTTAAGCTTGTGATTTCTAAATTATTTATTACAAGTTGAATTATAAAATAATTTTTTTCCAGTTTAAGGATCCGTATGCAAAGTATTAAGCTTTAAAGCATCACTTTTTGTTGGAGTAGGGTGAACCCCCACCCCCTCTTCTTGCGATGCATATAAGTAAAAAAAAATCATACCGACGACGGGTGAAAGGCTATTTGGTGTAAGCGACTTTTATTGGCTGAATTGAGATATTTATATATTTGGGAACCAAATAGCCTTTCACCCGTCGATACATTTAAAATTACGGCTTTGTAGGCTTTATAAATTATGAGTTATAGTCGATCAAGTAATAAAAAGAAAATTCCGTTCAAATTCAATTAAAATAAACATTTAAACACAGGCATATTATAATAAAAAACATTTATATAATAAAAAACACATATACATATTTTAATATTTTAATGAAGTGATTCCCAATGGAATTTGTTACTTGTACAAGACTTGAATAAAATCCTTTTTATACTTCCAATACTCCTTCTTTTATATTCGTAATTCGTGAAATTTATTCATTTCTTTAATAAAAATTTAAAATCAATCAATAAATAATTATTCCAGTTATTGACTGAAATTGAACTCATATAAAAAGAAAACTGGCCAAGTGGGGGTTAAATTCGCGCACAAAGGGTTCCGTACAATACCACAATACAACATTCAAGAATATTTCAGGCGTCTACCTGTTGCCGTTATATAGAGAGTTTGGCGTATGGAACGTCAAAAAGTTTCGGGGTACTGGTGGGGTCATAAAAAATACAAAAAAAATTTTTTTTGATTATCGTAGTAAATGGCCCCTCCAGTACCCCGAAAATTGTTGACGGTCTATGCGCCAAACATCCTGCATATTGAGCAAAATACGGCAAATAATAACGTATTTTGTATTTATTTTATTTGGTTTATAGTCTTTGCTAGTATAGCGTCAACAGGTAATTTATACAAATCATCTATGAAAATCTAAACTATCTAGCTGTCAGTGCTGTAACAGTTCTTAAGTTACCAGCCTGGCATACAGACGGACGGACGGATCGACAGACAACTACTCTCAATCAAGGATTATTCCAAGGCAACTTGGCTGAATATTCGAATCTCGCTGGGGCGACTCCAAGAGGGCTTTTTATAAGCCCTGTCTCCTATCTTGCATCGAATTGGGGTAATTACAGAAGGTGCCAAAGGGTTGGGCTCGCAGGGAAGGTGACAAATGTGCTTGTCATTATTTAGCGATCATGATAACGATCGTCCGATGCGTTGACGATCTAGTTTAGAGAAGGGTTAAGCATTGGAGCTTTTGACACCTTTTTTGTAAAAACAAAAAACATCTTGGAAATTCTGAGGCAGTCTGTAAATCGGCATTTTGGAGTACAGCCGACAGGACACCAACCTTCACTTCACTCGTGCACACTTGTACACAACAATTGGCGATTGTACTTGACCAAACTAAATAGAATATTAGGAGCAGCTTACTCAACTCAATAATCGGTCTAATGAACAAAGTTCTCTAGAACTAACCAATTGTTGAGGCAAGAACTTGTTTGTTTGAACTTGTCGTGTTTCGCATGTGTAATAAATAAAGAATACCTATTCTTGTCTATAAAGCATTTTACCAAAAACACCGGATTTAGCAGGAATCTATTTAAAGTCCTGTGTTATTGACCTTGGGTTTAGCCAGTTGAGTCTAAAATTGCTTTCACCATATTTTCTCTATGATGTTCAGTTTTTTAGAAAAACTTTTTCTGAAAGAAGATAATATTAATATAATTTTTCTGCCATCAGTGGCACTACGTAGTCCGGGTCGCCTCGGCAAACGTTATTTTGCCCGATATGGGTATGAAAAATAGATAACAACCTATTGTCAGACCTACCGAATACACATACAAAATTTCATCAAAATCGGTCAAGCCGTTTCGGAGGAGTACGCGCACTAATACTGTGACACGAGATTTTTTTATATTAGAAGAGATAGACGAATAACGTCTCAAATCACAAACCTAGGTTAGTCATTCTAGTACGAGAAGTCTAGTATTTCGTTAATAATTACCAGTATTAGTTAATCAAAATCCTGTACAAATACAACGGAACCTTAATCCCAGCTAGTATTTTGACCACACTTTGAGAGGTATGAGAGAATCCCACAGTAACATTATATTAGACGCATCTACCTGATCCCAATTTTTTTTACCACACCAGAAATAATTTGGACTTTTTTCTCGTCTTGATACGGTCCTGCCATTATTTTGTCATAAAATATTTATCGTACCATCTTATTGGCTTTCTGATCGGTATTTTTGTCATTTTGAGTAATGGGAGAAATCTTGAAGGTTTCTTTGTTTTTGATAGACTTTCTCTATAGGCTCAAGTTTATTCTAAACTTGGTCAAATTATTTCGGTCTTATTTATAAAGAACGATTTCAATAAATCGTCACTTAGTGAGGCTTAGGTGGGTGTTAGGAGAGATATTAGCTAAATTATGATTTATAAAGGCAAATCTCAATATTAGAGGAGGGTTATTTTAATAACCCGTCTCGTTAAAATGTTCTTCAAACCTACAGCTACTATAACCGAATTTATTACAGAAACACCAGTTATAAAAAAGTACAACAGGCAGCCTTATTGCTAATATCATCTTCTTTTGGCAATATTTTACAGTATTTTATGTATTTTGTATGTTTGTTTTTATTTTGGCAACAGACAGTCACAGTTTTACAAATTGAAATTTTGAAACGTTGCACATTGAAATGTTGCTTTATGAAAAGACTTACCCCCAGTTTCTCGTGCACTAACGAGCTGTTAATCTACTTAACAGCTGTCAGTTGGCTACAGTTGCTGTTAGTTGCACACAAAAAATAACATTTGACAGTTGTCAAAATTTGAATTTGAATAAATTTTGCTACTATTAAAGTAGCTAAACATATTGTTAGCGTATGAGAAACCGAGGGTCAGAGTGCCAAGAATAACTACCAGGCTTAGATAACTAAAACACAATTTATAACTCATGTAATTATCATTTATAACTCACTAGGTTTAGTTATGCAACCCCGTTCACTCCCTTAAAGGTTAAATTTAGAAAAACGGCGAAACACTTGTTCAATCAATTGTGTTGTAGAGTATTTATTTTAAGTTTCAAGAAAATTAGACTTAATTTTTAATAAAAAATTGATTAATTTTTATTTTTTCAACAACAAATTTTGGCAACCCTTTTCGCCCCTTTAAGGGTTGATTTTCAAAAAAATCTGGTCTTACTCCTTGCCTACATATTATATAGACCCTCTGTGCAAAATTTCAGCTTCCTAGTCCAACGGCTTGGGCTGGGCGTTGATGAGTGAATCTGTCAGTCAGTCAGGTCTTTGAATTTTATTTATATAGATAGATTGCTTATAGTAATAAGGCCACCATATGTACTGAGATTACCCGATTACCCTACCTAACGTAAAATTTGTTGAAAACAACATTGTAATTGAAAATGATAAACTAGAATTTGTTGAAGATACTGTATTTTTGGGCATCACAATCGATGCCAAACTACAATGGGGTCCACATATTATAAAATATGCCGTGAAAAGAATTCGAGAACTTACTGACGTTGCAACTGCTAGGCTTGTTTATTTTAGTTACTTCCATAGTATTATGTCCTATGGTATAATACTATGGGGCCGGGCAGCAGACATTGAGACTATCTTCATCTTGCAGAAGAGAGCGATCCGATTTATTTACAAGCTAGGTAGTAGGGACTCGCTAAGAGATTTTTTCAAAGAAACTAACATCTTAACAGTTGCAAGCCAATACATTTATGAAAATATTATGTACGTTCGGAAAAATATTAAGGACTTCGAAACTCTTGGTAGCCATCATAACGTTAATACTAGGAATAAACATAAATTGTCATTTCCACGATTTAGACTTGCAAAAGTTAATACTTCCTTTATGGGGCACTGTATAAGGTTCTACAACAAGATACCCCAAGATATATTAGAGTTACCCCCAACGCGATTTAAGAATTGTGTTAAGCACACTCTTTGCAAAAAAGCTTATTATAAAATCAACGATTATTTAGAAGACAAGGACGTATGGCATTAAATAGTAGTTTAATATTAAATTAAATCAGAGGATAAATGTGTCTAGTGTTCAACACATCCAAGATATTATTTTGTATGTTTTATTTGTATTAGCTTTAAGGTGATTTGAGAAAAGATGGTCAGAGTGGAGTTTTTTTTTTCGCTGCCTTTTTCTCCACTACAGACGGCCCCAAGGCAGCGGCTAACATTATACATAACTGTATGTACATTGACATTCAACAAGCAGAATGTAAATTCTTTACGTTGAAATAAAATTCTTGATTCTTGATTGATTCTTGATTCTTGAGATTTATAAATATAAATATGTAAAGGAAGTCGAAAACGTAGCTAACTAAATTTTGCACATATTATTTTGAATTATTGGGGTTTTCATCTAGGGGTGCGATATATTCTTTTAATCCAAAGTATTAATGCTTTGGTTTGCTTCCGTGGCGGAGCTTTTATAAGCTGACAGTGACCGTTTTCGATTCCTGACCCATATGGCACCGCCGACCCCAGCCAACGTCATGTGACGACCCGTTAGGCCAATTAAAATAATTCAACATTAGCACACGTGGGGGTGCATTGTAGAGTCATTATTCCGACATTACCCTCTTTGACCTGCGTCGGGCAAGGGTGGTATTATCGAGTGGGCTTGTAACGTAGTAAGCCTTTTTACTCCAGTTTTGAATGTTTCTTGACATTCTCTCTATAATTTTTTACATGTTATGTACAATTTGTAATTTAGGCTAAAACTGTTTTGAAAAGAATAAATGTGGAGTTTCTTTGTTAGTTTCTTCTCCATGTAATCTATTAATTGTGAAACTAACAACATTGACAACATTGACGCTCATAAAGTAAATGTTCTATTTGGATTATGAATAAAAATATTTGAATTGAATTGAATTGTGAAAAATAAGAGAGTACATATACAGTACCTACACTTAGTAGGTAGTTCACTTAGAAACAAATTCATTAGTACATTCCGGGATTGGAACTCCAACCTCCCAAATGAGAAGCCGACGATCTTCCGCTACCACCCTATCAATTACTACTATTACATTAATTCCATAACATTACACCATCTATTTTTGAAGATTTAGTAAGTGGCAGATCCTGGTATGTGCCCCTCTGGGATGCATGTGTGAGTTTATCTTTGTATATACACAGCTACCAAAATCTATAGTAAATACTGGTGAACATTTCAATACAGATAGTCAGACGGACGAATGGATGGATGTATGGATATACAGAGTATTCTTTATGGTATTATAGGTACCAGGAATTAAATAAGAGATAGACCCCCATTTTCACCCCATAGATTTTATCGCGAGCCAATATGGTTGACCTTCACCTCCTGACTTGTTGACTCGACGATGGGGCATCAAGGGATGTGCTACCGTAAAAAGCAGTAAAAACGGGTACATGAACAAAATAAACTACGAAAACCTTACCCGGTGCAAGATATCGCTACAAAACCTCGAGGACGAGGAAGACCCCTAATCACATTGATATGGGTAGTAAATAAGGACCTCAAGGAAGCCCAGGGCCTCGATTCTGTAAGTCCATTGTAGTACGTTGACAGATACACAATCGGGTCACGTGACGTGTTTTTTCATACCATTGACGCCTAGAATTATAGATACACGTGCTCGCGTTGACTTGAAGCAGCAATGAAACGAAATCGCCATGTTCATGCAGTTGTTATTGTGCTACAATGCATTAGTAGAATCCAAGCTCTGGTCAACAAAGAGACGACCCAGGACCGAGCTGCCTGGACACGCATGATGCGGAGGGCCGACCCCAAATAAAATGGGAAACAGCTAGGAAAAGAAGAAGAAGAAACTACAAAATCCTTAAATCCTTAGCAATAAGGCCGCCAATAGGGTAGTTTCCAGGGTCAAAGTAATTAAATTGTATTTAGTCCGTATTTTAGATTATTCAAAAATATTGGACACGTATTTTTTCTTTTTTCGATTAAACAAAAAATAACAAAGATATAGCCCATTAAAGTAACTTTAATGGACTATATCTTTGTCATTTTTGGTCTAATTTACAAATAAAAAAAAAAGTGTCCCTTATTTTTGAATAATCTAAAAGACGGACTAATTACATTTTTTAGAGCAACTAGCCCATTGTAGTGTATCTTTGTAAATGTTTTGTATTTTTTTCCCGGTACAACGAAGAATATTCTTATCTTATCCTTAATTACGCTTTTACAGAAAAAACATATTATAGGTAAACGGCCTAACCGAATGGACCATGAAGAAGTTACCGTAAGCTCCAGTATTGTGACCTGGCATCTTTATAAGTTGGGAGGTTGGAAGATCAAATTGGCCTTTCTCCAGAGTATAGGTACTGAAACCTTTCTCTGACGTAGAAAAGGAGAGTATTATGTGCATTCCGGCGAAGTCAATTGCGATCCAATTTAACTCATGGCGGAGACGAGACTTGTGATCAAATCTGCGTAATATTGGTAACTTGATATCATAAAAATAAAACATAAACATTTACATACCGGCACATACGTTGCTTCTGGCCCCAAGATACCCTGTGTCGTGGCATCCAGAAACAGCGACGTCACACTTGTAAAGATACAAGAGCTGTGGATTTTTTTTTACCGCAGCCGAGGTACGAATCCAGGACCACTCGGTTCAGCGCATTTGCATGGTAGGCAAATGCGCTGACCGCTGCGCCATAGAGGTCCTCGTCGTCATAAATGGTGCCATTTTTTCACAAGTATTTACCTCTCTCATTACAATAGGCTTCCATACTTGTTACATACTTGTTTAAGAATATCAAATAATGTTTGACATTGCAAGTATTGATTGGACTCATGGGTCTTGAATTTTGATTTTCTTAGGTAGATGGACCAAACTTTGTTTTTAGATGTTGTTTATTTAAGATGATTTGAGAAAATATGGTAAGAGTGGAGTTTTTTTTTTGCTGCCTTTTTCTCCACTACATTCGGCCCCAAGGCAGCGGCTAACATTATATTAATCATTTTATGTACATTGACATTCAACAAGCGGAATGTAAATTCTTTACGTTGAAATAAATTTCTGATTTCTTACAGTCTAATTTGACTGAAGCCTCTTTCCAAAGCAACTTTGAGGGTGCATCCGACATCTGTATAAAAAAATCGATCCCAGCACGTGCAGAGCTGCGTTCGTGACACGTGGTAACGGTCCACCCATCTGTTAACCTACCGTTCTGCTTTGGTTGCCAAATTGATGAGTTAAAATTTTGTGTTACTTGTTGCGGTGCAGAGGTCACCAGATCCGGAATCTGTTGTGGTTTTGTGCCGTGCTTCGATGGTGATACATTTTTATTACGCTAATCAGGAAAAGTATATTTTCTAGTGTCACTGAATCAGCGTTTATGATGTTCGTTGCTGTTGCCCGTAATTTGAGTAGTAAATAATACACCCTATATGCCTACTTACATCCTATTGTAAGCTATAAGCCTTCTTTCCGAAACAGAGTATGTCACCACACGTGCTCTCTGCAGATTGCGCGTTTAGATAGACAGGTAGATAGAATTTTTTCGTGAAATCGGTATTTTTTGGTCGCAATAAACGCATTTCACTTTTAAAACACTATAAAACAACCAGAAAATAATAATTACAACTATTATCTATTGGTCCCAGTACTGATGTATGGTAGCGACACTTGTCTATGGCAGAATAATTATGAAACTTGGATTAATGCAGTAGAAATGAGGTCCTTGAGAAATATTGTGGGGAAATATTGGTGGAAGTATTGTATTGCCCTAGTGTGGGGTCAGAAGCAATGTATGTGCCTGTATGTAAATGTTTATGTTTGTTTATGTTTAATATGACTGTGTGGTTTTACTTTGAATGACAACATACGCATTAGTTTGATTAGAAAACTTTGTGGAGTAAAAAGGATGTAGTGACTAGAATGTTGCGTTGGTTTGGACATGTGGAGAGGATGAAGGAAGAAAGACTGATAAAATAAATATATAGAGCGAACGTGAGTGGAAAGGTCGGTAAGGGACGCCCCAGGCGGACTTACTTCGACCAAATAGGGGATGTATTAGCAAAGAGCAAGATAACAAGTACCAGAAACCGACTGAAACAAGCAACGTCTAATGAATGTCTAATGAATGTCGATGAAGCGAAAGTGATGTGACTAAACAAAACTATTCGAACAATAAATTGTAATTGGCTTTCTGTATCCCTACACTATATTCTATTTTACTGTAATAGCTGTTAGTTTACCATAGATCTGTAAAGAAATAAAAAAATAAAATTGTTAAAAGACGTAACATTCTGAAACAAGACGATTAAAGTCAGCGTGGGTCGTCGAATCGCTCAATCACCGTATAACCACACCATAAACACCTTAGTTTTACAATGTCTAAACTGCGCGAAAGGGAGCAGAAATAAGAATAAAAGGAAATTAGGTAGATTACGCCTTAAAAACGCTCACAGCCCACAGCCGATATTGCACCGATGGCGATCATCATTTAATTGGGAAGCGTATACGCGCAAGCCCAACCTTTGCATCAAAGATTATCGAGCTCCGTACAGAATAGACACGAAAGAAAGGTTGTTGTTATTATACTTTTTTGCACAATAAGAGAATAAATTATATCATCACATCATCAACCCATTATGTCCCCACCGAGGGGCACTCCATCACGGGGGCCAAGTCCGGATTGGTAGAGGCTTATAAGGCTACAGTCTGTTTTTTCATTTAATGCCAAAAAAATATATCGTCACGTCATCTCCATACAATTCTTAGGCTGTCAATGTCTGAATATTGCTAGTACGTAAAAACCAAATAACCCCATTTTACTTCCAAGTTAAATTGTGTATGCTACGCAGGTGTTTTTTTTTAGACTTTGCTCTTACGAGTAATTCAATTTAAATGTCTTTGATGTGGTAAGGATTTTGGTCACATAAGTCTTCTATTCACGGTAAAAAAATCTACCGCGCTAACCTAAAGCTTTTACAGCGATAACACCGCGTCATTTTTTTTTGCATTAAATTAAAAAACGGACTGTAGTGGCTGGCCTTCAAACTTAAGGACTTAACGACTGTCATGTCATCTATCGACGGCAGCCGGCACCAACTGCCTAACGTGCCTTGCGAAGAACGAAACCGGTCGGAAAAATGCCACTAGCGTTAGTCATAGAACGGTCACCTATCCATGCACTGTTCGCATAATAAAATATTTTTCTTCTTCTTCTTCATGGTGCTTAGTGGCTTTTAACATACAGCAAATACTGGATTACACCTAAGTCACTAGTATCCTCTTAAAAAATAATCAAACTTACAAACTTACGTATTTAATGTTACGGGTATTAAATATTTTATTTATTTCCGTTTGTACATAACGACCTTGGTTCTGTTAGTAGATTGTAGTACAATGACAACTGTATGAACATGGCGATTTAGTTTCATTGCCGCTTTAAGTCTACGCGCGCACATATGTCAAGAAAACTAGGCGTTAATGGTGTAAAAAAACACGTCACGTGCCTCGACCATCGTATTACAATGCACTAATAGAATCGAGGGACTGGTCGGACTCTTCTGATACAAATCAAGTAGGTAATATCTTGTAGGTAAGAGAATACTAATAATTAAATTTTATGATATAATTGTTAAATCAAATTTGAATACTGATAATGTAAGAGAATACTAATAACTTAATAACTAAATTTTATTTTATAATTGTTTAATCAATTTTTCCATGCTGTTGTACAGTAAAATTACACAGTGCTATAATTTTCTATTTGATACCATCGATATGACTGTAATTTATGGCCATAAACTATTTAATTGAATTGAATTGCATCAAGTCTCATATCTAAGTCTAACTACTCTTTGCCAGTGCCAGAACCAATCAGCGTGTTGATCGGGCGTCGATGATTTATGACTCCAAGGGGCCTATTCCGGCGGATGTTTGTTTAATCGATCACCGAAGGGAAACCGGGATCGACGCCTTTTATTACGGAAGCCTTAATGCCGGGTTCACGCCGCCACCGCCTTGAGAAAAATAACACACCAATATCCCACCGGGGCCCTGAGTTTACTAAATCTATGCTCAACACACCTTTGACTTAACCCTAGAAAGATAACCATACTAAATATTACGTAAAGGATAACCATACGCTTCAGAGGCGCACACTTTACTATATTGATATTTATTCCGTGTATTTATTCCAATAACTTATATTTATTTTCACTAATTTAAAAATGTGAAAGGTTTGAAAGATTTTTTTAAAATAAAAAGCATTTATTTTTTGAAATTTCATATTAAGGTATTTTTTTACTTATAATTACCAAACCTCTATGAAAAATTAACAGTCTTCTGTTTATAGGAACAAATAATTATAAATTATCACAAATCAACATGTTTTTTTCTTATAAACTAATATACTAAAGAGCATTCAGTCTGAAAAATAATAAAACTTTGGTATAATTGGCTTTGAAGGCAGTTAGAACATACGTCGATTTTGTATTCGCCACAAAATACGTTTTTTTTACATTTCTCGCCGTTCATTTCTGACATTCTTCTTTTTGAAGTGCAGTTTTTTTACTGGAGGCTCGCCCTCGTCATCTGTGGAAGCCAGTCCAGTAGATTTTGGAAGAATATTATCAATATTACTTCGCACATGTCTTGGCAAAGTAAAATCTTCAAGTCTTTGAGCCATCCACTGTAGAGACAACTAATAATAGGTATATGACGTTTGACTTGTCATTTTGTACGCTAACAATGTTTCCTAAAAATAAAACCAAAAAATGCATAAATAACACTTTATATTATATATATTAAAAGAATCAAGCAACACAAAAAATTACATAAAAGATAACCATACGCCTCGCGAGCGCACAAAATCTTATAACTTCAAAAATATGGTACTTACCGTGTTAAATTACCAAACCTCTATGAAAAATTAACAGTCTTCTGTTTATAGGAACAAATAATTATAAATTATCACAAATCAACATGTTTTTTTCTTATAAACTAATATACTAAAGAGCATTCAGTCTGAAAAATAATAAAACTTTGGTATAATTGGCTTTGAAGGCAGTTAGAACATACGTCGATTTTGTATTCGCCACAAAATACGTTTTTTTTACATTTCTCGCCGTTCATTTCTGACATTCTTCTTTTTGAAGTGCAGTTTTTTTACTGGAGGCTCGCCCTCGTCATCTGTGGAAGCCAGTCCAGTAGATTTTGGAAGAATATTATCAATATTACTTCGCACATGTCTTGGCAAAGTAAAATCTTCAAGTCTTTGAGCCATCCACTGTAGAGACAACTAATAATAGGTATATGACGTTTGACTTGTCATTTTGTACGCTAACAATGTTTCCTAAAAATAAAACCAAAAAATGCATAAATAACACTTTATATTATATATATTAAAAGAATCAAGCAACACAAAAAATTACATAAAAGATAACCATACGCCTCGCGAGCGCACAAAATCTTATAACTTCAAAAATATGGTACTTACCGTTTTGAAACAGCCGTAACGCCATAGGTATGGCCGACGACTGAGTTGGTTGAGAAGGACAAGGTAATACACGCATTGAATGAAAAGAGACAACAACATGTTCGCCGCGCGGGCGCCTCTGCGGCGTAGGTTATCTTTCTAGGGTAAATAACATTTCGCTCGAATCGCTCATAGCCTAGGCTGCCTGAGTGATCTTAAACGATCTCTAAGGTTAAGCAACATACGGCGCGTTCAGGCCATAGATGGGTCACCGTCTATGACTAACTCTAGTGGCATTTTTCCGAGCGGTTCCCTGCTTCGCAAGGCACGTTAAGCAGTTGGTGCCGGCTGCCGTCGATAGATGACAGTCGTTAAGCCAAGTCAGAGGCCTTAAGGCGGCTTGAAAACTTCTGACAGTAAGACCAGCCACTAGTCTTACAAGCCTCCACCAATCCGGACTTGGCCCCCGTGGTGGAGTATGGGCCTATGGCCTATACCTTCCTCAGGGAAGAGACCTGTGTCCCTCGGTGGGGACATAATGGGTTGATGAAGATGAATAACATTTACATACAGGCAGATACAGTGGTTCTGGCCCCACACTAGGATACCCTGTGTCGTGTGAACCAGAAACAGCGACATCATAAACATGTAAACATCTAAGTCCTGGGGTTTTTTTTCCCCCTACCAACTACAGCTTTGATGATGTTTGTAAGCTTGTGGTGTTCTCCGAAAGTACTTTAGCTAAAGTTGGATTCTCTCTATGTCATTTTTGACAAATAAATTACCTTTATGATTGTTAAAGCCCTGTGGCCGATAACAGGGCGACGGTCAGTGGGCAGACCTGCGGCCCGATGGTCGGACGATGTCGTTGAGTCGGCGGAAGGTCCGTGGATGCAAATGGCGAGAGACCGTGTGAGATGGCAGACTATCGTTAAAGCCAGAAAACAGCCACTCAATTTAACGTCTATTCGTTTAGTAGACTCAGGGCCCTGGTGGGAGATCGGTTTATTATTTTTGTTGTCTGGTAAACCTCTTTGCGAGATGATATTTTAGCCGACTTTAGTAAGAGAACTTGAGTAAAGCCGCGTTTTCACGGTCTTAGTGCGCTCAGACCGAGTGCGCCATCCGAGTAAACTAATGCTTCTGATTGGACGGTTTTTCATCACGACACTAAAATGGCCAATCAGAAGCGTGAGTTTAATCGGATGGCGCACTCGGTCCGAGCGCACTAAGACCGTGAAAACGCGGCTTTCAACATTTCTATCAATGATGCTACTTATTGGATAAAGAGTCAGTTTTTGTATCGAGAATTTCCATCATCATCATCATTCAGCCACAAGAAGTCCACTGCTCGACATAGGCCTCCTCCGTGGATTTCCAAAAAGACCGGTTGGAAGCGGCTTGCATCCAGCGTCTCCCTGCCACTTGGATGATATCGTCTGTCCATCTTGTGGCTGGTCGTGCTACGCTGCGCTTGCCGATGTGTGGTCTCCATTCAAGAACCTTTAGGCCCCATCGGCAATTCGAGAATTTTACTAAGTATCTAATACATACAGAGACCAAGCACTGCCACCTGCCACGATCCTGACAGATCTTTCGCTTCATCAACATTCATTAGTCGTTGCATGCACGCACGCCAGTTTCAAATATATTCAATTAATATTATTTGTTTATAAAAGATATAACCTAAAAAATAAACATAATTTGATGATGCGACTAATGAATGTCGATGAAGCAAATTTAAAAGTGATTTGTCAGTATGGTGGCAGGTGCCACTCCTTGGTCTCTGCCAACCCCTCTGGGATACAGGCGTGAGCTTATGTATGTATGTGCTGCGTATGTATAACCTAACAATTTTTAAGAATGGATTTACTTCCTAAATGTTTTTCTTTGAGCCACCTTGTTTTCTATTGCGATATGAGTAGTAAACGGGCAGGCACTTCTCTGAGATTTTTAAAATCAACAATATTGTGAATTTTCCATATAAGTTGCGAAGATAACACCTCTTCCATTTTAAAATTTTTGACAGTTGCTAACCCCATAACGACCCCACTTTCACACACCATGTCTCTCACGAAAAGAAGCCTATGCAAATCGCCCTCCGCGCTATCGGAGGACACGGTGTATGCCCGTGGCTTATGGGAAAGCGTCGCGTCGCAAGACAGACGGACGGACAGACGGACAGGTGGCTCGGTTCCCACGACCCGGCCAATTATTAGTACGAAGTACGGAGCCATGCCCGCGTGAGTACTTGACCTTATCATGGGTACACATGGCGGGTGAGTTGGAGGTGGGAGTGTGAAAACAATTGTCCTTTACGAGTTATAGGTTGTCTGGAACAGATCACTTTTAGTGATAAGGCTGCCGTCTGTACTCTTAGATTAAGAAATACTTGTGTAATTACCCTTTTTATGTATAATAAAGTGTTCTCTATCTATCTATAGCAGGATAATAATATATCCATCGCTGGAAGGACCAAGTGGCCAAAGCTTGCGTGAGCTCTAGGCAGCCGACTGGCTGGTGACCGCGCAAGACAGAGCCAAGTGGCGGCTGCTTGTGTCGGAGGTCAATACCTTCTATGGGTCGCTGAACCAGCGCTGTAAGTATTAACAAAAGTTGCTTTATTGGTGTCTTACACGTAGATAGATAGATACAATGTTCTTTCTTGTGTGATGAATTACACTTAGCCTCGGGCTAAACATTTTTAAACGAAAATGGTGCTCATTAATATTCTGATCAAAAACTGATCAGTAAATAACTTAAATATTTTAACGAATATATGAAAATGCCACACCGAACGACACAAAACTAAAGCATTTGCATTAAAATCTATGTTTTTATTTTGAAAATTTACGGGTTAATTAAAATAATTCCATAAGCTTAGTAGTACAAATTTTGTAACGCGTTAATTTTATCTGTAAGTTATGCAATTTAAATAAAA
Source organism: Yponomeuta plumbellus (assembly GCA_947310845.1). NCBI lineage: Eukaryota > Metazoa > Arthropoda > Insecta > Lepidoptera > Yponomeutidae > Yponomeuta > Yponomeuta plumbellus. The sequence goes on from OX371200.1 coordinate 21,722,322, forward strand.
TGATACTCGTACCATGTAATGAATGCTACCCTGAAGAAGATAAAGATCTTAAGGAAACCTGACGACTTTCCGTCTAATTAATGTAGGTATTTGTAATTTGTCATAGCTCGCTAGGAAACTCTAAATTATAGGGCGTGTGTACTCTCGCGTCAGCGTGCATTACCGTTTATATGGTAATGCAAGATGGTGACTGGTCACAGAGTTCCAGAGTTTTGTTATATTCTTTCTATCTTTTTGAAATAAAAACCATTTCAGGCGCACTTTTTCTGAACAATGAACAAAACTGATATTGATGTTTGTAAATTTGTGAATAATTTACCTATAGTAACGGGAACCATGGTGAGAAAATAAAACGCAAATGGCTATGGTGTAAGATACTTTAGCGCTCTAAAACGTCAATCCGCGATAAAAAAGCGTGGTGACTTGGTTTTGTGAGAGGACCCGGGTTCGAATCCTGGATGGAGAAAAAACCACAGGTCTTGGATGTTTATATGTTTGAGATGTCGCTGTTTCTGGTTCCCACGACACAGGATATCCTAGTGTGGGGCCAGAAGCAATGTATGTGCCTGAATGTAAATGCTTATGTTTATGTTCTAAATTATGTATATTATTGATAGTAAGGAAAATATCGTAAGGAAATCTGAGTGCCTGATGTGTTCACATACTTCAGTCCTTAGTTTTCCAATACACGTTGCGCATATGCGATAATGAGCCGTTTTCAGAAGAACTAAAAAAAAAAATTTAACGGCTGTCAAAGGAATGCAATTTTGGACCTCCACCCAACAGCCATGTGTGATACATCATAAAATAGGTCTCAGCGAGCTGAACAAAAGTTACTATGACGCCAGCAGCCAAATAGTTGTCGTTTCGGAGTTATATTTTATTGAAAATGTTAGTATTTTTTTTCAATAAAATATAACTCCGAAAGGACAAACATTTGGCTGTTGGCGTCATAGTAACTTTTGTTCAACTCGCTGAGACCTATTTTATGATGTAGGTATCACATATGGCTATTGGGCTGAGGGCCAAAATTGCATTCCTTTGACAGCCGTTAGATTTTTTTTAGTTCTTCTGAAAACGGCTCATTAAGCCCATACTCTCGCTCGGAGAAAATGTTTGATCCCTGCAGTGGGATTTACTTAGGCTGCTTAAGAACCTCAGTAAAAATTGAGAGGTCAAAATATAACTTCCAAAAACCATTAACCCTTGATCGGTCCGACCCACTCCCGTCGTGCTCAGTTAATGTGATTAAAGCCTAATAACGAACGCCTATAACGCGCCAAAACTTACTTTTTTAACCCAAAAAGAAACTGTTTCACGCCCACTGTTGGTTTTACAAAATTGCTTAATCTTTGCCTCGTTCGAAAATCGAAAATTAAAAAGCTCCCAAAAAAAAGCATGGCGCCCATAGACTATAACTCTATTTTTTTACCAAATTACTTGTTTATGGTATTTTATTGGTGGGTTGTGATTATTTCAGTAGTTTGATAATTCGAACTGCCGTTTTTTTTTAATCGCCCGCTAACAAGATAGTTTTCCGGTGTTGCGGCTTTTTCTGCTAGTTTTTACGATAGATGATGAGGACGCAATCGCACCAAAACAAACATCGCAGTCTATAATTCATTATGGCCTCACCCGATCGGTGCCGAAACCGATTGGGTCCGGCGAAAAGTTCCACGAAATGTCTATAATCGAGTATCGAACCCGCGACCGCTCGCACCCGACAATTTAACCTAATCACTTTGTTTGAGGAAACCCTATTTTTTTTCGTAACAGCCACTGATTACATGCAACTTTCTTCGGACCCTCATTAAGGCCTCAAAGCAGTACCGAAATAGTCACAATAATCGGGAAAAAAATCGCTCAGTCCAGTGCAAGATGTCTGACAAAACAAATAATATTGAAAAATATTAATAAAAACAATAATTTGTTATAACAGCGGCGACATAAAGCAAAAGGGACGAAACTACGATTTAATTGTAGAGTTTTTTTTTTGCCGGAACGCCGTCGATGTCTAATTAGGCGTGTGGTAACTGCTTTACGATGCGGTTGGCGACAGGCATAATATTTGACGGTGGACGTCATTTTTGGAGTTCAGTAGGAAAATAGACTCGCGTTAGTGGAGTATCTCTTTTGCGAGATCGGGCTCGATCGGGAGTATTTCGAATTTTTTGAAGTTTTAACATAAATTTTATTGGAGGGTGACTTAGTTGTAATTTTTCCCTCTATAATCCTTTTCCTGAATAGCTTTATTGGTGTAGTTGCAAAGTTTTATACAATTTGTGATTCTAATAAGGCAAAAATACTCTGTTCTAATACTTCCACGACTTCTAATACTCAGTTTTTAACACATTAATGCTTAGTATCTAGGTTACACTATTTGTTACATATGACTTAAGATTTTTGTGTGCAAAAGTGGCTGCGTTATGCAAGTAATAATTTAAAAAAATCGATTGTCTTTTTGAATCTTGTAAATTAAAACAGCATTTACTGTAATACTGATGGAATAGATATTATTAGATTTTGCGTTATTAACTCGTGGCTTACTTGTGATTGCTTCTCAAAGTACCTAATCGAATTTCAAGTAGCCTCAAAAGTGCATCAAGTTCAACGTAGGATTTTGACTTAGGAATGTAGACTTAATTGTAAAATGTATTATTAATTTTAAACTGTTATGCAGTTTGGCAGAACTTCTGTATTTTACTGTATATTTATTTGAATAAACGTCTTCAATCAATCAATTAAATACAAATAATACGAGTATATTTTATTTTCTCCAGTATACAATGCACTTAAAACTTATAAAACCTCTTAGCATCAGCATGTTACATTATGTAGATCTCCTGGCTTCCACTTCTCAAATACTGAGACACTGTTTTTAAAGTATACTTTTTTACAATTACTTTAGTTGCAAGTAAGATATTATTAATATTCATTTACTTAGACTGTTCATGTAATTTTCTAGAGTTAACTGTTCCACTTCTATTATACAGCCTGATTTTTTCACCGGTACAATAAATTTTACCATATCATTGGTATCGATAATAGATTACATTTATCGAATAAAATTACCATTTTTTTTTCATTTTCATTAATTTATCATTCATCCAATTTGTAACTCATGGACACCCATTACAAGGTGTCATCGCCGTGCGAGGCAGAGGGCGGCGGGGTGGGGTGCGTGAGCGGGCGGCGGGCTGGCCGGCGCACGATTTCGCCGGCCGGTCATTCAGTCCGCGCGCATTGACCTAGGTGAGTGCATGTGCGCCGTTTCCGCACTTCCTGCAGTCGAAAATTACGCGCGCACGATGTTTACAAACCGCGAGTATTACGAAATGGTACGTAGTTACTTTCTCAGTGGGGAAAATACAGTGCAGCTCGGCGGGTATACGCTGAAGAAAGTTTGCCTCTCCTGATAAATGCCGGTTTTATTTAACCTCAAATACTCAACACCAGGACATTCATGAGAGTGACGCAGCATTTGCTAGACTACGGACAGTTCACTGCACCAGCGCACGCTCAAGACCGAGGAGGGAGACCTCCCTTGGCCGTGGAGATCGAGGAACAGATATTCGCGTTCTTCGAGGAAGACCCGAGAAGGAGCACCAACGACGCGGTACGCACGGCGCACTTCGGCGTTAGCCAGTACGTGGTGTGGAAATTCATACCACTACCAACCAGTGCAAGCATTCCACGCCGGTGACGGTCCTAAACCCGTGCAAGTATGAAGCAAGAATTGAAATCAAGTAAGATTTTATTTGTCTCTGGTTTCTTATGTGCAATAAAGAATATTCTTATCTCATCTTATCTTATTTTTTTGCTACGTCATACATAAGTCATACCTACTGGCTGCTCCGCCGCCGCCGCTTCTTTTCCTTCCCGCAAGCCGCGCGCAGTTGCCGGTTCGTGCGTTTAGTTGTGCTCATGCGTAATGAGTCCATATTTCTTTAAGATTTGCGGATAAGTTCAGACATTGGTATTTTTGTTTTTTTGTACCAACGGGGTAGTAACAAAAAATGTTGGTATTTGTATTTTGGACTTAGTATTACGTATGTTGATTTATTGTACCGGTGAAAATGCCACCCTGTATAAAAATACATCACATAAGAATCTTTCGAAAACTATCATTTAAAGGTCGTAATACTGAAGATGTCTAGGTCAGATTGATCAGCTGTGACACCGCCAAAAGCACCGGAACGGAACCCTCTGCCACAAGGAAACTTTTTTCAGTGCCCGTGCCGCGGTCAAGCGGCGCCTGCGCGCAAAACTGACTTGCAAATCCGCACTCCATTGTGCCCGCCTATTTGTCAAAGCTGCAGGTTGGCGGGCTCTTTTGTTCGGCCATCGCTTTGTTATTCATGCTCTCCCAAATTGCGGGTTTTCGTTTCGTTTTCTGCTATGATGAGATGACAAGCTTGTGAGGGTAAAGGTATCGATAGCAATGTGGGATTTCGTGTTGATTGGTTACAATACCTCATCCACCACCAGATAGTGCCACGTGGCAGTCCCTGCCTACACGTCTGGGATACAGGCGTGAGTTTATGTTAGGTCAAGCCGTTTCGGAGTAGTATGCGCACTAAGTTAACACGGTGAGTGGTGACACGAGTTAATTAATTGATTAAGCAAAAAAATATAAAAATGCTAGTTAATTGCGGATATTACAAGGTATCGCTTAACGAATATTATTGCTTCAAATTAAAATTAACTTCTTTCTACATCTAAATGTAGCGTTTTGTTGATCATGTACAAAAATTTCGTAAACAAAAAAACTGTATAAAACGTATAATATTTAGTTTTAGAATATCTATGGAATGAGTTCAAGAGACGAGATAGAGCCAGTCGTGGCGTAGCTGGAGTCTGGACATAGTCGGCGTGTTATCAAAAGAATCAAAATATGAAAAGAAATTTAATTTTAATTTGAATTAATGTAGAGATTCAATTCCAATTCGACGATTAAATATTCCTTCACCAACGAGCCGATACTTTTACATTGTGTAGGGTTTTCTATGTCATTATTAAGGTTTAAGATATTTTTTTTCTCAAAAAGAATACCTACATAAATTCACTTACTTGAGAAGCAACTAGTTAAGTAGGTAACAATAAAATATCGGCAGACGGTTATTAATTACATTTTTATAACCAATTTTGGCGCATTATTGCATACTTTGTATGTAAAGAACGCTTTCTTTCTTATATATATTTACATCCCCATATAAGCGCGCCGTTCTACAATTCTCGATCCCTTTAATAATTTGAGGGCCGTTTAACCAAAATCAATAAGCCGTCGATCGACTTATGAAAAAAACTTAACAGTAATGATGGCCTTGAATATGGAGGATAAAAGATACTTTTTATTATTTCAAATTCATAAGACTCCTTTATGTGACCGTTGCGTGTTGCGTGCATCTCAGCGGATGAAATATTGGGTCGAGAAGGTCGTATTGGTAAGAGCTCTTACGTTATCCGTGTTATGTAGATATCATCATCAACCCATTATGTCCCTACCACAGGGACACAGGTCTCTTCCCTGAGGAAGGTATAGACCATACGATTGCTGATATATCTCCCTCTAATTTGGTAGAGACTGACGATGGCTGACCCCTGCGTTATGCTCGTGAACGGGTGCCGTCCGTGTGTCTGATTGTGATGTGAGCATTGGTGTTTTTTTTACTTTTGTAAAAATAGTAAATAATGTAAACTTTTAGTCCGGTTTATAGAGAAATACTGGGTTTATAGAGAAAGATACAGTTCTTTTACTCGATTTTTGAATATAGCTGGAGACGGGGAGCGCCTTATTGAGACCGGGAGATCATTCCACAGCCGGGCTGCCCTTACAGTGAATCTTTAGTGTCAAACTTTGATCGGACCGTAATGCCCGACTGTGGGAGTCATTTAGAAATACAAGCGCGCTAACAATCGAAAGTTATTATGTAGAAAAGAATAATTAAAAACCATTGTTATGATGAGCCAATAACCCCACAAATAAATCTGCAGGGTCAAGATACCAAACGTGCCTTCTGTTCTTTCTTTCGAATGCCTCAGCCTTGAGAGGAAACTCTGTAATAGCCTTTTTCCATCGGATCCATTTATATTATTGTATTATAACTTGTGGCAAGGCCAAGATACGGTTCTCTTTGCCACTAATTGTGGAGCTGTTCCTTGAACCGAAGAGAACAAGTGACACCACTTCATTCAGAGGATTTTCAAAGAATTGGTGCCTACATCGGGACAAGAAAATCTAGTGAAACAGCGTGAAAACAACTATGTTGTTGGCTATTAACTTAATCACGTATTTAAATACTTGATTTTTTGTCGGAAGAGTCTGGCCAGGGCCTCAATTCCGTTAGTGCATTATAGTTCGATGACAGATACACGGTCGGTGTTTTTTCATACCATTGACGCGTAGATTGTTTGATTTGAGTGCGCGCGTTGACATGAAGCGGCAATGAAACTAAATCGCCATGGTCATGCAGTTGTCATTGTAGTACAATTAACAGAATCTGGACCTTAGTTTCGTCCTGGTTTCACGAAACCTGGTCAGACACTTCAGAAAAAAAAAATAAGTAAGGGAATGCGAAAATTTGATCCTGTAGTATCCATGATGAATGATGATGTAGGAAGTCTTTGTAGCTATGTAGATGTGTAATTCGTAATGATTTAAAAATCCTTGTTGAGATATAAATAACTAAATAATCCCTATTGATGCAGCTCAGTGTGTCGTAATAAATATACAAAATGAATTCCGTACCTGCAGGCAGATGCTGGATGCGGCAAGCTGAAGACAGGGCGCTATGGCGCTCATTAGGGGAGGACTATGTCCAGCACTAGTGGACTAGTATAGCCTGATGAATTCCGTCACTTCTCCAATTAGTGTGTGTAATGCATAGCTCGGAGAACGGATGGCCGTCGGGGAGGGAAAAATTCCAGGGTGATACAGCGTAAGTCATCCACGGTATGGAAATACAAAATAGTTTGACTCTTTGGAGCCGTCAAAACGGTCAACCCGACAGAGTGAGCCGTTACCAGAGTGCGTATACTGAGTTTTGTCGCTCACTTTCGATAGCGAGAGCGTTTGCGTTTTGCATAGGAGTGACAAAGCGCGCCAGCTATTTGTCTCTTTGTTACTCCTATGCAAATCGCAAACGCTCTCACTATCGAGAGTGAATGAAAAAACTCAGTATAAGCACTAAGGGCTGGTGACCACGAACCAGATGACGCAGCGTGGGCAGGTCTAAAACCAGGACCTGAATGATCTTAAGCTATCACGTAGGTTAAGCAACATCTAATAGGGCGCGTTCAGTGCATGGATGGGTGACCGTACTGACTGTCTATGACTAACGCTAGTTGCATTTTACCGAACGGTTCCGTGCTTTGCAAGGCACGTTAAGCAGTTGGTGTCGGTTGCCGTCGATAGGTAGATGGCAGTCGTTAAGCCAACTCAGGAGGTAGAGGGTAAATATTTCACTTTGATTTGATCCGAAATCAGGTTCCCTTTGGGGCCACAGGTTCGTATCCTACCGGCTGCGTCTTGTAAAGTCAATTCTTTATGCTTATCGGGAACGCCAATCAAACTCTGTGCTCATGCTTAGACTGCCGGTGTATTCAATTTTCATGCCAAGGACTGCCACTTGCCACGATCTACTGCCACTATATTATTATAGTCCCTAGTTCCTGCCTCTTCTAGGATACAGCTGTGAGCTTCTGTATATATGTTAATTAATTAATTAACTGGTAAAGCATTGTTTACGTACGTGCCTACCCTATCGAGGTGAGGCGTGAAGCTTGCATGTTGAGAGATCGCTGTTTAGATCTCCTGTTTGTTTTTTAACAATCTGGAAACGAGGTGTGAATTACACCCGGAGGCACACTTCAACACTTTTGATTTCGTCGAAGTTGGAGTTTAATCGTATCAAATCAGAAGCTTTTTTCGATTATTAATATAATTGAATTGATTATCTAAATTATGTATTTAAATGAGGCACCTACTGTGGTTTTTACCGGCGCCTTCACTTCCCCTCAGGCGTATTGACTTTTTAATTTTTGTTTGTGCTTATATACCTACTGATTTTAGTCTATTGTTAACTATTTTTTACCTGGTAGGAATAGAACATTGCATCAAAGTTATTGTACATTGTACATACATCATCTAACTCTGTCTGTCTCCCAGAAGGTTAGGTTAGGCCACTTGTGACGATTCTGACAGGATCTTTTTCGCTTCATCGACATTCTTATGGAGACGATAACAGATTATTGAAACGCGACGTAACCCGACGCAATGTGACGCGTGTTGATTAAAAAAAAACTACTATCGCGTGTTGGTCATTAGTAATGACCATTAAATCATGAAATCAAATGACTCATTACCAATGTACATACAATGCCCATCGGGGGTCGATACGTGGTGTCGCGTCGCATTTCAATATTCTGTTTCCGTCTATAGTCGTTGCATGCAGGCAAGAGCCGTCAGAAAAAGGAAAACTTTGAAACGAAATCCGTTGAAAATCATTGTGACGAAATTGTCATCATCAACCCATATCCCTACCGAGGGGCACGCGGGTCTCTTCCCTGAGGAAGTTATAGGGCATACTATTCGACCACAGGGGCCAAGTCCGGATTGGTGGAGGCTTGTAAGACTAGTGGCTGGTCTTACTATCAGAAGTTTTCAAGCCGCCCTAAGGCCTCTGACTTGGCTTAACGGCTCCCACTATCGACGGCAGCCGGCACCAACTGCTCCTCAACGTGCCTTGCGAAGCACGGAACCGGTCGGAAAAATGCCACTAGCGTTAGTCGTAGACGGTAACGCATCCATGCACTGAACGCGCGTTGCTTAACGTTCATGATTGTTTAAGATCACATACAGCCGGGGCTACGAGCGATTCGTAAGCGACGAAGTTGTGACCTCTGTCAAGTAGTAGATAAAACCCTCTCTTTCTACGGAACCCTGCACCGCGCGTGGCCCTGCATGATTTGGATTTTTTTTTAACTCTTGTTTTAAATTTCTTTTTTTTATTTTTAATTATTATTACCAATGACTTTTAGCTAAGTACATTTGTTTGTTTGTAAAGCAACACCATTCGCTGATAAATTGTGCCCGGTTAACGGCGACAGGCTTGCCAGTTGTCACGTTTCGACCTAATAAACTGGGCAAAACGTTGGCCCAGTTCTAGTGGCTGGTGCCTCTGCCTATAATGGGCGTGAGTTTATTTATTTATTTTTATTTTTTATTCTTATTCGTTTTTCTCTTATTCGTATTTAACAGTTCTCCGAGGATATTTTTTCTGCAGTCAGCTTGAAGTTGTAAAGCTGTTGGTTATTAAATGTAAGTGAAGCGTGCAAGACCATTGGGGCACCTAATTTAGAGCATTCGTTCAAATTAACCCTTTATGCTAAAACGCGGTCAGACAAATTCAGCTTTTTCGAACGCACTCTTGGTCCATCCATTGTGTCCGCGGATTGCGTAAAGCCTCCATAAAGACTTTGGAAACGGGAGCGGTGAGCTTCTGGCAGGGAAAAAACCTTTTGAGTCGTTTATTTTGCGTAATAAATACGAGTGTTCGGCGAATGTTTTTTTGGAGACGTTCTTGCCACGGTTTTTAGAGTTGGTGACGAAATAATGACAAAGTTTTGTGCTGGCACAGTCCACATAAACAGCTTTGTTGGGTTTGTGAATTTTTCAAGTTCTCAGGTTTCCTCACAGTATTTTCCTTTATTGCCGCTACATATTCACAAATGTAGCGAAAAAAGTAGTGCTACATATTCACAAATGCACGAAAGCCGGCTGCCTGAGTGATCTTAAACGATCACGACGGTTAAGTAACATACGGCGCGTTCAGTGCATGGATGGGTGACCGTCTATGACTAACGCTAGTGGCATTTTTCCGTGCTTCGCAAGGCACGCTAAGCAGTTGATGCCACGGACTAGACACCCGTGGTGGAGTATGGCCTATACCTTCCTCAGGGAAGAGACCCGTGCCCCTCGGTGGGGACATAATAGGTTGATGATGATGAAGATAGCATACATACAATAAAAAGAATTGTTAATAAACTGAGTACATTTCCACAGAGGTTCAATTTCAGAAAGCATTATATGTATACATGTAGTGTGTAGTTTGATTAAACGAAATAGGATTCTAAGCGTCTAAGAAATGCATTGAACATTGTTATGTTTTTGGAGACATTATGGAAAATTTTGCAACGTTTTTCTCGTTAACAAATAGGACAGTCGAGTTTTTTCAAATATGTTTTTTGCTTATAAAAGTCATGTTTGAATTAATATCGTTTAATCATTACTAAGGAAAAAGGTATTTAAAAAAACTCGATTATTATTATTTTTTAAACAAATAAATTAGTAATAGGTTATATATAAGGCAGGCAATTATACTTCAAATTATAAAAATTCTGTAAATGTTGTTTCTGTGTACAATATAAATCATGACTGAACTCATGTTCTAAGAATAAAATGTAGAATTTCTTTGTAAGCTTCTTCTCGGCATAACATAATTATCTATAATCTATATAAATAAAATTCTAAGTCCTAACTGACTGATTCATTCTCTCATCAACGCCCAGCCGAAGCCGTTGGACCTAGGAAGCTGAAATTTTGCACAAAAAATAATTTTATAATGTTGGCAAGGAATTAGACGGGATTTTTTGAAATTCAACCTCTAAGGGGGCGAAAAGGGTTGCCAAAATTTGTATGGGAGGTATAAAAAAAGTAGTCTAATTTTCTTGAAACTTAAAATAAATACTCTTCAACACAATTGATTGAACACGTGTTTCGTCGTTTTTTCTAAATTTAACCCTTAAGGGAGTGAACGGGGTTGCAAAATTTTGAACTAAAGTCCACGCGGACGGAGTCGCGAGCGAAAGCTAGTCTATATATATAAAATTCAAAGTCCTGACTGACTGATTCATTCACTCATCAACGCCCAGCCCAAGCCGTTTGACCTAGGAAGCTGAAATTTTGCACAGAGGATCTGTATATAATGTAGGCAAGGAATAAGAACGGATTTTTTTAAATTCAACCCCTAAGGGGCTGAAAAGGGTTGCCAAAATTTGTATGGGAGGCATAAAAAATGTTGTCTGATTTTCTTGAAACTTAAAATAAATACTCTTCAACACAATTGATTGAACACGTGTTTCACCGTTTTTCTAAATTTAACCCTTAACGGGAGTTACGGCAGTGAACGGGGTTTGCAAAATTTTGAACTAAAGTCCACGCGGACGGAGTCGCGAGCGAAAGCTAGTTAATAACAAAACTAACAGCTTTGACGTTCTTTGAGTAAACATTTTGTTTTTATATTGATTAAAAAAAATACTTTGACTTTATTTGCTACAAAAAAGAAAAAAAAATAGTTAACGCTGGTGATGTTTCGCGTGGATGCACTTACTCAGACGGTCAATTGCTGTCATTGTAGAGAAATGAACTCCGTAACTGTTCGTAATGGCAAAACAATTTATAAAGAATACTACTAAGAAATATAATAAACAGAATAACACTCGCAAAAAAACAACCATATGTGTTGCGGCTTACAGAATTAGACCATACAAAATCCTTTAGAACTCTTCTGTTTTTATGTAGAACTTGTAGGCTACAATCGAATCAGGAATGAAGCTATCTGAAGTAGAACCCGAGTTACTAATATCGCTCAGTTGAAGTGGCAGCGGCCGCGAGACATAGCTCGCAGAACTGATGACTGTTGGGGCGGACGACGCGTCATCCGATTTAGCCCTTTTGTTCCCGGTATATGTCACACCACCTTATGTCACACTGTTACATTCATTCTCATACTCCTACTCCATACTGTCATAATATACATTCTTTTTTACTCTTTCAAGTGGTCTAAATGCTTAACCCGATAGAGTGGAAAGTTACTAGCTAGCTATAACTAGCTGACCCTGCAACCCTTGGGGCCAAAAATGGGTCGGACGACCCTTATCACTTAGGGTTATGAAAAATAGATAATTAAAAATATAAAATTTCAGCAAAATCGGGCAAACCGTTTTGGAGGAGCACGCGCACTAGCTCGGTGAGATTTTTTTTATATTAGATTAATATAAAAATATAATATTATATTCTTCTGTAAGCATGTACGTGGCAATAAATCGTTCATTCATTCAGATCAACGTATAAAATCATAACATAACTTGAACATAACATTCTGTACGATTTTGGTTTGCACTGTCCACTGCATTTGTGCGCGGAAATCGCAGACACTGTTACCTACTCAAAGAAATATCTAGCGCGACGTCAGATTGACGATTCATGTAATGTAGTATTAAAGTTCCGGGTTGCTACTGGTCATTTAGAAAATGTATTTGTTAAATTAAATTAAAATGACTGTACTGTACTGCGTTGTACTGTGTACTGGGTAAATCTAGTAGGTAGTAGAGAAAATATTATGAGCATTGAAAAGCTATTTGTAAAAAAATGTTTTAATTCAGTAAGTTTCCTCGGCCTCATATAACAACATCGTAGGTACTGTGTTAATACGGAAATTACAGGTATTTCTTAATGGAATGATTACAGAAAACTTAAAAATTGTAGTTTTATGAAATTGGGCCCTGAGTTTTTTAATTAAATTCAAGGCGAAATTGCGCACAGTATCCAACTTTAACTTCCATAAAGAAGGCCGCCCAAGGAGTTTTCTATTGTCAAAAAAAACATTTTAAACTATTTGATAACACATTGGGTGTCAGAACTGCCAGCTACCTGCGCCGCTCTGTAATTTCGCTAAACTGCCGGTTTGTGTGTCAACTGTGATGGCTGTGATTATGTCTATTAGATGTTCTGAAATCTGCATTTGATGGTTCCCTATTTCCGTCTTTATTGATATCGCCTTCATTTCCTTTTCAACTTATGTGGCGTATTTGAACTGCTCTTGATTGAGATGTACAAAAACTAACTCTGAGCGATATCACGTCTGAATAACATGCCGGGGGTCGTAAGTTGGATTCCCACTGGGAGCTACCGTACACAATGGCCTCAGTCCAACGTCCAAGATGTCCTAGTTTGTGTTTAGGACAAGGTGATTGTATTGTGTGAGTAATTGACACACAACACAATCTCTGAAAATAGTTCTCTGAAATTTTAAACAAAGGTGGACTCTTACTTTTAATATTTTGAAATCATCATCATCAACCCATTATGTCCCCACCGAGAGGCACGGGTGTCTTCCCTGAGGAAGGTATAGGCCGCACTCCACCACGGGGCCCAAGTCCAGATTGGCGGAGGCTTGTAAGACTAGTGGCTAGTCTTATTGTCAGAAATTTTCATGCCACCCTAAGGCCTCTGACTTGGCTTAGCGACTGCCATTTATCGACGGCAGCCGGCATCAACTGCTTAGCGAGCCTTACGAAGCACGGAACCGCTCGGAAAAATCCCACTAGCATTAGTCATAGACGGTCACCCATACATGCACTGAACGCGCCCTATGTTGCTTAATCTTCGTGATCGCTTAAAATCACTCAGGCGGTCGGAGCTACGAGCGATATTTTGAAATATTTTGTATTATTTGAAATAAAACAATTGAGAGAGGAATATTTCGTTGGTTTGGACATGTAGAGAGGATAAAGGAAGAAAGACTGACGAAGTAAATATATCGAGCGAATGTGAGTGGAAGGATGCGTCCCAGGTGGACATACTTTGACCAAATAGTCGATGTACTTATTAGCAAAGGGTAAGATAAAAAGCACCTGAAACCGGCGTGCGTGCATCCAACGACTAATGAATATTGATGAAGCGAAAGTAATTTGTCAGGATCGTGGCAGGTGGCTGCCCCTCCGTGTGGAGTTTCTGGTCTTCCATCGGACGCGTCCCCCGGGTGGCGGATAGGGGAACGCCCTCCAGATATGGGGGTACCGGCTTCGGCCGGCGCGGACCAAAACCAGAGGGAGGGGGACGTCCAGTGGCTTGCGCTGCTGGATGTCCCGCGGGGTCAACTACGGGCCCCGCACCCGTAACCTCACACTGAGTGGGGCCGGGGGCCTTCGTTCCGCGAGGAGACAACCTCTATAAAAAACACACGGTGGGGGCCCTCCTCTATGTCCCTCTGTTTAGCAGAGGGCATAGAGGAGGTTGAGGGAGGGTCACAGACGGCAGGTTGGGGGACCTGCCGTCCGACATCGTGACGGGAGAAGGGGGTGGGGGGCCCATGCCCCTTCTCCAGTGAGGGTGGGCCCGACTCCTTGCGAGTCGGGTCGACGTCGCCGGGGCGCCGCTGTCGCATTCGCGTTGTGGTTTCACACCACTTGCGAGATCCAGCGGCGCCCCATTGCACGAGCGACAGGACGGCCCCCGGGGTGTTTTAGGAGGTATGCCTCTCCTATTATTAGGAGAGGAGAGTCCGACACACGGCCGTCGCCCTCCTCCAAGGGTGGCGGTTATGGTGCACAAAGCATTTCACCCCGTTAACAATAAAAAACAAAAAAAAAAAAAGGTGGCTGCCCCTGGTCTCTGCCTACCCATCTGGGATACAGGCGTGACCTTATGTATGTAAGTATGTTGTAAATATTATTTATTTTAACAGTATTGTATCTATTAATAAAACCACCCCTTTTTGTTAGGAAATATTCATAAGCCATCAATGTTATATCGGCATCAACATTAAAAGATTAACTCTGATCACTTTATTAAGTTATCAGGGCTGTTTTTGATGAATTATGTTAATTTGGTTTTTGCATAAACGTCTATTGTTTTGGCCACACACTGAGCCTGACTGATTTGTTCGCATCAATTTCGTTAATCTATACTAATATTATAAAGAGGAAAGATTTGTATTTTTGTGTGTGTGTATGTTTGTAACAAATAGGCTCAGAAACTGCTGGGCCGATTTGAAAAGTTCTTTCACCATTAGAAAGCTACATTCTTCATGAGTAACATAAACTATATGAGACGAGACGACCTCTGTAGCCCAGGGGTTAGCGCATCTGCCTACCATGCGAGAGGTCCCGGGTTCGGATCCCGTTTAGGGAAAAAAACCCAGGTCTTGGATGTTTTCATGTTTGTGATGTCGCTGTTTCTGGTTCCCACGACACAGGGTATCCTAGTGTGGTAATGTAGAAGTAATGTATGTGACTGTATGTAAATGTTTATGTATACAGTATTTCTTATTACCCACGAAAAAGAACCTAGGATTACGAATCTGAGACTAGGTAGCATTAAACAGTCCATTCCTCAATATGGATATTAAAAAAAACACGTAAATATTTTTTTAATCCGAGTCGGAAGTTTTTACCGGAACCGATCGGTATCTTCCTAACGGTAACTTGAGTGTATCCAACCCTTCGGGATCCAGTTACTTTAACCCTAGCTGTTGACTTTTTTCCCGAGGCGAATTTTCACAGTCAAATGGGTCGGGTCTACGGTGTCCCGTTGCATGAGTTTTGTTTTTGTTTCGTGCGTGTGTACTCGCAGGGTTTATCGTTGTCTATTGCCGATCTTTGGTTAAAAATTGTTATCGTATCGAAAACGCGTAGTGCCAATTTTGCCTTCAGCAGAAATACAAATGTTATAAAGTCACGTTTGTTTCCGGGGGGGGAGGCAGAGGGAGGGTCTTCTAATTGCCATGCTCCTGACAAACATATTTTGCTTTATTGATATTCATTAGTCATATTTTTATGCAAGCACGCCGATAAAATTATAAGGTTGTTTTAGTAGAAATAATTATTTGTATAGGAAAAAATATATTTATTTTAAGATAAGATGATACAAAATTGTTTTATTGTACATCGGAAAAAACAGAAATATTTACAAAGACGCAATTAGTACAATTGGCGGTCTTATTACTTAAAGCAATCTCTTCCAGACAACTTAACGATGGAAAATATTAATAATAAATTTAAAAAATTAATAAACTCACGCCCGTTATCCCCGAGGGGGTAGGTAGAGGCACCAATCACTAGAACTGGGCCCACGTTTTGCCGAGTTTATTAGGTCCCAATTTGACAAGTGGCAAGCCTGTCACCGTTATCCAGACACAATTTATCAGCGAATGATATTATTGTTATACTATTTTTAAAAGATAAGAATATTTGATTTCATTATTATGTATAGATAAGGGAAAAGTATCTATGTGAAAAAGCTTACTACTCTGTTGATGATTATTAGGACGAACAAACGAATTGCATCTGCTTAGATGTAACACTTTTAAAATATAAAAATTTGTTGATGATTATTGAGAACACGGTTTTTCGTGAACTTATTCTTTTTAATAATATGTCAAAACGTAACAGATATATCTACAATACAAAGAGGTCGGCGACATACTGCCCCCTGGTGTGAAAACACAAAAACTTAGGAGTACGATAAAAAAACAAAGTCAAAAAGTAGAAAAAACCTACTCAGGGAGTACAACTAATTTGCGTACGGGACCAGCGAGCGTTTCAATATCGGCGACACGCACTACGCCGTCTCGTCCCGTAAAAGTCGCGACGACCCGCCCACGTGGCCAGGCTCCACGTGGAAGGTTGCCGTCGACGATCAAAACTTTGTTCCCGACTTGTAAGTTCCTGGTGGAGGCTGAATGGGGCCTAGGAACCAAGGTGGGCAGATATTCTCGGACTCACTGGGCCCAGAAATGATCCGCCAAAACGCAATCCTTTCACCCAAGTTACGCGTCGTGTAAGGTCCGCGTCGTCCTGTTGGCCGAATGACTGAATGCGGAGAGGAGGACCCAAGAATAAAATGAAAAGGCGTAATTGCCTGATCCTGACACCAAAAATATTGAGAACACGGTTTTTCGTGAACTTATTCTTTTTAATAATATGTCAAAACGTAACAGATATATTATATCTACAATACAAAGAGGTCGGCGACAATGATGTTATCTAAACTGAATGAATAAATGTGAATATTAAATAGATATAAATTTTAAAGAAAATACACTTTATTTCACATCCAGAAAAAAAACAGTTATGATTTTATTTTTTATTTTAATACTAAACCCACAGCACAAGTTAACTTCTAAAGTATGTTAAAGTTAAGTGTATGTTTAGTCTTAAGATTAAGTAAAAAGATTCAAACGTAATGAAACATTTTCTCTCGCCAAACATACAAAAAACAATAGGAAACAGAAATCCGTCGCGGTAAAAAATACAAATGAAGATACCGCTAGACCCGCTACCATTTTTTCTGTATCGGCAAATCTGAGCCGTGTTCTTCGGGTTAATGACGCGTGAGGGTCGATCAAAAACAACGTCTACAATCGGAGACCACTGTACTGACGGGTTAAAGTAAAATGTTTAGACAGGGAACCAGTACTTCGAACCTAAAAGTATTTTATTATTGTTTTTGTGTTCTATCGTTTATTTATTTTTTAGTCACTTTTTTATGCTTTATGTGTTAATTTTTGTATAATGTACGCATAATGTAATTGTTTTATGTGTTTTTTTTTAATTTTCTTAAAGATTTTATCTTAAAAACTTTGGTGGCTAAACGACACTTTGATTCCTAGACTTTAGTTTCGATGCTCCGAGTGCTTTTTTTTTGTCCTGTTTCTGGCTCCCACGGGTATCCTAGTGCGGGGCCAGCAGCAATGTATGTGCCTGTATGTAAATGTTTATGTTTATTCATCATCATCAACCCATTATGTGTCCCCACCGAGGGGCACGGGTCTCTTCCCTGAGGAAGGTATAGGCCATACTCCACAACGGGGGCCAAGTCCGGATTGGTTCAGTTTATTTATAAAATTAAGTGAGTAAGCAGCCTTCATTCGTCTCTCTGTAGGGCACAGGTTTTCTCTCAGAGAGTTCGGGCTTAATCACCACGCGTGCCCACCGCGGAATGGCGATTTCAAGCGCTTAGGTATGTGAATAGCTAAGATCTCAGGTTTCCTCACGATGTTTTTATTATTTATTTATTTTATTTATTGATAATAGACACACCAACAGTACACAGATGAAAAAATACTAATATTATTTAAAACAAGAAATTTAAGGCCTGATCTGTGCACTACTAGCAGGCGTGCAACAGCATTCGAGAGTGAATCGTATAATACACACGAAAAATATTTAAAAAAAAAAAACTTTAAAATATAAAAACTTTACAAACTTTAAATAGCAAATCATCATCAACCCATTATGTCCCCACTGCGGGGCACGGGTCTCTTCCATGAGGAAGGTATAGGCCATACTCCACCACGGGGGCCAAGTCCGGATTGGTGGAGGCGTGTAAGACTAGTGGCTGGTCTTACTGTCAGAAGTTTTCAAGCCGCCCCTAAAGGCCTCTGACTTGGCTTAACGACTGCCATCTATCGACGGCAGCCGGCACCAACTGCTTAACGTACCTTGCGAAGCACGGAATCGCTCGGAAAAAATGCCACTGGCGTTAGTCATAGACGGTGACCCATCCATATACTGAACGCGCCGTATGTTGCTTAACCTTAGTGATCGTTCAAGATCACTCAGGCAGCCCAGGCTACGAGCGATTCAAATAGCAAATGAGTACATAAAAAAACTCTGAATACGATCAGTTGGTACAGTTATTCATGTACAGTCCACAACTTATTGGACTCATTGGTCAGTGCGTGCGAAATATTAAACTTCATCAAGTGGGGCAGTGGCTATTGAAGCTTACGTGCATTAACCAATGGGAGCACCTGGACGATTTTCTTTGGGAGCACGTTTCATAGAATGGAGTATAGTATATAAAACGTTTGTCCTCTAAGTGGATCTTTTACATACATTTATTACATATTTAAGTTCACGCCTGCATCCCAGACGGGTAGGAAGAGACCTGGGACTGCCACTTGCCGCGATGAAGTTTCGTTAATATTTTTATTAAATTCTGTTATTAATCAGTCAATTAAATTTTCTAATATATAAAATTCTCTTGTCACCGTCACCGTGTTAGTGCGCATACTTCTCCGAAACGGCTTGACCGATTTTGATGAAATGCCATAAGTATTTTTGGTAGGTCTGAGAATAGGTTATCTGTTTTTCATACCCCTATCTGGCAAAACAACGTTTGCTGGGACAGCTAGTATGATCTATAAGTATAAGTATTTTTATCGATGTTCTTATTTGTACCGACTACCCGTCTCACTTTTCCTTTAGCAACTCTCCATCGTCGGTTGTCTGGAAGAAATTGCTTTAAGAAATTAGGCCGCCAATTGTACTGTATGTTTGTATGTGTTTTTTATTGGTACCATAAAGAATATTCTTATCTTATCTAATCTTCTTATATCGGGTACAAGACCCTAAGAGTCCAGCGTCCTAAGGACAGTATTGTCCAACCGTGGGTTAATGAAGCAGAGCTGATTTTGCGTACGGGAGGGCTGGCTGAAAACTGACTGGACCACCGCGGGGAGAGTGATGCGCAGGCGACGATGCGGGCAACAGGCTGAATCGCTTCGGATGCGGCTTTTTGAAAAATGATATTTCTTCTTAGTAAGTTATATGTATAGGTATTATACATAAATTACAAAGAAGAGCGACAATAAAAAGCTTATAACTACGTGCTTAATCATGTCTATCGACATCTGCAAGACCATATACTTAATTCTTTAATTTAATTTAATTAGTAATAATAATAGTACTATTATTATCTATATTGTAATCTAGAACTGTGTATTCAAAAATAAAAGCATATAATAATGTAATTTAATATTTAATTTAATTATACAAGGTAACAAGTTATTTGACATAATTGAGGCTTGAAGATGTGTTAAATGACGTTTGTTTTCGTTATATAACAAAGAAATAGATAGCTTATAGATATACTTTTTTTAAATAGGCTTAGAGAATAGTTGAAAAAAGGAAATAACAATGGCCAGATACTTCTCCAATACCTTACAAGATCCTATTCAAAATAACGCATGCAATTTACTCACTAAATTGCCTCCTATCGTAATTCGTAGCTCCACGGCGGGCCACCTACGACCCGCGCGGGTAAAGTTTCACGCGACTCTTAACGGATGAAAACTATATCATTTGGGGCAAATCGTCAAGGAAGGTGTCGAATGGTAACAGGTTTTAACATGGACTGAGATTTTGCACTTGCTGGATAACGAGTAACTTGCCTGGAGGGTTAAGCAGAGTCTCGTAAACTCCTAAAAGATACCTTATAAATTAAAATGATATCTTAAGAAATATATTGTTTTGGATAGATGTACAAAAACGAATTTTATAATCCTTGTATGTTACACGAGATAGGTCACTTAACTTATTTATAGTACCTTAGATTTTTTTCTATTCTAGTAAAATAGTTAAAAAATAATAGGAAAGGCAAGAGACATCAAAAGTCGAAATGCGTTCTATCAAACAATACCAAATATCAGCACACGCACCGCCCGAGGGAGCAGACAATTAATGATGATTGGCCTCAAATTACGTACTCAAAAGCGCCGACCATCCCTTTCACTCACCTGCCTTTTCCCTACCCGCTGTCCCTGTCCGACGTCACTCGCAAATCGGGACCCTATAAAAGCTGGAACAGGTAGGGGCCAAGTTTAGACCCCTGTGGGACGCCTAACCGTGATCACCTGTCGCGCTCTCCCCGCCGCCGAATACGCACGCGATCGCCATGGCAACCGACACGTACGGCCACCGAATGTTCTACTCCGAGAAGGACATGTTCCCATCAGAAATGTTGGAGTATTCCACCGAAGACTGTTACCTGCCGTGGCCTAGATCACCTGATTCTGGCCGCGCGAGCCTGGAACCCACACCATCCATCGATGGAAGTGTTCCAGACAACGGATCACCGAACCACATCGCGTACCGAGGGCTGCTGGACAAGGAGATGGTCTTAGACGACAGTGCTGAAGACGGAGACTCTCTAGAAGGTTCTGGAAAGAGGCGTGGAAGGGCTACCAGTACCGCGGTGCTGAGAAGACGGAGGCTGGCTGCGAACGCCCGCGAGAGAAGACGCATGCAGAATCTGAACAAGGCGTTTGATAGGCTCAGAGGCCACCTTCCGTCTCTGGGCGCCGATCGTCAATTGTCTAAGTACGAAACTCTTCAAATGGCTCAGACATACATCGCTGCGTTGTACGAACTGCTGCAGTAGTATGTAAGTAAATTAAAGTGATTTGGTTGATTGGTTGTTATTGTTGTGAGGGCGTCAAGTTTGACATGAGTTAATTTGCACCATCTTTGTGAAGATTTAGAGGCCAGAATTTTTTAACTATTGTGAATATCTGAGAGTTGTGTGAAGTTAGATAGTTGCAGCTCTCTACGGAAACAATTGCCAAAATGGGGGTGAAATTTATTGGAGAAGTGTTGTAGAAAGTATTTAATTACAGGGATATTTTATTTATTATTTCTAGAATTAGTCTCAGGTACCAGTTAATACTCAAATGTTACCACCTCGTAGTTAAAGTGATGTGTTGAAACGGCTATCTGTTCTTTTTGTGAAAGCTAAAAAGTTTGAAAAGTTGTACGCTTATTTTGTTAAGTCGTTTACCACCGATATTCTTAGGTTTACTTGTGATTGATCCGTTTAATTTTTAGTCAAATATTCTTGCCAGTGTATCCGTCCTAATGTCATAGATTTAACTTGACTCATCAATTATTTTAAGTCATCTTGCCAATCAAAGTATTATTAGAAAGAAAGATTCACATTGTATATATTATTATGAAAGAGTCAGTAAAATGTTTTTGTATGTAAGTACTTAAGTAGATATTTGTTTTTATTGTAGTCTTAGCCGAAGTAAGTTGTTTGTAAATATTGATTTTCTTTTGAAATAAAAGTTTTGAAATTATGCACTTTTTTATTGGTATATGCCTCATTTTCTAAGTAAGCCGGATTCTTTTTATAAGCTGGAAAATATCTTTACAGTAAATATTGTGAACTTCCTGTTCCGTCTATTTAAATCTTTTTTAAGACAGTACCTACCAGACAAATCAGTCTAAAGACAAACACATCAGTTATGTATCATCTTATTACAGTCATTTCGTTGTTTTTATTTAAGTACATTAAGTACATTTATAACCGTAAGTATTGTATATTATACTAGTTGACCCGGCAAACGCTGTTTTGCTATATTAATCAGCTTACGACTTATTCTTGCACCTCCTAAATACACAGAAAAAATCACAAATATCATCTGTAAAGCTCTTTCCAAGGACTCCGATAAAACAATATTTGTGAAACGAGATTTTTATGTATTGGGTATTTTATGATATAACATTTTGGGCTTATTTTTTAGCTTATCTTTGTATGTTCTAGAAATGAAAGCGCTAGTTCACAAAGAATGTTAATATTCAACATGGTAATAATAGTACATTACCGCAGCGGCCAGCAAAAGACGCATTGATAGACGAAAGTGGAAATGTGGGCTGAGGCGAAGCCGAATATTGTTTTTTTAACTATCTCTTTAATCATACTCTGATGACGTCACAAACACAAACATTTAAGAAAAATATTAAAAATAGACTTAGGCCGGCTTGCACCACCGACTAAAATCCATTTAACTTTAAGCTAAACAGAATTTTAATAGTTTTGCCATACACTATATGTTAAAATTGTATTTAATTTAACGTTAAATAGACTTTAGTCAGTGGTGCAAGCCGACCTTAATGTATAAAACTAAAAAATACCCATATTAGTTTCTGAAAACAGTCAATATTTTCAAAATTAATTACAAAAACATCATCATCAATTCAATTCAATTCAAATATTTTTATTCATAATTCAAATAAAACATTTACTTGTTGTTGTACTACAATGTTGTCAATGTTGTTAGTTTCACAAATTAATAGATTACATGGAGAAAAAACTAATAAAGAAACTCCACATTTATTTTTTCCAAAACAGTTTTAGCCTAAATTACAAACTTCAAAAAGAAATACTCTTGGATGTGTTGAACACTAGACACATTTATCATCCGATTAAATTTTACATTAAACTACTATTTAATGCCAAACGT
Organism: Yponomeuta plumbellus; assembly: GCA_947310845.1. Taxonomy (NCBI): domain Eukaryota; kingdom Metazoa; phylum Arthropoda; class Insecta; order Lepidoptera; family Yponomeutidae; genus Yponomeuta; species Yponomeuta plumbellus. Next base: position 21,745,190 of record OX371200.1, read on the forward strand.
CCTTGTCTTCTAAATAATCGTTGATTTTATAGTAAGCTTTTTGCAAAGAGTGTGCTTAACACAATTCTTAAATCGCGTTGGAGGTATCTTGGGGTATCTTGTTGTAGAACCTTATACAGTGCCCCATAAAGGAGTTGTAGAACCTTATACATAGCCCATCAGGCTATACTAGTCTACTACTGGACATAGCCCTCCCCTACTGAGCGCCATAGCACCCCAAAAAACATATCGAAAATAAGAAGCATGGCCAATTTGTAAGGACTGCTCTACAATTCAGCCGGGGCAAACTGATGTGACAGGACAATCAGTCAGCTCAGGCCAAGGACCGACAGGATGGATGTGTATGTATGTACGTTGATATGCTAAGTAGCAGCTGATTGTTGGACCCTCTATCCACTAGACCTATTTCCGGTCGGCGTACGCTGCTCTGAAGGATTTAATTATTTTATTTTATTTGACGACCACTGTGGCGTAGCGGTTAGCGCATCTGCCTAGCAAGCGAGAGGTCCCGGGTTTGAATCAGGGCTGGGGACAAAAAAACCCCTGTTCTTGGATGTTTACATGTTTGTGATGTCGCTGTTTCTGGTTTCCACGACACAGGGTATCCTAGTGTGGGGCCAGAAGCAATGTATATAACAACATAAAAATAAATGAAATAAATAAGTTCCACACAACACAATCACTTGATCTGGTACAAAACTAGGATACCCTGTGCTATGGTAACCAGGCAAGGACATCACAAACATGGAAATACACCCAAACTGAGGCCATTGATTTTGTACAAATGTACAGCGGCCCCCAATGGGAATCGAACCCACGACCTCTGTTAAAGCCTTAACGGGTAGGCCAACGAGGCAGACAAAAACGTTGAATTAAAATCCTCCTCAATTTTGAAGGCGCGTGATAAAAAGTTTGTGTTTTCTGTAAATCGAGAATCATAATTAAATGTTGATACAGCGAAAGAGGATTATCAGAATCGTAAGGAGTACCTGACATTGGACTCTGCCTGCTCCTCTGGGATACAGGCATGAGTTTAAGGATGTATGTAGTCGAGTAACATTCCGACATAACCAGTCGAGGATTTCACAAATATAGAAAAATTCTCAAGCTAAAGAAAGTTCTGCAAATCAAAGGAGAAGGGCTCTGCTGGAATCGAATGCGCGATCTCTGTCGTCGTCATCAAAACCTCTAAACTAAGGAAGCAACATAAATCATGTTATGGAATTAAACGTAATAATTATTATATTTTAACCCTATCCCCTCTTTGCATGTTTTAACAGGATTTGAATAATTTTCGTTTTAATTCTTAATACATTGAACTTAGTAGGTATCAAAATAGCTTATACCTACCTAGCTTCAATTTTAAAAAATCTAGGTTAAGCAGCATAGGGCGCGTTCAGTGCATGTATAGGTAAACGTCTATGACTAGTGGCATTTTTCCGAGCGGTTCCGTGCTTCGCAAGGCACGCTAAGCAGTTGGTGCCGGCCGTCGATAGATGGCAGTCGTTAAGCCAAGTCCTCTGACTTGACGCCCTAAGGCGGCTTGAAAACCTCTGACAGTAAGACAAGCCACTAGTCTTACAAGTCTCCACCAATCCGGACTAGGCCCCCGTGGTGAAGTATGATTTATACCTTCCTCAGGGAAGAGACCCGTGCCCTTCCGTGGGGACATAATGGGTTGATGATGATCAATTTCTGTGTAAAATAAAGTATACAGAAGAAATAAGTACGATGTAATTTCCTTCCCTATTATAAATTTCCTCTTGCCGTGACACATTTCTCGGCAAACCTTCGGAGGAATGAATGTTACTTTTTATATTTAACACAAATTAACTTACACTTAATTCCTCAAAGTTACAAAAACAAAACCAGCAACTGCCCAAAAAAAACCCGAAAATTAACACATTTCTTCTCTCACAGCCCCGTAGGAACATGTCATTAGAATAATTAATAACACGATTATGATATCCGCACGTCGGACTGTCTTCCGCTCTGTCATTACAAGTGTGAATTTAATGACAGACTCTGTCGGATTCTGTCAGAATCTGACAGCTCGTCAGGATCGGTAACGTCTTAATATCCTGCCAAAAGATCAGTCGGATTGTGATACGGTCTGTGTGAAAGTGTGGAGTCATCCTTTGATACGCAATTTGCCAATTGTTACTTTGATATGCTATTCGAAGCCAGTTATTAGTCGACAATGAGCGTTTTTCCTTATGTCAAATTTAGTTTTAAAAGGATCCCTAGGTGGCGCTGCCGTACCGTAATAATAAACGTCAAAGCAAAAAATTAAGATTATGGTTCTGTGGAATTTGTGATGGTTGGTTACCTAGAAGAAAAAATGCTGTCGTCGTTTGGTGATAAGTGCGCTTTTGGATACTTTGGAGTCTTTGCTATGGATTGTGGGTTTGAATTTTTATTTTTATTACGAGAAACCTCGTCCGAATAGCAACCCTGGTTCCTTCTCTTGATTAGTGATCTGTGGACTGACTTTGACATTGATTGCTACGAATCACAATTTCGTATGAAGAAACGAATGACGCCATCTAGTGTATCTCAAGGACCTATGAAAAAAAAAGAAAGGAAAAAGCCCATTATTTCCTCTTATTTTGCAGTCTATGCTCTGTCCGAATAATTTAGTACGTGTGACTAACTCCTTTCTTACAAACTTTGCACGTAGGACCTTCTGTACAAGAATAATATCTTGCCTGGAATTAATATTCGCAAGCAAAACCTTGCTTTGATCAGAAATACTGGGTATACTATCATCATCATCAACCCATTATGTCCCTACCAAGGTGCACGAATCTCTTCCCTGAGGAAAGTATAGGTCATGCTCCACCATGTGGGCCAAGTCCGGATTGGTGGAGGATTGTGAGACTAGTGGCTGGTCTTGCCTACTGTCAGAAGTTCCCAAGCCGCCCTGAGGCTCAACGTCCTATACTGAAAAACTGTACATCAATAATATTATTTACTCTTTGGTCCCACAATGGATTCAGGAGAAATTTGGCATATTTTGAGTGATGTCCTTAACGTCATAATCTACGTGCATTATTTCATTTAAAAGTTAAATAACAAATGTTTTGTCGGGCCGATCGGCTTACTGTAACAACAGTTTTTAAGTGTCCTTTTCAACGTCATAACCAGTGATCGAATAATCGGATGCATATTTACCTAAAGTTATTTTTTGGCTCAGAAATTATGGAAGCGGCTTCTTAAAACATATTTTTTAAATATAAATCCCGGGATTTCAGAAAATTCGGGAATGCAAAACTAATCGCATACGTAGCATGGGGACGACTTATTTAGCGTGTAGTATTATGAATTTGAAAAACCCGCGACTCTGGTATTACATAATTATTTATATGTGTCTTTGTTTAAAGTTTATTTTAGCCTCCGATGCAAGTATGTATGTGTGGTTATGTAGGGTGTAACAGGAAAAGTAGTGTGTTTGTTAAAAAAAAACATAACTAATAATACTTTATTTACCAAAAATAATACTTTATTGTACATTTACAGGATAAAAAAATAGATGTTGAAATAATTAAAATATACATAATTATTAATAATATATTATTTAAATTAAGTACCATATGTGTAACAACTTTAATCACTATCCTATAACTATAATTTGGTCACTGAAATCTGACGTTAATATTTCTCGGTCTGTCTGTGTTGAACATGATGGTGTTACGTCAGATTTCAGTGACTGTTCTAAATCTGAACTGGTAACTTCTGTTTCATTCAGAGAATTGTAGTAAATAATTATAATTTTCTCGAGATTATAAATTTTTAGCCTATTTCTTTTGACATTCAGGATCCACTTATATAACGAAAAAGATCTCTCCACATCTACAGATGTAAGTGGCGCAAATTTGTAAATACTAGCGCCACTGTCTTGAGTAATATTTTCACTTATTGACCTAAGGAAATCAAAATCAGGGTTTCTATCCATAAGTTGCTCCATTTTGTTGATTAATATATTATTTGATGTCTGGTTTACAATTGATCGTACATCGTCAAATATTTCAAATGTTTCAGTTATATTAAGGTCGCGTTTTTCTATTTTTACAATTGCAGTATCGAAAATTTCGAAATACTCGTATATATACTCCAAATCTTTCTTTAAATTAGGTTTTGTTAATACTTCCTTAGCATTTCTAATAGAGATGGCTTCATTGCTATCTAATAAACCTAGAACATTTGTTATTTTGTCTAAGTGTTTAGCATAGTAAAATGCCGCCTTTAACCATGTTCCCCACCTAGTAATAACTGGCTCTGGAGGCAAAGGTAAATTTGGATGCAGCTCCTTAAAAATTCGTACCCTGTTGGGAGATTTTAAAAATATTTTCTTAAAATTGTTAATTAAAGTGTCTACATCACTATAGCTTAAACGTATAGTCTCAGTTAACCTGTGCAAGGCGTGCGCTAAACATGTAAAGTGTTTCATATTTGGAAATGTATTTTTTAATATTTTTCCAGCCAGTAACATATACGCTACGCTATCGGTACATAATATTAAGACGTCCTGCACTTTACTGTTAAATTGATCTCCCCATAAGTTTTTTAAACATTGTATTACAAACTCAGACACTGAATGACCGTTAACTACGTCTAAAGTTTTGCAAGTTAACATATGAATTCGTCCCGATACGTTTTCACTTAACGGTTTAACTAAAAAATGTACCACATATCGGCCCAGAAAATCAGTGGTTTCGTCTAATGATATCCATAATTTATTGTTTTGTACGTCACTATGAACACGTTTTATTTTGCTTTCATAAACTTGAGTCACATATTTTGTTCTCAACAAATTCTCACTTGGAATAGCCCTATCTTGGTTGTTACATTTGCAAATGTATTTTTCAAAAAAACTACGAAAAATGGGGTTTTCAACTTTTGACCACGGTATGTTACACCTAATGAGAAAATTAACTAAATCAAAATAAAAATCATTTGGTGTTGATTTTTAAATCTCGCGATGTTTTTGTGATTTCAGATGCCGATTCAAAATAGTCTTCTTTGCATTTAAATGTTTTTCACATTTCGTGCACACTATAGTTCCACTTGCCGAGTCGTAAAACATCTCTGGGTAATTTCTTATCCATGACTGAGCTATGTCTTCTCTTTGAGTTGAATCAGCCATTATGTCTGTGAAGCAAGAAAGATCATTCGTTTTATTTTTCGGCTTATTTTTTCAGTAAAAGCGATAATCTGTACAAAAGTAACGGTAAAGACATTTTTTAAATAGTTAATCTTTTTTCACGGCTGTAAAGGGCTTTTTAAGTTACACTGCTCTAATAGGGGCATAAATGAAAAACTGGAACAGGTACTTGCATGTCAATTAAACAGGTCAACTTGACACTCTACCGAGGTAGCTCAGATTCAGCCAAATAAGCATCTAATCGATTGGTTTCAATACTGACTTGGAACCTCCATACAAAAATTACATGACACGATGTATTGGTAGATACAACTGACTTTTTTAACTCGAGGTACTAAATGCAATCTTTAATAATACATTTATAAAAATAAATTAATAGACATAAACATTAAATACTATTTGTTGTATCACGCCTTTTTATATCAAGATTAGGGCATATTTGTATCGCAACACGGTTTCGGCAACAGTTGCAGAATATGGTGTTCAAATGTAATACAAAAATGTTGTGTGTCTTAGGCCACACACACACTGGTCGAACGAGGGAATCTCTCACTATAGTCAAAATCTTCACATTTTTGCAAATATAAGTACAATTACATTTATTATATATTGTAAAAATAAATAATCCTTACCTTGTAAATAAAAGAGATAAGATGTCCAAGTCCCAGCGCAGAGTAAATCAGGTTCCAAAATTTGTAGCAAAGTCGTCGTCTCATGTAAAACCAAAATCCGTATCACAATGCAAATCAATAACCGTTGTAGAATAGCCCAGTAGTCCGAAAATACAGAAAACACACAAAAAGCACCCGAACGCATGGCACGCAAAGCGACGAATGTGATAAAATGAACCCTGCACAAGCAGGTATAATTTGCGCTACCTGTGCACAAGCAGGTATAATTTGCTGTCTCGCTCACTTACTTATAAGTGCGAGTAAGATGACAAATTATGTTATATTATATATTTATGAAATGTTTACCAGCCCTCTTACGGATGCTACTTACTTTCGCCGTGTTAATATAATAAAAAATGAGATTTTTTTTATAGAAATTCAAGGCACCGAGTTGTTTGTCGCTATGTAGAGTGAAGAAAGAAAATTACTTATCTTGACGTTTGCAATGATAGTTTGGCAATTAACTTTATAACATTAGCCAGCACCCGATCTATAGTCGGAAAGCACTAAACGATAATTCTGAAATTGCTTGATTTTTTACGATCGATACAAAAGTGCATTCCATATTAGCAAACACCTGAACGCAAGTATCTGTATTCACCCGACTTAATTCTATAACCAAAACACTGTATTCGTCGATTCCGGAATCCCGGGATTTTTTCGATACAAAAGTGCATTCCATAACAGCCAACACCTCAACTTTAGGTAAATATGCATCCGATTATTCGATCACTGGTCATAACGCGACTGATTAAACCATTTCTGCAATTATATGCAATAAAAACATAACAGTAAGGTCTAAAATCCTATATAACTACAGAAGGAATATGACTGCAAATGAATTTTAATTAGTCTCGTTAGACTGCAACTCAGGTTTCTAGAACCATAACTTACTACCTTAACGGATAATATTATAAAAGATATAATTCTATTACGCCATTAAAATTTCCTGAAGTCGCTTTTGCCGTTCAAACGGCCGAAACGAAGAGTAAATCGGACGTAACGTAATGCAAAGTGTACCGGTTTTGATACATAGGAGATCACAACAAAACTAAGGAGACTGACCCTTATTTCAAACCAGTAGAGACTAATATCGCAGTCTCAGTCGAACCCGCATTGCCTCCGTGTACATCTCACTTGACATTTAACTACTGCGCATGTTCTATTGAGCCTCAAAGCGTTCCAATTGGTGGAAGCTCCACCAATCACAAGGTAGCTCATATCGCACCATCGATTCAATTGTCGAATGTACCTATTTTGAGAGTACTTTTTTGTTTGAGTATTTCGTTTGGGAAATATGATAAGATAGAAATTGGGAACTAATTCTCTAACTTAACTTGTGAAGTACTTACATTGTAAACAAATAAATAGCTGATAAAGTAATAATTAGAATATATAATTTAATGCTAAAGCTTATAATACATTAACATGCAAATATCTTTTATGTACCTACTAACCTAATAATCAAAATTTAATGATATTTAATCAATAAATGTGTATTATAATTTGTAATTGTATCGTTTAAGGCATGTTAAACATTTTCAATCAACTTAATTAATAGTAAACGGCATATCCGCCTGTAATTAGGACGTACTTTATGTAAGTTCTAATTTTGCAACAGTGTTAATTTAATGCATACCTACGTATGTAGGCATTAAACAATTAAATTGTTTATTCTGTTGGTGGAGAAAATAATAAAGAAATCAAAATAAAATAACATAGAAATTAACATTATTTATCTATAGATCGTTCCACATTTTTACAGAGCGGGCACAACTTTACTAGTGGACCGTATTTAAACTCAACAAAGTTTGGGATAATCCCAGCGAAAGCCATTAAACAATTACGAGAGTGATTACGCGTCTCAGAGCGGTTTTAGATTATTCGATACGATATCAGGGTAAGATAAATGTATGAGATATATACCAGACCTATCTTTCATATTGTCCGGTCCGATATTGGATATCGGACTCGGCACCAATGAACTCCCTCTGGAGCCGTCGGATGATTATGTTTGTATGTGTACTATCACCATCATCAACCCATTATATCCCCACCGATGGGCACGGGTCTCTTCCGTGAGGAAGGTAACGGCCATACTCCACAACAGGGACCAAGTCCGGATTAGTGGAGGCTTGTAAGACTAGTGGCTGGTCTTAGTGTCAGAAGTTTTCAAGCCGCCCTGAGGTATCTGACTTGTCTTTACAACTGCCATCCATCGACGGCAGCCGGCACCAACTGCCTAACGTGCCTTGCGAAGCACGGAACCGCTCGTAAAAATACCACTAGCGTCACTAGACAATCACCCCTCCATGCACAGAACGCGCCCGATAGCCTTCGTGATCGTTTAAGATCACTCAGGCAGCCGGGGCTTGTAGCGATTCTGTACTATACGTGTATATAAATAAATAGTCTCTGTGTGTGAAGAGCCCAATATGTGTCGTATAATTATCGGCCATCGGATGTCGGCGATCGTCCTTAGACACCGATATCGGATCGGACAATGTAAAATGGCTCTAAAGCCGCTCGATTTAAATCGGCATTGCTGGTCCGATAGCGTACCAAGACGGACTGACAGACAGACACACAGACATACAGGCAGGAAACGCTGTAATTATACTGTCGGTAAAAGTTTTACAGCTTGGGTTTCAAGTGCGCGATTTGCGAATGTTGCGGGTGTTTGGAAGGGTCGGGCCGGTTTCCGAAATGAGAATTTCACTAAGTAAATACCTAGGTAACGTTCGGTCACGCTCTTTGTTGAGAAATTTGACGAGACAACACTATAGTTAAGTAGTTACTTAGCAAAATTTCCGATTCAAAAACTGGCCCGAATCTCAAAATGAGGCGAGCAGTGTTCGAGATAAAATCTACATCCTAGTGCGTGTCATAATGTTGGCAAAATGATTTTTAATTTATATTGACAGGACTATTTTTTTTTGTTTTTAAAACCGACAAACGCAAAATGGTAACTATTCAGGAGGAAGAAAAAACTAAATAATTTCGTAAAAATTACGACGCCTTTTTTATTCAGTAATAACACAGCTGATAGTTTCAATACGAGTCGGGCCACGAACATACTACAAAATAAAAAAAATATTTTTGCTAAAAAAAGTGTTTGTCAGGTTTTCCATGCGCAGCACCGACATGTAAACTTACACTACTACTTACAATGTTAATTTCTGTATAGGAAATATCATTCCGCCCAGTTAAAAAGCACATGTCAAATTAACGCCCCCAGAATAAAAAAAATTAAACCTCCATCAATCTTTGACATCTCAGGTGTTAAAATCAAACCCTGTATTTTTTATCAAACCTGTCTGATTTACAACAACATAATGTTTTAGAGAAACATAAATATATTAAAGTATTTATTCAAATAAACACAAATTGAAAACCACACGTGAGAAAGTGACAATATCACAGACTTATTACATAGATTGAACCGTTTTCAAATGGATTATCCCATCTGCAAAGTCTCGCAATAAAAATACGACGACTTTTAACATAGAAACAATAGTTTATAGTGACAAAATTTGCTCCTTGCGCAAACACTTTGAACAGGAACAGAAGAAAACATGATTTATACAAAAAATAATAAGGTTGAAGTAGCAAGGAGGTTGCATACTTTGTGGCAGGCACAAACATAGATAGATGGATAGATAGATAGTTAGATGGCTGGATGGATGGATGGATGGATGGACGGACGGACGGATGGATAGATGTATGGAAGGAAGGTATAGGCCATTCTCCACCACGGGGGCCAAGTCCAGATTGGTGGAGGCTTGTAAGACTAGTGGTTGGTTAAGACCAGTAAGCTGTCAGAAGTTTTCAAGCCGCCCTAAGACCTCTGACTTGGTTTAACGACTGCCATCTATTGACGGCAGCCGGCACCAACTGCTTAGCGTGTTTTGCATTGCATTGTTTTGATGCAATACAGAATTTTAATAATAATAATAATCTATCTATATGTATATGTAAGAGATTTCTTCCAACAAACCTTTCATTAGTCGCTGCACGCGTATTTGCTGGCTTTGGGTAGTTTTGCAGCTCTATTTTTTTTACTAATTACGTTTTCAATCAAAGTCTGATTAGAAACTGTAGATTTTACATCATCGTTAAATTTGCGCTGGTGGTCTTACTTTTAAAAGGGAAATTATAGTTTTTACTGCAGTTTCTATAAGTTTGCGTCTTAATATTAATGCTTTACGTGACGCCCCGTCTTCCGCTCCGTTTATGTTATTAATTCTAATGTTACCATTCTTCATTTTGACTACCGCGTATTCTGGAGTTACTAATGGCATTTCTTCTTAATTTTGGGGTATAATTCATATCTAATTAACTTTACTTTGGATTCGATTTTCACTGGGGATCACCGTACATTTGTAAAAGTGGCTTCAGTCTAGGCATATTTCCACGTCTGTGATGGCCTTGCCTAGCTACCATTGGACAGGGTATCCTAGTTTAGGGCAAATGAGTGTTACTGCTATTTTAATTTATTATCAAAATATATTTTCGAGTAAACTGGAATCGGTTAGTTAAGCTAGTTAACTCAAACCATCTGCAAATAAACCCCTCAGGTTTAAGCAGCTTGGTATTCGTGTAACCCACTCTGTACAAAATTATGTCATAAATATATTTAAAAAAAAAACCCATGACCTCTTTCTTTGGGAGTTAAGCACCTTAGCGTCTAGACCAACGAGGGCGCGAGGCAGTCAATCTATCTTTAGTCAATTCAATTCAATTCTGTTTTATGGACTCAATGCACTGATTGTCCAGTACATTTTCGCCAATATCCCGTGTTGGACAAGACTATAGCCAGTCACAAGCAAATGAGGCTCGGTCAGAATTTTGAGTAAATCAGAACTGTTCCTTTTTTTTAAAGGGTTTTGTTTTTTTTTTTATTTCACCTATAGGTTGGTATTGTTGTCTGAAAGGAATTAGGTATCTTTACTCTGTCCGTCTCACAGACATCTGAAGTAAATCTGTGGTCCGTCTAGATCTAATAAGGACTTGTTGAAATTTGTTTGGCCATCGATACGCAGAGAAGAAGCAGAATAATAATGTATGTATCGGATAGTTAATCCGATTGTTTCACCTGTCAACAGTAGAAGTCGATACAAAATTACCACCGACTCTATCAATAGGCAACATCTACACGGCGTATCGTTATTTATCGCATTTAAATAAGCATAAAGATTATCTCAATACGAAATCTCCATCGGTTACTGAACTAAAACAAACAATAAAATTCACAGAAGAATAAAAGAGTGCGAGCGGGACGGAGTCTTACAACGGAAAGAGAGCGGAGACGCTCCTTCCGGTGACTGCGCCGGCGCAGGTGACACGAAATATATTCCGAATTTGAAAACCGAAAGATATTTCATTCGAAATGATTCAAACGGCTTTTTAAATATGGACATCTTTTACGTTGCGGCTTCGGTTGACAGTTTTATTTGTTGACGACAAAAATTTGTACGAAAAAGAGCCTTTGATTTATTTGAAAATGATAAGTGAGGATGGGCCGCCGAGTGCGATGTATTTGACTGAAAGTGAAGATTGAGATACGTCAAAGAAAAGAAGATGGTGAAGAAAATTTTACTCCGTTTTTTCTCGACTAAGCTGCCCCCTGAGATAAGTTAAATTGATAATTAATTAACCAACATTGATAATGAAGGTCACCGTACTACTGTTGTTATAAATGGCAACTGACTCAGCAAAATGTTGTATGCAAGCCTTCAGCGACGGTTTTCAGTTAGCGCCAGGAGCCACCCCGCGTGTATGACCTTGAGCAGAATAATTAAAAACCGATCAGCCCAACAAAAAAAAATTTGCATACATAAAAAAATCACATGCAGAATGTTATGTGATTTTTTTTGCGTATACAAAATTTTATTAATAATTAAGACACTCATAAAATTTATAATGTCAAAGTAAAATTAATAAAAAATGCAGGTATTGAAAGTGATTCAATAATTTCAATCGAGGTAAAAAATTTGTTATGCTTTGTCTATGAATGTTTTGTGCCATTTTATCATAACCTCCTTATCGTGACCGCATCGGGTTCCGTCGACACTTTCGCTTGGGATGCGGTAAATCTTCACTGTCTTTTTTGAACAGAGTTTCATAATTTTCATTGCGGTGGTTCTGATTGTTATCAAAGTGATGTAACTTTTTGCCAGCGGCCCAGCTGCTGGTTTTAATAAAATTAAATAAATTTATTTCCTTAGAACTGGTAAATATTGTTGACTTGTGATTGAAAAGGTATTTCCTAACATGCAGTTACATAATTCAAATTTACTTGTGTAAAATGTCAAAATATTATTATTACAAATGTCAAATCTACTGTCAGGTACTAAATTTTTATGGCATAATACAATATCCAAAATAAATATAATTAAAATGCCGGGTTGCATTTAATTAAGTAAAATAAATTTGAATTACAATTAAAACTAGAATAGCTGGAATTTCAAACATAACATGTCAATTTACTTAACTTAATCTGTCTTGAATTCGTTTAGAAACTATCTCGAACATCTTAGTTAAAAAAAAAAAAAAAAAATTCAACAGGCGTTTTGTTATAAATGCTTGCAAGTAGAGAGCCGCAATGTCGTCTGTGCAAAGCCGTTCTAGGTTTGGTTTTTACGCAATACAATCAGAATAAACATAAACATTTACATACAGGCAGATACATTGCTTCTAACCCCACACTATGATACCCTGTGTCGTGTGTTTGTGATGTCGCTACTTCTGGTTCCAGACATGTAAACATCCAAGACGAGGGGATTTATTTTTGTCCCCGGCCGGGGTTCGAACCCCTGTCTGTAGGCTCATGCGCTAATCGATGCGCTACGTTTTGTCTGTATTGTCAGAGCAGCAACGTGTGGAGAGCATTCGTGTTTTTTATAGGCACTCATATATTTATCGATTTCCATATTCTGAACGTTCATATTAATTTCGTCATGCCTGACTAATGAACGTCATCGAAAATGGTCGTTCCATTGTGAATAACTCCCGGAATATTTGTGCTGTCCACTTAATGGTTATGGGTTTCTACTTTTTCTTCTCGAAAATCGTTAAATGTGAATGATAATTCAGAAGTCTATTAACTTATTTATAGATCCAATCGAAGACATCCCCACTTCTTTGTGGACTTTTTTACGCATTTATGATTTACTGACTTATCACACTAATATTATAAACGTGAAAGTTTGTGTGTGTGTTTATATGTTTGTCAGTCTTTAGCGCTGAAACGGCTGGACGGATTTTAATAAAATTTGCTATGGAGTTAGCCGATACCCTGGATTAAAACATAGGCTACGTTTTACCGCGGGGAAATATCTTATTCCTACGGGAAAATCGATGAACCGCGGGTAACACCGCGGGGCACAGCTAGTTAAAAAAAAAAACTGTATACATAATTACAATAACAACTGCCATACAACACAATCACTTGACCAGAACTAAGATTCTGTTAATGCATTGTAATACAATGACAACTGCATGGACATGGCGATTTAGTTTCATTGCCGCTTCAAGTCTACGCTCGCAGACACATCAAACCTTCAAAGCGTCAATGGTTTGAAACACACATCACGTGACCGGACCATGTGTCTGTCATCGAACTGTAATGCACTAACAGAATCGAGGCCCTGGTCCCAAACTAGGGTAACCTGTGCTCTGGTAACCAGGCAAGGACATTACAAACATTGAAAAACACCCAGACTGAGGCCATTTGCACAAATGTATGGCACCCTCCACTGGGAATCATACCTACAACCTCTGTCATGATAGACGCCTTAGCGGCTAGACCAACTAGGCAGTCATCATTTTTAAGAGTCATTTTTAAGTATCATTTTTAAATACGAATTTTTAGTGGTATATATGCTACGTACTGTTATGGTATATGCTACGAATCGCTCGTAGCCCCAGCCGCCTGAGTGATCTTAAATGATCACGAGGGTTAAGCAACATAGGGCGCGTTCAGTGCATGGATGGGTGACCGTTCTATGACTAACGCTAGTGGCATTTTTCCGAGCGGTTCCATGCTTCGCAAGGCACGTTGGTGCCGGCTACCGTCGATAGATGACAGTCGTTAAGCCAAGTCAGAGGCCTTAGGACGGCTTGAAAACTTCTGACAGTAAGACCAGCCACTAGTCTTACAAGCCTCCACCAATCCGGACATGGCCCCCGTGGTGGAGTATGGCCTAAACCTTCCTCAGGGAAGAGACCCGTGCCCCTCAGTGGGGACCTAATTGGTTGATGATGATAATATTATTAATATTAGCCTTGGTATTACGAGAAGTCGCTTAAAATTAGCATAACAGCTCATCCGGAAGTGGGACAATTTGTCCGCAGCTTACGCCTTGATCGAGAGCTTCCGGCTGGCTGCGCCGGCGCCGCTGAAAATAAAACGGCGCACGCCATGATTTACACGTCACATCCGGTTTCGGTGCGGCATGAGCGTCGCTGATATATTGTATGGCACTGTCAAGATCATCGTCAAGATGTAAGAAGACATTTACTTTCTACCATTCTGTAGAACTAACGTGGGAGAAAATGCTCCAATAAACAGAATGCTCAGAAGTTCTAATGAATGTTAGAAGGAATATGATCTTGATATATTTTATGACCGACTGGGGTATTTCAAATCTAAAATAGATCTCACTTAGCTTTTAACAGAGAGATAGTACCTACTAGTAAGTTTATTTGTTAGAATAAACAAATAAACTTAATACACTAATTAAGTGATAAATTGTGAGAGCCCTTTGTTATTAGTTTAAGGTTTAACTTGTAATGTGTTTGTGCTGTTGGTGTGCCTTAATAAATAAAATTAAAAAAATAAAAATAAAATAAAGATTATGATCTATTACATTACAGACAGCGATACGTTGCGCGGTATAGACTACTAGCTGTTGCCCACGATTTCCTTCGCGTGGAAACTTGACGTTTATTTCCTGGGGTAAAAAGTTGCCTGTATGCTATTCCGATTATATCCGATTATATTATGTATGTACTAGCTGTAGCCCGCGACTACGTCCGCGTAGGCTTTAGTTGAGTAAAGTGTTTGCAAATAAGATAGCAATACTTTTAGCGCATGCGAAACAGCTTTCATACTAACTTCGCAACCCCCTCTTACCCCCTTAAGCGATGATTTTCGAAAAACGACTTTACACGTCTTTCATGACTTTTAATGAAAGACCCTCGTGCTAAATTTCATTCGAATAACTTCAAAGACGGCAAAGTTTCATACTAAGTTTGCACCCCTCTTTTTTCCCCTTAATGATTGATGGAGGGATGATTTAAAAAAAACAATTTTACACGTGTTTCATAATTTTGAATGAAGAACCTTCGTACCAAATTTCATTTGAATAACTTCAAAAACGGCAAAGTTTCATACTAACTTTGAACCCCCATTTTACCCCCTTAGGGGATGAGTTTTCAAAAATCCTTTGTTAGTGCTCCTCTACGTTACAAAAGGAACCCCTGAGAAAAATTTCAAGTTTCTAACCCTTATAGTTTAGGCCCTGCGTTGATATGTCAGTCAGTCAGTCAGTCAGCTGGTCCTTTTATATATATAGATTACCTTCACTCTCCACAAGCACTGCACAGTATAATATTTAAATATTGTATTCCATTGTATTTCTCACACCGCGAGCCTAATTAAACTTAATTTTTTCTCACGTACATTGCTAACCGCAGTTTGGACCCGACTGAAAATCAGCGTTGCAAGGGATCACTCTGTTGCAACATTATGGTGAGTCGGGCCCATTTTGGGGGGTATTTTATTATTGTTTTTGTGTTGTACAGTTTATTTATTTTTTACCTGCTTTTTATGCTTTCTGTGTTCTTTTTTATAATTGTATGCATTTTGTAATGGTTTTGTGCATTGTTTCTTCTTTTGTTTTAAGTATTTTATAGTCAAATAAATCAATTTTCTTTCTTTCTTCTTCCTGACTATAATTAATATCTCTGCAAATTTTCCGTTCAGCTGTTTTTTGTTTGGCGTGATTTTCCGAGCTATTTATTTTTCATGTATGTTTTAGATTTTTAGCTAGAGAGGTAGAAGCCGACAGAGATTGAGATTTTAACTCAAACCCGAGTTGCCAAATTAGCCAGGTCGGCATTCAAATTAGCCAAAACAGTTTGATTGATCCCCCTCCTAATTCGAAATCAAAGAGCTTCCGAACACGGCAGTTGCATGTATCTTCCTGGGTATAAGCATACGAGTATGTTCGTTCCGAAGTGTCACCGAATTTGATGGACATTCTGGTTCAGATTAGGAGAATCCCAAAAAGCAATATTATGTATGTAATCTACGTATGCCTACGTACAACATGTACATGCTGTTTCATAAATTTTAATGGGTCAATAGCGGATATTCTTTTCGTGATTTTGATTTTTTCGCTATAATAAAAGTTGTTCTTCTCACGAGTAAAAAATATTCAAAGATTTTGTTACACCTTGTGTAATGCTTTAGCTGTTCCCGGATGTACTGACAAAAGGCAACAGATTTGCCTTATCCCTCTAAATAATTAAAAAAAACGTATGCGATGGTTGAAAATGGAAGACCATGATAAAATATATAACATTCTAACGGCTAAGGAGCCGTCGATACCCTTGGAATAGGCAGAGACCAGAGCATAAGGGCCTGCCAAAGTTAGGTGTAACAGTTATCTTGCAAATATGTATAATAAAAGAGTTAGGGAATATTGCAAATTATATATACACATTTTTAAACATTTGCATTCATATACATTGCTTCTGGGCCTACACTAGGATACCCTGTGTAGTGAAACCAGAAACAGCGACACCACAAACGTGTAAACATCATTGCAATGCTGTTAGGGTTTTGCGGACAAAGAGAACACCATATCTGCTTGTTCCGCGGGATGTTCGTTTTATAATCAAATTATGATCACGATCATTAGCTATGATCAGTGGGAATCAATTGGGTCTGGCTGCGGGGTAGTGGCCGCGTGTCGACTGTCTACTTAGCGAATGTAGAGTAGGAGGAGGAACAGAGGAGCTAGCGAGCACGTTGATTTTGCTTTGGGAGTTCGAGTTTCAAGTTATTTGTGGTCTAATTTGCATTTTGGATTTTTTGATCTGGTCCCGGGCTGGAATCCCGTCTGGGAATAAAAAAAACCCAGATCTTGGATGTTAACATGTTTGTGATGTCGCTGTTTCTGGTACCCACGACACAGGGTGTCCTAGTGTGGGCCCAGAGGCAATGTATATGCCTGTATGTAAATGTTTATGTTTAATGACTTGTATTAATATCCACATGAGTACGTCAACAAACGACCCCGGCACATATTATTAAAGGGACAGTGTTTTTCCATCGAATTAAAAAAAAAACTTTATTAATGAAATTTTTTAGCGAACTATCTTATTTCTAATATGATATCCTCTGAAAGAGGACATAGTGACTAGAATTGAGAAAGGAATGTTGCGTTAGTTTGGACATGTAGAGCTAATGTGAGTGGAAGTATCGGTAAGGAATGCCATGGGTGGACATACTTCAACCAAATAGGGGATTTATTAGTAAAGGGCAAGTTAAAAAGTTCCCGAAACCGGCGTGCACTAATGGCGATGAGGCGAAAGTGTGGAAGCCTACCCTTCTGGGATATAAGCGTGAGCTTATATATGTACGTATGTATGATATCGTCTGAGTACTCAATACTGTTTTCTCTGAACCAACCCTACTCTGTGCAATCTCAGCAGTTAACCAATTTGTAGGAAGCTCTACCTCGCAGCGACAAGCTAGTCCAGACGATTTACACGGACCACCCAACGGAGTCGCTTCTCCTTATAAGCAGACATCTTTAATTTAGCCATATTGTAGCGTTAGCTCAGTAATATGTTCGGAGAATGCGTGTCTGCGAGTAGTTGCGAGGCAGTCTCGTCTCGTGCTGAAGATTAATGCTTTAAGTTAAGGAGTCAATTGATAAACTTCATTGAGAGTTTCATTGGGGAATGGAAGAAAAAAAATGTTTTCATCTCCTTAATTAGGTAAGGTTAAAATATACATTTTATAATCGTGTATAACATTTTTTTTTGCGACTTTATCCTTTTTAGGCAATCGGTAATATCGCCCGTCGAAAAATAATTCAAAAAGTGATACGAGTACTTTCACGTTTCGTACAAATCAGACGTAATCTGTTACTTCACTAGGCATTAGTTGTCTAATAAAACATACCTACATACATAAGCTCACGCCTGTATCCCAGAGGAGTAGGCAGAGACCAGGGACTGCCACCTGCCACGATCTTGACAAATCACAAAAAAAAACCAAAATAATATGTGTAACTTAGGGCTTCCTATGTTATATGTTTAATTTATTACTATTTTTATGTAACTTTATAAGAATCCTAGAATATAAGAAAAAAAGTAAATCTATAAGTTTATTCTTAAATCTGTAAGTTACTTAATTTAAGCTTAGGTGGCAGCGGTGGCAGTCCCTGGTCTCTGTCTACCCCTCTAGGATACAGGCGTGAGCTTATTTATGTATGTATGTATGTTACTTAAGTTTAAGGTACAATAATTAATTAAGTTAAATTTGTTTGTGCTTATAAAATATATTTTGTCGGGCTTTAGTTTTTATTTTTCTTAGCTTTTCTATGTCTTCTTTAATTTAAATACGATGTTACTCCCATCAAATTTTGAGGCTAATTCCGGTAAACAGAAAGGAACACGTGTCTTTTCATCTTCAATTTCCATCCATAAAATGAAGCTGAGAATTGCAGTACTAAGGTCCGATTTCTTAATTGAGATTTTCGCTAAGTAATTACTCAACTGCGTGCTATCTTATCAAATTTCTTTAGAAAAGAGCGTGACAGAACGTTACTTATGTACCTATTTACTTATTGTAAATTCTTAATTCGGAAATCGGCCTCTAGCATCCTTATAGGATTTGAGTAATTTTGTCACTGGCGACGCCTTAATAAAATTTCTTCTTAAGAAAATCTGACACTAAAATAAACAGTGTCCCAAAAATCAATGTCAAGCTGGAACCGGGTGAAAAAACAAGTCACACTGGTTCTCAGAAAAATAATAAAAAAATAAAAAATTGCATGAAAAAAAAAATTTATAGGAATTTAACCTCCAGCAGCCCAATGTCAATTAAAACGTACAAAAACAATAAAATTGTTCTTTTCAAGGTCGGGCCGCAAGAGGTTAAAAAAAATTAAAAAATCCTGTTGCCACAAATCTTTACTTAACTTTTTCCAATTTTTTTTTTGTTTAGTATCTCTGAATAATACCTCTTCAAACTGTTAACAAAATTTCAAAACCAGCTGCCCCAGCTTGGAAGAAAAAGAGACTTTAAAAAAAAAAACTCAAAAAATTAATATTAGTTTTCATTACGTTTGGGAAATTTCTTGAATAAATAATAATAAGAAAAACGCATTGTACTTAAAATGAAAAAAATCGATTTTTTATTATATTTTTCTGATAAACAGTATGACTTGCAGTTTCACCCGGTTCCGGCTTGACGTTGAGTTTTGGTACACCCTGTATAGAGGAATCACAAGAACGAAAGTCCAGCCATAAATGCTTCTTTTGTAGTAACAAAAACGCGGTAAGCAAACCAGAAAGATCTCTCATGACCGCAGAAGTTAACCATACACAAAGAAACCTACTAATTACCCAGAACTGGAAGTTAACGCTAAACGGCCGATTAAACGGAGTTACCGCAAGATAATTAAATCAGATCACAAAGGGCAGTTTGGTTACCGTAATCGATGCTACAATACCAAAGTATTTTGAGATTTAAGCGTAAATTACCTATGAGACGGTTTCTGAATTGAGAATGGTTAATTTAGGGCCAGTTTCTGTATTGAGATTCTTGGTATACGAACACTCATACCTAATTTGTATTAGCTTTAAGTTGATTTGAGAAAAGATGGTCAGAGTGGAGTTTTTTTTTCGCTGCCTTTTTCTCCACTACAGACGGCCCTAAGGCATCGGCTAACATTATACATAACTGTATGTACATTGACATTCAACAAGCAGAATGTAAATTCTTTACGTTGAAATAAAAATGTTTGAATTTGAGAATTTCGCTAAGTAACTACTTAACTTCTAACAGTAAGACTAGTCTTACAAGCCTCCACCAATCCGGACTTGGCCCCCGTGGTGGAGAATGGCCTATGCTTTCCTCAGGGAAGAGACCCGTGCCCATCGGTGGGGATTATGATGAGTTGATGATGATGAACTACTTGACTGTAGTGCTGTTTCGTCAAATTTCTCAGAAAAGAGCGTGACAGAACGATACTGAAGTACTTAGGTAGTAAAATTCTCAATTGAAAAACCAGCTTCTCATATTACTTTTAACATCTTTTACTTAGAAATTACTTAAGTAACATTCTATCACGCTGTTTTCTGAAAAAATTGACGAAACAGGACTGCAGTTGAGTAGTTAATTAACGAAATTCTCATTTCAGAAACTGGCTCTAAATATGTAGGCTTGAGATGAGAATTACATTATTAGCTAATTATTAAATCTACATGATACAATCATTTATCCAATTCCTAACTAGGCTGCCTAAAAGTATAAGTAAAAGTATTTCTGGTATTGCAAAATCAGTTACTTACTATAGATTTTATTTTTTATAGACAACAAATACTCTTTAAGTTTTTTTAAATTTATTTGTGTCTATAGTAATAGACACAAATAAATAAATAATAATTATAAATAAATTTAGTAAAATTCAAAGCTTTCAAAGCTCATAGTTATTCAAATAGCTCAACAAATAATATCAAATATGTAGTTCGAACAGTATTTTTTAAAATTTGATCAGTGAGCTTGAACTTTTTTGTGCTATTGTATCTTGTTTATTATGTATTTTTGTACGTTGCGGAGTCATGCTCACATCATCAATGGCGATTAGGGTGTGTACACATTAGTGACGGCTCATTGATCACGTCGTGTGTGTACTTAGCGTTACGATATTCAATTCGTGTTCACTTTTCATGAGGGTGTCATCCCTTATGTGAAAAAGGCAATTGATTAGCAAAATTTTCGTTAGCACTAGACATTATTTCAGATATGTAAGGTTTCTAATGTATATTATATCTCTTTCTAGTGTGTACAATAAAGAGTTCTAATCTAATCTAATTACTTATTAACTTTATTCTGGATACCTTACT
Source organism: Yponomeuta plumbellus (assembly GCA_947310845.1). Lineage (NCBI taxonomy): Eukaryota > Metazoa > Arthropoda > Insecta > Lepidoptera > Yponomeutidae > Yponomeuta > Yponomeuta plumbellus. Next base: position 21,766,175 of record OX371200.1, read on the forward strand.
TGACTTTTTGTCAAAAGAGTCCGACCAGGTTTCGCTCTGATTCTGAAGCTTGGTCGGACTCTTGCGACAAAAAGTCAAGTAAGTGTATCCGGAATAAAGTTTGTAATTATTAGCAAAATATTTGACGAAAGTGAAAAAGTAAAAGCTAAGTCGACTAACGATCAACTAATTGTTACTCAAAATTCACCTAAAACAGCTTTAAATATGCATGTAAAGATTGATGTGCTGTCGCTTTCTAAATACATTTTTTTCTACCTATTTTCATTTTACTTTTATGATGTTGACAATTATTATTACTGAGTAATTTTTGACTGTGTTTGCTTTTGCGAATATGTTGCCTTTTTATTTTTTTATATTCAGCGAAACTTTTTTTTCGGATTTTAGGTTTTATGGCGTAGACATTCGTAGATTAATGAAAGTGATAAAATAGAAAGAAAATAAAATAAATTGTATTTTGCAAGTAGAAAGTTGTCAGTTGATGATTTAGTCAAAAGGTGAAATAGGAATGATTGTCAAGTTATAACTAGAAAATGGGTGGGGTAATTTTAAATTTTGATTAAAAAGTACTTAATAGACGGAAAAAAAATATCAATAAATGGTGTAAAGAAGTTTATACTGTTACAAAATTCAACCTTTTTCAACGTTACAAACTTACCTTCAAGATACACATTGCAAATAAAAACCAAGGAGGTTAGTGAACTTCCAGGCAAAAAAAGAAAATTCCAAATTCAAACTTCCACCAACGGAATTCCACGACCCATGAATTAGTTCTAAATAATTAACTTCTTATCGACGCGTGCGCCGCTAAAATACGGCGCTCGACCCTCGCCCTAAATACAACAGAACGAAAAAAAAAACAACAACTCTTCAATGCTTTACCCTCTGTATTCAAATTAACAAAGCATTACTGTGTATTCAGAAACAATTATTTCGTTAAAAAAACTTCCCTTGACCGTTTACGTCACAGTCAACTCTGACCCTTAACCCTTTGTCAATAAAGTTTAACTTAATTGGCAAAGTTACGGAGACATAAAACGTTGTAAAGTAAAGGCAAGTGAAAATTTTGAAAAAAGGTGGCACGCGCCCTGTCGCCTAGTGCGTACGTTGCGGTGTCTTCCCTCCTTCCGAGGGTTGGCTAGTGATGTGCTTCGTGCAATTGCGATATGATATCGATGTTTATTTCTTGGACATTATTAATTGATTTTAGTTTTCTTCGGTCACCTTCGAATAATAAAGAACAAGAAATTAATCCGGCTATACACGTTTAACCTCCTAACTGCTGAGACCACTTTTTTTGTCAGATTGAAACGAAATTAAACATGTGGGTTATTTATATGCTACTTTTTAACTAAAAAAATACAAAAAAAAATCTAAGTACCTAAAAAAAGGGGGTTTCTTATGTTCTGCCGGTGGGACAACTGGAGGTAATTGATATCTATAGAACCATTTAATGTCCTGTACAAGAGACATTTGCAGGGTATTTCGATGTAACAGAATTAAATTTATAAATTTTTATTTAGAATAATCAACATCTTTTAATTGTAATCTAGCTTATAATAAAAATAATTTCTCACAGTTTAACAGTCTTGAGTATTTTCATATGTCTTAACAACCAGTCTCAATATATCTTATTCTAAAAAACAGCTTGTCTGCTAAGTAAAAAAAACAAAACGTTGCTCTTCTAAACTTAAATAAAAAACCTCTAAATAGTGGTAACTAAGATATTATGGAACATGAAACCTTTCAAAGCAATTTCTTTGTACAGTGAAACATAAATGCACGGCACATTTTTTGCAGAAAACTGTTGTTTTTTTGTAACAGCCTTCATGTCTGCATCGATTCTGTTTCGAGCTATGCTGTGGTATGTGTTCAGCTTTTTTTTGACGGACAGCCTTGGTTGGTAAAGGAATTATAGAAATTTTACGTTTCTTGTGCTTGGGTAAGAGTGGTTCAAACTCCTCCGTTGTGACATCACTATCAGATTCTGTAGAATCCACATTACCAGAAATCAAAAGCTCACCGAGATCTATTTTGAATTCCCGAATACCCATGATGTTTTTAACGCCTTTTTTTTGTTCTCTTTGTTTGTATTGGAGGTAGGAGTTAACAACAGCCAGATCTATCATATGGGAAATTACTCTTATCGTCCATTTCTTCGTTCTGCTGCGTGTTGGGCATACTGCCAGCATTCTGTCTACGAGATCAACTCCTCCCATATATTCATTGTACTTTTTTATAACTTCAGGACGTTTGACTTTTTCATAGACCTTATTCTTTTTCGACCATCTTTCACATTCATCAGTGAGTGTATCGGACAAATGCGTCGAGAGCATTACCACTGGTTTATTGTCCATCCATCGAGTTACTGTTAGCTTACCATCATCTCGGTTTTTTTTTTCGCACTGTCCTCTTTGCCTCTTCATAAAAATTTTATCATCTTCCAAGACACAATCTTTCGGCAGCCGGTTTTTCATTACTGTACCCGTAGCATGAAATCCTTTACGGAGCAACACATCGCACAGTCTGATTGTTGTGAAAAATCTATCGAAGAAGAGTTCATGCCCAGGAGCCAACGCTTCTGTCAGCCGAAGAACAACGGCTTCTCCAAGACCAAAGCCCAGCTGTCTTATTTCAGAAAGAGTTATATCGCCTTGATATATTTCAAAGTCAATGACAATGCCCTGAGGTGTCGCCAACACAAATACTTTGAGGCCTAATGGATTCGGCTTATTAGGGTTATATTGACGAATAGAACATTGCCCAGTGAACGGGATGATCATTTCATCTATAGACATATTGGGTGTGGGAGCTTGAAGAAGGCATCCTTGACGTACCCGTTCGAAGAGTGGGCGTACTTTCCAGATCTTGTCTTTTTGCCTTTCTTCGTTAGTTACATCAGGATCATAAGTGACTTTCAGTGATGTTCGAATTTGGTAAAAACGAGCACGGGTCATGGCCGATGTTATGACTGTCTGTTTCCACTTACGTGACCAATACTGTCATATATCTGTGGGTATTGAAGGGCAGCCATAATCATTGTTATTCCGATGTAGACCTTTAGTTCTTTGACTGTAAGACCAAGGGATCGACCTTTTAAAAGAACTGCAGTTCTGTTTGTGCATTCAACAATATGCGAGATCATTGCATCGTCTACGTATTGAATGAAATATTGTTCAAAAGTCCACCCGTCATCAAAAATTGGCATATAGGTTGGCTCATGAACATTTATTTCAATAGGCTTGAACGTTCCCGTCCATTTGTCGACAACGTCTGGGTGAGATCGTGAAACTTGTAGTGGTCTTTGGCTTGATTGTGCTCGTTGACGAGGACCACGAGAGGCTCTTCCTCGCCGCAATCCTCGCCCAGTACGACGGGGCACTAATGAAGAGCTCGATATTGCAGGACTACTAGTAGCTCGTGATGGCAAATCATCTGTCTCTGAACTATTATTCGAAGATTCACTGGAATCAAACCTTCGTATGTCGCGAGTTGCGGTTTCTAAAGGCTCCTCATACGTTGGATCTTGGTCGTCATCATCGCCGCTGAGTTCCACATCAGAATCTTCAAGAACTTCCAAGATTTCTGCCTCAGAAATACCTACAAAGAGAATAAAATAAAAAATTACATCAAACTATATAAATACAATTCCCTGCACAGTTCCGCTGTAAAGGACATAACAATATTAACTAATTATGAATACTCTGCTTGATTCCTACATACAGGACATAAAACTTTAACATATAAAAATTATCAAATCTTTGCGAAATTCTAGTAAATAATGATTTAGAACATCTGATTGCTTTTTAGAAAATATAATACAAACAGCTTTTGATGGGCAATATTGCAAAATTATCCGATTGAATAGGATTTAACTTACCATGTCCGGAGCGCAACAGGACACGTCTGGAACCGGAGGCCATTTTGGCTCAAGTGTCGTTGACCGTGCGCACAAATCGCCTTGTTCACATGTACACGATACCGCTAGATGGCACTATGAGTATTTGATTTCATAAAAGTTGTTACGTTTCTTTACAGATTTTTTTGTTTTCTATGTCCTGTCTTTAGGACAAATTCAGTGAGGAGGTGCTACTTTTTATATTAAAGAAGTCTGTCGTTTAAGTTTAGATCTAAGACTTGCTTTGCGATTGCTCTATAAAACATTTAACAAATTTTATTCATCCACTACTTGACATAGGCTTTCCCCAGGACACGGCGCTTATTTTTGTCCTCAGCCACTGTTATACCTATGCCATCTGAGGCGATTGGTATCATGAAGTGCCTGAAAATTTCTGTTTGGTTATGTCTGTTACATTGGTGGTTTGATGTTGCCAAAAATATTTCAGACTTTGTAAAAAAATCTGAGATTAGTGTCCAAAAAAGGTCCAAGAAAAGTTCACAACCCACAGAGCATTTATTTTTAAAAGTTCATAATAATTTATGAACCAATCACCGTTCACATCATATACATAATGAAGTAATCAGACAGTGATTTACTCGAACTCCTTGGAAATGCCTTCACCGATGTTATGAAATTATTTGTATATTTTTAGTAGGCCATTTGATATAGTTAGCTGGAAGTTTGTTTTAGTATGAAGCTCGCCTTTTTGTAGATCTCTTTCTTGTCCAATAAAGAATTTACAAATCAAATCAAATATGGCAAAACAACGTTTACCGGCCAGTTAGTTTATCGATAAAGCCCTGCTCTGTTCCCGTCTCTAGCGAGCACGCGCGGCGCAGGCGCAGGTGCCGGTTCCGCTCGGGTCCGCTCGCTTATCTCGGCCCGAGGAGCGTTGCCGCACCTGGACTAGATGTAGTACAAGATAACACTGACTACCAGCCGAGCTGATGGTAGGAGACCGTGGAAGCACTTAGCATAGGTATCCTATTCAATGTGTTTTTGGAAAGGAATACGTACCCCATTGTTCTATCAGTTAGCGCGCTTGAATAACATAATAGAGGTCATGGGTTCCTAATTGCTGGCGGGCACCGTTTTTAATTTGTAAATCGATATTAAAATATTTATTTTTGACATTAAGATCCAAGACAACTTTTTCAGTTTAATTTATCGAAAATATTTAGGAAAGTAATATTTTTTTCTTTTTAATTTTTCTGAAATCTTGTAACTTTGTATGGTCGACACTGTCTCCGGCTCCACACCAGAGTGCGTATACTGAGTTTTTTCATTCACTTTCGATAGCGAGAGCGTTTGCGATTTACATAGGAGTGACAAAGACACAACTAGGTGGCGCGCTCTGTCACTCCTATACAAACTGCAAACGCTCTCGCTATCGAAAGTGAATGACAAAACTCAGTGTAGGTACGCACTCAGGACACCCTGTGTCCAGAAACCAGAAACAGCGAACGTCACAAAGATGTAAACATCCAAGACCTGGGTTTTTTTTTAAATAAATCCAATATGCTGAAGTTTTCCTTTTAAGCAATAAAAAAGGTCAAGTATATAATATTATAGGAAAGGTTGACCAGTTTTGCATGATTTCAACACATCTCACTGGAAAGCTCAGACCTACTCTGAAAGACAGAAAGTCTATGAAATTGATATGTATTTTCCCTGGTTTTAAAAAATGTTATCGTAACAGAATTGGACCAGCTAGACATATCTAATCACTCCACAGTTAGAGCTTATCGCTAACCATAGAACCTTCAAAACTTTCGTAACCATTGATGGTATGCTTATCGAAATCATTCCTCAATTGGCGTCGGAGTCATTTACAAAATTAATAAAAACGAAAAAACGCACGACGCACGCGCTACCAATAATCATCATTCGTCTGATCTGGTCACGCGATGACGTAATTGATCATCCAAACAACGAGGGGAAGGCTTATTGGCAATAAACAGCCTCTATCAGCTGCCTAGAGTCAATTAGATAAATAGGCTAATAGGAGGATGAGTTGGGAGGTTGAGACTAGCCAATAATAAAAATAAAACTTTTGTAAGTACTACACTCATCGCTCGTAGCCCCGGGTGCCTGAGTGATCTTAAGCGATCACGAAGGTTTAGCAACATAGGGCGCGTTCAATGCATGAATGGGTGACCGTTCTATGACTAAGGCTAGTGGCATTTTTCCGAGCGGTTCCGTGCTTTGCAAGGCACGTTAAGCAGTTGGTGCCGGCTGCCGTCGATAGATTGCAGTCGTTAAGCCAAGTCAGAGGCCTTAGGGTGGCTTGAAAACTTCTGACAGTAAGACCAGCCACTAGTCTCACAAGCCTCCACCAATTCGGACTTGGTCCCCGTAGTGGAGTATGACCTATACCTTCCTCAGGGAAGAGAGCCTTGCCCCTCGGTGGGGACATAATGGGTTGATGATGACTTAATAGTATCAGCTCAGTATTAGAATGTGAAGACTTCTTATCTTAAAATGTTTAGGGATTCGATAGATTTACGGTAACTGAACATAGAAATTCAAATAGTATTCCAGAACAGATAAGTAGAGAAAGATAATATTAAGTAAAAAAGCAATAATGAATAACCCAGTATTTTTTTTTGATCCGGACCAAAAACATTTACAATAACATAAAAACATAACATTTACATACAGGCACATACCTATATTTCTTCTGGCCCCACACTAGGATACCCTGTGTCGTGGGAACCAGAAACATCGAATGTCACAAACATGTAAACATCCAAGACCTGTGTTTCTTTTCTTCTGTCCCCAGCCGGGATTCGAAACTGGGAGATCTTGCCTCTCTCGTTGCGCCATAGAGGTCGCCACAATGTGTAGTGCTTACGAAAGTTTTAGTTTTTTTTTTAATCTTCATTTATTAGGGACTTTTGTACACTACAAGTGACGATGTCAGCCCCATCGTTCCTTATACTAAGTTCTGCTTATCTATATTACTTAAGTCTACGAATTACAAAAAAGTGTACAACATTCTAGCTGCCCTTGACAAAGGTTCAGCTAGGATGCTCTGGAATAAGCCTACATCTAATATGTTGAGTTGCAGTGATGTTATTATATGGTCTCTCTTGTCTATGTTACGGTCCCATTCCATTAATATGTGCAGTAAATCCTCTTCCAACCTTCAACAGACTTCACAATTCTTGGAACTAACTTTTTTCATAAGGTACGCGAATTTTTTTAATGGAACGTGGCCGGATCTCATCCTGTGTGCGGCAATGACGTGATGTCTTTCTAGTCTAGCAGATTCAAACCATGGAACACGGGGGGGTTCGCTTTGGATAGTTTTATACCAGATACCTTTAGCCTTAGACCGTTCGTCAAAGTGCTCTTTCCATAGGAGAAATGTGCTATTTCTATATTTATTGAGAACCTCCGTATAATGTGGTCGAGTATTAATCTCTTCTCCTTCCTCTGCGGCTTTCTTTGCCAAACGGTCCGCCGCCTCGTTGCCTGCCAAGCCAACATGGGCTGGAACCCATTGCATTGTCAAAGTAACTTTGTCATTGTGAAGATCATGCATCTGCTCCAGTATTTTATAAGCAGTTTCTACACCTGGGTAACCAGAGACACATCGAACAATGTGTTGTAACGCGCTTTTGCTATCCGTGAGGACGACCACTTTACTATAGCCCATTCTGTGAACATACTCTAAAGCCTTTGACAATGCAATAAGTTCCACTGACATTATGCTTAAATTGGAATCTATTTTATAAATACCAAAATTTCCAGTAAAGGGTTCATAGTAGGCGGCCCCTCGTCCACTGGGGGACATAGAACTATCAGTATACAGAGTGTGGCAACCCAGTATGTAAGTCGAAATGCAATTTTCCCAACTGACTGAAGTTTGTTAAGGCTTAGGCACCCAGAGTTTGTCCAAACGATGACGTCACTTTTTGTTCCGAAAACCAATTAGGTTCACAATGCAGGGGTAAATTTTGTGGCTGCCCTCTGCTGCTGTCAACCGTTGAGTGAGTTTTGTCTTATATGCTACCGGTTGCGTCGTTCGTTCATTGGTCAAAGGCAGCATTAATTTCTCAATGGGCTAGTTGCCCTAAAAATGTAATTAGTCCGTCTGTTCGATTATTCAAAAATAAGGGACACGTATTTTTTATTTGTAAATTAGACCAAAAATGACAAAGATATAGCCTATTAAAATTACGTATGACGTCACGCCGTGCTGCATTTTTTAGCACGGAGTGACGTCACCACGTAACTTTAATGGGCTATATCTTTGTTATTTTTTGTTTAATCGAATAAAAGAAAAAAATACGTGTCCAATATTTTTTTATAATCTTAAATACGGACTAAATAGAATTTAACTATTTTGACCCTGGAAACTACCCTATTCTAGTCACTTTACTTTCTTTCAGTCCACAAAGTTTTCTTGTCAAAATATTACCGCACGTCATTTGGATTCCTTAACATACTTCTCAAAAATCTCATTTCTACGCCATTAATCCTATTTTCTTGATTATTCTATGTAACAATAAGTGTTTTCAAAGATGAAAAGTAGAAGAATACTATAATGAAGTTTTTCCATAATTCGCAAGAGAGAGTAGAAAAATTCTATTTATACGCTAAAAAACAATATTAAAAGACTTTTATAAAAAGAGAATAAAAACAAAAACAATAATTAAAAATAGTACATACCTATAACTATTATTAATCTTCAGATAAACTATCTAGTTGACATAGAAGAACTCAATAATTAGTCCTATTTGTTTGGGCAACTCAGAGTGGTAATGAGAATCTTGTAGTTAATTTGTAGAGTTCAGGTTATAAGTTCCGGTAAAGTTGTAACATCCCATATTCCACCTCATCTATTTTTAATTATATTCCAGCAAGGAGCCGACGGTTGTCAACCTCTGGCCGCGAGATCGCGATAAACAGAGTCCGGCTCATCAAACAGCACTCCCTCGATGAAAATATAAACAGCTGGTTAAGGGGTAGAATCTACTGACTTACCTAAAGTAATCATTATTATTCGGGATATTTACTTAAATTTTGTCGGAAAACCTTTAAACCTGGTCGGACTTTTCTGACAAAATTTAGGTAAGTGCATCCGTAAAACAATTTATAATATTTGGATCATGTTGGCCGAAATAATATAATAATGATTACTTTTATTAAGTCAGTACACTGAGTGATTTTAATGCTAATGAGAGTTTTAGTTAAAAATAAATCCAATATTTTTAACTAAAACTCTCGTTAGCATTACAAATCTTATATTTATTAAAAAATATTTATTTTCACATTTAATGTTGAAATACAAATTACTTATTAATTAGATAGATACATACACAAGCTCACGCCTGTATTCCAGAGGGGTACGTAGATACATATAAAATCATAAATCAAATGTAACAGCACAGATTAAATACGGCCAAGCCGAAGTAAGCAGTAGTAGTTGTAAGATAAGTCTTACTTGGCTGAATACTACGTTCAAGAAAGTTTATTAAAAGAACAAGAAATCAGTAAGAAACTTTGCACATAATTATTTTGTACCTACAGAGAAATACAAAATATTCAATATTATAATACACCAGGAATTACATAATTATGAGAAAAAAAAAACTTTTTTCCTACTAGTGCAATAAAGTTTTCTTTATCCATCTTTATCTAGCTTCCTAGGCTACTTAGGCCTAGTAAGCAATGGTCCCTTACCGGACTATACCGGACTATACCGGTATACCGGACGGTACCGAGAAAAAATAACTGTCCGGTCATCCTTGTAGATATGCCCCTTAATAACTGCGGGGTCGTAGTGTACATAGAGTACAGCAAACACAGAGGCCGCGATAACTGGCATGACGTCATCCGCTGAGCCAACAAGAGCTTTTGTTTCGGGCCTGTGTGTTTGCTTAGTGCTCTACGTTTTGGATATCATTTTGTGAGATTCAGTCCAGTGTAGTTTGTTTGTTTGATGCTGATACAGCTGATTACTACTAACTAGTAATAATTAGCTACCATTTTTTCAACCCTATCGATTCAGTCTAGATCTACACTATTAATTTTTATGTGTATGTTATCTGTCTATATCATTAAATTTCGGAAACGGCTCCAACGATTTTCACGAAATTTAGTATGCAAGTTGTGGTTTTGGGTGCTACTCATTGATCTAGCTAGGTGTAATTTTTATAAAACGTCGTTTTATCTGATAAAACACTGATCGGCCGGAACGGGGAAATCGGCCTGCCGGAAACGAAAAGACCCCGGTTCAAATAGTGTTGATTTATTTTTCTCTTTTTTTCAAGTTCCTTCTTTTGCGAGAAAAAATATTATTGGGAGCTCGAAAAACCAGATAACAAAAAAAAACCGAGCAAAACTCGGTCTTGCCGGTACAGTGCCACCATCTTATCTGTTCAGTTGATAGTGGCGCTAGTGGAGAATTTAGTAGTAACATTTAAGAAATTTACCTAAAAAAAATGAGAATATATTAACCCGTCTTTTGATTGTAATGAAAATATATTTATAAATCTTAGTAAGTGAATAAATAAAACAAAAAATGGGGAACAGGATTTACAATTAGTTAGTTACAATTTTGCCCACCTGAACAGATAACTTGGTGGCGCTGTACCTACTTAATCATTGTCTGTTACCTTTTTGAGACATCAATAAATCAAATTGTAATTTAATTTATTCAAAGAAATTAAAGGCCAAAGAAAGTAGTAATAATAAGAACTTCCAAACAACACAATCACTTGACCTAATCGCAAACTAGGATATCATGTGCTATGGTAACCAAGCCAGGACATCACAAACATGGAAAAACTCCCAGACTGAAGACCCCAGTGGAATAGAAACCACGACCACGATCAAGGCGCAAAGAAATGCAAGAACTTAGTTACAGGAGTTAGCGGTTCATTCGACATAAACTACTACAACTACAGCTACCGGTCAGTATTTTTTGCTTGTATTTTCTGATCTGCGCACGCGCTCTTGAAATTGGCAGTTCTGACACCGCTCCGGCGTGTGAGACGGCTAATAAGCCAAAGTAAATATTAATATTTTGGATATTGGCCGGGCTTTGATACAGGATGGTACTGTTGTGAGCTCCATTGTCCAGGTAGCCGCCACAGTACATACCCATAGATTAAGTTGTTAGATCTTTAAGACATAATATGTAACCATCTCATACCGTAATCATCATCATCATCATCATCATTCAGCCACAGGAAGTCCAGACATAGGCCTCCTCCATGGATTTCCAAAAAGACCGGTTGGAAGCGGATTGCATCCAGCGTCTCCCTGCTACTTGGATGAGATCGTCTGTCCATCTTGTGGCTGGTCGTCCTACGCTGCGCTTGCCGATGTGTGGTCTCCATTCAAGAACCTTTCGGCCCCATCGGCCCATCAGTTGTTCGTGCTTTGTGCCCCGGCCACTGCCACTTCAACTTACTCATCCGGTGGGCTATGTCGATGACTTTCGTTTGTCTACGGACCTCATCATTTCTGATTCGGTCTCGTAGAGAAATTCCGAGCATAGCCTTGAGCTTTCTTATGAGGCCCATAGTTAAAGACCACGTTTCAGTGCCATAAGTCATCAGTCATCACTGGTAACACACTTATGGTTGTATAATTTTGTTTTGTTTTGTCATACCGCAATGCGGACACATAAATTAATGTAAACAAAATGAAAAAAATATTCTATTCCATCCCGTCCCGTCCCGTCTCATTCCATTCTATTCTATTACAGTACAAATTTAAATTAATAAACAAGTTCACCCGACGCAATCGCTTGTTCTCGGCCAATAAAATGTTTGGTTTGTAAAGGTTCTTGGATGTTTGGATTGTTGCTATTTCTGGTTCCCTTGACACAGATTATCCCAGTGTGGGGCCAGAAGCAATGTAGATAGATAGATAACACTTTATTGTTCAACCAGGGATACAGGATGCACAGTCTGTTAGCTTTTAGAATACACCTCGGGCTCTAGAGTAGGCTTCGGTTTTCGCCAAAAGCACACGAGTGTAATACTACTTCCTGCTCTGTATAAAACTTTTCTTCAGTATTTTGAAAAGTTATGTAAAGTTGTGTGTCATATTAGTTTCATTTTACCCATTCTATCCGATAGTAGCCGAGGTATATTCTAAAAGCTAACAGACTGTATATGCCTGTATCATCATCAACCCGTTATGTCCCCACCGGGGGGCACGGGTCTCTTCCCTGAGGAAGGTATAGGCCATACTCTACCACGGGGGCCAATTTCGGATTAATGGAGGCTTGTAAGACTAGTGGCTGGTCCTACTGTCAGAAGTTTTCAATTCGCCTTAAGGCCTCTGACTTGGCCTAACGACTGCAGTCTATCGACGGCAGCCGGCACCAAATGCTTAACGTGCCTTGCTCGTTATCATATCCAAAACGTAGAGCACTAAGCCTTGCTTTTCGTCGGTCATTTTTTTATTAATCATGAGTTTTCTGTCTTCTTCAGTTTGAAAGCATTGCCACTTCAACATAAGTTTGACGCAAGTTCCCCATTGGAACAGCTAATATTTTTTGGAGATTTCAGAATCTTCCTTTAATAAAGTTTGTGTGTATTGATTAGTAGACCGTAAGTTAACGTAGCACGCTGTATAAAAATGAACAATTAGCAAGTCACCCAACACCTCTGGTGCGTGCAAGAACCGTAATGTAAATAATTGTTTTAAAGTAGCGTTCTTCCCAAGTACAGATTCAATTCCGCGTCGATAATTGCCCAAAAGGCGTTAACTATCGCACCGCATCGGGTTCTCTGAAGTTATTCCACCCTGTTGTTATGTTTGAAAAAATATTCAAGTTACGTTAAGCTGATCAATTGGCCACGCTACTTATTTTTGATATATTTTTTAATAATTTATCTTGAAAATATTGAACACTTTAAGAAACTAATTTCGTTATTTTTGAGTTTTATTCATTACTAGCCGTGCACCGCGGTGTTACCCGCGGTTCATCGATTTTCCCATATAAATAAGATATTTTCCCACAGTAAAACGTAGCCTATGTGTTAATCCAGGGTGTCAGCTAACTCCATGCCAAATTTTATTAAAATCGCTCCAGCCGTTTAGACGTGAAGAAGTAACAAACATACACACTCACACACTCACAAACTTTCGCCTTTATAATATTAGTGTGATGTGAAAAATGTAGCTTGGCCATTTTATTTTTGACCTGCTTATCAACATGGAGAGACGAGCGACCGACGACGCGAGCTCCGTCTCTGCTCACCATGACTAAGCACTGCGGATCAGAGCGAAACCTGGTCGCACTCTTCCGAAATAAAATCAAGTCCGGACAATACAGTTTAGAACACGGAGAACCTACACTATGTTATACATTGAATAAACTGGAACTGAAAATGAGCTGAACGGCCACCAATAACACAAATACATTATACTAGCTTTCGCCCGCGACTCCGTCCGCGTGGACTTTAATTCAAAATTTTGCAACCTAGCTCACTCCCTTAAGGGTTAAAGTTAAAAAAACGGCGAAACACGTGTTCATTCAATTGTGTTGAAGAGTATTTATTTTAAGTATCAAGAAAATTAGACAACATTCCTTATACCTCCTATACAAATTTTGGCAATCCTTTTCGCCCCCTTAGGGGTTGAATTTCAGAAAATCCCGTCTTTTTCCTTGCTTACATTATATAAAGACCCTCTGTGCAAAATTTCAGCTTCCTAGGTTTAACGTCTTGGGCTGGGCGTTGATGAGTGAGTAAGTCAGTCAGGACTTTGAATTATATTTATATAATATTATTATATAAGATTTTTTTACAGATCCAATGTGCAAAGAGTGCCTGAACAATCTTCCAATCGCGTTCATAGTGATATTAGTTAGACTGCCTAAAATCTAGTCGTTATGGCGCTTACCAAGAGAGAGGTTGTGGGCTCGATTCCCACTGGAGGCCGCCGTACATTTGTACAAATGGTCTGAGTCTGGGTGTTTTTCCATATTTGTAATGTTCTGGCCTAGTTAGCATAGGACAGAGTATCCTAGTTTGGGACCAGGTTAAGTGATTGTGTTGTGTGCATGTATAAATATAATTAGGAAATAAACCATTGTACTATTCTATATAATGTTGAATTTTCACACAAACCTCTAAATGAATATTTTGTTAAAAGTAAAAGAAACCGAAAAAGAGCGAATCAGGCTCGGGCACTGAAGGTTCCGTACTCACAGTTTTTTTACGAACATTTTCCGAGTTTTAAAGACAATTTTTTTAATGATTTAATTACAAATGTGTGGTTTCAGGTTTTCCCTCCACTTGTGGTATAAGACGATATCAATTGCAAAACTTGATAGTACTGGGTCAACAGGAAGTACCCAGTGAACTTTGATTCCTTGTGTGACGAAATATCCTTATTTAGGATATTTAGGTTTTCGTTTGTGTTGTTTGGAAGTTTGAGGTTTTCACAGCTTTAAGGGACTTGAAATATGAAATCTTCTTAAATATAAAAATGAATAACTGTTCGTTAGTCTCACTAAAACTCAAGAACGGCTGGACCGATTTGGTTGATTTTTGGTTTTTTATATTTCTGGAGTTTGCCGGGACAGCTAGTATGAAATATTTTTATTCCAAAAGCGTGAGTTACAGTGGTCTCCACACTAGGCGATAGCCTGTACTGTGATGACCTTGGGAGAAAATAACAGACTTACTAAAGAGTATGGTCTTACTTTCAACCCGATATCTCCACGAGTTCTCGAGATAAAGTCTCTATCCCGACGGTCGGGCGGATGGACAACAACGTCATCCGTGGGTTCCGTTTCTTCCTTTCGATGTACGGAACTCTAAAAAACTATTCCCCAAAAACATTCCTCAGAGGCAGTTTCGATTTGTGATTACACTCTTATTACCACAGACCGTTCAAAGTGCCTCTGAGAAGTGTGTTAAATAATTGTGTTTTTTATTAACACTTTTGTGTCAAACCCTTTGTGCGAGAAAACCATTTATTGTCAAATCGATCCGAGTCCATCTACACAAGTCATACTTCCAGTTACCCACTTATTTCGATACTAACGAGCCCTGTTGTAATATGACAAGAAGCTGTCTTGTCTCTGTTAAAGGTAGTCCAGAGGAACGGACGAATGTTATATAGTTCACGAAGCTTTCTTGCTACTGTGAGAACTCCCACGAATAGATTGAGACTGAACGTATTTGAGGGCACTTGCCCGAATAACCTCACAAGTTTCAATGAATTCAAGGAAGATAAGAATAATTTGAAACATTATGTAAAGTATTTGACTTAGCATTTACTAGCGCCCTTCATCCCTCCTAATGTAAAGGGTAATTTACATTAATTTAATAACGTAATCTCTTTTTTTATGCACAATAAAGTGTTCTATCTATCTAAATTCCCTCTTAATGTAAAAGCTAATTTACACTCTCCATATTTTTATCCTGATATCACATTCGTATCCACTACCTTCAAATAATAATTTCACTTCAAGCATTTTGATTCTCCAAATCATAATTTCCACGATAATTAGATAAATTTACAGTGTAATTTATGAAAAAAATATATCCTTTGTAATATGCCTCAAATGCACGTTATATAATAAACAGTCTTCAAAGGGATACACATACTTATTTAATAGCCAGTACCTGGTTGACCGAGCAAGCTCGGTATGTAGGTTTTCACACAAAAAAAAGAACTTGAAAAAAAAAAAAGGATTATCAAGTCTCGAACCAGGGTCTTCTGTTTACGGTATCGTCCTATTTCCCACTTGAGCTATGACAACCTTACAGATGGTTGCGAAAATTTTCTCCTTCTTGTAGTGTAGCAGTTATTTCTTTGCCTTAAAACACGGTTAAAACGACGTTTTATAAAAATGAAGCCTGGTTGGATCAATTAATCGCCCCCAAAACCCCCTGTATACAAAATTTCATGAAAATCGTTGGAGCCGTTTCCGAGATTCCGATTATATATAAATATATATACAAAAATTGCTCGTTTAAAGAGATTAGATTTATACAAATCGAGAAACAGGAAGAAATAATTTATTGTGGTAGAGAAATCGCCTCTTTCTAAATAACACCGTTAACTCCATTCATTCAGATCACTGGTACATTTTTCCAGTTTGCTCTATAAATCGGCTGATCACAGATTTTTAATAGCAATAAAGGGACCTTAGATAGATAGAAGATTCTCATAGAATATTCTTTATTGTACTCATAATGGTACGGCCACACTATCGCGATAACGCGAAGATTTGCGTTGTCGCGACATGTCTGGCCAAAACATTCGTCCTATCGCGAATCATCATCGCGAATACAAACACCCTTCGCGCTGCTGTCGGTAAAATACCGCACATCAAAGGCAAAATGAATTTAACAACGTTCTAGATTGTCACGACGTAGCGAAGGTTTATTTGATGTGGCCAAGCTCTTCGCCGTAGAGCGAACACGAAATTTTGTCGCGACAATGCGAACACGAATCTTCGCGTTCAAGTGTGGTCGCAGCATAAATAACATTTACAGACCTTCTGCTTTATTATTCTGTGACGCATTTTCGCGCCTTTCCGCGTCATTCGAGTCACGACCGCCGAGGGCGACGGACTCCATGCCTTTTGTCTTTGCGCCGAAATAATTATAATACTTACTATTATGATGTTTAACCAAATTGAGCACCCTTATGGCTGAAATATTTGGGACATTTCGAGTGCTTACAACTTAAATTACGGTGATTTTGAAAGAATAATGGATTTTACCCTTCAGCATACTTCGAAGCGTACTTTTCATTTGTTTTTTCTGTAAAGCTGACTTGGAATCATAATAAAAAAATAAAATAAAATAATAAACTCACGCCCGTTATCCCCGAAGGGGTAGGCAGAGGCACCAGTCTCTAGAACTGGACCCACGTTTTGCCGAGTTTATTAAGGTCCCAAACGTGACAAGTGGCAAGCCTGTCGCCGTTATCCGGGCACAATTTATCAAATAGAATCAAATAGTTATTATTGCACGCAACGACTAAGACGATTAAAAAAGCGAAAGTGATATATCAGGATCTAAGTATGTGGCAATCCCTGATCTCGACGTACCCCTCTGGGATGCAGGTGTGAGCTTATAATATGTATGTAGGTACTAGTATGCTAACTAAGTTAACCTAACCTAACTAATTACATTGGCAAAATTAATTAGACAAAATGGTTGTAGTACAGGTTATAATACTCACTCAATAGCAGGCTTTTATAATGTCTTTCCTGTGGATGTTCTGTTTCAAAGGTGAGTGAAATATTTATTCACAATAGACAGGCTGAACCCGTATCAATACGGGTTCAGAGACTATGATAATTTATCATCGTGTCGGATATTTTGGAGAGAAAGGTGAAAACCGACTAAAGACAAAATGCTCTGTAAAACAAAGCGCTTTCAGGCACAATTTAATACCGAAAGTCTAAAAGACAGTACTTAACTCGGGCAATTATTTTAGGTGTCAAAATTATCCAGTAATTTATGCTTAAGCAGGACCATCTGACTCGTGTTTTTGATAATTTGGGGAAAAAGCAAATGCCAGAACATATTTTTTATGTATCCCTAAGCAACATAGAGCGCGTTCAGTGCATGGATGGGTAACCGTTCTATGACTATCGCTAGTGGGATTTTTTTGAGCGGTTCCGTGCTTTGCAAGGCACGCTAAGCAGTTGGTGCCGGCTGCCGTCGATAGATGGCAGTCGTTAAGCCGAGTCAAGAGGCCTTAGGGCGGCTTGAAAACTTCTGACAGTAAGACCAGCCACTAGTCTTATAAGCCTCCACCAATCCGGACTTAGCCCCCGTGGTGTTGTATGCCCTATACCTTCCTCAGAGAAGAGACCCGCGCCCCTTGGTGGGGACTTAATGGGTTGATGATGTTTTTTTATGTTACGGGTATCCAAAGTTCCGGATAGTTGAACACTAGACACAATTACATGATTGTGATTTTTACTATTTTTTTTTTTTTTTTTTTTTTTAAACACTTTATTGATAAACACATTTAGATTTTACATTGTTTTAAAGCATCACTTAAACCTTATTAGGTTTTTGCGTGAAGCCTGAGCCGCTTTTGTACAAACACTCCTTAATTTCTAATGCACTCGTAATACTTAGATAATAATAATATACATGATAAATGTTTGAACAATATTAATACTAGTTATAGTATCATTATTACTAATAATAATATTATTCACTAAAATATTCCTTTAATAGCACTTTAATTTTGTTTGGTTTTAGAGAAGCAAGATTACCCACCAACATTTTTGGTAATTGGTTAAGTATAGTCGGTAGCATGAAGTCTACTGTTCTTTTTCCGTAGTTATTGTTATATTTAGGTACATTGTATGTAGGTAGGTAATCAAGATTTCTCAGTGAACATGACCTTTTTTTCTTAGACAAAGCTTCTATTTTGCTTATATTTTCTAATATGAATGAAAGTTTAATTTTGTCATAGACACTTAGAGTTTTAGTGTAACAGAACAGTTTCGAGTAATCGTCTTTAAATTTTAATTTTATATTATTAGGTACAACAATTTTCAGTAGTCTAATTTGTAATTTATATATTTTGTCTATATGAGTTTTATGAGCTGACCCGTAACTAGTGATACTGTAACCTATTATTGAGTCCGTAAGTGCCATGTACAGTAGTCGTAGTACACTATACGGAACTTTATATTTTAATATATACAACTGTGACATAACTGACCTCAGTTTATCGCAGATGTAGTCAATGTGAGGCGCCCAGCTAAACCGGTTATCTATTATCAGTCCTAAGTAGGTGTGACTGTTTACCAGCTCGAGCGGCTCACACCGACACATCGCGCGTCGATGCATACATTCGTGTTCATGTGCTAATACGGCAGGTGTAAATTGACTAGATATGTAGGAAGAATGAATGTGCAGCATTTTCGTTTTGGATGCATTTATAACTAGGCCAACATCGTGTGACCATTTACATAGGGTGTCAAAATACTTCTGCATATTATCCTGGGCCTTTTTAACGTCAATATCAGCAGATATCAAACACGTATCATCGGCGAATTGATACACAACGCCCTCAGGGAACAAATTTCCCATTTCATTAACAAATATCAAGTACTCCAAGGGACCGGCTATAGAGCCTTGTGCGGTGCCTTGTTTCGTTGTTATGTAATTACTGAAGTGGTCAAGAATTTTAACTGTTGTTTTTCGATTGCTATGATAGTTTTTAAACCACTCTAATGTCGGTCCCCGGATCCCACAGTTACTTAGTCTATTATAAAGTCTACCATATTCTAGAGTATCAAATGCTTTGCTAAAATCGACCAGCACTACAATTACATGTTTTTTTCTATCCAAGTGGCTATTTACCGTGTTACTAAATTTGGACAGTAGTTGAGAAGTACTTTTCTTTTTCTGGAATCCAAATTGGTGACTGGCTACTACGTTATGTTTATGAAAGAATTTCCAAATCTCATTTGTAAAATACCGCTCAACTATTTTATCTATGCACGACAGAATGGTGATGGGCCTGTAATTGTTATAATCACTATAGGGACCTTTTTTATAAATTGGTCTAATTATACCTATCTTAAGGCTGTCTGGGTAGGTAGACGTTTCAATGCATCGATTTATAAGATGAACTATCACAGGAGTTAAGTATTCATGTAGGTTTTTTATGTCATAAGCTCTAATGCCGTCAGAATTCAGATATCTATGTGATTACCATAGCATTTTTCAGTCTAAAGTTTGGAATAAGACCTCCTTTTCGTTTCTGTCTATTGTTTTTCATTATCCATTCTTCGTTCCCGAAGTGTTAAAATATTGTAAACAAGTAGGTACCTTGCAATTGACACTTAAAAGTAAGCTAATCAACCGCGACCATACAGTAAAGCTAGCCTATATAGACTAATAGTGTTACTTAGTAAAAAAAACGTGATGTCTGAAAACACTACATATATAAATGGCGAATAGGTAACTAATCTATGATAGAGATTTTTTTAGGCGAAAGACTACCACGGACTATTTATATTGAGGTTTTTTTAAGGGGATCGTGTTTTTATACAAGTCGAAAATACTCGTTTATCTTGCCTTGACGTGTAAATATCTACTAAAAAATGCAATGCCATCGGCACTTGTATATTTACATTTATATAATCTAATATATAAAATTTTCGTGTCTCAATGTTAGTGCGCATACTCCTCCGAAACGGCTTGGCCGATTTCGATGAAATTTTGTGTATACAATCAGTGGGTCTCAAAATAGGTTGTTATCTATTTTTCATACTCTTATCTGGCAAAACAATGTTTGCTGGGGCAGCTAGTTATTATATAAATGTAAATATACGAAACTTAAAGAAACTTTCCTTCTGTTCAATTTCTTTAGGGCCATTCGTTCGATTCCCGAACACGTGCTGTCAAGGCGACATATGCCGCGGCGGCCATTTTGAAAAAATAGCGTCATGTGGCGGGAAAAAACGAGAAAATGATACAGGAAGTGATTTTACGCCGCGCCAACAACAATAGGTATGAAGAGTAAATTAAAAAAGTAAATAACCGTCGACGAAAAGCGATCAAGATTCAAGACAAACGTGAATTATGAATGTTTCTTATTAAAATGGGGACATTTTGAATACTGTGCAGAAGTGGCGGCAAAGAAACTACATTTTGACCATATAATTGGCTTGTTTTGTTATTTATTTTAAAATAATACCATTAAATGGTGAATGGATCAAATG
Organism: Yponomeuta plumbellus; assembly: GCA_947310845.1. Classification (NCBI taxonomy): domain Eukaryota; kingdom Metazoa; phylum Arthropoda; class Insecta; order Lepidoptera; family Yponomeutidae; genus Yponomeuta; species Yponomeuta plumbellus. Next base: position 21,786,766 of record OX371200.1, read on the forward strand.
AAATTTTATTGATGCATTTTGTCATTTAATCCTAAGTCTAACACACTATAGTTAGAATGTACCTAGACCTCTATAAAGTCCTCTTAAGAATTAAAAAAATACATAAATAAAAATTACTATTGACCCTTAAAAGCGTCCGGAGACCGATTTATTTCAGAATTAAAATTAGCGAAACTAAAACCTAATACCTAGCTATAACTGAAACTGACATAAACTTCAAACACAAACTTTAGTGTCTAACTTTCCTGCCCTTCTGAACACGGCTGTGAGTTTATACAGGGTGGCCGGGGGAATGACGTCAAAAAAAAAAAATTAGGTCCCTCGTGTCATGGGGTATCCGAATCACCCCCATGTATGTTCCGCGATTTTTCATAGTTTCGGAGTTATGATTTTTTTTCTGAATTTTTATGAATTTTCGCCTTATCAATTTTGAAAATTTCTAAAAAAAAAACTAGAAACTTTTTTCAATTACTTTTTTTTTGTAACTGAATCTTCACAAGTTGTTCTTCTATGCATAAAATAATCAGCTTCGTAACTTTGATAAAAGTTATTAAAGTGTTGGTCTAAAGTCAAAAATTTACGTTCGGTAAATTATGACTTGAATTTTCAAAAATAAATTAAAAATCCAAACAGATGTTTTAATGGTTTCTTAGTTAGCCTCAGAAATGCGCAAGACTCTCAGATTTCATAATCATTAAAAAAAAGTACTGCTTAACGTGCTACTTTGTGTACATTCGGCCTTCGAAGACAGCGAGGTGAAGAATTATTAAAATTAACATATATTTTTTTCTGCCATTTCGTCTTTTCTTTGGTTATTAATGAACGAGTCGTCATCATCATGATGAATAAAAGTGGTTTTGTCAATGAAACACAGATTAAAAACAGATTTGGAGGCATTTTCCGTTTTACAGTAATTAATTTTGCGCGGTCCGTTCTCGTGGGTCATGGGTTGTAAATGCAGACGCAACTTTTTACCTGTAATAACAATAGTCTTTGAGGATAGGAGGCCGCCGAACTATTGCTATCTCTCTCACTCTCAGCGGTAAGAGTGAGAGGGGCAGCGCAGCAGAAGCGAACACAAAACAAGTTTGTACCTCAGTCGTTCTCACTTTCTGTTTACTGCTACACGTGTCTTCATTTTGTTTTACCTCACTGTCTCGCTTTGTCCGCGGATTCTGCTGCCTACTTATTTGACTACTTTGCTCGTTAATTGGACTGTGTCTTGCATACTGATTTGGACTTTGTTTACTTGGAAGTGTAAAAGATGAGTTACACGTTAAGTGAATACGCAGAAATGCACTATTTTTATGGAGTTGCACAAGGAAACGGCCTTGAAGCAGCGCGACTGTATCGCGAACAACTTCAACGTCGTGGTGGGCCGCAACCTGAGCATTATCCCGACCATCGCGTTTTTATTAACACGCACAATACCTTAATGGCAGGCCGCATTCCTGGCCAACGAGGCGATAGGGAAGGAATCCCTAGAGTTGACCCGGATCGCAGAGAAGTTGTGCTCGAAGAAGTTCAACGAAATCCTTCCACGAGTACCAGAGCTATGGCTCGTACTCTGAACATCCCAAGAACTTCTATCCAAGACATACTTCACGATGAAGGATATCATGCGTTCCATATCCGACGAGTCCAAGTTTTACTGCCTACAGACTACCAATTGCGCATTGATTTCTGCCAAACAATGCTACAAAAAGAACAACAAGATCCTGGATTTTTCAATATTCATAATTACCACACGTGGGCGGTTGAAAATCCACACGAAATGAGAGCGTCGACGTTTCAACATCGTTTCAGCGTTAACTTGTGGTCTGGTATTCTCAATGGCGAACTGATTGGTCCATTTGAATTGCCGTCCAGATTAAATGGAGAAAGATACCGACACTTTCTGGAACATGAACTTCCATTGTTGCTAGAAGACGTGAATATTGAACTAAGACGAACCATGGTTCTTCAAAATGACAGCGCTCCATGTCACTACGCAACGCAAGTCCGAAATTATTTAAATGAGGCGTACCCCAATAGATGGATCAGACGCGGCGGACCAATATCGTGGCCTCCACGCTCACCTGACCTCAACCCCATGGATTTTTTTATTTGGGGCTATTTTAAGGAAATAGCATACGCCAGAGAAAGTGGGAGTGAACAAGAGCTGAGGCAGAAATTAACAGAAGCCGAACGTGTTGTAAAGGAAAACAGAGCAGCTTTTAGACGATTAAAAGATAATTTCCTACGTAGGTGTAGAATGTATATTGCTGCTGGAGGTGGCAACTTTGAAAACCTATTATAATAAACATTTTTTTTACATTTTAATCTGTGTTTTATTGACAAAACCACTTTTATTCATCATGATGATGACGACTCGTTCATTAATAAACTAAGAAAAGACGAAATGGCAGAAAAAAAATTTGTTCATTTTAATAATTCTTCACCTCGCTGTCTTCGAAGGCCGAATGTACACAAAGTAGCTCGTTAAGCAGTACTTTTTTTTAATGATTATGAAATCTGAGAGTCTTGCGCATTTCTGAGGCTAACTAAGAAACCATTAAAACATCTGTTTGGATTTTTAATTTATTTTTGAAAATTCAAGTCATAATTTACCGAACGTAAATTTTTGACTTTAGACCAACACTTTAATAACTTTTATCAAAGTTACGAAGCTGATTATTTTATGCATAGAAGAACAACTTGTGAAGATTCAGTTACAAAAAAAAGTAATTGAAAAAAGTTTCTAGTTTTTTTTTAGAAATTTTCAAAATTGATAAGGCGAAAATTCATGAAAATTCAGAAAAAAAATCATAACTCCGAAACTATGAAAAATCGCGGAACATACATGGGGGTGATTCGGATACCCCATGACAAGAGGGACCTAATTATTATTTTTTGACGTCAATCCCCCGGCCACCCTGTATATGAAAGAATGATATAAATAATTACCTCAAGAAATGAATGAAATCTAGTCTAAAATCAGTCCATCTACTTGGAAGTAACAATGTCAGATTTAAACATACAGACATAGGCGTTAGAAGTACAACACCCCCGTTTCTTCGAAATTGGAGGTTAAAAACTTCCCTTAGATAAAGAGGATGTTTTTATTAATTTATCCGAGTGTGGTATAACCCTTGGGGTCATTATTGTTAAAACACATGTTTAGGCAAGCTTAGATTAACTGCCGAAGGAGGGAAGGGGTTGGTTCCTGCTTAAAAATGAATTTGTTTTGATTGGCCCACGGTTGTTTATTAATTCGAGTTTCCGGTAGAAACTACACATAGTTGGTAGAAAAAATATCCTAATGATCTAGCGAGCAGTCTTATGTTTGGTGATATGTAGCAGACTGTTGAATTTGACACTGCATGCCAACTTAACATTACTTTTTTTACATTGCAGCATTTGTATGCTGCAATGTGAAACCCCCTCCCTTCCTTTTTCACACACACACACAGACACTCAAGCGTAAGAGCGGGTACACACTAGGCGTTTTGAAGCGCGCGCTTTTGTAACGCGCGTTGTAAGAACTATGAGGTCTGATTGAAGTGTACACATGCAAACGCGCAGTAAGCGCGCTGTAAGCGCGCGTTTGCATGTGTACACTCTGTACACTTCAATCGGACCTTTTCGGACAATTTCAATATTATTTGTTTTCATGGATGGGTAACCGTTCTATGACTATCGCTAGTGGGATTTTTTTTGAGCGGTTCCGTGCTTTGCAAGGCACGCTAAGCAGTTGGTGCCGGCTGCCGTCGATAGATGGCAGTCGTTAAGCCGAGTCAAGAGGCCTTAGGGCGGCTTGAAAACTTCTGACAGTAAGACCAGCCACTAGTCTTATAAGCCTCCACCAATCCGGACTTAGCCCCCGTGGTGTTGTATGCCCTATACCTTACTCAGAGAGGAGACCCGCGCCCCTTGGTGGGGACTTAACGCGCAGTAAGCGCGCTGTAAGCGCGCGTTTGCATGTGTACACTCTGTACACTTCAATCGGACCTTTTCGGACAATTTCAATATTATTTGTTTTCGCTGTTGATGTCCCTAACAAAATAAAATAAAAATAAATATACATTTGTTTTATATCCTTTGTCACATTTATCAAATAAATATGTTGATTTTGAATGTTTTCATGTGTTTCTACCTTGAATTTCTGTGATTGATCCCAACGCGGTTGATCCAAAGACCGCCCAGCAAGATCACCGCGCTGTAACGATTCAGTTCATCATATTAAATTTATGCAAACTGCCCATTTAGAGCCAAATCGATGACTCTGTTAGTGTAAAATCGGGGATCATATTCTAAACTCAGCGGGGTATACGGTTTGCTGGTAAGGCGTGAGGTGGGTATTTCATAGTACAAACATCAGTAGGTATATAGGTCTGTTCCTGTTTTTACTCCAGACGAAATAAAAAAAAACTAGAATGAATAATAACATTTACATACAGGCACATACATTGCTTCTAGCCCCACACTAGGATACCCTGTGTCGTGGAAATCAGAAACAGCGACATCAAAAACAAGTAAACATCAAAGTACTGGGATTTTTTTGTCCCCAGCCGGGGTTCGAACCCCAGGATATCTCGCATGGTAGGCGGATACGCTATCCTCTGCGTCACAGAGGTCGGAGGTCGTCAGAATTCTAAGATATTATATTTCTCGGCATTCCAATCCATGCCGAACTAGAATAGAGTCCACACTTAGTAATTTTAAAATTAGCACATAGACTTAACTACGCAGCATATTTTATGCAGTGAAAAAATTAGGGAACTTTCTGAGACGGTGCGACTGCTTGGCTTGTTTATTTTAGTTACTTCCATAGTATTATTGTAAGGTTTCTAATGCATTTATTTCTCTCTGATGTGTACAAGAGAGTTCTAATCTAATCTATTTGTCCTATTTGGGCCGGGCAGCAGACATTGAGACTACGAGTATCTTCGGAAGAGAGCCGAGCGATCCGATCGATTTATTTACAAGCTACCTAGTAGGGATTCGCTAAGAGATTTCTTCAAAGTAACCAACATCTTAACGGTTGAACGCCAATATATTTATGAAAATATTATATTTTATTTATTTTATTTTTATTTTATTTTATACGTTTGAAGAAATATTAAGGATTTCGAAAATATTGGTAGCCATCATAATGTTAGCACTAGAAATAAACAAAAAATAGCATTTCACTATTTAGACTTGCAAAAGTTAAGTGTCCTTTATAAAGCACTGTACGACTCGTTTTCAAAAAAATTTAATACTGGAATATGCTAGCAAGAGAGCGGCAAGACAATAATAAACCGTAAGGTTTCTAATATGTTCCCAAACGTAGCAAAATAGACCAATTTATCATAATCACGAAATTAATAGAGACCACCTATCACCAACTCTTTCAAAGCGAACATAAAGAGGGTTGCTCACATTGTATGTCACAGCGGGACTGACTATTTTTATTAATTTCTGTTTCTTTATTTTTTAAGAACAGCCATGTCATTGTTTGAATGCATTGTGCCAAATTTGCTGTGTGAATTCAAAGTTCAGCGGAAAAGCTATCTTTTGTTATTTTTTAATCGTTTTTATTGTAACTCTTGATAAGCGACGAATGCCCTTAATTGATAAAGGATTCACAACTGGATGTGTTGTGTTGTTTTTTCTAAGATACTTTTTTAATTTTGTGAATGTAAAATAATAGCGACCCGTCCCGGCTTCGCACGGATGGCAAAAACGTTCCCATGGAAATAGCTATTAACATAGCTCAATTCCCATGTTCAATTCCCGTGGACTACCCCTTTTTTACACCTTGGGTTACATTATACGAGATTTCGTATGGAACCCTAAACTTTTTGAAAATCCTAATAGCCTATATTTCTCACGAAAAATGTAGCTTTCTAATGGTGAAAGAATTTTTAAAATCGGGCTAGTAATTTCTGAGCCTATTCATTACAAACATACATACAAACAAAAATACAAATCTTTCCTCTTTATAATATTAAGTATAGAGTATACCTAGATGTTAACAAAAATAATCCCATTTCGGTGTTTTATCTTTATATTATATGGTTTAAACTGTGTAACTGGAATCCTACTGATCTATAACCTGCTCCAACTATCTAACAAATTAAAAGCAAACAACGCTCAAGAGATCCCAAACGTTTGTAAAATTCTGGTAAACTAAGCACTTGACACTTGACATCAAGTTGATTTATCTGTCAGTTTTAGCTACTGAAGAAGCAAAGAATGGACTTGCCACCGGTGGCGGTAAACGTTTTAGGCACTTGGGGTATCGAGAAAAAACCTGTGAGAGCTTCAAATTAATCCATCAGACTCTCTTGTTAAGGGCTGCCATATTCAACACTTTTTAGCGTGTCTCGTTTGTCGAGTCATCGTTGCCACTTTTTAGGATTCTTTTTTCAAATTTGACTTTTTTTTTCTACCGCCAGAATAGCAAGTCATATTCGGCACACTAAAAAGTCGGTGCCCTTCCTATAAAACCGACTTTTTTCGGTTAAATATTTTTTTAAGCGTTTGGGTGGCCACTTCGGCGGGTTATAACTTAATATTGTTTAATTATTTTTATGGCGCTTTTGGATGGTAATGTGAAGTGCGTTGCGTTTTTTGGCGGTTTTCGGGATCTTATAAGTGACCATGTCGAAAGGGTGGTGAGCATTTCGGCGCCTCGAATTGTACTATATTTATGTTTTTATACGTTTTTCCACGTATTTTTTCTCTTTGCATTGCTATTGCAATATTTGGCATTATACATACCCTAGCTAATAGATTCCCACGAAGTACCTAACCCTGTATCTCTTTTGGTCTAGTAGACATGCGTGATTTACAATCGTCGACTATTTCCTTTAACATTTTTCTCAAGATCATACAAAGGTAACAAAAGACAAAATATTTTAGTGTATTACTAATAGATTCTTAGAAAATGTGCGGTCAATATAAAATACAAGTGGATAATGATTCGGATGCAGGACGTCGTTAAATCAGGTACAAATGTGAGAATAAGGGAAGGCTCACATGATTATCCCACGTTGCTGCAGTAGGACGTAGAGTCTGACAAGCGAGTCCTGGGACGCGGTTTATTTAGAATTCTTCATATGGCCACACTCTGACTGTCTAACTTAAGTATTTCAGCTACAAGTAGTACAGCCCAAACAGTTTGATACTCGTCCTAGATTTAGACTAGAAAAAAACTTTTGTTTCTATTCAACATAATTTTACCTATGTTTTAGTATGTACATACGAGTAATAATGTTTTAAAGCAAACACGAATTATTTCTTGTTGTGAGGTCTGTCGGATGACGAAAATGTTAAATGTCAGATCGAAGACTTAGTCAAAGAACTCAAAGATGTTGAAACATTTTGATCACATTTTGATTATGGTTTAGCATTAATAAATGTTCATAAGTTTATGTGGTGCATCTTTATTATCCCTGTTTTTGGTGGAGTGGAAACGTTGGTTTTGAAATCGTTAATGTTTACGTTTTGCTTATATTTATGCTTGGACAAAATTCATTGGAGACTCCAAACTAATTAAACAAATAATCAAGTTAATCAAAAGTATCGAGATGGTTTATTCAGACTATATGCAGGGTTATCAACTAAAAGATTTTTAAATTTCCCGCCAAAGGCTTATGCCACGCACGACTCACTTGTCGCACTCTATGTCTTGCAAGAGCTAGCAACCACGTGGAGATTTCAGAATGACGTGTAGCAACCACCTAGCAACATAATGACGTGAGTTAGATTTTTTTTTCACGATATACATAAATTAAACATAAATGGACATTTCCACAATTTAGACTTGCAAAAGTTAGTACTTCCTTTAAGGGGCACTGTATAAGGTTCTACAACAAGATACCCCAAGATATATTAGAGTTACCTCCATCGCGGTTTAAGAATTGTGTTAAGCACACTCTTTGCGAAAAATCAACGAATATTTAGAAGACAAGGAAGGAAAAGACAGAGAGGCAAATTTAATCAGAGGTTATAAAATATGTGTCTAGAGTTCAACACATCCAAGACAATATTTTTTAAGTTTGAAAGTTTATAATTTAGGCTAAAACTGTTTTGAAAAGAATAAATGTGGAGTTTCTTTGTTAGTTTCTTCTCCATGTAATCTATTAATTGTGAAACTAACAACTGCGACTTTCATAAAGTAAACGTATTGTTTGTACTGTGAATTAAATATTTGATTTTGATGATTTTTTATTTTTAACACGCTTACGGTCTTCATTCTAAAAAAAACCAGTTCTTGGATGTTTACATGTTTGTGATGTCGCCGGTTCTCACGATCCAGGGTATTCAACTGTAGGGCCAGAAGCAATATATTATGCCTGTATATAAATGTTTGTTTTGTTTATTATTCTAAAAACAGTGGCACTTTCACTCACACTAGATGAGTTGAAAGCATCACTCTGACGCAGCAGTGCCTGGGACATTGTTTTAGCCGGTGTAGGTTTGCCCAGCACCTATACCATCCTGACAGCTTAGTCGGCCTAGCCCACAGGAAAGGCAAGTCAATCCGTGCGGAGTAAACCAAGCCGCGGGTTTCCTTGCGATGTTTTTTTTCACAGTTAGCGTGAATGGTTAAATGCTAAATGGTGCCTTTACTCTACACTATTTATTTAAAAGCTTAAGGATTTAATAAAACTCTTACCAAACTTAAAACACAATCATACCAATTCCTATTGGAACATTGTGTATACCCTCTCAACTAAGCAAATTACTTTACGGTTGAGTTATAAGAAAAAAAAAGTTCCTAATGAAAGAAAGAAAGAAAGAAAGTAATAATAGTTTATACTAATAGTTTGATTACAATGTTCAGCATAATGGTTTTAAGTTATTTCTATGACGTTTGTAACCTGTTATAAATATTTATTCTAAGATTCTAAATTACTTATTTAGATTATGAAAGTTCAATGTTTGCACACCTTAACCGGTAGAGCATGCATGGTCTTTGAAGTAATTCTCGTCTTGTCTGGCGTGCGCGGCTCGGTTCGGTCTAGCTGTGAAGCGATTTAGCATATTTTAGGAAATATCGTAAAAATCGGTTAGTGTTTATCATAGGCATTCAGTCTATGTTCTATGTACTTTTATTGTGTGTGTGCTCTTTTGTGGTGAAAACTATTACGGTCACCTAAAACGCAAAGGAAGAAAATTCAAGGGGCCCCTTCGCCGTGAAAACTTCGACATGCTTGCATCTAAGGTACTCTTCCATGTTTATATTATTATATCTATTTCTAGCACTCTCGTACCATCTATCTATGTGAACCTACCCTTATACGCCGGATGTTGCCACGGAACTCTTCCTTTCCTTTTATCTATGGTAATGATTCCTATCGAGATTCCCGAAAAAAAATGTTTGAAAAAACATGTTCCCACAGAGCTTGAACATGCAGAGTGTGGGAGAGATTGGTATAAAAAATATGTTCTTGTATTAATTTGTTCGCGTCTTATAGAGTTTCTTATGTATTGATTAGGAATTTATTTTATTTAGTACAAATTATTATGACCGCGAAAAGTGGTAGCCTAGTAAGTAGATCAATGTAGTTCCAGGTTCGAATCCCAGTGCAGTGTATGCATGTGACGTTAAGTAGCGATACCACTCACTAACGGAGAAGGAAATAATTGTTACTTACTTTTTACGTTACGTTACGTTAAGTTAGCTTACGTTAAGTTACTTTTGATCCTATTGTCTTAAAATTGAAGAGCATGCGACCAATTTTGTTTGCATCACAGTGCGTAAGACTGAGGGCCAATTTCTGAATCCGCTACTTGACTCTTTTTTCAAGTAAGTCTTAAATGCTAAATATCTCTTCCATTAGACCAAAAAATATTTTAGTATATTTTTTGGGGACCTAAAAGCAACAAAAACATTATTTTAAAACGTTGCTTTGCTAAACAGCCAAAAACGCGGTCAGCCATTTTTGTCTATGGTTTGAAGTCCTAAAGGTTTGTAAACAAAGTTTGACATTCAACATAGGTAGAGTTTGTGCCACGAAAGAAGTATGAGTTAATGAATTTTGTCTTTTATTGTTATGGCCTTATGGATTTTACCATGGGACTTGTTTGGTGAAACGATATTTACCTGGACCTAAAATCTGTTAGTGATCTGTGAGCATAGTGAAATAACAACAACGCAACCACGATTTCATCGAGTTTACATGCAAAATATATCAATTATCATTATTGCATTAGTCGAGAATGCAAAAAAACATCAATAAAGACCGCCGGGAAGTCGCGGATTCGTGTACCCAGTGAAATAAACATACGAAAAAATTGGCTTGAACTTGCCAACAGAGACTCCGATTCTTTATCGACTGAAACTTGGGTGTATTTATGTGAAGAACACTTTAATGTAAGTCCTGTAATATCAATGTACACAGAAACTGTTTTTAGCTGTAATAATGCTTGGTTTGATTTGGTTTGATTTTGGCAAATTGTTACTATCTGCTTCCACGAATCCAGCGTCCATAATTGCGCTTATCAATAAAATGATAAGACACTAACTGTACAAGAAGAGTTTTTGCAAAAACACTAAATCCAATCCAAATCACAATAGAACCTACGCACGCACGACTGACAGATGTTTGTTTACAAACCAAAGCTTTTGCTTTCAAGATGGCGGATAGTGTTTTCACCGTTCCGAATCAAAAGCAAAAAATATTTTGTTAATTTGCAAATTTTGCAGCCATCCTGCATATTAACTTAGCAAAGTCAATATATTTCGGTTTCTTACGTTAAATACTACAGGAAATATCCATTTATTGCGTCAAATTTGATACGAGTCAAGTAGCGTATTGAGAATTTTCACTAAGTATTTAACTGTAGTGCTGTCTTCTCAAATTTATTAGATTTCTTCAAAGAGCGTGACATAACGTTACATAAGTATTTCATCATCATCAACCCATTATGTCCCCACCGAGGGGCACGGGTCTCTTCCCTGAGGAAGTTATAGGCCACAATCCACCACGAGGGCCAGATCCGGACTGGTGGAGGCTTGTAAGACTAGTGGCTGGTCTTACTGTCAGAAGTTTTCAAGCCGCCCTAAGGCCTCTGACTTGGTTTAACGACTGCCGTCTATCGACGGCAGCCGGGACCAACTGCTTAACGTGCCTTGCGAAGTACGGAACCGCTCGGAAAAACGCCACTAGCGTTAGTCATAGACAGTGACCCAATCTATGGAAAGAACGCGCCGTATGTTGCTTAACCTTAGTGATCGTTTAAGATCACTCAGGCAGCCCAGGCTACAAGCGATACTTAAGTATTTACTTAGTGCCAATTGTTAACTCAGAAACCGGCCCTGAACACAGTCCGCTCACTCCCATCTACGTCCAAGGGTGATTCTCAGAACTAATTTCTTTGGCGCATTTTTTTTTCATGGTAACTCAATAAAACCTCAAAAAAACAAATACGTTACAATACAATATTTAAGGGCCAATAAACCAACAATATATCGTCTATCGGAGTCAGTACTGGAACATATCCAAAATTTTGAAAATCCAGTCTTTTACACCAAAGGTTTCAAATTAGACTGCTCTAGTCTGCTGCAATCTAGTGCAGTATACGAATATCTCGAACACTCCTTTTATTTATTTTTTAATTACTAAAAACCATTACAGTCCTAAAAGATCAAAACTTTGATTGCTAATTACTCGAGTATAGTAAATTTTGAAATGTTCCAGTACTGTCTCCGATATACGATATTATGTTACTTTTTATTGAGTTAATATGAAAAAAAAATGAGGCAAAGAAATTATGCAATTTGAGCCATTATCTCAGAATCAACCCCAAAACGTTGAGCGCAAGCTTAAAATAAAATTATCGGTTGATCCGTATTTTAAGCTAAAATTAATAGACTATTAGGAAATCGTCTCTTCTTCGCGACCTCTGTCGCGTCCCGGGTTCTCACCACAACCCAAGTCTTGGATGTTTACAGTTTTTGATGTCGCTATTTCTGTTTCCCACGACACAGGGTATTGTAGTGTGGGGCCAGAAGCAATGTATGTGCCTGTATGTAAATGTTCATGTTTATGTTATAAACGCTGAGCGTAACATTCAAACGAAATTAGCGACACGCGAAGTGCCCTGCCTCACTAGGACGCCATGGCGACGTCGCCAGCGACCGTATCCAAGCAGTTAATATTGAAATGTATGGTGCCTAACTCACTTGGCGACGGTCTGGCAAAGTCGCCATTCAATACAAACTGCTTGAATACGTAGCATGGCGTCCTAGTGAGGCAGGGCACTTAAGTTACCTGGGCTATCAGCAAATTTTCAATGAAACACAAAGGGCTTGGCCCCGTTCCGTCCACGTCCCACGTCCCCTCTGTGTGGCCTGCGCCTAAATGCTTCCAATGCCAGTAGGCCAGTGGGGTGAGTCGTAAGGCTTCGGCGGCACGCCACGGCGGTCGCGCGATCACACGCCTCGTTACACCGACTTAGGTGGCGCTTGCGGTTTTGTTTTTATTTGGACGGTACACAATGACCGATAAGAATATGAATATGAATGAATGAATAACCATTTGACGACCTCTGTGGCGTAGTGGTTGGCGCATCTGCTTACCATGCGAGAGGTCCCGGGTTCGATCCCCGGCTGGGGAGAAAAAAAAAAGCTCCAAGTCTTGGATGTTTACATGTTTGTGACGTCGCTGTTTCTGGTTCCCACGACACAGGGTATCCTAGTGTGGGGCCAGAAGCAATGTATGTGCCTGTATGTAAATGTTTATGTTTTATGTTTTTTTATTGCCAAGAACAGATATATTTCATGCTTATAGTAATAACTTATTACACACTAAATTAATAATATACAATGTTAACCACGATCTAAAGTGGAACAGCTTGGCAATAGCACTATCGCTCAGTCTGTGCTGATAGATGGTGGGCATCCACAGCGCTGATTTTCAGCTTTCTGCTGATTTATGCTCCCGTGCAGTTTCATAGTTTTCGTTTTATTTAAATTGGTGAATGAAACGAAAGGAACACTAAGAAATGTTAAATTATTTATTTTTATTTATTTATTAAGGAATACAAACAGTGCATAGTACATTTTTTTCTTAATCTATTACATGTAGGTATTATTCTAGTACATGCACCTATTATATGCATTCTCATCATTTACTGCAACCATTTATTTTATAGAAGTGTATTAATCAGAGATTTGTAACAAAATTGAAAATTACACTTTCACTTGGCCAAATAAATCTAGCTCTTACAGTTGTGTTTCCAGGATCGATGTAAGATTAAACCATCTTATATTGATCTTGTGTATTATATTGTAAATGTATTGATCCAATATCACTCTTATATCTTACTAAACAAGGTGCTGTTAATCTTATTATACGATTCAATAAGATCAAAAACAATCATACTAACAATACTCTTATGTAATGCTGATATTAGACATCTAGCTCTTACAGTTGTGTTCCCAGGATCTATGTAAGATTAAACCATCTCATTGTTCTTGTGTATTGTATTGTAAATGTATTGATCCAATACTCTTATGCAATGCTGATATTAGACATGAAAATTTTATAACAGCAATCATCAAGTCCATTATAAGATCAAATGAGCTAGAGTCTTAAAATAGAAATAAAGTGCTCTTATATATGCACTTTATTTCTATTTAGTTCTTGAGTATGTAGTGACTTGTTCTAGACTGATATAAGAACGAAGACATGTTACAAAACAATTATAAGAGCGCTTTAAGCCTACCACTCTTATAAAGTGCGCACCCTGAGACTATTTTGCTGGTTGAGTATCTTTTCAATTCTAGTCTAATTTTTCTATTGTCAAATCTATTTATATCAATAATACTATTCTTACTAACATCATTGTATGTCCTGCACATAGGCGAAATTGGTGAGTGGTATATTTAGAAGAAATTATAAATGAGAAAATGAGACTGTGGGACCTTGGAGCCCGGAGGCGCGACTCCTCTTTCAGGAGATCTCGTCGCGCCTAGTTGACGCCTCTGGTTATCCGAGGGCTGGTGCCTATTTTGGCCAAAGGCTAAGCCTTGTTTTAAAGCGAGGCAATGCTGCCAGCTTTCTCAAAACTCTACCGGCCGACAGCGATCTAGCTCCAGTACTTAACTTATATTAGAAAATAGGTTTAGTTTAGTTTTTTTTTTTAACTATTTACAAAAGTATCCAACACGTTAATTTTATTTATTTATTTCATTTTAGTTTAATAAGGAAACTTGCAGCTTACATTTAAAATGAGCACTAATATTTGATTTTACTAAAAGCTAAAAATAAGATTCCGCATATGGTAACAATGTAACAAAAAAGTGCAAATATAATAAGTTGAAAGTACGTTTAAACTACACTACAGCATCAAGAACGCGCCCTTGGATGGTTTTAGATTGGTTTATATTATACAATAAATTGTGACAACAACGACAAAAAATAGAAGTTTAATTTGTACAGCTAAATAAAACTGTTTGAAAGATAATAATTTTGAAGTTTCTTTATCAGCTTCTTCTCCTCCAATATATTTATTGTTCAGTTATTAGTAAAACTAACAACTTTGATGTTAAAACATTTGATTTGATTCGTAACCTGCACGATAACTGGCCGCTTGTTCCCGCTTTGTTTCTAGTAACCCAGACTCATCAGCTGTTAAGGGTTATTCGGTAGTAGCTGGCGATTGAACACCTAACATCTGTCAATTACAGAAGCTCTACAACCTCACTGGGTGACCCAACTGTCACTTTTCCAGCTCCTTTTTTCTTTTATCGACCTCTGGGCAGATGCTAAGGGTTTTTTTGAGCAAAATCACAGTTTCTGGGTTAACTAGATGGGCAATTGTCCAATTGGACGGATAAGTGTTGAGAAAAATGTAGAGCGCTTTCTGTGTGAGATTTTTAACAGGTGGATTATGTGCGTGTTGGCATTTGTTGGCTTAAATTCATATTGCATATTTTGCGCCTGAAACTTTTGTAACTTTAGTGCTTTGTAAATGTAGTTTATATACCTTTTTCGTAAGTTTAATTTAACTTGCTTCTCGATCATGAGGGGCTGGGTTCGACTCCCGCATGTACCAATGATTTTTAGTTACGTACATTTGTTTTTTGTACAGCAAATTGATAAATAGTGCCCGAATAACGGCGACAGGCTTGCCACTTGTCACGTTGGGACCTAATAAACTCGGCAAAACGTGGGCCCAGTTCTAGTGATTGGTGCCTCTACCTACCCCCTCGGGGATAACGGGCGTTAGTTTATTTATTTTATTCTTCTAATTTAGCAATCGTGAGCACTAGACATAAGACGAGCAACCGACGACGCGAGGTCCGTCTCTGCTCAACATTTTTAAGCTCTGCGAATCAGAGCGAAACCTGGTCGGACTCTTGTAACAAAAGTCAAGTAAGTGTTTCCGGAATAAAGTTAATGAGTTTAATATTACAAATTATAATTTCTGAAAATCAACGACATCGACCAAAAAGAGGTCCTTGAGAAATATGTGTGGTGGTGTCACTTTGGATGACAGAATACGCAATGGTTTGATTAGAGAAAGTTGGGGACTGAAAGGGGATATAGTGACGAGAATTGAGACAGGAATATTGCGTTGGTTTTGTTATGAGAAAATGATTAATGGAAAAAAGTCTAACGAAACAAATATATCGAGCGAATGTGAGTTGAAAAGCCGGTAAAGCATACACCGGATGGGCATACTTAGACCAAATGGGATCCCCCATATTAGCAAAGGGCAATATAAAAAGTACCTGAAATCAGCGTGCGTTCATGCAACTTCAAGTTAAACAGAATTTTGTCATTTCCGCTGTACACTATCTATCAAAATTCTATTTAATTTGAAGTTAAATGGATTTTAGTCGGTGTTGCAACTGTATATAATTCTTACACACAACACAAAAATTATGTTTCCAAAAAGTACACATTATTACGGTTCACAAACTCACAAAAAAATTATTTCACATCATTCATTGTCATTGGCTAATGTGACTTTTTGCTTCACAATAAACACTCCTGCTACTTTCTTCTACGATTAAGTTCTGGCTTCAAGGATGTAGGTTTCATTTTGGCATTTATAATTCGCCCCTTCCGCGGCCAGTAGGCTTCGCACTTCCCAGAACGGAAGTGACGACGAATTTGTACGACATCGTACTTCCGGGCCCGCGCGTTAGGAGGAACATAAATGATAGTCGGATTTACTAGTCTTGGGTGTTTAGCTGTAACGGTGTTAGCTGTAACCTTTTTACGCCATTTATTTAAATTTCTTTTAATAATTATTACTTTATTTCTTTTTTGCGCTAACTTCAAAGTAAATGTTTAAGGGCGTGCTAATGCAGGAAGCATTCTCTTCCAGAAAATCCTTGTTGTTGAAGAGACTGGCGATAGGTATTGCATGGAAAAAATGAGATAATTATGATAAACTAACAATTTTAAAAAATTATTGGACTAATACTAATTCTTCAGAGCACACCACATATTAAAAATCACTATTTATTTTTAAATCAAAATTTAAAATAACGTCACCCCTTCTTAAATTTAATTTGACATTGATTCCGACTTCACCTTTTGACGAAATCATGAACTGATATATTTCTGCTTTTTATTGCGTTTCCTTCTGTTTCTATCAACTTTTCTGTTTGTTTAGCGAATCGAACCCACCTTTTTTTACATACATATATACATAAGCATATATATATATATATATATATATATAACAAGCGGTGGTGGCGTAGTGGGGTTGACCCTTGCTTCTCGATCATGAGGGTCTGGGTTCGAACCACGCATGTACCAATGACTTTTAGTTACGTACATTTGTTTGTACAGCAACACCATTCGCTGATAAATTGTGCCCGAATAACGGCGACAGGCTTGCCACTTGTCACGTTTGGGACCTAATAGACTCGGCAAAACGTGGGTCCAGTTCTAGAGACTGGTGCCTCTGCCTACCCCTTCGGGGATAACGGGCGTGAGTTTATTATTTATTTATGATATATACATAAGCTCACGCCTGTATCCCAGAGGGGTAGGCAGACACCAGGGACTGCCACCTGCCACGATCCCGACAAACCACTTTCGCTTCATCGACATTCATTAGTCGTTGCATGCACGCACGTCGATTTCGGGTACGTTTTATCTTGCCCTTTGCTAATACATCCCCTATTTGGCCGAAGTATGTCCGCCTGGGGCGTCCTTTACCAGCCCTTCCATTCAAATTCGCTCAATATATTTTAATTTAATTAAACCTTTTTAATTTTTTCATTTTATTTATTAAAGGTAAACTTGCAGGTAACAACCAAAGAGGCTTCTTGGTTGTATGTTTTTTACATTTAGACTAAATTTTGTTATGATACGTTCCAGGCAAATATCAAAACGCATTGGTCCTGCTACTGCAATATTGTTATCCAAATCATCCGGTGTCCGGATGTCCAGAGAGGACCTCTATTCTGCACGCCTCACCGATCGAGCAAAAACGTTTTCCACTTCCTTGCATAAAGGAGATTGAAGGTGAACTACAAGATGATCGGTCTTAAATATAACAAAAAAAAATGTAATGCCTCTTTTAGAGTCTCTTTAAGTAAAACTGTGTTTAACCTTAGTGGGCGTTTTAAATTTTCTTGATTTATAAAAAGTCCGGGCTAAAGCGCTGTTGTTTTTTTACTCTACGTCTACGTTGATGTAAATTCCTAAAATAAAATTGACGAAATTTTGTCAGGCTTATTATATTGTTTTACGGATACCTACACTTATTTCAACAACCAATTTAAAATGTGTAGTGCCTTACGAAAGTTTTAGTTCAAAAATTTGTCAGGTTTTTCAATACTTGAAATTATATTGAAAAAACTTATGAAGGCGAAAATCGAACACCTACATATTTTTACCTTAGTTTTACAAACCACGTACAACTAAGGTAAAAATAGGTACAATTGCAATTTTGGCTGCCATAATCGCTACACAGCCTTTGTGGTTGACATTCATTCACTAACGTGTATAGTGCAACCCACAAGCACTGCTGGTCCCAAACTAGGATACTCTGTGCTATGGTAACCAAGCAAACATTATTACAAACATGGAAAAACGGCCAGACTGAGGCCATTAGGTCGGCGCTGTCTCACGACCAACTATATATATATCTATACCAACGAGGCAGTTTGGAGATTACAAAACATGTAGGTACAAAAAAAAACTGCGCACAAATTATCAATACCTAATGGAGTTATAAACATCTGGCCCTCAGAGCATTATATATCTTTGATCTACATATAGTCCGTTTTTAATTCGATGCAAAAATGACGCGGCGTTCGTTACCGGTATGATATACATATATAGGTTTACTCGGTTGATTTTTTTACCCTGAATAGAAGACTCATGCGACCAAAATCCTTATCACATCAAAGACATTAAAATGTAATTACTCATAACAGCAAAGTCTAAAAAAACACCTGCGTACCACACTCAATTTTTACTCCGAAGTAAAATGGAGTTATTGAGTTTTTACGTAACATCAATACTCAGACGTTGACAGCCTTTGGCTTAATATTGATATGTCAATATGACAGTTTTTTTGCATTGAATGAAAAACACTTTAGTCCTATATACATTCGCAGATCCACCTTTCGCGTATCACGACACAACGGTACAATAAAACCAGTCAAAACGACCCAATTGGTTCCCATCCATTAGCAGAAATTAAATCAAAGCCATCGCCCCGTAGCGATTCGAAAAGCGCATTAGAAATGATAGAGTTATAAATATGACCCCCCATATTACACGCTCCTTCGCTCACAAGCGGAAAATTCGCTTGACACTAATGTATTTTAATACCGTTCTAATGTGTGAATGAGGTTTTTGATAATAGCCGGAGGGCCCGTGAAAAAATTAACGCCTTCGGTGGTAAGGGCCACCGCAAAAGACACTAGGCATAACTCTCTACGTCAGAATGTGGTCGTAAATTCGATCCCGACGAAAATTACTTTTTATATCTCTAAGCTCAGTTTGTCGAGCTTCTTCTTACCATCTAAGAAACATAACTTATTCTATGTTTCTTATTCTATCGCTGAGATAATTCAGGTGCATAATGTCGTATGTAAACTTATAGTAACTTGTAGGCTCGTTCTCCTGAAAAGTATGAAAATGACACATCCGACCAAATGTTTCTAATGTCGAGAATAAACTTAATAAACCCTAAGCAAGTTTTTCTGTTTTGCTTTTTATAAGACTTACTCATTTTACTTTTGCTCTGGTACATTGTTTAGCTCTGATTTGCACTTAACTGTAATTCTTAGTAAAGGGAAGACACTTGCTCCTGACGCACAGGTTATCTCAGTTTGAGAGTAAGGGCTTCATACCTTTTAACTGTGGTAAATTGTATTTCTCGATAAAGATATTTCTATATTATAGAATGCAGTTTAACCTGCTGAATTTTGGTAAGCCGATCAGTTCATCATCATCATCATCAACCCATTATGTCCCCACCGAGGGGCACGGGTCTCTTCCCTGAGGAAGGTATAGGCCATACTCCACCACGGGGGCCAAATCCGGATTGGTGGAGGCTTGTAAGACTAGTGGCTGGTCTTACTGTCAGAAGTTTTCAAGCCGCCCTAAGGCCTCTGACTAAGCTTAACGACTGCCATCTATCGACGGCAGCCGGCACCAACTGCTTAACGTGCCTTGCGAAGCACGGAATCGCTCGGAAAAAATGCCACTAGCGTTAGTCATAGACGGTGACCCATCCATGGACTGAACGCGCCGTATGTTGCTTAACCTTAGTGATCGTTCAAGATCACTCAGGCAGCCCAGGCTACGAGCGATTCAGTTCACTCAGTTCACCTCACCATAATAATGGTTTTAAATTTTCTTTTCAAGGTTATAATGGTCATGGTTTTTCATGCGCTGAAGAACACGACCTGTTCTACGCATAAGTACTTGATTGGAGTGTCGATTGTAAAGAAATGTTCAGACAATTTGAATCAATTACGTGTGTTGGAAATTACGCGAATGAACTTCGCCAGAAAAGTTAGTAGATCTGTAATCTAACCGTAATGTGTGACCACAGGATGTTCTGCATTAGTTTTTTTTAATACAAAATCAACCTAATTTAAACCACTTGTCATCAAATCCCAGTGATCCTCGGAGACTCGGTGATCCATAAAATACTGGAACTGTAGCTGCAAAACAGTTTCCTATCCCAAATGCATAAGACACGTTTTGGCTCCTCTCATCCTTTCCAAAGTGATATTTTTCTAATTGAATTAGAGGATTTGCGAAACCCGCTATTAGGTTTGGACCGCAAAGATGAAAATTGCACGTTATTATGCCGACTTTAGCTAAGTATCGCTAATTTGGCCTAACTAGATGGCGCTGACCATTAGGGGACGTCGGTCCGGGGTTGAGGTTGACAGGTTTTTTGTCAGATAAATTCAATTTTCGACTTGGATTTGATTGCCTCGGTCTAGTCCTTAAGGCTTACCTGCCTAGTCAGAGGTCGTTCGATTCCCACTAGGAGCTGCTGTACATTTCGTATGGTTAGTGAAACATTGACCCATTAGTAGACAGGTAATTTTAGTTACCAACTTGCTATGATGGACTTATCCTACTTGTAATTTGAACGTACGATTAACTATTGATGAGATCTGAGTTAAAAAAATCCGTACGTAACTCAATTGACCTTCTAATAACGGGTCAATGTTACACTAATGTAACATTGACCCTTAATTGATGCTTAAGCATGCGATTTGTACAAATGGCCTGAGTCTGGGTGTTTTTCAATGTTTGTAATGTCCGTGCCTGGTTACCATAGCACAGTGTATCCTAGTTTGGGACTAGGTCAAGTTATTGTGTTTTGTGGGAGTTTTTATAAATTTCGGTCATCATTCTATCGCGGCGTGAGTGCAAACAGCGACAAATGAGTGTTGATGAAGCGAAAAAGATTTGTCAGAATCGCGGCAAGTGGCAAGGCATCCTAGCCTGTGCTTACCTCTCAATGATGGTATGGTCGATTAGTACTACGGAGGCTTTTGTTTCGGTAGTCAAGTATGTTAACCTCTACAAAATATGGATATGACCAATTAAGACTTTGGAATTACATTGCGGAGGACTATAAGGAGCTTTGATTCACAATTAGTAATACTCGAAAATACTTATCAATTTTGTAATACAGAATGATTATTGTTAACCATCTTACATCTATTTACACTGTCTAACATAGCATAGTGTGATCTGTCGTCACATAAGGCAGTGTATGGCCCAGTTTATAAATTGAACTCTCGGCAAATTTCTCAGAAAAGAGTGTGAAAAAACATTACCTAAGTAATTACTTAGTGAAATTCTCAGTTCAGTAACCAGCCCTATGTAGTAGAAGGCTGGATTAAAGCGAAAGTTATTAATTACATTTTCCGATACACGCCACGCTCCGCGGTCTCAAGCGAAACAGCATTCCGATCCTTAAAACATATAATATCAACCCTTAGTCCGTACAAAGGGTCTGCTTGACCCGCGCCGACTACGTTTTTGCCACCCGCGCTGCCGAATAAAAACATAAATTGAATGTGGCGAGCTGCCGGCAAAAAATCACGCTGTATATCATATGCGGGCGCGCCCCGGGCGTGGTTGCGTTCTGGGGTCAATTTATGACTCTATCGCGGATTGTTTCTTTGGCAATTTGTCGCTACAATGTATGTACGTACCCTAACGGTGTCTGGTCAGGGTGATTCAGGGTGATTCGGTAAATAAATGTACCAAAACAATGTACCAAAACAGAGTCCGTGGGTTCGATTTTGAAATCAAATCAAATGAAATATTTTTTAATCATAATTAACTTTAAATTATGTACTTAGAGAACGTATAATATTTGTTAGTTTCACAATTAATAGATTATATTTTGCTGATATAGCTACCCTTGGTACCCACGGTTGCTAAGAGTTACTGTTTTGGAGATATGATATTTTAATATTTTTTTCTAAACTTATGGTTTTAGTTATGTTTGTAAAAATACCAATTTTTTTAACGTAGTAATTTACTCGTACTTTACCAGTATCCTGAAAATTTTTGACGAGCTGTGTGCCGAAAACCCTGTATAGAAGAAGAAAAAATATATTATATCTTACTATCACATCATCATCATCATCATCAACCTATTATGTCCCCACCGAGGGGCACGGGTCTCTTCTCTGAGGAAGGTATAGGCCATACTCCACCATGGGGGCGAAGCCCGGATTGATGGAGGCTAGTGTAAGACTAGTGGCTGGTCTTACTGTCTGAAGCTTTCAAGCCGCTCTAAGGCCTCTCACTTGGTAAGCCAAGTCAGAGGCCAGTACCAACTGCTTAACGTGCCTTGCGAAGCACGAAACCGCTCGGAAAAATACCACTAGTGTTAGTCATAGGCGGTCACCAGTCCATGCACTGAATGCGTCCTTACAATCATATAGCGGGACTGTGAAGTGCTGTATCTATAATATTTCTCTGTATATTTCTATGTATTTTGGTTCCTTCTTAATTAAATTATCTATATATATTTTTGTTATATTTATTAATTAATTTATACTTAATAGTCTTGTCTGTTTCTTGGTAATAAACTATTTTAACTACTTAATCTATTCTGTACATAAGTATTATGTTCCTTATTTTTCTGTACATAAGTATTAAGTTTTTTAAATTCTCTCATCGCTGTACCACACCGCGGTCTGTGACGCTCGCGGAGTATCATTTGGCACTGACTGAAAATCAGCGCTGAAGGCTTGTCCTTCAGCATAATGCTGAGTCAGCTGCCATTTATAACAGCAGTGACACGCCGTGATCTTTATTTTCCTCCTGTTTTCTTCTGATTCTTTGTTTTGTACTAATTATATGGTTTATTTTTTGGATTTATTTTGTTTTGTGGCGTGTGTTTTGTTGTTATAATAAATTTTTCTTCTTCTTCTTCTTCTTCTTCACAATGTTGAACAAATACCCCTGTGGCATAGGGCAAGTACCAGAAATCAGCAAGCGTTTATGCACCCATCGAGATGGAAGCCAAGCTTCATCAGCATTTCGATCATGATGATTATAATGACCAACAATTAAAAGCTAGTCCCGTCCATTAGGATCGCCTTGGAGATTGAAAACAATCCGTACTCGCATAAACGGGGAGGGTCTTCTCCGCCCTCACCTTTTCTACTACTCTGAGATATTGCACCAGGATTTAAAGGTATTTTGGTAATTTTGCAACCACTTAATTGCTGGTTGGTCTACAAACGTATGATTAAAAGGGTATTTAGTAGGAGAAGCTCAATAGAGCGATAAATCGAGGGGCGCGCTTCGGATTTTTTTTTATAAATATTTTTGTACAGTCATTGATATGCTGAAATTGATTTTGCGGAAGAAACACTTTTATTTTGCGTGTCTTATGAGCGATAAGATAATTTGACTCAAAGTTTTGGCGTTTTATCGATGTTAGAAGGTGGTTAGTGGTAACTATTGTATTTTGGCAGTAGTCTGCAAATGGATTGGCTAATCGTTGGTTTTCCTAAATCGTGATACATACCTGTCAACTTTTTACACCCTCCTAATTGGTGTTAGGTAGATGCAACATCAAATCATTTATTTTTACCTTAGTGTATCACGTCCGTTTTATTCACTATCGATAATACCACTTTCAGTTCACATTAGATTACGTAAACTCACGTCTGCAAAAAGTAACCCAGAGAGGTAGTCAGAGATTAAGATTTGAGGTCACCCACTGACACTATCACCCATTTTATTCTGGTATTCTAAGTATTATTCTGATCTTATTTTACCAATTTCACCATTTTTATTTAGAAAAACAGTTCACTCCCCAACATGGAGGTTATCATTAGTGTGCCCCAAACTCAAACTCAAGTATTTTATCTCATAACAAAAAACATTATCAACTTATCAATCACACTCACTTTCGCAAACAAAACGTTAACTACAACTTACTTAACTTTTCGAACACCGGTCATTGTAGCTTTTTCATGTCCCACTCATTGTTGTAGGCCATAAAATTGGATTTATTGTGTCCACGCGCCTTAACGTCCTTACAAAACGGTCACGGATAGTGTGTGAAGCCTTTGGCTACATTTACCTGACTCTCTGTCCCTTATCTGCTCTTTTTATTTTGGGATGTATTTCGAAAGGAGCTAGGGTTAGTTTTGCTTGAAGAGGTTGCTTTGAGGAGGGTCTATGTAAGTTGGTTTTCCGGAAGAAATTAACAGGTTAGGTGTTAAACTTTATTGTCCACTCGAGATAATAATTTAAGCATTCGCTTTCTGATGCCGGTGTTGGAACGTTAAGATGGACATCTCAATTCTTAATTGAGTAGGAGTGGTCGAGATAACTGAAGGATTGTTTGAAGGAAGGGAAAAAAAAATAGTTTTCTATTTATTTTTTTAAATTGTTATCTTATAAAAACTGCCTTATTTAATTGAAATAGATTATAAGCTTTTCAATTATATCGATAAATTTTACCCTAACAAAAGTGTACAGAAAATCAATATTTTTATCACATCGTAAATGTATTTTATAAGTTTGATAACTGATTGAAAATTAAAAGACAGAATACTAATTTCCGATAAGCATTTTCCTACTTAATATGACAATGTTTTATGGGAAATTGTCGTTTGGTTGGTTGGTTGGATGGTTGTTACACTTTATTGCAAAATAAAAAAAACATAAAGAAAACAAAAATAAAAATAGCCTTTATTCCACTGACTTGACACAGGTACAATATTTATTCAATCAATTTATATTATATTTATTATTATCACAATCAAATTAAATTAAATCGAATCAAATTCCATTAAATCAAATTAAATTAAATCAAATCAAATCAATCGATTAAAATTAAATTAAATAAAGATTTTAGCCGACATCGACCGCCACTGTGTTATCATCAGGCTGTCTCTCGACATAGGCCTCCTCCAGCGCCTTCCACATCCTCCTGTCTTTCGCCAGTCTCCTCCATCCTTTGGGCAGGTCATCCTCCCATCTGGTGGCTGGTCTGCCTCTTTTTCTTTTATCTCCTCTCGGGTACCATTCTACTAAGTCTTTGATCCATTTTTCTGCTGTGTCTCTCATCATCATCAGTCATTCGCCACTTGAGTTGTCTAACCTTTCCTATGACATCTAACACACCTGTTGCTTTTCTAATTTTTTCCAGGTGCCATTTATCACTTATTCTTATACCCAGCATGCTTCTCTCCAATCCATGTTGACATACTTTAAGTTTCTGTGGAAGTTATTTTGTCAGCGACCATGTCTGGCATGCATAGGTTAAACAAGGGAGGACGCACATATTGTATACTTTAGCCTTTTCTGCAACAGGTATGTCTTTGTTTTTGAATACCTCTTTCAGTGACCAATATCTGTTCTATGTACTTTTCACCCTTCTGTCAATTTCTTTTGCCATTTGTTGCTTCGGTGATATTAGTTGCCCTAGGTAAATGTATTCATCTACATATTGGATGTTCTCGTTTTTACTTCTATATGTTCCTTGGTGTTATTTGTCAAAGCCTTTGTTTTGCTGATATTCATTGTTATTATTGCTAGTTGTTGCAGCTGTATTTGCAATGATTTTGGGTCTTCAGCAAAGATTACAAGATCATCAGCAAATCTGAGGTGGCTAAGTTTGGTACCGTTGATATTAATCCCACAAGTTTCCCAGTTATGGTTTCTAAAAACTTCCTCCAGTACCGCTGAAAACAGCTTTGGTGACATTGGATCTCCCTGTCGTACTCCTTTCTTGATCTTGAATTCTTCACCTATTCTTTCTAGTTGAACTTTTGTGGTGCTATTCGAGTATATCTGTTTTAGCAGACCAATGAATTTGTTGTGTATTCCCTGTTCGCCTAAAGCTTTCCATAGAAACCTGTGGTTAAGTGAGTCGAAGGCTTTGTTATATTCAACGAACGAAATGTATACAGTCCTGCAGTATTCATTGCATTTTTCCATTACTTTTCTAACTACATGAATGTGGTCTATGGTTGAGAATTTGCTTCTAAAGCCTGCTTGTTGTTCTCTAGGCTGGTTTTCATCGAGGCAACGAATCATACGGTCTAGTAGAACTTTAGAGAACACTTTATATACATTTGACATAAGGCTGATTGGTCTATAGTTGTTTATGTTACTTTTATCTCCCTTTTTGTGAAGTAGGATTATTGTTGACTTAGTCCATTGGATCGGGATTTCTTCAGAGTTCAAGATTTCGTTAAAAACTTTTGTCACTGTACTTTGCAAAGCCTCTAATAAACCTTTTAGTATCTCCTTAGATATTTTATCGTCTCCTGATGCTTTATCATTCTTCTGTAGTAGAATGGCCTTCCTTATTTCACATTCTAAAAAGCATGGAATGTTTTCTTGCTCGTTCTCACCTTTAAGTTCAACCTCATTTGTTGGATCTTCTCTACTATCATACAGTTGACGGTAGAATTCTGTTGCTATTTTTGTGATAAGCGGTCTGACAGTCGCTACTATTTCCTTTCCATTTCTGTCTTTGCTTTTCATGTTAGGTATCCAAGTTGAGCGGTCCTTCAGTTTTTTCAATGCTTTTTTTATTGCTCCTGTTTTTTGGACATTTTCTCTTATTGCTTCTAGTCTGGTTTTCTTTCTGTGTTTTCTTATACTTTCCGATATTGATTTACTAATAATTGCAATTTCTTTTCGCTTATTCTTCCTGTCTTTAAATAGTTCACTTCTTTCTTTCATGAGATTACTAGCTTGGTCGCCTAATCTATCGGCTTGTTTTTTTATTAATAGTTTCTTTTCTGCTTTCAGTACTTCTTTTTCGATAGTGTTATATTTTTCTTGCAGTGGGAGATCTTCTTCACAAGTTTTCAAAGCTATCCAAACTTCTTCGACAATATCTTCTGGTAAAGGTAGTGGTACACCACTTTTGTAGGCCTGTATCTGTTTGCGGGATTTCTTTGTTTCCATCGTATGCATAGTTCCTCTCACCATGTTGTGGTTTGTTGAGAAATTCAGCCTTTTAAGTATATCAACACTTTTAAAAGCCTTAGGATTGTTTGTAAGTATGAAGTCAATCTCGTTACGATATTTGCCGTCAGGTGAGACCCAGGTCCATTTGCTTCTTTCCTTCGCTTTAAAGAAACCATTTGTTATTCTTAGATTGTGCTCTACTGCAAATTCTATGAGTCTAGTACCATTGTTATTGCGTTTTCCGTAACTATATATTCCTATAGTATTTCACATAATATAACTTAAATAACATGTTAGTGATAAAAATTTTTTGCAAAGGCGGAATTAATTTTTTTTCTATTTTACTATGAGCGAAAATTTCTTAATACTACACGCGATTTTCATTAAATGGCTTATTTTAAAACTATTTGTATCTGAACTGCTTCAGGAATTTACGTAGACAAGCTAACACTGCAGACAATTTTTTTCACCTCCGAACTACAGTACAGTAGCTTACACTAGCTGTAGTCGTCAGTAGTAGTAGTCTACAGTAGCTTTGGACTTATAAATAACACTGAGATATTGTGCAGAAATTAATAATCATCATCATCATCATCATTCAGCCTCAAGAAGTCCACTGCTGAAATTAATAATTCCAGTGCATATTTTCGATTTTCTTTTCTTAGTACATCCTAAAATATCGATACCTACCGAATAATTATGCTCTCCTTGTTGTCTCCATCCAAAGGTTGTCTAGAGGAGATTGCTATAAGATGACACCACCAATTGTATACCAACCTTTACTAAGTTTTATGAAAACTTTCATTATTCTTTGTCCTGGTTATGCAATAATGTGATAACTATCTAACTACCTACCTACTTACTTATCTACCTATCTATCTATCCTTTTACCTACTACCTACCTTTCTATCTATCTATCCAGTAAAAAAAGCGGAACCAAATCGCTCGTCGCGTCGCCAAAACGTTTCTTAGGGTTATTAAACCAAATTACCCAAACGATTAGTAATTTTTTGCCCAAAAGGAAGCTCTTCGGTAAAATTTATTAGTTTCCTAAGCCATAAAATTAGCGACTATCCGACTATATCTAAATGGTCGCGAAGAAATACCGCCTACCGGTGCTAGATTAGCCGTTAAGATATTCGGTGAATGGGTGCATTTTTTGCAAGACTGTACTGTGTAGTGATACCTCCTTTTTGATACGTAACTGCCATAGGCGCTGGTGTGACAGTTGCTTGATTCAAATAAGGATTTTTTTTCTAATTTTGTCCCACATTTAATTACTTTCAGCTTTGGTACATGATTTGAATTGACGTTGAATTCAAGAGCTTATTTGGCAATAATATTACCTTTTATTTTAGATAAAAAGCACTAGTAACTAGCGTTCGAGTTGCGAACGTTTCGTTGCGAGAAAAATATACTTATTACAAACTATTTCGGCTCAAAAACATTAAAACATACAACAGAATCCAATCTACACTTTTAATTGAATCAAATAAACTTATAACTTAATATAATCTAGTTAATTAATACATTGCCTATTCATATTGCACTTCTTGCAATCGCTTCTTGTCTTCGTCTCAAAATCAAAGAACTTAGACAATAGATAACAGAATACAAACCTGTGAGACGTGATAACGAGACATTGAGGACATTGACATGTTTACTTAGCAACTCCATTATATAGCAATTTATTCATTCATGATTATATTGAAAATACTCTAATAATCCGAATTTTCCGCCTATGAGTTGTCGAGTCGGATCGACTAAGTTTTTAAGCTCTTTAATTAGACCGGTACGAAATTATTAATATGGATTAGTGTAAATATGCTATAAACCTAGCAGAAACTTCTGGAATTCCAAAGTTACCCCTAAACCGTCCAGCGCCGAAGGGCGGGGTGTCGACATATGGCGCACGCGCCGGTCCTTTGACCTCGCCGCCCCATCCCCAGCCCTTCATCTATTAGAGCACCTGAGGAGGGATCGTTTGTTTATTTGTTGGTAGCCCCAACGAGGCGGCCTTGAAGGCTTTCACTTTCGGGAAGGTTTTCTGAAATTAGACAAGATGGGGTATTAAAAACTAACGTCTATTCAAAAACAACAAAATACATACAGTTATAAAAATTATAGAATGAAAAAGACGCACTTAACCGGTTGATTAGATATGCCATCATCATCACCTATATGTCCCCACCGAGGGGCAAGGGTCTCTTCCCTGAGGAAGGTATAGGCCATACTCCACCACGGGCGCCAAGTCCCAATTGGTGGAGCCTTGTAAGACTAGTGGCTGGCCTTACTGTCAGAAGTTTTCAAGCCGCCCTAAGGCCTCTGATTTGGCTTAACGACTACCATTTATTGACGGCAGCCGGCACCAACTGCTTGACGAGCCTTGCGAAGCACGGAACCGCTCGGAAAAATGGCACTAGCGTTAGTCATAGATGGTCCCCCATCCATGCACTGAACTCGCCTTATATTGCTTAACCTTCGTGATCGTTTAAGATCACTCAGGCAGCCGGGGCTACGAGCATACTCGTGCCCCGCGGTGAGGACATAATGGGTTGATGATGATGAACTTTTTTTATTTTTACCTCGGCAAACATTGTTTCGCCACTTAAATTATTTGTAGGGCTTATTTTATGCTATTTAATTGAGGTTGTCCCCTTATCACTTAGGGCTATGAGAAATAGACAACAACCTATTCTTAAACCTACCGAACATATGCATAAAATTTCATCAAAATCCGTTTCTTAGGGGTATGCACACTGACACTGTGACACGAGAATTTTATATAATAAAAAGAAAGAAGAAGAAGACAAATCACAATTTGTCCCTGAAATTACCTGAGCATCGAGTTAATGACCGTCTCCGAAGCACAGCCGACGAAAAATTACTTCGGATGACGAGGCCCATTCAACCGCGCTTGTCAACGCAGAAGCTAAGAGATCCTGTCATACACGACCATTCATCGTAATGAATAGACAAAACGGTTTTTGAAAATATCGCCATTTCTGGACCAGCCGGTGTTGGGGTAATTTTCGAAACCTCAAAAAGGCAACATATGGCGGCGGCAGACGCCATACGCTGCCAACTGTCACGCTCTCCGTCCTTGTCCGTTTTCCGGATTTTTTGGAAGGGGAGACAGGGACGGTTAGATGATTCATTAGTCGGTAGTGCTATCATTTGAATGTGGAGTCGCAAAAAAGCGTACGTTGTATTGTTTGGATCGCGCATGCGCTGACACGTGCACTCTGGATAAACAGAAGTCGCATTTATCATCATTATCTACATATTATGACTTCTGTGATGCAGTGGTTATCCCATCTCCCTACCATGCAAGAGGTCCTGGACTTGAAACCCGGCTGGGGACAGAAAAAAACTCCCAGGTCTTGGATGTTTACATGTTTGTGACGTCGCTGTTTCTGGTTCCCTTGACACAGGGTATTCTAGGGGCCAGAGGCAATGTATGTGTCCGGTTGTAAATGTTTATTATCATCATCAGCCTACCACTACCTATTGCTGGGTATAGGCTTTTTCCCCCAAACGCCATCTCATACGGTCTCTCGCCATTCGCATCCACGGACCTTACGCCGACTCAACGACATCGTCCGACCACCGGGCCTTGGGTCTGCCCCGTCGTCCTCTTCTCGGCCACCATTATGTGATTGGTATTATGGTAATTACCTACTATGCTAATTTGTGTTTTTTTTTTATTGAGAAAACTGACAACACAACAAAGAGTTATAAATACTTTAAACACACAGGGCCAATTATTATAAGTCTCCACTAATAGTGCCCTGCCTCACTAGGACGCCATGGCGACGTCGCCAGCTACGTATCCAAGCAGTTTGTATTGAATGGCGACGTTGCCAGGCCGTCGCCAAATGAGTTAGGCACCACACCATACATTTCAATATTAACTGTTGGATACGGTCGCTGGCGGCGTCGCCTTGGCGTCCTACTGAGGCAGGGCACTCAGAAACACTGTAAGTAGGTATAATTAATTGAGCGATTTAAAAAAATACACAAGAGATCTCTTAAAAATTACCCGTATACTAAATTCCAGAAATACCAGTTTACTAATTTCGTTACAAACCGTCCACAGAAATGAGTTTTGGCTTTACCTAAATTAGACCTTTTCCAGGTGAAATACTGGGTTTACTAAGCAGTTGTGGGCAGTCTATTTGACCAGACGTTTTACTTCTGACGTCACTCTTGTAAGCACGGCGGGATGAGACGAGCGCAGCGAGGTGGAGGGGGCAGATAGACAGCAGACAGACACAAACTACAACTAGTGGTCTCGTTGCCAAAAGCTATTTTTTCCATACCAAGCGGTGCAGAATTTAGATGATTTGGATGGACGTTTTATAATTTTTCCTTTATTGCCACGTGCGGCGGGCGGAAGTAGGGCAGGCTTTGACGCGAATTGGAAGGCTCGCGGAGCTAACTGAACGGCGGATATTGGACCGATGATCGGGGGTTTCTAAAGGAAACAACAGATGGATAATGTGGGGGGTGCTACTTTTGTTGGTGGCTGTGTAATTTGAATAGGCTAGTTGCCCTAAAAAATTTAATTAGTCCGTCTTTTAGATTATTCAAAAATAAGGGACATATATTTTTTTATTTGTAAATTAGACCAAAAATGACAAAGATATAGCCCATTAAAGTTACGTGTGACGGAGTGACGTCACACGTAACTTTAATAGGCTATATCTTTGTTATTTTTTGTTTAATCGAAAAAAGAAAAAATAGGTGTCCAATATTTTTTTATAATCTTAAATACGGACTAAATAGAATTTAATTATTTTGACCCTGGAAACTACCCTATTGCCTTGCCTACCAAGACAGGTCGTGGGCTCGATCCCGGCTGGGGGCCGCCGTTCAAATGGTCCCAGTCTCGGTGTTTTTCCTTACCCGGTTACCATAGCACAGGGTATCCTAGTTTGGGACCGTCAAGTGATTGTGTTGTGTGAAAGTTATTATTATTATTAATTTCACATGCTGTAGGATGTACAGGAATCATTTC
Organism: Yponomeuta plumbellus; assembly: GCA_947310845.1. Taxonomy (NCBI): domain Eukaryota; kingdom Metazoa; phylum Arthropoda; class Insecta; order Lepidoptera; family Yponomeutidae; genus Yponomeuta; species Yponomeuta plumbellus. The sequence continues at coordinate 21,818,677 of OX371200.1, forward strand.
AGGAAGGCAATGAAAATATAGAATAATTTTATTTTATATTTTATTGGGAAAAATTACAGCTTAAAACACATACATTTCAACTGAAATAAAGACAAAGAGGCAATAACAAGTTTTCACAGAATTTTATAGTAGAATATTTTTTATACATAGGATAGGTACCATTACACTCACTCAAAACACAATAGATAAGTAGACACTAATTCACAATTATCGTCTTAAATAATTGTTATGCATGATTTCTAATGAACAATAGAAAACTAGTAAATTAATGTCAGTCAATCCATAATCTATGGCCAGGAATTGATTGCTGGGAGTTACAGAAGTCTAATGTAATGCATTTACCTATGCTACTTACACTGTCGCTATACTGTAATGTTGAAAATACTATACTGTCGCTACACTGTAAAAACCGTTAAAAATCTGATGCCGGAGTAGTATTAGTATTCTTGTGTGTTTCTAAATCGGATCAGTAGGTAATTAACGTTTGCCGGACCGGCGGAGCAGTGGAGAAAGACCCTAAAAGGGTTCCGCTTTTTTCCATTTCGGTACGGAACCCTAAAATTCATCAATCTTATACGGCAGATCGCAGTAGTTTATCAAAAAATCTTCGGTCTCGCATGACTAGAGACAAACGCCGTTATAAAAAAACATGCAATAAAGGGAAGGATTGCGTTGATATAATTGATGGTGTATGTTTGTTTTTTCGACTTTAATAAGAGGTTACCGATGATTGAGTTTTTTAAGGCCCTTTGGACAGCAATAAACCTTTCCGATTCATTGAGTAAAGTCGTAATCGGAAAAAGACGTGTGGTCAGTAGTCATTTTCTAACCCAAAATCCAACATCTTCTTTCTTCTAATCTAAAAAATTCTCGTGTCACAATGTTAGTGCGCAAACTCTTCCAAAACGGCTTGACCGATTTTGATGAAATTTTACATGTAAAATTTCATCAAAATCCGCCAATCCGGACAGATATTTTATAACTTTCTTAAAATATGTATTTAGGTAAGAATTTTCGTGCACTTATGGTTTTACCTAGTTCAAAATAAATAGTCGTCGCTACGCTTTTGAAAGACGCCTCAAATGTTAATATTAAGTAGTATATTGTCGCCCAATATAAACCTATAAAGTAACATCAAAGGACCCGAAAATGCTAATCAAGTTAATCTTCATAAATCGAAGCGCGAACTAAGTATAGACGGCCAAACGATAGTTAACCTTTCACTAACTACTATGTTTGTGGGTTTATTAGGGGCACAATTTGGTTTGTAAAGGGTTGAAAATGGGGACATTTTGTTTTAGTGCTGGGTTCTTGGAAACGTCAGGGTTTGAACAAACTTTTTTGAACTGAACAAGCTAAAACTTTTGTAAACGCTATCATCATCAACCCATTATGTCCCCACCGAGGGGCACGGGTCTCTTGACTGAGGAAGGTATAGGCCATACTCCACCACGGGGCCTAGTCCAGATTGGTGGAGTCTTATAAGTCTAGTCTTACTGTCAGAAGTTTTCAAGACTGGTCTTACTGTCAGAAGTTTTCAAGCCGCCCTAAGGCCCCTGACTTGGCTTAACGACTGCCATCTATCGACGGCAGCCGGCACCAACTGCTTAACGTGCCTTGCAAAGCACGGAACCGCTCGGAAAAATATCACTAGCGTCAGTCATAGAACGGTTACCAATCCATATCCATGCACTGAACGCCACCCTACAGGGAGGAGCGGGTGATCATGCTCTTCCACTATAAAGGGAAATTTCCCGCCAGGCAGATCGTAAGGTCCATCCGAATATTACAGTCTTATGATGTAAACAAACCACTTACCGGAAGAAAAATACGCATTCCATGTGTAATCACACACAATAGCTAGTAGATAATTATTGTAGCATCTGGGTAATCACGTGCAATACCATTATTTTTGCAATAGTACGTCAATTTCATAGTAAAACTAATATTTTTTGCAGAAAACTGATTGAATTCGCCATAACCTCAAACTTAAAAGCCTAACATTACTCTGTCTTGTCTATGGTGGCTAGGGCTGGACGTTATTCCGTATCGATAAAAACTTGAGGTCAAGAATGATAGTCTTATTACTGGTCGAGGTACCGTGATGATTAAAATCAGTTTTTTTTCTGAGCTAAAAAACGGTGAAAAAAACATTTCAAAAAACGGTTTTTTTCTGAAGCAGGTTTTTTTCAAGACGACGAAATTTTATTAACTCAAGTAAAATTTGTACTTAAAAGCACTTAATACTTCGCAAACGGATCCCTGGATCGAAAAATTGTTTCAACTATCTACATATAAGTGACTCAAAATAATAATAATAGTAATATTATGAATTCTTTATTGCACTAAAAAAATAGTGTACAAAAGGTGGATGTTTTTTTTTCATTTGAAAGCAAATCTATGCGACTAAAATAACGTAACTAACTGTTTGCAAAATAGCAAATCGAACGCTATTTAAATCGGTTGGCACTATTCGGAATGGACCGAACGCATTACTTATTGGACGGGGATTTCCCCAATGTTGTTTGGTTGGTTTATGTTTTGGACTTTTGGTTGAGACGAGAGGCAGTGTTGTCATTCATTTCGTTTTATTCATTTATTTATTCAGAAACAGTTGCCAGTGGCAGATAGTCAAATAACAAGAGGCAGATCAAAAAGTAACATTTTCTCGAGACATATAACATAACCTTTTTTTTATTGTAGAAACCGATACAATACTTTATTATGGCAGTTTATTACACAAAAAGTAAAATAAGTTTCTTGTTTCATTCGAAAAAATCTTAATAATTTGTTGATGGAAAGACTGGCGATGTTGAAAAAGAAAAAACATAACATACAATCAATGATGTTTGTCCAACCAATTTAAGAATGTCTTTCAATACTATAACCTGGTTTGTCATTAATGAATATGAAAAAACGCCATCATAGTATACTAATGGAGATGAAGTAACACAAAAGTAACATATTGGGTCGTGTAACATCGAGGTAACATAGGAGGGCCAAAAGTAACGTAAAATGTTACTTTTGTAACATTCTGGCAACGCTGGAGAGGTTGAATTAGAGATTCGAATGCACAGACTAGAGCCTATGGCATGACAATGAGGGTTTGTTTTTTGTGGAATTATTTTGACATACATTTTTTTCTAAAACTATTCATTCTTTAATAATAGTTTTCATGTTAATCATGCCTATTAGGATGGTTTGCCGAAATACGTTTCGCGGAGGACTTCGTCAGCACAGATACAATATATATCAATTAACTCAAAAGCAAGTTGTCGCTAGTCCAGAAAAATATTCGAAACGTAATAATAAAAAATATTTTTCACTGACCATACTAACGGTACTATTCCTAACTAACTTGACGGTTTTAGTGCTGGTGCCATGTGATATAAAATATGAACATTTCAAAATATTTTTATATATAGGTACTGTAATCTGGTCAAGAAATAAAGCTTTATATTGTTCTTATTTAATAAGTAATAATAATACAAATGTTTTATGCATATTTTTGTTTGCATCATTATTATTTTTATTTATTTAGGAAAACTAATAACTTTACTTTGCTACATGCTTAAAAATAAATGCTATTTGTAATAAACTCTATATAATGTTTTATGTAGTTTAATTCCTCCTTACACCCATATTATTTTCAAGTGAAGTAGTACCTATTACTTAATCTCTGGATGTACACATTATTCTATAGCTTTCAATAGCGCCAGCAGAAATGCACCATAATAAATTTACCGACATCGACATTTTCCAACATACATCACAGCACTATAGTAGTCTATGGTTACCTATTCCGCTTTAATTGTTTACATCTTAGGACTGTAATATTTGGATACACTTTATGTCTGGGGACGGCCGGTCCCCAGTAAAGTTCTAAACGCTAAATACACATTATTAACTTTAGTCAGAGACAAGCAACCGACGACGACGCGAGCCCCGTCTCTACTCACGTGTTTTGAGCTTCTTAATTTTATTAAAAGATTGCTGTTAAGCACAGACATAGATCAAGATAGACGGCATAAGTTTACCTACCTTGCGTGGAAATAGTGTGATCTATGATCACACTCTTGCTCGGCCTAAGTCAGTCAGCTTGAGACCACTGGCATGTAAACACGCGACCATCGTGTGTAACGTAAGAACGAAAATGGTTAATTGTGCAGTGCTCTCGTGCAGAAACGCGTCGAAAGCAGTTGGCCGAGAAAATAACGGTATTTCTTTTCACAGGTAAGTACTTTTGAACACTGATAACCCCGGATTTAATATGTAAAACAATTATTAAGAATTAATTTTTGATCAGCATCACTGGTACAAAGATAATTACGGAGCTCGGACGCAGTGAACATATCGCTACGCGTATACTTCCATTGCGGGTTTTACTTGACGTGATGCCTTATGGTATGCATTCTCAGCACGCAGTGAAAATCGCAGCAAACGATACTGTTATGTGAACCGAACGTCATGGTATGAGTCTTTCTTCATTCCTCTGTCTGATTTTAAGAATAGTGCTGTGTATGTTCCGATCTTTTGAATCGATAAGACAGCGGAATGAGAATCGATTTTTTTGAGACAGCGGAATGAGTTTGTTTGGCGAGATAGCGAAATGAGATATTTGATCTTCTACCACGAGGTCGATTAAGTGTTCAAGAAACACATTTTTCATTGCATCCAAAGTTCAAAAGACGAGACAGCTTAAACCTACTTTTTTTGTTATCAGTAGAATCTACTTTCAGCTTTCCACAGGATCCGAAAATTAAGGAAAAATGGATTGATGCGACAGGAAATGGAAAATGGTTTCCAAACAAACACAGCAGGATTTGTTCAGTTCATTTTGATCAAATCTGCTTCGACAATACCAAGAAATTGCGACGGTTGTTCAAAACCGCTTATCCGACTATAGGTGTATTGAAGTTGGTAAGACATAGGTACAATGTGTGTGTGTGTGTGTGTGTGTGTGTGTGTGTGTGTGTGTGTGTGTGTGTGTGAGGGTGTGTGTGAGTGTGTGTGTGTGTGTGTGTGTGTGTGTGTGTGTGTGTGTGTGTGTGTGTGTGTGTGTGCGCGTGTGTGTGTTTATTTGTAATTAATACGACGCATCGTATGCCACAGATAAACAGTCAACCTTCTTCGGAGAAAGACGATACTAACAACACACCAAGGAAGAGAAAAATGGAAAAAGTGAGTACCTACTTACTTCTATTTTTTTCTTCATTAATGTACCTAAGCTGTCGTTTTGTATTAGATTGTAATTTTTTAACATGTACCTATTACAGGACGCCGATGAACCATCCACATCAGAAGAGATCCGATTATATACGCCAAAGAAGAAAAAAATTCTAAACCAACTGAACAGAGCTAAGCGAACGATAATAGAGCAAGAAAAACACATTAAACGGCTGCAGGAACAAAACCGACGCAAAGTCAAAAAAATACTTACCCTTGTGGCATTACTGACATGCTTGAAAAAGAAAACCTTGGTCAGTGACGAGCAAGCTGAATCGCTGAAAACATTAAATGTTACGACTAACATCTATTTAGCTAACAAACAACCATGAGCATTCTCTGTTAAATCTGACTGACACTACTTCCGTTACACTCTTTATTGTCCCATAGCATACCTACTCTTTAATAATTTAAAATCGATTCTCATTCCTCTGTCGATTTTGACAGAGGAATGAGTATCGACTCGGACAAATGGAATAAGGTTTTGAATGTTGTGCTGATCGTATTCCAGAAGCTTCTAGAACCGTCGTCATCCAGCAGGCTTCGGTTCCGACACCATACCTTTCACGCGTTGAATTCTAGAAGCTTCTGTGATGACTTAAATCACAAATAATTTGCAAAATACCTACCTTCCTATAAGAACGCGTCACGTAAGAAGTAAATTTTGACAGCTAAAAATGGTTCCATTTTCAAACCTAACAGGTTAACAGGTTTGAAAATCGAACTAGGTATTTCTAGCTGTCAAGACTTACTTCTTACGTGACGCGGTTAAATATTTACCTACCCGTTTTAGGCATACCGCATAGTAGAACAAGCCGGATTAATAAAACGTAAATATATTTTATTAAATGACGTTAAATACTTACGAACTTGCGAGTAGGTACAATTGCCGCTGACGAAAATGTTGCAACTGATGCACTGGTAACACGTTCTTCCACTTCAAATCCTGGCAACCTACTGCATGAAAATAAACTAGGAAGTTGGAGTGGGGAGGCGCGAGGGGTGGCGCGGAGGGAGACACGAGCAGCGACACGGACGGCGGCGCGGCGAAAAGACAGCGCGGTGGCTTTGAATCGGTGGCGGCACTCCTTTGAATCGGTGGCGGTATCGATTTCGCGCACCTTGTTTTCCCATCACTAAATCTCGCTCGTGACGTCACCGTAGGTACGAAAAATTCGACACGCTCGGTTCTCATACAGTTTGGAGCGCACCTTTGGTCTATCTTGATCTATGTCTGTGCTGTTAAGGCACAAATACTATTTTATTATCTTTTTATCGGGAAAGCCTAGCCTAGCTGACATCTCTACCAAAAACGTAGCGATTCTCTTTCAAAATATTTAAATTCATACAAGGCGGCTGTGCCAGCCAGTTACTAACAAGAAGAGACGCTACAGTACATACATAATATGTAGCTCAAGCGAATATTATTCGTACTTACTTATGTATTAGTTTTAAGGTGATTTGCGTAGAAATAGTCAGAGTGTAATTTTTTTCCCGCTGCCTTTTTCTCCACTGCATTCGGCGCCAAGGCAGCGCTTAATGTTATAAGTACATTGAGATTTAACTAACCGAGGGTTACGTCTTTTTGTTAAAATAAATTTCTGATACCAGATTTATGATGAAACATCCTATGAGTGGGTAAGCATTTTTAATGTTATGTAATGTCTATACTTAAAATTTAATGTTTAGACTGTCTGGTTGGTCTAGCCGTTAAGGCGCTTACCTACCAAGACAGAGGTCGTGGGTTCGATTCCCAATGGGGGCCGCCGTACATTTGTACAAATGACCTCAGTCTGGATGATTTTCCATGTTTGTAACGTCTTTATATCCTAGTTTGAGACCAGGTCAAGTGATTGTTTTGTGTGGAAGTATTTTTATTTATTTATGTTGTCGTTTTTCTATAAATTTCTATAATATAACGTTGTATTTCCTGTTGATGGTCCTAAATAAATAAAATGAAATTACGACGCAGATTTGAACACAACGTCGCATCATCAAGCCAACTCCATTTAGCTGATCACCTCAAACGATGACTGGATGAAGTCATTAGGCGGCAGATACCCTTGTTTGTTTAGCATTAAATATTATAATGGGGGTCTAAATGTTAAATCGTAGCCAAATAAAGGGTTGCTCTGGATTTTTATTAGCTTAACATATGGGGTTTTTTTGTCGTACGAATATTTAGTGAGTGTCGGCGGGTGGATGTTTTGGTGGAACCGTTTTTTGGTGTTTATGATGCCCTGTCATTGTGTAAGCGACAAAGTCTACAAAAAATGCTCGTTATACTTGAGCCATTACAAACGTGCCAACCGAGTCATAAAAGTGCGAGCGAGAGTTCCGATATGCTTGATATGCCTCCTATGTGTGTGAGAGAGAAGTCTGATACAAATGTTTATGACTCAGTTCCCACTTTTGTAATGGCTCAAGTATAGTAGTTCGGGATAAAAATCAGCAACAGAATAGTTTTGATAGTTAAAAATTAGGTGCCTTAATGGCTAGACCAATGAAGCAGTCGACCCTCGAGCTACGAGGCAATCCGTTCCATCAAAGGTTGTCTAGAAGAAATCGCTGTAAGCGAGAATATCGCCAAATATTTTTAAAAACTTATATTCAAGAAACCATTTGCAATGAATTCTTCAGATTTTGCAATGAATTATCTAATTGATCATGTTATCCAATGAATTAAGGTTAAATAAGAACTTTAGTTTCCTAAGGTATAACAATATCAAATCGTAATGGCAGTGAGCTGGTCTCATTGACCGAAGAACCGATAGCCGATGAGCTCTTTCGTAGGTTGGGTTGAGACCATTTATTTCAACGTAAAGAATGTATGTACTCGTACGTTCTATTTTTTGAATGTCAATGTATATGCGATATAATAAATCTAACACCTTGTAAAACTGTAATTTAAGGCAATAAAATGAATTGAATAAATTGAATTGAGCAATACAGATACTGTATCTGTCTGTTTACACAGAAAATTCCATCAATCCGCAAAATTCGTCCACGACGCGTGGCAGTCCGGCGATGAGATGCGACACCCGTATAAAAAGTGACGTAACCGAAAAATCGCAAAAATCATCAATTTCCCCTTGCGGTAGCGCGGCGTCCCGCGGCGCCACTGCAGTCGGCTACCGTCAAGTTGCCAGCAGGAAAAAATCTGATCGATTTGTGAAAAAAATTGCGCTTCTTTTCACTTTCGTCGAGCTTTCGGACCGACCGATTTCGCACGCCCACTCAGCGGTGATGTCGAAGCTGAGAGCAAAAAGTGACATATCGATTTTTGATACGTTTTTTCTAGTGGATGGCTAGTTTCGTAGAATCTAACTTTAAAAGTGTTTGGTTGTGGTTGGATTGAGGAAGAGTTTGCTCTACATTTCCAGAGACCTGTTTGCTAGATGGCGGGACGACCTAAAAGCATTCTTACCGGGATGGTGTGAGGTGGTTGGATACAGAGAGAGATGGAAAGTAGGAGGGGTGGCCTTTCCCCAGCACTGAGACACAAAAGTGGCCATGTAAAAAAAATATAAGATTGTTATAAGATTGTTGTATCTGAGAGGGGTAGGCCTTACCAGGGACTGCCACTTGCCATGATCCTGACAGACCACTACGCTTCATCGACATTCATTAGTTTTTCATTAGTTGTTTCATTACATTTTTTGCCCTTTACTTGAATAAAAAATAATAAAATCGGCCAAGTGCGTGTTGGGTCACACGCAGTCTACGGTTCCGTAGAAAGAGGGGGTTTTATCTGCTTTGCAGAAGTAACAACTTTACTAAAGTAATTTTTAACGGTTCTTTTATATGTTGATCGCCTATTACTCGTTAACTTGTAAAGCCTACTTAGAGCAGTGATAGGTTTTAGTTAAATTTATTATTTTACTTGTCATTTTTTCACGTTTCTATAATCAACCGTTTTGTCAGGGGAGAGGAAGGCGTCCTACTCGGACGACTTGCACTTTGAAGCTTCATATTTTGCAAACGGAACCCTGAGTCTAAAAGTCCTCCAATCTTCCTGCACCTACAACACCTTTGAGCCGAAATACAGAGCCCTAAAAAAAACCATAATCTTGCTGCTTGATAAAACAATAATTTGACGGTAATCTCAAAATGACACCGAGGGCAGCAAAAGAAACAAATCCAAGTATTTGCACAGTCAAGTCCATAATCACTGTGATCTGTCTCCTCGTCGCCGGAGTTCCCATGTGACTGTGGCAAGAAGACGTGATTAAGTCATCACGACTTGATGTGTGACAGTCATCAAGGGGCTCGTTACCGCGATGATATGATGACGATTTAGAACTTCTTCACTCGTGTGAAGTGAGCAGCAAAGTAGCAGCGAAGTAAATGATAATTACCTTTTGGAGCAGAATAACGAACAATTTAAAGAAAAGGGGTTATTTATATCGATATTTATCATGTGCCATAGAAGAGAACACTTTATTGCACAAACAAAATACATAATAAAACGCAATATTTACAAAAAATACAAAAATGTACATGGCGAGCTTATTTTTTCACCAGAAATCTCTTCCTTCCTCCGGCCTTCCTTTGATATATTGTAGGTGCGCTTTTTGATCGGTCGTACTGGAAAGGAATGTAGAATTGCCTTTTGATAAGAAGGCTACCTATATAAATTTCTATTATTATGCCTTAGCACTTGATACTATTCCTCTGTCTTTTTCAGAGAAAGCCCGTACTTAGATTGAGTTTTTTGCAAGGTAGCCAGGGTATGTTTAGATTTGTGTACAATGTATCCAAATAACTTCGTTCATTTTAAGCTCTTCTGTAGTATAAAAACCTCCTCAAAATGAAAGTACCTAAGACTTCTTTTAACAAGTAAAAAAAGGTTACCTACTTGTTTGTGAAACAGGCACACTATTTTTGAATAAAAAACACAGTCACATTTTAGGGGCAGAAAGTCAATCAAGGAAACGAAAAAATAAGTTTTTTTTTTAATTTCACACTGGCAAGCAAGAATAATAAAACTGCGGGTGTTCCACGTTTGAACATGCATCGAATTTAAACAACAATGGCGTCCCACGGTTCGCGCCTTTTTGTCCGAACCTCGACAAAGAGTGACATCTAATGAAATTAAGAAAATGATCTTGCGTCAATAAAAAAATTGATGCGTTTGCCTTTGCCCCGTTTTGCTACGGGCTACCGAATTAACGTGTCAATTAATTCCTAAAATTGGCATCGAAATCTTGCGGTGTTATTCCTGTATAAAAAAAATCCTCTTAAACACTACCTATTACTATTATTTAAATGTATGTTAAATCTGTTGTAGACATAATAATATGTAGTATATTTTTTTAGATATGTAAAACTTCACAAGCAGTTAAGTTTTAACAAGCTCAGTGTGATATTTTTGCTATATAGCTGATAAACATAATATTATGTTTTTTTAAGCCTCAACAATGAAACTCTCTGCCACTCCCTTTGAGATGTAGACTTTAAGAAAATGACAGTATAAATAAATCGTAGCACTGACCTCCACAGTATTAAAATTAGTAATGTCTGTGGAGGTCAGATAGCTTAAAAATAGGAAGGAACGACGATTCAAAGGCAGAAACACATTATTTAATCACGACGCGACCCGACGTAACGCGACGCGTGTTGAGTCTTTACTATTTTTTATGATCGCGTGTTGCTTAGTTTTCCAGCATTTACCGGTACTTCACTGCAACTCCAGTTACGTTACATTAACGTTACTCTAGTTACCGGTACTTGACCGTATCTCCAGTTACTTTACATTACCGTAACTCCAGTTACCGGTTCTTTAGCGTAACTCCAGTTGCAATCTATTATTAACTATAAATGTTGATAATACAAGGCAGATTTTCATGCTGGATACCTAACTGCGGCGCCATTGTTGCGAATTAAGAGCCTGGAATCCCAGGTCGTCAGTCCAGCTTAGCAGGTGCACAGAGCGCATCCTTGCAAGAACAACGTGATATTTCGAAGTAAACCATTTTTTATTTATAGAAATTTATATTTTTTAACGCTATTTTATTTACTCCTAAAACGCCGGAATAATGAGCAAAAGAGACGCTGCATCACGTTATAGCGTTATCTCTTTCGGCCTTTACTTTGAAACCTTAAAAAAATGCTCTCATGTAACGTAAGGGTTCCGAAATAACACGTTGGTCTTGCAAGTGTGCGAGAGATGAACTTTTGCTAGTCGCAGGTTGCTTACCGTAACTTCAGCTGTTATCAGTAATTTACCGTAACTCTAGTTGAGTTATTTGTTTGCGTATCTGAAAATACAAGCCTGATTTTCAGGTTGGAATCTGATCAGGGGGGGCAGCGGCAGCGGTGGGATGGTGATGATGATGATGATCTCATCTACGAGAGAAATAATTTCTAAGCTTAAATGAGTACTTTAGGACCACAACGTAGTCATTTAGTTTACTTCATAAAGTGCATGATGCATCTTACAAATTGTCATAAATATCAAAAAACGGACTGACCAATCCGGACTTGGCCCCCGTGGTGGAGTATGGCTTGTACCTTCCTCAGGGAAGAGATCCATGTCCCTCGGTGGGGACATGATGGGTTGATGATGATCCAAAAACGCAAAATTTAAAAATCGCCAATGTAAGTCAGATATTATTTTAATGTCACCAGTGGTAACTTAACTACAGGAAAACTGGAATTTATTCGTTGTCTGGAAGAAATTGCCATTGCAATAAGGAATTGTACTGTTATCTTGTAAATAATTTGTGGTTCTTTTTCCTCGTGTACAATAAATAAAGCATAGTTTTATCTTCTTATCTTATTTTACATTCGAGATTTAAAAAAAATGGATGTATAATATGGAGATTGTAAACTTTTAGTCCGGATCTACTTACGGGTGTCGTTAAATCGGAAGAGTCCGACCAGGTTTCGCTCCGATTCGCAGAGCTTAATCATGGTGAGCAGAGACGGAGCTCGCGTCGTCGGTTGCTCGTCTCAGATCCGAACTAAAAGCTTACAATGTGTTGTGCTTACGAAAGTTTTAGTAGGTATATGGAGATTTTGATAGAGCCTCTATTATAGTAAGGACTGTTAGATCCGCTCCTTTTCTTGTTTTCCAGACATCTACAATAACGTCCCACGATGATTTCTGGAGTACATCTGCTGAACCTCACCCCACCCCAAGGCTTTGATGTGCTGGTGAACATAGACAGCTGGGTCGGCGGATTCGGGATCACGTATGTTATATTACATTAAGTTTATGACACAATACACAAAAAAAAGGATAAAATCACACAAAAAATACAACAGAAAACACAAATCAAATAAAATGTTGAAGACCTCAAAAGAATACCTACCACGAAAGTAAATAATTAACTAATTCTCCTTGCTAATAACGTAAACGTTATCGGTTACGGTACGAGAAATGTTTAAAAAAAAAGATGTGGAGTTTCATTGTTAGTTCTTTCTCCATGTAATTTATTAATTTTGAAATTAACAACTTTGACGTTCATAAAGTAAACACTTTGTCTGTACCTACTATGAATAAAATATTTTAATTTGAATTTGATAAGAATTCGTGCCTGTATCAACTTGCCTGTATCTACCTTTCCAGAAACACTATTTTATAATAAACACGTAGCGCCATCTGTGAGAGGCGACAAGAACTGGCAATTTGTCTTTCAACTTGTTAGGACAAAATGTAGAGTCGGTACCGAAGCGATCTCTGCGTCCTTTAAATTAGTTCATATTTTGGTCCACAGATGGTATTAGAATGTAGATATCATAGAGAGCCTTCTGTGTGGGCTTTGGAATGTCCGTAAATTGGTTTTCTACGTACATAACATCACTCCTGTATCCCAGAGGGGTAGGCAGATACCAGTGACTGCCACTTGCCCCGACCCTGACCGATAACTTTCGGTTCATTGGCGTTCCTTGGTCGTTGCATGCACGGACGCCGGTTTCGACTACTTTTTATCTTGCCCTTTGCTAATACATCCCCTATTTGGTCGAAGTACGTCCGCCTGGGGCATCCCTTTCCACTCACATTCACTCGATACATTTGTTTCGTCAATATTTCTTCCTTCATCGTCTCCACACGTCCAAACCTTCCTTTCAACATTCCTTTCTCAACTCAAGTCACTACATCCTATTTCTGTCCGCACATTCTCTAATCAATCGTCATTCTGGCTGGCTGATAAAGTAGGTGTATTAAATATTTATACGAGGTATCCTTCTTCCTACAGCGCAATAGCAGCCGCCGTGCGTTTCCTAGCATCACAAGTCCGGCAGGCGTGCGCGGGCCGCGCACTGAACGCGCGGCGGCGCGCTCTGCAGCCGCGCGAATCACAGGATACGTTTTTGTCGCGCTTTTACGCACTAGCCGCGGACTCGCTGCTGCTGACGTACGCACTGACGACGCACTTGGCTTCCTTGCGCTCGCCGCGTATCAACTGGACGTAGGCTAATCTGAAAGCTGAGTTTCTCATATAGTACCTATGACCTGTACAAACGTAGTTTAGTTGTAATTCACAAACGATTTGGCGGAAATAAAGAAAAGTAAAACTAAGTAAAATTTTACCGATATAATATAAATGTCCCAAAAATGACACGTCACAGTGACACTGAGGCGTCGAACCAACCTAACATGACCTCAGTAAAAGTTGCACGGTTTTCGAGATATGGCGCATTTAAACTTATTCTAACTTTTCACTTTTTTTAACATCTTAGTGCTAACTAGTATAGTTAGTAAGTTCGTGACCGAGTACAAATAAAAAAAACCAAACACGAGGGCTATCTAACTTAATGCTAGTACTAAACATGTTAAATAAGTTAAAATTTAGAACAAGTTTAAATTGCCCATATCTCCAAAACCGTGCAACCGTCATTTGCCAGATTACAATACAGCTTAACGTCTCGTGGGCGACAACCTGAACATGAAACAATTATGAAATAATTCCTTTACTTTTTTTGACTTGCATAATTTTGTCCATTATTTATAGCGAGTGCAGCAATATAGATGGACTAGCTGTTGCCCGCGACTACGTCCGCGTGGGCTTTAGTTGAGTAAAGTGTTTGCAAATAAGATAGGGTTACTTTTAGCGCATGCGAAAGAGCTTTCATACGAATTTCGCAACACCGTCTTACCCCCTTAAGGGATGATTTTCGAAAGACTTCTTTACACGTCTTTCATGACTTTTAATGAAGGACCTTCATACTGAATTTCATTCGAATAACTTCAAAAATGGCAACGTTTCATACTAACTTTACACCCCTCCTTTTATCCCCTTAAGAGATGATTTTTGAAAAACTATTTTACATGTGTTTCAAGACATTTAATGAAGAACCTTCATTCTGAATTTCATTCGAATAACTTCATAAACGGCAAAGTTTCATACTAACTTTGAACCCCCATTTTACCCCCTTAGGGGATGAATTTTCAAAAATCCTTTCTTAGTGCTCCCCTACGTTACAAAAGGAAGCTCTGTGCAAAATTTCAAGTGTCTCACCCTTATAGTTTAGGCCCTGCGTTGATATGTTAGTCAGTCAGTCAGTCAGTCAGCTTTTCCTTTTTTATAAGTTTCTGTCAAAAGAATTGTTTTATACTAAGTGTTAGCTATCTATTCTGTAAGTTATATCGTATATTTGGTATTGCTCATTATTTTATTATTATTATTATTTGATACTCAAGCAGCTTCGAGCTGATGTATGCATGTTTTATCTCTGTACTTGATTATTTTTGGTTTTTTATAATTATCTTGTCAAGTTTTTAAAAGTTCTTTGAGGCTGCACTAATGACAAATCATATAAATCATTTGTTTGAGTTTTGAACAACACGTCTACTTTTAATAACACGTTAGTACCTACTCATGTTTTTTATGACAAAGATTAAATAAAAATATATTGTTGGGATAAATGGTTTTAGTTGCACCAGTCATTCAGTTTCTATTATTTCATCGATGGTTATCCGAACCGATTGTCTGTTTCTTTCTGTTATAGTTTGTCAAGATTGTGACAAGTGGCAAACTTTGCCTTTACTTACCCCTCAGGTATGCAGGCGTAAGTTTATATTGTTTAACTAAACAACTGCCGTTCCTGCAAGGGCTGTTTCTTTACTCTTAAGAATGCATGCGATATTAAATGCTTTAATTTTATTCCTCATAATTTTACAGGTTTTCCGAATAGGATCCGTAATATTATACTGAGAATATTAACTTTTAATATCGAATAACAAGCAATACGCAACGTAATTAATGACCAACATAGGAAGGAACAGTTTAACCATTGGGTGACATAAGCCAACATTATCCATTGGATCCACGTGCAATTAATTAAGCCTTGTATCCGCTATGATATTGCCATTGATTGATAGCAGAGATACAGTTACATCCTACATATTATGTACAGTATCAGTTGAGATCATCATCATCAACCCATTATGTCCCCACCGAGGGGCACGGGCCTCTTCCCTGAGGAAGGCATAGGGCATACTCCACCACGGGGGCCTAGTCCGGATTCGTGGAGGCTTGTAAGACTAGTGGCTGGTCTTACTGTCAGAAAAATATCCTTGGTCTTGGTACAATCGTCTGCTAATAGAAGTTTTCATTTTTGTAGCAAAGTGAACCGTACCGCAACTATGTAAAATGCACGAATGTAAAAGTACAGACTTTCTTGTCTACTGTACAGCCGACAGCACATCATGGTATACACCCATGCACTCTGCTCCGTTGCATTACGGGCGACTTTGCAACTAAAATGTAAGGTTGACGTGCTGTCGACTGTACATACAGTCGACAGCACATGATGCTATACACCCATGCACTCTACTCCGTTGCATTACGGGTGATGAACCCTTCGAATCCACGACGTCCAGAAAGGTAATCAGTCGTGATGTCTGTAATCAGGTTGCCAATTAATTGCCTCATCGGCTGTTGTGATCCAACAAAAAAATTTTGAGAATCGTCAGTTTCATACTACGCTAAAAAACTTCAAGTCGATTGACAAATTCTATCGACGTTGTCCGCGTTTGAGGTGTAAATACACGACGACACCTGACACTAGACACTCAGTGTATACATCGACAGTCTATGTGCGTCGACTGGTGCGACACGTACCCCTGGTTTCTCGAAAGCTAACAGTCTGTTAATCTATTGTTAACAGCTGTCAGTTGTCAAAAGTGCAAAAAAAAACAACTGTAGATTAACAGACTGTCAGCGTTTGAAAAACCGGGGGTTAGTTGCGGATGTAGTGGCGATGTCACTCAGTGTCTGTGTTGCAGCCATGCAACATCAATTCGACAATTAAATACACTTGAACCGGGATATTACATGCTTACACCAATGTCGACACAAAAAATTGCTTACCATGTGGACGCTGCAGACACGAGTGTCGACATTTGTGTCTAGTATCGCCGTCGTCGTGTATCCCTAGCTTTACAGTCTGTTAGCTTTTAGAATATACCTCGGGTTCTAGAGTAGGCTTCGGTTTTCGCCGAAAGCACACGAGTGTAATACTTCTTCCTGCTCTGTATAAAACTTTTCTTCACTATTTTGAAAAGTTATGTAAAGTTATAAATAAGAATACAAAATAAACCTTACCTTATTGCAATATAATCGGTTTATCCGGTAGTAGCCGAGATATATTCTAAAAGCTTATAGACTGTACCTTTTTATAGGCAATCAATAGATCCTTGGGCCTGTGCACAAAGCAAGGTTGCAGTTTTATTATTATGATGAATCTAGTATCCTGCAACCACAATAACTGTTGCTCTAAATAATGCACGGAAATCGTAATCGTAATTTTGAATTACGTGTGATAGTAATAATGAACCTGACAAGGCTGTCGAACACGAAACAATTTTTTATAGGAAGAATGAGATAAAGATGGGTAAATCCTGTATTTTGCTGATAGCAAAAAAAAAAAATTCGTCGGCGTGTCTACGCAACGACTAATGAATGTCGATGAAACGAAAGTGATTTGTCAGGATCGTGGCAAGTGTCAGTCCCTGGTCTCTGCCTTCCCCTCTGGAATACAGGCGTGTCCTTATGTACGTACAACATTTTTGACGTAATGTCATGATTCATCATCAGTCAGTCATCATAAACCCATTGTGTCCCTACCGAGGGGCACGGGTCTCTTCCCTGAGGAAGGTATAGGCCATACTCCACCACGGGGGCCAAGTCCGGATTGGTGGAGGCTTGTAAGACTAGTGGCTGGTCTTGGCTTAACGACTCCCATCTATCGAGGGCAGCCGGCACCAACTAACTGCTTAACGTGCCTTGCAAAGCACGGAACCGCTCGGAAAAATAAAAGTTACGTACAGGCGTGTGCTTATGTATGTACAAAATGTACAAAATTTTGAATACACTCATAATAAAATGAACATAATGTCATGATTACAGTCATAATCTTTGTCTTTAAAGCTTGGGCAAAGCTCGGAAAAAAATGCGATACTGGATTCCTGAACTATTTACATTACTTACGTTATTACCTACAAATATGTACGCAATGCTCAGTAGCCAAGTCCAACTCGCACTTGCCCGGTTTTTTTTTTATTTTTATAATTTTATTTAAAGACTAGTTCTGCCGCGCTATTAGTAAGAGCAGTAGGTCGGAAATTTCAAAGTTGAGTAAATCGGGGACAAAGTTTTGGATTACATTATTACAATGGATTTATTAGTAGGTTCTACTAAAACTTATAAGCTAAAGAAGTAGTTAGCGCGACAGAGTTCCCGACCGACTGTATCAAAGAAGTAGTTAGTCTTCATTGTATAACACGAGGGCAACAAACAATTTGATGAATACGCGCAAAACAATGCTCAAACAAGGAAGCCAACAAAGTTGCCAAGAACTTGATCCGAGGAAAGGGAACGTGCGTTTTCGCTGCATTGGCATACCGCAAGTACCTAAATAATGAACCAATGTCTTTAACCGACCTGTGCATCATAAAATACCGACACGTTCTGTTGCCAAAATAAAGTCTGATTTACATTCGCTTTAATTCCACGCTTTTTAAGCATACTTTACGTAGAGGTAGAAAAGAATAAAAACGCCAAAAGAACAGTTTATACATTAACATTTACATACAGGCAAATACATTGCTTCTGGCCTCGCACTAGGATACATGATCCTGGTCATACTCACTTTTATGAACATCCTGTAGAAGGAAAAACAAATTTTATAGCAGCACATAAAACTATAGTAAATACCTACTACTTAATAATAGAAGAAGTATTTTACTACTAATCGTGGACCCAGTTCTAGTGATTGGTGCCTCTGCCTACCCCCTCGGGGATAACGGGCGTGAGTTTATTTATTTTATTTTTATTTACTTCTTTCTATATTCACTCAGAAAAGTAAATATAATTATATAAGAGGAAGGAAAAACCTTTTCTAAAAATAGCGTCTTACAGTATGACTAGGAGGACATGTATGTATAATGTATATCCTCGTAGTCATACTAATATGACATATTAGTATGACCACCAGGAAACGGGGAAGATTGCCCAATGGATGTTCATTAGACTGTGACATAGGTATAAAAACATGTGAAAATTACTTTGCTAAATTCCGCCAAAATTCTACAAGCACCATGCGGTTAGTTTGCGCGTTTCGCCTCTAGGCCTGAGGATGCCTCGTGTTAGGCGAAACGCGTCGCATTTTCTCACACAAGTATTGGTGACGGTGTTGGTGAGTTCGTGTCTTGATTCTGCTTGAAAAAGTGGGAGGGAGGGAAGTGTATACTAACCGCATGGTGCTTGTGGGATTTTGGCGGAATTTAGCAAAGTAATTTTCACATTTTAATGCTATTATGGATTTCCGCAAAGTAACGCCTGATTCCATACAATATGTGACAAAGGTGTCTATTTCAAGCGTAAAAGTTATGGAGATAAGTGTAGCACTTGAAGAGTGGCTACAAGACAGCTTGTCAAGTTGTCACGAGTCATGTTGTAAGGTAAAAGTGGGCGAGAGAAACCCCCTTTGGGTGTATCGGTATGTGGTTACACACGAAGGCGCATAATTATGGCCACAGAGAACCGCGCAAATAAACACGTTGTTAGATAATCCTGACGGCGTAAACATCGCCTCTACTCTCGATTTTAGGGTAACACAAACGTTTACACACAGGCACATACGTTGCTTCTGGCCCCACACTAGGATACCCTGTGTCGTGGGAACCAGAACCAGCGTCATCACAAATAAACATCCAAGACCATCCGTTTCACTTTCAATGAAAAAAAAAACTATTTTATTTATTTTATTTTAACCTTAAACATTAACCAGATACCGTTCCCGGTATATCACACCACCTTATGTCACACTGTTACATTTTGGGATTTCTTTGCAGTACGAGTAGGTCTGTATCTCATAGCTGCTACACACTATGCCGGCGGCACGGCCGGGCGGGTTTATGCCGCGCGGCTTTGCCGCCGACATGTTTAGGCCGCCGGCACTTGCCGCTGGTGCCGCAGAACTCTGGTGCCGAATCGAATGCTGGGAGCGAACTGCCGCCGGCCTGCCGGCGGCTCGGCTTGTGCGGCATTGCCGCCGGCATAGTGTGTAGGAACCATCATACTCCTACTCCGAGCAGTCATATACATTCTTATTTTGACTGTTTTGAGTTGTCTAAATGCTTAAGCCGATAGAGCGGGAGTTACATAATATAAGGGCAGGTCGGCACCACAATCCAGAACGCAATGGCCTCTATCGCCACCCCCAGCGTGCGACGTGAAGCTATTTTGTAACCCCCTCTTTGGTTTCAATTTCCTTCTAAAACTACCTTTGAATATTTTTACTATATTTTAATGCTTCTCAATGTGGTGGTGACGGGCGGACAACATGGTGACGGATGCGACTATTATGATGGTGGTGCCTACTTCAAAGAATAAGACGTATTTAAGTATAAAGTAAAATATATTTCACAAAATCACGACAACAGCAGTATATCTAGGCTGTTTTTGTAAGTTAAGTTATTAGAAGTAATCGCGGTCCAGAGCACGGCAAGTTTGCATAAGTGGCTGGTCAACGTGACTCCACTTCGTAGCTCGAGGGCTTACCCATTATTTGAAAAAGATCCGCTAGTGCCTACTGGAGGATCCACCTGTTCGTGATGTGGGCATATCACGAGTATTACGATAAGTTAGTGAATGTGAAATGTTTTTGACACAGTAAGCCTACCTCCGAATAGCAATACAAATCACATGGAAGAAATATTGGGAACGCAAGGACTTATTCAAATCACAACTCCCTCTGAACTTTAAGGCCCGGTTCCAATATCCACAAAACGCTTCGTTTTTGCTTACGATCGGTTACAATTCCTACAAAATTCCTACGAACCGTCAATAAATTGTAGGGTAGAACGGATCGTAGCCGGTAGGCAGATATTATAGGAACCGGGCATAAGAGTATAGTTATGGACTCTGAAATACTGCCATGTCTGACTTACGGTTGCCAAACTTGGAGCTTTGATTCAAAGACCCAAAACAAAATCCAAACTACTCAGAGGAGAATGGAACGGAGTTTACCTACCTACTAGGAATTAAATTAAAGGACAAGATGAGAAATGTAGATATAAGGCGGAAAACTAAAAAAGAGGATGGGTTGACTTTCTCTCTACAAAGAAAATTGAGGTGGGCAGGCCACGCAGCTAGGTGCAGTGACAGTCGATGGACTGTTAGATCCCTGAAATGGTCTGGACCAAAAGGTGCTAGAAAAAGAGGCCGTCCAAGCGCCAGATGGTCAGACGAGATAAGGACAGCAGAATGCCACTGGTTACTACAGCTACAGACAGAATAAAATGGCAGTCCTTGGAGGAGGCTTTTACCCGAATGGGGTCCATACAAGAATAATAAAAATTTACTACCACATTTTAAATATCATTGTCATTTTATACATAAACTTATACTTAATTAATCTAATTATATCAAATGTAATTAATCTTATTGTATCACACCTAATCTAATTGTATCAAAAATGTATTTGTATGGAATGAAATAAAGCTTTATTATTATTATTATTATTATTATTATTACTATTATTATTATTATTATTATTATTATTATTATTATTATTATTATTATTATTATTATTATTATTATTATTATTATTATTATTATTATTATTATTATTATTATTATTATTATTATTTATTATTATTATTATTATTATTATTATTATTATTCCTACCACTTCCAACATGACATACTACCTGATCCATTCTTCCTGAACACGAGTCAAGTCAAAATCTTAAATAGTGTATTTAATTGATTTTTTTATGTATTCACTGGTAGGTATTAACTTTAGTACCATAGAATGGGGGGCGACTTTCAAAGTATGGGGTGAAATATTTTTAATAATTAATATTTTTCGTAAGGCCCGACCTTGAAAATAACAATTGTTTATGTATTTCTCTGACTACACGGGCCTTACGAAAGTAATCGAAAGGATCAATTTATTGCAATATAATTTTTCATTCATAATTGCCAAACTTTTCTCTTCGTAATACAACAAAAATTTGAATCATCTTCATCTAGAATTTAGATGAAGATGATTGTTTCATTTTGTTTAGAAAACAAAGTTCTTGTTGAAAAACCCTTTAATATTGTTAAAACTGCCTGTGTAAATCTTCAATCATAATCAACGCGCAATATTGAAATCGGATAGAAGTAAAATCGAAACTTGAATATCGGAATATTGGTTCACAAACGGGTTTGGGTAAAGTTGGCGTCGTTTTAAATTTTGGCGGCCATTCATGAAAGTGGTGTTTTTCGAAAGAGTGGCATAAAATAAACTATTTTTATTATGGAGTATATATAGCTAAAGAATATCGGAGCCGAGATATCACAGTTCATAGTTTAATCATAAAACCTAATAATTAACCTAATAAGTAAGTAAGAACTACTAATTATTAAGTTATTTCTAGTCGAAATAATCGAGAAACCATGCGGCATCATTCATCTATATCATGGGTCACCAACCTTAAGTATAATGCCCTCGCCCACGGCGACTTTTTGCAGTGATGCAGTAGCGATGCTGTCGCGCGTTTGTCGAAATACAGTTGCGATGCGGTCGGTATCTGTGTGTCCTCGCCCACGTAACCGTGATTCAATCGCGATGCAAACGCGATTCCGACGCGCTTCTTTGTTCTCTGTCGAATGTATTCGTTACGAATCCTATCCTTCAGAGAAACTCCGAGCATAGCTCTCTCCATAGCTCGCTGAGCGATTTTAAACTGGTGGACCAACCCTTTCGTGAGTGTCTATGTCCCGGCTCCGTAGGTCATAACAGGTAGGACACACTGGTTGAAAACTTTCGTTTTCAAGCATTGCGGTATGGATCTCGAGAAGACTCGGCGTAGTTTCCGAAACGCTGCCCAGCCCAGCTGGATCCTCCTTTTGGCCTTCTTCTCGAAATTGTTTTTACCTAACTGCAGAATCTGCCCGAGCTAAGTGTATTCGGAAACGATTTCGAGAAGGTGACCATGTACGGCGACCGGTATTGGGTCAATGTGACCATTGATCATGACTTTGGTTTTATCCACTTTCATGCCAAGACCGTCGCGAGGCTGAGGCTAGGCCGACCAGCATCTGGTTCAGCTCCCCTAGCGACTCCGCCATTAAGACTATGTCATCTGCTAATCGCAGGTGTGAGATGTAGTTGCCGTTTATGTTAATTCCCTTTTCTTTCCAGTCCAGCGTCTTAAACACGTCTTCCAACGCGCTTGTAAACAGTTTCGGGGATATAACATCCCCCTGTCTTACTCTTCTAGTTGGATAGGTTTAGACTGCTGGACCTGTACTTGGACACTCATGGAGGCGGCTTCGTACAGATATCTCAACGCCTTCATATAACGATAGTCTTCTTGGCATCGCTGTTAGGATTCCAGAACAGCCCAGGTTTCGACAGAGTCAAAGGCCTTCTCATAGTCCACAAAAGCAAGACAACGGGGCTGATTATACTCGTCGGTCTTCTATACAATCTGCTTCACTGTGTGAATGTGGTCTATGGTGCCATCGTCATCAACCCATTATGTCCCCACCGAGGGGCACGGGTCTCTTCCCTGAGGAAGGTATAGGCCATACTCCTCCACGGGGGCCAAGTCCGGATTGGTGCCATATCCCCCGCAAAACCCGGCCTGTTCCGGCGGCTGGAACTGGGGGTTGAAGAACTTTTGTAATTCCTGTATAAAAGGGGCTCCTCCAGCTTTCAAAAGCTCTGATGTTATTCCGTCCTCACCGGGAGCTTTTCCATTTTTAAGCTGCCTCAGAGCTAGCACGATCTCGTCTTAACTGATGTCAGGCAGTTCGTCGGTGTAGTGCCGCGTCAGGGTGGCTCTGGAATCTTGGTCGTCTCGTTGGGAATAAGGGGCATGTGCAGCGTATAATCGGCCATAGAAATCCTCTACCTCGACGGAGATCTCCGGCTTTGGCAATACGGCCCTCCCGTCGTGCGTTGTAAGCTTCGTCAGGTGGCTCCTGCCAAGCTGCTGAGTTAATACTTTGGACCCCCGTTTTTGCTCTATTGCCTCTTCAATGAGGCGTGTGTTGGAGCTCCAAAGGTCACGCCGTACCATCTTCGCAATTCGCTTGTTCAGGTCTGACCTCTCAAACGAAGGTTTCCCGTCTTTTTGTCAGCAACCGGAGAGTGTCAGCCGAGAGTTTGGATGTCTTGCCTGTCCGCTGCGTTTTACAGAACTTGATGCCCTCGTCCCTCAGAGTTCCGACCAGATTGTTTAGGGTCTCGTCAGCGTCGTCGGTGGGCTCCAAGGCAACAAGTCTAATCCCGAGAAGCAGCTGGAACTTCTCGGTGCCCGCCATGATTTGGATTGGGTTTGGTCGGAGCGTCGATTTCATCAGACGGTTTCTCTCAAGCTTCAAGTTGATATTCAGAGAGCCTCGGAGAAGTTGGTGATCGGATCCGGTATTGAACCTGTTGATCACTGAGACATCTCTGAATATACGCTTGCTATCCGTCATGATGAAGTCGATCTCATTTTTAGTCACAGTGTCGGAGCTTTGCCATGTCCACTTCCTTTGAGGCTGTTTCTTGAAGAAAGCGTTCATCAAGAATAGCTCCTCTTTCTCAAGGAAGTTGACAAGCATTTGCCCCCTGTGATTCCTGACTCCATGCCCCTACGTTACTGAATCGCAATTGCATCGCAACAGAATCGCGACGGTAACGTCTTTGCATCGCGACTGAGTCGTCATTACGTGGAAGAGGGCACACATCTAGTGACGTGTGCAGGGCAATCTGCTTGCACGTTCCATAATTTCTCAGAATAAAACATTTTTTCTTCTGCTTTTTGAAGAGCCATAACTTTTTTTTTCGATATTACTTGCAGCTAAACTTATTTTATATATTTGTTAAGTTAAATTAGTACTACAAATAAGCAAAAAAAAAAAGACGCCAACCGTCCATACAAAGTTACCCAAACCCCTTTACGGTAGGTACCTCAGAACTTTGGGTTTCCTCTAAACGCCATGCTTAGTAAGCTATGAGTAAATATTCCCTGTGTATACTATTACTAAAATATTAATCACATTTAATTTTCACAACGGTTAAATTGGGTCAGGGAGAAAGAATTCAAGCGGAAAGGTATTTTTTAAGTAAATTTAAGTTAGTCATACCAATTTTTATTATTAATATAGCCGTAAAACTATCAAAGACATTTTTCAGGCAGAATGAGTCAGCCCGGATGAGTGATTATTCGAAGTGATTCAAAGTGTACTTTATTGATAAAATATAGTTACTTCAGAGTCACTTTATATTGATAATGAACAACTGTTATTAATCAGTATGTCAAACTCATAACTTAATTTTGCTAAGGGCCAGTTTTAGAACAGAGAATTTCGCTAAGCTACTACCTACTTAACTGTAGTGCAGAGCTCTGCTGTCTCGTCAAATTTCTCAAAAAAGAGCGTGAATGAACGTTACTTAAGTACTTACTTAGTAAAATTTTCAATTCAGAAACCGGCCCTTAGTGCCTACCTCATCATCATCATTAGCGAAAACTACGAGAAGACTGGTCTCAGAAATGTCAAAATCACGTACTTGTTTAGAGATATTTCGAATTCAGAATCGAGTCTGAGTATGAAATGTTGCTTAGGTAAGTGTAAGTAGGTAGTCAAGTAGTAGGTGAACTTAGAACTGTCATTTGGTTTTCTTAATTTCGAGGTTACCTTTTTGTCGTACTGGTTGGAGTTTGTGATTAGCATTGCGTTTACTGCGGAGTTTTGTGAGAAAATGAATATTATAAAAAACCGGTAAGAACCACATCACTAAAAAATAATAGACAATTTAAATGACTTTCTTGTGACTGCTCTTCACTTAGCTATAGGCTCCCGATCGACTGTGAACACGAAAATTCCGGCGCTTTACTAAGTATGACTTTAGTTTACTTTGCTAAGACTGCTTTAAGCGTGAACTTGGGATTCTTCTCTGAATGTCAGCCTAAGTTGTGTACTGTATTGTACTGGGCACTGACTGAAAATCAGCGCTGACAGATCACACCCTCGGCGCAACGCTGAGTCAGTTGCCTTTACTGGGAACTTTAAATTTAGTTTTTTTTTTTGTTTAGAATACTTAGACACACCACGGGATACATTTATGGTTTTGTACTATTTATTTGCTTATGTTTATTTATGACTGCGTCATTGGTCTAGTCATTATATTTTATTACTTCTTGTCGACTAACTTGTTTGATACTTCTGTACTACTCAATTAAAGCGTGTCGCTGCATCCATCGCGTTGCCGAGTGCAGGTACGCGTGACGTCACTGCGCATTCCACACGTTTTCGTGATACGAGTTTCAGCGCGACTCTGTACGCTAGGTGATACCGCGAGCGCGCGGCGTCTAGCGCAGAACTCGACGCAGAATGCTCCGCGCAGCCATCACCCTCGCCGCGCTGGCGATAGTGCGCGCGCAGGTCAGTTCCCTATTTGAATTTTTGATTTTCTTTTCTTTTTTGTGCGTGAAAACTGTGAGTGCCAGCGTCGTGGATGCGCTGGAAAAAAAGTTGTAATTTTTTCTTTGTTTATTTTTAATGGACTGTTTTCTTTTTTGTGTAAAGGTGTTAGTGTGCCAGGATTGTTCTGCGTTGGCAGGAGCTGTGATTGTTATTGGATTGCGTGATAATAAAATTATCGAAAAATGTAAAGCAGAAATCGCAAATCAAAACGGATAAAAAACTAGACAAAAGACAATAAAAATGATTGGCTATACAATAAATAAGAAGAAAAAATATAGTGTGCATTCGTAAATCCTTAATTAACCGTGTGAACGTTACTAATGAATAATAAATAAATTGGCAGTAATTTAAAGTTCATAAGATCTTCAAATGAACCGGTCCTCAAAATGTCACGGTTATCAATCATGATGATGTCGGATATATATTATGTCTTAATCGATACTTTAGTATGCAAAATCCTGACAAGTGCAAATTTTGGTTCACACTCGGTGCGGCTATTAAATCACGTAAAGAATTTATGCAAATCATATTGCAACATCTCATTAAGCCAATTCTCGTCTTGACGTACTTTTTTAATTATTAACTTTATTCCGAATACACGTCACACGCGGTTTAAGAAATATGTTTAGCACACTCTGTGCAAAAAAGCTTACTATAAAATCAACGATTATTTAGAAGATAAAGATGTCTTATGATTAATATTAAATGTATTCAGAGGAGAATAAAAGTTCAACACATCCATGTGTAATAATTTTTATGTTTGGAAGTTATTTAATTTTAAGTTAAAACTGTTTTGGAGTCTGTGAAGTTTCTTTGTTGGCTTCTACTGAACATAATTTAATAAATTGTGAAACTAATAATTATGATTTATGAAACTAATAATTATAATTATGATTTAGATTTGAAAAAAAAATGGTCTCTACTGTGAAAAAAAATGTTTGAATTTGAATTCACTTGGGAACTTGGCTACTAGACTTTTTTTCGGAAGAGTAAAAAGTAAAGTATTAGGTGTATCGGGAATAAAGTTTTCATTCTATATTTTTTAATTTTTTTACATAATAGGTATTCTTATCCCGAGCCTAATGCTAAATATGTGCTCAAATCTTAATTGTACAGTACATTATATGCAAATAAGCTAGTTTAATACAAACATTAATTATGTCGAGTGCTTACGAAAGTTTTAGTTCAAAAAAATCATTTTTTTTATTTCGGTGTTCATAATTTTACCCATGAGCTAATAAAACAACTGACGCCATGGCATAGACAATGGTGCACGCTAAACGCTAAACGATTGACTGCTAATTGATCTTGCTTGACAACTTGTAATATTAATCGTGGCAATTAGTAGAAGTCGATTAAAATGAATATTTTAAATAAAGGCTGTTGAGAATATCCACCTGGAGTTAAATCCAGGTTCAAATACACATACATTCCTAGTATGGACTCCAGCCTCTCACATAGAAATAACTCCTGATGTCTCAAATGTGCATAATATTTTGTGTTTTGGTTACTTACTTACTTACTTGAATCGGTAGTTTCAGAAAGAACATTAGTCCAAATTGTGTGATTGATTTATTGTTGTCTGTGGTATCCTTGAGGGTAGATCTACAGATCCCTATAGAAAGAACATTAGCCCAATGAATATCAATTGAACTACGTGTACGTACTACGTCTCAGTGGACGCAAAAACAACAATAGTCCCACTGAGGGGTCAGTTTTTTATGTCTACTGAAACGTAAGCAGATTGTGACTAATGTTCTTTTTGAAACTACCGATTCACTTAACATCCCAATCGGATGGGTCATAGGTTTTGAATTGAACAGTTCCAAACCCAAAATCTATAGCATCCGCGGGAAATTATTAATTTTAATTAATTATTATATTTTCATTAAAACAAATAAGGAACTTATTATGAGACCAACTCTGAAATCACCACAAGTATTTAACGAATGTTTGAGTGCCAGTAGGTAATATAGGTACACAGTAGGTTCGTGTACATGCTTTTTTAAGACAAATTTGTGAAAAATGATACCAATTTTATTAATCAGCCAACCATCAATTAATTTAAGAATGTAATTTTTAAGTTAAGTTTTAGTGCCCAATAAATTTACAAATAACTCTTTAGCTGAGTAAATAATTTAACTGAGTGAATAACTGAGTGAGAGCTGTATGTGTCTAAGTGTGTGAGTGCAAGCCAGGGTGTGTGTGTGTGTGTGTACATTATATCGTTCTGTCCTATTTCGGCCCATGTGACTCTTGCCAGTTTGATAGCCTTCTATTAAAGTTTATTTGTAATTATTATATACCTAATAACTAACGTTACCTAGACCTCTCTACAACACGCTAATCAATAAGGTCAACAATGTAAACGACAGTTTTTTTATACGCTTTACCTCACAATAAAAGTTGTGGGTATTAATGAGTCCTTAAACCACGGTTCACATCTGGAATTTTCAGTGTTTTCTCAGCAGATATATTTACATTTACTAAACAACTTATCAGACAAACATTAAAGACTGAAGATAATCTCGATGAGATTCAAAATATTTTTTCGTTCAATACTAGCTTCTATTTCAAGGGCACTAAGGATTATACCTACATGTAGATAAGATCTAACATGTGGAATGTTATGCTTGTTTGTGCAACGGTTTGTCAAATAATAAAGATCTAATTACCTATTTTTATTTGGTACTCGTGGCTTTGTTCAACGGCTGTTACGTTGCCCTCAGTATGGGTGTGTGTCCACGTATGTGACGTCTTTGTCCTCTTGCCACAGGGTATCCTAGCTTGGACCAGGACAAGTGGTCGTGTTCTGTGGTAGGTTGTAGTTGTTGCAACACTTGTTTGCATATGTTAGCATTATTTTATTATATACTCTCGGCCTCTGTAGCGTAGCGGTGCATCTGCCTACCATGCGAGAGGTCCCGGGTTCGATCCCCGGCTGGGGAGAAAAAAAAAAACTCCAAGTCTTGGATGTTTACATGTTTGTGACGTCGCTGTTTCTGGTTCCCACGACACAGGGTATCCTAGTGTGGGGCCAGAATCAATGTATGTGCCTGTATGTAAATGTTATGTTATGTTATGTTACTAGCTGTCCCAGCAAACTTCGCACCGCCAAAGTTTTCGAAATATTTCCATATTTTCTAACTATTTAAACCTTCCCGCAGTTTCACAAATATAAAAATCTAAAAATCAGCCAAATCGGTCCAGTCGTTCTCGAGTTAGTGAGACTAACGAATAGCAATCCATTTTTATACATAAAGATAAAAGATAAATTTGCTATATTTATTTTATCTCTAACAAACAATTTATACACTGGTCTGCAAAACTAAGTATCACACTCTTAAAATTGCAATAACTTTTTAAGTACGAAAGATATACTTTCGAAAGAAAAAGGACTCGAAAAAGAGTTTAATACTGCATATAAAAACTTAAAAGAAAGTTGATAAAATTTGCTATAAAACGTTTTTTATTTTACATCTCTAACTCCCGTAGTTTATGAAAAAAATAAAATTTAAAAGTGTGATACTTACTTTTGCAGGCCAGTGTATGTATGTACAGTCGACAGCACATCATGGTATATACCCATGCACTCTACTCCGTTGCGTTACGGGCGACTTTGCGACTAAAATGTGAAGATTGACGTGCTGTCGACTGTACAGTAAAAATCAAATTAATGAAAAGAACCAAGACAGAGGACGTGGATTCGACTCCCACTGGGGGCCGCCGTACATTTGCTTAAATGGCCTCAGTCTGGATGTTTTTTAAATGTTTGTAATGTCCTCGTCTGATTACTATAGCTCTGGGTATTCCAGTTTGGGATTAGGTCAGGTGATTCTGTTGTATCGAAGTTATTTATTATTTCAGTGTTAAAGTAATCCACTTTCAGCACCATGGCAGCGCTGTTTTTCAACAACGACCCATAGAAAAGGAATTTAGGAGGCAGTCCAGTTTGAGCACCCGCCTAAGCGGGTGCTCAAACTGGACTACCTCATAAATTTTCTATGGGTTGTGGTTGAAAAACAGCGCTGCCATGATCACTGCTTTGACTTGGTAGCATTACGCTGAGCCTGGACCCTTTGTCCTACTATGTCAATAAATGGTTTCTAATCTATTCTATTCATAAATGCACTTGGTGACTGCAAAATGTTAATATATACCCCAAGGTAAAGATTGACTAGTTACAAGATGACAAGATGCATGCTTTTCGTCAAGGTGTCATCAGTTATTTGTAGACAAACTACATCTACTAGTGGCTATGCCAAATGAATTCAAAATTCTTCAGTTACGGAGTTCAGTTTCAATTTTCGAAAGATTACCCGTTATGGGATGAAATATTCATAAATATTGAAACAGCTTAACATAACTGGCTCGCTAATAAAATACCCACAACAAAATTTAAAAAAAATAATGTAAGTAATTTATTTAGGATTTTTAATTTATTCTGCCTGCCTGGATGATCTTAAGGTTAAGCAACATAGGGCCCGTTCAGTGCATGGACTGGTGACCGTCTCTGACTCACGCTAGTGAGCGGATCCCTGCTTTGCAAGGCACGTTGCAAAGCAATTGGTGTCGGCTGCCATCGATAGATCTAATCGATCGTCGAATCATCGATAGAGTCTAACAAGCCTCCAGCAACCCGGACTTGACCCCCGTGGTGGAGTATGGCCTATACTTTCCTTAGGGAAGAGACCCGTGCCCCTCGGTGAGGACATAATGGGTTAATGATGATACTCTTATAACGTCCATCAATCCAAAACAAAGGCCCAGGCACTACAGCGTCTGAGTGGTCCCTTACCTACATTTAATCTACTACGAGTGGAGGTGCTACCGGACGCTGTACAAATCATCTCATTACCTAGATACGGCTGAAGTTCGTTAATATAACATAGGTACCATAAACTCAAGCCTGCATCTCGGAGAGGTAGGCAAAGGCTACGGTTTCGCACTTGCCACGATCCTGACACACGTCTTCTGCATCATCAAAATTCCTAAGAAGTCTAGCTTGGTAAATATTGTTATCAATGCACCTAGAACACAGCATTCCTCGTCCATGACTAAAGTACAATAATGAGCAGCGCATGAAATAGGTATGCAGACGATCCAAATAGCGCATATTATTATGTTCAAACATTGTCTCTAAATAGCTGAAAACTTCACGTAACAACATGACTAAGTAAAGGTCGATACTGATTGAACTATCATCCACTGAGCGGTGTGGATAAATAGAAAAATACTAGATGGAAACCCGGCTCCGCTCTGATAAAATGTTGTCTCGTCATAATTATATTTCACATTGTATCGACTACATATTTTTGTTCAGCATTTCATTTTTGGTATTTTTCATAATGCATTTGCTTTTTCATTTCAACAAATCAGACCATAGAGTTCACAATGGACACCTGTGACACGTGATGACGTGACGCCAACGCAACATTAATGACATTGACAGCTTTTCTTTGCAACGAAATGTATACCTATAGAAAGATCATTTTGCCATTGAAAATACTTGATAATCCGAATTTTCCGCCTGTAGGTAAGTTGTCGACTCGGATCGACAATTTTTTACACTCTTCAGTACATTGCATCTGACCCCAAACTAGAATGCCCTGTGTCGTGGAAACAGCGATATAATTTAATACATGAATTTACTTTTGTATACATTTTTCACGGTTGCACCACACGGCAGTCTGTGGCGCTCTCAAGGTAGCTTCTGGCACTGACTGAAAATCAGCGCTAAAGGCGAGACCCTCAACATATGGTTGAGTCAACTGCCAATTAAAACAACAGTGACACGCCGTGACCTTCTGTTTTCCTCTCTTTTATAAATTTTACTAGCTGACCCTGCATACGTTGTTTAGCCAGATAAAATATTTCTAGTGGACCAACCATTTTTCATCATTTAGGGGTATGAAAAATAGATGACAACCTATTCTCAGACCTACCGAATAAAATTTAAAATTTTATAAAAATTGTTCAAGCCGTTTCGGAGGAGTATACGCACTAACACTGTGACAAGAGAATTTGATATAAATTTTATTTATGTAGTAATGTTTTCTTGGTCAGTTTGTGTATTGTTATTTTGAAATACTGATGGAACTACATTCATCCACGGAGCGGGGGTAGCGCATCAGAAGATCGTTTGTCTGACATTTATCTACCAGAGGTCGTAGATTCGAATCCCGGCATTGGGAGCTAGTGACTCATGCGACTAGTTGGCTCGCCTGCTAATTATACGAATCATTCAGGTTTATTGTTTTTAAAGCCTAATCTTTCTCATACACAGGCTGCTTTGACTTGCCACAAAACTTGAAGCTAACTTTACAGGGAATTCCCATTGCCTTAACAACTTCCGCGGGCTCAGCATAAGCTTTCTCGTGATATCTCGCTCGCGACGCACGCGCAATAAACTTTGTCGCTTCTTGTCTACACGGTCAATAGTATTATCATATGTTCGAGCCTATAATCCACGCATGATTTAGATGTTCGACGTTGCATTTTTCTTAAATAGAAAATTTCTCAGTGAAGACACTTGGCTGAAGAAGCTTGACCGGGTTATTATTCAGAGTTTGACTGCCTTTTTGGTCTAGCGGTTAAGGCGCTTAGCTGTTAAGACAGAGGACGTGAGTTCGATTCCCATTGGGGGCCGCCGTACATTTGTATATGGCCCAGGCTGAGGTTTTTCCATGTTTGTAATGTCCTCGCCTGGTTATCATAGCACAGGGTATCCTAGTTTGGAACCAGGTCAAGTGATGTGTTGTTTGGAAGTTATTATTATCCTTACCTAATTTTTATTATCCCTCAATTTCACACTTATGGTTATAAGTACAATCTACCAAACAGTGCTACCAATACTCAGAAAATCCAAATAAAAAAAAAAATTGTGATAAAATGGAAAATTCACCAAGAAAAACAAAGATTAGTAGTACCTGCGGCTGAAGTTGTTATAAATGAAAAATTCTAACAGACAAGTTTGCGGATTTCGCATTTTATAAATATCCAATAATTCTGTACATGCAAACATGCTAAATTAATGCAAACGACTCTAGGAAGTACTTTAAAAAAAACCCCCGCGGCAGCTTGGCGGCAGCATTGTTTTGAACACTTAAGCAATAATTTCTAGGCTTATGCAGACAATCAATGGCACAACATTTTAATACCTACAATGGCCCAGTACAACAGATAATAATAAGACGTACCTAAAAATACTGGGTAAAATGGGGTCATCTTTCCTTTTTCACCTTTCCACCCCTAGACTCAGGGTTCTAAGAATTACCGTTATGGAGATATGATTTAAATTAAAAAAAAATCTAAAATTACCTATAATTAATATAAGGCTTGCCACTTATCACGCTTGGGACCTAATAAACTCGGCAAAACGCGGGCCCAGTTCTAGAGACTGGTGCCCTACCCCTTCGGGGATAATGGGCGTGAGTTTATTTATTTTAATTTTTTTAGATATGTTTGTGAAAATACAATTTATTTTTTATTTTTTAACGTAGTAAACGACCTCACCAGTATACCGAAAATTTTTGACGGTTCATGCGGCTAACACCTTGTATACTTGGTAATGGCTCATCATGAAAATCAACGCCGATCGATGTTGCATGCATTTATGGCCGGCACATTACTGAGCATGGGTCCATTGCCAAAACCTTTAAGATAAGATTAGTATGCTCTTTATGGTACACACCAAAAAATAACACCTTTATGTTACGATTTTTACTATGCAATCTTTTTGACTGGACAATTTCAAAACCTAGCAAGCACCACATCTAAAAAAAAAAGTGTTCTTGCATTTTGCAGCTTACCTAAAGGTCTAAAAAGACCTTAGAATTTGGATTTTGCTAGGTTTTTAAAGTGGTTCGGCCTAGCAATGCAGGTTTCTGAAATTTTCAAAGACGGTTGGATTTCGTAGTCGGAATGTTAGTAAGAACGTTAGTTAGAAACCTAGTAACGGCCCTTGCCTAGGATTTTAAAGTTGTCAATCAGACATGCATTTAGTTAAAAACACAAATTAATTAATTAAATAGTAAGGGCCACAAAACGTAGTCTATTCATTATTTATGATTACTAATAAATTCTGTGTAAAGCTAAAAATATAGCATCTTTCGATCTAACTGTCAAGTCTCTAGCTCTATAATAATTCTCTTTGGCTCTCCTGTTGACTTTGTCTCAGGGCATTTACTAGGTTTTGAAATTGTCCACTCGCATTGTGTATAAAATGTACGTATAATTTGTATTTTGGCAATAAATGTAGTCCACTTTCACAACTCGCACTAAAACCGTAGTAACTATTTCCTTTGGTTGTGCAATAATTTATTCTCTATCTATCTGACTATCAAATTACCTAATAATCTACCTTAGCACATAGAAAATAGTGCAAGTTAACATATTATATTTGATGTGCAGAGCCACTATAAGTAGAAAAGTCTACACGTACCTTAGCAAATATGACACAATTTTACAGCACAATAGCGGCTGAATAAACATCGAAGCAAGGTTGTGGGGCAGTGTCAGACGGCTGCAACCGTGACGTCATAATGCACTTTTTACGACAACCATCGATGATCCTAAAGTCGAGGACACCTTTGCTGCTGATGATCTATCAGTGGGTCAAATATGGACGTCATAATTTTTTGTTGCCTAGCTCTGTGGTATTATATAGGTATATTTAAATTTAATTATCTAAATATATGTACGTCATAAACATATTACGTTACGTGTGTTACCAGTGATGGCACTGAAACGTGGTCTCTCGCTATGGGCCTCATAAGAAAGCTCAAGGTCACACAACGAGCTATGGAAAGAGCAATGCTCGGAATTTTTCTACGAGACCGAATCAGAAGTGATGAGGTCCGTAGATAAACGAAAGTCGTTGACATAGCCCACCGGATGAGCAAGTTGAAGCGGCAGTGGGCGGGGCACATAGCACGCAGAACTGACGGCCGATGGGGCCGAAACGTTCTGGAGTGGAGACCACACATCGGCAATTGCAGCGTAGGACGACCAGCCACAAGATGGACAGACGATCTCATTCAATAGTGACCGAAAGACGCTGGATGCAAGGCGATTCTAACCGGTCTTTTTAGAAATCCCCTATGTCCAGCAGTGGACTTCTTGTGGCTGAATGATGATGATGAAACATATAACGGAATTATCAGTATATGTTCTTTAAGCCCTCAAGCTTAGAACACTTTTTTTTCACAGCAAAGTTAGTTATTCACAGAGTCATCATCAACCCATTATGTCCCCGCTGAGGGGCACGGGTCTCTTCCCTGAGGAAGGTATAGGCCATACTCCACCACGGGGGCCAAGCCCGGATTGCTTCACAGAGTAAGATGTAAAATTTACCACAGTTTTCAAAGAATAAAACATGCTCATACAACTGTGGTCTATATCATCTTCAAAATTCGATTCAAAGTGCAGTTGCAAGATCGACCCGCCGGCCCGCGACGGCCGGTCTGTGCGGCCTAGAGTATGGCCTATACCTTCCTCAGAGAAGAGACCCGTACCCCTCGGTGAGGACATAATGGGTTGATGATGACTTAGATATAAGGAAACTACAATAATTCTGTACACTGGTTAAGCCATAACGTAGTATCTATATATTTATAATGCTTTCTTATGGGTTTAAGTCGTACACATTTCGTCACGAAAACCAATTTTTATTATTATTAATTCTCTATGGCACAAAACGACAGCGCACAAAAGGTGGACTTAATGCTAATGAAATTTTATACCAGTCAACCCGTAGGACCCTAGTAATAAATATGTTTTACATTTTATTTTTATTTTATTTTTAGTTTAATACAAACCCCACAGCATAAGTCAAATTACAAAATATGGTTGTGTGAAAATATCCAAACATAGGCCACTTAAGGGCTTACATTATATTAACTTAGCTTCTAGACAGGAACAAAAAATAGATTTACATAGGTAATTTAAGTTGAACAAACAGATTTTACAAATCAAAATATAAAATAAAAAATACATCAAAATATAAAATGCTTCCCAAAATATGCGGACAGTCGCCGAATAACTTTGTTAGTGTTTAGTGTCCTAGTGACCTAGTTTTTCTGTTTCCTTAAGGGTATAATTCAAATGATCGGGCATCAAAATAAATATCAAAGCGTGGTTGAAGGCCAGTGTGACATGACTGCCGCGTGACGTCATAATGCAAAGTGCTAAGACAACCATCGCCATCAGTCGAGAATAACTGCTGATGATCTATTCTGTATGTATGTCATAGATCGATTGGTGAAGGACCTCATTTTTTATGCCTAGCATTGAGTTTATTTATTTATTTGCTCCAGCCACCAGGATAATACATTATACATTAAAAATTAACACTTACAAAAATAATAATATGTACATCCCAATTACAGGCAGATACGCCACTAATTATAAATTGAGTTGGTTGGTTGCAAATGTTTAACATGCCATAAACAGTTCAATTTAACCATGACCAAGATAATTATAATTAACATTAATATATTATATGCTATATATTAGGATGCTTCCTTATTGGTTTCAAGATTAAGAACATTTATTACCCTTACAAACGTCCTACATACATAAGAAAACTAATTTCTTTTGTTTATACTTGCTCAACGTCGGTGAAATTAGACTTGCACCTTTTAGACACAGACATAGACATAATTTATTCGTAATATTCATTACAAGTCACATTAAACTTCATTTTCATTGAAATCACATTAAAATTACATTTACATTTAAATTAAAATCACATTTAAAATTAGAATTACATTTACATTATTAATTGAAATTTTACAAACAAAGATCAAATCAGATTCATATTAAGTCAAAAAAACTAAATGTCAATAATATAAAATTAATTAATTAATTAATTAAACTAACACGGCTGCGCAATGACATTATTAATTGAGGAACTCTCCGTAGGTATAGAAACACCTCTCAATAAGCCATTTTTTTTAATTTAATTTTAAAAGCAGACTCACTGCTTGCACTCGTAATATCCTCCGGAATCAGTAGGAGTAGTCCAGTTAAAATACATAATTATTAAGTTTGCTTTAAATTCCCATGAAACAGAATTAATGTTTAAGTATGTGCAATTACAAATGCTACGCCAAAAGTCCTCTTTGATAAAAAGACAAACTTTTTTGATGAGAAAAAAAAAATTTAGACTACAGTCGACAGCACGTCAACCTTCGCATTTAAGTTGCAAAGTCACCCGTAATACAAAGGAGTAGAGTGCATGAGTGTATAGAATGATGTGCTGTCGACTGTACATAAACATTTACATACAGGCACATACATTACTTTTGGTCGCGCACTAGGATACCCTGTGCCATGGGAACCAGAAACAGCGACATCACAAACATGTAAACTTCCAAGACCTGGGTTTTTTTTTGTTCCCAGCCGGGATTCGAACCCGGGACCTCTCGCAAGGTAAGCAGATGCGCTAACCGCTGCACCACAGAGGTTGTTGTGGGTTGTAAGTTATTTTTATCCGAGGTCAAAGGTCACAATTTACGTTCTTGCATCCAACAAAAAACGGCCAAGTGCGAGTTAGACTCGCGCACGAAAAGCTCCGTACCATTATAAAATTGGACAAAAATCGCATTTGTTTTATGGGACCCCCCTTATTTTATTTTACTTTAATTATTTATTTTAAAAATAACATAACATAACATTTACATACAGTCACATACATTGCTTGTGGCCCCACACTAGGATTCCCTGTGTCGTGGGAACCAGAAACAGCGACGTCACAAGCATGTAAACATCCAAGACCTGGGTTTCTTTTTTTTTTGTCCCCAGCCGGGATTCGAACCCGGAACCTAAATAAATAATATTACATGAATATTTCAAGTCTACCTTTGTTCGTCATAGTAACGAGCAAAAGCGAGCAAAAAAATCACGCTTGTTGTATCGGAGCCCCCTAAAATAGTTATTTTATTCTGTATTTTAGTATTTATTGTTATAGCGGCAACAAAAATACATCGCTTGTCCAAAATTCAACTGTCTAACTATCACGGTTCATGAGATACAGCCTGGTGACAGACGGACGGACGGACAGCGGAGTCTAGTATTACCCTATGCGCACACTAGGCGACACGCGACAGCGACATTTCGGCGACTAGACGCGACGACAGGCTACGGCCGTCAATTTTCATATAGGTATTTTCAGAGGCGGAGTCGCGACGACAAGACGCCAGAAGCAAATGACAACGTCGCGTCTGACGCGGCGACTAAACGCGGCGACAAGTCGCCCTGTTTGCGATGGCTCTTAGGGTCCGTTTTACCCTTTGGGTACGTAACCCTAAAACCGAGCCCAGCTTTTATCAAGAGGCTGTAAATACTTAAAATAGGGCCAAGGGAAACATAACTCATCCATCAAACACCCTCGCTGTTAGACTTGCCTAACATCGATAGGACACGCTAGACCAACATAGATAAAAGGCGGCAAACAAGATAAAATCCAGCGGAAAATAGTATTTAGCTACCGAATTCCTTTAGACAAGGTTGCAGATGTGATGGCAAAATGAGAGCTATACGACTAAAACTAAGTAAATACCTAACAATAACTTTCATAAAATTCAATCGCTTGAGTTGAGGACAAAACTTTTTTATTGTTTAGTTTTCTTTTTTATAGATATTGTTTTATCGGGTGCCGTCGATAGATGGCAGTCGTTAAGCCAAGTCAGAGGCCTTAGGGCGGCTTGAAAACTTCGTGGCAACCAGCCACTAGTCTTACAAGCCTCCACCAATCCGGACTTGGGAACCGTGTTGGAGTACGGCCTATTGCCTGGTTCCTATAATATAAGCCTACCGGCTACGATCCGTTCTACCCTACAATTTATTGACGGTTCGTAGGAATTTCGTAGGAATTGTAACCGATCGTAAGCAAAAACGAAGCGTTTTGTGGATATTGGAACCGGGCATTACATCTTTCTCAGGGAAGAGGCTCGTGCGTGCCCCTCGGTGGGGACTAGGTTGATAATGATGATGATGAGATATTGTTTTTTTTACTATTGAAATTATAAAATTTAGTTTGTATTTTTTCAGTTTAGTGTCGACGTTTTATGTCATAATAACATAACATTTACATACAAGCACATACATTGGTTCTGGCCCCACACTAGGATACCCTGTGTCGTGGGAACCAGAAACAGCGACGTCACAAACATGTAAACATCCAAGACCTGGGTTTCTTTTTTTTTTGTCTCCAGCCGGGATTCGAACCCGGGACCTCTCGCATGATAGGCAGATGCACTAACCGCTGCGCCACGGAGGTCGTCAATAAAAAGTGTGCAATAAATAGTAGTTTTTTTTTTTCTTAAAAAGTGAACTTGGTCAACTTGATAGCGTTAACTATAACGTTAACATTTTTTATAACATTTACATACAGGCACATACATTGCTTCTGGCTTCACTAGGATACCCTGCTTAATAACTTGTCCAGGTCCAGGATACTAGAATATCTAGTGCGTGTTGTATTATAATTATGGTCGCCCACCTTATAAACCATTTTGGGTCGGTTTCTGAGTTGATAAATTTTAGTTAGTAGTAGAAGTAAGTTGTTATTAATACTTTCGCAAACAAATCGTTAATTTACGTTTTGTTTGCGAAAGTGAGTGTGATTAATAATTTGATAATGTTTTTTGTTCTAAGATAAAATACTTGCGTTTGAGTCTTGAGTGTGAGACATACTAATGATAACCTCCACACATCAAATCACTTGACCTGATGCCGAACTAGGATACCCTGTGCTAGGGTAACCAGGCAAGGACATTACAAACATGGAAAAACACCCAGACTGCGGCCATTCGTACAAAATGTAAAGCGGCCTCTAGTGAGGATCGAACCCACGACCTCTGTCTTTGTACGTAAGCGGTATAACAGCTAGACCAATCAGGGAGTTAATTTAATTTAATTTTTAACTCTGCCTGCATATAAAATCGATTGAACTTCGATTATTAAAAATTTTGTACACGTCATTTCTGTGTAAAATAAAGAATAATCTATCTAACTCCGTCTGTCTAACTATAGTCCGTTTTTTAATTCGATGCAAAAAAAAAAAATGACGCGGTGGTACCGTTATAAAATATATAGGTTTACTCGGTAGATTTTTTTTACCGTAAATAGAAGACTCGAATCGTGTGACCAAAATCCTTAAGACATCAAAGACATTAAAATTTAATTCCTAATAAGAGCAAAGCTTAAAAATAACACCTACGTAGCACAAACAATTTTTACTTGGAAGTAAAATGGGGTAATTTGGTTTTTGCGTACTAGCAACATTCAGACATTGGATTGTATGGAGATGTCAACGTGACTGTTTTATTTTTTGCATTGAACTTAAAAAACAGACTCTACGAATCAATATTATAATCTTCAAACTTTTACTATCGCAGCTTACATGCTGACACAAAACCTATACTAAATTCCATTAGACAAGGTTAATTAAAAATCCAGCCTCACAAAAATATCGCAAATATCTCACATGCGCTAGTTACAAAATAACCACCAGGCTCGAAGACCTCTCATCTGTTCTAGGCTATTATAATTAGAGGAGTCAAAATAGGCTAGACAAGGTCGCCAGTAAAAAGACTTGTGTTTGGGAAATTATATTTTTATTATGACGTCACAAAGGAAACATAAATGTTTTCACGAGATCTGAATCGCCTAGACTAGACTGGCATACCGAATTACCACTTACACACAAAATGTTTGTGTTATGTTTTAGCATAAGCTATTTACATAACATAACTTGAATTCCAGTGAGTGTGATTTTCTATCGTCATATTTATTTCCTACGGTTTATAAAATCAGAAATCATAAATGCATTTCAACGTAAAGAATTAAATAAGAAAGAATAAACATTCTGTTTGATGAATGTCAATGTATTTATAAATCTCTCGTAGCCCCGGACACCTGAGTGATCTTAAACGATCACGAAAGTTAAGTAACATAGGGTGCGTTCAGTGCATGGATGGGTGACCATTCTATGACTAACGCTAATGGATTTTTTCCGAGCGGTTCCGTGCTCTACAAAGCACGCTAAGCAGTTGGTGCCGGCTGCCGTCGATAGATGGTAGTCGCTAAGCCAAGTCAAAGGCCTTAGGGCGGCTTGAGAACTCTGACAGTAAGAACAACCACTAGTCTTGCAAGCCTCCAGCAATCCAGACTTGGCACCCGTAGTGGAGTATTACCCTATACCTATACGGGCTTTGTCACAAGACAAATATATAAAACACTGGCTAAAAATAAAAAGTGTAGCAAAAAAAAAAACAATAACCTTTTTAGACATCTATGTCTTTTAACCTCCTTGCTGACCCGACTCTTTTTCTTGCCAGCCACCGCCCCCATCGGCCTTCGTGGAGGTGATATCTTCAGGAGAATCCGAGGAAATTGAAAAACGGTACACACCCGAGCTTTTAGGCTCACTGCGTGCTGTCAAGGATGAAGTGCTTCTGTTATACACGGAGCACTCTGCGCGGACCGGCGCCGAGCTGAAGATCTTCCTGCAGGAGATGAGGGGATTTAACAATGAGACGATGGATGGACTGGATATTTACAGAGCTGTAAGTAACTTTTATTGTCTCACTGGAACCAGCTACAGAGAAGTCCGTATAAACATATTACCAGAAAGTTTTTATAGGTGGTTTTGAAAAAAAAAACTACTTTTCTTTTAAGCAAGACGACATCGTGAACTCCATATTTTTTTGTTTTTACAATGCACTTAATGCCAGTGGAGCTGGCTGGGACTGAGTAATGTAAATATAATAAAATTTTAGTAACTAACGATAAAAGTACCCGAAATCGACGTGCGTGCATGTGAATGTCGATGAAGCTAAAGTGATATGTCGGCATCGTGGCCAGTGGCAGTTCTTGGTCTCTGCCTACCCCTCTGGGATACAGGCGTGAACTTATTTATGTATCATTACTAACATAGGAAATGTCACCCTGTTACTAACATTTTATGGGTATTGCCTGACATAAATGAATACATTATATACAAAAAAAACTACATCAGATCAGAACAGGTATTAATTCAGGGAGATGTCATTTAAAAAATTTCCGACTTTAGTCAAATCACAAATACTTTAGAACAAAAATTTCCCTCACAAGTCTATAGCAATCTCATTCCGGCTATCCGTAAATACATATATCCATAACAAACGTATATGTATTATCATCTAAATATATGCATGTCATGTATCACGTATTTATAAGTACCTACTTATCATCTTTAAATCTTGCTACTTGTCAATATATTTTCGATTTTTTTATTTTTTATTTTTGTACATCCGAAAATCCACACCTACCGACTATGTTCTTCCTGCAATTCTCTCCATGCAAAGGTTGTCTGGAAGAGATCGCTCTAAGCGATAAGACCGCCAATTGTGTACCATTTAGACATAAGGAAATTACAATAACTCTGTATTATGGTTGAGCAATAAAGTGTTATCTATCTATCTATCTATCTATCCATAGCAAACACAAGAACAATAGCTGATTATTTATCATTATTTATTGTTGCCCCATATGGTGCAACCGAACACCGGCCTTATTTATGAATCGACTATACTTTAAAATACCCGACTAAACGCTGTATAAAATTGTCTGTGGCAGACTCTACAAGCGAACTCTACGAGTACAACACTCTTTGCAAAAAAGCTTATTAAAAATCAACGATTATTTAGAAGACAAGGATTAATCTGGCATTAAATAGTAATTTAATATTTAAAATCAGAGGATAAATGTGTCTAGTGTTCAACACATCCAAGAGAATACTTTTTAAATTTAAAAGTTTGTAATTTAGGCTAAAACTGTTTTAAAAAGAATAAATGTGGAGTTTCTTTGTTAGTTTCTTCTCATGTAATCTATTAATTGTGAAACTAACAACTACTTTCATAAAGTAAACATTATGTTTATACTATGAATAAAATATTTGA
This sequence comes from Yponomeuta plumbellus, assembly GCA_947310845.1. Classification (NCBI taxonomy): domain Eukaryota; kingdom Metazoa; phylum Arthropoda; class Insecta; order Lepidoptera; family Yponomeutidae; genus Yponomeuta; species Yponomeuta plumbellus. The sequence goes on from OX371200.1 coordinate 21,861,773, forward strand.
TTTTGATTTTTTTTGAAGATGACGTGAACTTTACTGCCTTTGAGGAGTGTGGTTTTAGATAAACATAAACATTTACAAACAGGCACATACATTGCTTCTGGCCCCACACTAGGATACCCTGTGTTGTGGGCACCTGAAACACCGATGGCACCGTTTTTTATTTTTCTCATTTTTAGGGTTCCGTACCCAAAGGGGAAAACGGACCCTATTGCTGACTCCGCTGTCCGTTCGTCCGTCTGTCACCAGGCTGTATCTCATGAACCTTGATTGTTAGACAGGTGAAATTTTCGCAAATGTCAGATAGATAGATTTATAGAATATCTTTATTGTACACTAGTATCGCCAGTGATGTGTTTTGTTGCCGCTATGACAAAAAATACTAAAAAAACAGAATAAAATAAATATTTAAGGGGCCTAATAACTAACGTGTTTTTTTATTATATTGAGTTATATTTTTCACTTTAAAAATAAAGAATTAAATTAAAATAAATATTTACGGGGGGCTCCCATACAACAAACGTATTTTTCCAAATTTTACAATGATACGGAACCCTTCGCGCAAGAGTCCGACTCGCACTTGGCTGTTTTATTTTCTAGTTGTTGTGTGGCATCACTTGCGAAGTAGGTAAGTAGCGACAACTTTGATATAAAGTAAAACTGAGTTTTCACTTTATGCTTCAAACAGATGATCTTATCTGTTTCATTCTTCCTTTTCTTATGGTGTGGTTGTTGTTACACTTTATTGTACAATTAAAAAATAATAATAATTTAACTTAAATAACATGATATTGTGATAAAAATTACGTGCAAAGGCGGACTTATTTCTAACGAAAAATTCTTCCAACCAGCCTAAAAAAAAGAGAGTGAGGTAGGGCAAATTAGTGAAAACACAACTCATTCTATTTAAATATTACTTTGTTTTTACTGTAGTTTTTTTTTTTCTAAAAATAAAAGTTACTTTTTTGTTACACTGTCGAACCCACTTGACCCTACAATTGTGTTTTGGGTGTGTAAGTAAAATCGTTATCTTATCTTACCTTAGCCGTATCAAATACAGAAAGCTCAGCGCATTCAATCCAGACGGGTGATAATCTAGGTTATTGCGTGCCCAGCGTTGCTAAAGCTGCGTCCATACTACGCACGTTTTGCACAATTCTACATTTTGATTTCAATACCGTTTAATAAATTGAATACTGTTCACAATACCTTTATAACATTGTGTCGATAATTAAATAATTAAATATTTACATACAGCCACATACATTGCACTAGGATACCGATTGGCACTGACTGAAAATCAGCGCTGAAGGCTTGTCCTTCAGCATAATGCTGAGTCAGCTGCCATTTATAATAGCAGTGACAAGCCGTGATCTTTATTTTCCTCCTGTTTTCTTCTGATTCTTTGTTTGATACTAATTTTATGGTTTAATTTTTGGATTTATTTTGTTTTGTGGCGTGTGTTTTGTTGTTATAATAAATTTTTCTTCTTCTTCTTCTTCTTCTCTTCTTCATACCGTGAGTCATGGGAGCTAGAAATAGCGACATTACAAACATGTAAACATCAAAGACCTGCCTAGATTCTGCTAATGCCTTGTGGTACAGTGACAGTTGCATGTCTGCGTCGATTTCATTTCATTGCACAAGCAAGTCCGTTCGCACTTCCAAACACGCCGCACAGGCAGGTCCGTACGGGTCCGTACATCGGTATTGGTATGACGGCCCCAACCATTCTCTATGTGCCCGTTTATAAAAGAGGCAGGTTAATACTTGTACCGATGTATGATTCACAATAAATACTCATTTCATTAATTCATTTCATTCAGTACATATAAGTACGGATTACCTGCATTGATCATACCGGTTGAAGTCTTTTTCCTGAGTAGGGTGTGTGTGAGAGAGATGGTATCAGTACGTACGTACTGGCAAACCCACAACGGGAAACCTATTTCTCTTCTCTTCTACAGGTCAGTACTGATACGTGCAGATCTGGCGTTTATAATGAAACAGGGGAATCTATTTTAGTGTCCATCATGTCTTCCAGTTTGTCGGACGACGACGGTTTATTTCTTATTGAAAATTTACAACGTATATGTAAAAAAGAGTACAGTGATATTTATTGGTATTATAGCTCAAAACTGTTTTTCCAAAAAACCACGACTATCAAAATTTCGTTATCTACCTTCATTTTTAAAACGCAAATATTTCACACACCCCCTACTCAGGCAAATACTTCACCCGGTTTGATCAATGCAGGTATTCCGGACCTTTTATAAACGGGCACTTAGATAATGGTTGGGACCGTCATACAAATACCAATCAGTACGGATCCGTACGGACTTGCCGGTACGTATTACCAGTTTCTTTATAGCCGCACCCTAACATTGCGAGGCGTTATGCACTTTATACTTTTTTCAAAGCAAAAAATACTTTCGCAGTTTCTGAAGCTCACGGAAAACTCAGATTTCCCACGCCTAGTTATGTTCTCTCCTTGTGGCCACTTAAGCGCTGCAATAGGTATCTGCTTACGGCTTAACATTGCAATCATATACCTACAGTCAGTATAAACACACCGTACATATTACATGCACTAATACATTAGTATTGAAAACGCATAGCGATTTCTGATATGTAAATGGCTGTGTGGATGCGGTCATCTTTGTTTGCAGTGGTGCAATTTTGTGATAGAATCTAGAGCAGAAGTAAGTAGGGCGTTTCCTAGACAGATAAAGAGCAATTAATTTGTGGACTGGTTCAGGCTAAAGCCACTTTGATACAACCGCGATATCATCAATTTCAATCAGAGCCGGAATGTACAGAGTAGAGTTAAATGAAAATACTTTATATTTATTGCTTTTAAGGGCTCTGCTACATTAGGACGCCACAGCGACGTCACTAGCCTTGTATTCAAGTAGGTAATATAAAAATGTATGGTACCTTTAAGGTAGATACCTATGGTCACGAAGGTTAAACAAAATTGGCGGCGTTCAGTGCCAATCCATGTCCATCCATGATGGGTAGTCACCCATCATGGATGGACATGGATTGGCACTCTGACGTCTGAAAGTCGATCGCTACAGCGTATCCTAGTGAGGGGCCAGAAGCAACGTATGTGCAACTTTAATTTTTATTTTGTAAAAAGTGATTAAATTAAAACACTATGAATCGCTCGTAGCCGGGGCTGCCTGAGTGATCTTGAACGATCACTAAGGTTAAGCAACATACGGCGCGTTCATTCCATGGATGGGTCACCGTCTATGACTAACGCTAGTGGCATTTTTTCTGAGCGATTCCGTGCTTCGCAAGGTACGTTAAGCAGTTGGTGCCGGCTGCCGTCGATAGATGGCAGTCGTTAAGCCAAGTCAGAGGCCTTTAGGGGCGGCTTGAAAACTTCTGACAGTAAGACCAGCCACTAGTCTTACAAGCCTCCACCAATCCGGACTTGGCCCCCGTGGTGGAGTATGGCCTATACCTTCCTCAGGGAAGAGACCCGTGCCCCTCGGTGGGGATATAATGGGTTGGTGATGATGATGATGACTATGTAAAAGATTGTCACTTCTGAGCGGAAGTCTGGTTACCCATAATACAGAGTATTCTAGTTTGGGGACCAGGCACTATCTTCGTACACATTTATGACAATAAAGTTATTGGTTTTTTTATTTCATTTTTTTTATCTCTTGTTTCTTGTGTGTAATAAAGAATATTCTTATTCTTCTTACATTTGGTGGAGGCGCCTATTCAAAATAAGTCGCTACCGGATCTAAATTATAAGAGGCCAGTACATTATACAAATTCTGCTTACACCGTCTTATTATGGACTTAGCACTCTAGGTAGCCATAACACGGCAGGCCTCTTGAATTCGAGAATGCTTGTCTTTGTCAGCACCTTTTAAATTAGAGTCTGCATTCAAAACACAGGTCGACTGCCTCGTAGGTCTAGCTGTTAAGGCGCTTACCGAAGGCAGAGGTCGTGAGTTCGATTCCCAATAGGGGCCGCTGTACATTTGTACAAATGGCCTAAGTTTGGGTGTTTTTCCATGTTTGTAGTGTCCTTGCCTGGTTACCATAGCACAGGGTGTCCTAGTTTGTGACCAGGTCAAGTGATTGTGTTGTGTGGAAGTTATTATTGTTTGGCCAACGACAACGTAAATGATTAACGTAGTTAATTTAGCCGCCATTATGGGCAAGATAAAAATAACCAAAAACCGTCGTGCGTGCATGCAACGACTAACTGATGTTGATGAAGAGAAGATGTATGTCAGAATCGTGGCAAGAGACACATCCTGGTCTCTGCCTATCCCTTCAGGACACAGGTGTGAGCTTATGTAATGTACTTATAGCAATATGCGTAAAACAAACTATATGTGAACGTCCGTCCATGCACTATAAATGTTAAAGTTGTATCGACGACCTCTGTGGCGCAGTGGTTACTGCATCTGCCTACCATGCGAGAGGTCCCGGGTTCGAATCCCGGCTGGGGACAAAAAAGAATGAAACCCAGGCCTTGGATGTGTACATGTTTGTGACGTCGCTGTTGCTGGATACCACGACACAGGGTATCCTAGTGTGGGGCCAGAAGCAATGTATGTGCCTGTATGTAAATGATATATGTTATGCTATGAAAATGTTTGGATGTTTGTTAGGCAATCACGTAATAACGGCTGAACGGAATTACATAAAACTTGGCGTACAGATAGACAAAAAAATTTATTGATGCATAAGATATTTTATAGTCTATGAGTGTTTTTTTTTGTGTATTATTTTCTTTGTTTCTGTAATTTCTCTGTTGGTTTTCACTTGTGTATACAGTATGTTCAATGCTTCGTTGCCCTAGTTTTTGGGAGGCCTGGCATCCTAAGATACAGATCTTTGATCTACTTTAGGACCAAGTCTTTCTACAAATTACTTCTTTTGTGCCATATTGTATCACAACTATTGCACCTTTTTTGTGGATAGAGAAATAACATTTACTTGTATTATTTGTACTTGATACCCCAGTAATCCTGCGCAAGCGAAGTCGCGGGTACCAGCTAGTGAGTTCGTAACTCTTAGTGCCCTGCCTCTTTCAGACTCCATAGCGACGCCGCTATCTACGTTTTTAGGCAGTTTATATTGAAAGGCGACGTTACCAAACCGTCGTCAAGTGAGTTAGATACCATCAGCATCGACCCATCACGTCTGCACCGAGGGGCACGGGTCTCTTCCCTCAGGAAGGTATAGGCCATACTCCACCACGTGGGCCTAGTCCGGATTGGTGGAGGATTGTAAGTGTAAGACTATTAGTGTCTGGTCTCGCTCCGGACCATTAGATACAAGTCTTTTTATAGATCCTAGTTCATTATTGATCCAATTCCCATTTCACTCAATATCCGTTTCAACCAAACGTGCCTTGCGAAGCACGGAACCGCTCGAAAAAATGCAAGTAGCGTTAGTCATACGAGCGATTCATAGTGTTTTAATTTAATCACTTTTTACAAAATAAAAATTAAAGTTGCACATACGTTGCTTCTGGCCCCTCACTAGGATACGCTGTAGCGATCGACTTTAATTTATAGATCTAACTAGCCGGCAAACGTTGTTTTGCAAGATATGGCCATGAAAAATAGATAACAACCTATTCTCAGACCTACCAAATATACATATAAAATTTCATCAAAGTATGCGTACTAACATTGTGACCTGAGAATTTTATATATTAGATTAAGATTAATTACTTGTGGGGCAAATATACTACTTTTATTTTATCTTTTTCGTCGAGCGTAGCCTAGCCTGGGATCGACTTACACCTAAACAAACACGTAGCGATTAACTTCTAATAATTCCCAATCATCCCAGATGGCTGTGCCGGCCAGCTACTATAAAGAGGAATCGCTACAATACAATACAGTCTGCTCTCTCAATATTTATTTATATTTTTGGACTTAAATTAACATCAAATTATTTATTAAATCATCTCAACATATGTAACTTGTGACTATTTCTAAGAAACTAAGTACAAAATAATATATTAGAAAGCTAGAGGCACAGAAAATAAACATTCACAAAAGCATCGCTCACAAGATCAAATGAATAAACTAGATACTTACCCCCAGCTGCCTGAGTGATCTTAAGCGATCACGAAGGTTAAGCAACATACGATGCGTTCAGTGCATGGATGGGTGACAGTCTATGACTAACGCTATTATAGTGGCATTTTTCCGAGCGGCTCCGTGCTGCGCAAGGCACGTTAAGCAGTTGGTGCCGGCTGCCGTCAATAGATGGCAGTCGTTAAGCCATTACTTACTGCGCTGGCTGAGCGACCCGAAATGTGTCTCGGACATAATATAATAATAATAATAATAAACGTTTATTTCGGATAAAACAGTGATCCATAGTGCTGTTAGTAGCCTTAAAAACTGAAACTAAACTAAAAGTAAAAACTATGTTAGTAGGCTTAATAGGTATCTTAATTCTACTTTATTTTAAAAACACGTTCTTTTAAAACCATTTGGACAGCCTACACGTAATAAAAATAAGTTAAACTATTTTCATCACATGCAAGCCATCCAAATGGTTCCATATTGGACAGTCCGGCCTGTCCGCCAATACCTGTAGGAGGCCGTTGGCACTGCCTCGGACGCGGCCTAGCAGGGACGCCGCACGCTTGCGCATTATGGCATGAAAGCCGTCCGTGCGGGCCTCCGCGAACATGCCCGAGGCACTGCAGTACCGAGGCAGCCCCAACAGCATCCTAAAGATATTGTTGTATTGTACGCGGAGAGCGCTGAGCGCCCTCTGAGTACAGCTGGCCCACAGGCTGCACGTGTAAAAAGATTGACAGTACGACTTAAAAAGCGTTATCTTCACTTCGTTAGTACAGCGTGTGAACCTGCGAGCCAGCATGTTCCCCCGAACGGCCAGCGCTCTCCGTTCCCTTTCGATGTCGAGGTCATCTGAAAGGTCCTCGGAGACCCAGTGACCGAGGTACTTAAAATGCTGGACCCTTTTTAGGACCGTCCCATTTAGGTATACAGAAGGCACTATGGCCACCTTTTGTTTACGTGGTTGGAAAACCAGCATTTCACTCTTTTTAGAGTTGTACCTCAGCCCATGTGACTCCGCATATTCCTCACACAGTTTCAGGAGCCTCCTAAGGCCACTGATTGATGGGCTCAGCAGCACCATGTCATCGGCGTAACTAATGTTATTAATCATTTTACCATCAATAGAGCACCCAGCTACAGTGCCGCTGAGCCCCTCAATCAGCTTATTTACATATATATTAAAGAGGCGAGGAGAGGTTAAGCCTCCCTGCCTCACACCGCATCTCAGCCTATATTCATCAGAGTCCACCCCCGACCATCTCACCACATTGACTTGATTGTTATACCAATAATCAAGAACTCGTACGAGCTCCTCTGGCAGGTCAGTTTCCGTCCTCAATTTCTGCCACAGCAACTCATACGACACTAAGTCAAAAGCCTTAGATAAGTCCAAGAAACACGCGTACACTGGCGTCTTCCTGTCGGTATAGTATCGGACTGTCTGCTTGAGACACAGAATCGCTGTTTCTGTGGATAGGCCAGCTCTGAATCCGAACTGTGCATCGTGTAGCTTGCAGTGTTTAGCGAGATGTTGATCAATCAGACAGTCCAACACCTTAGCTACAGTAGTCGCCAGTGAGATTGGCCTGTAATTGGACCCATCAGACTGGTCACCTGTCTTGTTCTTGATTATTGGCACCACAATAGTACGTAAGCACTCCTTGGGCAAATAACAGTGCCTGACACAAAACGTATAAAACATTGCCAACACCCTTGGCAAGTGCACACCAGCATGCTTGAGATGTTCTACGCTAATACTGTCGAATCCTGGTGATTTCCCCTTTGTCATTTTACTTATTACACGCGCCACCTCCGCAGCAGTAAAACGGAGGAGAGGCGGAGAGGCATTACTCGGATAAATAGTCGGCGAGTGTAACGGTAGCTTAGGCGTAGGTAACAGGGTTGGGTCTATTCTAAAGTTCTCCATAAACAAGTTGGCTATTTCAGTCTTACATGTTTTACCCTCGACGTTTAGAGGCGAACAGGGTCTAGGACTAAGCTTAGATGTATGTTTCCAAAAATTTTTGAAATCTTTCGTAGCGTGATTCTCCGCTATAATGTCCATTTTAATTTTTTCGGCATTCTGCTGGCACCATCTAAGCTTAGCCTTGAAGATGCTTCTCGACTCATTCATAGCATTGTACAAAGGCCCTACTGCGGGCTTACCATGCGACATCCATATTTGAAAATGGATCCTAGCATTTTTATGTGCAGTCTGAACATGCTTATTCCATCCCACAATGTTTCTCCTTCTATTAGAAGACCTTCTCTCGCAACTTTCGATGGCCGCTTCACTCAGTATGAAAACAATCTTACTGTACATTTCATCGATAATACGCCTATGGTCAATATCATAACACTCCCTATCGCAGCATAAAGAAAGTCCCGAGGGAAAGTCTATTTCTCTAAGTTTTTCATTGCATAAAAAGTGAAATTGATCAATTTGTGCATTGTCCCTTTCTCCCCATAGCACCTTATTACATAGTGTATTTTGAGATACACATTGTGGGATAAGGACATTCAGATTACAACATATCCGTAGCGCTAAATGGTCGGACCACGCAACATCGTGTAACACACGCACATCAACCACCGATCTCTTCGCGTCTTCCGTCACAAGGCAGTGGTCCAACCATCGGGTACATCCGTGCGCGTCGCTAATAAATGTAAAAGCATTGTTCAATCTTTCCATGTCCACACAAGTCCACTGATTTTCACCACAAAATTCTAAAAGCTCCTTACAAAAAAGTTCACCCGGGTGGGCGTTGTAGTCACCTAACATGTACACTGAACTTACTTCCGAGCTTTGCACTATAGCGTACATCTCTCCTAGGCACTCTGTAAACTCCACTAGATTTTCAAAGTTATCAGTAGGCATATATACCGAAAACACGATGAAGGACCGATCACTCAGCGTCACTTTAATGCCTGTTAGCCGTTTACTGTTGCACTCAACCACAGTTACTGATTCAAACGCACTTATCCGCCACAGCAGAGCAACACCACCATAGGGCCTACCACGGATAACACCTGCCGACGTATCGATGGCGGACTTGCCAGTGTACCCGAAGTCCGGACTGATAACTCCCAGAACGGCTATGTCATGCGGAAAAAGCCAAGTCTCTTGAAGAGCGATAATATCGGCATCACTGCACAGCGTTCTTATATAATCCATCGAGCGGGTAACGGATTTACAGTTATAGCTGATGAAATTACTCCTCCCCGACATCACGATTGTTTTTATAATTTTGGTTACTGATTAAGGGGTCTGCAATTTCCGCAGATATTGTGGTTTGTGTTCTTAGTCTAAAGTTGATAAAACGCCGAAAAGAAATTCCCTCCGGCCAGATGGAACTATCCATAAACAGGTGCAGTTTGTGTCGTGGTACTAAAACCTTGTACGCATTATAGTCCTTTTGTCGCTTCATATAGATTTTTTCCAGCGTCACCATCACCTGCGTTTTCTCTTTTATGTGTTCAATAATATCCGCCGGTAAGGTCTCCTTATCTACGTTGTTAATGAAGAGCGGCAGTCTAATATCAGCAGCCTTAAACTTTGATTCAGAAGTTGTAGTCGCCGTCCCTTTTCTTCCGATAAATCTCTCCTTAGACTGTTTACGTCTTATAGTTATCCAATCGCTTTCTCTCTCACAATTTTGGGAATTGCTGGGGTCCGTATTTTTATCCATCTGAGCAAAAGAAGCCACTATCTGTTTGTAGTTATTATTCGATGACGCGTCGCCTGTCTCCACTACCGGTATCGGCTCTTTACACTCGTCATTCGAAGCTCGCGAAACCTCCGTGCGCCTCACGCTTTTGTTAGGCTGCGCTGGCGCAGATAGCAAACCGGATTGCGAAACCGCGGTAGGGGCCTCCACGCGCATAATATTATGCGACGGCGGAAACGAGATGTGACATAAGAAGTCACCACTTGTGTCTGTCCTGACCTGCCAATCGCTCGCCCGAAGCTCAGGCAGCTCCTTGGCCACTTCCTCCTTCCAGCGATATCTTGGGCGGCCAACATAAACATTTACACACAGACACATACATTGCTTCAGCCCCCACACTAGGATACCTTTGTATCGTGGGAACCAAAAACCACGACATCACAAACATGGATTACCAGTTACGATTCGAACCCGGGACCTCTCATAGGTAAGCGCTAACCGCTGCGCCACGGAAATCGTCAAAGTAGTTTTAGAGTTACAGAGGCCACAGAGTTTTTTTGCTACTTTGAATCGTAACTTTGATTCAGAATCAAAATACTCACAAGGTCGATGGCAAAACATTGACACGCGACAGTTCTTCCCGGAATAAAAAGGGACAGGCTATTTTTATCCCTGATTCACGCGCGTATTACATAAAAACATTACCACATGTCTTCTACGGGATGTTTACCTATCGACTCTTTATTGACTCGGCGCCGATTATTTTGTCAGGAAAACTGATCGCAGGTTAAATAACATAACAGAACATTTTACGTACAGTCACATACATTGCTTCTGGCCCCACAGTAGGGTACCCTGTGTCGTGGGAACCAGAAACAGCGACGTCACAAACATGTAAACATCCAAGACCTGGGTTTTTTTTCGTCCCCAGCCGGGATTCGAACCCGGGACCTCTCGCATGGTAGGCAGATGCGCTAACCGCTGCACCACAGAGGTCGTCAAATATTATCAAAACAAATAGAATATTTTTAATCACAATAAAAACAAAATATGTACCTACTTTATAAACGTCAAATTTGTTAGTTTCACAATTAATTGTTTATTTGGAGAAGAATCTAACATTTATTCTTTTCAAAACAGTTATAGCTTTATTTACAAAGACATAATTATTATTGTCCTCTAAAAATCTTTATTTTGTAAAGCCTCTTGTAAAGCATTAGTTAAACTTATCGAAAAAGAAAAAAAATTAAAACATTAAAATTGTCACAGACACACAATGAAGTACGTAACAAACGAAAGAGAAAGAAACATAAACGTTTATTGCACCAACAGCCACATACAGCAGAAATACGAAATACAAACGAGAAGAAAACATACATAAAGAAATAAATTTATACTGTTTTGTCGCGGTGTGTAACTGCTGCTGCAAAAGGCAGCTGACTCAGCATAAAGCTGAGGGTGTAGCCCCTCAGCGTTTTTTTTTAGTCAGTGCCTAAATGTCTATGAATCTAGGCCCTGGCCTCAGGCTGACATGACTGAAGTTAAAGTCATCGTTATCGCATAATGCCCAGTTTCTGAATTGAGAATTTCGCTAAGAAACTACTCAACTGAGAAAGGACAATGCCCAAAAATGTATGAAACCTGGGACCACTCTCCAATAGCAATAAGATATATGTCGTTGCATAGGTGTTTTCAATAGGGACAACAATTGTTAACACATTTTTGTTGTAAAATTGTCCATTCGGAGTTATGAGACTTCAAAGTTCAGAAATAAAAACACAAAAAAAGCCTTTTTTGGAGAGGAAAATGTTAGCTTTGTTGGTACTGACTGTTATGTACAAAGACTGTTGGACTGTCTGTTTGGAGTTATGCTACTTTTAAGTTCAGATATAAAAAAAGAGGGAAAAATAATAAAAACACAAAAATATTTCATTATTTATTCTTCAATCATATTTTATCATCAAGGGTTATCTATAATGTCATCATTTAAGTGTATTGCTGGTGTGTATTAAATCCTGCATGAATTGCATACCCTAAATACCATATAATGGAAATTATGTGTACACATCGTGGGTTAAGAACCAGAGTAGCGAAAGGGCAAAAATTGTAAAAAATTTTTTTCGCCATTCGCTTTAAATCCTTCGTATTTTTATGTGCCAAAAAACTGGATCGATATTGTGAGTCGATTGCTTAGTACAAAAAAAAACGTATCCAAAAAAATGATTTTTGTATACTGCCAAAATGAAGTTTGTCTGCTTGTAATAATTTTGACTTTTTTTCAATTTTTGCCTTTATGCTACACGACATGTGCCCATCTTTTGCCGTTCTGATAGGCATGTACAATAATGTTCGATGACCTCTGTGGCGCAGTGGTTAGTGCATCTGCCTACCATGCGAGAGGTCCCGGGTTCAAATCCCGGCTGGGGACGAAAAAAAAGAAACCCAGGTCTTGGATGTTTACATGTTTGTGACCTCGCTGTTTCTGGTAACGATAGTAAGTCCTTCGTCTCACATAACGATAGTAAGTCCTTCGTCTCACATAACGATAGTAAGTCCTTCGTCTCACATGACGTGATTGAATGTGGCTACGCAAAAGCCACACATTTTCCAGAATACTGTAGTCAGGCAGATCGTCTAACCGATGTTGCTGATATCTTCCGCGATAGAAGGTTCGCCGACACATAACACAGTTGGGACGATTTTCCATCACAATTACCTGATCGAGATGCAATTCAAAAGTCCAGTATGATATTATTATTAATTATTTAGTGCACAATAAAAGTGAACAAAAGGTGGATTTAATGCTTATGCCATTAAGTCATAGCGAAATTCAATAAACAGAGAGCAAAGATATCAGTGTCCAATATCAATGCCAGGTGAAAAAGTCTCAAGATAGAATCGAGTGAAAAAGAATAGAACGGAACGATAACTCGCAAACATTAGGAAATTTTTTATTTATTTATTTATTTTGCCAAAAAACTTAGAGCTAACATTACAGGGGATCCCTATTGCGTTAACCAGTTTCATAGTTAATATAAAACTTAATCTTATAAAACTTCTGAGAGAGCGCTCAAATGTAACTAGAGATTAATCTACGATTTATTCAAAATACCGGCACGTGATTGGCTGAAATTAGCTGGTTATGAACGACTGATACATCATAACCAGGCTGGTCAGACCAGCGCTCCACCAGCGCGCCGCCGTGCGCACTCCTGTCACCGATTTTAAAAGAGGGGAGGGTCTCCGTGGCTACCTGTTCGCGTACGCGGGTTGGTACATTGTCTCAGCGAGATATAAGAATATGTGTATAAAAATATTAAACATACTTATACTTGAAAAATTGATTTTAAAATATTTTTCTTCAGTAATAAAAAGTCAGTAATAACTCAAAACGGACAATTTTGACAACAAAGCTGTCATAACAATTATTGTTCCAATTAAAAAGACCTATCCAATGACGTATATCTTATTGCTATTGGAGGGTGGTCCCAATTTGGGCATTGTCCTTTGATGTTTTGTCAAATTTCTCAAAAAAGAGCGTGACACAACGTTACTTAAGTATTTACTTAAATGTGAGTGGTTGACCAAAAAGGGACCTGGAGGGATTGGAAACCGTTATTTTTTTTATTAGAATTTTTTAATCTTTGGTATTTTAGCTTTGTTTTAGTCCAACCAGAATATTTTTAGGTGCCGTAGTTATTTTTTTATGATTTTTTTTGTGAGCCGAGCCGAGTCAAAACCTGTCTATACACGAAACTTCAAACGCGATTTTTTCGAAATCAATTATTTTCCCTTGAGGTCCCTTTTTGGTCAACCACTCACAAATAGTTAGTAGGCGGTTTCAGAAATTCAGTTCAAATTCAAAGAAATTCAATTCAGAAATCGGCCCTTAAGCTGCCAAAACTCTAATTTCTAAAATTTCGTTTTTAAAACTGAGAATTACCCAATTAAGAACTGATATTGGTACACTTTTATCGTTTTTAAACCACGCTGTAGTGTCTGCGGAACAGCCCTGTCAATCTTGAAGCATTAGCGATGGAGATTGCAATTGGCATGTGCGTACCGTGTGTCTTGAGTCCAAGCCAGCAGCCTAGGGTGACCACGAGCCTGGGAAAGTTGCGGGCGGAAGTAGGTACACTTTCAAACGGTACTGTGAGAGAAGACTTGAGATGCAAGAGCGTTAGTTGCTAAAAATAGAAAAAAGGGAGGTCCCAATAATATGTGTCAAATATCCACAACATTTTGAAAAAGAAAAACTTTTTTTTTTTCAGTTTCAATATTTACAGGGTTTGAACTTAATTTTCCATTTTATCTGCAGCAATCTGCGGTTCATAACTATTTTAGAAGTTTTTAAAAAAAAAAACGGGTCGTGGCAAGTAGTTTGCCCTAATCTCTGGCTTCTCTCTATGGTACAGGGAATTAGCAAGCATATTAAAAACACGCCAATAATCCGCAAAAGGAGTGTAATTAGTAATTAGTAATTAGTCTGTAGTAAAGATTTCTTTTCGCCAAAGATCATTTACAATGCATTTGACAATAAAAATAAGACAACTTATTTGTTTTATTACACATATTTTCTTCATTTAATTGTATTAGGACTACCAACAAGATTTATACGTCCACCAACACATTCACAATATACCAAAAATCTAACAATAAGCTATAAGGCAGCCATAATATGCATCCAGATGTATATAATAATAAAATCTTATCTTCTTTCTTTTTGGAAGTTGGGTAAAAAAACAACAGTTAAAATAATACGTATAAAGTAAATAAAATAGAAACTTTAAAAAAAGCATAAACCTAAGTATAACATATTAAAATTCTGTATGTGGATCCCATATAGTCAAAATGCCCATGTTCGTTTCTTGGTTTTTTCCGCGACCTCTTGACGTATGGTGACCCTACACGACGCATCTATTGTGAACTACAGCTGTGCGCATGCGACCTTAACTTGCATCGATAGCGTTCAGGGTCTATTGTTAATATTACAAGCTTATCTCTAATTACTATTTGTTTACTATCAACATAGGTAATCTTTTCGTAATAAGGAAGGGGCTTTTCCAATAATCATTTTAGAAACCATTTATAAAGTACACAGAAACTTGGATGAAACTTTTGCGAAACTGAAACACATAATTTTCGCATCCAAAATACCTCCAATATCTCATCGGTTCTAAGATCATGAACACTAAATTATAGTAATTTATAAATAAGCCATATTTAAGTGTGTGACTTAAGCTATGTCCAGCAGTGGACTAATATAGCCTGATGATGATGATGATGAAGTGTGTGATAATTCTGAAGCAAAACAACATAAAATATGCAAGAGATCGAAGCGAAGCAATGGATTCCCCCATTTACAAAAAAATAACTCTGAGTAAATTAGAGCGACAATGTAAAAATAAATATTTAAAGTAAGGTACCTAAGGTGCTTTCCTACTAGGGCAGAGGTTGTGGGTTCGATTCCCACTGGGGGCCGCCGTACAAAACCGTACAAAATGCCGTACAAATGGCCTCAGTCTGGGTGTCTTCCATGTTTGTGATGTCTTTGCCTGGTTAGCACAGCACAAAGTATCCTAGTTTGGGACCAGATCAAGTGATTCTGTGGTGTGGAAGTTATTATTATTTTTATGTATTAAAAAAAATGTTCTTAAGTAAAAAAATACGTTCATTGTTTATTTGTATGAGGTTTTAGTCTTATATACAAAATAAAATAAATTAAACACAATTTTACTGTAATCTTATTACGAGGCAACTTCCCCACGGTGGATTTTGTGAAACTCATATCCCATAAAATACCTTCTGTTATAACTATTTTGCATGCCTAGTTACACTTAGGTCGTGTAGTACGCAGAGTAACCATGCATATCAATCAATAAAACATATAATTTATTAAACTACTTACATAAACATGGAAATTAATTATGTAGGAGCTTACGAGCTTAGTTTTTCCTCTCTGCAGTCATTCGTTGATCTGAATTTGCCGACCCAACAAAATCCGTATTTCATGACCAATAAACATAAGGATGAACATTTACATACAGGCACATACATTGCTTCTGGCCGCACACTAGGATACCCTGTGTCGTGGGTACCAGAAACAGCGACGTCACAAACATGTAAACAACCAAGACCTGGACATCGATTTTGTTAGTGCATTATAATACGATGACAGATACACGGCCGGGTCACGTGGCGTGTTTTTTCATACCATTGACGCCTAGATTGTTTAATTTGCGTGCGTGCGTAGACTTGAAGCGGCAATGAAACTAAATCGCCATGACCATGCAGTTGTCATTGTACTACAATGCGTTAACAGAATCTAGGTCCTGAAATGTGTTCTCTTTGTTAATAAATCCCCTATTAGGTCGAAGTATGTCCGCATATCGCTCGTAGCCTGGGCTGCCTGAGTGATCTTAAACGATCACTAAGGTTAAGAAACATACGGCGCGTTCTGTCAATGGATGGGTGACCGTCTTTTCCGAGCTATTCCGTGCTTCGCAAGGCACGTTAAGCAGTTGGTGCCAGCTGCCGTCGATAGATGACAGTCGTTAAGCCAAGTCAGAGGCCTTAAGGCGGCTTGAAAACTTCTGACAGTAAGACCAGCCACTAGTCTTACAAGCCTCCACCAATCCGGACTTGGCCCCTGTGGTGGAGTATGGCCTATACCTTCCTTAGGGAAGAGACCCGTGCCCTTCGGTGGGGACATAATGGGTTGATGATGATGATGTCCGCATATCATCAACATCATCAGCCCCTCGCTGCCCACTGCAGGGTATAGGCCTTTTCCCCCGAATGCCATTTCACACGGTCTTTCGCACATGGCGTCCCTTTAAAAAAACGCTTTATTAAAAACATTTTTGAAATTCATTTTAACTCGGTCTTTTCCTTAACGAAAGGCTATTTAAACTACATTTCAGGTAAACTGCATCTTTAATATTCATCTAATTTAAAGGGTCAACATAATAATAAAATCGTCCTTCCCTGTCGAGAGTCAAAAGGCAGGGTTTCAATGCAGATTCATTGTAACAAAAGTTCCTGATGATTACTTACTTGTGATTTAATACAACGCTTGGGTGGAGACGCAGTAAAGGGTGCGCTTCACAAAACACTGCATCACCTTTATTCTCGATGCTTTTATTAGTTCATGCAATGAACTAATTTATTATAGTTGCCATTTACTGTAATGTAGGTATTTAAGCGCTAGCAGTTGGATAGGACGTATGTATGATAAAGATAAAGATATTTATTTGTCAAACATGAGTTTTGAAGATGATGGTACATATTTGCATATTTGTGCTGCATGCTTTGCCATTATAGACGTACAAATTAATAGCTAAATTAGATGATCATGCTTTCAAACAAAGTATTTAAATGTCATAAGTATTAAACACAATTACAGCAAGTTTAAAATGTCAGGGAAAATTAAAAATAAAATAAACAATATCAGTAGTAATGTCAGATTTACGTCTGCGACGTTTCAAGTTATCTTTCGGTCAAGAATTCCGTTACATTGTAGTTACTTACGACTGAGATCTGTTTAAAGATGTCTGGATTTGATTTGACGAACAGAGCTACTTCTAAGATGTATAACGCCGGTAGAGACAAGATATTGTATTTTTTAAAATATGGCTTACAACTATTACTAGGCTTTAATCTAAACATGGCTCGTATGCATCCTTTTTGTGCTTTGAATGCCGTCTCTCTGTCCGTAAAGTTACCCCAAAATATTAAGCCGTATCGCAGCACTGAAGCTTGGTTTGAAAACGTCATTCATATAGTTTATCCAAAAAAAGTAGAAATTAAAGAGTATGGTTTTGCTCAGCATTTTTGTCTGCGTTTGCTAACAGCTTGCACTATCAAGTATTATATAAATTAAAACCTTGAGCCCTTACATAAAATAAGGTATTTATTGTACTTCAATCAAAAGTGAAGTTAACTACTTGTTTCATCTAAATATCTAAACATTTAATATATTAAATTATGGTAAATATTTAGATATTTAAATGAAAATGATACTTCACTTCCGGTTTATTGTATTTTTGGACAAACTATACCTATCTCAAGAGTCTAGACTGTACCATAGAGGCAGATAGTTTGTTGTTTGTTAATGACTGCCGTTGTGGTGGCAGTACCTGCTTCAAGTAGAGTGATGACTTTGTTAAACAACACACTCATTCATTTTCAATCAATCATCCATTCGTTACCAATACCATATCCTTCACCTTCATAGTTCACGTAATAGTTCATAGCATATTATTATAATAATTTTATATTATTTATTAGTTTGTGTCACTGATATGATAAAGTAAGGTCCTTAAATCAATAGCATGCCGATCCAAAAAAAAAAAAATAACTCGTTCATCGTAGCCAATAGACGTAATTGTTAGTCATTGCTTTAACAACTCATTCATTCAATGTCAATTGCAGGTCAAAAGATATGACAGCTCTCAAGACACGTGAGCCAAAGAGCTGTTAGGTTATTAAAATCAGCTGAAAAGAACTACTTCTTTCGAAAAAAATTAACAAAATCACTCATTTCTTTCAATGAAGCGTTGACGCACGTCTGCTTTAGTGACTCTAACATCTCATTGGTTTAATGGAACCGTTTTCCCTGATCGAATGACAATACACTGAGAGATTTAGTCATAGCTCGGTCATAAGTGCGACATTTTATAGGTTGTATAGTAATAAATTAAATGCATTTACGCATTAGCCAGATGCATTATGCATTGTGATTGGCTCAAAGAGGTGTGTCAGTGCCATGACAAATTAAATGGCATACCTGATTTAATTGATACAAGATTGAAAGATTGGTCTTGCGGTATCACGTGTGATCTTCCCGGAGGTCGTGGTTTCGATTCCCAATTTTTATGCATACACAACGTCTTTGCATGATTACCGATAGTATGGTAATATGGTATCCTAGTTTGGAAAAATAGCAACAATATTTCGTGGAATAATTAAGATCGAAGGTGCTACGTAAAACTACTTAAAAAGCTTTAACAACCCTTCTTATATAGTTTTCAGATTTTTTCCTGTGCTTGTAGTGTAAGAAGATATTACATGAGAAATTTCACATTTCTAGGTCAACGGAAAGTAGTAAATACGAATTATGATTCTATCGAGTGTCGAAATATACGTTTTTTGCGGTATAAAAAAAGCTTAAAAAGTGAATGTACTAACCATTTGCCCATGCGATTATTATAACAAACAATTATTAAATAAAAAATTGAATGTCATTTCTATAACTATAAAACAGAATGTATACTTAATTAACGTCAGCGTTAACCTTGAACCCGTTCCGCCCCATCTGTGACCAAGCGTGAAGGTATGTGAAACGTCCGACTGTGAGAGATACGTTTTTCAGCGCCAATGTCGCTCAATATCATCGCAGTGCCGCGCAAAATGAACCTTGACAGTGACAGCAAAGATGGTTGGGGCCACGAAAACAGCGACTCTTTAGTGTTATAACACACCAACGCGGTGGCGGTCCATATAAATAAGGTACTACTGCCACAAATTATGTTTTTATGGATCACATTCGATCAATATCAACATAAAAATTTACATACAGGCACATACATAGCTTCTGGCCCCACACTAGGATACCCTGCGGCGTGGGAACCAAAAACAGCGACATCACAAACATGTAAACATCCAAGACCTGAGGTTTTTTTGTCTCCAGCCGGGGTTCGAAGGGACGGAGGCCGGGACCTTTCGCATGGTAAGCAGATGCGCTAACCGCTGCGCCACAGAGGTCGTTTTATTTATTTATTTATTAGACACAACCAACAGATGTTAGATACATCACTTAAAATAACATTGTGTTGTGTATGTTCTAGTCTAACATCCAATTACAGGTGTGCAACAACTCTCTTGACTTGAAGTAAATCATTTCTGAAATAACATGTAAAAAACAATATTTTTTTAAATTAAACTTTTTCAAACGCTTTTTAAACTTATTTAAACACTTTATCTTAAAACTAAGTAACTATGTTGAGTTGAAATGAGTTATGAGTCGTTTATCGAGTTTATCGTAGTCGTCGGATATAGTTTTGGATAAAGGTAGTTGAATTATCAATCGTAAAACCAGATGCTGTTGTCGGGTTTCACGTCATTCTTTGCACGTTCAATAATTATAAACCAAGCCCCTTTATTTAATTTTGTGTTTCGTTCCTTGCAATGAAAAATATGATTATGCTTTCAAGACAAAACGTCGATTTCCTGGCCCCACATTCACATGAGATCACCCTCGTCCGCGCACCTCTTTGCCGATATTTACAAGCTATAGATGACGTCGCACGGCCGCTGCCCGATCTTGGTGTTTCCTCTGTCTATGTTTACGGGCGTGACGAATCAGAATAGGGCTGCCAGTCCCAAAAGTACGATGGCAAAGAAAGCCTACATTTTGAACGAAAAGAAGGAGAGAACAGGTTTTAAAGTGTAGCTCCGTATTGCGACGAAATATTAATTAGCTAATGTTTTGACTTTTCAATTTATGGCAATCATGGAATCTTATCAAATGCCAAGGCTCTGATCTATAATTCAGATGAAAATTGTTTTAGAAAGGATGGTCAGAGTAAAGTTATTTTTCTCGTTGCTTTTCGTCACTTTGCGCAATGAAACGCGGGAGACCAAACAGGCGATGGTAAGATGATAATTATAATAAAACCGGCCAAGTGCGAGTCGAACTCGCACAGGGTTCCGTTATCTATAAAAATTGCAAAAAAAACATGTCTGTTATATGGGAGCTCCCTTAAATATTTATTTTATTCAGTTTTTTTGTATTTTTTGTTTCAACGGCAACAGAAATACATCAATTGTAAAAGTGTGTGATTCATGTGTGTGACTATCACAGTTCATGAGATACAGCCTGGTGACAGACGGACGAACGGACGGACGTCTCAGTAATAGGGTTCGTTTTACACTTTGAGTTCGGAACTCTAAAAATTACAGTAGGGCCAAATTGGCGAAGGGTTGCAGCTGACAGATACCAGTGGAAGTCATTGGAGGAGGCCTATGACAAGAGACACACTAAAATAGGTACATTTATTTAATTTTTAACTTTGAGATATGATAAGACATAATAATTTAACTGTACAATTTATTCTGTTATTTATCTTAGAAATGTCCTCTAATCTCAAGGTAAAGGGCTCCTTTATTTAATTTATTTGGCCACACACAACCGTAAAAAGCATTTGAAGAAGACGAAAAAAAAAAATTTAATTGCCAAGTGAATCCGAACTTCTGACAACCCTAAATGCGGATGTTCGTAATGGGTTGGTGGAGCGCTGCAGCTGGCATTTGGATTTTCATACCTATACTAGCTGACACTATACATTGCTTTCATAGATTATGCTAAAGCGTTTGACACGATCTCTCATGACGCTATTTGTGAAGCGCTGAACAAATGCCGCATAAACGAAAGTTATACCAGAGTACTCAAAAAAATCTATGAGGGTAGCGTAAGCCAAGTCAAACTAGAGACACGAGGCCCTAATATACCGATTTGCAGAGGAGTGAGACAAGGAGACCCCCTTTCACCCAAGATGTTCATAATGGTACTACAACACATTTTTGACAATCTTAATTGGCAGTCAGAAGGGATAAGAGTTACTAATCAAAATCGACTTACACACCTCAGATTCGCCGACGATATTGTCTTATTTGCTGATACAAGTGAAGAATTAGAAAAAATTATAAACACCTTAAATGAAGAAAGTAAAAAAGTGAACCTCAAAATGAACGAGATTAAAACTAAAATAATGACAAACAGCCACACAAAAACTATAAACCTCAACGGGAAGCCGCTACAATATGTGAACAACTATATATACTTAGGAAAACTAATGTCATTCGAAGACAAAAGTGAAGAACTAGAGGTAGAGCGGCGAATTAACATGAGCTGGAAAAAATTCTGGTCCCTGAAGGAAAATAAGGAAAATTTCCTCGCCATCTAAAGAAAACTGTCTTGGACACCTGTATCTTACTTACCTACTCTTACCTATGGATGCCAAATGTGGACATACAATACTAAAATAAAAACTAAACTAGTAGTATGCCAGAAAGAAATGGAAAGAAGTGTACTGAAATTAAGAAAAATACAAAAGGTAAAAAGCGAAAAAATAAGACGAAAAACGAAAGTTATAGACGCCTTACAATATGCCTTGAAACAAAAGTGGCAGTGGGCAGGACATGTAGCGAGATACACAGACAAAATGTGGACACTAGAGTCAACTATATGGAAGGGACCGAAAGAAAAAGGAAAAGAGGTCGCCCTCGAAAGAGGTGGATAGACGATATAGAAGGGACAGCAGGAAGTGAATGGAGAGAGAAAGCTAAGGATAGAGAGGCCTGGAAGAAGCTGGAGGAGGCCTTTACCCGAGAAGGGGTTCCGATCAATGGTACTGATAGCGAGTAGAAGAAAAAGAAAACAAATTAATACATACACGTGTAGTGATTAGTTAACTAATCACTACACGTTATATTTGTAATATATATTAAAAATGCATGTAATAATATTTTTTTTTATTTGGATATAAATGGGTTTTATTATTATTTATTATTATACTAGCTGACCCGGCAAACGTTGTTTCGCCACCTTTTTTTTTTATTTAGGGCTATGAAAAACAAATAACAACCTATTCTCACACCTACCGAATATACATGTAAAGTTTCATGAAAATCGGTGAAGCCGTTTCGGAGGAGTATGTGCAATAACATTGACACATGAGCATTTTTATATATTACATCTATCAATCTAGCCAGTATATAGGTACTAGATTACTCTAAGTACTGGCCACTATCGGTGTAGGTCTTTTAATAGTTTTTTCATTACTCATACTCGGAATAGGTCTGAAGTTGCCCGAGGAGCGAGGTGCTGCCCTAGAGAGAATAGTTTTCAACTGACAGCTGTCAAAATATTTTAAAAAAAAGTTTCGAACAGTCGAACCATGTTTCAACTTTCCATACAGTCATGTTTTTAAAGTTATATTAATTAACGACAACAACCACAATAGCCACTGAAATACAGTGCAATGTAAAATTGAAACAACATAAGGTTGAGTATTATTAATGAATATATTTTTTCAAAATGACTTTCATTATATATTTTTTAAATTACAAATATTTGGGCAAAATACGAGTTTTTCCATAATGAAAATGAAAAATAATGGCCGAAATGAAGCTGGCCAGAAAAAAAGTAGACGGGAAAGCGGCTATGCGATCTTCATTTGTTTTTGCGAGTTGCTATTCTATTAGGCAGAGATTTATAATAACACAAGAAGTTTATCTGATTTTTCCTGTAGCTAATTTATGTTTTTATTTTAAGCACAGTGGTAAACCTCGGGTAAAAGATTCAATATCGGGTTGAAAGCTAACTGTTAGTTATCTGTAGATAGGTTATTGGGACCGAGCATTAGTCCGTCGAACGAACTATGAACTAAGTTACTTTGGTAACAATGTACTATTTTTCTTTTTTCATCAATGCAAACCAAAGTTACCAATGGGCCCATCCTTTTTAATTTGCGCACAACATACACACACAGGTACACACACACACACACACACACATACACACACTTTTTTAAATTCTATCGTATTGTTAAGTTTTCTTTAGTAGAATTAGGTTTTAATTTATTAACTGTATCATGTTTCACTCTCTAACTTGCTTCACAGGTGTGTGCGGTTATGCTGAGTCCACACCTTTTGCTACAAATCATTATAATTATAAGGTGTTACACAAATAGATACTTCATTATTATCACATATTTGTGATATTGTACCATCTTATACATCTCGGTATAGAGCAGCATCACAGTCGTTTTTTTTCTAGTATAAGAACTATCATTATCATTATGCTAGTGTCAAATCTCATGAGTGAGTCCACACCTTTTGCTACAAATCATTATCTAAGGTGTTACCAAAATAGATACTTCATTATCTATAATAATAATTTCGTTCGGGTCTACGGTAGACTCGAACGATATGCATACCAAATGAAAGAGCGTAAAAAAATAGTTGATCTGAGTCGACAACATATGGGCGGAAAATTCATATTATCGAGCAGCATCAATATAAAAATTATTAAATTCAACAATGGCGTTGCTAAGTAAACATGTCAATGTCATCATTGTCACAAGTTTTTATTGTGAACTGTTACGGCTGGTTTACATTATTTTAGTGTTTAGGAGAGTGCTATAATACAATTAGAGAGGGAAGTGCATTAGTACATTACTAGACGTTCGAGTAAACGTTTATATTTCTTCCAGTAGAGTGTCACTTCGTCGACGTCGCGAAACATGCGCTATCCTACTCAAAATACTATGAGTTTTAATGGAACACATAAGTAAGTTTGATAATTCGAGTTAATGAAAACAACACGTACCCGTCACGAGTCACTTGCGCACTCTCCTAAAGTTCTCACTAAATTTTTAGTTTATACACAGATAACTAACGAGGATAGTAACGCGCTCAGGTGTTACTAGATAGAACAATAGAAATCATTTCTATTTTGATTCTAATTGAAAGGCAACTAGAACCGTACCATACCGTAAAACGTACTAAAGCAAGTGGCGCTTACACGTTTCTACAAAAGCACTCTCCTTAAGAAAGAAAGAAAGAAAGAAATAAAGTAAGAAAGAAAGAAAGAAAGAAAGAAATAAGGAAAGAAAGAAAGAAAGAAAGGAAGAAAGAAAGAAAGAAAGAAAGAACGAAAGAAAATTTATTTATTTGATACTCAAAACGAAACAAAAAACACACACACACACAGAATGCGTACAATAATAAAAAAATAACACAGAAAGCATAAAAAGCGTAAAAATAAATAAACTGTACAACATGAAAATAATAATTTACATTTACATAATTATTTACATTTACATACAGGCACATACATTGCTTCTGGCCCCACACTAGGATACCCTGTGTCGTGGGAACCAGAAACAGCGACGTCACAAACATGTAAACATCCAAGACCTGGGATTTTTTTTTGTCCCCAGCCGGGATTTGAACCCGGGACCTCTCGCGTGGTAGTCAGATGCGCAAACCACTACGCCACAAAGGTCTTTAAAGGTTGAGCCCCCAAAATGGGCCCAATTCAGCATAATGTTGCAACAGAGTGTAAAGTAAAGCACTCTCCTAAACACTAAGATAATCTAAACTGGCCCTTTGATCTAATTTGTTAACTCCATGGTGTGTGGAATACCGTGGCATCCAAAAAGGTTATTATAATCTGTGCAAATTGAGAAGGTGTAGTAAGTAATCTGTGGTGTTTTTCATTGGCGGGAGCTCAGAAGAAGATCCTTCTTCTGAGGGCGGGAGGGAAGACAATAATTGACATTGAGTTTTGGAAGGGTCTGAACACAGACCTATTATTGTTTTGCTTAGTTAGGTACCAATGAACTTATTGAAATGAAAAAGCCACTAGATAAGAAAAATACCAAAAATTAAAATGATGAAGAAAAACATGTGGTCAATACAAAACTAAAAGCTGTAAAGCCAAAGAGAGGGAGCTGTTTTTAGTTGATTAGCCAAGTCGATTCTACGTCTCATACGTCATTAGATTCACTAGCTGTTAAGTTTATGAAGGAAGCTCATTTAGTAATTTGTGATGAGGTATCCATGACAAAGTTATGATAAGTATCCGATTTTCGCCTTGCATTCCTTCGTGAGTAGCCAGAACATGTCCAAAAGAGCAAGATTGGCTATCCGTCATAGTGTGCTGGTTCCAATACTGATGTAAGCATGGTAGCGAGATTTGGGTATGGCAGAAGTCAGAAGAATCATGAAAGTAGGATTAGTGCAGTACAAATGAGATCCTTAAGAAATATGTGTGGTTTTACTTTGAATGACAGTGTGATAGTGTGATCAGAGACCGAGGATGTAGAGAAAGAGAATGTAGTGAGTGACTAGAATTGAAAAAAGGAATGTTGCGTTGGTTTGGAGATGTGGAGAGGATGAACGAAGAAAGACTGACAAAGCAAATATAATATATCGGGCGAATGTGAGTGGAAGGGCCGGTAAGGGACGCCCCAGTTGGACATACTTCGATCAAATAGGGGATGTATTAGCAAAGGGCAAGATTAAAAGTACCCCAAAACCGATGTGGGTACATGCAACGACTAATGGATGTCGATGAAGCGAAAGTGATTTGTCAGGATAGTGGCAGGTGACAGTCCGTGGTCTCTGCCTACTCCTCTGGGATACAGGTGTGAGCTTATGTATCTAAATGTATTAAGAGATTTATATCTACTGGTGGTTGATAAATACAGAGGCGTCACCATATAAAAAAACATAGTGGAATATTATTTTGCGTCTACATTTTACCCGAGCGAAGCCGGGTTTTCGTCTAGTTATCATATATTTGTGATATTGTACGATCTTATACATCTCGGTTTAGAGCAGCATCACAGTCGTTTTTTTCTACTATAAGAACTATCATTATCTTAGTGTCAAATCCCATGTGTAATTCCTGGTATACATATAACAAAGAATATTATATTTGTCAATAAAAAAAAAAACAAATTGATGTAACGAAATGAACTCAAGTCAGATTAATACCTCAGCCTATATTAAAAAAGTACTACAATCTTAAACTAAAAATGATGTTTTATAGAACAAAAGTCAGTCCGTAATGGTTTCAGAAATTGCGTGTTATAAAAATAACCCTCTGCAAATCATTTGATGGCTTTGCTTTGGCTTACGTCTCAAGGTAACAAACGTGAGGGTGTTGCCAGCCATAAATCCAAATCACCATTTAGCAACCAATGAAACGGTAACAGACAACAGTACAACTTTTCAGTGACCGTCACAAAACCCTGAGATTTAACTATCCGCAACGTCCCCACACCTATAAACTATTTGCGGCATCCAATGAGTTAAAAAAAATAGACGTCTCAGTGAAATAAATAACCCCACGTTCAATTTTGGGAGGGTGGGCGGAGCTTATCAAGGAGTCGTTTTCAGAAGAACTAAAAAAAATATATATTACGCCTGTTAAAGGAATGCAATTTTGGACCTCAGCCTAATAGCCATGTGTGATACATCATAAAATAGGTCTCAGCGAGCTGAACAAGAGTTACTATGACGCCAACAGCCAAATGTTTGTCCTTTCGGAGTTATATTGTATTGAAAAAAAAACTAACATTTTCATTAAAATATAACTCCGAAACGACAAACATGGCAAACAGCCGTAATATTTTTTTTTTTTAGTTATTCTGAAAACGGCTCATTGTGTCACCAATCGGACCGAGCTTAGAATTACCCTGCAAAATATCTGTGCGCCTTTTACCGTCAGATCGTCATCTTGCGACGTACATAGATATTTCGACGTACATAGATTACGTCAATGGTTTGACGTTTTTGTAAACAACCAATCATCAGTACCACCCAATCAACGTTAACGTCATCACGCATGGCGTACAGAATAAACCAATCAGAGTGATTTACTCTAAAGCATATTTGGGCTCATTTCATTGGTAAAGACTTATCGAGAGACTGGGGCGTTTTTGAGTATGGATTTTGTAGGGAGAAATAAACGTCTAACGACAGCACCTCTTGCCATTGGACTTAAATCATTAAATCATATATCGCCATATTCATCATTGTACTAGTGTTGCCAAGGAAACGAAATACTGTTCGGAATTCGGAATAAAATTAAGAACTGAAAAAAACGTCGGTCTTTTGAATCTGCTCCACAAAATCTTTCAGTCGCTCCTGCATCCAAGTAGGATGATTTTAGTGACACGAGGTGAAGAACACGCAACCTTCTATGGTTTTTTTATTCGTAGGTGGCAGCAAAAATACAGCTTTGTTTAACAGCCACTTAGGCACCTGCACGTGAACTCTGCCAGGTTTATGAGCTAGCGGATCATTACTGTCGCGGTCAATAGTGCGCCGAGAGTTGGCACAAGGCTTTAATATATAAAGATGGGGTTAGAGTGTTCGTGGCAATGAATTCCAATGAGTGTTTCGCTGCAACTACTAAAGAAGACGACTGTTAGCTTTAGGAATACCAGCTAGGTTAAAAGTTATTAGTTCACACTCAAGATGAAATGACCCACTTTTGTAAAGCGACGTTGTTCATAAACTCGAATCACAATGTTCTAAAGTCGAAATATACTTAGGGCCAGTTTCTGAAATGAGAATTTCGCTATGTAGTTAACTACTTAACTGTAGTGCTGAAAGAGCGTGACAGAACGTTACCTAAGTATTTACTTAGTAAACTTCTAAATTCAGAAATCGGTCCTCGGTAAGTTTGAGAAACTGATTCGAAACTATTTGACTGGGCAAATGTTGTTTTTCCATAAAATAAACCTACGACTTCTATCAGAGCTACCAAATACACGCAAAAGATGTCATTACAAATCGGTGAAGCCGATTTGGAGGAGTCTGATAACAAACTGTTATACGAGATTTTTATATGTATATTTAACGCTTCAATATTATATAGGTATAGTTGATGGGTTGGTGTTGAAGCCGCAATGACCCATCAATATTCGCTTATATACTTCCAAATATGGCGGATTCTACGTGTCAACTGAAATAAATTTTACTACAAACTAGACGTTTGACAAATTAAGCCATAGAATTTTTTGGCGCAATTTCGATGTTTTCCCTTCAGTAAAATTTGTTTATATTCAAGAGTAAAACCCTCCATTATTAGACAATATATACATACCTAAATATTGTTATACCCTGCATAGCAGGGAGAAAGATCCGGATGACCAGTAATAATTATAAAGAAGTTCACCGTCCCCACCGTGTGTGCATCAACATCAACCAACAAACCAACATCAAATCGAAACTCATATTTTGTTACCAGATTATCACGCCAAAGTAAATTCGGATCTGGTAAACCCAGAGATCAATAGATCAAAGATGCGGCAGATCTGCGTCTATTCTCAATATACCTATTATTGTGCCAAATGCAACGTTTGAAAGCAATGCTGTTGGATTATGTCTAAACGTCCCATAATTCTATTCGTCTCGCAACCGCTAGGTTTATTTGAAGGTGACGTCATGGATATGTACTGTCTGGTATTACACGAGTTTGTTTCTGCAATAAACAATATTATTTTTAGTCTTTACTCGAGGACAAGGCTGGCTGAATGCAGAAAGAAGTGACATGCCTTGATAGAAGCTTAAGTCCTACAGGGGACTAATATGAGATGATGGATTCAATTTAATTTTTCACGTACATACGCTCACGCCTTTATGCCAGAGAGGTAGGAAAAGACCAGGGACTGCCACTAGGAACGATCTTGACAAAACACAATTTACGCTGTCGCTTCATCGACATTCATTAGTCGTTGAATGCACGCATTCCGGTTTCGGAGGATGTAGTGACTAGAATTGAGAAAGGAATATTGCGTTGGTTTGGAACTGTAGAGAGGATGAACTAATAATGACTGACGAAACAAATATATTGTAGTCACTAACGAATCGCATGTTTGTACTTGGTACTCTAATGACCTATGCCGAGTACTGGACTACGAGCGATTCATGCACCACTCCATAAGGATAACCCATTTATGTGACATTTTTTTTACTTTGTGTCCAAAAGTCTACCTGCGATACTAGTCTCTTGTATTTTCGTTTCAGCCCCAACGTTGCAGAGATGACCTCGAACAGCGCATCGGCAAGATCCGGTACGACGTAAGCAAGGCCGCCACCTTCAGCGCCGAGAACCACCACAAGTTCTTCCTCGGGCACATGATCGTCTTCCGAATGCACCTCAACAAGGTGAGGGAGCAACCTCAGTAGGTTGGGACTCAGTGGGACAGTTCCCACTGTAAGGCACGGTCAGGAATACCTAGTTCAGGCCTGAGTTCACCTGAGTAGGTGTTGACAACCAATATCCTTACTAGTGGTCTGGTATAATCTAACTGGACAAGTGGACAGTATGTATTTTAACATTTTACATTTTTATACAGGCGCACCAATCCGGACTTGGCCCCCGTGGTGGAGTATGGCCTATACCTTCCTCAGGGAAGAGACCCGTGCCCCTCGGTGGGGACATAATGGGTTGAGAATGATGATACAGGTACATACATTGCTTCTGGCCCCACACAAGGGTACCGTGTGTCGTGGGAACCAGAAACAGCGACATTACAAACATTTAAACATCCAAGACTTGGGTTTTTTTTCCAGCCGGGGTTAGAAACTGAGACCTCGGATGGTAGGCAGATGCGGTACCGCTATGCCATAGAGGTCGTCAAAGCAGTTAATTTTGCTTCACATGTTTGAATTAATTGATTATGATTTAATTAAATTTTTATTGGAAATCAATGTGGCTACGAGCTATTATTTATATTCATATAATACTGTAGGTACTTAGCTATCGCAATAGGGTCTCCTGTAAGGATAGCTGTAAGTTATGGAAATAAATAAACAAAAAAACAATGGTTTTTTATCGTTCTTTTCAAGGTTATAACGCTACTGATTAATAATGTCACGTTTGCTGGTTTTCAGAGTGAGGAGTTCATCAACAAAAGTGATATGACCGTCAGGACTTGCGGCATCGCTTGCGAAGTAAGTAGCGACATCTTCGATTTATCGAACTCTGTTTTATTTTATACTTAAAAGTATACTTACTTATTTACTTTCCACATAACTAAGTGTTAACTGGAAGATAATGCTTTTAGCATTAAGTTCGCCTTTGTACTTTTATTTTTAACTAGCTGTGCCCCGCGGTGTTACCCGCGGTTCATCGATTTTCCCGTAGGAATAAGATATTTCCCCGCGGTAAAACGTAGCCTATGTTTTAATCCAGGGTATCGGCTAACTCCATACCAAATTTTATTAAAATCCGTCTAGCCGTTTCAGCGCTAAAGACTGACAAACATATAAACACACACACAAACTTTCACGTTTATAATGTTAGTGTGATAGTGTGATGTGATAAAACTGAATTTTAATAAATAATTAAATACTTCGAACAAATGATTTTTTCGTTTGTGCTTCATTTTCTTCTTCTTATGGTGGTTATTGTTCCACTTACAATAGTGGTCGCCGAGGAGAATAAAATACGTGATTGATGTTCAAGTCGTCTTGGACCTAGACTTTAATAATGCTTTTTAGTACAATGATAAGTGCATGAAGTTAGTTTCATTACCGCTTCAAGTATACGCTCGTACACGCATCAAACCTTCTAATCGTCAATGGTGTGAAAAAAACACGACAAGCGACCCGTCCGTGTATCTGCCATCGTACTATAATGCACTAACAGAATCGAAGGCCCTGGTGATATACATATTAAGTTATAATTCGACTGCTGAACTAACATAGTGCTAAATGTCTGACGCAGGAAAGAGCCCGTGACATCGATGCAGAGTAACCTACACAGTAATTTAATAATTAATAGTTTAACGCTGTTATGTTTTACTAGCTGTGCCCACGGTGTTACCCGCCGTTTATTAGGGAAAGTAAATTGTGTTACTCGCTAGTACACAATTTTTTGTAAACAATTTTTTTGGAAAAGATTTGTACAAAGTTCCGTGTACATTATCCGGGAATTCTTTTTCATCGATTTTTCCATGGGAATAAGATATTTTCCCACAGTAATACGTAGCCTATGTGTTAATCCAGGGTGTCAGCTAACTCTATACCAAATTTTTTTAAAGTCGCTCCGACCGTTTAGGCGTGAAGAATTAACTAACATACACACTCACAAACTTTCGCCTTTAGCGTGATTAACTTTATTCCGGATACACTTACACGCCTTTTTTTTGTTCTTTTTTATTGTCGTAATAGTCCGACCAAGTTCGCTCTAATTCGCAGAGCAGAGACGGAGCTCGCGTCGGCGATTGCTCGTCTCTGTTAAGTATGTCATTGTCCGGAATAAAAGTGCTTACGAAAGTTTTCATTTTTCATTGTTTTCACTAACAGCGCTGGTTGACACTATGCTCCATTTTCCCCAGACAATCCCAAAGGTAACCCGCTGGCGTCGTCAAGCGCTGAACGAGCTTCACCGCGTGCAAGACGACATTCAGCATTCCCGGCGCTCGTTTAAGGATCTGGTGGCTCATGCGAGGCGCAAGTTGAACAGCCTGAAGAAACAAGCGCGGAGCAGGGCGCACGATGCTGTGTACAGTTTCCGGGTCTGCTCTGATAGGGGATAGAATGGTCGTCTTCTAGTGGTTTTGTAGGCGGTAATAGGTTGTACTCTACTGGTGATACTGGATGAAATTGGTTTTGTAGTTTGAAAAATCACTTTTTTGGTTTGTTGAGTTACATGGACAAGAGGCTCCGATTCAAGTTATTATTATTATTAATACTTTTATTGCACTTACATCTAAAGATTAAAAAGTTAAAGTTATCAAGGCATATTGTTATTGTTTTGCATATCAGCAATCTTATCAAGTTTCTTATAATGAAATCAACATCAAAATCATTTATTTGTACGTAAACGATTTAGATTACGTTTGCTGAATATTGATTTAGCCGCTGCTTTTCGGCCGTATATGTAGTGAAGAAAAAGGCAGTGTAAAAAAAGCTTCACTCTGAGCATCTTTTCTAAAATAAATTTAAACTTAATAATCAGAGTCTAATGGTAAGGTGCCATGATGTTAGTAAATTCCTACATATTATATTATATCAGTCGAGACACCCACTAAGTCTTTCTGCCATTGGGTTCTTGGATACTACAGGAATTTTCTTGAATAGATTCACTTTCTGCGATAGTAATTTTCATTCAAATTCAGAGATAGTAAGGAAGCACTCAGAATCACCAGTAAGGTACACAATTAGATATGAAGCCACTAAAAGTAGATTTGTTTGAAATGCACTGTTTTATACAAAGAAACGTTGGAACTTTTCAAGTCACTGTGAAAAACTATCTTGTGCTTTGATCGAATATTACTCTGCAGGGTGTATAAAAATATTCCTGTCTTTCCCATATAGGATTACATCAGTCGATACGAATATAAGAATTTTTTCACCTTGTAGAGAACTAAAACAATCGCGAAATAAACACTAAATTAAACGTGACACCAAAATGTCTCGAAAAACTAAATATTTTTTGCCATATCGAAGTAGCCTCTTTAGCAAAAGGCGAATTAGTGTTTGATTGATATTTATAAAACATGAAAATCAATTTATAAAAATACCTCTATATGGCTAGAACCACCCATTTGCGAGGATAAATATACGTATAAAAAGAATAAAAAAATGTCTTATCTTATCTTAGACAAAATGGATTAAGGAAATGGATGAACCACTAAGGACTAGGAAACTCAGGTAGGCATAGTTAAATTATTCTTGAATCAAAAACACGTAGATTAGAGTGGAAGTAGTTCGCCAATTTTGGTCTGAATTACAAATAAAAGGGAAGTTGAAGGCACGAATTAAAAAATTAGGGCTGGTTTTGAGAATTTCAGTAATTAAATACTTAAGTAACGTTCTGTCACGCTCTTTGCTGAGAAATTTTACGAGACAGCACTATAGTTAAGTAGTTAGTAGTTAGCAAAATTCTCGATTCAGGAATTGGCCCTAAGCTACTAACACATATTATGTTGCAAAAGTAGTTGAAAAGTCGACTCATTACGAAAATATTATTAAAAAAAATCTTTATCTATTCGTATCATTTTCATCAAAAGCTAGTAAAATGTTTTAATTTTCTAATCTTAGTAGGAGAACAGGAATACAATTTTATTAATATGTACAAAATATTTTAAAAAGTAGATAGGTAATATACCTAAGACTTAAATATTTGGTTTGTTAATTGGCAAGTCATTACCCATGACAGACTGTTTTTATTAGTAGTGATTCGATTTTGAATGATTGGATGCATGTATCAAAATTGTGAAATTGTATTTATTGTTTTGTGAAGTTGAAAATATTTTTATGAATAACGAACGAAAGTATTCGAAAGGTTACCTTTAATTCGCTTTTTAATAAAAACTAATAAAATAAAATAAATAATAATGTTCATCGCTACACTGTGATAGTACTAACGAAGCTTAAATCATTAAGTTTAGAACGCCGATATTAATTTAATTATAAATAAATAATTATCTTAGTACATCTCGTAATAGTACAATTGTGTTTTTCTTTAACAATCAATTATTGTTGTTAATTTTATTGCATAGTTATGTCACATTGAATAATTGTAATTTATTTTTGTAATAAAAAAATGTAACAATCATTATCATCTTTTTTTCACATTTAACGTAAATCTGTTTATACCGTTGCAAACATACACATATAGGCACATGGAACCCATTACTTCTGGCCCCACACTAGGATACCCTGTGTCGTCGTGGGATCCAGAAACAGCGACATCAGAAACATGTACCTAAACATCCAAGATCTCGGATTTTTTTCCCCAGACTCGTTCCCCAGTTCGAACTCGGGACCTATCGCATTATCGGTCCAACTCTGACTTAAAGTCCGAATAGCCAAGTTAGTGAAGCCTCTGCATAAAAAAACTGCTCTTCTGTTATGTGTACTTCTGCCCTGGGACTATTGGGAAAACATGACGTATCCAACTATAATTAATTCAAATCTGTAATTTCATCGATACGGATGGCTATCAGAAAATAAACCAATTACCGAGGGTCTGCGATAGACCTTAGGTTATCTGTTATGATATACACTGTACGGTTAGCAAGGCAAACAATGTTATTTATAAAATCACGATTGCTGAAAACCATCCAAACAAAGCGTATAGATAGATGTGATAGACTTTATAAGGGAAAAAGGGGCAGTCTTTACCAGGCTATTTATTCCGCGTTTGAGGAGGGTTATAGCGGTTTAACAAATAATAATAATTACTGTAAAGTAATGTTCACAAAATTATAATGCTGTAAAATGTTAAGAATATTACAAAAATCTCATTCGCTCAGTATCTGCAGTACAATTCAAATACCTGCTTATTTTATTCATTACAAATAAAAAAAAAAATAACGAACTTCAACGTTGTTATATTCTATGTACTGAAGCGAACGACTAAAGGTAAACAAAGACACAGCATCTCTCAAACTTACATCTCACTCAAAATAGCTCATGCACGCAGCTTTGCTTGCATCGTTGTACTATTATGTATTCTGTGGCATCGTATACATCGGTTTTGGCAGAATCAGCGTTGGGTCCGGCTCGCTCACCCATACTTTTTTCCGTTTCGTAATAACAAACACAAAAGTATAAAACAACTGGACGATGGACCAAAAAACTTTACCAATACCTTATTTACAATGATGAACAGACTAAAGATAAGTTACCTATTTTATTTTCTTTAGTCGCACTCCCATCAACAACAATGTCAATCTTACTTTTTTTGTCTTTAATTAAAAAAGAGGTTCGTAGTCAGCTCTCCATACTTCTTCCTACACTTCGCGTAGCCCATTAGCATAAAATAGTCGATCATAATCGGCCTTTAAACAAAAGTCCGTCATCTTTCCTAGTTGCGAACATATTTGGCAGCAGTAGGATCGCTTTCATTTGAGGACCACTGAAATTTTAGGTATTTTTTGGGGCATAGATCTCTTAAGCAAATGGTATTTTCATGATAAAATAAAATATTAGTTAAATAAACTGCAAGTGGGGGATAAAATCAGGTAATAATAGTGTCATTGTGTTAATTGCTTAATGGTATTTATTAGGCATATCGTTTTGTATAACTTTGCTAAATATTATGCAGTGTTATAAATGTGGCATATTGAAAAACCAAATTTTTGACATGTTGACACTTAGTCGTTCGCTTCAAAAAATAGACTGTAGGTAGTTTATCTAGAATATATAAAACTATCGTGTCACAGAACAGTGTTTGTTATCGAAACGTCCTAAACGGCTTCACCTATATTTATAATCTATTTATGTCTTTGGGTCTGAGAATAGATCGTAGGCTAATTAATATTGTACAACAAAGTAGCTAACAACTTCATAGCTCAAGAAATGCATCAGATGCTTTTTTGCACATATTCTGTGCAAAAAAGCTTATTATAAAATTAACGATTATTTAGAAGTCAAAGATGTCTGGTGTTAAACAATATTATATGAGTCATCTAATATCAAAGGCGGCAATATCAATTTCGTCGGTTATTTGTGAATACGGCTTTAAAAAGGCCATATCTGTTTAATAAAGCAATGGGAAATGATCATTCTCATTGTAGGTACATTATATATTTAAAAAAATATCTAAGTTAAGGGATGAATAAATTTCACAATACGCGTTTTTATCACTTTACACAAAATCCAACGAAATGGATATTGCCACCTTTGATATTAGATGATTCATATGTATTCAGAGGAGAATTGTGTCTTATGTTCAACACATCCATGAGTAATATTTTTAAGTTTGAAAGTTAGTTAACCCCCGTTAGACGACCTCTGTAGCGTAGCGGTTAGAGCATCTGCTTACCTTAAAAAAAACCCTAGGTCTTGGATGTTTACATGTTTGTGACGTCGCTGTTTCTGGTTCCCACGACACAGGGTATCCTAGTGTGTGGCTAGAAGCAATGTATGTGCCTGTATGTAAATGTTTATGTTTAATGAAGCTTAAACTGTTTTGGAAATAATAAATGTGAAGTTTCTTTGTTAGTTTCTTCTCCACATAATCTATTAATTGTGAAACTAACATTTTGTTTTTATTGCGAATTAAATGTTGAATTTAAATTTATTATTTTTAAAAACGTTCGAACTCAACTTCAATATGCTAACTGTACTTATAAAAGCCCTTGAGCTTAACCTGCTATTCGCATCGAATACCGATTTACAAATCAGTATGCAAGTGGCAACTTCAAAGATAACTGCCATTTTATCTCATTTTATTTAATAACACGCTGGTAATGAAATTAATTTAATGGTAAATAATTCATCGCAGAGCGCAACAACGGAATAAAATGTGCAGTATGAAGTTTTTATACTTAGACCTGCGGTTTTTTGTGCTGACTGTACTGCTACGAGATTCTTTATGTGAGGTATGTTGTTAGCCACCGGTTTCTCGTACACTAACAAGATGTTAACCTGTAGAAAATATATTACCAATACCTTATAAAAATATAATTTGTGACCTATGTAAACAAAGCGCCAAAATGGTTTTGTCTTTGAATAGAAAAAAATCGTTTAGAGGGGGTAAAGAAGTAAAAACAAATATCACTGTAATTAATTTTCTATATTTGTTTCCTCGACATATTCGTACGATTCGCTGGTCCGTTACCTCATCGGTAGCTCTATCTAATATATTACATACTAGCTGTCCCAGCAAACTTCGTACCGCCAAATTTTTGGTATTTTTTACATATTTTCTCACCATTTGAACCTTCCCTGGAATTCCACTATATACAGGGTGTTGATTTGTACAGTTTCGTCCGACTCAGGGGTGGTTATTACATGATACTGAAGCAAAAAATATTTAAAACAAAAATTTTGACACCCTGTATAGCTCGAAGTTACGATAGAGATGGTTAGGTTATGGTGATGGAAATAGTCTTTCAGCTTCTTCTTAAATGTACAATTTATTGCGGGGCCAGCGCATATTTTGTGACGAAGTGTCGGTACGTTTTTTGTCCTAGACAAACACAGCTGCGCCGACGGAAAAACTACTAGAAACGTACAAAAGTAACTTTAACACAGCAGCAGCATTGGCAAAATCAGAAAAAAATACGACCAAAGCTGTAACAGACGAATTTCTAGTAAACGTGGTAAAGAAAATGGCAAGTTATAGACTGGAGATGGTTGTTCACCGAAATTACAGCCTTGGATACGAATCTAATGATAAGGTAAGTAATTTTATCTAGAGACCAATCAAAGGACGACCGGGAAGTCATGGTGTAAAATTACTACAAAAGGAAACTTGAAATTGAAATACAGAAACATGTTAATTGAATAGAGGTCATAATTTCTTGTAAATAAAGTAAGAAAATAGTTCAAAAGCCGCGTCACGAGGCCACTACCTATTTTGTTTTAACTTAAGCATAAACATTTACATACAAGCACATACAAATTGCTTCTGGCTCCACACTAGGAGGATACCCTGTGTCATAGTAACCTGAAACAGCGACATCACAAGCATGTAAACATCCAAGACCTGGGGTTTTTGTTTAGAAGTAAGTTCGATCACAAAATCTAAATATTAGGTACCAATATTTTGAGATTAGATCGTTTTTTTACGAGAAACATCCTCGATTTTTGGACAGATATGAAGATTAATACTCAATACTTTATTGCAGCCATAAGTTTGTTTTTGTAAGTTGTATGCAATACCTAACTATAAAATGTTTCATTTCAACAATTTTATTTTAAAAGTAGGCTTTCAGTTTGTAAGTTTTTTTTTTATTAACAGTCAAAACAACATGGTTACTTTAGGAACGATAAAGTTGATAGTTAGAAACTACACATTTATTATTTTGAATAAAGTTTTAGCTTAATTAACAAACTTTGAAACTTAAAAATCATTGCTCATTAAATTAAACACGATTTTCCTTTGAATATATTTAATATTAATAAAATATTCTTCTTATACTCATATTCTTTTACCAAAAACGTGATTTTTTTTGTTATTTTATCTTTTTATTGATTCCCCAGTGGACCCACTGCGTGAACGCGAAACAAGAACAAATCAAACATATTGATGATCAATACTTGGAAGCAGAAACCGAATGTGTTAACAACATACAAGGTGAAATAGCACATAAAGAACAAGCCCTAAAGCAGATTATTAAAGAGGTACAGCTACATACTAGTACCTACATACTTGAGGCTTAGGCGCCGGATAAGGGTGCAAAAAGACGCGGCATCCTTTCGATTCACTCTCTTACAAAAAGTACTGAGGCTATTTAACACAACCTCATACTGGTGGTCACCGTGGGTTCATTATGTACCTAATTACCAACGGGGTGGATTTTAGCTTATCCGCGTACTCAGAAGTGTAAAACAAAACTACGATTTCGCATTAGCTAACAGCTTCATCATCAGGCTATATTAGTCCACTGCTGGACATAGCCCTCCCCTAATGAGCGCCATAGCGCCCTGTCTTCAGCTTGCCTCATCCAGCATCTGCCTGCAGTCCTTCGCAGATCGTCATCCCACCTGGTTAGAGGGCGTCCTACACTACGTTTGCCGAGTCGCGGTCTCCACTCAAGAACACGTTTACAACAGCGGTTGTCGGTTCTTCGCGAAATATGGCCAGCCCACTGCCACTTCAGCTTGCTAATTCTCTGAGCTATGTCGATAACTTTGGTTCTCTGTCGGATGTATTCGTTACGAATCTAACAGCTTAGTGGAATAAAAACCACGTAGGTACCGCCCGAAAATATCCACGGATGTCACCATATTTATCAAACCTTTTCGGGATACTGGTGGCGTCGTTAACATAACTAAAAAGTTATGAGGCTTATAGGTACTAATTTTAGAAAAAAATATTAAAATATTATATCTCCATAACCCTCTTAGAACCAATTAGGACCTTTAGGGTCCAAGGGTAGAAAGGTAGTAGACGCCCCAGCAGTATCCCAACAAATTTTGACGGTCCGTGAGCCGAACACCCTGTATATATACCTACCTAAAGAGCGGTCTAGTTCAACACTTTGTTGTATTTCCATACGATTGTTGCAGATTCATAGCTGGAAAAGAGGATATAAATATTTGCAGAAGCTATGCCTAGATAATTACGCGCAAACCAAAGAAAATATTGGAGAATGCATTGTTAAATATGTAAGTATATTATTATGGAATGTACCTCAAAGGGAGGTTGGGATCTTGTCATCATCATCAGCCAATTGAAACCCACTTCAGAACATAGGCCTCCCACGTGGTTTTCCAAGTTTCCTGGGCTTCAATTCCGTTAGTGGATTACAGTACGATGACAGATACATGGTCGAGTCACTTGACGTGTTTTTTCACACCATTTACATAATTGTACACCAGGCCTTCTCTCAGAGAGATAATATCAGCTTTTACCATGTACTCATCACAGATTGGCAATTTAAATCGCTGAGGTACCTACTTGAATCCTAGTTTGAGAGCTAGTAACCATTTTTTGTAACCGTTTTTAAAAGTTTTTTTTTCATTTCATTTCATTTCACTTCAGACACTCAGGTTTCTTAACGATGTTTCACCGTCAGCAAGTGGTATTGGTACTATAACTTTATTGCTTCCTATTGATCAGAAATCCGCTTCGGCCGTCTACAGAACCGGAGTTTCAGAACTGGTTCCATACGAGGCTTTTAAATTACTTGAACTTATTTCAACGTAAAGAATTTATATTATGTTTGTTGAGTGTCAATGTATGTATATGTTAATGTTAATGTTAGCGAAAACAAACTCCACTCTGACCATCTTTTCTCAAATCACCTTAAATCTAATACAAAGTTGGTATTCATGTCCATCTAACTTCGAAAGTCATATGAAAAGACCTATGGAACATTATTTAATATTCTTACAAAAGAAAGAAAACGCCAATGCTGCGGCCAGACACACGGACGGCTCCCGTTAACGACCATAACGCAGGGGTCAGCCATCGCCAGTCTCAACCATATTAGAGGAAGATAGGCGACCCGGCCACCGCGCCACCATTCGCATACTTTGGCAAACTTTTGTGATCAAGGTCTTTTCAATGATCTATAACAATAATAACGTATGACCTATACCTTCCTCATAGAAGAGACCCGTGCCCCTCGGTAAGGGCAATGGGTTGATGATGATGATAGCATAGTTTTTTGTAGGCAGTCACAGCGTCATCAATAGTTAAAAAATTCTATCTAAGATTCTTAGAATAAAAGTTTTGAGCATTGATGAGATTGATCCCTTTTAGGAACTACCGGATTTTTTTTTATTATTAAAAACTGAGCAACGATTGACCCCGATCTCACCTGATGGTAAGTGAAGATGGAGCCCTCGTTGGTTCAGTAAGAGCCTATTCACTCTAGCCTTAAAGGCACCCAAATTATACCTTTCCCCTGATACCCTGATACCTGATACCCCGGATACCTGCACTGTAGAGTAATACTGACTGAATTTTTCAGATGCAAGAGGACGACTACAACGGAACTATACAAAGGCTTTTAGAACTGTTCCAGGAATCCCAAAAAGAACTTGAGACTCAAGCAGAGGAATCTGTAGCCAATCTTGACGATTGTCTTCGCAACAAATTTTCAAATTACCTGAGCGGCCTTAGAAATGTTAGAGAGCAGTTGAATAGGTGCTATGAAAGAAAGCACGATGTGGTGGATAGCAAACCGAAAACTAATGGTGGATGTAAAAATCTGTTAAAATTAAATTGTAAAGGTACGTAGCTGCTAAACAAATACAAGAAAAAAGCTGTGGACTTTGAAATATTAAAAAAACAATGTTATTTGTATGGTTTTTATTAATTCGTTGTTTTAATTAATAATACTTTAAGTGGGTATAAAAATATAATACCTTGTCTATTTACATGAATAATCTGACTGTTATTAGACCTAACACAAAATAGGCTATTTGACAGGTCTCTAAAAACCATCTTAGTTTCTTTGCTAGTGTCCATTGTGTGCTCAGAAAGTAGTTATGTTAAATTCTTTCATGTGTGTCTTTAAAATCAAATAAAAATTATTTTTTAAAATAAGCCGCCAAAACGCCATCTTCAGGAATATGGCGTCATGACGTCACAGGTAAGCAAAACCAACGAACGTAAGGACATGGATGACAGGCACCATTTTTGCTAAGCTGTGACGTCATCATAGATTCGGACAATCCAGGCCGTATTCGATAAAAGGCTAGAGATAGAAAAATATCAAATTTTATCCAGAGTTTTTATTTATTCATTTAGAGATCTTTTGTTAGAGTTTTTGGAGAAATGATCCATTTTTTTAAAGTTGAAATGCCTTAAAGCGGTTAGAAGACTACTAATATATAATATAAGATTTGAGAAAAGATGGTCAGAGTGGAGTTTTTTTTCGCTGCCTTTTTCTCCACTACAGACGGCCCCAAGGCAGCGGCTAACATTATACATAACTGTATGTACATTGACATTCAACAAGCAGAATGTAAATTCTTTACGTTGAATTTTTTTTTAATTAATTACACTGTCAAATAGCCTATTTACTTAAACTACAGGTAGTTTTTTAAGTTCTATATTTACTTACAAACGAAATAAATAAAATCCAAATATGAAACATACAATACTCGAAGTGGTTGTTATGCTATACCGACCTAAGAGTAAATAGTTTGTACAATT
Organism: Yponomeuta plumbellus; assembly: GCA_947310845.1. Taxonomy (NCBI): domain Eukaryota; kingdom Metazoa; phylum Arthropoda; class Insecta; order Lepidoptera; family Yponomeutidae; genus Yponomeuta; species Yponomeuta plumbellus. The sequence goes on from OX371200.1 coordinate 21,903,679, forward strand.
TACAACGTATGGCAATACTTGGTATTATTACTTTTAACGATTGGCTAAGATTTTGAGATTCAAAAATAGATCGTAGGTTCTACACTAAAGTGTCTAAAATGCTTTTACAAAAGTTAGCACTGCAATTAACTGCATTCAGTTTTAGGGAGTCCCCTACGCCAAATCGAATAACAATACATCGATTGCCAATTGATCGACAACTTTAGATCAACCGTTCATTACATCGAAAGCTTTATAGATCGAACGTTCAAAAGATCACTGTATCAATGTATCGAATACTTAAAACATCGACGTGACATTTATTCATATGTTCATTAGATCGAAACGTCCAATAGATTCGAATATACTCCGAAAGTGCAAATTTCATTTTATTTGAACTACCCTCATACAATGTAGGTTGCATAAAGCGTATCGCATTCTCATACCATGGCTTTCTGTTGTAACAATCGCGTCGTTGAGTGCATTGATAAGAATTAATTGAGTTAATGAAGTTGAGTGAAGATGTCTGCCAATTCTCTTTGTAAACCGATATTATCGCAACGTGGTAAACCAGTTATAGTGATACATGGCTATGTAATGGCTAAAAATAAACAGAGTGACAATAAGTTCTATTGGTATTGTGTCCATAAATACAAAAATCATTGTAAGAGTACTGTAATCACAACATTGCAGGAATCTGATGACCACCGTTTGGATCACGACATGACAAAGCACAATCATGCTCCTGATCCGGGTAAGATTGATGAGATGAAGTTTAGAAATGCTTTAAAACGTGAAGCTACCGAATCTCTTGACCACCCCTGTCAAATCATTCAGCGCAATCTAGCTAAAACTTCTACATCAAGTGCGTGCGTTCTGCCTAACAAGAATGCTTCATCGCAAGTTATACGGCGATCAAGAAGAAAAGAAATGCCAAAAGAACCTAGCTGTTTGGAAGAAATACGAATTCCGGATACTCTAAAAGAAGTCAACGGGGAAAAGTTTTTTGCACGACAAGAAAGATTTGGCAATGATGGCATTCTTCTTTTGTTTTCAACTGAATCCAATTTAGTTCGACTCAATCAGTCAGATATGTGGCTTATGGATGGGACGTTCCAGACATGCCCTAAACTTTTTTGTCAACTTTATAGTATTCATGGCATTGTAGGCTTAGGCATGAGTCGTCGATTTGTACCATTGGTTTATGGGTTATTGACAAAGAAAACACAAGAATGTTATTTGATATTTTTACACCACCTAAAGGAGTACGCTCTGGAATATAACATAACGTTGGTGCCACAAATAATAATGACTGACTTTGAGATGGCTGTCATTAGTGCGGTGAGATTGGAGTTTCCCGAAGCGACACATAAATGCTGTTTGTTTCATCTTGGGCAAAATATATGGCGACAAATTCAACAGCAAGGATTGTCGAAAAAATATGGAGAAGATGCGGAATTTGCCCTGAAGTTACGACAAATTACAGCTCTGGCTTATTTACCACCGGAGGATATACCAAACGCTTACAGAACATTGCAAGATGAGATAATACCAGAAGAGGCCAAGGATGTTATAGAGTGGTTCGGGACATATTATGTACTGGGTAAAGTACATTCTCGTATGTCAGCAGACATTAAAATATTGATTTCTCGATCCCCTCCAATATTTTCACCAAGTTTATGGAGTGTGTACAGCAATATTGAGCATAATTTGCCTAGGACTCAGAATAACATTGAAGGATGGCACCGAAGATGGAACGCCCTTCTTGATAATGAAAAACACGGACTTTACGCAACCATCGCATTCCTTGCCAAGGAGCAGGCTAAAACAAACCACGAGGTAGAAAGAGCTAACGCAGCGTTAGATAAAACTCCACCTAAGAAACGAGTGCGAAGAAACGAAAATGCAATAAAAAACATTATCGCCCGAAGAAGTAATTTCATTTTAGTGGATTTTTTGCGTGCAATCGCAGTCCATACTAAATTGTGAATTTATTTATTTCTACTCGTCGTGTAGTAATTAACAGTTTATTTAGATGACTTTTATTTTTATTTTACAAGGGGTAACGTTTTTTTTTGAAACTGTTAATTATTTTGATTCATTCTTATGTAATGTAATATTATTAAATAAACCTTCCGATTATAAAACATTTACTTACTTTTACTTTGTTTTTTTAATACGTAACAGTCAACAACACATCGACCTTTATAATTCAGATTTAAAGTTGACTATGTCTTTACGATAAAGTCGGTCCGAAGGCCAAAATGGTAAAGGTAAATCTGCTGTCGACTGTACACATTCCTCAAACAAAAAAAATGGTTCAGTCATGAGTCGTGTATGAGGGTAGTTCAAATAAAATGAAATTTGCACTTTCGGAGTATATTCGAATCTATTGGACGTTTCGATCTAATGAACATATGAATAAATGTCACGTCGATGTTTTAAGTATTCGATACATTGATACAGCGATCTTTTGAACGTTCGATCTATAACGCTTTCGATGTAATGAACGGTTGATCTAAAGTTGTCGATCAATTGGCAATCGATGTATTGTTATTCGATTTGGCGTAGGGGACTCAAGGATACCATAGACAACAATAAGTCAATCACACAAAAATTGGACTAATGTTCTTTCTGAAACAACCGATTCAAATAAAACATACATAAGCTCATGCGTTTAACCCAGAGGGGTAGGCAGATGCCACGGACAGCAACCGAAAGTGATTTGTCGAGATTGTGTCATCTCGACAAATCACTTTCGCTTCATCGACATTCATTAGTCGTTGCTTGCACAAATAATACTTATTTTTATTGGATCAAAATGCTTTTTTTTTGTTACTCTCTTTTTTATGTCACTGCAGTAGCTCTAACTTTTTTTTTTGATTATTTACTTTTAAACAATATTTAAAATAACTATAAGTGGACGTTGTCAATGTATCAAAATACTTCATCAATAAATCCAATGGATCTATGAATATTTTCATCTGTATAAAGTAACGTAGTTAAGCAGTCTTAAATCATAGGAATTACCAAATCATCTCATCATTATTAAGATGTTGATACATCATCAACATGCAAATTTACATTTTCGCAACATTTAATCTATCTTTACATATATAAAATTCAAAGTCCTGACTGACTGATTCATTCACTCATCAACGCCCAGCCCAAGCCGTTTGACCTAGGAAGCGGAAATTTTGTACAAATGATCTATATATAATGTAGGCAAGGAATAAGAACGGATTTTTTGAAATTCAACCCCTAAGGGGGCGAAATGGGTTGCCAAAATTTGTATGGGAGGTATAAAAAATGTTGTCTGATTTTCTTGAAACTTGAAATAAATATTCTTCAACACAATTGATTGAACACGTGTTTCAGCGTTTTTCTAAAATTAACCCTTAACGGGAGTTACGGGAGTGAAAGTGGTTGCAAAATTTTGAACTAAAGTCCACGCGGACGGAGTCGCGGGCAAAAGCTAGTATTTACATAAAATTAACTTCTTCTGCTTCCCCTAGTAGTCTGCGAACAAAACAATAAAATAATTAAATCAGCAGGTAATAGAGACTGGAAAATAATAATAATAATAATTCACATACATTATAATCACCTGGTCCCAAACTAGGATACCCTGTTCTATGGTAACCAGGCAAAGACATTAAAAACATGGAAAAACACCCAGGCTGGGGCTATTTGTACAAATGTACGGTTGCCCCCAGTGGGAATCGAACCCATGACCTGTCTTGGTAGGTAATCGCCTTAACGGCCAGACCACTAAGGCAATGTTTTGTTTTTATAGTTTTTTTAGGGTTTATGGCAATTTCCACCCTCTACTAGGCAGTGGTATAATAGTTCCCACGATAAATTGAACCTTATTACTTTGAAATAATTAAAATAATTAATAACATTTTAACATAACATAACATTTACACACAGGCACATACATTGCTTCTGGCTACACACTAGGATACCCTGTCTCGTGGGAACCAGAAACAGCGACGTCACAAACATGTACTTGGTCAGAGTGGAGTTTTTTTTTCGCTGCCTTTTTCTCCACTACAGACGGCCCCAAGGCAGCGGCTAACATTATACATAACTGTATGTACATTGACATTCAACAAGCAGAATGTAAATTCTTTACGTTGAAATAAATTTCTGATTCTGATTCTGATTCTGTAAACATCCAAGACCTGGAGTTTTTTTTTTCTTTCTCTCCAGCCGGGGATCGAACCCGGGACCTCTCGCATGGTAAGCAGATGCGCTAACCACTACACCACAGAGGTCGCCCAAAAAATATTAAATAAATAAAAAGAAAAATATTAAATAAAGTAATGGGCTAGTTACCCTAAAAAATGTAATTAGTCCGTCTTTTAGATTATTCAAAAATAAGAGACACGTATTTTTTTATTTTTACAATAGACCAAAAATGAAAAATATATAGCACATTAAAGTTACGTGTGACGTCACGTCGTGCTGCATTTTTAGCACGGAGTGACGTCACACGTAACTTTAATCAGCTATATCTTTGCTATTTTTTGTTTAATCGAAAAAAGAAAAAATACGTGTCCAATATTTTTTAATAATCTAAAATACTGACTAAATAGAATTTAATTATTTCGACCCTGGAAACTACCCTATGGTATGCAACTAAATACAATTAATTTAGCTATAATAAATCCTGTATAATTCTTTATTTCACATGTGCTCGCCACAGCCTGAACCTCTCGAATGTGAGCTGATGCCAACGGGATACCGCCGTTTAGCCAAAGTATTTTTCGCCAAATTTTACTTCCCAATAAACTTATGGCATCAGTTTCATTTCCCAAATGAAACTTTAGCAAGTTTTCATTTCGCATTTTATTCATTTGGTCAAATTATCATTTCGCATAATTATACTGCGTCAAGTTTTATTAAGACAAACGTTTATTATGCTAACGTTTTATTTTGGCTTTTATTCATTTGGTCAAATTGTTATTTGGCATAAATATAGTTGACGATTAGGTACTAATTATTATTGAACGGGGGGTCGGCGATGTAAAGAATACGTGGCAACAGAAATATAGGTGCTATACATAGGAGCGTTAGGTTCTCTATGTAAGATCGAAAACAGACTCGACTTTGTTGTGTCATTTACACACATTGCCGGCAGCGTATTCGGTATTGTATGGAAAGGTACTTTTTGCCAAACGATACTTTTGACTGAATAATGCTTCGTAAAATGAATTTTGACCAAGTATTTATTTGGTAAACAATAACTTGCCATAATAACTTTTGCTAACTGTTTATTTGCTTTAAGTTGTTTTGCGAATTTTTTTTTTGCCAAGTGATAATTTGCGGAAAATAGTTTGGGAAGTAATACTTTGGGAAACGATTTTTGGCAATACATTAGTAAACCGATGCCAACTCATAGTTACCTCATGTCAACTGGCCAAGGCCTGCCGAGGGTCGCGGAGGTGGCTCTGGCGTGTCGGGAGTTGGCGGTTTGAATGTACTGCCCTGTGGAGAAATAACATAACATAACATTTATACTACACCTGCTTGGAAAGTACCTTGATACTTTATCAAATTTACGGTACAAAGTACGTCATTGCATATCGAACAAATATGCGGGGAGAAAACGCATCTGAGCGGGAGAGAAAAGTGTATGAAAATCCATTTCTTACGTGCTTTTTCTTTTTTAATTTTGGGAAGACTATGCGCCGGTAACCTAAATATCAAAAGCCAAAAAGTTTTTACAGTGAGTTTTTATCTCCAAGTTCGCAAAATGACACTGGCCACTAGCAACAATTTCAATATAAATTTCAATTAGTAAAGATTTCGTTTTTTATTTTCCTTGTAGGTGTAGTATAAAGCACTATGTATCACTCGAGAGAAACTGCGATTCCCGTTCTCAGGTGTTTTAAAGCCCTCGCCTATGGCTCGGGCTTCAAACGACACCCTCGACGGTAATCGGTCACTTTCTCCTCTCGGTGAACAATGTACTATTACATACAGGCACATACAATACATTGCTTCTGGGCCAACACTAGGATACGTATGTCTGTCTATGTAATTTGATAATTCTAGTTATTTTTATTTACAATTATGATTTAATTCAATGTCATTTTTGTGACTTGTTAATTCTATTTTATTCATTGTTGTTATTATTATTTACATTCTGTATTGTTATGGTGATGATCATTGCTTTATGTGTGTGTGTCTCAAAGCGCAAATAAATGTCTTATCTATCTATCTATCTATCTATCAAAGCGGTATCGGACGATTTACTTGGATGAACATGCACTCGAATGAACTATAATTAACCAACTTCTAACAGGGAGGAGGTTTTCAGTTCGTCGGGATGTTTTTTTCGTTTATGTGAGTTTCCCGATTACTCTATGATCCCAGGTTGAAAGGCTCAAGTTCGCCGACGAACAGACTTGTGCAAAATATTACATCACAACGAAATTACATTACATACCTACCATGCGAGGAATTGAGATATCACAAAATGATATTACAATCACATTGAAAATAAAATGTCTACACGATATTGTGATGTCCTGTGATGAATGATAAAATGACAAGAATATCTCAATTATCACAGCATAATTAATATCTTTAATATCTTGAATATCCTTATCTTTAATGAAATAAGCGTCAAACAATTTTTTTCATCTAGTGGCGGCGATGATTGACGAACCTTTCACGCCATCGGCACAATTCACCTGAGTGTGCCCGATCGATTAATTGGAAAACACCTAATGAGACGAGTTGCTTATAAATTTTATATAACTCAAGGATCACCAAATGATTGGTGTGATATTAGATCTGAAACCAAGTCAATTGAGCTCTAAGATATAAGTGACTAGTATGCGAATATGGGTCCAATTTGTTTGTGGTATGTAATCTCTAGTGTGATGTTGGCTGTGATATGTTATGATTTTGTGATGTAATATTACGAACATCACTTTCACAAGTCTACTGCCGAAAAGGTAATATCAGTCTTAAATTCCTCAACTTTCCTCAAGTAAATTCATCAGATGGTACCTGTTATTTCAGTTTTTTAATAAAAAGTAGGCGAATGTATACTTGGAATCCCATAGCAGCTTCCATTGGCGTGGGGGAGTCGCCCCCGCCGCCTAAAGTGGCGTAGTCGCCGAATCGTTCTGTCGCGCGACTTCCTTGGATCGTCGCGTAGGTATTGTCAGTCTGCAAAAGATAAAACAGACGATTTTGAAACTTAGAACTGAGATTTCGAAAGATTTACTTTGGTTTCTGACAAACTCGTAGTGGATTAGGTATGGTGGGAAATTCATCTTGGTTTCTTTGATGCATCGAGGCTTAACGGCTGTTGTCTTAATATTAGGCCTAATTCTGAAACAATGTTTACAGTTCGCTTATACATACATGATCAAGTTCACACCTGTACCGCAGAGGGGTCGGATCGTGGCGAGTGGGACTGCGATTCATTGCTTATACCAACTTCATCATCAACCCATCATGTCCCCACCGAGGGTCACGGGTCTCTTCCCTGAGGAAGGTATAGGCCATACTCCACCACGGGGGCCAAGTCCGGATTGGTGGAGGCTTGTAAGACTAGTGGCTGGTCTTACTGGCAGAAGTTTTCAAGCCGCCCTAAGGCCTCTGACTTGGCTTAACGACTATACCAACTTATACCACATATATTGCTTCTGGCTCCACACTAGGATACCCTGTGTTTTGGGAAACAGAAATAGCGACATCACAAACATGTAAACTTCCAAAACCTGGGGTTTTTTGTCCCCAGCTGGGATTCGAACCAGAGATCTTTCGCATGATAGGCAGTTGCGCTAACCGCTGCGCCACAGAGGTCGTCGAGGATACAGCGGAGCACTTACGTAATTGCACCCCAGTTTTCACTTTTATTTTCCAGAGTGCGTATACTGAGTTTTGTTATTCACTTTCGATAGCGAGAGCGTTTGCGATTTGCATAGGAGTGACAAAGCGCGCCATCTAGTTGTCTCTTTGTCACTCCTATGCAAATCGCAAACGCTCTCACTATCGAGAGTGAATGAAAAAACTCAGTATACGCACTCAGGTTTTAATTTCATTATATATTTATTATATTAAGTAATACAGGTCTTGTATGGACACCTGTATCATAATATAACTTTTTAACCATAACGATACACCTATACAACCTCCAGCTGGACCAAGAAGGTTGAACCTCTACTTTAAAAAAAAAAGATTTCAATTCAATTCTTTAGAATTATATGGATTCTGGATTCCTATGGATTCTGCCAATGTCAGGTTTGTTGTAAAAAAAAAAAAAGATTTCAATGAACGAGTCCGCGGTGACGCAACACGCATGCGCAATCGAGTTTGCGCCTTGGCGCCAACATTTTACATTTAAAAAAACTTTTCAATATAAACAAAGTTTGGTTCTGTTTGGAAAATAAATTAGTTTTTGTGTAAAAACATGTCCAAAAGCGAGGATAGTGGTAATCGTACAACACCAGACATTCTGGAAGCTGCGTCACTATGGCTATGAACCTGTTACCGGCGAAATCTAGGAGCAACTATAATAAATGTTACCACGAGTTTATTCAGTGGAAAAATATTTGTTTTATATTTAGCGTTTTATTTGCAATATTATTTTATGTATTATAGTATGAGAGTAGATAAAGTAGTGTATGACACTGTACATAACTGGTTCTTATAACACTCGTGTTATACTATAAAAAAACTCGCCTACTGCTCCATTTTTTTAACACACACTCGTGTTATAAGAACCCATTATGCAACAGCATCATAAACTACTATTTTTAATCAATTTTTCTATGCTGTTGTACAGTAAAATTACACTGTATTCATCATCAACCCATTATGTCCCCACCGAGGGGCACGGGTCTCTTCCCTGAGGAAGGTATAGGCCATACTCCACCACGGGGGCCAAGTCCGGATTGGTGGAGGCTTGTAAGACTAGTGGCTGGTCTTACTGTCAGAAGTTTTCCCTGTCAGCTCTTTACAACTCACTCTCAATTTTATCCGCCAAAATGACTTTCTAAAGCTTACCAGTGGCGGCTCAGCAATTGGCTCGGCCTGATCACCGAACACGTTCATAGTGAGTTCCTGTTCCTCGTAAGGTCTCAGCTTGGTCTCCAGCCAGAGAGGATTCTCTGTGGTGCTGAGCTCTTCCAATATCCGGCGTCGCGCCAGACTGTCTCCTTTGCTGGACTGCATAGATGGTGGAGCTATCACCCTGAGAAGACGCATGAGAGGGTTGGCTTATTTATTCTATTCTTATATTTATTATAAAAATAAAATAAATAAATAAACTCACGCCCGTTATCCCCGAAGGGGTAGGCAGAGGCACCAGTCTCTAGAACTGGACCCACGTTTTGCCGAGTTTATTAGGTCCCAAACGTGACAAGTGGCAAGCCTGTCGCCGTTATCCGGGCACAATTTATCAGCGAATGGTGTTGCTGTACAAACAAATGTACGTAACTAAAAGTAATTGGTACATGCGTGGTTCAAACCCAGACCCTCATGATCGAGAAGCAAGGGTCAACCCCACTACGCCACCACCGCTGTATTTATTACGTCCCGACCGAGGGGCACGGATCTCTTCCCTGAGGAAGGTATGGGCCACACTCCACCACGGGGCCAAGTCCGGATTGGTGGAGGCTTGTAAGACTAGTGACTGGTCTCACTGTCAGAAGTTGTCAAGCCTCTGACTTGGCTTAACGACTGCCATCTGTCGACGGCAGCCGGCACCAACTGCTTAACGTGCCTTGCAAAGCACGGAACAGCTCTGAAAAATGCCACTAGCGTTAGTCATAGACGGTGACCCATCCATGGACTGAACGCGCAGTGATCGTTTAAGATCACTCAGGCAGCCCGGGCTACGAGCCAGGTTCTAATTTCTAATTAGGCTGATTAATAATATTTATTATCAGCTGACCTGGCGGACGTGGTTTTCGCATATTAATTAGCCTACAACCTACTCTCAGATTTACCAAACACGGGGTGTCCCAAAACTCGACGTCAAACCGGAACCGGGTGAAAAGGCAAGTCGTACTGGTTATCAGAAAATATTTAAAAAAACAATTTTTTTTTTCAGCATTCATTTTTTTTTTAAATTATTTATTCAAGAAATTTCACAAAAATAATTAAAATTAAAGCTGGACAATTTCTTAAGTATAAGCAAGGATGCTCCTTGGTGTAAGTAATTTTTCTTTAATGTGTCGTATTCTTCCAAGCAGCTGGTTTTGAAATTTTGTTAACAGTTTAGAAAAACATTATTCAGAGTTGCAAAACAAATATTGTTTTTAATGCCTATTATTTTGTACACATGCAATTTTTATTATATTTTTGTATTTTTCTGATAACCAGTATGACTTGCCTTTTCACCCGATTCCAGCTTGACGTCGAGTTTTGGGACTCCCTGTATACACAACAAAAATATATAAATCGGTGAAGCCGTTTTGGAGGAGTTCGGTAAGAAAGACTTTGACATGAGATTTTTATGTAGGTAGGTATTATTGGATTAGATTTGATTATATTACACAGACTTTCTCTCTGAGAGTGGGCCTGTGCCCTACAGTGGGGCGAATCAGGCTGCCTACATTGTTAATTATACAAACAGTGATTAAATCAACGACAGTAAAAAGATAACGTCTCTCATTTGTAGTGTTTCTACATTGAAAAGTATAAGTAAAAAGTTGCTATTGATACTATACTTGAGCCATTACAAACGTGCGAACTGATTCATAAACATTTGTATCAGACCTCTCTCTCACACATAATAATATAGGAGGCATATCAGAACTCTCAGTCGCACTTTTATGACTCGGTTCGCACGTTTGTAATGGCTCAAGTATAGTTACTAGTTTCTGGTGTACTTACCAATGCTTCAGGCAAGCACAAACTACGATGAAAGTCACTATCCCAGTGAACAACACAATCAAAAGAGCTATCAATGCCGCCAGTGCTGGATCGAAACTTTCCGGCGCTGAAAAATAATAATATCCTGGTTAGTTAAATATTTTTGAGAAGTATCGAAAAACAGTGGCAAAGAATATTTCAGTTAACACGGATACAGTAAACGATACTGCAGCACGGTTTACTAAGATAATTATTTGTACGTATTCAATAATGTTATAATAATGTTTTTTTCACAATGTCAACAGGCTAGTTACTAGGCTAGCCTATTGACAGTGTGAAAAAAACATTTGCCCTAAAAAATGTAATTAGTCCGTCTTTTAGATTATTCAAAAATAAGGGACACGTATTTTTTTATTTGTAAATTAGACCAAAAACTACAAAGATATAGCCCATTAAAGGTACGTGTGACGTCACGCCGTGCTGCATTTTTTAGCACGGAGTGACGTCACACGTAACTTTAATGGGTTATATCTTTGTTATTTTTTGTTTAATCGAAAAAAGAAAAAAAACGTGTCCAATATTTTTTTATTATCTAAAATACGGACTAAACAAAATTTAATTATTTCGACCCTGGAAACTACCCTATTCTGCCTATTGCGAACCTACTTTTTGTAGTTGAGGCCGTATCAAAATATTATTAGCCAAAGGAGATCTTCAAAAGGTGACTTTCCTGTCTCACCTTTAGAAACGGCACTAGCTGCAATCAAGGTCTCGACCCCATACTCCTGGTAAATGTCCTTGAGCTCATCGTACTTGGAGTCGATGGTCTCCAGAACCTTCTCCACTGGCAGGACTTGGTAAGTACTCGGGTCCACGGCGTGGAGGTGGATTTCGCACCTGCAGGAAGAGAAATACTGATGGTCATATTTTGCATGGATATACCAAGAACAAGAGTACGTAAGAGGAAGCCTTGGAGTGCGGAATATCGCCGATAAAGTACAAGAGAGTTGGCTAAGCTGGTTCGGGCACGTAAAAAGAAAACCCCTGGCTATTTTGGAAAAGAAGTGCTCCGTCTGGCCATTCCCGGACGGAGATCCAGAGGATGACCGAAAATCAGGTGGATGGACGTTGTGAAGAAAGACCTCATAGAGTGCGATGCTTCCGAAGAAAACACCGTGAACAGGGCGAAGTGGAGGGAGAAGATAAGGAAGGCTGACCCCAACATCATGTGGGACTAAAGGCCAGGAAGAGAGAGAGAGATACCAAAAACAAGACTCTTGGATAATTAAAAATATGGAGGATTTGCTAAAATTTATCTTAAAAGTCATGATCTTTGGCAACAGGAAACGCGCTCAGCTGCGTACCAAATTTGAAAATAACTAAAAACTACCGGCGCTGGTTTTCAGTGTTCATTTTATGTCCAGTACCTGGGCATTTGCTCCCGAGCTTTGCTCGGTACTTTTTTTGTAATATAAAATATGTAATATAAAATTAAAATAATCCTTTTTCAACAAAAAAAGAACTTTGAAAAAAAACATCATGACTCGAACCGGGTCTCTCGAAATCGGCCCGAAACGGGTCGCCCGTTTTCCCGTCGGAACTATCCCAACCTTGCAGATAGACGCGAAATTTACCTCTATATACAGGTACTAAATATACAGGGTTACAGGGAAAGTCGTACACAATATTAAAGTAGGTCATTATTTAGGTCATTTCTGATGGATTTTATTCTATTATATAGGGTCCGAAAATTAACCGTTATGGAGATATTGACTGTCAAAGATTTTAAAACAATATCAAATTTTTTTGGCTTTTTGATTGATTTTTTCTCAGAAAAGAGCACATAAAGTGGTTTTTGTAATGTATTTAGTTAAAAGGCATGTCAATTGATAAAAAAATATCAGCAAAAGCTGCACCTACTACTAACAGCTTTAAAAAACTGCTCGGCAACGGTTAGAATTAAATATTTTTTTATAAATATTTTTCACATTGAAGATCTTAAAAAAAAAGTTACGTATGGAACTTATTCTGCACATAATTTCAAAAACTTCTACGACTCTTTAACTATTCAAAAAGGTATTATTAAAAGTAAATTTAATAGGTATGTGCATGAAATTTTAAAAAAATGTTATTTGAGTAGGCTCTAGTGGTAGTACCGACATGACTGAACTTCGATACAAAAAAAATCTTTTTTACTTCCTGGCACCTTTTAACTATGTTTTTACATTGGAAATGGACAATGGATTTTATTATTATTTTCAAGGTCAGGATTCAATACGCTAGACTCACCAGTTCTGATAGAGCGTATCTGTGCACCAATCCGGACTTGGCCTCCGTGGTGGAGTATGGCCTATACCTTCCTCAGGGAAGAGACCCGTGCCCCTCGGTGGGGACATGATGGGTTGATGATGTATCTGTGCACGTAATGCGCGGCGCGCAGCCGAACAGAGGTGTGACGTCACCGTCACAATTTTGATAATAGCAATGGATTTTTATCGATATCGGCGATTATTTAATAATTCTTTGAAGGATGTATTTCTGCTATTATTACTAGTTTTTCCGAAAGCCTCATTTTCCTATAATTAAAATGCAAAATTAAGAAATAATCACCATCACCTGAATCACTCATAGCCCCGGCTGCCTGAGTGATCTTAAACGATCACGAAGGTTAAGCAACATAGGGCGCGCTCAGTGTATGGATGGGCTATACAAATGTATACAATTTAAACCTACGATGTAGAATATTCTTTATACTACACCTGCTTGGAAAGTACCTTGATACTTTATCAAATTTACGGTAGAAAGTACGTCATTGCATATCGAACAAATATGCGGGGAGAAAACGCATCTGAGCGGGAGAGAAAAGTGTATGAAAATCCATTTCTTACGTGGTTTTTCTTTTTTAATTTTGGGTAAGACTATGCGCCGGTAACCTAAATATCAAAAGCCAAAAAGTTTTTACGGTGAGTTTTTATCTCCAAGTTCGCAAAATGACACTGGCCACTAGCAACAATTTCAATATAAATTTCAATTAGTAAAGATTTCGTTTTTATTTTCGTTGTAGGTGTAGTATAAAGGACTATGTATCACTCGAGAGAAACTGCGATTCCCGATCTCAGGTGTTTTAAAGCCCTCACCTACGGCTCGGGAATGGGGGTAGATTGTCTCCTTTGAACATTGAGCTCCTACATTTTAATTACCTAATAATAGTAAAGATTGATAAAACATCGAACTAAGTATATTTACAGTATAAATAAGTGACCACTTATGTGAAAAAGTTTGAAAAATATACATTCAAGTGAAAACGAGTGATAAAATCGAACAATGCTAGTAGTTGAAATAATAAGCGGAAATACAGTTACAAAACAATAATAAACAACAACTAAGTTAAATCACAAATATCCCAGTGCAAAAGTGACACAGTTTAGTGAAAAAAAGTGCAATTTAGTAAAAAACAATACAAGTATACAAGTGATGTAACAAACCGTCACCAACGGCTAAAATTCCAATGTGATTAGTCATTGCTATGAACAACGAACAAGAGATCCACAAATTCATCACATGCCACATAGCGTAGTGGTGGCTGCTGCATAATATAACTCGGTAACCAATAGACACCGGTTCAAACCCCAGCCGCGCTCAAATGTTTCTATCTTTTGTTTTTTTCATTCCATGATACCAATTAAGGCCATCTATCAACGAATAGTGAAACTAACATAGACTCCCTTACCGTAGAAGACAAACGAGCATAAGCAATAATCACAGCAAATAGCCATGAGATGGCACTAAATTGCGTTAAATGTAAAACTAAAATACTGGATAAATACGAATATCTTACTTGCTCAACATGCAAAAAGTCCTATCACCTGGACTGCATTTCCGTGTCGGAAAAACTGTTCAGGTTAATGACCAAGGAAAACAAAACGAATTGGAAATGTAAATATTGCTTAGGCAAGACACATTTACCCTCCAGCAGCAATGTAACGCAGAGAAGGCAAAAGGAAATTCCAAAACCAGCAGCTTCTCCAGCATCTCCGGCTTCCTCGATAGAGTCAGGACATACAATCAGTGGTACTCAATTGTTAGTCAACGAAACTCTTAACCGAAGTTGCCCGGAAAGCTCTACCCAAATAAGAGAAAACACCGAAGAGCTGATAGAGCAACTTAATAATAAAATCTCACAGCTAGAGTTAAAATTGGAAAGCGCTGATGGCGAGATTGAAAGATTGGTTGCTGAAAACTATGCCTTACATGGTACAATATCAAAGCGTGACGCTAGAATAAATCAATTGCTGCGTATATGCCGCTCAACCCCCCAACGCGAGAACCACAGGGGCAACAACGACATCGCTACCGAGAACACTCCCTCCAAACTTATAAAGCCCGACTTCAACGCTAGTACACCAATGCAACAAAAAAGAAATAAGTTGGCAGGCAAAATTCCCAACTCTACGTCTTCAAGAAAAGAAAATAGTGCACAAATCGACTCTACCGCCCAAATCCACCTCACTCGCAGCCAAGAGCCGGCCTTACCTGGAACATCATTAAGCAACGGGTAAGCGAGTGAAGATTCTACCCTACCTCCACTGCACAACCAAAAGAAGCAAAAGGTGATTATCAACACAACGCAGAGCCCTCTTACACCTACGCCCATGGTATCCAATGATTCAGCCAATTCACTTACAAAACTAAGAAGACACAGAATGAGTTTATTAAACACGTCAACTACCAACAAAGCTCAACAGATAGCCCAACGTAACCTGAGTGGTAACTACGACCTGTGTCATTACCTATTACCGAATAGGGGAATAAAACAGCTCCTACAAGGAATAGAAGCCTTAGTAAGTGATTTCACACTAGAGGATTATTGCATAATACTTTTAGGAGAAGAAGATTGAAACACATTGCAAAAAATTAACCACACGCACATTTTGTTGTGTGCTCCCACATATAAACATGGAATGCTAAACACTAACCTATTCAATGCTAGAGTCGAAATATTCAATCAGCTGCTCTACTTGAATATTAACACGCAACTTTACGGTTATTTCATAGACTCCAACTTGAACCTGAGCTATGACTCAGCCATGTTCCATAAGAACAGTGGCGTCCTAAACAGTCATGGATTAGAGCAGCTGATGAAAGATGTCAACGAATTAATAGTTCTCATAAGAAACCTAGATACCTCGGGAAACCAGGAGCATGCGCTCCTTCCACAGGCAGAGCCAACAGCCACAGAGAACTTTTTTCGTTCCTCAACGACACAATTATAATGATAGGCTGGTGTTTCTACATCAGAATATAGCTGGTGTACTCAATAAGCAAGTATATCTGCTTTGTGCATTAGACGAATTATCGTCCAAAGGGACGCCTCCTGATATTGTATGCTTGTGTGAAACAAACATGTCTCGGGGCTCCGAATTTTGCCTTAGAATTGATAACTATAATTTGGCTGCCTACTACTCGAGGAAAAAATGTTGCAAAGGCGGTGTAGCAATCATGGTAAGAAAAGGCACAGAATACATTTATATTAAAGAGATTGAACAATTATCAGAATCCTATATTTTTGAATGTGCGGGAATAAATATGGTAAAATACGGAATTATAGTTGTAGTTATCTATACTCACAAAACACCGACATCACCATCATCCGTTTTTTTCAATAAACTCCAGCAACTACTTGATTTAATATGTAGGCATAAAAGAAATAAATATGTCTTGTGCGGTGATTTAAATATTGATTTGCTTAAGAAAACAAATGTATCTATTGAACTGCTGAATATATTACAAACCTACAACCTAACACCAGTCATCAAAGAACCTACTAGAATTACTCTAACGTCATCTACATGCATCGACAATATCTTGTCAAATATAACAGAGGGCAAAGCCATCGTACACGATCTAGTACTGTCGGACCACACAGCCCAGTCATACAGTATCCCGATACATAAGCGCCAGCCTCCTCCAATAAAGTGGTGGTATGAATTTAAGAGAGATTATTGTAAAGTAAACCAAGAAAAATTTGCGGAGTGCCTAGCGTCTCTTTCTTTCCAAGAAGTTATTTCTGAATCTGACGCTACCAATGCGTTTAACGCGTTTTACGACTTGTATGTTCTTTTTTACAACCTTTGTTTTCCTATGATAAGAACTAAATTATTAAGTAAAAAATATTCTTCAAAATGGCTGACAAAGGGCATACGCTCTTGTTGTGCAAAAAAGAGACAACTATTTTTTAAAAGTAGAATTGATTTAACTCTTAAAACTAAGTATATGATTTATTCTCGAAAGCTTAAAAAACTTATAATTTCGCAACAAAAAATTGAAAACTTAAAATGCATTTCCAATGCAAAAAACAAATGTAAAAGTGTCTGGGACGTCATTAAAAAGTATACTACAGCAGATTGTAACAAAAACACTATAAGTGCAATATCAATCAATAATTTTAATATCACCGATCCACAAGCAATTTCCGAGGCTTTCAATAATTTCTTTATAGATAGTGTAAGTAACAACTGTTCTACTACAAACGCAGGTCGAACCGATGACATTAATGTAGATAATAGAGTCCAGTATTTTTCTAACTCCAGTCGATGAAAAGGAATTACTTAAAATTGTCAGTAGTCTGAAAAACTCTAAAGCTGTAGGTCATGACGACATACGGACTGATATAATAAAAAATAGCATCTACTACATTATTCGCCCTCTCTTACATGCTATTAACCTTTCACTCGACCAAGGGGTATTTCCAGAAGTATTAAAGAAATCTGTGGTAAAACCGCTCTTCAAAAAAGGAGACCCCTGTAAACTTGAAAACTATAGGCCCGTCTCCCTTATACCAATATTTTCAAAAATTTATGAAATGGTCATGTTCACTAGGATCAATTACTTCCTTGAAAAAAATAAAGTGCTGAGTGAATCACAAAATGGCTTTCGGAAACACAGAAGCACATCACTAGCTGTATTTAAGTTGATTAGGCATATCATGGCATGTGTAGATAAAAACATACCTGTAACTGTCATATTTATGGACATGAGCAAAGCGTTTGATTTTGTATGCCACAAGAGGCTACTTAAAAAGCTCTACAAATATGGTATACGGGGCCCTGCAAATAGCTGGATTTCATCATATTTAAATAATAGGACCCAACATGTAGAAACTGTAAGATATTGCACAAAATCCAAAACTGTAAAAAAATATAAGTCACCATTACTTAAAAATTGCTATGGAGTGCCATAAGGTGGAATATTGGCTCCCTTAATTTTTTTGACATATATTAATGACTTGCCTGATTATACAATCCAATGAATGTATTCTATTTGCTGACGATACCACACTTATTATAGAAGGGAAAAATTTGTCGACATATAATTCAGAAATAAATAAATCACTAGAACGAGCTATAACTTGGCTCTCTGCAAATAATTTAAAGGTTAACATTGATAAGACTAAATATATACAATTTTGTACTAATAGGGGGAAAAAAGAAAACTTAACTATTGAACACAACGGTGCAAGACTAGAAGAGGTAACAGCGATAAAGTTTCTGGGGCTTATGGTTGACACCCATTGTGACTGGAAATGTCACGTAGAGAGTGTGTGTACAAAAATTAACAAATTTGTGTACGCGCTAAGAAAAATTAGTCAGACGGTCTCACTACAAGCAGCCAAAGAGGCATATAATGGCTATGTAGACTCAATCTTGCGATATGGGATCGTATTATGGGGCGACTCCCCCGATGTTGACAGGGCATTCAAAGTGCAAAAACGCTCTATCCGGGCATTATTTGGTCTACGCCAAACGGACTCATGTCGCCCGTATTTTAAAGAACATGAAATACTACCACTACCATGTTTGTTTATACTAGAAGTTTGCACATTTGTAAAAAAATATATGTATTTCTTCCAAAACAAGCATGATATCTGCAAACGTGCCATTCGCTCTCAATATCAACATAAATTGCATAGACCACGTGTAAAATTAACGCTCACAACAAAAAACTGTTTTATAATGTGTATTGATATATTATTTAATAAACTACCAGATACATGTAATGTCGAAGACATACTGACATTCAAGAGGCTCACAAAACATTACCTACTGCTCCATGGGTTTTACTCAATAAAAGAATATTTAGAATTTAAGATTTAGGTTAGTTGTAATCAATTATGTAAATAATATACTTGGATTTTTAATTTTAAATGTAAATATTAAAACTTATTTTGGCCAGTTGTAAGAAAATGTGTTTACTCCTGAAAAGGAAGAATTTGGACATGTAGTACTTATTTATATAAAGCACCTGTAACTGCTAATGTTAACCCAAATTCAAACAATAAAGTTTCATTTCATTTCATTTCATTTCGGGCTTCAAACGACACCCTCGACGGTAATCGGTCACTTTCTCCTCTCGGTGAACAATGTACTATTCTCTCGTTATTCTGAAGATCAAGGCTCAGGATGTTAGACTCACCAGTCCTGATACAGCGTATCGGAGTGCACATAATGCGCGGCGCGTATCAAGGCTCAGGATGTTAGACTCACCAGTCCTGATACAGCGTATCGGAGTGCACATAATGCGCGGCGCGTATCAAGGCTCAGGATGTTAGACTCACCAGTCCTGATACAGCGTATCGGAGTGCACATAATGCGCGGCGCGTATCAAGGCTCAGGATGTTAGACTCACCAGTCCTGATACAGCGTATCGGAGTGCACATAATGCGCGGCGCGTATCAAGGCTCAGGATGTTAGACTCACCAGTCCTGATACAGCGTATCGGAGTGCACATAATGCGCGGCGCGTATCAAGGCTCAGGATGTTAGACTCACCAGTCCTGATACAGCGTATCGGAGTGCACATAATGCGCGGCGCGTATCAAGGCTCAGGATGTTAGACTCACCAGTCCTGATACAGCGTATCGGAGTGCACATAATGCGCGGCGCGTATCAAGGCTCAGGATGTTAGACTCACCAGTCCTGATACAGCGTATCGGAGTGCACATAATGCGCGGCGCGTATCAAGGCTCAGGATGTTAGACTCACCAGTCCTGATACAGCGTATCGGAGTGCACATAATGCGCGGCGCGTATCAAGGCTCAGGATGTTAGACTCACCAGTCCTGATACAGCGTATCGGAGTGCACATAATGCGCGGCGCGTATCAAGGCTCAGGATGTTAGACTCACCAGTCCTGATACAGCGTATCGGAGTGCACATAATGCGCGGCGCGTATCAAGGCTCAGGATGTTAGACTCACCAGTCCTGATACAGCGTATCGGAGTGCACATAATGCGCGGCGCGTATCAAGGCTCAGGATGTTAGACTCACCAGTCCTGATACAGCGTATCGGAGTGCACATAATGCGCGGCGCGTATCAAGGCTCAGGATGTTAGACTCACCAGTCCTGATACAGCGTATCGGAGTGCACATAATGCGCGGCGCGTATCAAGGCTCAGGATGTTAGACTCACCAGTCCTGATACAGCGTATCGGAGTGCACATAATGCGCGGCGCGTATCAAGGCTCAGGATGTTAGACTCACCAGTCCTGATACAGCGTATCGGAGTGCACATAATGCGCGGCGCGTATCAAGGCTCAGGATGTTAGACTCACCAGTCCTGATACAGCGTATCGGAGTGCACATAATGCGCGGCGCGTATCAAGGCTCAGGATGTTAGACTCACCAGTCCTGATACAGCGTATCGGAGTGCACATAATGCGCGGCGCGTATCAAGGCTCAGGATGTTAGACTCACCAGTCCTGATACAGCGTATCGGAGTGCACATAATGCGCGGCGCGTATCAAGGCTCAGGATGTTAGACTCACCAGTCCTGATACAGCGTATCGGAGTGCACATAATGCGCGGCGCGTATCAAGGCTCAGGATGTTAGACTCACCAGTCCTGATACAGCGTATCGGAGTGCACATAATGCGCGGCGCGTATCAAGGCTCAGGATGTTAGACTCACCAGTCCTGATACAGCGTATCGGAGTGCACATAATGCGCGGCGCGTATCAAGGCTCAGGATGTTAGACTCACCAGTCCTGATACAGCGTATCGGAGTGCACATAATGCGCGGCGCGTATCAAGGCTCAGGATGTTAGACTCACCAGTCCTGATACAGCGTATCGGAGTGCACATAATGCGCGGCGCGTATCAAGGCTCAGGATGTTAGACTCACCAGTCCTGATACAGCGTATCGGAGTGCACATAATGCGCGGCGCGTATCAAGGCTCAGGATGTTAGACTCACCAGTCCTGATACAGCGTATCGGAGTGCACATAATGCGCGGCGCGTATCAAGGCTCAGGATGTTAGACTCACCAGTCCTGATACAGCGTATCGGAGTGCACATAATGCGCGGCGCGTATCGGCACGAGCAGCGCGCGCGCAGCCGAGCCGAGGCGTGACGTCACGCCGGCGGCCGCGGCGCCGCGCGGCCTCTCCTCGCAACTCCGCGACACCACCATACGTATCAGGGAGGTGCGGTCGATTATCCATACCTGGGAAGAAAGAATAAAATATTTTTCACTCCAGCTGCTCGAAATGATGCATTTTGATGCCCCGAATTTAGGACCAACACGCTATTGTTGTTCAAGCTAAGATGCATCAAAGTAAATAGACTCAAAATTGGGTTTTCAATCTATTTACCTTTAGGTACCTTTAAGTAAATAGACTCAAAATCCAATTTTGAATTTATATACTGTAGTCTGATTTTTAATTCCGTAGAATTCTGACAGTTATCATTTTTTGACATGTCTGAGATTAGAAACCTTTTTTGGCCGGGCACATTTTTCAATTTCAATACGAGTGTGAACATCTGAGTCTACACATTTAATTTGTTAGTGATTGTATCCATTTTATAAAGTGTGGAGCTCCAAATTAAAAGAGAATTTAAGGCGAGTGACAATTGTGTCCCTTTTCATCACACAAACAGTAAAAAAGTACAAGTAAAAAAAACCTGTTTTTGTTAGAATATCTTCATCATTAATACTAATATCATCTAATATCACTATCTTCATCATCATCATCATCGCTGACATGAATTTATTAAGAGAGCTAACAGCGTCGTACTTCACTTTTCTAAAAATGTTTACTAAACCTCGAATTAGTAGGCAGTGATGCCAGGTAAAGAATAAAATAAAGTAATTAAAGTTAATTTGATATACTGTTCGTGATATTGAAATATTTTTTATTATTGTATTAGTTCACTTGAATAAGTAAATATTTAGATTAACCTTTTTGTAGGTAAAACATAAAAAATAAGTAGCATTTTATTATTTATTGCTCATGGATCAAATTTGTCCCTTTTTCGGTGGAGAACTTTTTCAGTAGCAACACTTATGAAATGTCAGAATTCTACGGAATAAAAAATCAGACTTTAATGCACTCATTTACTAAGAAGTCGGACTTTTCTTTCACTCTTGAAGATTCGTCCTATATCTATTTCGCTCCAACCCAAGCAATACGTTTTAAAACCGAGTTTGGAACTACTTACTGAACTTCCAAACTCTTTGCTGCAAAACTTTTAAGTATCTACCTAATTGTCAAATATTTGAAATTGGAACGCAAGTACGCATTTTCATTCCTTTCAGATGGTAGTGAAAAGCAGTGTTCCACATGGGCGCAAATCATTTTTGGTCTCGGTAGTGTTGAATCCCTCGCTCCTTCAGCGATTCTTAGTTAAATGCAAGTATCGCATCAGTTCGCTCTCGACGCAAAAATTTTGTTTGCGCCCTTGGTGAACAAACTATTGTGACTCTATGTTATGTTCCGTCAGTCTTCCCAATCTTCTTATAAACAAAAATGAATTGCTGTTCGTCTCCCTAAAACTCGAGAACGGCTGGACTAATTTTTGGATGAATTTGGCTATTTTTTCGTTTTTTATCTCTGTCAACAATTAGTTTATGAAGACGAACTCAAGTACCTATAGGTCAGTTAAGTAAAGCTGGCACGTTCAACACATTTACACGTTGCGCTTGTGTAGTGTCTGTGAATAGCGCGCGGCGTGACGTGTACTGCATGCGCATCATGAAAAGTCTGCCCGTCTCTCTTGCGCGCGGTGTAGCTTATGAGCGTGAAGGGGACCGTTATAGTTTTACTTTTACTACTGTTTATATATACAGCGTGATCTTTTTGGTATTCAACCGTATGTGCGTTTCAATGAGGGATTTTTCTGACAGCTAAGAAAAGTAGTTCCAAATGAGCCGCTTTCAGAAGAACTAAAAAAAAAAACGAATGGCTGTCAAAGGAATGCAATTTTGGACCTCAGTCCAATAGCCATGTGTGACACATCATCGAATAGGTCTCAGCGAGCTGAATAAAAGTTACTAGAGTCTGACAAGCGAGTCCTGGGACGCGATTTATTTCGAATTCTTCATATGGCCACACTCTGACTGTCAAACTTAGGTATTTCAGCTGCAAGTAGTACAGCCCAAACAGTTTGATACTCGTCCTAGATTTAAACAAGAACTTTTGTTTCTATTCAACATAATTTTACCTATGTTTTAGTATATACATACGAGTAATAATGTTTTAAAACAAACATGAATTATTTCTTGTTGTAAGGTCTGTCGGAAGACGAAAATTTTAAACGTCAGATTGAAGACGTAGTCAAAGAACTCAAAGATGTTGGAGAAAAAAGATATGAATCAGATTTTGATTATGGTTCAGCATTAATAAATGTTTATAAGTTTATGTGGTGCATCTTTATTATCCCTGTTTTTGGTGGAGTGGAAATGTTGGTTTTGATGTAGTTAATGTTTTCGTTTTGCTTATATTTATTTATGTTTGGACAAAATTCATTGGAGACTCCAAACTAATTAAACAAATAATAAACTTAAGCAAAAGTATCAAGATGGTTTATGGCATATAGATGCAGGGTTATCAACTAAAATATTTTTAAATTTCCCGCCAAAGGCTTGTGCCAGGACTCACTTGTCGCACTCTATGACGTCAACAGCCAAATGTTTGTCCTTTCGGAGTTATATTGTATTGAAAAAAAAACTAACATTTTCAATTTCAAAAAAATAACATGTATACATCACACATGGCTATTGGGCTGAGGTCCAAAACTGCATTCCTTTGACAGCCATTCGTTTTTTTTGCTTCTTAAAACGGCTCATTAGTCAGTAGATGGCATTTTTAAGAGAGGGTTTTTGTTTTTCTAATGGGAATTGCCAGTTTATTCTGTGGTCTTTCCTCTTTTCTTTTGGTTCTTGCATTTGATTGTGATTGGACTTCGAACAACTGCTACTGGTGCTAAAATCATGGAAAAAACGTTGAAGAAAAAGAAGAAGAATAGGAGAACAGAACATTCACGTAACCACAATAGAAACCGAATGATGTTGCTCAGTTGATCACAGATTCCTTCCAGTTGATGAAATTACAGAACAGTAATAAAGTTTTTATCTGTGGCAAGCAATTAGAAAAAAAGGTAGGGTAATTCATCCAGTAACTGACCACTGAGCGTCCGTTACCCTTTGTTACATAATTAAATTATAATTAAATTGTTGAGGATTTCTGGGATAATTATTTTCTGTTGTGGTAAAGATTGGTGAAATAGGTGAAATTATTTTTGTTCATGTGAAAATTTATTGAAATTTAAAACTATTTTGTGACCATTGATTCCACCTTGTTTTTAATACTTTTCGCTCGAATTTGCTAAAAATATGTTATAACAAGTAACCCATATATTTGTATTTATTTATCTACAACGCACCTATCTTACTAAAACCTAACTCTAGTCTACACTTAAAATAGAGTAGCATTTTGAATCAAAATCATATATTTTTAAACATCCTGTATAGTGAAATTGCATAAGTGTGAGTACTGTGAACGTGCCAGCTTTAGATAACAGACCTATACCTCTCTTTCAATACCTACAAACAAAAAAATGTTGTCAAAGCAAAGTTACTATAAGATCTTGGTCAATAACTTACGTATACTTGAGCCTTCGCCTGTCGGTGAGGCGGTGCGATCTCTTGGGCAATGATGTCCAACACAAACCGGTCTTGGTTGTACTCGGCCATGTCATTAGCAGTCATTAGGACGCCTGAAACAAATCATAATAATGGAGGTTGGTGAAGTAATAATGCTAATCATAAAGCCAGTCTAAGTGCGAAACCTGGTCTATGTCAAAAACCCAAGTCAAAAGACTCCAAACAGCTGAAATGGCGATGTCGAGGTGGATGTGTGGCGTAAAAAGGCTCGATAAGATACGCAACGAGTACGTAAAAGGAATCCTTAGAGTGCGGAACGGTGATGTTCCTTACTCCAAGGATTAGTAAAGTATAAGAGAGTATCTAAGATGATTCGGACATGTAAAAAGAAAACCCCTGACTATTTAAGAAACAAAGCGCCATGTCTGGCCGTTTCCGGATGGAGATCCAGAGGAAGACCGAAAACTAGGTTGATGGACGTTGTGAAGAAAGGCCTCATAGAGTGCAATGCTTCCGAAGAACATTCGGGAATAGGGCGAAGTGGAGGGAGAAGATAAGGAAGGCTGATCCCACCAACATGAGAGATTAAAAGCCAGAAAGAGAGAGACAAGTATGTCCTTGAATTTCTGGTTAATGGAGTTGTCAACATTTATTGAAACTTTTTTTAAAGAAATGCTAAAATTGGGTTTCGCTTATCTCAAGTTATAACACAGTAAACCAATGTAAGTACTACTTTAGCCGAAAAATCATAAATTTAGTTAGTGTTGAATTTAAGGGTGCAACTGAAATCTACATTGAATATCCGAAAATACAAAAACCACAGTTAGATCTGCGTGATTTTGATGTGTAACGTTATTTTAATTCACTAAAAGCGTTTTGTATTGATCAAGTTTTCTCAGCAATTTGCAGGGGGCGAAAGAATTAAAGAAGAATAATATAGTGTAATCTCAATCGTTTACCTTCCTGAGTGATGTTGAAAGGAGACGGCACAATGCTGCCACTCGACTTAGAGGCCCCAAACTTGTACAGATTTGAGGCAGCAACCATATAGGTCAGGGTACCATTATCTTCGAGATCTTCGTCTATGGCAACCACTGAGAGTATGGGCTCATTTATGCGGGCTGAGTACTTGATTCCTGTGAAGAAAAATTAAACCGATGAGCCTGAAGGTCTGCAATACAAGTGAAATGAAATTTGTACTGGATACAGCAACAAACATTTAC
The DNA here is from genome assembly GCA_947310845.1 of Yponomeuta plumbellus. Taxonomy (NCBI): domain Eukaryota; kingdom Metazoa; phylum Arthropoda; class Insecta; order Lepidoptera; family Yponomeutidae; genus Yponomeuta; species Yponomeuta plumbellus. Next base: position 21,929,661 of record OX371200.1, read on the forward strand.
AAATACAAATACAAATATATTTATTGCCGTAAAAGAATTTTACATGAGCGATACACAGCGGGCCCCGCACTAGGTAAAACCTGTATCGCGGACGCCCAAAAACAGTTTTAACAAATATGAGGTTATACGAGCAAACATGACAAAATTTAGAGACAAACATGCAATTGGGAATGGATGAAAATATCAGAAGTGCCTGATACTCTCCTTGGTGATAGGAATTTACATACAGGCACATATATTGCTTCTGGCCCTACACTAGGACACTGATTTTGATACCCTGCGTCGTGGGAACCAGAAACAGTGACATCACAAACATGTAAACATCTAGGATCTGGGGTTTTTTTTTTGGTCTCTAGCCGGGACCTCTCGCATGGTAGGCTGACGCACTAACCGCTACGCCAGAGGTCGTCGTCGCATCATCACCAACCCATTATGTCCCCACCGAGGGGCACGGGTCTCTTCCCTGAGGTAGGTATAATAATGGGCCATGCTCCACCACGGGGGCCAAGTCCGGATTGGTGGAGGCTTGTTAAGACTAGTGACTGGTCTTACTGTCAGAAGTTTTCAAGTCGCCCTAAGGTCGTCGCATACTTATATACAAAATATCGTATACCAAATGTTTTTACGTACCAGCGTAATACACCTTACTGTCGAATCGCGGCGCGTTGTCGTTCTCATCAAGAACCTTGATCTTGATCGCGGCGATACTCATTTGCTTCACCTCCTCCCCAGTCTCGTTGTCTTGTTTTTCGATAGAGTTCAAGACGGCCGCAGCCCGCTCCAGAATCGGGTTGTTACTAGCGTATACCGTAAGGCTGTATTCTGTTTGTTTCTCCCTGGATAGAAGGAAATAGGAATCACGGATGATGAAGGTGGATTAGGAGAGCGGGGTGAAACGGTCGTTTTAGTCATTTTTTGTCATCATCATTTTAAACATCAGCCTCATTTATCCCTTGATGGCCATTTGCCGGTTGGCGGTTTATTTTTAATGTGAATTTATTTCTTCTTTTTAAAAGAAATACACGAAAGAATTTAAAATGACCACTTTCTGAGCACTCAATGAGCACTAACAAAGAAACTGAGATGAGATAATACTTCACTAACTCTTCATAAGTTCCGTGAAAACAACTTACCTATCGAAACTGACGTTAGCTCGGAGCAACCCTTGAGTGCGATCCAGTATGAAAGCTCCATCCTGGTTCCCCTCCAAAATATGGTAGTATACCTTCCCATGGTCACCGGAATCCTTATCGGTGGCCTTTACGGAACCTGTGAATACATAATTATAAAATGTAATTACAATATATTATGTGAGTGGTTGAACAAAAAGAGACCTCAAGGGAAAATAATTAATTTCAAGAAAAGCGCGTTTGAAATTTCGTGTAAAGACAGGTTTCGACTCAGCTCGGCTCACAAAAAAAAACTTAAAAAAATAACTACGGCACCTAAAAATATTCTGGTTATACTTAAACAAAGCTAAAATACCACAAATTAAAAAAATCAAATGAAGAAAATAACGGTTTCCAATCCCTCCAGGTCCCTTTTTGGTCAACCACTCACATATTATTATAATTTAGTATACCAGTATTTATTTCGGTATCATACAAGGTCTTTACGCTCATACATGCAAAAGCTCACGCCTGTATCCCAGAGGGGTAGGCAGAGACCATGGACTGCCATCTGCCACGATCCTGACAAATCACTTTCGCTTCATCGACATTCATTAGTCTTCACGGTCATTCTGCCTATGTCTATTTCAATGTAGTTGGGAACTAATTTGAATTATAATTTTTAACAACACTAAACCCGTGCTAACGCAAGGCACGTTAAACAGTTGGTGCCGACTGCCGTCTATAGATTGCAGTCGTTAAGCTAAGGGAGGCCTTCGGGCGGCTTGAAAACTTCTGACAGTTTACCTGCCACTAGGCTTACAAGCCTCTACTAATCCTGACTAGACCCCCGTGATGGAGTATGGCCTACACCTTCCTCAGGGAAGAGACACGTGCCCTTCGGTGGGGACATACATACTTACAGTCTTATTAATAAAAACGACCTATAGTGTGCTTGTAGCGCACTTTGGCTATAGTCCTCTATTAGACATATAGTACGCTCTAACTTTTCCTTATTAATAAAAGTACAACAATCCTACTTTAACTATCGTGCTCTTTTACGACCTGTCAATTTGGCAACGTCGCGTACTATGATTCGTTCATTCTTTTAAGTCTGTGGAAGTGTCAAAACACCCAGATTGTCTAATCTATGTACATGACAAGAAAAAAAGTTTTCAACTTTTAGTTTGAAAGTTTTTGAAGAGGATACATTTAAAAAGAATTGAATTGAAGAGGATACCATTTTATACAAAGCCAATGTCAACTGTGAGAGCAGATTCGTCTGTGTCCAGCAATAGCCAAGGTAATATAGGTAATCCGTAGTCAATCGGGTCCAGTAAACAGGCAAAAAACAAAAAACCACTTCAGGACTTCAATGACAACCAAACCACTTCAGACAACAATCTGACAAATGCACACTTTTGTAATCTGTGGTTTTGCAACCACAGATTAAAATATCGCTTATAGTAAGCTTGTAGTCGAGATAAAGTAGGGCCATATCAACTATAAGTTATAGCAGGGTTATGCTGTGGATGCAGCCCAGTTATAATGTGGATTTTGTTTTATTAATAACGTTTTTGTGAAACCCTATTATAATGATCTTATAAGGCCACTATAGCAGTGCTTTTAGTGACCTGACTTTTTATTAATAAGGCTGTTAGACTGCCATCTATCAACGGCAGCCGGCACCAACTGCTTAACGTGCCTTGCGAAGCACGGAACCGCTCGGAAAAAATGGCATAGACCGGTCACCCATCCATGCACTGAACGCGCCCTATATTGCTGAACCTTCGTGATCGTTTAAGATCACTCAGGCGGCCGGGGCTACGAGCGATTCTTTGAATGGGCTAGTTGCCCTAAAAAATGTAATTAGTCCGTCTTTTAGGTTATTCAAAAATAAGGGACACGTATTTTTTTGTTTGTAAATTAGACCAAAAATGACAAAGATATAGCCCATTAAAGTTACGTGTGACGTCACGCCGTGCTGCATTTTTTAGCACGGAGTGATAGTATCTTTGTTATTTTTTGTTTAATCAAAAAAAAGGAAAAAATACGTGTCTAATATTTTTTTATAATCTAAGATACGGACTAAATAGAATTTAATTATTTTGACCCTGGAAACTACCCTATTGAAATGAACTCTTTGCTTACCAACAATGATCCCTACAGGCAGATTCTCCAGGATGCTGAACTCGTACTGACTTTTGGGAAAGTGCGGCGTGTTATCATTCGAGTCCTTCAGAATCACATTGAGGAAATGTAGCGTCTCGAAATGCGAGGGAGTGCCGTTGTCTGCGGCTACTAGTAACAGCTGGAAATAAAAGTAATGGTTTGTTACATTGTCAGGTATTAGGAAAGTTTGGAAAAGGCAAACGATTTTCTATCTACATCACACTTAAAGAATCGTTAAGTTTTCGTATGTTTGGATTCTCTCGATAGACTCGTAGCCTGGGCTGCCTGAGTGATCTTAAACGATCACTAAGGTTAAGCAACATACGGCACGTTCAGTCCATGGATGGGTCACCGTCTATGACTAACGCTAGTGGCATTTTTTCCGAGCGATTCCGTGCTTCGCAAGGTACGTTAAGCAGTTGGTGCCGGCTGCCGTCGATAGATGGCAGTCGTTAAGCCAAGTCAGAGGCCTTAGGGCGGCTTGAAAACTTCTGACAGTAAGACCAGCCACTAGTCTTACAAGCCTCCACCAATCCGGACTTGGCCTCCGTGGTGGAGTATGGCCTATACCTTCCTCAGGGAAGAGACCCGTGCCCCTCGGTGAGGACATAATGGGTTGATGACGATGTTTGGATTCAGAGAGGTAATCCCCGAAAATATTTGAATGGTCCTTTAACCTATTGAGTTTTTGGTGGACCGATCGGCTCACAATGTGTATAATTTGTTCTAAAAATATTATACGTATACACTTACTTCATTTTTATCGGAACAGTCTGACTAGGTTTCGCTTTGATTCGCAGAGCTTAATCATAGTGAGCAAAGACGAAGAAGAAGAAAGAATGTGTATGTGTGAGCATATGTTTTTAAAATGTTTAGTGCTTTTTTTTACGTAGCCTCTTTTGTGTCCCACTGCTGGGCAAAGGCCTCCCCTCTCGCTTTTCATCTCTCCCTGTCTCCACCCACCTCGCACCATCCCGGCAAGAAAGCATTCAGGTCGTCCCGCCATCTTCGCCGTGGTCTGCCGCGACTTCGGTGGCCATTTTGCGGAACCCAGTCGGTCGCTATTTTGCGGAACCCAGTCGGTCGCTATTTTGCGGAACCCAGTCGGTCGCTATTTTGCGGAACCCAGTCGGTCGCTATTTTGCGGAACCCAGTCGGTCGCTATTTTGGCCCACCTATCTGCGCTCATACGGCAGACGGTGTAGTGCTTACGAAAGTTATATTTTTACGAAAGTTATAATTGGACGTAGTTTAGCTAAAATGTTCCAACCCACACAAAGTGAGTTTTGAAATATTTAATTTTTTAGGTTTAAGTTGATTTAGGCTCTCCGTACATTGAGTTGGATCACCATGTGCCATAATTTTGCTATTTGCGATCGGATCATCGGATCGCTACGAAAGTTTTTGATTCTTAAAATATAGAGCATAGTAATCTCTTTGGTATATTTAACTCAAAAATGACCATGTTGTGGGTTAGAACCTTTTTGCTAAGCTACGTCCAATTGTTTCTTTCAAAATCATAACGCAACTGATAAAGAGAGACATTAGCTACATTATGGACGTAGCTGGTTAGCTAGATAGCTCCAAAAGAGATATCAGAGACATCCTGCCCGCAGTCAGAGACGAGTAACCGACGACGCGAGCTCCATCTTTGCTTACCATGAATCAAAGCGAAACTTTCGGAAAATCGGACTTTTTCGAAAAAATTCAAGTAAGAATATTTGGAAAACAGTTCATAATCTTCAAAAGATGCCTCAAGTCAGGACAGTTCAATTTTACGCGCAAACCTTTCTCTCATAAAAATTGTGCCTGATGATCAAAACACATCAAAAATATATGTTTACCTGATACTGAGGCCTATGCTCCCGATCCAGGAAGGTCTTCGTCCTCAGTTCCCCTGTATCTCTGTTCAAAATGAACTCTGCCGTTTCTCCAACGTTCTGATTGTCCACCTTCAAGTAGTAAGAGACGCGGCCATTCTCCCCCAAGTCCTCATCTGTCGCTTTTATTGTCGCTATCAGGAAGTCCGCTTGGGCTGCATTCTGAAACAAAAGTAGACGATATTACAAAAATGTCTTCATGTGAGTCAAGGAGAATTTAATTCTCCTTGATATGAGTGTAATATATGAAATTTATATTGACGTGATAACGTCTTATAAATCGATCCCCTTAATTGTTTTTTTTTTTTTAAGTGGTTCCGGATTATACAGCTTTCAAAGAATTCCCGTGCCGTAAAAGTAATCCGAAGAGATAAGGTGGAATGAAAATGAAATGCGAGACCTCTTGCGTTGCGATTTTGACTTTTCATGAAAGCATTCATTAATTGTGAGGACTACATCAGGCTCGTATCTATTTCCATCTGGCCATTGCTCTTCGGGATACAGTCTTTTTTTTTTAAGTAGATACATACTTATAAAAAATTTTAGTTTTTTTTGTACTTAATACGGTATTTGACACTATCAACAATAAATTATTTGAGATGCTCGATTAAAACAAAAATTACAAAATGATTCGGAAAATGTATTTCTTTTAATCATTTACTAGTTATTACAATTTTTAAATAGATGAAACATAAAAAGAGTGCTCTGAAATGTGACGTCACAAGCAAGTATTTTCATACAAAATTCCGTTTTAAAAGTAACTCATTTGACATCCTGTCAAATACCCAATTCAACCTTGTAATATCAAGCCCGAAATGGGCGAGGTGCTTTTGACAAAAACTAACCTCGGGCACCTCAATAACGTGCTGCGTGGGTGGTGGCTCGACGAAGACTGGACTTTTCTTGTTCACACTCAGTACGTTGATGTCGACCTTAGCCGTGTCGAAGTGCACCCCGAGGCCTGCCTCGTCGGTAGCTGTCACTGTCAGATGGTAGGTTGTGTTCCCGGTCACGTTTAGTGCCGGGTAAATTATGCCAGTCGACTCGTCCACTGTGAACACTCCTGGAAAGAGATTTTTTTTTAATGAATGAATGAATTTATTGTGTCAAAAACATAGGTTACATTTTGCGGTTGTTAGTGCTTACATCTGGATCTCCATGTTCTAACTTTTCAGGTGTAAACTTTGATGTTGTGTTAACCCCATCTCATGGATGTCTTGGATGTGTACATGTTTGTGACGTCGCTGTTTCGGGTTCCCACAGGACACAGGGTACCTAATTTGGGGCCAGAAGCAATGTACGTAAATTCTGTAATGATTATGTGATTATGTTATTTTGAACTAACAATGCTCGCGACTACGTAGGCGTTAACGGGTCTTGGATTAGCCTATACCCACCCTGAAGATGTGAAATTTATTTCACCATAAAGAATTTACATTCTGTTGACTCTTAAGCCAGTCTGGACCTACGGAATTCAACTGTGGGGTTCTGCAAGCCCCACAGTTGAATTCCGTAGAAACTCCAATCTGGAGATTTTACAGAGGTTCCAGAACAAAGTTCTGAGAGAAATATCAGGTGCAACATAGTAGGTATACCAAAAATACTGAGATCCATGAATACCTACAGATGGCTGCCGTAAAGGAAGAAATAAACCCACATAAATATAAAACACTCAAATAAATTACGAGAAACGGCTAAATCTTACACCAATAAACTGGCAAAAGACTTATTAAAGGTCGGCCCAAATATAAATCGGCACATCCTCGCCCTCGATGAGAGGCGGCAGACTTGGAGACAATCATAAAAAATAAACTAAGGAGATGGTAGTCACTGATCGCAACCCAATTTGCAAAAAAACACTTAAGAACCCATCTGTTAACCCACGATGACAGATATTATCCACTCATCAGTGGCGAGGCCCGATTTTGACATTTTGTCAACATGCCGCATCTGTGGCGAAGCCCGATTTGAACATCGTTGGTCACATTTTCTAATATGTGTAATAAAGCACACACACGTACACCTATCCCTTTTACACTCATTACGGTGTATTGCCAGTGAAAGAGGATAGATAACAAACTTAGCCTTGAGCTGTCATCATTAAAAAAAACCGCGCAATCACCAGCGCAGTGCAAGACTAGCCATTATGGTCTGCCACTTAAAACCGTTTTCCTATAATTTTTCTCTATTGCAAGGTATGTAACTGCTACTGTTTAGTAATGCTAAGGGGTAACGGCCTGTAAATGAAGCTAATTAGAATAAATAATACTGTTTATTTTATTTAAAACACTATAAATACCACTATAATCCATTAAAATTTTGATGTTCTTGGATTGCTCACACTGTGCCACAAGAAAAAGATGAATTACTGCATAGTGATGTTTGTCACTTGATAGCAAATTTAATTAAAATACAGTTTTCTACTAAACAGTGGCTCTAAAATCAATAATAACGAAAGAAATTGCATTTTAGTAGCAGTAGGTGACCTGACAACCCTTGTCTGTGACGAGGCCCGATTCAGGCTCCACAGACAACGGCTTTTCGCCATTTTTTTTGCCACTGACGAGTGGATATAAAATAACAAACAAAAACTGTTCGTTGAACGTCCATGTGTACTTATAATGCTAGCCGCTGCCTTGGGGTCGAATTATATAGGTACTATACAAATGTATACAATTTAAACCTACGGTGTAGAATATTCTTTATACTACACCTGCTTGGAAAGTACCTTGATACTTTATCAAATTTACGGTAGAAAGTACGTCATTGCATATCGAACAAATATGCGGGGAGAAAACGTGTATGAAAATCGATTTCTTACGTGCTTTTTCTTTTTTAATTTTGGGAAGACTATGCGCCGGTAACCTAAATATCAAAAGCCAAAAAGTTTTTACAGTGAGTTTTTATCTCCAAGTTCGCAAAATGACACTGGCCACTAGCAACAATTTCAATTTAAATATCAATTAGTAAAGATTTCGTTTTTTATTTTCCTTGTAGGTGTAGTATAAAGCACTATGTATCACTCGAGAGAAACTGCGATTCCCGATCTCAGGTGTTTCAAACGACACCCTCGACGGTAATCGGTCACTTTCTCCTCTCGGTGAACAATGTACTATTACTTATCCAATACACAGATAACAGGTTCATTTCTCACCCGGTTCACTTTGATCCAGTATCTTGTACTGCACTTGACCGTTCAGTCCCTCGTCTTTGTCTTCGGCCAACACTTGCAAGATGGCGGCCGGCGGGTTCACGTGGAGGTTCTCTGCTATTGTGCTCTTGTAGACCTTCTGTGTGAATATTGGCGCGTTGTCGTTCTGGTCCAGGACTTTTATGTGGACCTGCAAGCAAGGCGCAGCGGTTAGCGCATCTCCCTACGATGCTAGAGGGCCCGGGTTCAAACCCCGGCTGGGGACAAAAAAAAAATCTCAGGTCTTGGATGTTTACATGTTTGTGATGTCGCTCTTTATGGTTCCCACGACACACGGCCAGAAGCAATGTAAATGATTTTGTTTGTTCTATGGGTTTCTTAATTCAGGTGATAGCTAGTGTTTTGAATTTGAATCGCTCGTAGCCCCGTCTGCCTGAGTGATCTTAAACGATCAAAAATGTTAAGCAACATTGGGCGCGTTGAGTCCATGGACCGTCTATGACTAACGCTGGTGGCATTTTTCCGAGCGGTTCCGTGCTTCGCAAGGCGCGTCAAGCAGTTGGTGCCGGCTGCCGTCGATAGATGGCAGTCGTTAAGCTAAGTCAGAGGCCTTAGGGCGGCTTGAAAACCAGCCACTAGTCTTACAAGCCTCGTGATGGAGTAGGGCCTACACCTTTCTCAGGGAAGAGATCGGTGCCCCTCGGTGGGGACGTAATGGATTGATGAAGATAATTAACACTCACGGGTACACTCGAAGACCGTCGCTTCTGCGCGGGCGCATTGTCCATAGCCACGGCTCGTATCCAGATATCCGCGGTCATCTCGCGGTCTATCATGGCACCGGGTGCCACGGTGACGAGACCGGTCAACGGATCCACGGTGAATAGTGAAGACTGATCCCCGGTGAGGTTATAACGGACTTCTCCAAACTCTCCTGAGGATAAAAACATTTTAAACATTTACGTTTACATGCAGGCACATGCATTGCTTCTGGCCCCACACCAGGATACTCTGTGTCGTGGGTACCAGAAACAGTGAAGTCGTAAATATGTGAACATCCAAGAATTCATACCCGGGAAGTAATGAATCAAGTAATAGACTGCCGTCCTAGAACCTTAGGGGTACCGATTAATAGGCGGACTAACAGCCCGATGTTTGAACGATGTAGTGAAGCTAGTAGAGGTTCCGACAATACCGATGGCGAGCTATTGGAAAAGGTGCTCTGATGGGGAAAATGCCTATACTCAGCCGTAGGCAGAGATGAGCTGATGATTGCGATGATGAAATCACCCTCTCATCATCATCGCAATGATCCTCTCTTTTTTTTGTAAACAAAACATTAATATTACTTAGATATAAGAAATAATTGTTTTTTTCCCTTGGTTTCGCAATCAAGTTAGATATTATATTTATAAATACTCTCTGTTTTTTAAAATGTACACCTCCTACTGATGAATCTGCTGTAGTTATGTTACGGGGATTACTAATGGTTGACCAAAAAATTTTTGACAAATGGTCATTCGACAAACAACGTTTAACCAAATGTTCATTTGGCAAACGAGACATTTGACAAAAGTATCATCTTACAAAAACTCACATAGCAAATGATCCATTAGCAAACACTACATTTGTTAAATGTTTTGAATATTAAAATGTCAATTGACCTTTTTTAATTTCACCAAATAATATGTTTCGCAAATGAAGCATTTGTCCAAATGTCATTTAACAAAATGTTGAACGCATCAAAGTCGAGTCTGTTTTCGATCTTACATAGAGAACCTAACGCTCCGACGCGCTCCGCTTCGCTACGCGCGTCGTCGCACCTATATTTCTGTTGTCACGTATTCTTTACATCGCCGACCCCCCGTTCGTAAGATTGATTAATAAACGAAACATTTGTCAAATAATACATTTTATCAAACGTTTTTAGACCAATAGTAGTTTTGTCTGATAACTCAGTTGTTAAATGTTCATTAAGTAAAATAATTATTTGTAAAATGTAAATTTAAGTGTTGATCATTTGGATAAGTGAGTCTTTTGTAAAATGATTAGTAGTAAAATGATCAATTGGCGAAAGCATTTTTTGTCAAACATTGTTTGTCAAGTGTAATTTTGACAAAGACTTTTGGTCAAACAGCAGGACCCCATGTTAGGGACATGGTAAATTTTCAGTAGAAAAGCCAGTAGTTACCCAAATCCGCATCCACAGCCTGCAAGCTGATCACCGGCGTTCCCTCCCCGCTGTTTTCCATCACCGTCGCTTCATACTTCTGTGCGGTGAAGACCGGCTCCTCATCATTGGCGTTGGTCACCATCACCGTCACCAGAGCCGATGAGGAGCGCTGAGGAACGCCAGAGTCGTAGGCGACGAGAGTGAAATTGACACGCTGGAGCTTTTCGTAGTCGATGCGTTGAGTGGTCTTCACCACACCTAAGGAACGAAATGTACAGATAAAAAAATCAAGTCACGGTATACGAGTTGGGTAGGTCCAGAGGGTATAATAATAATAATAACATCCACACAACACAATCACTTGACCTGGTCCCAAACTAGGATACCCTGTAATAGGATATAGGATAATAACTAGGATACCAATAATGCCCATGCTTCATTTTTAAACATGAACGGAAATCTCAAAACCGTTTCGAGAATCAAGCTTTTAGTACATACAATTTCTATTTATTAGATTTGTAAATCTATATTAATAATTTCGTTCGGGTCTACGGTAGACTCGAACGATATGCACACCAAATGAAAGAGCGTAAAAAAATAGTTGATCTGAGTCGACAACATATGGGTACATATTTTGGTACTAGTGACAAAGATGCATTACTTACCAGTGGCATTATCCACGTTGAAATAGGCACTCGGAGGTTCTATAGCAAAGGATGCTATAGGCGTTTCTTTATCCACCGCAGTGTAAGTTCCCAGCACGGTGCCCACTGGTTGCTCTTCTTCCATATGCTCCAAATACTGAGATTGACCGAAGACTGGCGCGTGCCGGTTGACGTCCACTATTGTTATTATTAGTTCACCTAAGGATAAATTTTGAGAATTGAAGTTGCGTTTATTATTTATTACATACATACTCGTACATAAGCTCACGCCTGTATCTCAGAGGGGTAGGCAGAGACCAGGGACTGCCACTTGCCATGATGCTGACAAATCACTGTCGCTTCATCGATATTCATTGGTCGTTGCATGCACTTCAAATCCAACCACAAATCTTGTCTGTTCCGGACGTTTGCGATGACAATTAGTATGGAATTGGCAGCAACACATATTAATAGATTGATACATAAAAGCTTTATTTCCATAGGACACGCACACGTATACCTAGCATAACACTACCTATAATCTATTTGTAGTAGTCCAGGAATTTTAGCACCAAAAATCGGTCCGCTCTGCATAAAATACTTCTACGTGATTTTTCGATTGGATTATGTCAGAGGGTGCCTCCTAAGTATAAAACCGAGTTTCTGTCGTTCGAAACCGTGAGCGTTAGGCGCCATCTTGGAAACCGTTTTTTTGCATATATCTCGGAAACGGTAAGTTTTACGTTAAAATCCGAAGAGATCTTTTTCGTAGAGAACAAAATTTCCCATCTTTTTTATACCAAACTTTTCCCCCTATTGTTGATATTTTCCGATATATTTAAGTAAAAAAAACCAAATTTTTTGTTTTTGCAAAGTAACTCAATAATTTTTGGAGATACGAAAAAAATGTTTGAGTTAAAGTTGGAGAGCATAAAATTTTCTACAAGTTGCTGAGTTCTAGCTGAATAAAAATTGTCACCTGGAATCGAAAATCAGCGACGAGCGGTAATACGTTACTCTGGCATGCAAACCAAAAAGTATAATCGAAAAATTTTATCATGGAGACGGTAACTATTATATTTATCGTGAAAAAGAGGGAAATGAAAGATTAAAAAGGAAATTTTGCACAATAAAAATATGTTAACGAATTATTGGAAAAAGGAATGAAAATTTATTCATGTATCCAAATTCATTATCATTTGCGCGATATAAGTCGCTGTTTACAAATCAGGATCGCAGAATATTAATTTAATAAATTGTATTTGATAAATTTTATTCGTCGATGTTAGATTTATAAAATTTTTTGCTTTTTACAACCGGAAGTGCGATTTTGGAAGGTTTTGAAATGAGCCAGCTGGTTGAAGGTACTGACAATATTTCAGTAATCAAATCACCCACAAAAGGATGGCCAAATTCAAGATGTCCCTAAGTCCAATTTCATAGATTTGCAAGACGACGGAGTAAAGTACTATGAAGCATGAATTTTGGTAAAAACTTACTTCTTAGGGGGCAATTTTTCTTTATTAAGTTAAAAATGATAAAGACAGGGTGATAAAAATAGTGCATAAAATTCCCAAATGGACTTAAGGACATCTTGAATTTGGCCATTCAAATAGAACTTTAAATGTAGAATTTCTTACCATAAGCCTGCTGTAGTGTGGTGGCCGAAGTGTCAGTGACTATGACAGGTAGTGTCAGTACAGCAGCGTGACTCCTGTCCAGTCTCTGGGAAACTACCACGCTGCCGTTGGCGATGATCGCGAACCAGTTTCCAAATATGCCTTCCTCTGAAACCTGGACAGAGAAGATTCTTGAGACGACAACAGCTATTAGAGATGATGACGAAAAGGACAACAACAATATAACGTTTACATACAGGCACATACATTGCTTCTGGCCCCATACTAGGATACCCTGTGTCGTGAGAACCAGAAAGAGCGACGTCACTAACATGAAAATGGAGAGAAATGGAAGTGGAAATGAAAAGTATGGAGAATGACGAATTAATGAACGTGTATTAAGACGTGGTCGGCCAAAAAGAAATGACTTTGAGCGTTGCTCTTTATAATTGACTAGCTTTCGCCCGCGACTCCGTCCGCGTGGACTTTAGTTCAAAATGTTGCAACCCCGTTCACTCCCGTTAAGGGTTAAATTTAGAAAAACCGTGAAACACGTGTTCAATCAATTGTGTTGAAGAGTATTTATTTCAAGTTTCAAGAAAATATGACAACATTTTTTTATACCTCCATACAAACTTTAACACCGCCGTTTACCCCTTTAGAGGGTGAGTTTCAAAAAATCCTTTCTTAGTGCTCCCCTAGGCTCCCTAAGGAACTCCCATGCCAAATTTCAACCCCCTAGGTTCAGTAGTTTGGGCTCTGCGTTGATTCTAAGTCAGTCAGTCAGTCTCTCCTTTTATATATATATATATATATATAGATTTTGTAAAAGGTATGAAGAATTACGACTGAATGAATGTGTACTTGAATCTAATGGAATATAATATTGAATAAAGAGATGGCGTTACGATCTCTCGAAGTTTTTGCCCGGATTTTGATCGGAGAAGATGACTCAGGACAGAGAGGAGTGGAGGATCATGGGGAAGACCCTGGTGTAACTTAAATTATGAAAAGACAGAAATAGAGAGCGAGAGATAACTAAAGAAAAAAAGAGAAAGAGAGAGGAAGTTAAATTAAAACATCCCAAGGAAAAAACAAGTCTTTTTATGTAAATTCTAGTGGCGATATCAACAGTATCTTGTTTTAGTTATTTGTTCTGTAGATACCTCTTTTCCATTCTTATCGACGGCCTTTATTTGTCTGTCCGTAGCCAGTTCAAATTTCAATTCTTCGTTGTTCAGTATGTCTGGGTCAACTGCTATCATGTTGTGGACTATAGTTCCGAGTTCTGCATCTGCTGATATCTGCAAATGTAATGTTTTGTTCCAATTTAAAGCACTTTTTATAGGCTTGTGGACTTCCTGTTTTCATATTCTTTTGTTTGTCCATACCTAGTCAAAAATATCTGTAAGTGTGAATTTTGTATTTCATTGCAAAATTAGGATAACACTTACCTCAGCTCTTTGTACCGCAGGTGTGAAGAATGGTTCCTTATCGTTAACATTTATAACCTTAACTGTCAGTTCTGTAGTCCCTGTGAGGCTTGGCATTCCTGTAAAGGAAATGCCACTTTTTTGAAGACAAAAAATTATTGCAAGTAATTGAAAATAGTTTTTAAAAGTAAATGGGGTGCAATTACGGATGTCCTCCACTTTATAGAGTTGTCTGATTTAACCTGCTCAGAACTGCCAAATTCATACATATTTGGATACTTTGGAATTGTCTATGCAGTGGAAAGTTAAGTAGGTACAAGAGTTGAAAATCTGAAATCTGACTTTTTCGTAATATCTGTAATCTAGTTTAATGCAAGAGTATTTTTCAGTTCTGATATAGATTCTCTTTCAATGCTAATAGGAGTGCAATATACTGTGTTGTGCCTCAATAACATACCCTACTTTCTCAAAAGACAGATACGTCAAAAAATAGATGGAAATTGATAGGGATATTAATAGTCACAAAAGGAACATTAAACAATTACGTACCAAGATCAGCAGCAATAATCTGTATTCTATAAGTGTTTCGCTTATCATAGTCCAGTTTGGATGACACGCTGACAATGCCGGTCATGTTGTTAATGACAAAAGCCTCTAGGGCTCCTTTTTGGATGGCATATTTGATCTCGGAATTAATACCGCTGTCCATATCACTAGCTTGCACTTGGATCACTTCGGAACCTGGAAAAAGTCATAATTAATCAAAGGTTTTTCTCAATTTTAGCTCCTTCACTAGTAAAGTTTACAACTGTTTTTAAGATCCTATGGGAATTGAATTGAATTATAATTTATGTCGTACAGTTTTTACATGTTTCACCTAACAGATTCCATACATAATTATATGTTTACATATTGGTTCGCCCAACTATAAACATAAAAATTTAGATACAGGTATACATGGGATCACTTCAGGAGGCATATAGTGATATTAGAGCATTGCTGGCCTTCTGCAAGGAGATAGACTGGCTGGAGTAAACTCACAGCCTTGCTACTTACAATGGCCCAACTATGGGGCCAAACTTTGCCACATGCACCTGTGCAGAAATCTTAGATTTAACTAACTAACTAGCCACCACTAATATTTGACAACTTCAGATACATAACTTCCCCTAACGGGATAGTGCTGGATATGAATCCCAAAAACTGCGGTAATTTATTTATCTTCTCTTCGATGGTGATATTAAATGTATGAAGCGTTTACCAATAGGAATATCCTCAGAGACATCTGCGGTGTATTGCTGTGTTTCGAATGCAGGCGCGTGGTTGTTGACATCGCGTATGGATATCTCCACTTTGCAAGTCGCATTTTGTACACCATCGGTGGCCTGAAAATTAAATAAGAGTAAAATAAGTAGGCAGCCTATAATTAGGTCAAGTCGATCGGCACTAGCTCGCCTGGATTGGAAGCGGTCGCGAACGACCGAGAGAAGTCAAAATCTGTGGTTTAGGCCCTGTGCTCCCACAAGAGTTAATAGACCATTCCTTTCTCAATTCTAGTCAGTGCATCCTGTTTCGGTCCACAACGTTCTCTAATCAAACTATGTACCCAATTTATTGCATATTCTGTCATTCAAACTAACACCACACATATCGACCCCTATTTGGCAAAACATCGTAAGCGCCAATTTTAAGAAAATACTTTTTTTATCGTAACCTACGCAGTTTGATGCCGTCTACAAAATATGTATAAATTGTCACGGTTTTTCAATCAGAAAAAAAGTTACAAGCCATTTAGTGTTTTATCGTAACCACCAAAAAAGGTGCATACGCTAAAAAAAGTTTTTTTCTTTATCGTATCCGCCATGTCTGAAAAAAACGTCACATACGTTACCGCACGAGAGTGAAATAGACGTTTTGAGTTCGAATTCTGAGCAATCAGCTGGTTTAAAACGGTGTCAATCAGTCGACATAACGTGGCTAGCGTGCGTACTACTGTTTGATCCCAAAAGAAAACTTAAATTTAGAAGGCAAAACTGCGTTAAAAGTTGTTTTTGATTAGTTACAGGTAACTCTCACTGCTATAATTTATTTTGCTTACTATCGCTTGCGTGATTAGCAGGCAAGGCTTAAAAATAACAATTTTTACCTATCCGTAAGAATTTGGACGCTCTTGCGGGATTGCCGGACCAGTTTAGTACTATAATTGCAAATTGCATGGGGCTCTTTCTGGGTGGGTTCAGGGGCCCTCCTCAAGTTAATATTCTTTTCGACTGCCTCTTTAGTCCAGTCATCATTCAGCCACTAGAAGTCCACTGCTGGACATAGGCCTCCTCCATGGATTTCCAAAAAGACCGGGGCCGCTTGCATCCAGTGTCTTCCTGCCACTTGGATAAGATAGTCTGTACATCTTTTGGCTGGTCGTCCTACCCTGCGCTTGCCGATGTGTGGTCTCCATTCGAGCACTTTTTGGCCCCATCGGCCATCAGTTCTGCGTGCTATGTGCCCCGCCCACTGCCACTTCAACTTGCTCATCCGGTGGGCTATGACTTTCGTTTGTCTACGGACCTCATCATTTCTGATTCGGTCTCGTAGAAAAATTCCGAGCATAGCCCTTTCCATAGCTCGTTGCGTAACGTTTAGCTTTTTTATGAGGCCCATAGTAAAAGACCACGTTTCAGTGCCATAAGTCATCACTGGTAACACAATCTGGTTGTATAATTTTGTTTTGAGTGATTGAGGTATATCGGAGGAAAAGACTTTTCTAAGTTTCCCGAATGCTGCCCAGCTGAGTCGGATTCGACAGCTGACCTCTTTCACGAAGTTGGCCTAGTTGGACTGTATGTCCTAAGTAGATGTATTCGTCTACAACTTCGAGAGTCGAGTTCCCTACTGTTATTAGGGTGGGCACAACACGGGCGTTCGACATGATCTCCGTTTTGTCCATGTTCATTTTAAGGCCCACCCGTTGAGAGACTCAACTGAGGTCTGGGAGCATTATGCCGAGGTCCTCCAGCGTCTCTGCAATGACTACTATATCGTCGGCAAATCGAAGGTGACTGTTGTACTCGCCATTGATATTGATGCCGGGTTCCTGTCATTCCAGAAGCTTGAAGGCATCTTCAAGTCCATTCGTGAACAGTTTCGGAGATATGACATCTCCCTGTCTCACGCCTCTTTTCTGTGGAATTCTGCTCCTGTAGTCCGACCGACATGGTGGCGTTGTGGTACAAGCACCTCGATATCGGTTTAAAAAACTATTCTTTACAAAGCACACGCACACAAAGCAAACTACGTAGTAACCATTAAAGAGAGATCGTACCTTTTGAACACGTTTGGGCGCCAATGTGCACGCAGTTGCTAGGCAGAAGTTTTGCCCTCGCTGCCGTGTAGACTCTCACAGCTTGCGTCAGTGTACCGCGGAGCGCAAAATTGTGTGTTTCCGTTGCGGTCGCCCTAACTACCGTCATTACGACTGTCCCAACTGCCAAGGTTCTTCACAGATTCGGCAGTCAAAAAACTAGTGACTCAGAATTGTGAAAAAATCAGCCATTTTGATAAAGAGGATTGGACAAAATGGTTGACTGTAGTCAAGAATTTCTTTTCCTACTACACCATTTCCACAATTCTGAGACACAAACCAATCACTGACTCTAGACCTTATGTCAAAGTTAAGATTAATAACATGGAGGTCTGTGGTTTGCTGGATTCGGGCGCAGCAGTTACAATCTTGGGTAACAATGCGCACAAAGACCTTCGATTGGAATCGAGCATTGCTTCAGACGACTCCATTAATATTGTGGCTGCTGGAGGTCAAACACTCAAGAGTGTTGGTTGCGTTAATCTTCCTGTCACTTTCGAGAACAGCTTTCACTTACTGAAAGCCTATGTAGTTCCAGGGGTGGAGACGTCTTTGATTTTGGGCATTGATTTCTGGCGGAAGTTTGAGCTGTGTCCCAAGTATTTTGGAAGTATCAACATAGCTCAATCTGCTGATTCCCCAGTGTCATTGTTGTCCGCCAGTTCCGATTGTCACATTACCGCATACGAAAGTTTAGAAGAGAGTCAACGGCATATTGTCGATAACTTAATCGACCAATTCCGGGACATCTCTATGGATAGGAAGGGCCTGGGAAGAACCTCACTTATATCTCACAGCATTGACACTGGTGATTCACCACCTATCCGCCAAAGATACTACCGCATGTCTCCAGAGAAGCAGCGAATCTTGACTCAAGAAGTGGACGAAATGCTGAGCCTAGATGTCGTAGAGCCATGCGAGAGTGAATGGTCTTCCCCGGTCCTGATAGTTTACAAAAAGAACGGGCAACCCAGATTTTGTCTTGACAGCCGTAAACTTAATGCTGTGACAAAGAAGGATGCCTATAACCTACCTTATATCTCTGAGATTTTGGACAATCTTAGAGATGCTAAGTTTCTGTCAAGCATCGATCTCTCTAAGGCATTTTGGCAAATACCAATCAATGAGCAGGACCGCAGCAAAACTGCTTTCTACGTCCCTGGTCGGGGCTCTTTGCGTTTCAAGACGACAGCTTTTGGTCTCACAAACGCGCCTGCGACCCAGCAGAGGCTCGTGGACATGATGTTTGGTCCAGAGTTCGATTTGAAGGTATTTGCTTACTTGGACGATATTGTGATTGTGAGCAGCACATTCGAGGAACATGTTTCTCTTCTTCTCAGCATTTTGGAGAAGTTGAAAGAGGCGAATCTAACTATCAATATCGATAAATGCCAGTTCTTCCGGAGTCAACTAAATTATTTAGGTTATGTAGTGGATTCTAACGGACTACGTACCGATCCAAAGAAAGTCGACGCTATCCTTAACTATCCGACACCAACGTGTCGGAAGGATTTAAAACGATTTCTAGGAACCGCTACATGGTACCGCCGTTTTGTTCCAAACTTCAGCACCATTGCAGGCCCATTGAACAAGTTGACTTCGAGTAAAAAGAACGCTCCACCTTTTGTTTGGACCGAAGAAGCGGATGTCGCCTTTAACAAGCTCAAAGAGTGTCTTGTCTCAGCTCCAGTGCTTGTCTGCCCAGACTACAGTCTGCCATTTGAAGTACATACTGATGCATGTAATTATGGCGTAGGTGGCATGCTGACGCAGACTGTAGATGGTGTGGAGCGGCCCGTTGCTTACATGAGAGCAAGTCTCTTTCGGGAGCAGAAAAGAATTACAGCATCACTGAGAGGGAAACCCTAGCTGTCCTTACAGCACTTGAGCATTGGCGCTGCTACTTAGAGAATGGGCAGACCTTCACAGTTTACACCGACCATTCAGCTTTAAAATGGTTTTTGTCGTTGAACAATCCGACAGGCAGACTCGCTAGATGGTGCGTGCGTCTGTCATCTTTTAATTTCGTTATCAAGCACCGCAAAGGGGTTGATAACGTTATTCCAGACGCGCTATCACGAGCCATCCCAGTCTCCGCCATTTCTACTTCGGATTCTTTCAGTACTACCAACGATCCTTGGTATAAGAAAATGTACAACGCCTGTTTAAATACGCCTTCTGCGTTACAAAATTTTGTAATAAAAAACAATAGTCTATATCGTTTGTCCAAGAATATCGCTAACAGCACGCTCACTTCAGAGTTTGCTTGGAAGGAAGTGGTTCCTATTGAACTTCGCGAGGAGATAATCTCCGAAAACCACACGAAACCTACAGCTGGCCACTTGGGCATATTTAAAACTTACCACCGCTTGAGTCTTCGGTATTTTTGGCCGGGTATGCATGCAGATGTGGTGAAGTTTGTTTCGTCCTGTTCCGTATGTCTTTCCCACAAACTTCCGAACCATACTACTTTAGGTGAAATGGGAAGGCCTAAGCAGTGTTCTCGTCCGTTTCAAATGATCTCGATAGATTTCGTTGGTCCACTGCCTTCCAGTAGAAAACAAAACGCATACCTGCTTGTTGTTATGTGCTGTTTCTCGAAGTACTGTATGATGTTTCCCCTGCGTAGAGCAACCGCGGAAGGAGTCATTAAGAACCTCGAAGACAATGTTTTCCTGGTCCATGGCGTCCCACAGACGATATTTCTGGACAACGGCTCCCAGTTCATTAGCAAAGAACTGGACAGCTTCTTTAAAAAATTTAAAGTACCGAATGTATACTTCACTCCAAGGTACACTCCACAGGTTAACACCGTGGAGCGTTACAACAAAACTATAGTGACTTGTATAGCAGCATTTGTTGAGAACGATCACAGGTCTTGGGATGTGAATTTGCCAAAGATACAGTTCGCTATAAATAACTCCGTTAACGAAGCCACTGGATATACAGCCTCCTTCTTAGTCCATGGAAGAGAACTTGTCACTTGTGGATCTCATTATGTAGACGCAGAATTAGGCAACGAGGTCATTTTCCTTCCCCGCGACGTTTATTGTGAAAATGTAGGACACTTGTCAGGAATTTTCAACAATGTGCAAGCAACTCTCTGGCGAGCTCATCTTAAAAATCAGTCGCAGTATAATTTAAGACGTAAGCCAGCCGAATTTGAGATAGACGATATTGTTTGGAAACGCACCTACTTTCAAAGTGACAAAGATAGTCATTTCAGCAAAAAGCTGGCTCCCAAGTTTGCAAAATGTCGAGTAAAACACAAGTTTTCTCCGTTAGTGTACCAGTTAGAAGATATGAACGGAAAGGATCTTGGCAAATGGCACATCAAAGACCTGAAATTGGTCAACTACAGATGATGTGATAGTTTTTTTTTTTTTACATTTAGTTTATTTACTTACCCTGGTAATTTTTTTTCCCAACAAAATCTACGATTGCTGCCTTAAGTCAACTAATTCAAATTTAATTAGTTGCCTTTTCTATGAAATAGTTCCTTAATACTGCTATTCTTACCTTGTTGAGGTTGCTTATGTTAGGTGATGTATGTTTGAATTGTGACTGTGGAAGAATGTAAGGTAGGGCAGAATGTGATACATTATTTTTACAGCTGCGGATTTTATCCTTGTAGGGAAAAAATCCTTGGGCAGCGAGCGGGGTACTGTAACGTTATTATTTTATAACAACATTTTATTTAAATAAGTTGGATAAAACCTGTTAAATAACTTGTGATATAGGCACTAAAACTAATCAAGCTCAAACTAAAAGGGTTTACGCATGTCTCGTCTGCGCATCTCTAAAACCACTTATTACGTGGAGCCGGACAGCGCGTCCCCTCTCTCGACCGCTGCCCGCCTCATTTGCCTCCGGTCCATCGGCGAGCCTGCGCGTGCGCTTCTCCTTGTTTGTAATCGCCAGTCGCCGCCGCGCCGTCTCTAACGGCCGCGAGTCAATTTTATTAATTTTCTTTTTAAAGAAAGCCGTGGTTTACTATCACGTTTGTGTTCTCATCTCCCCACACTTTTTGGGTAAGTTGCAAACAGATATTTCAACTAGGTATTTGCTAATTTAGCTGTAGATTAGTTTTATAGTGCTTGTAGGAACATATGTAATTTATTTCCCTTCTTTTCGTAATAGCGTAGTGCTTATACGTAGTTTTAACAGCTATTTACCGTGTCGCAGAGCGCCTCTCATAGCTTGCTCGCTCGGCGACACACAAGATGGCGCCTCACAAAATTGCCAGTCATGGTTGCATCATCCATACATTTCGTTCATACAATTTAAAATATTGATGTTTAGCTTTATCTGCACACTAGCTTGCGCTTGCCACTTTTGTTAATTTCCAAATAATGTTGCAGCTAGTGTGGAAATGTTGGCAATTAGTAACTGTAGATACCTATTAATTTTTGATTATCATTTTCATTATCATTTTTCATTATAATTTCCATCTCGCATCACTCCACTACTGATTTCCTTCACCGCCACTTACAAACTAGTTGGGTTTCTTCTTCTTCTGCCGAACCGGTGGCGGTGAACTGTATCTTTCCGATGGCTGTGTACTAATGCGAGGGGTTTCTCCACAGGGTCCAAGTACCGGACCAGAATTCCCTTTTTTACGGAGCCGAAGACCCCCGAGGTGCCTGTTCCCGCCGTTTTGAAAAGGAGATCCGCCGTTCCCGCTGGCCAAACCTTCTCCTCACTTGGTCCACGGCCGTTGGGGGAGCTTTTCTACTGTCTCCGGTCGGCTCAGGGGAGTACCTGACCGTAGTTCCGCTAAAGAGAGATCAAAACCAGTGTAGGGCTATTTTCTAACTCACAACCCTAGTAATTGAAGAAGTGCTAATTAAATTATATCTTGTTTTTTTTTAATAACGTTTTTTTTATTTCTTCTTCTTTATTTTTATGTCGCAGCCTCTTCAAGGCTAGCGTGACAACCGATAGTCAATTCTGCAACACTGGAGATACTCGAGCACAGCCTGTGTCTCGATCGAATCGAAGGCAATCGATGACATGATAGAAATAAATGAAAAATATGAGAATGAGATAATCGTATTCGAAACAGATGGTAAAGATAACAATTATTTTCAAAAATTCAAAGACCGGTTAACTGCAGTGATCTGAATCACTGCAGTTAACCGGCAGTGAAGGCAGAAGTATCTACGGCGTCTTCGACCATCGACTTCTGGTACCGGGATACCTCATCAAGAAGATAACCTATCATTCAAGAAACAGAATGTAAATCCTTTACGTTGAAAAAAAAAATTCTGACTGAGGGCTATTGTCACTATGGTTATGTTTTAAATAATGTTTAAAAGTATACTAATTATTTTGTATCCTTTATAAAAATAAATAAAATAAAATTCGTGATAAAATTTATGGTTGTTTATTTATCTTTACGTACAATAGATAAAAGTAATTTGAAATAAGTGATTTAAGTTAAGTTTATTATTTTACATGTGCAATTGTGTTTTTAAAGAATAAAACATTCTATTATAAATATTATTTCGTTTAACTTCACTATTTCGTTTTTTCTACAATTATACGATACAATTAGGCAGCAGATTTTATTAAGTATAATTTTATCGTAAATGACATCGTATGCAACATTACACAAAATTGCCTCTATTTTAATGTCGAAAACTATCGTATGCGCCATTATTACTTCAAACCGTGTAGTTTCATTGTTTTCTTAGTTTTTAATGGATTAACGCAACGAAAAGTAAAATTTCTTACCTGAGACGTACATCCGTAGATTTACTAGGTTTCAAGTAAATTGAAAAAAAATCGTCTCCTGTAAAATTTATTTTTTGTCGCTTACGATGTTTTGCCAAATAGGGGTCGATATTTGTACTGCCTCATTTCGGACCTCATTTCTACTGCATTAATCCTACTTCCATGATTCTTCTGCGACACCCAAGTGCCGTCGATAGAAGGTAGTCGTTAAGTCAAGTCGTGGGCCTTAGGGTGGCTTGAAAACTTCTGACAGTAAGACCAGCCACTAGTCTTACAAGCCTCCACCAATCCGGACTTGGCCCCCGTGGTGGAGTATGGCCTATACCTTCCTCAGCGAAGAGACCCGTGCCCTTCGGGTGATGGTGATCTTGATGATGACATACACTTATCGAGATTCAAATATTATTGCACGTGTAGAAATTATGGCTAGGCTATTATTTCTACACGAGAAAAAGCAGCAGACTCGTCCAAGGAGTTTCTTACCATGACCGTGAGAATGATGTGGTTGTCATCAGACTCCATCTGCACACTAGCATCAGGTTTCACTCCAAGCTTGCCGGTGAGAGAATCGATCCAAAACGGGGAGTCAGCCGGGTCCACAATCGTGTAGCGAAGCTCCGACGATACGTCTAAGTCTCGAGCTTGAACCTGGCGAATTGTTGAAAGAATAAATTATAATCTTAGCTGCAAAAATGGTTTCTCGATACTAGTCAAGGTACCTACATTCCTATAGGTTTTCCCAAATTAACAGTTACGGTTCAACTCAACAAACAAACTCCGAAGCTGAAGCGAGAAAGAAGTGGCCGAATGTAATCATAACGTGCGTAAAAATATAATAATTTCTGAACTGAGTAATTAGAATAGGATAGTGCAGAGGGCACAGGTACACTTTTTTAGATTTAACTTACTCAATAAGCAAACCGAAATATAATATAATCAGTAATAGTTTACCTGTAACTCCGGCTCAAACTTTACAGCATCTTCGTCAATAGAAGCCTTGTAGACAGGAGTAGAAAATACCGGTGCATTGTCATTGGCATCCAGCAGTGAGATTTGCAGAGACACCACGGTTGTTTGTCCAGCACCATCATCGTCGGTTGCCTGTAAAAAATAATGTAAATTTCTTCAATATGTCAAATACGTTCACCATAATAGTGTTCGCAACGGTAGCGAGACTTGAGTATGGCAAAAGAATCATGAAATTAAGATTTTCTTCATCAACCAATTATGTCCCCACTGAGGGGCTCGGGTCTCTTCCCTGAGGAAGGTGTAGGCCATACTCCACCACGGGGGCCTAGTCCAGATTGGATTGGATTGATTGAAAATTAAGATTAATGCGGTAGAATTGAGGTCCTTGAGAAATATGTGTGGTGTTACTTTGAATGAAGTTCAATTTGAATAATCGTCAGTATATGCATTAGTTGTTATGTTTTATTGCACAATAAAAACGTGTTGTGTTTAGAAAACGTTTTTGAGTGAAAGAGGATGTTTTGACTAGCATTGAGACAGGAATGTTGCGTTGGTTTGGGCATGTGACGAGGATGAAGGAAAAAAGGCTGACAAATGTATCAATTGAATTTGGGTGAAAGGCAACTCTTTGACCAAATAGGGGTTGTATTATCCAAGGGCAAGATGAAAAGCAACCGAAAACGGCGTGGGTGCATGCATTCTTTTGTTGGATTACTAAGGAAAATTGCATCTACATAATCGGAATGAGAGGTACTGACCTTATAATGCAGGAAATAATCCTTCCTCGCCTCGTAGTCTAAGCAAGGCTGGATGCCAGGGGTGAGGCACGGCGCAACGCTGATGACTCCGCTGCGGTTGTCTACCGTGAACAATTCGGCACCATTGCCAAAGAGCTGGTACACTATGCCATCGGTTCCGAATCTGAAATTTATTGTAAAACTTACTGTTAGAAGCATTGCCGTTCAGCGAATGATTGGTTTTGTTCAAAGTATCGTTTTTGGATAAAATGATTCAGGTAATGATCAATGATTTTATGCATAAATCATCAATTAATATTTATTTGTAACCAAGTGTTTTAATCAGGTCTTCATTACAATTTACTGCTTGGAAATTAGTTGCCTTTTACAGTAATTTAATTATAGGATACCTAATCTTTGATTAAGCTCGCGTTTTAAAAAACTCGTTATTGGTATTAGACCGTATGGAAGCCGGTCATGTTTCATCACAATCGCGATTATTTATTAGGTTATATGTTATGTTATAACTCTGAGCATTGCAAGTCATAAGAAAATACAAGACATAGCATAATATAAGATTTACATACAGGCACATACGTTTTTTCTGGCCCCACACTAGGATACCCTGTGTCGTGTCTTGTCTTGTTTTAGCCAAAATCAAAAATCATATTTAAATAATATTTATAATGATAAAAGGAGCCAAAACTTTCGCAAACACTAGTCAGAGCGAAATCAGAGCTAATCAGAGCGCAACCTGGTCGGACTCTTCCGGAAAAAAATCAAGTATGTGTATCCGGAATAAAATTTATAATATATAATGAGCTATTGAAATTAATTAATTAAGGGAACCAGTAGCATACCTTCCACTATCTCTATCTGTAGCTCTCACAGAAGCAATCTTCGTACCAGCGGGTGCATTTTCGGGCACGGTAGCCGAGTAAACTTCATCAGCAAATAGCGGCGCGTTGTCATTGACATCTGTCACCGTAACAGTCACGCTGGCTTTGGACGACAAGCGAGGATTGGTATGTAACTCTTCAGCGATTACCTGGAAATGGAACCATAATAACGATCACTGCAAAAGACTTCATTCAAGTCAGCAAAACCCCTGCGTCAGTTTTCATCTTTGCACTTCGTCTTAAGATCTTGCAAGTAAGAATCGCTCAATGGGTGCTAATTTAAGGACGTATACTAATAATAAATAATAATACCGGCACTAGCTGGCCTGATTGGACGCTGCCGCAAATGACCGTCAGAAGTAGAAATCTGTGGTTGAGGCTCTATGTTCCCCTAGGAGTTAAAAGACCGAAGAAGAAGAAATGCTATTTTGCTAAATTTTTCCTAGTTTGCTCTTTTTTGAATATTATTATTTGTTTATTTATTATTATTTTTTTCTCTGTTTGTTTGTTCTATTTGTTTAAATTTTAAGTATAAGAAAGTTTTTGTTTTCTTAAATTTTATGTATTTGTTGTTTTTTTATGTTTTAAGTATTGTGCCGTTGAATAAATTATTTCTCTCTCTTCTCTCTATCAATATCTATTATTACATAATTCCAAGTAAGGATAATCGGACCGTAATTTTTCCACGTCGCCTCTGTTATTGTCTCCCACTGCTAAGCAAATGCTTCCCCCGGTTCAGTCCAGAGTTTGAGCCACCTCAGACACTCCAGCAGATGTCGGCCTAGATAGTCTGAAATTCTAGGCCGGCTTCGTCTTCGATGTCCGTCTTGTGGCACCCACCCGGTGGCGAGTCTTACCCACCTATCCGGGCTTATTCGACAGACATGACCAGCCCAGCTTTACATAACCTCTTCAGTCCTGACCTTGAAAATAACAGTAGAAAACCATTGTTATTTTCAATGTTTGGACTGAGGAGGTTAAATTTCACAGCCTGAATGCCCACGTCGACTATTCGGGATTTTGTGTGTAGTGTATTTCTGACATGGTGTACTCTCACAAAATACTGGACTCCATGGCTTTCTGGTAAGCCTTAAGCCTAAACATTCGAACCTCAATACTTACTTCCAAAATAAACTTCCGCTGATTGGGGTCCTCATAATCCAATGTAGAATTCAGTCTGAGCGTGACACTGGCGCTTCCAGATGCCGTACCAGGCTCTACCACAAATGCTCCCATCCGTCCATCTGAGAGGCGCAGACTAAATACTGAGTTTAGACCCTGAAGATGAAGAAGAACACCATATGGATTATTATCATGCATGAAATGAGAAGTATGTATGTATGTGGTACATACTTGCAATTGCTTACCTACAATGCAGTGGACATTAAATGCACTAGAAAATTTATTTTTAATGAAATCGGTAAAAAAAGAACTTATACATGATTTATGTGTAATAATCAATGTATAGATGATGCAAAAAAAAATTTAATTCTGAAAAACGTAAGTGAAGAGATCGGCAACTTACTACGTCTGTGTCGGTCACAAGCATGTCCAAGTTGGGTAGTGGTGTCTGCAGCGGTAAGCTTTCTGGGATCTCGATAGAGTATTCCTTCCTGTTGAACCGAGGCGGTTCATCATTGACATCCTTGATGGTCACCGTGACTGTTGCTAGTGTGGAAGTCTGCTCGCTTATTAGTGGTGAGCCGTTTACTACTTCGCTGGCCTAGAATACAGAGGAACAAATTTAAAAACAAACTCCATAAATAATCTTTTTGGAAGCTTACATGTAATAGTATGTGATGTCGCTGATTCTGGTTCCCTAAACACAGGGTATTATGGTAGTGTGGGGCCACATATGAAGTCAAGGTCATCTACAATTTGCTGAAAATAATTTATTAGTAAAAAAGGAACGCGTCTAGCTCATAAACCGAGGCGTCCGTACTCGCCTAATTTTTTTTAACTTTTCCGGAATTTCAAAGAAAATTTTTTAATGACTTAAAGTAGTTTTCAAATTTTTCCTCGTATTTGTAGTAGGTTTCATGATATTACTTGACAAACATAGTTCCAGGTCAACAGGAAGTACAGTTTATCGGAAATAGGATTTTTAGTAGAATCCTGAACGTAGCGAAGGATTCAAAGTACGTCGCCCGATTCATATTTTGCGCCCGAGTGATACTTACACTTTACTTTTCATCACCCACTGTGAGAAATTAAAAGCCGCCTCATATTTTAATCCATCACATGTCTTGCGTCAGTTCTAATACTTTCATTAGTTAATTCAATACTGTCAATGTCACTTGAAGAACTCATTTTTGAAAACAAAACCATGATGAATTTCTAACAATCCGTGAAAATGTATGAAAAGTGAAAACGCGGGCTGTAGTTCGCGCGTTTTTAATTTGATTTCTTTTTTTTATTCAGCCGGCGGGCGCGCGCGACTATACGCCGCCGTCGTACCAGCCAGTCTTTATTCAAACAATATTTGCGTTTGATTTCTTTGGCGCTGAACATTAAAATGTTCTAAATAAAAAAAAGTGCGTGGCAAAGATAATTGCGGTGCACTTTTAAATAGGATTAAAAACTCATTACTGCCCGCTAAAAGTTTCAGAAAACACAACCTTTGGGTGCACTTAAAGGCATCCTTTAGATTCCAGACAACAAAGTGATCCTTTATGGGTTTTGTTTTTTTTCCTTTCGTGGTACGAAACCTAAAAGTAATGAAATATGTAATTATGACAATATTAATCAATAAGTAGTATTGAGTTAGTACTATTTAGTAAAACTAAAACCCAACTACCTAATTATATATCAAACCAATTAGACACCTTATACAAATATCTTCAAAGGTTAATATCCAAAGGTTGTCTGGAAAAAATAACTTTTAGTGAGAAAGCCGCCGTCTGTACTCTTAAAATAAGAAATACCTGTGTAATCTCCTTTTTTATGTACAGCACATTAATTTCATCATCAACCCATAATGTCCCCACCGAGGGGCACGGGTCTCTTCCCTGAGGAAGTTATAGGCCATATTCCACCACGGGGGCCAATTCCAGATTGGTGATAGCTTGTAAGACTATAGTGGCTGGTGTTACTGTCAGAAGTTTTCACGCTGCCCTAAATCCTCTGACTTAGCTTAACGACTGCCATCTGTCGATGGTCGACACCAACTGCTTAACGTGCCTTGCGAAGCACGGAACTGCTCGGAAAAATGCCACTAGCATGCATCAACCGTCTATGACTAGTGCTAGTGCATTAGTCATAGACGGTCACCCATCCATGCACTGAACGCCCCCTATGTTGCTTAACCTTCGTGATCGTTTAAGATCACTCAGGCGGCCGGGGCTACGAGCAGTTCAACAACACATTACAACAACATAAATACCAACATATTGTTTCTATCAACACATCGTTCTATTTATCTATCTTGTGCTTCTGTGAAAACTCAAAAATATTGTCTCTACAAAAGAGAAGCGATTTTGTACATTCGAAAGAGTATCAAGATACAATAAGTGACCTCTGTGGCGCAGCGGTAGTGTATCTGCCTACCACGCAAGAGTTCCTAGGTTCGAATCCCGGCTACGGACAAAAAAATACTCCAGTCTTGGATGTTTACGTGTTTGTGATGTCGCTGTTCCCACGGCACAGGGTATCCGGGTATCAGAGTATCCAAGTGTGGGGGCAGAATCAATTTACCATGTGCATGTATGTGAAGGTTTGTGTTTATGATTAACATGTTATAACAACGTACTCTAACGGTGAGATTCAAAGGAGACGAGGGATCCGGCAAGGCTTCCCTATCTAGAGGCTTTGCAGTCTTCAGCTCTCCTGTCACAGGGTCCAGTATGAAGAAGTCCATGGGATCTGGGGAAAACGAAGGGTACTTAATTAGAAACACAAAGTTCATGAGAAAAAGGGCTGATACCTGGGCAGGTCCCAGACTCGGGGTGCACTACGTAAGAATCCACTGTATGGAGTTGTCTGATTTAGCCCTTTTGTTCCCGGTATGTCACACCACCTTATGTTACACTGTATAGGCTGGGACTTTTTTTCCCAGTAGCTATCTCATACTCTTACTCCGAACTGTCATATACATTCTTATTCTGACTCTATCGAGTTGTCTAAATGCTTCATCTGATAGAGTGAAAGGTTACGTAATATAAAGGCAGATTGACGTCCTAGTTACGGAACCCGGGAGGGGCTGCACAACACTGGGAAGGTTGAAAACCGATGAGAGAGGCCTATGTTCTTCAGTGGACGTGAAATGACCGAATGATGATACTTACTATTGACAAGTTCTACGACAACATCTCTAGGCTGAGCTCGGTCGCCATCTCTCGCCCTCACAGTTAACGCCAGAGTATTGACTGGAGCGTCCTCAGATAAAGCTGCGTTGAGAGAGCCACTGAAGATAGGCGGAGTGTTTTGAACATCAACAACTTTGACTTCGACGTGGGCTGAAGAGTTTAGTGATCCATCCTGAGTAAAGAGACATTATTAGAGTTAAGAATGATATTCAATGAAACAGTTATGCTGATTGTGTAGTCCTAAACACTGATCATAGTGATAATTCTCATAAGGTGAACACACTTTGATCATCTTTTACTGTTAGCTGTAAAAACGTAGAGTTTTATAAGGAATTTAATTATAGTGGTTACCAGCAAGTATGTCTGGTGAAAATTAATAATAGGTAATTGTTACCCGAGGGCTGAAAGAAATCTCGCTATACCTACGCTCGGGCGTCAAACCCAGTTGCGGGATTGAATAGTAAGTCCTTAACCGACGGTAAATACTGTGCTTTTCATTATGAATATAACAAAAACATGAATTAGCTACAGAAAAAATCGGATGAACTCAATGAGTTAATAAAAATCTCTGCTATACGGAAATATAAACAAAACTCTAGGTACAATACGAAAATAAAAAAAGGAAATCGCATTGCCACTTTGCCACCTATTTTTTGTGGCCGGCCAGCTACTTAGGTATTATTTTTTATTTTCATAATTGAAAAAATGGTAACTATTTGTCCCAAATCTATGTTCCTTGAGAGAAGTAGATGAAAGTGAAGTATCATTTAAAAAAAAAAACATTTAAAAAATGGTTTGTTTAATTAGTATGTAGGTACTTAAGTTTATGTTATTTCAATTTTAAATCGTTGAGTGGTTGTATGGAAAATTGGAACATGGTTCAACAGAAATGTGAAAATAGAACTAGATTACCTAATAAGTTGTTAAATGTCACTTGCAAATTTTAATGTTTCTCCCGAGGGCTGCAAATGATTACTTTCAACCCGCTCCCCAGGTAACTTCCGACCTACTTTCCATACTACTTCTTTATCCTTAGTTATCCTTATGTAACTCTCATCTGTTACTCGATTTTAGGTTTGCTATAAATTTAGTGGATCCGATTCTGCTTTTTTAGTCATCATTAATTAGCAAGTTTAACATTATTGTTCGAGAAACAATGTAACATACCGACGCAGATAACTGGAACTGGTAGAACTGTTTATCGTTGTAGTTGAGATGTCTCCTCAACACAAGAGCTCCCGTGTACTGATTTGACGTAGACTGCAGCGTGACCAGCTCAAATATCTCGCATGCTTCTGGCCACTAAAAGGAATAAAATAAGAGTTACAAGATTTTTGTTGAAATGACTTGTGTGATTATACGTAAATATAGTAATATTTATATCACCATCATCATCCCACCGATGATTTAAAAGTCTAAAACAACTTGAATAACAAGCATGCATCATCGCAAAGTACCTTATTAATGTACTAAGTAACTTAGTAGGTAGCACATAAATTATAGGTTCTTATTAACTTTACAGCCGATGATAAAACCAAATAAACTTACGATACAATATTTTTGAAGTAAGACTTTCGTAAGCGCTAGATATCATAAACTTTATACCGGATACACTTACTTGACTTTTTGTCCTAAGAGTCCGACCATGTTTCGCTCAGATTCGCAGAGCTTTATCATGGTGAGCATGGTCGACGGTTGCTGGTCTCTGACAGAATTTGTCAACAAAATTCTAGTAGATAAGTGTATCCGGAGTTAATGATGATAAAATAATTGCGAATGTCAAGGAAGCGAAAGTGATTTGTCAGGATCGTGCAAATTGCAGTCCTTTGTCTCTGGGATCCAGGCGTGAACTTATATATAAGCGTGTGTAAATTATATTCCCAATTTCACCTGTAGATTTGGCAGACATTCCACTTCAATGTTTTCACCAACTGAGTCTTTGTCTTCAACTAGAATACTTTTGAGTATCGTTCTGCCTATGTCCTCATCTTCTGCTACGTCTACTTCGTATGGACTCTGAAATATAACATCATTAGTATAGCCGTAATTTATTACAAAACATCTGTTAATTTTATCTATATGACGTTGAAAATGTGCTGGATTTTTGGACTACAATTTAAGAATTTATTGTATGATTTTTACAGCTACTCTATAGATTCCTTTGCTTTGTCCATGGTATTAACACTTTTTCGGGCAATATGTGATCTATTGTTATTTTTATTATTGTCGGATACTATAGCATCCACTATCCGGGACAGTGTTAAATTAGGTACAAAGTCCACACTTACGTTTTTAAATATAGGCGCGTTGTCATTCTCATCTAGAATAATGACTGTGACAGGAACTTGGACATGATTGTTCGTTGACTCTGGCACCTCGTCCTCGATCGACACGAGGAACTTCAGCGTATCTTCGGTCTGCAAAACAATCAAGATTTAATTTGGATTCCTACAAAAGTGCTGAAACATAAAAAAGTACATTGACATTCAACAAAGGGAATGTAAATTCTTTAGGTTGAAATGAATTTCTGATTTCCGAATTTTGTTACAATTCTGTTATGAACACTATTAAAATTTGAACAATGAACGAAAATTAAATATTTTTTTATACCAAAAATAATACACATACAAGACGCATACAAAAGTTACACTAGGCAAAACCTCCACAGTGATGACCTTTTTTTACAAATAAATTACTTCTCTCTTTTAAGGATAACATTTATCCATGGGTGACTTGTAATATTTCAGTTAAGTGGCTTTTAGTTGAAAATATTT
Organism: Yponomeuta plumbellus; assembly: GCA_947310845.1. Lineage (NCBI taxonomy): Eukaryota > Metazoa > Arthropoda > Insecta > Lepidoptera > Yponomeutidae > Yponomeuta > Yponomeuta plumbellus. The sequence continues at coordinate 21,962,619 of OX371200.1, forward strand.
TGCTTAGACAGACGATCTCATCCAAGTTGCAGGAAGACGTTGGATGCAAGTCGCTTCCAACCAGTCTTTGTGGAAATCCATGTAGGAGGCCTATGTCCAGCAGTGGACTTCTTGTGGCTGAGTGATGGTGATAATGATGATGATTCTGTTTGAACTTATTACTCACCTCTCTATCTAAAGGCTGGACTAGAGTTACTTCACCAGTTTCAGAATTCACTGAAAACTTATCTGTTCCCACCAAACCGTACTTTATCTGCAAAAAGAAACATTATTACAATGTATTAGATACCACAGTGAGGAGGCATTTAGTTATACTCATGGGCTCAGTAATAGGTCCTTTGCATCAGACTTTTCCAATACGTACCTAGTAGATATAGGAGATCGAATCAAATCAAACATTTTTATCCATAATAAAAACAAAATCTTCACTTTATGAACGTTAAAGTTGTTAGTTTCACAATTAAAAGAATACGTGGAAAAAAAGCTAACAAAGACACTCCACGTTTATTTTTTCCCAAACAGTTTTGCTTAATTAACAATGTTTTCAATTTTATTTAAAAATTATTACTCGAGAATGTTTTAAACGCTAGATATCATTATTATTGTCCCCTTGATGTCTTTTACACCAGAAATATTTTTCTTCTAAATATACATAAATGTTTATTTTATAATAACCATTTTTACACAGTGCTTACATTGCGTCGGAGGTAACTCTAAAATTATATCTCGAGGAATCCTGATGTAGAACTAATAAGACGTTCATTTCTTTCTTGTATTATAAGTCAGACAGCTTGTTATATCTACTCGTAGTCTTGTTTTTTATCTTTTTTTCTGCGGCCTAATTATACGCACTAAATCTTGAGCAATCCCGACCGCCAGACTGATAAATGCCCGTACTAATATGAATTGTTCAGGAATTGGTGCTCAGTAGTACGATTTCATAGTATGCCATTTAATACTGGAGGTGCTTACCGGCAATTCCTCGGGATCTTTCCCTTGTAATGTGTAGACCACAGAGCCGACGGGCGTCGTCTCTGAGAGAGCCAAGTTGTTCATGTCTTGAGTGAACACTGGCGGTAGGTTCGTTGCTGATGGACAAAGGATATAAATTAAAGAAGAATAAATACATACATTTATTATACCTACGAGACAAATCACAGAAAAACCATAGATGTAGCCTATGGAGACACACCAGGGCCTAGATTGCGCTAATGCATTGTAATACAATGACAATTGTATGAATATGGCGACTTAGTTTAATTGCTGCTTCAAGCCAACGCGAGCATGTGTATCAATAACCAGTAATATGAAAAGTGTCAGTAGTATGTAGTATGTACGTCAGTAGTATAAAAAATGTCAGTGTAAGTGCCTTTTCACATGCACCCGGCCGCCGGCCGGTCGCCGGCTCCAATGGCAGCTTTCACATGCACAACGACCGGCCGGTCGTTGGAGCTCATACATTACTACTTTACCCGGCCGGCGACCGGACGGCGGCCGGGTGCATGTGAAAAGGCACTAAGTTATAATTATAGTTGACAAAGAATGAAGTCCACAATTTTTTTGATTAAGTTGTGTCTATAGGCGAGAATCTGTTATTAGCTCCTAGTTACTTATTTTTTCCACCAGATTATTTTAATAGGCTGATGATTCTCCGAACTTAATAAATAAATGAAAAACACGTCAAGTGACCTGGTCAGGTTAGGACAGTGTATTTGTCATCGTACTACTATGCACACACTGTGACGCTGGCGGGGTATCTTTTGGCACTGACTGAAAATCAGCGCTGAAGGCTTGCCCATCAGCATACTGCTGAGTCAGCTGGTATTTATAATAGCAGTGACAGTTATTTTCTTATTTGTATGATTTTTATTTTTAGTTTTTTTTATTTATTACTGTAGCGTGTGTACTGTTTTTATAATAAATTTGTTTTTCTAAAGACCAGGTTGCCACAGAAGGCAGCTGACAGCTGACAGCTGGCTAAGGCTGTCAACCCCCAGCGCTGATTTTACGTCAGCCTCCATCTTAACTTTTTTAAGTTATAGGGTGTTATAATCACAGAACAATTTGTTCTGTGGTTATAATAGTACTGCACTCCTAAACAAAGTTTGTAGGGTAACAACCAACAACAGTATCACACAGCATCTTTGTTACGTCTATTACACTAATTAGTACAAGTTACGGTCCGCAATCTACACGCGGTTGCTCTCGTTTTATTTCGCTTTCGAAGAATTTTTAACACCTCTCTCTCTGGGTGATTAAGAAACAATGTGGGATTCCAAGGAGTCTTTGCAGATTTGCAGACCATGTGCAGATCTGCAGATTTGCAGACCGTTTTGCATCATTTATCTTCTCACATGTTTAACTCTCGTAATTGGGAATTGCTCGCAGCCCCAGCCGCCTGAGTGATCTTAAACGGTCACTAAGGTTAAGTAACATAGGGCGCATTTAGTGCATGGATGGGTTACCGTGTATGACTAACGCTAGTGGTAGTTTTTCGAGCGGTTGCATGCTTCGCAAGGCAAGTGCCGGTGGCCGTCGATAGATGACAGTCGTTAAGCCAAGTCAGAGGCCTTAGGGCGGCTTGAAAACTTCTGACAGTAAAACCAGCGACTAGTCTTACAATCCTTCACTAATCCGAACTTGACATAATGGGTTTGATGATGATAGAGTTCTCTTTTAAAATTCGCAAGCTTTCTATGTTTTATGTCGCCACCATGCTGCTCGCCACGTTCATGCAGTTGTCACTATAATGCACTAACAGAATCGAGGCCAGCGACCTAGATTATGTTAACGAATTGTAGTAAAATGACAGAGAAAGTCGGGTCACGGTCACGTGACTTGTTTTTTCATGCCATTGATGCCTAGAATTATTTTTACATTTGTTCTTTATATTAGATACATTACATACATATTTATGCAGTTGTAATTGTACTGCAATGCGTTAATAGACTCTAGGCTTAGGTAGATTGGCTGATGATTATATTATCTCAAATCAAATCGAAGTTTAGGGTATGGAATTCAAAAGAGAATACGTTTCCTTGTCATCTTCTTACTTACCTCTGCATCTCGCGACAGATATCCAGATGAGTAGTATCGGAAGCCATCGCAGCTCCATCGTCAGTTCTGAAATAAAAGAAACGTATTTTGAAATTGCTGACAAATATTTTACGAAAAGCTTTCTCGGTTTTCAGTCTGATGTTGCAAAATTTATTTGGAGCATGATTTTGAACCTGTAAAACATTTGGTGGGCAGATCGGGTCACCATAATCATCATCATCATCACCGACCCAATATGTCCCCACCGAAGGGCACGGCTCTGTTCTCTGAGGAAGGTATAGGCCATACTCCATCACGGAGGCCAAGTCTGGATTGGTAGAGGCTTGTAAGACTAGTGGCTGGTGTTATACTGTCAGAAGTTTGCAAGCCGCCTTAAAACCTCTGACTTTGCTTAACGACTGCCATCTATCAAAGGCAGCCGGCACCAACTGCTTAACGTGCCTTGCGAAGCACGGAACCGCTCGGAGAAATGTCACTAGCGTTAGTCATAGAACGGTCACCCATCCATGCACTGAACCCACCCTATGTTAACCTTCGTGATTGTTTAAGATCACTCATGGCGGCTGGGGCTGCGAGCGATTCACTGTAATACTGATTCACTCACAATATTAATGGCTGAGCCACTACCTATTGCCCTATTTTAAACCTAGTTTAGCTTTTATTTGTTGAAATGTTATCGATCTTTTTATCTAACTGATAAATGCCTTTTTACACAAGGTACCATGGTAAAAATGTATTTTGATTTCGGGATATTTTACGAATAGGACAGCAGAGCGTTTACGTGTGGAACATTTGGATATCTGATACTATGGGCCAGTTTCGGAATTGAGAATTTCGCTAAGCTTGTAATGTTGTCTCGTCAAATGATTCAGAAAAGAGCGTGACAGAAAGTTATTAAGTATTTCCTTAAGCCCGGTCTCAATAAGGGACTCCACACACGGCGGCTATAAGGTAAAGATGTATATTATAGCACGATATATCTCATTACATCTTTCCATAGAAATCGTCAGGAGACCACACACGACAGCTATAATATACATCTTTACATCTTCGTATCTTAAAGGTACTGAGCGGTCTCTAAGCTATACATCCTGGGATGTAATGTATATTATAGCTGCCGTGTGTGAAGTCCCTAACGTATCTACAGATAACTGACAGTTAGCTGTCAACGCGAGTGATAGCTAGGCCACTAAAACTGGAACATTTCAATATCGCGTTGAAAGCTTACTGTCAGTTATCTGTAGATAGGTTATTGGGACCGGGCATTAGTGACATTCTCAATTCAGAAGCCGGCCATCTGACACGATAAATGGGGAAGCGTGCTTAACAGATGCTCAGCTTAAGTACCCTTTATAGTGAGACTCGTCTTAGAAAATAAAAACAAATCCGTATTGCATAGGGGCAGCAACACTTAAAGTTGATCATGTGGGTCCATTAATCTGTCAGCAAGTCCCCTAACAATGTTTGTCCTACAGGATGATGTTTTTACCAGTCTGTAACGGTGTAAACTTTTTTACACAATAGGCTTTGATCGATTTCTGAAAACCATTTCGTATTTTTTGTTGGTGTTCATGGAGTCCTGAGAAAATGGTAATTTTAAATTATTTCGTGCGTTTCTTCTAAAAAAGGCAAACGAAAATTTACGCAAAGTAAAAAAAAACACCGACATAGCACAACAATTTTTACTTGGAAGTAAAATAGGGTTATTTGGTTTTTACGTACTAGCAACACTCAGCCATTGACAGCCTTTGGCTTCAACACCGTTTTGCATAATTTCTCCTCACACATTATTAACTCTCGTAATCTGGAATCGCCGCTAGTCTTACAAGGCTCTACCAATCCGGACTTGGCCCCCGTGGTGGAGTATGGCCTATAGGTATACCTTCCTCAGGGAAGAGACCTGCCCCTCGGTGGGGACATAACGGTTTGATGATGATTATTAACTCGGCACTATGGCTCACCACACCCTATAGATTGACAATGCTATTGAAAAGATATGATTTATAGTGATACACAGCTGCATACAATTGTCTTTATAATACGGATCACCAGTCCAGTGCTCTGGTTGGGTGTTCTGTGACAATACTTACATATATGCAGCAAGGTCGAGGCTTAGGGAGCAAGCGTTCATCATTCAATTAGACGTCGACTCTTTTAGATACTCTCGATCAATTGGTCTACCTCTAACAGGTTTCAGATCGGTCGTGTAGGTTTATCTACGTGGACCTAGATTCTGTTAATGCATTGTTGTACCGCTCATAGCCTGTGCTGCCTGAATGATCTTAAACGATCACTAAGGTTAAGCAACATACGGCGCGTTCACTGACTATGACTAACGCTAGTGTCATTTTTCCGAGCGGTTCCGTGCTTTGCAAGGCACGTTAAGCAGTTGGTGCCGGCTGCCGTCGATAGATGGCAGTCGTTAAGCTAAGTCAGAGGCCTTAGGGCAGCTTGAAAACTTCTGACAGTAAGACCAGCCACTAATCTTACAAGCCTCCACCAATCCGGACTTGGCCCCCGTGGTGGAGTATGGCCTATACCGTCCTCAGGGAAGAGACCCGTGCCTCTCGGTAGGGACATAATGGGTTGATGATGATAATGACTGTAGTACGATGACAGCGACATGAACATGGCGATTTAGTTTGGCTTCAGGGAATATACCTGGCACGCTGCGGTACCAGGGAAGACCCTCTGAACGTTGTTAGAGGTATTCCAGTTTGCGCACCCGCCTAAATAGCACTGCACAAACAGCACCTGCAGCTTTTTAGGCGGGTGCGCAAACTGGACCACCTCCGTTGTTGAGGATACTGCACGCAAATGATTCTGAACTTTGGTCGCTCTCGTGAATCCAGAATGTTTTGTGAAAACCTCTATATTATACCTAATCCTCTTCTGCTCGGTTTCATTCAATTATTTTTTAGCACTAGAATAATATTAGTGGGTTCAAAACGTGTTAAGAAGAGGAAGACATTTTTTGCTAATCACCAAGCCAATCATAGTTGGGCACTTGATTTGATTACGAAATAATTGTGTCTTGACAAAAGACCGGTTCAACGTGTTCAGCTAATGATTTGCAATTGTAATCTATAGTTACGTTCTTGAAGTGTCACAACCATAAGCAAAAAGCAGTCTAAAACATACATAGAGTTATTAAATTCAATTCATTTACGTATTTCAGACCATTAAGAAGGAAAAAATACTGACAAAGCAATTATAAGTAATCCAGCGAATGTGAGTGGAAGTGCCGGTAAGGGACGCCCCAGGCGGACATACTTCGACCAAATAGGGGGTGTATTAGCAAAGGGCAAGATACATTAATGATATTTCTTTAATTGTAACTTTTATTTTACTTTTTTAAGTAAGCGGTGGTGGCGTAGTGGGGTTGACCCTTGCTTCTCAATCATGAGGGTCCAGACCCTTCGAACCACGCATGTACCAATGACTTTTAGTTACGTACATTTGTTTGTACAGCAACACCATTCGCTGATAAATTGTGCCCGGATAACGGCGACAGGCTTGCCACTTGTCACGTTTGGGACCTAATAAGCTCGGCAAAACGTGGGTCCAGTTCTAGAGACTGGTGCCTCTGCCTACCCCTTCGGGGATAACGGGCGTGAGTTTTTTTTTTATGTAACTTTTATTTGTCTCTTGTTTCTTATGTCCAATAAAGAATATTCTTATCTTATCTTATTAATGAATGTCGATGATGTGAAAGTGGTTTTCTGTCAGTATCGTGGCAGGTGGCAGTCCCTGGTCTCTGCCTACCCCTCTGGGATACAGGCGTGAGCTTATGTATGTGTGTATGTATGTATGTAACTATGTTAGTATGACACCAAAATTTAAAAATCACATTAATGGAACACCTAGGTACAAACAATAAATAAGAATTACAAAAAACAAATACATTTTACGTTTTTTGTTGGGCGACATCACTGTCGGGCAATATTTTTGAATAACACAGAACCTGAAAACGATTTTCTATAATTTCCCTTTACCAAAAACTTTAAAGATAATGAATAATATTTATTATTTTCCATGTTGCAAGAAAATTAAGTGTGCCTCAAATGCGAGGGTTTTTCCAACAGCAGGATTGGCGCCGACTCCAAAAGTTCAGCTATTAGATATTAATAAAAATATTTTTTTTAGTATTATTTCAGTAACAAATATATATTACATCCTGAATTAAAACAGAGTTATTTTTATCAGATACTCAAGCGTTCAGAGTCGGGGAGGGTTACATCGAAAAACGTATAAACTATTTACTAAGCGCAATCGATCGACTGAACTTACTTAGCAGTGGCAATTCATAGTCTACTGTGAAAACTCAATGTACATTGCGAAGTCGGTTAACAAACAAATCACCAAATAGACTCAGTACCCAACCTACCTCAAACCCTCAGCGTCATGGTGAACTACTAGGTTGTAGTTGTATAAAACTCGGCCAGATCAACTTTTCGTTGCATTATCGCCCTTAACATAACTAATTGTAAGATGTATACTCATGTAAAGGTGTTTCACACTGAATTATACATAACTAGCTTTCGCCCGCGACTCCGTCCGCGTAGACTTTAGTTCAAAACTTTGCAACCCCGTTCACTCCCTTATGGGTTAAATTTAGAAAAACGGCGAAACACGTGTTCAATCAATTGTGTTGAAGAGAACATATTTATTTTAAGTTTCAACACAATTAGACAGCATTCTTTATACCTCCCCTACAAATTTTGGCAACCCTTTTCGCCCTCATAGGGGTTGAATTTCAAAAAATCTTTTCTTATTCTCTCATTATATATAGATTCTACATTATATATAGATCATCTGTGCAAAATTTCATCTTTCTAGGTCAAACGGCTTGGGCTGGGCGTTGATGAGTGAGTGAGTGAGTCAGTCAGTCAGGACTTTGAATTTTATATATATAGATAGATTAGAATAAGTAGTTTTTAAATTATTTGTGAAAATACTGCTGGATTGTGTGATAAATAATAATTATAATTAGAGCACATCTATGTTATAAAGATTAATGTAAAGTCGACTGTACTTCTGTTACTGAATGTAACTGATTCTTTGCTCTCGTTTGATTGGATTAATTGAGAGGTCAAGCGACTGGAACTAATTGCAGACCTCGGTTGTTACTCAGGTGGTAGTAATTATAGTCGACCTATCATTTATAACTAGCTGTGGCCACGGTACTATTCCCGTGGTATTGAGGTATAAAATATTGTACGTTTAAATCCAGGATAATATAGTGAATTTGAATGTCATCCAATCGGCAAACACAATTTGTCGGAGGCATTTTAGGAATGGAATCGCTCGTAGCCCCGGCTGCCTGAGTGATCTTAAACGATCATGAAGGTTAAGCAACATAGGGCGTGTTCAGTGCACGGATGGGTGACCGTCTATGACTAAGGCTAGTGGCATTTTTCCGAGCGGTTCCATGCTTCGCAAGGCACGTTAAGCACTTGGTGCCGGCTGCCGTCGATAGATGGCCGTCTTTAAGCTAAGTCAGAGGCCTTAGTGCGGCTTGAAACTTCTGACAGTAAGACCAGCCACTAATCTTACAAGCCTTCACCAATTCGGACTAGGCATAGGCACCCGTGGTGGAGTATGGCCGATACCTTCCTCAGGGAAGAGAGCCGTTCCCCTCGGTGGGGACATAATGGGTTGATGACGATTATGACAAAAAACAAAATAAATTTTACGTTTTTCGCATTCGTATTTGTATGATATATGTTATGGTATTAAAGACTTAGGACCAGTTTCTGAATTGAGAATTTCACTAAGTAACTACTTAACTCTAGTGCTGTTTCGTCTTTCTTTAGAAAGGAGCGTGACAGAATGTTATTTAAGCATTTACTTAGTGTAAATTCTCAATTCAGAAATCGGCCCTAAATGTCATAAGTAAGTACCACAAGAAGCTACGCTTAAATTGAACCCAATTCAGAGTTTTGTAATGTCAATGCCAATTTTCACAGGGCATTACGAGAAGAGAGATTAGATCCAGTGACTCGATGTATTGTGGTCTTATTCTATTGAAGGTTGAATGAATGGGCCGATTCTGTTGACTTAAAATTAGTGATGCCTCGCCGTTGGTAGGCACCGAATTCATGTGTAGATAGAGATTAAATATACACAACAGTGTGTATGATAGATAGACAGAATATTCTTTGTATGTAGCACACCGGGCCAGAATCTTAAACAATCACGAAACTTAAGCAACATAGGGCGCGTTCAGCGCATGGATGGGTGACCCTATGTGATTGAAGGTATTGGCATTTTTTCAAGCGGCTCCGTGCGGTGCCGACGATTAGGACCTAATTCTTATTTTTCGATGTGTGTAATTTCCAAATGATTATCAGGACTAATTCTTCTTTAAGAAAATTCTTAATTTTACTAATTATTAATTTTCCGAATTTTTCATAATCCTAATTATGCTTAAGACGAATTCGCATTTCTCGAAATATGTACAGTCAAGTAAAATGCACTTTTTGGAGATAATTAAATTAAAGGAAACAAAATTTAAAATGTAACATGGAAACACGAAGTTTATTATTTTAATGCTATTTCCTAGTGAAACAAAAAAAATTCACAAAATCACTAACATTAAAATAAGATAAGATAAGAATGACATGACAACTGTACTTTTTATTGAAAAAAAAAAACATTATTCGTCCTAGCCTTAATTAGAAATACGAAAAATTCGGAAAATTAAAAGTTAGTAAAATTAAGAATTTTCGTAATAATCAGATAATCATTTGGAAAATTACACACATCGAAAAATAACAATTGGGTCCTATGGCCGGCACTGAGTTTTTAGTTTTTAGGAATAATTAATGTTATGAATGAATATGTCCATTAGATAAAGTGTCGATTTATAGCTCAAAGCATAATACCATCAATTTCAGTTCTATCTATAAACACCTATCATTGGTGGTCATAGATCACTTCTTTCTGTCCTCGGCTATCTTTGTCCAGCCACTGCCAGCAATTCGCTCCAGATAACATAGAACATTTAAGTAAATCAAGGCCAATAAAGCCGTCCGTTGACATTAAAATACTCTACATTTTAAAGCCCAAATTATTCACGCGATTGCATCTCTTCAAGACAAAAGGTCGACCTTAGCTCTAATCTTGCACTGTAATAAGAACAGAAGGCAAGTTTTATGTTGGTTTCCTATTTTGAATTCGACTACTTTTGCTCGAACAGCAGAGACTGCCTCGCATGTTTCGCTTTTGACCTACGGGCTAGTAGAAATCGTATCAAATACGGCTATCTTGTTTGGATGGTTATCCTTACCTCTTCTTGACTATTACTAGACATGCTTTCAGTACCTTGCCTGTCATCATCATCATCAACTCATTATGTCTCCACCGAGGGGCACAGGTCTCTTCCCTAAGGAAGGTATAGGCCATACTCAACCACAGGGGCCAAGTCCGGATTGGTGGAGGCTTGTAAGACTAGTGGCTGGTCTTACGTCAGAAGTTTTTCAAGCCGCCCTAAGCCTTCTGACTTGGCTTAACGACTGGCATCTATCGACTGGTAGCTGGCACCGACTGCTTAACGTGCCTTGAGAAGCACGGAACCGCTCGGAAAAATGCCACTAGCGTTAGTCATAGATGGTGACCGATCCATGGACTGAACGCGAACTATGTTGCTTAACCTTCGTGATAGTTTAAGATCACTCAGGCAGCCGCGGCTACGAGCGTTTCCAAGATTACCTACTGGTATTCATTATACTGTGATATAGCACCCAGTGTATAGCGCGTAGTGAGAAAATAACAATAGTGCTGGTTACACAATTTCGTTTCACTCCGTTACATCACGTCTCAACGAAACATTTCGTAGTTTTTAAGTGCGACATGAGGTGCTTTGTTTTGGACTGATCCCGTGTGAATCGGCAGTCTTTAGGATTTTAAATGAACCTATTTGCGTGCGGATTATTCCCAACTTACTAACGGTATCTTAATTTTATTTATTGAAAGAAAACAATCAACTGCGTTGAGAGTATGCAATAGTCTTATTGCATATTGTAATATATTTCATAATAAATTATTTATTATGTATGACGGGCCTTACGTTGAGTGATTTAATTCTCGATTGAGCACAAATTGTTGATAGCGCACGTTTGATAAATGCATATAAATGTTATGAGAAATTTATTTTACCGTAATGAATTTAGATTTTGATCATATGTACTTATAATGTTAGCCCCGAATGTAGTGGAGCAAAAGGCCAGCATGGAAAAAATGTTTACTCTGACCATGTTCTCTCAAATTATCTCGAATCTAATACGTAAGTTGGTACGAATATCCGTCTACCTAAGAAGCTGAGAACCCATGAGTGCAATCAACACATGACTTAGGCCTCCGTCATAGTTTTCCAAGTTGATGGCCGTTGGGGCTTCTATGTGCTAACCTGGCACTTGCAGGCCACATACCAGATGGTCTGACGATCTGGGCCTCGATTCTGTGAGAGCATTACAGGACAATGACAGTAACACGGCTGGGTCACGTGACGTGTTTTTTCATATCAGTGACGCCTAGACTATTTGATGTGTGAGCGCGCGTAGACTTGAAGCGGCATTGGCAATCGCTATATTCATGCAGTTGTCTATGTACTACGATGCATTAACGGAATCTAGGTGCTGGTTACGATAGTAGGGTCACGCTGTATGCGGGCTGCACTGCACTGGGAAACTTTTCATAAAAATCAAATATTCCAGGCCAAAGTTGTTTTCCGTGCGGAGTTTCTGGTCTTCCATCGGACGCGTCCCCCGGGTGGCGGATAGGGGAACGCCCTCCAGATATGGGGGGTACCGGCTTCGGCCGGCGCGGACCAAAACCAGAGGGAGGGGGACGTCCAGTGGCTTGCGCTGCTGGATGTCCCGCGGGGTCTACTATGGGCCTCGCACCCGTAACCCCACACTGAGTGGGGCCGGGGGCCTTCGGGCCGCAAGGAGACAACCTCTATAAAAAACACACGGTGGGGGCCCTCCTCTATGTCCCTCTGCTCAGCAGAGGGCATAGAGGAGGTTGAGGGAGGATCACAGACGGCAGGTTGGGGGACCTCCCGTCCGATATCGTGACGGGAGAAGGGGGTGGGGGGCCCATGCCCCTTCTCCAGTTAGGGTGGGCCCGACTCCTTGCGAGTCGGGTCGACGTCGCCGGGGCGCCGCTGTCGCATTCGCGTGGTTACACCACTTGCGAGATCCGGCGGCGCCCCATTGCACGAGCGACAGGACGGCCCCCGGGGTGTTTTAGGAGGTATGCCTCTCCTATTATTAGGAGAGGAGAGTCCGACACACGGCCGTCGCCCTCCCCCAAGGGTGGCGGTTATGGTGCACAAAGCATTTCACCCCGTTAACAAAAAAAAAAGGCCAAAGTTGTTTATCAAACCTACCACGAGGCGCATGCTGAAAATCAATGAGAACTTTGAAGAGATTTAGGCCACTACAATTAAAACACCTGTCCGCAACATGAATAAAAATAAGCCTCCATTTATCTTACCTCGTAACTTACTACCGGTTTACAATAACCCTACCATATAAAGAAGTCTCTGTGCCTCTGAGTAGAGAAGCAGGAACACGACCTTCTCAATATGGCCGTATAAAAACGAGATTATGATGTAATGTTGGAATCTAAACGCTCTCCAGTTTCTTGCAATTTGTGTTCACAATGTCGATGCAGCCTTTTTCAATTATTACAGCAGTGAACGGTGACTTTATCATAAAAATCAAAATTTATTTCAACGTTAAGAATTTCCATTCTGTTGGCTGAATGTCAATCCAGCTATATTAAATTTGTAGTGGAAATTTTAAGTAGCGGAGAAAAAAACTCCACTCGAACGATCTTTTCAGGTCTTGGATGTTTACATGTTTATGAGGCCGCTGTTTCTGGTCCAGTTCATTCTGGCTCACGTCAGGGTATTCTAGTGTGGGGCCAGAAGCAATGCATGTGCCTGTGTGTAAATGTTTAAAAAGAAGATGTGCCTTGTACTCTGAGCAATAAGAGTATTTTTTTGTTACCTAATGAACTTATTTTTTAAATGTTACTTTAGTTTATGTTTCTTGTTTCTTATGAGCAATAAAGTATATCCTATCTACACTCCCGGAAACATCTATCGGCCAACCTAGTGTTTTGAGTTTTGACGGTTCCTAGCTAAAAATAAATATTAGGTGGAGCAATAACTTATGAAGCTGATTTATTGGTCAACCGGCTCAACCAAATCAGCTTCAAAACTGCAGAATAACTAAAAGCACTAGGTGGGCCGATAGATGTGTCCGGGAGTGTATGTTTTATAAGTTATTAGATCTTCATTTTGACAATAAATGGTAATTGATTAATTAACTTCTTCTTAAAAGGAGGTCCAGACTAAGTGGGACTCTCTTTAAGAGTTACAAAAAAACCCACCGGGAAACCCGGCAAACCCGCATCAGGAAACCTGATTCTTTGTAACCGCACCCTTACGCCTCCGTCAAAAAGCCAAGTCAGAGGCCTTAGGGCGGGTTGAAAACTTCTGACAGTTAGACCAGCCTTACAAGCCTCCTAGTCTTACAAGCCTCCACCAATCCGGACTTGGCCCCCGTGGTGTAGTATGGCCTATACCTTCCTCAGGGAAGAGACCCTTGCCCCTCGGTGGGGACGTAATGGGTTGATGACGATCTTTAGTTGCAAGAATGGGTCTCGCACTTAGACAGTTTTTTCACCGTACTAACGACATCACAACAAGTACAGAACATAATTTCCTATGGGAAGTACGATGACAATAACGAAATTGATCAAACAAGGATGTACCTACTCGCCGAACTAAGTTATGAAAACCAGCCTTGTATTATTGCAAACAAATGACTACAGTGTCTCAGTAACTGCAAGTTGTTTACAACATTAATTTTAACTGTTTGTATAACGCTAGTCGCTGATAACCGGTCAGTTCACAGATCGAACAAAGCTAAGTAAAGTTAGTCATATTAATTACATGATTCATGCTACCTTAAGTTTATGATAGGCATGTGAAAAATGTCGGCCTTTTTTTTCGGAAGAATAAAAGGCTTTATATTTTTAAATTTATTTACGTGTGCAGCTATGAATGTATTTTAGCAGACTTCACAAGGGTGCAAGAGGTAGTCCAGTTCGCGCACCCGCCTAAATAGCACCTGACCAGTCCAGATTGGGCACCTATTGATGTTTTTGCCAGAATAAATATATATACATGCATTTCAAATTCAAATGTATATAAATATACATACATTTGAATTCACTAACAGCACCTGCAAAAAATATCAATAGGTGCCCAATCTGGACTAGGCCGGGTGCTATTTGTGCAGTTGCTGTTTAGGCGGGTGCGCAAACTGGACTGACTACCTTGGGTGCACCACAGCTATATTAAATTATTTTTAACCTATAGCATTATCGGTGGGCCCGTCGGCTGACCAAAGCAATGGTTTTTAATGCGCCCTTTTCAAGGCCTCAATTCTGCTAATTCGTTGTAGTACAATGACAGTTGCTTGACTGCGTAGATTTCATTTCATTGCCGTTTTAAATCCACGCGCGCTCGCGTATACGTAATTTTAGGCGTCAATGAAATTAAAAAGCATGTCATATCCCATCATGTAACCGTAATTGAACTATTATGGATTTCCGCAAAGTAACGCCTGATTCTATACAATTATATAATTGAACTGTAATGCACTAACAGTATCGATGAGGCCCAGCAAAGGTAGTATGAGGACGTGAGTCGCGCGCGACAACGTCAAAAGTCGCGACTTTCCAGTACATTAACTGTCAAATTCTCGCGACTTTTGACGTTGTCGCGCGCGACTCGCGTCCTCATACTACCTTTGCTGGTTATCTGTTTTGACAGCTGTCAGATTCACCAAAATTAATTAGCTGGCGCGTACGCACCCCCACTAGGAACGGCAAGGACGGGCAAGGAGCGAGAAGCGTCAGCGACACAGAGTATACATACAGGGCGTCCCAAAACTCAACGTCAATCCGGAACCGGGCGAAAAGGCAAGTCGTTCTGGTTATCAGAAAAATATTAAAATAAAAACTATTTGTTTTATTTTACAGTATTTCTTTTTTATTATAATTAAATTCAAGAAATTTCACAAGAATAATGAATTTCACAAAAATATAATTAGAATAAAATTAAAAATGGGCCATTTTTCCAGTATTTTTTTTTTAATAAGTCTCCTTTTTTCCAAGCTGGAGCAGCTCTATGGTTTTGATATTATGTTAACAGTTTAACGAAGCATTATTCAGAGTTACAAAACAAAAAAAGAAAATTTGAATTATTCAATATTTTTTAAATGCCTATAATTTTGTATACATGTTAATTTTCTTTGTTTTTGTATTTTTCTGATCACCAATAGGTATGACTTGTCTTTTCACCCGATTCCGGCTTGACGTTGAGTTTTAGGACACCCGATATAAGCGTGTTTGACATTTTTTCTTTCAAGTGTAAGATTTTTTTTTCTATGTAATGTTTGCTTTTAACTTTTAACATAGAATTAATGTTCTCCCGTCGTCGATTGCTCGTCTCTGACTCTGACCGACGACGCGAGCTCCGTCTCTACTTACCATTAAGGGCCGGTTTCTGAATTGAGAATTTCACTTAATCTAATCTCTCTTGTATATAATATTTATATATAATCAGAATCTTGGAAACGGCTCCAACGATTTTCACGAAATTTTGTAGGCAGATGCTTTCGCGGGCGTTTAACTGATCTAACTAGGTTACATTTTTAGAAAACGTTGTTTTATCCGTGTTTTAAGGCAATTGAAATTTGCTATAATAACATAGAGGTAAATTTCGCGTCTATCTGCAAGGTTAGGATAGTCCTGACGGGAAAACGGGCGACCCGTTTCGGGCCGATTTCAAGAGACCCGGTTCGAGTCATGATGTTTTTATTCCAAGTTCTTTTTTTGTTGAAAAAGGATTATTTTAATTTTATATTACAAAAAAAGTACCGAGCAAAGCTCGGTCACCCAGGTACTAAATACTTAAATAACGTTCCGTCACGCTCTTTTCTGAGAATCTCGACGATACAACACTACAGTTAAGTAGTTTCTTAGTGAAATTTTCAATTCGGAAACCGGTCCTAAGGGTCGGTTTCTGAATTGAGAATATCACTAAGTAAATACTTAAGTAACGTTCCGTCACGCTCTTTTCTGAGAATCTCGACGAGACAGCACTAAAGTTAAATAGTTACTTAACGAAATTCTCAATTCAGAAACCGGCTCTAAGCTCTGCGAATTAGAGCGAAGTATGGTCGGACTCTTCCGACCAACAAGTAACTAAGTGTATCCGGAATAAAGTCAATAATGTCAGACTATGCTTGACCGGACGGAGTCGAGTTAACGCCGTTACGCGGTTCTATGCTAATATACCGCTAGTTTTACTTGGTTTTACTTGTTACTTCATGCAAAGTTCACGGTAGGAAGTGTTGGAATAACAGCCGCTTCATAATGCCCGATAAATACATTTCAATATGAAATAAAATCGAACTGAATCGCTCGTAGCCTGGGCTGCCTGAGTGATCTTAAAAGATCACTAATGTTAAGCAACATACGGCGCGTTCAGTCCATGGATGGGTCACCGTCTATGACTAACGCTAGTGGCATTTTTCCGAGCGATTCCGTGCTTCGCAAGGCACGTTAAGCAGTTGGTGCCGGCTGCCGTCGACAGATGGCAGTCGTTAAGCCAAGTCAGAGGCCATATGGCGGCTTGAAAACTTCTGACAGTAAGACCAGCCACTAGTCTTACAAGCCTCCACCAATCCGGACTTGGCCCCCGTGGTGGAGTATGGCCTATAACTTCCTCAGGGAAGAGACCCGTGCCCCTCGGTGTGGACATGATGGGTTGATGATGATGAAATAAAATTAAATCAAATAAAATTTATTTGGCTAGAAGCCATCTGTTATCCCGTTTTTCTTAAGATTTGATATACTCGTACATAGGACGTGTGGTCGTGTAGTTTAGGTTTCAGTAGGGTTACAATACAACTGTTATCTAAGCTAGACTGGGTCTGTAAGATAGAGATACCAGCTTCCATCAATATCGTGGTCTGAGACTTGTAGGATTAAAGAGAGGCGCATTAATAAGTATAAGAATAAAATGTATTTTAAAGAATTTACACACAGTGGACAAGGGCGATGATGATTATGATGATGATGACACACAGTCACAATTAAAATTATACTAGGCTAAGATTACAAAAATAACGAGTTTGCCTGCGTTTCCGAACGTTTAAGATCACTCAGGCAGCCGGGGTACGAGCGACATACGACATTGTGCACCTGAATTATCTCAGCAATAGAATAAGATAGAAATATGTTTCTCAGGTGGTTAGAAAGAGCTAGACGAGCTGTGATAATATTTAGAATTTTTAAAAGATAGTGTACATGAAATGAGATAAATAATTGTATAAATGTGACTTTGTAAATAATTAACTAAAATTGCATGATAATTAATTCAATTATTTTTAAGTTAATGTAATGCATACTTTTAGCACTTGAAAATGTTGCGTGCCCTACAGGGTCCACAAAGATCTTATCAAATAACTCTTAAGTTATAATGTAACAACCTTAAAACTTTTGGAATGCAATAAAATATTGATTGAAGGTATAAAAAAGTAGTTTTCGTCGGAACCGGACATATAACCAATTATGTTTCTGAGCTTGAGAAATATGTGGGGCACTATATTGGTGGAATCATACCATTAGACATACTACCACGAGAAAAACAATGTAACCTAAGGCAGCAGAATACTCTTACAAGCAAAAGCAAGCCGAGCCAAACACGATACAATACTGCGGTGAGAATCAGGCTACCTATTTGTAAACACGTTCGCACTGATTGTAACTAGCGTATGTACATTTTGTCTCTACCATCTAGGTACCACCTTAGTGACCTTTGGGTTATGAAAAGTTACTCTAATTGCTTAAGAAGTGTACTAAGCACAAGTAATTATATACAGAAGCGCACGCCTGTATCGCTGAGGGGTAGGCAGAGACCAGGGCCTCAATTCTGTTAGTGGATTATAGTACGATACGTAGATACATGGTACTTACATCACACATCAGACATGTTTTTTCATACCATTGTCGCCTATTGATACAATTGTGCTCGCGTTAACTTGAAGCGGCAATGAAACTGAGCCTCGTTGTAATGACAACTCAATGGTACAATGGTACTACAATGCATTAGCAGAATGGGACGTAGTTTAGCAAAAGACTCCAACCTACAAAGCGGGTTTTTAGGTTTAAGCTGATTTACGCTCTCCATACATGTGGGTTGGACTAACCGTAACTTTGGAAAGTTTTGTCTATGGAAAGCATGCTTGAAAAGCATGAAAATAAAGCAAATATAAACAAGGTCTAATGGCAATAAACAAAAAAGGTTTTTTATTTTTTATAAAAGTTTAATAGAGGATAAAAGAGAAGAAACATTACCCGTATTTTTTGCATTATACTTGAGCCATTACAAACGTTCGAGCTGAGTCATAAACATTTGTATCAGACCTCTCTCTCAAACATATAGGAGGCATATCAGGCATACCGGAACTTTCGCTCACACTTTTCGGTTCGCACGTTTGTAATGGCTCAAGTATAGTAACAAGATCTGTGTGAAAACATGTCAAAGTCAAATGTTTTATTTAGAGTACAAAGAAAATGTAGTCAAAGTTGTTACTTTATGAACGCCACAGTTATTAGTTTCACATTTAATAGATTACATGGAGAAGAAACTAACAAAGAAACTCCATATTAATTCTTCTCAAAACAGTTTTAACCTAATTAACGAAAAATTGTGCATGATTATCAAATTATTAACTAGATAATATTAGACAAATTTTCATTATAACACCCGTCCACATCGTCTAGAAAGTTACAAAGTTATGCCAATGAAAAAAAAACATTAAAAGTATTGACTAATGTTTATCATTTGATACAGCAGAACGTGGCCAAGTTCTAACATTATTATTATTTTAAGGCGATATTATGGCAATTCGAAGATGGCCCGTTTTGTTTATAAGCATTTTATGCACGGTCGGCTTTTTATTATCAACGAACATCTACAGGCTATTGCTTACTGCGCCATGAAGTAACAGCCTAAAATCGTTTCTGGTTAATAAAATTTTACAGACCTCTCGTAAAAAGGTAAAAAACATGCAGCTACAAAATGGTTACACAAAGTAGGCTATTTCTTAACTATTAGCTGGTTATATGATCCGTACAATCTGCGTTTGCGCACGTACAACAACCGCATTGTTGCGCGAGAAACATCTGTGCTTTATGTCTGCCCCACACAGGCGCGGACTCGGTGGCGCGCCTATCGTGATCTCCCGTGCAGTCACGCGCAGGCTCTGTGGAGGGCTTCACACATACCAGCTATAGGTAATGTATCATCATCAACCCATTATGTTCCCACCGAGGGGAGTATGGGGCCATACTCCACCACAGGGGCCAAGTCCGGATTGGTGAAGGCTTGTAAGACTAGTGGCTGGTCTTACTTTCAGAAGTTTTCAAGCCACCCTAAGGCCTCTGACTTGGCATAACGACTGCCATCTGCATATTTATTAGCATAACGACTGACATCTGCATACTTCTTTAGAAGTTATTTTGGAATAATGTTCGTATTACTGGAAAAAACACTAGGGTTTCTGGAGGAGCGGTAGTAAATTAGCAGTCGGCAGACTGCGTCGACTACCACCACGGCCGGGGCTGTGTGAGACAGGCCTTATTGTTACACAAATGTTGGAATTTTTATTTAAACACTTGAAACATTCAAGTTCTAGGACGCAACTTGGTTCTAAATGCTCTGTTTTGTACATTTTCAGTGTAGATTTCTTCTCCTCATAAGTACGTTTTATGAAACTAGCTGTGCTGGCGACTTCGTGCATACATGGGGCTTAGAAATTATAGCCTACGTCCATTATATAAATCTAAATTTCTGTCTTCCTTCTTCTATTATACAAAATTCTCGTGTCACCGTGTTAGTGCACATACTCCTCGGAAATAGTATTATACCATAGAAGAATATTTTAAAGATAGTATAGATGAAACAAGATAATTAATTGTTTAGATAGATAGATAGAATATTCTTTATTGTACTCACAAATAACATTTAAATATAATCTTTTAAATAGAATAACTAAAATTGCATGATTATTAATTCAATATTTTCCAATTGTAAGTTAATGTAATGCATATTTCAAATAGCACTTTAAAATGGTGCGTGCCCTACAGGGTCCACAAAGATCTCATCAAATAACTGTTAAGTTAAATTGTAACAACCCTACAACTTGTGGAATGCAATAAAGTATTGAGTATTGAGTATTGAAACAGGTTGACCGATTTTGATGAAATTTTATATGTATATTCGGTAGGTCTGAGAATAGGTTGATATGTATTGTGAAAAAAAAAATTTTAACAACGTTTGTTGGGTCAGCTAGTTATGGTATAAATTCGAAATCAGGCAAGTAACTAGTTTTGAATAGCCCAAATGCAAAAAAAATAACAAAAGCAAATAAATAACTAAGAAGTTCATACTTGTATAAATGATTCTTTTGCAGATCACTCGAGTGGTTTTTAAAAAAAAATCCAGATTCTGAACTTTCGTTATTTCTTTGCTGGCGACAGCATGTTTGTCGTCACCGATACCTCTAGTCTATCCAATATTCATAAAAAACAAAGTAAATGATAATATTAAGGTCAACCTTCAACAGACAGAAGTGAAAACTTTAAAAGTAGCACTCTGCTGCCCTTCGTCCGAAAACTACAGAACATTACCTGTACCTTAAAGTCTACCGCAGTAACACTGTTCTACTCTAAACTGCAACTAAAAATAGAGTTATGGTTACTTTACTATAAAATACGAAATATAAATACTCGTATTACATTTAGAACATAATTATTGCACAAAAATTTATTTAGTTATTCAACCCTTATTTATAAGTTACGGAAGAGCGGGTTTCCCTGTCACAGGTATTTCATACTTAAAAGGGAATCCCGGCAAAAGTGTATGTTAGAAATAGAATGGTTGGAATATGTTGATTTTTGAGATACATACATAAGCTCACGCCTGTATCACAGAGGGGTAGGCGGAGACAAGGGACTGCCACCTGCCGCGACCCTGTTAGATCACTTTCGCTTCATAGTATTTTATTTTACTATCTACTTAAACATTAACCAGGGTATGGGGTCATCATCAACCCATTATGTCCCCACCGAGGGGCACGGCTCTCTTCCCTGAGGAAGGTATAGGCCATACTCACCACTGGGGCCAAGTCCGGATTGGTGGAGTGGTATGGGGTAGTAAATCCCAATTTAAATTGAACCTTGAAATAATGTATGAAAAACTCATACTACCTACCCATGCCTGGTTAAGGGTCAAAGTTACTTTTTGTGAAGTTAGAAGAAATACCACTCGCTAGCGGTGAAGGAAGGAAGGACACATGGACAGACGGACAGACGAACAGACGAACAGACGAACAGACGGACATACGGACAGACGACTGAGACGTCCAAAACAAAAATGTTACAGCTGCGTTTCAATTGGCTTTTTTTGTCTACGCCACCGCCACACTCAATTGGTTTTTCTGCTTTCAGTCAGCTTTTCTGCTACAGTTGAATTACGTAAAATCGTCTGCAATAGTCGAAAGAAGCGTGTTTCTTTTTATTTGTATGAGACACCGTCGCAGTCTAGATGGCCAAAAAAGAAACGAAAGTTGACACTTTTGTTTCAGAAACAATACTTTCAACTATTCCGATCCCTGACGCACAAAAGGTAGAGTTTGGAAAGTGAAAAGGTGACTGGTAATTTCTTAACAGTTATGAGCGGATGTACTGTTTGTAAGTCTGAAACAATAACAATATTATAAACTGTTCCTCTCAGAAGAACAACTAAAAGAACTCTAAATGTAACTTATCTGTTTTTCTAGGGATGTTACTTAAGATTATTTCATTTCATGACAAAAAAATACAGTATGTTTAGCAATTAATGTAGGTAAGGCAAAAAGTAGGTAAGGCTTAGAAAGTTATGATTAGTTTAAAACTGAGAATGACGCATAATTTTTTTTAAATTTTCAATTTAAATTTAAATCAATGTAAAATTTCAAAACAGCGGTGTTTTGTTTGTAAATACAGAATTTAAGGTATTTTTATACTAGCATAGTTTAATATTTATAAATATGGTAGTTATATTTTTTATGTCACTGTAATTTATGTGTACAGTCGACAGCACATGATCCTATACATCCATGCACTCTACCCCGTTGCATTAAGGGTGACTTTGCAACTAAAATGTGAAGGTTGAGACGTGCCGTCGACTTTACAATAAACATACACTGTGTGAAAAAAAATTGAAATTATTTAGTTTTTAAATAAATTACAGGGTGACAAAACAACCCTTCCATCTAAAAGTAAAGTGTTATAATCTGAACATGTTACGAATTACCTACAAACTATTTTTTATTGTATAGCACAGGTTGTAACATTGTCGTATTTACTGAATAACCAAATAAAAGACCATCAAAGGGAAAAGTTCTCTTTTATGAGCATCAGTTTAAAAATTTACGATGTTCCTTGCCCCATCCTGACGCAGCAGGCTACCAACGCATGGAAAATATTATGTTTATTTGAAAAAAAAAAAGCTGTGGTATCTTTTAAATCTCCCAGAATTGAGTATGGTCATATACAAAGTAGGCTGATTGATTTCATGGTAAAAGTAAGCTCAGGTCTGTGCGGTTTGTGGCCAAACCTCTATTTTATCTTGAGTACTGATTAATCATAGAGTGAATATGTCCGCTAGAACTAAAGGGTAGCTCCCTTACTGATCATCAACGTCATCAGCCCTCAATGTTGCCAGAATGTTACTAAGAAAATATTTTTTTAAGTGACGTTCTGACCTTTAACTATTTACGCTCTTTTCTGAGAAATATGACTAGACAATACTACAGTCGAGTAATTAGGTACTTAGAAAAATTCTCAATTCAGAAACTGGCCCTTACTATTGGGAAAGGTCCCACCCGAAGGGTTTGAAAATTTAATGAACTCATTTAGGCTCAGTTTTAGCCTGGCTGACATTCAGAGACGAATCCTAAGTTCACGCTTAGATCAGTCTTAATAAGGTAAACTAAAGTCGTACTTAGTAAAGCGCCGTAATTTTCGTATTCACAGTACCTACCTAGGAAAGTCATCTATATTGTCTATAATTTTTCACGTAAAGTCACCAATATTGACAAGTAGTCATATTTCTGAGACCAGTCTTTGCTTAGTTTTCGTCTCTGAATGTCAGCCTTAGACAGTAAATAATAAGCCTGAGGCAGTTGTCCCATTTTAGGGTTCCGTCCCCAAAGGGTAAAATGAACCCTATTACTGAGATTCCGCTGCCCGTCCGTCCGCCCGTCCCTCCGTCTGTCACTAGGGTGTATCTCTGTTAGGAATAAGATTTTAGTAATGGTATCCCTATAATATTTGTTACATTGTGCTTGCAACATTCTCTTCCCTTTTCTGTGAACCCGTCAACCGGAATAAACGTTTGCTCATCTCATCCAAGTGCATTTTATTAAATACATAGTATTCTGCAATATTCCTGAAGGCTAGACTACGATCCTTATGCTGTACGCTGGCTGCTGCAACTAAGCTGCTAGACTTCACAGGTTTTGGTCCCAGTTGGAAAAGGAAATCGTAAGTCGTACCTACATACCTACCACGCGTCTGAAATAACCTCTCAGCTTCACACACCACATTTTTGCTTATTCATGACTAATGTCGACGGACAATCATCTAATAACAACACACAGAACGTGCCAGTAAGCAATAATGAGAGGATAATCGCGAGTAATATCCAGATTGACAAATTGGAAGGTGTGTCTAACTTCCCTACATGGAAGTATGCCATGCGAATGGCTTAAACGCTGGAAGGATTATGGCAATGTATCCTTGGTCTAGACAATGACGTGGCCAAAGATCAAAAACACTTGCTCGGCTTTGCTTATCCATAAAACCCGCGCTTTACCAGCATGTGTATTCTGCAAAAACGTCCAAAGAGGCGTGGGATAAGCTGAGCACCATATTCGAGGATAGAGGGCTTCATAGACGTGTAGTCTTACTCAGAACGTTACACAAAATTGATTACACAAACTTCAGCAGTATGACTGAATATATCAATAGTATAATGACAATTGTACAGCAGCTAGCAGACATAGGGCGGCACACAGAAGATGCCGAGGTGGCTGAAATCATGCTTATTGGGCTACCGACCGAGTACGATGCATTGGTATCCGGCTTGGAAACCGTTAGGCATGCGCCTAACCTCAAAATTATCGAGCGAGCTTGTCCGCACCCGGCTCCTTCAAGAGGAATTCCGGCGAAGTGCATCCACATCTAATGACAATACTGCATTGGCTGTTAATTCGAAGAAAAATGTCACATGCAATTTCTGCAAGAAAAGAGGTCATCTTCGGTCGCAATGTTTCAAATTAAAGAACAACAAGAAAGAAAATTTGAAGATGAAGAAAGCTGAAGATGGACAACAGCAGACACTGCTATGTTCAGGCTTCACCGCAACGGATGACTGTATCGTGGACTCGGGCTGCTCTTCGCATATGACCAACAATAAGAAAACTATGGATGGTTTTATTGCTCAAACTAGTTTAATTGCTATAGCAAATAGTGAGAAGATGGTCAGTGAAGGTATAGGTAATGTAAATTTAAATATTAATGGTAGTGAATGGTTAGTAAAAGAAACAATGTATGTGCCACAATTGTCAGCAAATCTGCTATCAGTGAGTAAGATGGTTGAACGGGGAATGACAGTGATTTTCGAAAGGGATGGCTGTTCTATCTATAACAAATGTAAGATTGATGGTAAGCCTGTTTTGTCAGCAAAATGTGTGAAGGGTATTTATAAATTATCAGGTGTATCAGCTCAGGAGTACTCTTCAGCACTCCTACATCAAGTGCAGGAGGCAGAGAGTGCAAGGACTGCTGCATGTGTCTGGAGAAGTATGGCATCGACGGATGGGGCATCTTAGCTCAAAAGGACTGCTAACCTTAAGTAAATGTTCTAATCATGGTGTTATGTTTCAGAATAATCAATTAGATTCTCCATGTATAGCTTGCATTGAGGGGAAGCAGACAGCTAAGAGTATCCCAAGGGCAAGGCAAGAAGAGCTAGCCAACTTCTGGAGCTCGTGCATTCAGATGTGTGCGGACCGATGAGAGACTGCAGCTGGAGTGGAGCTCGTTATCTCCTTACCTTCACAGATGATTTCTCTAGAAAATCATTCGGATATTTGTTGAAAAACAAATATGAGGTAATGTCTAATTTTATTAAATTTAGGAGCCTCGTGGAGAAACAGACGGGTTTACACATCAAATGCCTTAGAACCGATAATGGAGGTGAGTTTTGCAGTGCAAAGTTTGAAGAGTACCTGATGCAGGAGGGCATTATTCATCAGACTACAGTACCATACTGTCCAGCTCAAAATGGAGTTGCTGAACGTCTGAACCGAGTAATAATGGAGAAAGCTAGGTGCATGCTTAGGCAAGCAGGCTTATGTAACCGATTTTGGGGAGAGGCTGCAATGACTGCCATGTACCTGAAAAACCGGAGCCCTACAGCAGCACTGGCAGGCCAGCTTCCTGAAGAAGTATGGACTGGACACCAAGTCAGCCTTAAGCACCTTCGTGTATTTGGCTGTGTTGCCTACTCTTTATCACCAAAGCCCACTCAGTCAAAGTTAGATGCTAAATCTAAATTATGCATTTTTGTAGGGTACAGTGAAACTTCCAAAGGTTATAGGTTGATAGAGCCATGCAACCCTAGAAAATTAATTATTGCTAGAAACATTGAATTTATAGAATGTAAATTTTACAAAGATTTCAAACAAATTTTATCTCATGACATTAATAAAAATAATAATGAATTTAATTCTGATATAATATGCATTGACATTAATTATAATAATGAATTAAATGATAATAATGAGATAAATGATAATAATGTAATTGGCTGTAATAGTAATATGATATCTCATTGAGCAATGCCTCTGATTCTAGTCACAATGAAACTTTAATTGAGAATATTAATTTGCAGCCTGATAACACATTGTGTAGTGATGGGATGAGTTCTGACTGTGAGATGAACTTAGAAAATTCAAAGGATAATAATGAATTTTTGTCTCCCATTTCAGTTGTCTCCGAGTCTGACGAGTACTGCAAAGGCAGTGACGCGAGCTCGGAAGATGGGTTTGGGATGGGTCTGGTGAGGCGTCTACCGAAGGAGAAGCTGCGACTCGTCCAGAGTCGTCTGTGACCGTACGCAGCAATCCTGTTCGCGGTACACGTGGTATTCTACCACAACGGTATGTTTGTGACTTTGACATGTCAATGATGTCAGTAGGGCAATTTGAGCATTGTTCTATTTTTGAGCCACAAACATATGAGGAAGCAATGTCTTCAGACGATAGCTCTAAGTGGAAAGAAGCCATGGACAAAGAGTATAACTCGATGTTGTACAACAAA
This sequence comes from Yponomeuta plumbellus, assembly GCA_947310845.1. NCBI lineage: Eukaryota > Metazoa > Arthropoda > Insecta > Lepidoptera > Yponomeutidae > Yponomeuta > Yponomeuta plumbellus. The sequence continues at coordinate 21,989,199 of OX371200.1, forward strand.
GTTTGGCAATTAGTTGTTCGGCCTCCTAACACAAGTGTAGTTAAATGTAAATGGATTTTTAAGGTAAAAAGTGATCCTGATGGAAAGCTCGACAGATTTTAAGCTCGGCTAGTCGCGCGTGGCTTTACCCAGAGGAACGGGATAGATTATTCAGACACGTTCTCTCCCGTCGTGCGACACTCTACCTTAAGAATATTATTTGCAGTAGCTAATCAATATAATCTCACTATAGAACACATAGATGTCGCTACAGCATTTTGAAATGGTGACCTCAATGAAACTATTTACATGGACCTATTGGTTTTATAAATGACAGCAATAAAGTATGCAAGTTGAATAAAAGCATATATGGGTTGAAGCAAGCGAGCAGGATGTGGAATGAAAATATTAATAATTATCTTAGCATGCATGGTTATAAACAAAGTACATGTGAACCATGTGTGTATTTTAAAAGGAATGAAAGTGAATTTACAATTGTGGCATTATATGTTGATGATTTTTATGTGTTTTCAAATTGTAAAAATCGGAATTTCTTTCATTTATTGAAAAAGGAATTTGATGTAAAACATTTAGGCTTGTTAAAAAGTTGTTTAGGCATGAATTTTACTAGGACTGAAGATACTTTGATTTTAGATCGGTCAAATTACATCAAAAAGCTTTTAATTAGATTCGGAATGTCACAATGTAAAACTGTATCTACCCCTATGCCTCTAAATTGTAAACTTAGTTCACAATCAGACAATAATGGTATTGATGATGATGTATATCAGTATAGACAGCTTATAGGATGCCTAATGTATTTGTCTGTCTGCACTTGGCCAGATATTTCTTTTGTCTGCAGCCAACTTAGTCAATATATTTCAAAGTTTGATAAAACTCATTGGATGGCTGCAAAACGTGTGCTACGCTATCTAGCTGGTACTATTGATTATGGATTGTATTTTCATAAAAGTGAAAGCTTTAATATTGTGGCTTATGCAGACGCTGATTGGGCTAATGATCCTTATGATCGAAGATCATATACAGGGTTTCTTGTTAAATTGGGCAACAACACTGTAAGCTGGGAAGCAAGAAAACAACGTTGTGTTGCACTGTCTAGCACCGAGGCTGAGTACCTTGCCATGACAGATATATGCAAAGAACTTTGTTTTATTAAGAACTTTTTGTCTGAAATTGATCAAATGCAGATTGATATGATTGTGTATAACGATAATCAGAGTGCACAAAGATTGTTGCAATCAAAAGAATATTCACATAAGCGAACCAAACATATCGATTTGCGTTATCATTTCATTAAGGATTTAGTACAGAAACGTAATGTGACTGTTAAATACTTGCCTACCAGCAGTATGCCAGCAGATATCCTGACTAAACCCTTAGCCTCTGAAAAGCATTATAACTTCCTAAGAGATATGAATGTAAAGATCATATAAATTTAAAATATTTAATTTTGAACTTAATGTTTGTATTTGCACATGAAAAATGTTTGAAACTTGAATGCAGTTTGCTTGCATTGTGTGATGTTTTATTTGCATTTTTGAATTGCATCTTGATACCATTGTATACAATGTTTTTGTTCGCATTTGGTTGCATTTGTGAATTGCATTTGTTTTTCATTTTGATATTGAATTGTATAAAGTTGTGCATACAAGTTGTGATATTTAGAGCATGCTACCTTTGTATATATTATAGGAATAAGGGGAAGTGTTAGAAATAAGATTTTAGTAATGGTATCCCTATAATATTTGTTACATTGTGCTTGCAACATTCTCTTCCCTTTTCTGTGAACCCGTCATCCGGAATAAACGTTTGCTCATCTCATCCAAGTGCATTTTATTAAATACATAGTATTCTGCAATATTCCTGAAAGCTAGACTACGATCCTTATGCTGTACGCTGGCTGCTGCAACTAAGCTGCTAGACTTCACAATCTCATGAACCGTGATAGTCAGACAGTTGAAATTTTCACAGATGATGTATTTCTGTTGCCGCTATAACTAAAATACTAAAAAACAGAATAAAAGAAATATTTAAGTGGGCTTCCATACAACAAAGGTGTTTTTTTTTTCAATTTTACAATGGTACTGAACCCTGACTCACACTTGGGCAGTTTTAGTGGTGTATGTTTCTCGTCTTGTGTTTTGCCTGGTTTATTTTTTCCTGTTTTCATGGCGTTGAATGAATGCCTTTCTTCTTCTTAATGTGATTTTTTCCAGTCGGGCTTTTAGTTTAAATACCCCAAAAAGCTCTATTCTAAATTCTAGTGCATGAATTTAGTCCTTAGTAACAGTTTTTACTTATGTATTTAAGTGCCACTTTTGCCAATGAAGTTGCGATCAGAATGTTGTTGACCCTGAGCCTACGCAGGTATTTTACTTTGTAGGTACTTTTTCTGTGGTTGACTCAAGAAGGGATTAGTTTTAGAATAATTTTGTTCTGTTCCTCAGAATAAGTTCTGTTCTGACCATAACCTGTTCTGAACATGTAATATAATAAATGTATCGTATAGACTAAAAATCTCTAAATTTAAGGCCAAAGTATTTTTTTTTCCTTTTCGTCTCAATATGGCCAAAGCAACGCTACATTCCTTTCTCAATTCATGTTACTACATCCTCTTTCAAACCGCAGTGCTCCCCAACCACACTCTTGCGTATCACTTCACATTTCTAATGAATTCATTCTACTATCTTGATTGGTTTCACGCAATAAAAATGTAATTTTACGAGGGTTTTGTACACTATTATCGTAATTACTCCCCAAGTTTTATTATCAGTAGCATCTTACTGTCATGTGTCTCCCCTATTTAGCCTGATCTTAAAGGCTCAGACCAAAACTAATTAGCCTTGTCACGTAACAAGCTCAGGAAGCTCAGCCACATCATCAAACCATTATGTCCCCACCGACGGGCACGGGTCTCTTCCGTGAGGAAGGTATAGACCATACTCCACCACGGGGGCCAAGTCCGGATTGGTGGAGGCTTCGTTCGGGACACGTGACGTGTTTTTTTCGTACCATTGACGTCTTTAATAAAATTTATTATACACGTGCTCGGGTTGACTTGAAGCGGCAATGAAACGCCAAGTTCATGCAGTTGTAATTGTACTACTAAGCATTAGCAGAATCTAAGTCCAGGATGGTGAATAAAAAACACTTTGTTTCTTCTTCTTCTTTCTACTTCTTATTTATGGATAAAAGGTAGAGACACGATTGTGCCTCGTCAAAGATATGTTTCACGGGGAACCTTACCAGGTAATACAATTTAGAGTACATAAACTTCAGGATTTGATGATGATAACGTTCATACTGAACTTTAACTGGTTCACTAATTTACTTTAAATGATGTCTCGTATGAAATAAACGTAGGCACTGGGCGTGCAACCTCTTCAAGGTCTGAAAATCGAATCACCCCGGCATTGCCATGACAAATAAAAACTACGGACAAAAGATAAATAATTTGTATTTCAAATTGAAAATAAAATCGATAGATATTTCAAAAGTAAATACCTATCCTCCTTGATCCTACACATAAAAGGTAACCTATTAAACAGCAGGTTTGGTAGACGAGGTATTACAACCTCGTTACAACCTGTAGAATTTTTTGTTGTTATCAAGGTCATAACAGTTTCAGTTTTTATTCACAATTTATTCTTCTTGAATACAAAACAAATATTATCACAACGGATAACGGGTATAAATAGTAAAACTGGTGTCTATATCACGTTTTGCCTCCGAAACCACGTATCGGTGAATCAGAAGATACAGCAAGAGTTCAAGATACCTAGTTGACGTTACTATTTACCGTTATTAGTTGGTGTTTACGATAACCTGTCTGCGTTAACAGCAGGATGTGAGGTCATTATGATTTGACATGAGCCTCAGAAGATAATAAAGTCGGTAAGACGTCAAGCTTACTCAAAATGAACCTAGATGGATATTTGTATTAGATTTAACTCTTCAAGCCCTGAGGAGGCGTATCCCTTAAGACCCCGGTAGACCCACCGGCGGCAGGTCGGTCTTGCAACGGCCGGCACTTTGAATCAAATTTTGAAGATGATACATTAACACAGCATGTTTTATTCTTTGAAGACTGTGATATATTTTAAATATTACTCTGTGAATAACTAATTTAGCTGTGAAAGAATAATGTTCTTGGTCTAAGGGGTTAGAACGTGATTTGAGAAAAGTAGGCTCCTTCAAGGGCGTGTCCGACTCGCAATTGGTCGTTTTTTTTTCACTTGCATTTTTTTTTTAATTTATTTATTTAAAGTCGCTGAATCCATTTTGGTTTATCCCGCCTGTGTTCACGAAATCTTCGGCACTTTGGCTCTAAGCGTAAATTGCAGCGAATACCCCAACTACACGATTGCGTAATTCAATATTATGTTATGCACGGCTTTCTTGGGGTTACTCATTGGATAGTTGGCTTGTTTATACTTCCTAAGTGGCCATTAGGTTAAGTGGTTAAGTAATATCTGATCACGACAGATGTGGCTATTAAGTTAATGATTATGAAAAATAAATTATTTTCAGTTTCTGATGTTTAAGTTAGTTATCTTTGCTGGCTTGCCTAGAATAAAATACAAATAAAAAGGAAGTAAAATATACCTATTGTACAGGCAAGCCAATTTAATAGGCCACATTTGACATGTGTCTGTCTTAGCTTCATAGTGAGGTGACATGCTAAAAAACATCGATTAAATCGAATGAATCGATACGGACTTGAAACATTTGTGAATCGAATGCAGTTATTGTGAAAAAGTACGTATAGCTTCTGTTATTTTAATTGAGTTCCATTGAAAATCATATCAAATAAACAATTATGAATTAAAACCCTGTCCCATTATTGTCTAACCTAAAGTTATAAAACAAAATAAGACACGTATATAATTTAACCAAGAAAAATTGCATTTAGTCACTGAAACTAATAGAATTATAACGAACGAGTGTTGTCATCGTCGTCATTGCTGTCTACTCTCATGCTGGGGCCGTACCTGCGTCTATCGTGACAAAGCTTCGCGCCACGGGCATTTCAGTCCTTACATTCCACAGAGTACTGGCGCGAAGCTTTGTCACGATAGACACAGGTGCGGCCCCAGCATCAGAGATATAATTAATTCTTCTTCGATAATGTTATCTATTCTTACATCTCGTTCAAAATCATCGAATAGTAAATTAGTAGCCAAGGGCTGTAAGGCATCAATTGCAGCCCGAGATATTTAGGCGCACGAGCGTAGCGAGGGCGCCTATAGTTCGAGGGTGCAATTGATTGATGCTTACACCCGAGCTAACTACTCTGCTTTACATCTCGATTGTGAGGTAAGTAGAAAAAAGTTACTCGTTTTTCTTTTCGCTACTTCATGAACTCGTCGTAAGTTTTCAAATATCTCTCTTTAGAACTTTCAGGCTAAATATTGTTAATTGCTGTTTCAGCTTCCATTTTCATTGAATCGGGAGTGCAGTTTAATTAAAAATTACAGCAACAACAACCGTAGTACGGTCATTAAACAGGTTGTGACACTTTTCAACACAGACTGTGCACGTCCTCCTTGTATCAAGTAAGATGTGACAATACTAGCGCCGTAAAGCGGCCCAAAATGGCTCGGTGAAAAAGGGTGCTTTACGCCGTCTACCCGTAGGATGATGCACTAAAATTATGACAATTTTTCAGCCGGTAAATTTCGCGATCGCGGTTTTTTTTGGATTCAAAACTCTAAATCGATAAAGGCTGTGTTGTGACACCTTTCTTGCCGATGGACGATTTATAAAACACAACCAAGATTTGGCTTTGCCCTTCTACAAAGGATTACCTGTATTAACAAGTTGTCTTCGGATACAGAAAAAGGAAAAACGTTAGACCTGGCTGCACGGACGAAAGTCCATTGCCTATTCTGCTATTAGCAGAAACACAAGATAAAAAAAATATATATAAAGAAACGGATTTTGTTTCTATTCAATTATTTTTGTATTTTTTAGATTATTAAAAGAATAATATAATAATGTTTTACACTTTTCATGCTATAAAAGTAAAGTTCGTCTTTATGTGATGCGTACTAGCTGTACAATCTACTAATAAAATAATCACAATGTGGAATCTGTTATGTTAGTATGGCTATACATTCCTTTACAGGTAATCATTGCATTCAATTCAACTTTTTGACTGGTGATTCCTTTGATTTTTACGGTAACATCCCTAGTTTTAAAAAACAGAAGGGGTTGACAGACATAACCTTGTGATGAAATTCAGTTTTTTAGGACAAATATTGTTTATTAAGTTTAGAATGGTTTATTTCGACATTGGACATTACTACAATAAATATGTATTATTAACTGAAAAAAGTGAAGCAATTGTGCAGTTCTAACTTTGAAAAAATAAATAATATTGTGTGCCCTGCGTTACAAGGTTACTTTGATGCATTTTGATGAAGTGTCAAATGTGACCTATTAAATTGGCTTTACATTAGTTGCAAATTCGCGTGTAATGCGACAGGGTAGAGTGAGTAGGTGTAGACTTGTAGAGAATGATGACTTTGTTGTCGACTGTACAACTTGACAACACTGCTGTTGGACTAACTTGCGTTAGTCGACTATTTACATGTTTTGTTGCAATGTCGCCTGTTTGTACGGAATATTTTTTTAGCCATTAAATGGCGTTAAATCTTTTTGTTATCATAGCACATAGTATACTTCTTCTATTAAATAAATTATCAATAATAGCGGTGGTGGCGTAGTGGGGTTGACCTTTGCTTCTCGATCATGAGGGTCTGGGTTCGAACCACGCATGTACCAATGACTTTTAGTTACGTACATTTGTTTGCACAGTAACACCATTCGCTGATAAATTGTGCCCGGATAACGGCGACAGGCTTGCCACTTGTCACGTTTGGGACCTAATAAACTCGGCAAAACGTGGGTCCAGTTCTAGAGACTGGTGCCTCTGCCTACCCCTTCGGGGATAACGGGCGTGAGTTTATTATTATTATAATTTATTATAATAGTCCTTCTTCTTTGATGTTGGCACTTTGCTTGGCTATTAGTATTCACGTATTTGCCGTCGATTTAGAATTCATTGCAGGTTTAACAAAGAACAATGCTTAAGATTCGGAGGGAAGCCCAGCAATGGATCGTCTATATTTGCCAAATACGCGAATACGAATAGCTATGTCAAGTGCCAGCATGAGACCAGGGACAGGTGATAACATCTTTTCAAAGTGGTTTTCCCGAAATCAGTTCTTTAATTGAAAAACGGGTCACTAGTAACTTAGTACATGCATGCCTTTTTCACTTATGTTCTAAGTTGATCCTGGTTTAGTTCATAAGCTTTTCAAAACAGCTATTGTGTCCAATTGACACAGTTATGTTAAGCCTTATGAATCATTTAGGCCTTTCCCAACCGGACAGACAGCTGCGTGCGGCGTGATAGGTACTCTCGGAGAATGGCGCACGGCATATCAGACCTTTCGACAAGGTCGTTTCTTAGCCACTAGCTGGCTGGATGGCATATTTACAACCGCAGCTAGACCTTTTCGTCTCTCAACGGAATATCTATGAATAGGTCCAACCTTATTCGTACAGATCGCTGGCACTTTTCTAGGTCAGGTTAGTTCCAAAACTGGAAAGAAAAGGTTAGGTACAATCTTCTAGAATAGGTTAGTGATAGAAGTAGACAGTTAAAAGCCTAAGGTTCTATTTACAAAAACACGTTCCTCTAAAACACTTCTCAGAGGCAGTTTAAATTATCTGTGGTTGCGTCATAAAGGGAATGTGAATGTAAGAAGCCTGTAATAAATCACAGACTACTTACACTGCCTCTGAGGAGACTTTTAAGATCGTAAATAAATGCTATAATCTATTGAAACTTTCGTAAGCACTAGACATTATTAACTTTATTCTGGATACACTTACTTGATCAGAGCGAAACCGGGTCGGACTCTACTGACGAAAAGTGAAGTAACTAAGTGGATACAGAATAAAGGTAATAATCGTAGCAACCTTCAGCTCAGCCTCCAATTTCGGCTCGAAGACAATTTTTATCCTTTATCAAAAAAGTTTGTTTTTAAGACAAATTTCACAAGATCTTTGCACTAAGTAATTAAAACTTGTGTGGTTAAATGAGACACGAGGAATGAAGAAAAAAAAAGTCGTTAGATAGTACTTAGTAAGGAATGTTAATGGTTAATAACAAATATTTCGGTGACCTTGTTATTTTCACATGCAAATTGCCAATTCCCACAAGTTATCTAACTAATCCAGATAACTTACTTTTGGAATTTGTGGTCGGGCTATAACAATTCACTCATGGTCACTTTAAATCACTGATCTGAACCCAAAACGGAGGCAGTTTTCAAACAGAGCCTCCAACAATAAGGCGGAAGGTGTGTCTTCGAAAATCCATACAAAAGGGGTCTGCACAGAACAGTTCACGAAGCAAACTATACCGTTATACGTTCAAGTTCTTCGCACATATTTTCGCTAAAGAAACCACACTTGAAATCACTAGAACACGCACTGAATCACCACAACAGAAACCTAAATCGTAATTCGACACGTTTTCCTTAAAATTTGACTTAAAATCGCTAAAAATCCAGCGAATAACTCGTAAATTCTTGACTTAGAACGTAGCCCCTCTTTGGAAGTCAACACATAACTGACATGACATGTTTACGTTAAGTTACATTGACACGAATCATTCTGTCTCCCTCGCTCGAATGGTTCTACTCGAGTGGAAAAGAGATAGACCTATCAATCTGTACTTTGACTCAAATATTAGTGGCGCCATCTAGTAGTTTTTGAAGGAATCAACTGGTGCAGGCTTAAATATTCAATCTTTTAGTCGATATTATGGCGATGCAGAGAAAGTAAGCGTTCATGTTAGCTACCAACTTAGTATTTCTATTTTTAAATAGAGGGCGCTGCTTACCTGCTAATTTTACGAAATAATACCTAAAAGTGTATCCAAATATTACAGTCTTATCATGTAAACAAACCACTTACCGGAAGAAAAATACGCATTCCCTGTGTGTAGTAGATAATTATTGTAGCATCTGGGTCTATGGTGGCTAGGGCTGGACGTTATTCCGTATCGATAAAAACTTGCGGTCAAGGATGATAGTCTTATTACTAGTCGAGGTACCGTGATGATTAAAATCGTTTTATTTTTCTGAGCTAAAAAAAACGGTGAAAAAAACATTTTAAAAAACGGTTTTTTTTCTGAAGCAGGTTTTTTTCAAGACTACGAAATTTTATTAACTCAAGTAAAATTTGCACTTAAAAGCACTTAATACTTCGCAAACGGATCCCTGGATCGAAAAATTGTTTCAACTATCTATAAGTAACTCAAAATAATAATAATAGTAATATTATGAATTCTTTATTGCACTAAAAAAATAGTGTACAAAAGGTGGATGTTTTTTTTTCATTTGAAAGCAAATCTATGCGACTAAAATAACGTAACTAACTGTTTGCAAAATAGCAAATCGAACGCTATTTAAATCGGTTGGCACTATTCGGAATGGACCGAACGCATTACTTATTGGACGGGGATTTCCCCAATGTTGTTTGGTTGGTTTGTGTTTTGGACTTTTGGTTGAGTCGAGAGTAACTCAGATCAAAAAGTAACATTTTCTGAAAATCAGACAGAAAAATAACATAACCTTTTTTTTATTGTAGAAACCGATACAATACTTTATTATGGCGGTTTATTACACAAAAATAATTTATTGATGGAAAGACTGGCGATGTTGAAAAAGAAAAAACATAACATACAATCAATGATGTTTGTCCAACCAATTTAAGAATGTCTTTCAATACTATAACCTGGTTTGTCATCAATGAATATGAAAAAACGCCATCATAGTATATTAATGGAGATGAAGTAACACAAAAGTAACATATTGGGTCTTGTGACATCGAGGTAACATAGGAGGGCCAAAAGTAACGTAAAATGTTACTTTTGTAACATTCTGGCAACGCTGTCGAGAGGTTGAATTAGAGATTCGAATGCACAGACTAGAGCCTATTGCATGACAATGAGGGTTTGTTTTTGAGTGTGGAATGAAATAAATATTTAATTGTGTGTTTCGTCTGACCCGTACCCCTCGGTGGGGACAAAATGGGTGATGATGATAAACGCGTCTATTGTATTTGCGGTTGGATATTGTTTTGTATAACTACAAGGAGAATATATTCAGAAATGCAGTGCAGAAATGCACCATAATAAAATTACCGACATCGACATTTTCCAACATACATCACAGCACTATAATAGTCTATGGTTACCCATTCCGCCATAATTGTTTACATGATAAGACTGTAATATTTGGATACACTTTTATCCTCGTGAGGCCCAATGTCTTCAAGAGATCACAAAATCAATTGTTCTTTTCAAGGTCGGGCCTCACAAGGATATAGGACTGGATTTAATTTCGCTTCTGTTCGTTCATTCAATGTACCAACTATGTGTATGACACACATACTTACATAAAGCCACGCCTGTATCCCAGAAAGGTAGCCTGTTACCAGGAACTGCCATTTGCCACGATCCTGATGGATCACTTTCGCTTAATCGACTTAGGTAGGTACATAGACACAAATTTTATAATGATGACGAAAATGTGGCGAACAATTATATCGAGCAAATGTCGGTAGGAGAGCCGGTAAGGGACGCCTCAGGCGGAAATACTTCGACCAAAGTGGATGTATTAGCAAAGGGCAAGATAAAAAATACCCGAAGCCGACGTGCGTGCATGCAACGACTAATGAATGTCGATGAAGCGAAAGTGGTTTGTCAGGATCGTGGCAGGTGGCAGTCCCTGGTCTCTGCCTACCCCTCTGGATATGTATGTAAGTTACATGTTTATGTTATCTTTGGTCCTTCATACTAGTTCAGCTATACTCCATTCCACGAAACGAGATCTGAAAGAAAATCGTCCACGTGCGCCCATTGATAAATGCGCGTGACCTTCAATAGCTATACATAGCCCTACGCTATGAAGCGGACCGACTACGTTTATTATTATTTTTATTATCAATACTTTTATTGCAATTACATTTTATAATAATGCTTAATTAATGCTTATTATTTCGTGTTTATTTTTTTACTTTCCTCTAGCCGCGCGCATTGACCAATGAGATGCGAGTATTTGATCCTCTAGGAGTTCTACACGTCGAACGGAGTATAGCTAGACATTTTTATGTTGGTGATGGAATCCAAATGATAGTAAAAGCTGTTGTTACCCTCAAAAAATGCAAAGTCTAGGCGACTCTACAATTTAACATATTTTGTCGCGCCTATTGTAAAGAGGATTATAATAATTATTGTTGCATGAATCTAATATAGAATGGTCCTAAGTTCTTTGTCCCATCAAATCAAATGGCATAACTGATTTAACCCCGGTTTCTCGTCCACTAACAAGGTGTTAATCTAATGTTAACAGCTGTTAGTTGGCTAAAGTGCATACAGAAAAAAACATTTGACAGAAAGAAAGAAAGAGAGTGAGAGAGAGAGAGGGAGAAAGAAAGAAAGAAAGAAAGTATTAATTAACATTTCCACAAAAGCACACCAGCTTGAAAGCAGCTGTCAACAGTAGATTAACAGCTTGTTAGCGTACGGGAAACTGGGGGTTAATGGAAGAGTTTCAAAGCCACCTTCCCACAAAATCCCAAAGATGGCGCTGTCTATCGTCTTAAAAAAACTGTGTGGGGCGTCACATAGACTACATCAAGCTTTAATATGTGACAAACTGATGTGTCGCTGTCGATCGATAGTGTTCTGTGGTTGTTTGTTATTGTCACTGTTTGAATGAAAAAAAGAAAATATCAAATACAAAATACGACGACTTCCGGGCAACTGGACTCTGATATAAACGCGTTACGAAGTTTTTACTAACTTATCGAGAAATGGGTGGTGTTTGTGTTGTGCCAGGGTGCAAAAATGTTGGACGCCATTTATTACCAAAAGATACGAAACGTAAATCTCTCTGGATGAAAGCTATGAAGTTAGAAGGGCGGGTACTAAAACTAAAATATCCTTCAATATGTTCATTACATTTTAAGGACACCGATTACATTGACATTACAGTAGATATCGGAGTCCAGTCGTAGCCAAGTCTTCAAATGTAGTAGATATCGGTGTCCAAGAAGTCGATGCCAGGTTACAGTCGAGAGCTACTTTTAAAAAGCCAAAATGCGAAGAACGACACGAAATATTCCCTCAGAATATTCCAGAGAAATAGACTAGAGAGAGAGAATGACAATGAATTTAGTTACATGACACATTAGTTTTTTTTTTGTGGCAAGCAACACAGCGAAGAATAAGTCCATGGACAGCGCCATCTTTGGGATTTTGTGAAAAGGTGGGTCTGAAACTCTCTCATTGAATAAAGATTGAAGACGGCGTTGGTCTAGCGGTATCACGTGCTACCATGTCGGAGGTCCTGGGTTCGATTCCTACTGGGTGCCGCCGTACATTTATACAAATGGCCTCCGTCTGGGTGTATTTACATGTTTGTGATGTCCTCGCCTGGTTACCATAGCACAGGGTATCCTAGTTTGGGACCAGGGTGAGTGATTGTGTTGTATTGCTAACTTGTAAAGTCTACACATGGCCGTGATATTTCTCCTTTCGAGGGAAAGAGAACGTCTTGAGGAGAGCCCAGCGTTCGAAGTATTTACAGAATAATATCCCAGTTTTTGCTACGTACCTACTGTAGCGATTCCTCTTTACAGCAATTGGCTGGCACAGCTAGCCGTCTTGTATGAATTTAAATATTTTGAAAGAGAATCGCTACGTTTTTGTTGGGATGTCAGTCGAGGACTACCTAGGCCAGGTGTTTTCTCTGAAAGAAAAGATAGTAAAATAGTATTTTTGCTAAATATAGGTATAACCACCTTTTAATAAATCAGTGCGCTACAGTACATTGGCCTAACTATGAGGATAAGACACAATTTCATTTATTTTGAGTTTCAAAGTTACTTTATTATTATTGTTAAAATTCTTTATTGCACGGTGTTACAAAGATAAAAGTACAAAGGTGAACTTAATTCTAAAAACATTATCTTTCAGTTAACCCTGATTGTATGAAAAGGGAAAAGGCCTATACCCAACAGTGGGCAGAGGTGAGCTGATGATGATGATGATGATGTAGATATTTTAAAAGGGGCAGTGCTTATAAACCTAAATTTACTATATATATTGTTAATTTTTTTCTGCTCTATAAATATTTCTTTTTAAGTACGGAAATCTCAAGTGATGGTTATATTTAAAATATGTATTATTAATAATAATACATCATGATGAGTAATAATAATAATAATGACAGAGGTAGCATAGTCACGCATGCAACAAGTAATGAATATCGATGAAGCGACACTGGATATGTCGGAATCGTGCCAAGTAGCAGTCCCTTGTCTCTGCCTACCCCTCTGGGATACATGCGAGAGTTTATGTCTGTAGGTACCATAGTCAGCATCAATGCGACTGTCTGTTAACAGTGTCGCGCAGTGACTGCGTCACTCGGCATCACAGTAGGCGACGCAACCGTGCTTCATTTCACTCTCTATAGCCTGCGGTTGTCAACCGTGGGTTTCAGACCGGCAAATAGGAGAAGATTCTTTTAAGACGATCTAATTAAGAAACATTTACCTAGTAATCAGTCACAATAAATTAGACTCGTGAAATGTGTAACTATGTAATTAAGGGACGTTTCTGAATTGAGTATTTCACTAAGTAAATACTTATGTAACGTTCTGTCACCCTCTTTTTTGAAAAATTTGAGGAGACAGTAGTATTAGTAGTAGTAGTAGTAGTAGTAGGCACTTAGAAATTTTCATACGAAACTACCCCTACTCCATTTGACGCTGTAGTGCCTGTCCCAATAATAGTTTTTTAAACAAATCTTTCAAGATGCTTTACACTTTATGTCATACTAGCTGTTTCCCGCGACTACGTCCGCGTGGGCTTTAGTTGAGTAAAGTGTTTGCAAATAAGATAGGGATACTTTTAGCGCACGCGAAAGAGCTTTCATACTAACTTCGCAACCCCCTCTTACCTCCTTAAGGGATGCTACTTCGAAAAGACTACTTTACACGTCTTTCATGACTTTCAATGATAGACCTTCATACTGAATTTCATTCGAATAACTTCAAAAATGGCAAAGTTTCATACTAACTTTGCACCCCTCTTTATCCCCTTAAGAGATGATTTTCGAAAAACTATTTTATATGTGTTTCAAGACATTCAATAAACATAAACATAAACATTTACATACAGGCACATACATTGCTTCTGGCCCCACACTAGGATACCCTGTGTCGTGGGAACCAGAAACAGCGACGTCACAAACATGTAAACATCCAAGACCTGGAGTTTTTTTTTTTCTCCCCAGCCGGGGATCGAACCCGGGACCTCTTGCATGGTAAGCAGATGCGCAAACCCCTACGCCACAGAGGTCGTCGAAAAGGACCTTCATTCTGAATTTCATTCGAATAACTTCATAAACGGCAAAGTTTCATACTAACTTTGCACCCCCCCCCCTTTTTCCCCTATAAGGAATGATTTTCGAAAAACTATTTTACATTTATTTCATGACTTTTAATTAAGGAACTTCATATTGATTTTCATTCGAATAACTTCAAATACGGCAAAGATTCATACAAACTTTGCACCCCCCTCTTACCCTTTAAGGGATGATTTTCGAAAAACTATTTTACATGTGTTTCATGACTTTCAATGAAGAATCTCTATTCTGAATTTCGTTTGAATAACTTCAAAAACTGCAAAGTTTCATACTAAATTTGCACCCCCCTTTCTATCCCCTTTAGGGATGATTTTCGAAAAACTATTTTACATTTTTTTCATAACATTCAATGAAGGACCTTCATATTGAATCTCATTCGAATAAATTCAAAAACGGCCAATTTTCATATTAAGTTTGCACCCCCTTTTTTCCCCCTTTAGGTATGATATTCGAAAAACCATTTTACACGTGTTTCATAATTTTAAATGAAAAACCTTTGTACAAAATTTCATTAGAATAACTTCAAAAACGGCAAAGTTTCATACTAACTTTGAACCCCAATTTTACCCCCTTAGGGGATGAATTTTCAAAAATCCTTTCTTAGTGCTCCCCTACGTTACAAAAGAAACCTTTGTGCAAAATTTCAAGTTTCTAACCCTTATAGTTTAGGCCCTGCGTTGATATGTCAGTCAGTCAGTCAGTCAGTCAGTCAGTCAGTCAGTCAGTCAGTCAGTCAGTCAGTCAGTCAGTCAGTCAGCTTCTCCTTTTATATATATAGATAAAAAAGGGTGTCAATATTTGCGTCGGTTTCTATTGATATAATATTTTCGAATCTCGCTTGAACTATACAGAAATAATTAAAATTAAATTTAATGATAACTTAAAATATGAGTGTTAATAATTATTTTGTTTTTGCTTAACCTGAATTTTTTGGTGAGCCAATCGTCATCGTCATCGTCATCAACCCATCATGTCCCCACCGAGGGGCACGGGTCTCTTCCCTGAGGAAGGTATAGGCCATACTCCACCACGGGGGCCAAGTCCGGATTGGTGGAGGCTTGTAAGACTAGTGGCTGGTCTAACTGTCAGAAGTTTTCAAGCCGCCCTAAGGCCTCTGACTTGGCTTAACGACTGCCATCTATTGACGGCAGCCGGCACCAACTGCTTAACGTGCCTTGCGAAGCACGGAACCGCTCGGAAAAATGCCACTAGCGTTAGTCGTAGACGGTGACCCATGGACTGAACGCGCCGTATGTTGCTTAACCTTAGTGATCGTTTAAGATCACTCAGGCAGCCCAGGCTACGAGCGATTCAGCCAATCGGCTCACCATAATAGTGGTTTTTAATGTTGATTTCAAGGTCATAACGCAACTGATTAATCGACGTTAATTTAAAAATGCTGGAAACCAAGCATATTGCTAGAACCAAATTAAGCCTTATCCATAATTAGTTGAAAACTACACATAAAACATGCAATTCACTTTGAAAATCTGCATTTAAATTTTCTAACAAAAATTTGTCTAAGTCTTCCTTGCGAGAAAGTAACCGAGACTTACGTAACGGAAAATCAACGCTGCAGCACAAACCGGAAAATGTTGCCGACCACTGCCTTCAGCGCAGCAGTTTCCCAGTGGGGAGGTCTAGCTAGGCGCCGATCCGCTGACGGAAAAAAGTAAAACCACTATCGTTAGTCAATAATAACAGACGAGCGCGCGCGCTTCTTTTTTCAAACCACTTCTATACCAGCCACTGTCACAATCGGACGTTTCCTGCAGCCAAAAAAAAAGTAAAACACTGCAAACGTGCAGTCCGACGCACGTGACTTAGAAGAAAGAAACTGTCATTACAAATGGCGCGAATGTTGGAATAATTTTACATGGATTAGCGAGTCAACTTATCGGCGAAGTGATATGTTTATTAGAGTTAATTGCGCGTGTAGGAAGGAACAATGAATTGATTTTATAGTGCAGTTGCTACAATGGTGCGCGCGACGGTGGGTGTTGGAGGAATAGCTGTGCTGCTGATGTGCTCTGGAATCCTTTGGGACTATTGCCAGGCGTACAGTCCGAGAGGTAAGTGCGTGTGTTATTTTCGGTTCAGCCTACGTCTGAAACGCATGAGCGGTGATAATCTCCGACTTGAACGGAAATCCGAGCAGCTAGGATGATTTTTGCGATAGACACTTAAGAGATTTATATTTAGATTTATATTATTTATTTACTTGACTAAAGTCCAAAGAGTTCTTTGAAATACATTTATTTATTTATTTATTTATTTAGATCCATGCGAAGTTAAAGTAATTTGTTTGTTTAATATATTTGTCGGGCATACAGGGTGTTGATTAGTACAGTTTACTCCGACTCAGGGTTGGTTGAAACTTACCTAAAATTCCCGGTTTTGCGGGTCCGGCCGGAGGCGAGCGCGCGGGCGCACTCTCCAGCCCCGCCCCGCGAAACCCCCGCCAGACCCGTCAAGTGCAAACGATAGAAGCTAAGCCATATAAATTTTCACAAAGGTGATTTTCACTAAAAAAAATATTTTTTATATATTGTTTTTTGCTTCAGTATCATGTAAATAACCATCCCTGAGTCAGAGTCAATTGTACAAATCAACACCCTGTATAACTAGCATGAGTTTCGGTACCAGCGTTTGTTTTTTTAGAGGTCCTTCCCTCAAAAGGAAAAAAAATCATGATTAATTTGTTGTACGTCGGTCATTCCGTCTCAATCCATATGACGTCCAGACTCTTCATAAATCTCAAAAGCTATTTAGGTACTCAAGTTTAAATTACCTTGAATGAGTAAATAAAACATTTAGGTTAACATAAAAATTAAATACGTCATTTCTGCCAAAAAAAACCGTATATTTCGACACTCAAATGATTCAACATTTAAAACATTTCCGTTCATGTGAAACAATGAAATGTGTCAAGTAACACAGTCTTATACTAGGAAAAAATCTGAAAAATATACATCTTGTACTTAAATCGTAAAAAAATTATGACTTCGAAGTTCGGTAAAGGGTAAAAAAAAAACTGCGAGCCTCGATTCCTGAACTATTTATAATAATTATTGTACATAAAAAAAAAATTAAAAAACTCACCGTTATCCTCGAAGAGGTAGGCAGAGGCACCAATCACTAGAACTGGACCCACGTTTCCAAAAAATAAATTAAAAAATAAAATTATTAAAAAAAAAACTTCTAATTTCAATTTCAAGTTACTGTTTTGAACTGATTCGTACTACGTAGGTACCATCTCTCCCAGCTCTACACACCGCCTTATAGGTTCTGACGTAAGATCAGCGCTGGAGGACATTAATAATTATCTCCAGCATAAGCTAAGTCAGAGCCCTTCTTGATTTGCCACACCTCTCTGTCTATAGTCTGCCTAATATTGTTTTTAATGCGTGTGCAAATAAATAATTCATCTCTTGAACTAAAACTTTCGTAAGCACTACACATTGTAAATTTCTATATCTATTTCTATTTTTATTATTCAATAATTCATCTTACTATCTTCTGTATGGTAATTTTGTATAACGTACCATAATTCAGCAATAATTGACATTTGAGACATTCAAGGTTGTCGCCTTACGCGATAAAACCGCTTGTTTGTCTGTAATCGTTACGTTATGACCTTGAAAAGAAAAATAATGGAAAACCATTGTTAGGGTGAGCCAATCGGTCCACCAACGATTGTAAGAATATAATCAGAGCTATAAAAATATTCTTACTAATGTTTCCATCATCAACCCATTATGTCCCCAACGAAGAGCACGGGTCTCTCCCCTGAGAAAGGTATAGGCCATACTCCACCACGGGGGCCTAGTCTGGATTTGGTGGAGGCTTGTAAGACTAGTGACTGGTCTTACTGTCAGATGTTTTCAAGCCGCTCTAAAGCCTCTGACTTGGCTTAACGACTGCCATCTATCGACGGCAGCCGGCACCAACTGCTTAACGTGCCTTGCGAAGCACGGAAATAATAAATTACTAAAGTTTATAATTGGGTATTTGACAAAATGTCAAATAAGCTACTTTAATAACGGAATTTTGTATGAAAATACTGGCTTATGACGTCGCATTTCCGAGCACTCTTTTTATGTTTCATCTATTTAAAAATTGTAATAACTAGTAAATGATTAAAGGAGATACATATTCCGAAACATTTTGTAATTTTTGTTCTAATTGAGCATACTAATTAATTTATTGTTGATAGTGTCAAATACCGAATTGTGATGTGTTATAATAAGCCAATTCTAGAGGTCTTAGGGCGGCTTGAAAACTTCTGACAGTAAGACCAGCCACTAGTCTTACAAGCCTCTACCAATCCGGTCTAGGACCCCGTGGTGGAGTATGGCCTATACCTTCCTCTGGGAAGAGATCCGTGCCCTTTGTTAGGGGTATAATGGATTGATGATGATGATAATAATTGTACAGTGATAATTTTTATATGAGGCTGATGATAAATAAAACCGTTACGATGATATACTATATTTAAACTATATTACGAATATTACGAGCGGCAAAGCACGAACTCAGTTTGCAATAAAATTACATCAGAATATGAAACAATGTTGCCACAATACAAGTATGGTAAAATAAATGTAAGTCGCGAACAGTAATGTTAAAATGACCGTTTTTATCTATGTATACATAAATAAAAATAATAAATAGATGTAATATACATATTTTCTTGACGGCATAAGTTTCCAAATCAGAAGCTGCGGGTTGATTTAAGGCCTCGTGTGCAAACGCCGTGAGTAGCGTGCTAGAGAGATAATTTACAATAAATCATTAAACTCCCTTCGACCATCCAGCGGAGGCTTAACACACAACAATCCTGTATAATGCGATCGGAACACTTTCACTCGGTGAAATAATACGTTTTCCCTGACTTACCGGAGCTAAGCCTTAGAGCTGCTAAAGTGATGATTCGATGATTTCGCTAAATCTGTTTGGTAATAAGTCATCGTAATAAGAAACCAGCCTTGCGTGTTATGGAGTATTGAAAATTGCATTTCGCCGAATCTCTCGTTGTTCACTTCAAATAGGCACTACAATACCGGAACATAATATTGCTTACTTGGGAACTGAAGGTTTTAAAACAAAGAAATACCTTTTCAAGAAATCTCTGTGTGGTCTCCTTTTTAGGGTTTCGTAGCCAAAGGTTTACTCTTTCGGACTTTCGGACTACGGACCCTATTAGAAGAAGAAGAAGAAGAAATATTTATTATAAAAACAGTACACACGCCACAATAACAAAACAAATCCAGAAACAAAAGAAAAAAAAACAATAGTACAAATCAAAAAAATCAGAAGAAAACAGAAGGAAAATAAAGACGACGGCGTGTCACTGCTGTTATAAAAGGCAGCTGACTCAGCATTATGCTGATGGACAGCCTTCAGCGCTGATTTAACTATATTACTGAGACTCCGCTGTCCGTCCGTCTGTCCGTCCGTCCGTCCGACTGTCAGTTCCCTGCGTCCGTCCGTCCGTGTATCACCAGGCTGTATCTCATGAACCGTGTTAGTTAGACAGTTGAGATTTTCATAGATGATGTATTTTTGTTGCCGCTTTAACAGAAAATATTAAAATACATAAAGTTATATTTCACGTAAAAAAATAATAATGAAATTAAAGTAAAACAATATCTTATATGTAAAAAAGGATTGCTGTTCGTTAGTGTCACTAAAACTAGAGAACGGCTGGACCGATTTGGCTGATTTTTGGTTTTTTATATTTCTAGAATTCTAGGGGAGGTTTAAATGGTGAGAAAATGGCGGTAGGAAATTTGCCGAGACAGCTAGTATAATATATATATTTTTTCCCGTACAACAGACATGATTTGATTGTCGTTTTTATAGATAATGTACGGAACCCTTCTTTTGCGAGTTTGACGTCCAACTCAACAGAATATAAATTCTTTATGTTGGAATAAATTATTTTGATTCGATTTGAAATAGGTACTGGTGAAGGAATTTTGGAAATCATACAAGCTTACATACAATCATGACAGAATCGAGGCCCTGGACCACAGGTCTAAAGAATGCTGGCAGCATTGCCACGCTGCACCGCGAAAGAAATTCTTTGACCAAAAATTGCCCCAGAGCGGCAGCCAAGCCCACGACCCCTCAAACGGCGCCTCAACTCCCTAACAAAAATCTTGGCCTGTACTCCCCACGCTCGCATAGTCTCCACCGCAAGTGGAACGAAAATTTATAGATATGATAAATTGAAAGAAACGTCACATTGCATAACGCCATTTTATCACTTAACAAACAGTAATTCAAGGCATAATGAAGCACCATTAGAAAATAATGACCCTTCTGATAGCCGGTCGTTATGAAAATGAAAACACCTTCCAAGCTTATACCAAATAAGCCAAGGAAATCGAAAGCTCCTTATGTAAAATATCTAGACATTTTGTAATGATGCTTTAGGCTGTTCTTAACTGTTCCAATTCATTGTTCTTCAAAAATTATACGCTGCAAATAGGGTGGTTTTGTCCGCCACACTCGGGAACATCAACAAAGGCTGATGGTCCCACAACTGTCGCTGTAGCCGGATCGGCATGGATGATCATCATCATCGTCGTCATTATAATTATGAAAACTCATTATACTCAACGTTTAAAACACAAAAAAAGAAAATCCCGAAAGTACAAAATGGTGCTAGATAGCTTAGATAGTGCTAGAAAGGAATCTTACAATATTTATTTCCAAATTTCTGAAATGTTAATAAGGCTCGCTCGCGATGAATCGCTCGTAGCCTGGGCTGCCTGAGTGATCTTAAACGATCACTAAGGTTAAGTAACATACGGCGCGTTCAGTCCATGGATGGCGGTCCCTGTCTATGACTAACGCTAGTGGCTTTATTCCGAGCGATTCCGTGCTTCGCAAGGCACGTTAAGCAGTTTGTGCTACTGCCGTCGATAGATGGCAGTCGTTAAGCCAAGTCAGAAGCCTTAGGGGGGCGGCTTGAAAACTTCTGACAGTAAGGCTGACATTCAGAGACGAAAAATAAGCTAAGACCGGTCTCAGAAATGTCAAAATCACGTACTTAGAAATATTTCGTATTCAGAATCGAATCTTAGCAAGCTTAGTATGAAATGGTGCTTAGCTAAGTGTAAGTAGTCAATATCGGTGACTTTACGTGAACTTAGAACTGTCACTTCTAAGCCTTTTGTTCACAGACTACTCCAAACGTCACTTCACTGATGTTCTACGAGCATTATCTGTGGGATTTTTTTATTCACTCTGACATTCACCTGCTCTCGTGTAGCAATGTCAAATTTAAAAAACCGGTAAGAACTACATCAATAAAAAATGATAGACAATATAGATGACTTTCTTAAGTACTGTGAATACGAAAATACCGGCGCTTTACTAAGTACGACTTTAGTTTACTTTGCTAAGACTGATCTAAGCGTCAACTTAGGATTCGTCTCTGAATGTCACTAGCCACTAGTCTTACAAGCCTCCACCAATCCGGACTTGGCCCCCGCGTTGGAGTATGGCCTATACCTTCCTCAGGGAAGAGACCCGTGCCCCTCGGTGGGGACGCAATGGGTTGATAATGAATAAGGCTCACGCCTGTATCCCAGAAGGTTAGGCAGAGACCAGGGACTGTCACCTGCCACGATCCTAACAAATCACTTTCACTACATCGACTTCAATCAAAAATAAAATTTATAGACAATCAAACCGACCACCTCCGTGGAGCAGCGGTTAGCGCATTTGCTTACCATGCGAGAGGTCCTGGGTTTGAAACCCGGCCGGGGTGAAAAGAAAACCCCATGTCTGGGATTTTTACATTTGTGATGTTGCGGTTTTCTAGTTCCCATGACACAGGGTATCTAGGATACCCTGTGTCGTGATAATAAGCGGCTTATAATGTAAAATTATCCATTAATTGTTTTATTATTTGTTAGTTTTACGCAGTAAATAAATATGTTTACAGTAATGATTAAACTTAATATAAACATAAAACAACACTGTCCATAAGATTAATGTAAATATAACCTAAATATTTAAAAAAAACACAAAAATTATTTTATTATGTACCACAAAACGCGATTTGTTATACTTAAATCAGTCGCGTTATGACCTCAAAAAGAGCAAATCATTCTAAAGGTTTATTAAAGAAAGGACTGTAAAAAGCTGTAAAAGGAAGAACCCTCGTGTTCAGCATTAGCATTACAAAATTAAATGACAGCGGACGTCGGAATGGTCCCGGATTTATTGCTAGTGATTATCATAAGCGTAACCGAGCGTTGCTTTATGTCAGTACCAGCGGCGTACATGCCACTGGGTAATCGAGACACTTGTTCATTGTAGAAGGAAATACAAGCGTTTGTAGCCGATATTAGAGCTAGTAAATTATGTGTGCAACAGATGAAAATGTTATATTCATAAATATTTACATAAATAGATAACAAATTAGTGATTTAATAAATACCATTTACAAACAATAAACACGTTGAAACAAGTAGATAATTAATTTCTAAACTAAATATAAAATAACAGTGATAAACTAAATATTAAAATTAAAGTAAATGCTACCTGAACATACTTATTATTATTATAACCTAATATTCATATTCATTAATTCAGTTTAAATAATGACATCGTCAAATGCTTTTAAAAATACAAGATCTTACTGTCAGAAGTTTATGTAAATGCTTAGAGCATAAAACTAAAATGTGTGATAATTCATGATTTTTGGAAAATGGATTGTATTGTGACCAAAAATTATTTATTTATATTAAATACGTGACAACCTCTGTGGCTTAACGGTTAGCGCATCTACCTTCCTTGCGAGAGGTCCGGGGCTTAAAGGCCTTGCCAAACAGAAAGCGTAATAAGCGCGCGTAAGGGCGCTAAAGCGTCCTGCGTTATAGCGTCGCGTTGTGTTGTACTGAACAGATTATAACCTGTCAAACAGATCGTCAGATCGTAACCTGTCAGACGTCGCGTTGTATTTTATTACAGAATATTAGTTAGCGCCTACTGAATAGCGTCGAAGCTGTCACACACAAAGTGTGCGACGTTAGGGCGCTTTAGCGTTAGCGCCCTGACGCGCGCTAATTACGCTTTCTGTTTGGCGAGGCCTTAAATCCCGGCTGGGGACAAAAATAAAACCCTAGGTCTTGGATGTTCACATGTTTGTGATGTTTCTGGTTCCCATGACACAGTGTATCCTAGTGTGGAGCCAGAAGCAATGTATGTGCCTATATGTAAATGCTTAGGTGTATGTTACTTTATTTCTCCACCACCAATCCGGACTTGGCCTCCGTGGTGGAGTATGGCCTATACCTTCCTCAGCGAAGAGACCCGGGCTCCTCCATAATGGGTTGATGATGATGATGATGTTACTTAAGTTTAATTTTTAATTTTCTTAATGCATTTTTTTAATGGTTAGATAGAAGACATTTTTATTGTGTACATACGTAACGTCAAGAATGTTACGCAACGTTTACGACTGCCACTAAGACACAAATAAAAGATCTGCAATTAAACCACAATTCACACAAAATTGCTGACAATTTGGCACTATTTCGCCGTAGTGTCGAAAGTAAAATTAAGTGTCACTATTAGTTAGTAAGTAAGACTAGTACTGACCGATACACGAACTGTTCGGACAATTCGATTGACGGAACGAAATTAGATTTACTTTCACGTATTTAACTCGAATTGGACGTTAGATTGACTCTCATTTACCGCTAAACGGATGACAAGTCTGGCTACCTATTTATGCGACAAATTGTTACTAACCCGTAGACCACCAATGTCGCATTTTTTAAGTGTGACCATAGGAGGATGTATCAATCACTTAGGAAATACAATGGTTGCCCAAAATGGTCATCTAAAACTTTCTGGGTCGAATTTTATGCTTCGTTTCAAATATCGTCTATGAGATGTCTAGTGCTTGATTTATAGGTAGATGTAAATAAATAACTTATTCAATTCCTAGTCCTCAGAGCACTTATACAGGGTGTTGATTTGTACAGTTTACTCCGACTCAGGGTTGGTTATTTACATGATACTGAAGCAAAAAAATATATATATAAAAAAATTTTTTTTTAGTGAAAATCACCTAAAATCCCCGGTTTTGCGGGGCCGGAGGCGAGCGCGCGGGCGCACTCTCCAGCCCCGCCCCGCGAAACCTCCGCTGGACCAGTCAAGTGCAAACGATAGAAGCTAAGCCATATAAATTTGTGATTTTTAGGTGATTTTCACTAAAAAAATATCTTTTTTTTTATATTTTCTTTTGCTTCAGTATCATGTAAATAACCATCCCTGAGTCGGAGTCAACTGTACAAATCAACACCCTGTATACATTATTTCACGCCTGTATCCCTGAGGGTAGGCAAAAACCAGGAATTCCTACTTGCCGCAATCCTGGCAAGCTTCTCACCAATCAATCCATACTGCAACTTTGATAAATATATCCAAAGGTTCGTGTTTAATCATATTGAACCGTATAATATCCAGGTCTTGAATGTTTACTTGTTTGTGATGTCGCTGTTTCTGGTTCCTACGAGACAGGGTATCCTAGTGTGGGCTAGAAGCAATGTATGTGTTAGTATGTAAATGTTCGTTCGGTTGTTCGTTCGTTTGTCGTTCGTTCGTTCGTTGCTTCGTTCGGTCGTTTGTTTGTTTGTTAGTTTGAACTTGAAATATGGCCATGTTAACTATAGGTAAAGCTATTATACAACCAAGTTAGTGTACACAAAATACTAGTAGCCTAAATAAATATACATCATAATAATAACTTTCACGTAATACGATCAGTTGTCCTGGTCCCAAACTAGGATACCCTGCGCTATGGTAACCAGGCAAGGACATAAACAATAAATACGCCTGACTGAGGTATTTTCTAAGACTCTAAGAAATATTACATAATATTTTCTAAACGTACTTAATTAAAGATTACCGCATGATGATCAGCGTTACGTTTTGTCAAAAAATTACAAAACTGTGATAATAATCGCCATTTCAACAGACTAGAAACGTAGAAATTCTTAATTACCACTTAGTTTTAAGTAGCGTACTCAAGTACTTGTTAAGCTAAAGTAGCGAAAGTGTTGTAATCAGAACATTTCTCATCGGCGCGGAGTGCCGCTCCTTCCAAAAGTCCTATATCCTTGTGAGGCCTGACCTTGAAAAGAACAATTGATTAAATATGTAATTTAAAATTAAAATAAACCTTTTTCAACAAAAAAGAACTTGGAAAAAAAACATCATGACTCGAACCGGGTCTCTTGAAATCGGCCCGAAACGGGTCGCCCGTTTTCCCGTCAGAACTATCCCAACCTTGCAGGTAGACGCGAAATTTACCCCTGTATGTTATTATAGCAAATTTAATTTGCCTTAAAACATGGATAAAACAACTTTTTCTAAAAATGTAACCTAGTTAGATCAATTAAACGCCCCCGAAACGCCTACAAAATTTCGTGAAAGTCGTTGGAGCCGTTTCCGAAATTCTGATTATATATATATATATGCAAGAATTGCTCGTTTAAAGAGATTAGATAGTAAAATTCTCAGTTCAGGAACCACCCCAAAGTAAACTAAAATACGATAAGATTTCGTTGAGATAGCGGTTACCATTTTTACCAACAAAAGACTTCAACGCGTTGCTTTTCGTTTTAAGTTCAAATCGACGGGTGAAAGGCTATTCAATTTTGTTTCAAGCGACGCTTCTTGAAAAGTTTCAAAGATTGCAAAATCAGAAATAAAATAATTACAAATAACTATTAAATTGTTGAAGCGCCAAAAAATAACTCCGATATTTTTAAAGCTGAAAAGACGCAGAAAAATTTGCAGATTGCAGAGAAAAAGGCCCGAGTTAGAATCGAATTAAAAACATCGGCACCTACACTAAATGTACTGGCATTCCTATAACTATACATATTTAGCAAATATTATATATTTTGCACTAAGCGCTGCTTTATGCTTCGTCAGTGTTTTTATGCAATAAAGAATTTTAATAATAATAAGAAATAAAATCAACTAGATGTCGAATAGCTGGTTTCGTATACCTTGCTATAGTATGTGTTAAGAATCTTATTCATAAACATACTTACATATAACATAAGATCACGCCTGCATCCCGGAGAGGTAGACAGAGACCGAGGACTGGTACCTGGTATAATTCTGATAAATTACTTTCGCTTCATTGACATTCATTGAGGTGCATGTCATACGGATTCCGGGTAATTTGTATTTTTTTTATTTAATATGGCATGAAAATAGTTTTAGTATTTTTTTAATCGTTTTCTTATGTTATATACAGTGACAGTCTAGTAACTAGCATCATAGTAAGAAAAATAGCGTAAGTATAACAAAACAAAATAATATGACATGATTCGTCATCAATTCTGTCCGATTTACGTGGTGATTCACAAATAAGATCCATCATATAATATTTATGCTACTTCACGTCCAAAAATATTGTAACCTACTTTTGTTACACGCTATAGGTTTCAAATAAAACTTTAGTTTACAATAAATAATCGGATGGAAATCCTCCAAGCTCTAGTCAAAATAGACAATTGTCTACACTTTCGATTTAGCAGTACGCGACCGTGGCATCGTCTCAGAAAGGTAACCTTGAGAGCCTAAAGGCTTGGCCACCGCGGACGCGAACTGGACGCCTTTATTTTTAGAAATTATAAAAACCAAAGAATGTCATAAAGTACAATTATCATCAACTCATTATGTCCCTACCGACGGGCATGGGTCTCTTCCCTGAGGCAGGTATAGGCAATACAACACCACGGGGGCCAGGTCTGAATTGGTAAAGTATAATAAATTACGTTAAATACATAAGGCTGCTCTCAAGTGGAGCTTGCTGTCTCCCTCGCACAATACATTTTTTTCGTGATTGTAATAAAATGTTAAATTTAGGCCCTGTTTCACAATGTTGAAATAAAGTTCCAAATAAGCTATCTGCAACCAGGGCTGCCGTTTGTTCTAAATTTAAATTAATTTTCCTACCTATATTGCGTGTGTTCGTTTATGGCTTCAAATTTAGAACAAACGGCAGCCCTGGTTGCGGATAGCTTATCCGGAACTTTATTTGCAGATTGTGAAACAGACTCTAAGGTCTGAGGGTTGGATGTAATAATTAAATTACAGACATTTCAAATAGAGTTTTGTTTTTCAATACGCAGTTTTTAGTAAAGAAAAGTTGTCGAAAATTAATGATCTGCAAATAAAAAACACATTTTTTTAAGTAGCCTATACACGTCTTACTTTTCTCAGAGAGAGAGAGTGTATGGGCTTAAGTACCACGCGTGCCCACCGCAAATCGGTAATTTAGGCTGAGATATGACATTTTCTTACTTTTCTTACTTTCTGCCATACAATATTGCAAATATTAATATTAAAATATTCTAATTCAAGTTCAAATTCCAATTTGTTTATTCACGGAAAACAATTAATAGCTGTGTGAAACGTTCCTTCCACTTAACACCACTGAGCTAACACCATCAGTGGTATCATACGGAAACACTATTCCATTTCCCGCACCTAGTGATGTCTTGTTTATTTTAACCTGTAACTGTTAATTAGGCATAAAGTAAAACGCTCAATAATAATAATGAACTTGCTTTTATTACGGAGTATCCGCCACGTCACGTTACTTTCAAGTTACTGTGCTCTGTACGTCACGGAACCAACTGTCTAGTAGATAAATAGCATAACATATAACATTTACATACAGGCACATACATTGCTTCTGGCCCCACACTAGGAAACCCTGTGTCGTGGGAACCAGAAACAGCGACGTCACAAACATGTAAACATCCAAGACCTGGAGTTGTTTTTTCTCCTCAGCCGGGGATCGAACCCGAGACCTCTCGCATGGTAAGCAGATGCGCTAACCACTACGCCACAGAGGTATTGCAAGAGTCAATAGGGATTGCAAGAGTCAATTTCAAAGTAATTAATAATTATTTAATTAAACCATTCAAATAAATGGAAACAAAAACAATTAAACTACCTTCCTTAAAAGCTGGTTTGGTTTAGCTATCGAAACCTCGTGTAAACCTACAGTCGGTACAAAATGCATATAAAGTGCTATTAATAATGACCAATCTAGGAGTATTAACATAATATACTTTGTGATAGCTAGATTGTAACATCATTAATAGCTGGTGGGTTGAAACGGAATATAATACAGGGAATAAAGACATAGCACTTCGGAAAAATTAGGGGAAAGCTGGATTTTTGCATGAAGCTTCTTTTTGTGGTTCTTAACAATATCTCAAAAGTCCCCATCGATACAATGTTCCGCTAAAAATGTTACGCGGGGTCACGATCAACAGTTTTTTGCGAATATCTCCTTAACGATTACTTTTATCGAAAAAATAGTAGTGATCAAATTTGTAGCTCAAACAATCCGCTACTTGACTCTTTTTTAAAGTAAGTCTTAAATGCTAAATATCTCTTCCATTAGACCAAAAAATATTTTAGTATATTTTTTGAGGACCTAAAAGCAACAAAAACATTATTTTAAAACGTTGCTTTGATAAACAGCCAAAAACGCGGTAAGCCATTTTGTCTATGGTTTGAATTCAAAACGTTTGTAAACAAAGTTTGACATTCAACAAAGGTAGAGTTCGTGCTACGAAAGAAGTATGATTTAATGAATTTTGGCTTTTATTGTTATGGCCTTAAGGATTTTACCGTGGGACTTGTTTGGTGAAACGATCTTTACCTAGTCCTAAAATCTGTTAGTGATCTGTGAGCATAGTGAAATAACAACAACGCAACCATGATTTCATCAAGTTTACGTGCAAAATATATCAATTATCATTATTGTATTATTCGAGAATGCAAAAACACGTCAATAAAGACCGCCAGGAAGTCGTGGATTCGTGTACCCAGTGAAATAAACATACGAAAAACTTGGCTCAAACTTGCCAAGAGAGACCCCGATTCTTTATCGACTGAAACTTGGGTGTATTTATGTGAAGATCACTTTAATGTAAGTCCTGTAATATCAATGTACACAGAAACTGTTTTTAGCTGTAATAATGCTTGGTTTGATTTGGTTTGGTTTTGGCAAATTAGTACTATCTGCTTCCACGAATCCAGCGTCCATGATTGCGCTTATCAATAAAATGATAAACACTAACTGAACAAGAAGAGTTTTTGAAAAACACTAAATCCAATCTAAATCATAATAGAACCTACGCACGCAGGACTGATAGATGTTTGTTTACAAACCAAAGGTGCTTTCAAGATGGCGGATAGTGTTTTCACCGTTCCGAATTAAAAGCGAAAAATATTTTTTTAATTTGCAAATTTTGCGGCCATCCTGCATATTTACTTAGCAAAGTCAATATATTTCGGTTTCTTACGTTAGATACTACAGGAAATATCCATTTATCACGTCATATTTGATACGAGTCAAGTAGCGTATTGCCTTCAAAAATCATCTCATTACATTTTATCGTAAGACCAAGGCCTTGGTAAGACTAACCGTTTTTGAGAAAATTTGATTAAAACGTTAAACGTTGTTTAGTACCACAAAAGGAAGGTTCATGCAAAAATTCAGCTTTCCCCTAATTTTTCCGAAGTTTGGATTTTTTTGTCTTTATTCCCTGTACTAATAGTGTTTCCGTATGACACAACTGAAGGTTTCAACTAAGTGGTGTCAAGTGGAAGATGCTTAAAATTAAAATACAATTCATCTACTTACCTTTGACTTACCTACATCAGTCCGTCATCAGTCTATTTTGACGTCATTATTCTGCCACGCCTTAACCGAAGGATTTTTGTCGCTATAATTGCTCGCAAGCATCGTTTTAATAACTCTACTTAGTCAACCCACTCGGGACTGCAGCCTATAATTTCTCCGCTAAGTATAATACTTACACTAGCCTTCAGAGACAGCTAATAGCAACAATGTGTTCACAGGCGGTTTCTCATCGTCTCATCAGTCACACAATACGTGTAGAATAAAAAAGGGAAGAACGCTATGATTGTCTATTGATTTTTCCGGTCATGATGTGCTTAAGTTAGGGGTCTGCGGTGGAATAGGAGGGTTTTCAAGTTGGTGATTTTGTTTTAGTATAAATAACTGTTAATTTTGTGTAACCACCGTTGCGATATTTGAGACAGATAAGGTTCAAAAACAAGATTCCTCAAGATATATATGAGATAACTTCTAAGTAGTTTAGAAAATGTGTTAGGCACATTCTCTGCAAAAAAGCTTACTATAAAATCAACGATTGTTTAGAAGACAAAGATATCTGGTGTTTAGATGAAACGTCAGCATTTACACATCCACGTATATTCCTTCTGGCCCCACACTAGGATACCCTGTGTCGTGGGAACCTGAAACCACGACGACAGAAACATTTAAACATCCAAGACCTGGGTTTCTTTTTTTTGTCCCCAGCTGGGATTCGAACCCTGGACCTCTCGCATGGTAGGCAGATGCGCTAACCGCTGTGCCACAGAGGTCGTCATGAAATGAAAACATCCAAGATTTGAGGTTATTTTTGCCCCAGCCGGGGTCCGAACCCGTAGCCCCTCGCATGGTAAAAAGATGTGCTAACCGCTGCGCCACAGAGGTCGATAATATTAAAAGCATTCAAAGGACAATTGTGTCAAGTGCTAAAAATTATTACACATCCATGAGTGATAGTTTTTAAGTTTGAAAGTTAAATTAAGCTAAAACTGTTTTGAAAAGAATAAAGTGGAATTTATTTTCCACATTATTTATTTATTTATTGTAAAAGTAACAACTTTCACGGCCATAAATAAAGATTTTGTTTTTATTTTGAAAAAAATAGATGAATGTCATAAACGACTTCATACCAAAGTTTCGTGAAGAGTTGCGACATCATTTATAAAAACAAGATTTCCTAAAGAAACTTATTAAAAGCTGCTTCCCTTGTCCAATTTGTCCATATACTAATTAAGCTGCATTTGACGAGTGTTTTATGGAATCGTTTTATATACATAAGCAACACTGTCCATTTTTGTGTAGGATTAACCATAATAATATGGCAAGTATCAGATTTTGTCCACAAAAAAGTAATACCACGTTAGTATTATTTACGTTTTTGATTATTCGGCGAGTGCCCCGCGGTGTGTGCGCTTAGGACGTTTTTGTAAATACGTTCAAGTTTTAGCGATTTCTATTGCTTTGTGTGTAAGCAAATTTTTTGTCAAATGTTGTATTTCAAATACAGCTCGAGATTTGTCTGATAAGATGCTAGAAATTTTTATGCAAAACACACCGAGCAGATAGAAAAACGCTTATCCACAAATAAACATTATGTTCACCAACCAAAGCTCAATTTATTTTACTACATGTCATTACATCTTTAAACATACAAAAATTCACTTTTTTTTTTAAATCGGAATATTATATCATACAAAAAATAATACGTAAAATAAGTGTATTAGCGGTTAATTAATTAACGTATGGTGTACAATAAAGATCATTATACTCGTATTAATCTAATCTGAACTAAAAAAAATAATTATTGTTCGGAACCATCGTTGCGCAAGTCCGCCTCGCTCTTGACCGGTTTTTTCGAACTTTGAGCGAAATGATAGCGATTCTGCCTATTGCAAGAGAATGTGCAGAGACAGTGAATCGCATTACGATATATGCATATTTTCCGACCTTGCAGGAAATGCTTGTGACTTGATCTCACTTTATTGATTGTTTTTTTTTACAAAAACTTGCAATAAAAAAAAAAAATTAAATTAAAATTAATAAACTCACGCCCGTTATCCCCGAGAGGGTAGGCAGAGGCACCAATCACTAGAACTGGGCCCACGTTTTGCCGAGTTTATAAGGTCCCAAACGTGACAAGTGGCAAGCCTGTCGCCGTTATCCGGGCACAATTTATCAGCGAATAGTGTTGCTGTACAAACAAACAAATGTACGTAACTAAAAGTCATTGGTACATGCGTGGTTCGAACCCAGACCCTCATGATCGAGAAGCAAGGGTCAACCCCACTACGCCACCACGCTTGCAATAATGTGTTGAATATGTCGTTAAGCCAAGTCAGAGGCCTTAAGGCGGTTTGAAAACTTCTGACAGTAAGACCAGCCACTAGTCTTACAAGCCTCCACCAATCCGGACTTGGTCCCTGTGGTGGAGTATGGCCTATACCTTCCTCAGGGAAGAGACACGTGCCCCTCGGTGGGGACATAATGAGTTGATGATGATGATGATGATGAATATGTTGAAGAATTGGTTTTATTTTTTTGTTTAATCAGCTGCTTTATGGTCTTAAAAAGAGCAATTAAAACCATTGTTCTAGTGAGTCGATCGGCCTACCGAAAGCTTTACAGGATAGGTCGTTAGGTCGTGGGTTCCATTCCCACTGGGGGCTGCCGTACTATTGTACTAATGTCCTCAGTCTGGGTGTTTTTATGGTCCTTGCCTGGTTACCATAGTACAGGGTATCCTAGTTTGGGACCAGGCCCCCGTGGTGAAGTGTGGCCTACCTATACCTTCCTCAGGGAAGAGACCTGTACCCCTCGGTGGGGACATAATGGGTTGATGATGATGATGATGAATGTGTTGATTGTTATGTGTGGAAGTTATTATTATTACCTTTTTATGCGGTGGCGTCTTAGCGGCGTAACAGCAACAAGTTCAAGAGATGGAGAATTCGAACCCCGGTTGGAAAATATCGTGTAGAAACCTGAATATCTAAATCTCAGTGCATGAAATTGTCAATTCACAGTGGGCACGCTCGATACTGGGAATTCGGGTGAAAAATAGATTGTATTGATATTGCTTTTATACCATAGAAGGCATACAAAAACTTGGGAAAAATGGAAAATAAAACCATAAAATCATTTTGGCAGGGTTTTTGGGCTCACGAAAAATTCTAAAAATTAAGTTAGAAGTATCAAGACTTACTGTTGCCGACCGACCAATGAACTTTTTATAATGTTTTTATATTTTTCCTTTTTTGCGATATGTCTAATTTTTAAAATAGAATTTGTCAATGCGATTCGGACAGAAAACATGAAATAAAAGATTCCTCAAAGTTACGTGCGCGTTTTCATCAATTTTCTACGTATATCTATACGTTACACTTATGCTGGGGCCGCACCCCTGCGTCTATCGTGACAAAGATTCGCGCCAGTACTCTGTGGAATGTAGGGACTGAGCTGCCCGTGGCGCGAAGCTTTGTCACGATAGACGCAGGTGCGGCCCCAGAATTACATATAGTATTTTATGAAACTCATTTAAAGAGTGAGTGCAGGAATTTTTCAGCACCCATCCATATATCCATCCACTCATCAATTCATCCAAATAGCAAACCCTACCGGACCTTCCTTTAGCAGCCTCCGCGGTCCCAGAGACAGCGTGCAATCCGACTCGCCACTTTCACTGCAGCTCGAGTTCCGCGGCTGATGTACTGAGTACAGCCTTGTGGAGGCTCGGTGGCTTAATAAGGAGTTGAAAGGAGAATGGGTAGAACAATGCCCACGGAAGCGGGAGACCCAGGTTCGATTCCCAGTGCGGGTATGTGCCTATGACTTTGTTTTCTAAGTTAGGTACATTTGTTAAGTTGTAGTCGCAGTATCACTAGCTAACATCATCAACCCATTATGTCCCCACCGAGGGGCACGGGTCTCTTCCATGAGGAAGGTATAGGCCATACTCTACCACGGGGGCCAACTCCGGATTGGTGGAGGCTTGTAAGACTAGTGGCTGGTCTTACTGTCAGAAGTTTTCAAGCCACCCCTAAAGGCCTCTGACTTGGCTTAACGACTGCCATCTATCGACGGCAGCCGGTACCCACTGCTTAACGTACCTTGCGAAGCACGGAATCGCTCGGAAAAAATGCCACTAGCGTTAGTCATAGACGGTGACCCATCTATAGACTGAACGCGCCGTATGTTGCTTAACCTTAGTGATCATTCAAGATCACTCAGGCAGCCCAGGCTACGAGCGATTCAGTAATGAAATAAATTATTTTAATTTAACGCAATCAACGTTGAATCAAGTAACTCAGGTCTCTTGCCTAATCCCAGGTCCCGACACAAAATTGGCTGTTACCACAGAGCCAGGAAACTTATCAAGCCCGTCTCTATCGCAATCACGTCGGCCATTTCTCCAGACCCTAAATGCGTGACGTAAACAAAATAAACCTGCCGGTAGCGAATAGCGTCCGTTCGGCAGTGAAAATGCATTCCGCCTCGTCGGCCGTACGTGCGGTGACTTTGACATTTTCACAAAGTTGGGCCCTTACTCTGAACTGCCTGCCCCTGTGTGACACGCACGAAATCCTGCTAAAAAAATCAATTATTATTATTCGTAACAAAAACAAAAAAATCATCAAAATCAGTCAAGATGACTCTTTGCCCGTATAAAATTCTCGTGTCATAATAGTGTTTGTGTTCATACTTCTCAGAAACGGCTTTACTGATGTTGATGAAATTTTATATGTGTATTTGGCAAAACAGCGTTTGCCGGATCAGCTAGTATTTTTATAAAAAAGGCAACCGGACCACGTAAAATATTATTTTTCAGAATGGTCACACTGGGTTTATCATTTTTTCGTTTGAAAATTAGGGAAAATATTTTTTTCTAGACTACAGAGTGTGTCAAGACGTTTCGGAGGAGCATGCGCACTAACACGGTAACACAAGAATTGCATGTATTAGACTAGCTGACCCCGCAAACGTTGTTTTGGCAGATAAGGGTATGAAAAATAGATAATAACCTATTCTTAGACCTACCGATTATACATAAAAAAATCATCAAAATCGTCTATGCCGTTTTGGAGGAGTATGGGACTAACACGGTGACACGAAAATTTTCAAATATTAGAGAAGAAGATTAATAATTTTATACTGTTTTTGTTTTATGGACTTAGTGCGTTTTGGAAAAAAGCTCTTCTTTCTCAACATGCACTGTGCGTCGGCTTTTGCCGGTCTTGATAGTTGTCGGAGAGATGTGAAGACGTTAATAGCTTTAGAGTAAGACCTTTTTGACAATACTTTACTTTTACGTAACTTGTAATGAAGTTACTTGGATGTTTGTAAACATTATGCATTTGGATTGAAATTGCCTCGCTCCCTACCGCAGTATACCGACTAGAGGCAAGTTTTTTACCTGAATATGTATTTATTTTTTACACTCATAAATTGTTATTGTGATCAGGATTAATCACAATAACAATTATACAGGGTGTTGATTTGTACAGTTTCGTCCGACTCATGTAGGTGATTTTCACTAAAAAAATTTTTTAATAACCACTCTTAAATAACCACTCCTGAGTCGGACGAAAATATACAAATCAACACCCAGTTTAGACATTTTTGAAAGTATTTTTTTTTTAATTTAAATTTAATTGGCCCGTATCAAATCCTCGTATATCTTGATATTTTATTGTAAATCATAAGCTCCATACGCTCGTAGCCCCGGCCTGAGTGATCTTAAGCGATTGCGAAGGTTGAGCAACATAGGGCGCGTTCAGTGCATGGATGGGTGACCGTTCTATGACTAACGCTAGTGGCATTTTTCCGAGCGGTCCCGTGCTTCGCAAGGCATGCTAAGCAGTTGGTACCAGCTGCCGTCGATAGATGGCAGTCGCTAACCCAAGTCAGAGGCCTTAGGGTGGCTTGAAAATTTCTGACAGTAAGACCAGTCACTAGTCTTACAAGCCACCACCAATTCGGACTTGGCCCCCGTGGTGGAGTATGGCCTATACCTACCCCAGGGAAGAGACTCGTGCCCTTCGGTGGGGACATAATGAGTTGATGTATTGTGTGATAGAGATATATTTGAAGACAAGCAATGGTGCTCTCTCTGTATAATATTTTGTGAGCGTCGATGTACAGGACGTATCTGACTTTGAAGTAGCCGAATAAGTCGTTTGACCTAGGAAGCTGTATGGGAGGTATAAAAAATGTTGTCTGATTTTCTTGAAACTTAAAATAAATACTCTTCAACAAAATTGATTGAACACGTGTTTCGTCGTTTTTTCTAAATTCAACCCTTAAGGGAGTGAACGGGATTGCAAAATTTTAAACTGAAGTCCACGTGGACGGAGTCGCGGGCGAAAGCTAGTAAATAATATTTATCGTTATCCGGTAAAAGGAGAAAACTTTATCGTGACATTGTTCTTTCCTAGCTGTTTGGTTTCTTATCAAAGATTTGCAACTACACACGACCGGGTAGGGTAAAAAAAAAGTAACATTGGTAAAAAGAAAGTTGTTGATCTTGTCAATGATTACGTTAGGTATCAAGAAAACTATAATCTATTATTCTCCTCTATCTTTGTGTATAGGTGTGTGCAGTGAACTGTAAAAAATATAATGTCGTAGCCACCTGACCTTACTTCCGGCTTAAATGGTACACTCCGTGTCAAATACTCTTTCATAGGTTCACAGTTCTCGCTAAGTGTTCGTTCTGACAACACGTAGTTATCGCGCGGAGCAAACTACTGGTTACCTGTTCTTCTAAATAGTGATGGGGCACAGTATCGATAGTTGGGAATATCGATATCGTCGATAGTCAACGTGTCATAATGGAACGATACCTGAGTAGGACCTCGTCCAGTTCTAGCCTCGCCAATAAACGGCCACGTGATGAGACTGCAGATGACTGGCAGCAACCTAAAAGACCAGCTACTCCAAAAGGCACAGACGACAGACCTGGAGTTTCTACTTCTAACCGCTACAGTCACCTCGCTGTAGATCAACACACCCAGATGCCGGAGCCACTTCGTAATGCTGTGACAAAAAGGAAAAATCCAAGCCGGATTCCTCCTATAATCATCGAAATGCAAGGAGATTGGACTCATGGTAAAATCAAGGATCTGATCGAAAAATATGATAAAAAATTTCATCTTCAGTACAAAGGTCGTAACAGAGTTGCTGTTCAGTGCTATTCACCCGAGGCACATGAAGCTATAAAAGAAGGTCTTCGAAACGAAAATTTACCTTACCATACGTTCACCCGTAGAGATGAAAAAAGGGCCAAAGTGGTCATTCGCGGATTACCTGAATACTTTCAGGACACACTCGTAGACGAGCTTAACGCCATTGGTTTCAAAGGAGTTACCATAACCAAACTAAGCTCACCAACGAATCCAGCTACGCCGTGCCCTCCATTCTTGGCACAGCTACCGGCGGGAACTGATTTGTCTAAATTTCGTCAAATTAAGTATATTGGAAACTGCGTCGTGGAGATTCGACGTTACAAGTCAAACGCCACAGCTGGCACACAATGCTTTCGATGCCAAAATTTTGGCCATGCATCACGCAATTGTAACCTTCCAGCCCGATGCGTGAAATGTACGGAACCACATGCCACAAAAGATTGTCCTAAAAAAGATAGATCAAATCCAGCTCGATGCTGTAATTGCCACGAGGAACATCCGGCTAATTTTGTGAAATGTATTGAACGTCAA
This sequence comes from Yponomeuta plumbellus, assembly GCA_947310845.1. Taxonomy (NCBI): domain Eukaryota; kingdom Metazoa; phylum Arthropoda; class Insecta; order Lepidoptera; family Yponomeutidae; genus Yponomeuta; species Yponomeuta plumbellus. The sequence continues at coordinate 22,027,130 of OX371200.1, forward strand.
AAGTACCTGGATCGTCTCAAGGAGAGACGCTCTGACCTAACAGGTGCTAGCAAACCTAAAATGGAGATTCCTGCTATAAAATCACAAACTGAATACCCTGGTTTACGGATACCACAATCTCTCCTTCAGTCAGCAAACCGTAAGACATGGACTAATACACCTAATTACCCACAGCGCATAGTAAACCCACAGGATAATTGTAAAAGCTCCCTAGATGATAATGCCACAAAGGAAATGTTAGAAATATTAGTGATAATAAAGAAAATTAAAAGCCAGTTTGATGAATGCAACACCATGTTAGATAAGGTAGTATTGATCCTTACCCATTTAGAGCGATATGTCTAAGTCACGTGAGTTGCGAGTACTTTATTGGAACGCCGACGGCGTAAGTGGCAAGCAGACTGAGCTCCTACGGTTGGTAAGCGATTTTTCTATAGATATTGTAGCTTTGAATGAAACTAGGCTCACAAAACGTATTAAATTACGCTTCCCAGGCTATGACTGTTACAGATCTGATAAACACTGTAGTGGTAGGGGCCAAGGTGTCGCTATTCTTGTCAAAAATGACTTAAACCATTCACTAATCCCTGTCCCTACGACAACAAATCTAGAAGTAATAGGAATAAAATTAAATTGCATGAACTACAATATCACCATATTTTCTGTGTATCAGTCCCCAAATTTAAATCTTATAACTAGTGATATTAGCACGCTTCTTGAAACTGATAGTCGGGTAATCATTATGGGTGACTTAAATGCCAAGCACGGGCATTGGTACCCTGGAAATGCAAATCCTCATGGAACCAAACTATTTAATCACATGCTTGATCATGACTATGTTATCCATGCACCTGCAGATCCCACTCTAACACACTATCATAGCAATATGTGCCCTTCCTTGCCTGATCTCGTCCTAGCTAAAAATACAAATAGCATTGAAGCCATACGTACCATCCCAGCACTGTCATCTAACCACCTACCGGTGTCTTTTCGGATTTCGGTTGTTTGTGAACGCAAAGTTATTACCCGTTATAACTACGCAAAAGCCAACTGGCCCGATTACCGCAATTGTCTGAACGAAAACGTAACACTCTCTTCGCTTGTATTTAAAACAAGAGAAGAAATAGATGATTGCATTGCTAATCTCACCTACAGCATAGAGCAAGCTAGAGACGCGACTGTACCATTGATAACTGTCAAACACTCTCCTACGCCACTACCACGTAGAGTCCGTAGATTAATAACATTTAGAAATAGACTACGTAGACAAGCCCAACTAGAACAAAATCTTAATTTGCGCCAAATCCTACACACTCAAATAAATTTTCTCAACAAGAACATAAAACAGGGCATTAAACAACATAATGATAAAAAGTGGAGGGATAAACTACAAAAAGTTGACAATCCTGGTACAGACCTGTGGCGATTAGCTAAGAGCATAAAATGTTCCTCTAATACCACCATAATACCACCTCTTATAGGTAGTAATGGCGCCACTGTGGTTACCCCCAAGGAACAGTGCGAGGAACTTGCTGCAGCCTTTCAACAGAACATGTGCCTCACGGCGGACTGGCCGTGTGAAAATACCGACCATATGGTCCACGAATCACTAGCCAAATTCCAGTCATGCGAGCACGATCTTTCTTTTCAACTGGTCCATCCAAGTGAAGTGCATAAGCACATTCGCAAACTAAAGTTACGTAAAGCTCCGGGATATGACCAAATTGCTAACTGCCTGATAAAAAATATTCCACAAAAAATTATAGTCCTATTAACTAAAATATTTAATTGTTGCTTCGCATTGGCGTATTTTCCGTCTGCATGGAAGGTGGCAAAAGTGATAGCTATTAAAAAGCCTGGTAAAAATGAGTCTATCCCCATAAACTACCGACCTATTAGTCTATTACTGTGTTTAGGAAAGCTATTTGAAAAGCTCATAAATTCACGACTATCGAATGTTACCAAAAACCTCCTAATAAATGAACAATTCGGCTTTCGCAGTGCACATTCAACTGTCCAACAGCTAGCTAGAGTTGCCGAAAACGTTGCTCACAATCTCAATATCGGCCATTCCACAGGAATGTTTCTGTTGGATATTGAAAAAGCCTTCGACTCGGTTTGGCACAAGGGCCTTATCCACAAACTAATTAATAATAATTTTCCTCCAGCTTTGATCAACATTATCGACTGTTACCTATCAGACAGAATGTTTAAGGTTTACATAGGCGAAAACTCATCTTCTCCTCGTACTGTGCCCGCAGGTGTTCCACAGGGTTCCATATTGGGACCGCATCTTTTTCTGATCTACCTTAACGACATTCCTATACAAACACGGACTAGTTTAGCGTGCTTTGCGGATGACACGGCTTGTTTTACATCCTCTAATGATACCGACCTCATAATTGACCGGTTACAACTGGCCATTAATAGGTTAACAGAGTACCTTACAGAGTGGAAGCTCAAACTTAACACTACTAAAACCGAAGCAATAATTTTTACTCGTAAACGTCGTTTACCATCAAGGAGACTAATAATTGATGGTCACTCCGTTAAATGGAGTAAGTCTGTTAAATATCTTGGCCTTCACTTTGATAAGAAGCTCAACTGGAATGAGCATGTAACACAAACTAGACTCAAAGGAATTAACGCTTTTAAGGCCCTAAGTCCCCTACTAAATCGGCGAGCAATATTAAGTAGTAGTACTAAATTAAAAATTTATACCACACTCATAAGGCCATGTATAACCTATGGTTGTCCTGTTTGGAGTAGTACTTCAAAAACGAATCATAACAAACTACAAGTTATTCAAAACAGAGCTCTTAAAATCGCATTTAACACACCGTTTCGAACAAACCTGTCAAAATTACATGACTTCATTAAACTTCCTAAGCTATTTGAATTTATTTTAAAATTAACTAAGAAATTTTATTTAACAAGTAATAATAGTAGCCACCCAAATAACTTGATTGCAGGCATAGGTAATACACGACCTTGCGATATTAAACATCGATACAAATATATTGTAAAGTTACCCCATCACTACGCGCTTGAGTCGCATACGCCTAGCAACTAATATGCCTACGATCCGGCTTGCGTCATTCGCCGCTCGCATCGTACCGCGCTCACTACCTGGGTGCTCAGTCTGCTTGCCTGTTGCCGGCAGCAACGCATTCTTGTTACCTACCCTCAATGTTTGTTAAAAGTGCAGTATGTTCGAGTAACATAGCCAGGGACTCCTTGTGCCGCTTGATAAGTGTAAATTTGGTTGCGTTGGACTTGAAAAGCCTTCAACATACCGAAACAAGAAAATTCTGTTTAGATAACTACTTAAGTGGCACTTGGGAGGCGATCTGATAGGCTTAGCTACGTGTATTTTTATGTTCCAGAGGACAGTATCACATGATGCAGTCCTCTGGAACATAAACTCAAATATAATTAAATAATTATACGTACCCAATTTGGTATATCATAAATGTGCATTGCTACAAAGTGCGCATAACCTTTTGTTGTAATGTTCATATAAATAGTGACGTGAGCATAAGAATATGTATAAAAAATAATATGTAAGTTTCATGCATTAATGTTTATAATAGGCTCACCTACTTAGCCTGATAAACCTGCCAAATGAGGCTCGCTTTTGCCTAGGATAAAATGTACACTAGGTTTTAAGCATTGTTAAAAGAATTATGTTAAATAAAGAACTTTAAAAATCAAAATCAATCACTCTTTCATAGGATGTAAACAAGTTGTTGGCAAAATCATTAGATTAAAGATTTTTATGAGCATGTAGTTATTTTGGTTATTTTCTCTATTTAGATCATTCGTGGTGTTGACTTAAAAATTCGTTGATGGTTGATTTCTTTCAAATTACCAAAATAATTACAGGCACTCTGCAAATTGTCATCATCATAATCAACCCATTATGTCCCCACCGAGTTGCACGGGTCTCTTCCCTGAGGAAGGTATAGGCCATACTCCACCAAGGGGGCCAAGTCCGGATTGGTGGAGGCTTGTAAGACTAGTGGCTGGTCTTACTGTCAGAAGTTTTCAAGCCGCCCTAGGGCCTCTGACTTGGCTTTACGACTGCCATCTATCGACGGCAGCCGGCACCAACTGCTTAACGTGCCTTGCGAAGCACAGAATCGCTCGGAAAAATGCCACTAGCGTTAGTCATAGACGGTGCCCCATCCATGGACTGAACGCGCCGTATGTTGCTTAACCTTAGTGATCGTTTAAGATCACTCAGGCAGCCCAGGCTACGAGCGATTCAAATTGCACTGCAAATTGTAAATCTCTGTATTTTTTTATGAATTAGTACTTCATCATGTCCCCACCGAGTGGCACGGGTCTCTTCCCTGAGGAAGGTATAGGCCATAAATAGAAGGTATAGGTATAGAATTAGTACTTGCTTTGGTAAAAAACGTTCTTTATGATCCTATCCTCCATGGATTTCCAAAAAGACCGGTTGGAAGCGGCTTGCATCCAGCGTCTCCCTGCCACTTGGATGAGATCGTATGTCCATCTTGTGGCTGGTCGTCCTACGCTGCTTGCTTATGTCCAGCAGTGGACTTCTTGTGGCTGAAAGATGATGATGATGATGATAACCCTATCGGTCAATCAGGGTTGTCGGTTTTGTTTTGTTTGTTTAGGTCCGCGCAATCCGCAATTGGTAAGGATAGCACAGCCATCTATTTCCAGTGCGCTACTAAAGAAAGCAGTTACGAAACTGTCTCAGCGTAATGCACATAATTACTTTTACAAAAAATCGCCTTTGACAATACTGCGAAGCGTTTCGGCGGTCTTTTTGTCAGGTTTTCACTTGCGTTTTGTGATTAATTTGCGGCTTTTGTCTGTTCCGAGGTTTGAATGCGCGTGCGCAGAAATAGGCTTTGTTGTGGCGTTATGAATTGACTTTGAGTGAGTGCATTGGGCAGTTTTCTACGTGCCGGTTGCCTTATGGCTTTCAGCGGTTTTGGCGAAATTTTCACTCTCGTTAGCGGGTATTGCTAATGGGGTTAGGAGTAATTAAATTGCGTTCTTTAAAAGTTTTAAAAAGGGATATTGATTTTAAATATTTTGTATCAATTCTAGACATAAAATTATTAACTTTGTTTCGGAATAGACTGACTTCACTTACTTGACTTTTAAAGTGTATCCGGGTTAAATTTAATAATATCATTTCTACACGGGTGCTTCTTCGAGTAAGTCATTCTTTGGTGATTTTCGTGGCAGTTTTCAAATTTAATATTTTTGCTAAATCGACATCCGTATCCTTAATTACACGTAAAAGTAATACTATTTATAGGAAAGGCACCTCAAAAAGCAATAAACTTAAGAGATAATCGAGGTTAAAAAAATGAGGGCCACGCAAATCACAAAACACCCCAAGTAAATTTTTTTTTTAATTTTTACTTTTTTTAGATTTTTTTAACTCTCTCTTCATCTTTCAGAAAACTTTTTTTTCTAATTTTTTCTCTTTTATTAATTTCATTTTTGACTTAAAAAATCATTCATTAATATTTTAGTAAAAGTTAATATAGTTAGGTAATCTGACACAATGTTTATTTTTTAAACAAATTTACATTTAACTAAAGTAATAAAAATATTAATCGTACAATACCATAACAAAACATGAAGTTATATCATTTGCATGGCCCATAATTGATTTGCGTGGGTCAAAACCACGCAAATCACGACCACGAAAATCAAAATAAATAATTTATTCTAAAAATAATCAATAACCTTTTAAGCAAATAAACTGTGTTTTGAATATAAGTTATGTTACCTTATATTTGTTTGCTACAATATTTTATTAAAAAAATAAATTCACAGACGACGGAGAAAATTGTACCACGCAAATCAAAGTTTTGAGAAACCATCCACGTAACCTTAATTTTTCAGAAACTCGACGTGGTCGTCACACAAGCACTCTGTCTGGCCATCGGAGAGAGGCCAGTTGTGACATGAATTAGGATGATGCAGCATTGGGCCGCGAAGTTAGGGATGTGCAAGTGGCTTTATAATGTTCCACGCAAATCAGTAACTGCCCCGGGACAGTTACATTTTTTTTTTTTAGACAATGTAATTCTTTTAGAACAACGGTGTAATTTTTTATAGCATTGGCAACTTATTAAAACTTAGTGTTTATTTTTTGGTTAGCGTATACCACTTACTTTAAAATATATAATTAACTAAGTGATTCGATCGGGGGAAAGGATCGAAACGAAAATCAAAGAACGGGGGTTTTGTATTTTTTTAATGATATTAAATATAAAGATAATTGAATAATAAATCAATGACCTAGATAAGAGATGATTAAAGGTTTGCCTGAAAAACAAAGTGGCTTGCTGACTTTTCGATTTCTATTTTTTTAAGGTGATGCCGCTTGAAAAACGTATCTAAAAGAATTACCTACACAACCTTTATTAATTGCCTGCGATAGTTTTTTTTAAGACTTCGCAGACTTTTTACACACAGATAACGCATTCCCTTCCTAACAACGTTGAATTTAGTAAACTAACTTCGTAATCGACAACAAACTAACAAGAAAATAATATCAATGACAAAAAAAATTCACCATATCCTTAATGTGGCATAAAAGGCAATGGGCTAGTTGCCTTAAAAAATGTAATTAGTCCGTCTTTTAGATTATTCAAAAATAAGGGACACGTATTATTTTATTTTTAATTAGACCAAAAATGACAAATATATACCCCATTATAGTTACGTGTGACGTCACGCCGTGCTGCATTTTTTAGCACGGAGTTACGTCGCACGTAACTTTAATGGGCTGTATCTTTGTTACTATTTGTTTAATCGAAAGAAAAAAAAAAATACGTCTCCAATATTTTTTTATAATCTAAAATACGGACTAAATACAATTTATTAATTAAATTCAAACCTGCATACTGGCTTCTTGCCGGCGCATGTGCCACACGACTAATTAATGTCAGAATCAATGTGTGTCAGAATTCTCGCAGACGGCAATCCCTGGTCTCTTCTGGCATACAGGCGTTAGTTTATGTATGGATGTGTGCTCATATTCATCAACCCATTGTGTCACCACCGAGGGGCACGGGTCTCTTCCCTGAGGAAGGTATAGGAGGCTTGTAAGACTAGTGACTGGTCTTACTGTCAGAAGTTTTCAAGCCCCCCTCTAAGGCCTCTGACTTGGTTTAACGACTGCCACTTATCGATGACAGCCGGAACCGCTCGGAAGAATGCCACTAGCGTTAGTCATAGAATGGTCACCCATCCATGCACTGAACGCGCCCTATGTTGCTTAACCTTCGCGATCGTTTAAGATCACCCAGGCCGGGGCTACGAGCGTATAGAGCTTGTGATTTACAATAAAATATCAAGATATCAAGGATTTGATATGGGCTAATTCTATATAAATTATTTAGTATAATACGGGTAAAATTTTTGCGAGGTGAGGATTGACGAGCTCGACCCGAACATTTGAGAGCGGCACCGGCCAATATTTTTCCCAAAACCTTGGCCTTCTCTCAGAGAGAGAGATATAGAGAGAGTACGGGCGTAATCATCACAATGAGCTAAGGCGGATTGCCGATTCAAAACGCTGAGAAATGTGTATACCTCAAGCTTAGTTACAATGTTTCATTGCAACAAAAAAATCGAATGTAATTTACTAAATTGAAGTCTTTCAAACGTGCTGGGCTTCAAACCCCAAGCTTCTAGAAAAAAAGTGGTTCTTCCACTGTATTGCCGGAGCTCAAGATCTTAAAAGCCATCTCACATTATAAGGCTGACAATGAAAGACTCCGAAACACCGTACTTACATGTAACAGCCCATAATTACGGCGTCCCACAGATTGGCTTGTGGTCAGTAATAAGATAGACGTAACATTACAAAATGCTCTATTACTGTGATGTAACTTCACCTGCCACACTGACTTATTAACCTAAAACATCCGCTATCTGGTTCCGCTAATAATTTGAGTCGTAAAAAACTTTTTGTAAAAACAAAAAACTCCAGTGGTAAAAGGTGTTAACGTAAGCTGACAGCAGCTCTGATTTTTGCTGATAAGTTAGTTTGGAGATCTGTTGACGTTGCAAATTAAATAAAATTCGTTCTGTTTCTAATCCCAACAGGCGGAACTGAACTGATTCAAAAAATGTTAGTGTGATTTTACATAAATTTTAATTATTTATTTCAGGGTCTTGTTAAACAATTTACCTATTTTGAAATAAACCTTTCGTAAGTACTAGACATTATTAACTTTATTCTGAACATACTTACCTGATTTTTTGTCTGAAGAATCCGACTAGGTTTTGCCCTGAATCGTAGAGCTTAATTATGGTGAGCAGAGACGAAGTTTGCGTCGCCAGTTGGTCACCTCTGACAGATATACCAGATATCTTTTTTATTTGGAATCTTGAAAACCTATTTTTTTTGTTTTACCTAGCCATAATAATTGTTTCCCACTATTGTACAAAGGCTTGCACTTCAACTGATCCTTGACCTGAATTGATTTTTAGGATATTAATGGGCTAATCGAATCATAAAATGACTCAATAAGGCCAGGGAGAGTTTTGCGATATCTATCATTTGATACTGGTTTTATCGTTTGGCGTTTATGAGATTTTAGATAAATATGTTTTGACTCTGAGCACCTTATAAGAATACGTTTAATTAAGAAGCTATACGGTGCTGACTAGCGCCACCGTGAAAAAATCGTATCTTGTTTCATAACACATTTGAGCAAACAGTGATACGAGTATGAACGCATAATTACATACATGCACACGCGCGACAAACTGAACTCTCATTTGCTTTTGCAGTCGGGTAAAACCAAATGCGGTAGCGGTAATTATGATTTTACACGCTGGAGGAGAAATAAAACAGGTGTAATGGTATATTTTTATGCAAATGTTTGTGCGTATTTAACTTCAAAAGAGTGATTATAATAATTATTGGTTTCCTGAAGATTTTGCTTTCTAATAAGACGTATGCGATTGATAATATTTGGTAGGCAACTATCTAATTAAAATAAAAGTCTTTCACTAAAGGCATTTAAAATGGCCTTTAAGGCTGCTGTACACGGGTAGAGTAAACGGTAGAGTAGAGCGGTAAAGTACCAACTGTCCTACTAACTCTACCAATGTAATCAGCATTGGTATATAGGATTAGTAGGATAGTTAGTACTCTACCACTCTACTCTACCGCTCTACTCTACCGTCTACTCTACTCGTGTACAGCAGCCTTAAAGGCCATTTTAAATGTTACGCAGCTAATACGTTTTGTACTCTTAGGCCGACTTGCACTACCGACTAAAATCCATTTAACCCTTAATTAAATAGAATTTTGACAGATGTATGGCGGACAGATATAGAACACTTAAGTGCACATGAAAACCGGGCAAGTGCGAGTCGGACTCGCGCAAAAAGGGTTCCGTACCATTATAAATTAGGAAAAAAATTACGATTATTGTTAGAGGGTAAATTAGTAATTTATTTTAATTTCATTTAATTATTTATCTAAAGTAAATGAGTGAATTATATTCTGTGAATATTTTAAGCGTCTACCTCTTGCCGATGTCAATATCGAGCAAAACAATCACGTTTACTTTAATATAAATACTATACCTGTTATACCTACCTGTAATACCTGTAATGCCTCTGTAATTTCCTTTTTTATGTACAATAAAGTGTTCTCTATCTATCTATCTATCCATAATGCTTAAGGGAGGCTCCTTAAATATTTGTTTTATTTTAATTTAATCATTTAGTTTTAAAAATAATATATATATAAAATATATTCTGTAAAATTTCAAGCGCCATTTGTGAAAATTACAACTTTCTTACTCTCACGGTTAGGACAGCGGAGTCTCAGAAATAGGGTCCGTTTTACCCTTTGGGTACGGAACCCTAAGAAGGAAATTGCACAGGTAATTCTTAGACTAAGAAAACAAATATGACAAATATTACAATTAGGTATTGTTAAGGTTGGTGCCGGCTGCCGTCGATAGATGGCAGTCGCTAAGCCAAGTCAGAGGCCTTAGGGCGGCTTGAAAAACTTCTGACAGTAAGACCAGCCACTAGTCTTACAAGCCTCCACTAATCCGGACTTGGCCTCCTCCGTGGTGGAGTATGGCCCGAGTAGAGACCCGTGCCCCTCAGTGGGGACATAATGGGTTGATGATGATGATGATTACAATTAGGTATTTGGGCGAGAAAAGGTCAATTTACTCACTTGATTCTACAAATTCTAACCTTGTTTACCACTAAATCAACAGCTATTGTATTTGCTTACACTAATCGCAGACGTAACCTAAGAAAATTGTTATCGAATGATATATGATTGCATCGATCAACCATAACCACCGTTCTAACTTCACTCTTAGAGGGTAAAACAGTAGAACGTATCTCGAACAAAATAAAGTTGGCATGTACAAGCTATTTGCAGTTTCAAAGAGTAATTGCTTTCGAATTGTTCTCTGCTATGAATGCGTAAAATGACGCGTCAAGATTTAATTTATTGAGTAGAGATTAACAAGGCTGGTGTCAAATGCTGAGTCAATCAATCAAACATCAGCCATATTCATCCAATCGCTCGTAGCCCCGTCTGCCTGAGTGATCTTAAAAGATCACAAAGTTTAAGCAACATGGGGCGCGTTCAGTGCATGGATGGGTGACTGTCTATGACCAACGCTAGTGGCTTTATTCCGAGCGCTTTCGTGCTTTGCAAGGCACGTTAAGCAGTGGTGCCGGCTGCCGTCGATAGATGGCAGTCGTTAAGCCAAGTCAGAGGCTTTAGGGTGGCTTGAAAACTTCTGACAGTCAGACCAGCCACTAGTCTTACAAGCCTTCACCAATCCAATTTTATTTTTAGGGAAATATAAAAAAAATGCACTTGGCTGCGGGCCGTGCCCAAACATACCTAACTTATGAGAGAAAAATAATAAAAATAACTTCCACGCAACACCCGTACCGCTCCAAAACTAGGACACCCTGTATCATGGTAACCAGGCAAGGACGTCACAAACACGTAAATAAGTTTTAATACATTACATCAGAAATCAGAAAAGTTTTTCAACGTAAAAATACATTCTGTTAGTTGAACGTCAGCGCTGCATTGGGGCCGAACGTAATGGAGAAAAAGGCACCGAAAAAAAACTCCACTCTGATCATCTGTTCTCAGATCACCTTAAAACTAATACAAATGTGGTATAAATGTCAATCTACCTAAGAAGCTCAAGACCCATGATTTGCACTCAATACTTACACATTATTATTTAATACATTACTTATCAGTTTATTGACATTTGTTTACGTTAAAAAAAATAGACGAACATGAATAATCAAGAACACAATTAATTTTATAACAGATAAATAATAGTGTCAGGGACATACACTTATTTTTTATTGTTTGGCTAGAAAAATAGCAGATTGTTATTACAAGATGTATTATCATTTACCCATCTCATTACTATTTATAATCTGTGTCTTTATTTTTATTAATATTTAAAAGTGTTACCTTAAAACTTCTTCATTCATCGTCAACCCATTAAGTCCCCACCGAGAGGCACGCGTGTGTCTTCCCTGACGAAGGTATAGGCCTTACTCTGTTCTATGACTAACGCTAGTGGCATTTTTCCGAGAGGTTCCGTGCTTCGCAAGGCATGTTAAGAGTTGGTGCCGGCTGCGCCGTCGATAAATGGCAGTCGCAGAGGCCTTAGGGCAGCTTGAAAGCTTCTATGACAGTAAGACCAGCCACTAGTCTTACAAGCCTCCACCAATCCGGACTAGGTCCCCGTTGTAGAGTAAGGCCTATACCTTCCTCAGGGGAGAGAACTGTGCCCCTCGGTGGGGACATAATGGGTTAATGATGATGATTATTTTACATCGAACCCTGAGTTTTCAATTTTATTTCGCAAAGCGGTAAAATATGCACTGTTTACAATTTACATTGTAGAGATCATTCGCCAACATCCGTAACATTCGTTAAAGTTTTCCAGAGGCGCAAAATACTTACATGCTGAATTTTTTTCAAACTTCCAAATTTTGGGTTTTAGTTTGATTGGATAAAAGCTTGCTTGTATAATTAATTATACAATATCAAACCGAAACTCTAGTAAACTACGACACCGTGTGCGCTCTTCGCTATTTTTCAATAATTTTCATCCAACACTCTGTAACGAATAAGGAAATTACCTATTGAAAAGATTCTATTTTTAGCAAAAAACAGTTTCTTGTTTTACTTTTTACACTTTATAGTACTAATAGCTGACCCCGCAAACGTATTTTTACCATATTCATTAGTCTACGAGACCAGAGAGCCGTTGCGTACGTCGGCCAAAGAATAAGCCTGGATAACCAAGGATAAGAAAGGATAAGATCCAAAGAGGCAATGGGCTGGTTGCCGCGGATCAATTGAAATAAATGTCTTATTTTTTATTTCTATAAGGCCCTGTTTCACAATGTTCAAATAAAGTTCCAGTTCCGCAACCAGGGCTGCCGTTTGTTCTTTTAAATATTTTTTCCTCTATTGCGTGTGTTCATTTATGACTTCAAATTTAGAACAAACAGCAGCCTTGGTTGCGGATAGCTTATCCGGAACTTTATCTGAAGATTGTGAAACAGACCCTAAGCCTGTTTATTTAGTGACAAAATGCCGCCTTCGAGCTACTTTGTAACATCTCCATTGATGAAGAAATTCAAAGCGTAGTGAAGTAGACACCTAATTGATTAGCGAGCCCTCCCGCAGATTATTCACCCCGCGGGTCACCACTTCGCTTTCACTCGCGTCACGAGCCTCTTCGTTTGTTTTCTCTCCCGTTGACGAGCTTATTATTTCATTTTCTTCGTTCATTGGATTATAATAGTGTTGATTGCACTCAGGGGTCTTGAGCTTCTTAGTTAGATATCTATTCGTACCTATTCATGACGACGTTTTACCGTATTATCGGTTTGTTTTTTTTTGTTTTTTTTTAAACTACGCTATGTTACATGTTTCTTATTATATAGCCGCTCTCGGAAACCTGTTCTCGTTTATCTGTTAGCGGCGGTCGTTCTTAGTTTTTAATTTAATGCTCCATTATTGCATAAAAATCCCTTTACCCTTGCACCTTTATTTCTTACAGCTGAGTTTATCATCATCATCATCAGCCTACGGTTGTCCACTGCTGGACATAGGCCTCTCCCATTGCACGCCACTGAGCACGGTCCTCGGCTATTTATTCGGATCGGATTATAATCCCGAAAATATCATTTGTTTAGTTAACTCATCATAAAACAACTCATCCGAAAAGTTACGCAACTAAAGAATCCGGATCTCTTCTACAAAGAGAACCATTGAGTCAAAGGCAAAGTCGTTCGACTATGCATCAGACAATAAATACTTGTAGCTTGCGTGTACCGATCAAATATTTAACTTATCACTGAAATTGTGTTCCATCTCGATGCCTCTGACAGACGAACAACAAGCCAATTTAGATTGATACCAGCGATATCGTAAGCCACGCAGGTACCACGCCGTTTTAGGCGAAGCTTTACTAAAAATTAAGCTGCTCAAATCGAATTGCGATGATGAGGTACGTAAATACTTTTGAAGATCACCTTGGACCGAGTCACTCGAAATCGAAAAAACTTCAGAAATCGACTCTTGACAGCTTATCGATCTCGACACTGTCCAAACAAAAAAAAATATTATATGTAATAATGAAGTTATTTTTAAAATTCGGTGCAGTGCTTTTGAGTTACAACATAATGGGAGCAATGCAACAGATAATCTTAATTTAGTTGAAGATGGGGAAGATGATTGTTCCAGATATGGACGATGAACTTCAGAAGCGGTATTGGTTTTTTCGATTGATTAACTGCTCTATTAGATTGATCTGATGATAACAAAAAGATTCCGATGAATGTGATCAATCAGACCTACTTGTTTAAATTTATCTAGAGTTGAATTTAGGTTATTGCAATATCTAGAATTAAGCTCGAAGCATTTCCTGGAGTTCTTCTAGTAAAATAAAAACTAAACGAAAGCCTCACTAACTAAACTTACCCAAATTGGGTCTTGTAAACAAAAACCAAAGTCACCGCACACCAATAACCGAGATTGCATAATGACAGCGTCATGACTGACTCCAATTTCATCTAAACAATACCTCACAAAAAAAAACAAAAACATCAATCAAAACAACCAGGTCCAATAGAGGCCATGATGTAACAAGAAAATTGCTATGCCTTACGTAAATCGGAACCTTTGATTAAGGCTGCCACAGCACCACGGGCTCAGTGAAAGTAATGTCATTAGTAAGTCTATGGAAGCTGGAAGCTATGATGAGGTCGTTGACTGCAACTGCAACCACAAGTGTATTATACCATCGCAGCACGGCCTAAGAAGCAGCAAAAGGCACGATCAATAAACAGCAACTGGAGAAAATTAAGAAAGGAAATAAAGAAAGGAACATTCAACTGTTGCACTATGGTGCATCCGTCAGTCACAATTAATTATATATTGATCACAATGATCAGGTTCTGGTACATTGCTTAGCACTAATTTGCACTTAATTGTAACACTTAGTTAAGGGAAGACACTTGCTCTTAACGCACAGGTTATCCCAGTTCGAGAGCAAGGGCTTCATAATTTACTGTGGTAAATTGAATTTCTCAATAAAGATATTTCTATTTCTATTTCTATTTGCGTGAAATTTACGCGCTTTTTTCAATTTCAAATCAAAGCAGTCGAGCCTTTCAACGCCAGGGTGAAAATACTAAGAGTCGATGCGGTCACCGGTGACCTATGTGACGTTGAATGTGTTAAACTTAAAAAATATAATAATAATCTTTATTGACACAAACATTGTACAAAAATAAATTTTACATCTTGTTACAATACACTATGTCATTAAATTAAGAGCTACGGACATTTCTGATTCGTGCTTCTGATACCTGTGCTAGGAAAAATCCTGTATTACAGTTATCAGTGACCTCCAAATTTATATGTGAGCGACTTATATATGTTTGCTGAATGTCAATGTATTATGTTGGCCGCTACAAATTCGGCCCATATTTCTGCCCTCGTAAGGAAGAACGCAGTAATCGTAAAAACGCAGTTTTGAGTAAATAGATATTTATTTCTTAGGATTAGGAGGATTTCATACATTACTGCATATTTTCTTACTGAAATTTCAAGTTTCTAGTAGACCACCAGGGAGCCCAATTTTGCATCCAAAGTAAAAACGCAGTAATGGCTATTACTGCTTTCTTCCTTACGAGGGCAGATTTGTAGTGGAGAAAAAGTCAGCGGGAAAATAATCTTATTTAAAATAACATAAACGTAATTTATAAGAGATTTCTTCTAGCAAGCCTTGAGAGTCTGAGAAGCTGTAAAAAAACGGGTCTATAAACGTGTACAAAATAAACTACTTAATAAGCTGCTACTTAATAAAATGCTTAATAAGCTGTTCCGAAAAAAAAAAACCAAATACTTTTATTTGTTAAATTAATTTAATCTAATGTTCTTTAACTTTATACATCAGCCTAAGTATAATATGATAATATTTCATGATCAACATCGATAATGAGAGTCGATGTCAATCATGCAATCATGATAAGAATCAAAATATTAAATATGTTCTTATGAAAGTAGGAAAAACATTACTTGGTTAATTTTGGGATGCGAGTCTTCTAGCGGACTTGACCATCTGTTTCTTTTTTTAGGAAGAAGATTCATCTGGATGCATTCTAGGACTGCTGCTTTTCTCTCTACAATATTACGTGACATGCAAAAAATAAGTACCAATACGATTTGGATTTGTTACTGATACACATAATTATCTGTAACATTAAAGGGCTGTTTCACAATCTGCAAATAAAGTTCCATATAAGCTATCCGCAACCAGGGCTGCAGTTTGTTCTAAATTTGAAGCCATAAACGAACACACGCAATATAGTAAAATTTATTTAAATTTAGAATAAGCGGCAGCCATGGTTGCGGATAGCTTATCTGGAACTTTATTTGAACATTGTGAAACAGGGTCTTAATATGATACTTACTCCATTGACTCAGCGACACGACGTAGCGTTTGACCTCCAACACAAGAAATCGCTAGTTCTCTTGTATTTTTTTGTGACGATCTACAATGACGCCTGTAAAAAATATAATGCACGTTTTGACAGAAGAACCCATAAAATATAAACAACCTCATTTTGAATGATAAACTCTGATTCACACATTCTGACTCAGTCAATAAAATAAAAACTCTACACTAAACAGCAGCTCAAATCAATCACGATAATGATTACGTATAAACTGCCGATGTTACGCGTTTAATGAAACAACAACAATTACTGCCGCAATACAGTCATTGAAATAATTACAATGTTATCCGTATGTAGCTGTCAATAAAGAGGCAAATAAAAGAAGCGTCGTAACTTATAACCAATCACTAACATAGGCTTGCGTAATGCTCTCGTTACTCCGATAGCGGTTGATTGTGAAAATCGATAAATTATTCATAAGTGCACACTTGGTGTCACACTCCCAAAAGTAACACTCGACCACGGCAACTTTGGAGTTATGGTGAACTTATTTTGAAAAAAAAAACTCTTAGTAATAAGCTTTTAGTAATAAGGCCGCCAATTGTACCATGAACCTTTGTAAATATTTTGTGTTCTTATTGTTTTTTTTTTTCTAGTGTGCAATAAAGAATATTATATTCTATTCTAAAAAGAAAATATGAAAGAAAAATATAATAGTTTCACCGGGCATACAAAGGAAGGGTAGAAAGCACCTGACCTCATTTTAGAGCACTTTTTATTATTTTTTACACTGAAACATGCAGAATCATAATAACCTCGGTTTGCTATGATGGACCCACCAAATTGAGCTCTTTGAAGGCTTTTTCAAGAATAAAATAGAACTTAACACAGGTCCGCACTTACATCGTCATTAGGAAAGACTGCTACTACTTTGTCAAGTGAGTACCAACGAAAAAGACGATAGATATTATAAGATTAATTTGTCTTTTAAAATTTTATACAAAAACAAATTAAAATTATGACCATAATACAGTTAGGTTAGACGGCCTGGTAAAGGTAGCAAGAACTCGCTGGATGCGGCAGCACTACACCGGAAAACTTGGAAAATCATGAGGGATACCTACATAGGTATCCAGGCAGGACATCCTGCAGTGGGCTTCAAATGGCTGATGATAATGACTACTGTTTAACAAAATTTTATCTGTTTGCTACGTTACGAAAAAAAAATCTTAAAAATAAATATATCGACGCCTTACTGCTAAAACCGACTATCTGCAAGAAATGTTGTTTCGACAAAACTCGCTTTAAGTTTTGGATGTCGTTAACTATATTAAAACTTGTAATTGTGCATGCTTAGTTTGTGTTTTTTTTTACGTTATTTCGACCATTATTTAGATCGTGAAGTGTAGATTCTGATGGTTTACATAACTCAGTTTTGACAAAAAGGGCACTTTGTTGGTTTTGGCAGTAAAGCGTCGATATTTCAACTTCAAAAATAAAAAAAACACTAGGATTTGGGTGGACACTGGCATTATCTATTTAGGAAAAAAAACGAAGTAAAAAGTGTAAGTGCAATAAAAAAATAAATAAAAGAAAAGAAGAAGGGTGACAAAATAATGTCACTTGCAAAGCCTGCAATAGATAAGATAGTTTTCAAACAAAGCTGCTATTCAAAGCCTTAGCGGTCACACTAGATAAATAGCTCGGAAGAAAGTGAAAACTGTAGTATGCCTGGCGACTCGTGTTTAGGTTTGCATTACACCGAGGTACTGTTACAAGGCTGTTGCATCATGCCGGATGATGGAAATAAAAGCGCTCGCTTTGCACGGACCACTTCCGAGTTTGTCCAAGATACATAAATAAATAATTGTTTGAACTCAGCGAAATTTGTTTGCAAATAAAGTTAAGTCCTTTAATGTCATTGTATTTTTTTATATTTATTAGGGACAACAAGCAGAGGTACAATGTATTTTGGAATTGTACTTTAGCGATAATTCTTTACAGTAACTGGCTGGCACAGCCGTCTTGTATGAATTTAAATATTTTGAAAGAGAATCGCTACGTTTTTGTTAGAAATGTCAGTCGAGGGTAGTGTAGCTAGTGTAGGCTCTCTCGATAAAAAGATAATAAAAGTTAAGATTTGCCTAAAAGCAATTTTTTAATACAAGTAATTCGTTACAGTACATAAGCTTTTTGGAAATAAAATGATTTGATTTGATTTGAAATATTGCTTTGTACACTGACTTCAGGGCTAGATTCTGCTAATGCATTATAGTACAATGACAGTGGAATGAACGCGTCGATATCATTTCATTGCCGGTTCAAGTCAACGCGCGTAAGTGTATTGATAATTTTAGGTGTCAGTGGAATTAAAAACCTTGTTACGTGACCTGACCATGTAACTGTTATTGAACTTTAATGCGGTAAAAGAATCGAGGCCGGTAAATGAGACGACAATATTTTAAAGGTGGCAGTAGCGAACTCGAAACACAAAGGCGTCAACCCTGTCGCACCTACACCGATCGAGCGAGCGTAGGTAGTTAATCCAGCGGACGGCCACCATTGCCTACTGGGTGTTCATTGTACTGTGCTAAAAGCCTAAGCATACTGCGTATTGTATACGCGCAGACGACGCGCGTATCAGAAAGCGCTTTCGGCGCCGTAGATACAGATTGTTACGTTTGTATTTATTGAAACGCACGTTTAACGCGATACAAATGCACGTATACGCGCGTTTGAATCGATACAAGCGTGCGTACAAAGGGGTGGAGGAAGGGGAAGAGGGGCGCACGCTAAATGGGTATATCCAATAGATTCGCTTATTTTTACGTTTTTTTTAACGCAGTAAGCAATGTAGTCTCAACCGATGCCATTGAATAACTAAAGAGGAGTCTCTGATCAAAACGCAAAGTTACGAGGGATCACAGCGCGTTTGTATCACTTTATCTGCGCGTATACGCGCAGTAGAGGCGCGTTTCACGATCTACCTGTGTGCTTACGTTCCAAAGTTGCGTTCGAATCTTGTTTGAAGCGCGTATACGCGAGTCATCTGCGCGTCAACTGCGCGTTTAAAATACGTAGTGTGCTTAGGCTCTAAGGTGTTCTATTTATCAGTACTTTTAATTGACAACACACGCAAAGACTGGGCGGAGCTGCGGTCGACAATTCATGAGCTGTCAATTCGATAATCGTTGTATTCAATGCATTAAACACTTGCAGTGACATGCAACTTGCGTGTCTTCAATTGGCTATCAATTAACCACATTAAAATAAGCGGAAGAGGTGATGAGGTTCCGAAGACCATGTTCTAGTTGTAGTTCCTTTCTATGTAGCTAAAAGATAGCTTTTAGCTACGCCTAAATCCCGGAGAGGAAGGCATCTCTGCCAGGGATGAGACTTGATTGTCGCTTCTTCAACGGTCATTAGTCGTTGATGCACGCACGCCGGTACGGGTACTTTTTATCTTGCCCTTTGCTAACACATCCCCTATTTGGTCGAAGTAAGTCCGCCTGGGGCATCCCTTACCGGCCCTTCCACTCACATTTGGTCGATGTATTGGTTTCATGAGTCTCTTCCTTTCTCCATCTCCAAAATGTCCAAACCAACTCAACATACCCATTCTCAATACTACTAAATTATCTTCTACATTCAAGGAAATTTTGTAATGTTTTTTTATATTTTTTTTACATAGCCTCCTTTGTGTCCCACTTCTGGGCAATGCCTTCCCCTCCTTTCTTCCAACTCTCTCTGCCTCCAGCCACCTTCCACCATCCCGGCAAGAATGCATTTAGGTCGTCCCGCCATCTTCGCCTTGGTCTGCCGTGACGTCAGCATAATGTTGCATGACTTATCACTTCAAAAATTATTCTCATATTGAATCGCTCGTAGCCCCGGCTGCCTGAGTGATCTTAAACGATCACGAAGGTTAAGCAACATAGGGCGCGTTCAGTCCATGAATGGGTGACCGTCCATGACTAACACTAGTGGCATTTTTCCGAGCGGTTCCATGCTTCGCAAGGCACGTTAAGCAGTTGGTGCCGGCTGCCGTCGATAGATGGCAGTCGTTAAGCCAAGTCAGAGGCCTTGAAAACTTCTGACAGTAAGAGCAGCCACTAGTCTTACAAGCCTCCACCAATCCTGACTAGGCCCCCGTGGTGGAGTATGGCCTTTACCTTCCTCAGGGATGAGACCTGTGCCCCTCGGTGGGGATATAATGGGTTGATGATGATAATATATAATGTTTAAGTTTCTTCTTCTTCGGTCTTTTAACTCCTAGGGGAACATAGGGCCTTAACCACAGATTTCCACTTCTGACGTTCTGCCGATTGACTGCATTGATTGAGTTTACATCCCGAAAATACTTTTTCATCTATTTGAGGTTGCGTTTCTCTTGCTTTCAGAATGCGGAGTTCCACTGCGCAGACACACCCGCCAGCCCCGAGACCGCGCGCCTGGCCAGCTGCGCATCATCAAGGGACGGGAATCCAAACGAGGAGCTTGGCCTTGGCAGGTGAGACCTTCTTCTTGAGGAAGAGACTTTCCTTCCATCAGCTTAGGAATTTTCCTCGTTCCTCCTCTCTTAGGGAGATGGTCATTCACATCAAATTTCTATTAGATTTAAAGTGTTTTGAGATGGTCAGTGGTTAAGCCAAGTCAAAAACCTTAGGGCGGCTTGAAAACGTCTGACTGTAGACCAGCCACTAGTTTTACAAGCCTCCACCGGACCGGACTTGGCCCCCGTGGTGGAGTATGGCCTATACCTTCCTCAGGGAAGAGACCCGTGCCCCTTGGTGGGTACA
This sequence comes from Yponomeuta plumbellus, assembly GCA_947310845.1. Lineage (NCBI taxonomy): Eukaryota > Metazoa > Arthropoda > Insecta > Lepidoptera > Yponomeutidae > Yponomeuta > Yponomeuta plumbellus. The sequence continues at coordinate 22,047,940 of OX371200.1, forward strand.
TAATGGGTTGATGAGATGGTCAGAATGGAGTTTTTTTGCTGCCTTTTTCTCTGCTACGCGGCTAAAATATTTAGCATTATTTGTACAGTGTCATTCAACAAACAGAATATAAATTATTTTATTGAAATAAATTTATAAATTCACTACATGCGGTACATACCGCCAAAAATAAAAAAGCCAAAAAGGATACCCGATGTACCCGAAACCAAAGTGCGTGCATGCAACGACTAATGAATGTCGATGAAGCGAAAGTGGTCTGTCAGGATCGTGGCAAGTGGCAGTCCCTGATCTCTGCCTACAATTTACATACTGGCACATACATTGCTTCTGGCCCCATACTAGGATACCCTGTGTCGTGGGAACTAGAAACAGCGTCATCACAAACATAATACTCTTTTTTGTCTTTCTTTCTTAGGGACAACAAACAGAAGTGCAATGTATCTTGAACAGACAACTTAAACGTTAAATAAATTGTATACTTAACTGTACATCAGTTCCGTGTTCCATCATCATCATCATCAACCCATTATGTCCCCACTGAGGGGCACGGCTCTCTTCCCTGAGGAAGGTATAGGCCATACTCCACCACGGGGGCCTAGTCCGGATTGGTGGAGGCTTACAAGCCTATTGGTTAGTCTTACCGTCAGAAGTTCTCAAGCCGCCCTAAGGCCTCAGACTTGGCTTAAAGACTGCCACCTATTGACAGCAGCCGGCAATAACTGCTTAACGTGCCTTGCGAAGCTCGGAACCATAATGTTTTTATTAAACTAAAGAAATAAAACAAAAGCTACACTCCGAGACTAAGGAATGTTTATTAAATAACAATCCATGTAAAGAAGACAATATGTAATGTTTATCTTTATCTTCTATCTTCTATAATATAAAAGGAAAAGTTGACTGACTGACATATCAACGCAGGGCCTAAACTATAAGAGTTAGAAACTTGAAATTTTGCACAGAGGTTTCTTTGGTAACGTAGGGTAGCATTAAGAAAGGATTTTCGAAAATTCATCCCCTAAGGGGGTAAAATGGGGGTTCAAAGTTAGTATGAAACTTTGCCGTTTTTGAAGTTATTCAAATGAAATTTGGTACGAAGGTTCTTCATTTAAAATTATGAAACATGTGTAAAATATTTTTTTTTAAATCATTCCTTAAGGGGGAAAAAGGGGGGTGCAAACTTAGTATGAAACTTTGCCGTTTTTGAAGTTATTCGAATGATAGTCAATATAAAGGTCTTTCATTAAAAGTTATGAAAAACATGTAAAATAGTTATTCGAAAATCTTCCCTAAAGGGGGTAAAAAGGAGGTGCAAAGTTAGTATGAAACTTTGCCGTTTTTGAAGTTATTCGAATGAAATTTAGAAGAAAAATTCTTCATTGAAAGTCATGAAAGACATCTAAAGTAGTTTTTTTTAAATCATCCCTTAAGCGGGCAAGAGGGCGTTGCGAAGTTAGTATGAAAGCTCTTTCGTATGCACTAAAAGTATCCCTATCTTATTTGCAAACTCTTTACTCAGCTAAAGCCCACGCGGACGTAGTCGCGGGCAACAGCTAGTCCTTAATCATATGAAAAGCCAGTGCCCTAAATGACTCAGGACTAAGTGTAAATACAATCTAAAGATATCTCCACTCGTATGTTTCCAGGTGTCACTCCAACTACTGCATCCGAACTACGGTCTCATTGGTCACTGGTGCGGGGGCGTGCTCATACATCCCTACTGGCTACTCACAACTGCGCACTGCGTCCATAAGTAATACCTATTCCTTAACATCATCAGCTTCCTAGCCCCGACCGCCTGGGTGATCTTAAACGATCACGAAGGTTAAGCAACATAGGGCGCGTTCAGTGCATGGATGGGTGACGGTTCTATGACTAACGCTAGTGGCATTTTTCCGTGCTTCTCAAGGCACGTCAAGCAGTTGGTACCAAGTCGTAAAGCCAAGTCAAAGGCCTTAGGGCGGCTTGAAAACTTCTGACAGGAGGACCAGCCACTAGTCTTACGAGCCTCCACCAATCCGGACTAGGCCCCCGTGGTGGAGTATGGCCTATACCTTCCTCAGGGAAGAGACCTGTGCCCCTCGGTGGGGACATAATGAGTTGATCATTATCAGCTTCTTTGGGAATACTTGATGTAAGCCTGAGAGCCTGTTGAGAATTTCGCTAATTAACTACTGTGGTTCTGTCCCGTCCAATTTTTCAGAAAAGGGAGTGACAGAACTTAACTTCTCAGCAAATTATACAAAAAGTCTTTGCTGTTCCAGCGGCCCACGCTTTTACAATTAAATGTTATAATCAAAAGCACATAGTTCACAATTCAGCCCAGAAATAGAGACAACTTGAACGATCCATAATTTAATTTTGGTTTTTACGTGCAAAGCGTGTTTTTCTAGTTTTTTTTAATTATTAATTAGATAGCCTCTTTTATGTCCCACTGCAGAGGCCTCCGCTCCTGTTTTCCATCTCTCTCTGTCTCCAGCTGCCTCGCACCATTGCGGCAAGAATACATTTAGGTCATCCCGCCATCTTCACTTTGGTCTGCCGTGGCGTCGGTGTCCATTTATTTATTAATTACAAATTATTCTTTACTTACATTTCCAAACTTCAGTGAGCTCTTCAACCTGCCTGTACCAGCCCTGTGGACAGCGGTATTGGGCGAATGGGACAGAGCTGAGCAGCGTGGCGCCTATGTGCCCATTGAGAGAATCGTTCTGCACCACCGGTTCCATCATTACCAGCATGATATCGGTAAGAGAATTTACTACAAGGTACTATGAATATATTCATCCTGTTTCATTTTTCCCGCATTACAATATATGTTTGATGGAGTAAGCACGATAATAGGAAATTCACTTGCGATATGCCCCCCAATACTTATTTTTATTCCCCATTATGTGTTTATTTTAAATCTGTTTATATTAATTGTTTTTTAAAGTATTTAAGTAGTTTTTAGTACCATCTTTGTGCAAATGTGTATTATGGCAGCTACTGTTGTTTTATTCCATAATTTATTTAATTTAACTTTTCACGCTTCCGTATGCCACTTATTCTCATCCGATTACTACGGTTGACTGGTAGAAAATCTTGTAGTATTAAGTCCGCCATATTGCCACTGTATTGTTAGATACTTATGCGCAATAAACGTATCAATAATTTATCCAGGTACAAGAATCATGCAAAACATTTTTGGCTTATTCATTAATTTATTATTTTACTCTTGGTTTCTTGTAAACTAACATTCTATGGCCTAAAGCTGTCGGTTTTTTGTATGTCCATTTTGCTTACTGACAGTAGTTTGATATGAGGTAGGTAGATTAATTTATTATAGATTATAGATTTTTTATTGACAGCGAGAGATGAGAACATAAAAGCTTTTCTGAAAAAAACTTACACATAAACATAGAAACGTCTTGTACTAATAAACGACCCATCCAATCTCTCCAGCATCGTGAAATATTTGTATTTGACGAATACAAATAAGTAGTCAATACTAATATTTCTAGCGTTTTTTTGTAAAATAAGGATTCAATCTGATTGATCTAAGCTGTCTAGCTGAATGTATGAACGCACACCTTAATATAACATTCTCTTCTCAAATTGCAGCCCTGATGAAGATGACCAAGCCAGCGGACGTAAGCCCAGGCAGCAGAATCCGGACAATCTGCTTGCCACCCTACGAGCCTCCTTTGAACAACTTCAATACAGAGAAGACCTCATCATTCTACATGCGACTGGAACCAAACCCTGAACCCGCCAAGAAGAAGTCCGCCAAACCACCTAAGCCAAACCCCGACAGTGCAGTCAAATACCTTGAAAAGTTGAACAATTTGACCAAAAGCGTCTTCTCCGGTTTCCTAAACAAAAAGAACAAAAACATGCGATACAACGTTCGCATAGCCAGTGACCAGAAACCGAGTGACCGAAAAACTGACGATGACGTAGTCAGCACAAGTGATAATAAGAAAAGTGATATAGTGTATGACAGTGCAACTTTGGACAGTGTTGTGAAGTTAATAAAGAAGAAGAATCGCAAGACGATGAATGCGCGGAGTGATAAGAAACTTGCGTTTGGGGAAGAAATTGATCCTTTTATTGAGGAGAACAATGGGCTAGACTTTAAGGAAGAGTGTTATGCTACAGGGTGGGGTAGGGAACAGACTAATGGGAATCTAACGGATGTCCTCCTCGAAGCAGATGTGCCAGTATTACCTTTACAAGTATGCCGAGAAAGATACTCGCTGACGCTGCCTTTAAATGACGGGCATTTGTGTGCGGGGAGCACAGACGGCAGCACTGGTGCATGTGTGGTAAGTATCAAATAATATAGTACCTACATTTTAAAACACAATAACATTATAAGAGAAAGACGATTCGATGTCAGCAGTATAGGTAAGCTAATCCCAAGCACTGCTTTCTCCATCGCTAAACAGGCGACTTTGGGTCAATTTCATTGTAGTTCACACAAAATGTACTTACAAAATCAATGCACTTTCATGAATGAGGTTAGGTGAAGGATTGGAAGGCAGTTCCGTATACCCAACAAGTCGATAACATTACTAAAGCAATTGAAAAGTAATGGACAATATTACATTTACATTTAGGTACATGCACATTTAGATTCGCATACAGGCACATACATGCTTATAGCCCCACACTAGGTTACCCTGTGTCGTGGGTACGAGAAACAGCAACATCAGAAACATGTAAACATTCAAGACCTGGGGATTCTTTTTCATACCCAGCCTGGGCTCGAACCCGGGACCTCTCGCACGGTTGGCAGATGCGCTAACCGCCGCGCCACAGAGGTCATCGATTGGCAGATGGTAGAATTTTGGCGTGACAGGGTATATGCCGAACTCCAGTAGTGGATAGAAGAACATCATAAAATATAATGCTAATGTTACGTCGTGTCTCGCAGAAAGATAATGAAGCAATGTAGCAAAACGTTCATACTCACGATTAAGCCAACTCTAATCGGAGACTTTCTAATAGGAATTGATTTGTCGAGTAATTAATTGTAGCTTCCATTACGATTATCTTTGGTCAAACGATAAGGAAGAGCAATTATTAAAGATCACAGATAATGACGATGACAAGGCGATTCTGCGAGAAATGAAATTAGCTCCTTGGTTTTGCTAAAACCTTAAAATGATGGTTAAGTATAGGCATTAACTCAAATATTCATTTTGAAGCATTAACTCCCGCTCTATTTGCGAGGAGCTTGGAGCCAACAAAAGTTTCTTCCGTTCCTCTCTAAGCGGATCCAGCCTGGATAGTACCTACGTTGGCATGAGTCATTTTGTGGCGCTAAAACTTCAGAGTTTGTCATTTTTAATGTACTGGAAATTCGCAACAACTGGCGTTAAATTGTGTGATCGCGTTATCATGCCACTATTTATGGCTTGGATACTACGACATAATTCGATGAACATTACAAAGTCAATTTAACCTGTAGAATTTTGGTTGGCCGATCTTACTATAACAATGGTTTTTATTAGCTCTTTTCAATGTCATAACGCAACTGATTTAAGTAAAGTACATAAAGAAAAAGACTCTTAAGCAATTATACATCGATTTGAAAACAAAAATTATCATGAGCGTGTCAACTACGACTCGCAATCCTATGAAACTGGGCCCAGGTTGTTATGTTAGTTTCTGCGTTCCTCCTGAATCTCAACTTGGACTGATGTCAAGTAGAGATTGATCATGATCATCATCATCAGGCTATATTAGTCCACTGCTGGACATAGCCCTCCCCTAATGAGCGCCATAGCGCCCTGTCTTCAGCTTGCCGCATCCAGCATCTGCCTGCAGGAGGATGCGCAAGCAAAATTATTCATACGACATAGCATAAGAATAAGGATCGTATAAGGCACACGATCTGCCAGACAGGACTATTACCCTTTATAGTGGTACAGCACGACCACCGACTCTTCTCTATAGCGGCAACATTTTACAGGCGATGTAATGCAACAAACATAATGTTGCTACGTTGGCTTTCGCAGGGGATACACTTTCATTATTTTAAAATATGTATAAGGTAAGGTAGTTGTTAATTTGAATTAATTAATTGGTTATTTGAACACAAATAAATTAAATTTGTTTATAATATCAATTTTTAAATCATTGTGCCCTGACTCCTGAACGAGGCGGGGGCTTGTGTCTTAAGAGCCAGTGTGGTCCCAAAAGGTATGTTACAATGCTATTCTCAAGAAAATCATACATATAAAACAATAAACAAACATTATATCTGAATACCTATATCAAATTTTTTTGTTCACTTTCTTTGGAAAAAAAGTTTCAAATTTTTTTTTTATTTAATTTTTCCTTACTACTTAAACTTAAAGGACTTAAATTAAACTTAAACTTAAATTGACATTAAATCACATTATTATTAATTAGAAAGGAATCTTTAACATTTATCTTTTACTTTCGTAGTGTGCAATAAATAGTTTTAATCTAATCTAAGGCCCCCGTCCCCAGGGCGACAGCCGCGGCCCCCTCTAGCCGCCTATGCGCTTAAAGCTGCGCGAACTGTAATCCTGCCTCATATTTGCACATTTTTTTACACTCCTTCCCCCCAGTGACCGCCAATAGTACTATGAAACTTAGGGTCAGTTTCTGAGTTGAGAATTTCGCTAAGTAACTCGCGAAGTCAACACAACAGTCGCTTAAATGTTGTGTTGTCTCCTGAAATTTCTCAGAAAAAAAAGTGACAGAACTTTACTTTGAAGTGTTCACTTAGTGAAATCCTCAATTCAGAAACCTGCCCATAGGTATTTTAAAATTAATCTTTTACTTTCATAGTGTGCAGTAAAACGTTTTAATCTTATGTAAGCCCCCTCCCGTCCCCATCAAATTTTTTGACCCTCCTTTTCGCCAGTGACTGCCAATAGTAGACACTATTTACAACTTAGATATTTAAGATTTATCTTTTACTTTTATAGTGTGCAATAAAATCTTATCGTGCTTATCTAAGGCAGGGGGCCTTAGATAAGATTATTAGACCCTCCTTCTCGCCAGTGACCGCCAACTAGACACTATATAACTTAGATATTTAAGATTTATCTTTTACTTTTATAGTGTGCAATAAAATTTTATCTAAGGTCCCCTCCCGTCCCCAGGGCGACAGCGGCGGCCCCCTGCAGTGTCGCTCGGCCGCCGGCGCTCGCTGGGAGCTGCGCGGGCTCACATCCTTCGGTTCGGGCTGCGCCCGGCGCGGCGTTCCCGATGTCTACACCAACGTCGCTCACTACGTCTCGTGGATATACCAACATCTGTACGCGACTTAAAGCGAGGGTCGGTTGGGAATGGCCTTTTATTGGCCAAAGGAGTGTTGTTCTTCTGGTTTGATGGAAAGATTACAAGGGCGAGCTTAGTACTTAGCGTGATATTGATATCGTTTGCAATGTTGTGTGGGAATGTTCTTGTCATTGTGATAAACAATTTTTATGTGGTCTATATACGTCCAATTCTAGGGTGCAAGCCTTTTATCAGAGAAAGAATATGGGCTCAAATGCCACCGCAGATTGACGACTTCAAGCGCTGACGTATGTGAACAATACACTCGGGTTTCCTCACGATGTGACAAATAATATTTTTAATTATTTATGGTATGATTCATTGTGATTTTAGATACTTCAACGAACATGTTATGTAAACTTTTTATACTTTGTTATTTTTATAATAATTGTGCAATAAAGTGCAAAAGCGACAAAAGTCTTTGGTGCCTGGTTACAATAGCAATGGGGTCCTAGTTTAGGACCAGGGCCTCGATTCTGTTAGTGCATTATAGTTAGATGACCGATACATGGTGGGGTCACATGACGTGTTTTTTCATACCATTAACGCCTAGATTGCTTGATTAGAGTGCGCGCGTTCAAGTCTTGAAGCGGCAATGAAACTAAATCGCCATGTTCATGGAGTTGTCATTGTACTACAATGCATTAACAGAATCTAGGCCCAGCAGAAGTGATCGTGTTGTGTGGTATTTATTTATTTATTGTAAGGCAATAAAATTTAATCAAATGGCGTTTAGTGAGGGATCTTCTGACAATAAGACCAGCCATTAGTCTTTCAAGCCTCCACCAATCCGGACTAGGCCCCGTGGTGGAGTATGGCCTACACCTTCCTCAGGGAAGACACCCGTGCCCCTCGGTGGGGACATAATAGGTTGATGATGATGATGTAATATTTTGTAAAGAAGTATTGGAGTTTCAAGTATCCTGTGTAGAATTAATTAAAATTAAGTAATTTGTGTTACCTGTGCATCTTTATGCTTTAGAATAATTTATTGTGTTATAACTTATAACTTAGAAGATAATGATAATTTATGAGCGTTTGTTCTAAAAGTATTACCAGGCGTGTTGTAAATAATACTTCTAGTCTTCATAAGGAATGTAAATATTGTGTCCGCGCCCGTATTCTCGTGGTCCTACTGATTTGTCCTACTTGTAGGACCACGAGGGAGACCTATTTCTGTCTGTCCTACTTGTGCCTCAGTAGCTGTTGTCAATTATTTAAACCACCTGTATAATCAATGGTTCCGATTCGCATTGGTTTTTACATTAAAACTAAACATAAGAGGCATACAGAAAAAACAATATGTACCTATTACTGTAACTATTACTTACCAGCAGAATAAAAAAAACAATATTAGATGTAAATTCCATTTAAATTAAGTTGAATTTAATTATGTTAAGCTAGTAAACTCAAACCATCTGCAAATAAATCCCTCAGGTTTAAGCAGCTTGGTATTTTAGTAACCCACTCTGTAAAAATTTGTCATAAAAAAAAACTAATTTTGAATATATGTACAGGTGGTTTAAATAATTGACAACAGCTACTAAGCCACATAGTAGGACCAAGGTAATTCTCCTTGGTAGGACAGACAGAAATAGGTCTCCCTCGTTTTCCTACTAGTAGGACAAATCAGTAGGACCACGAGAAAACGGAGGATTGGACACGTTGTTTAGGATGCAAATGGGAAAGGAAGTCGATGAATGATGCAGCAGCTTTGCGATTACTTATTTTAAGATAGGAATACAAGACGACACCTGACATTAGACACTCAACTCAGAAATCGACTCTTTATGTGTGCCCACAGCCGCGACACTAATGCCCGGTTCCATACAATTTATTGACGGTTCGTAGGAATTTCGTAGGAATAGTAACCGATCGTAAGCAAAAACGAAGCGTTTTGTGGATATTGGAACCGGGCTTAAGTTGTCGATGTATTAGCCATGTCGCGCAGTGTCTGCCACGTGTTAACCACGTAGTGGTCTAATGAAAGTTAAAATGTCAAATGGAAGGGTTAAGGGCGCGCTCCTATTGGCTATCGTACTGACGCCACAGCACCATCTTCCATTTGATTGGACCAAAATGACGTGATCTTTTAATTTTTACATACACACTTGCAAGAACAACGTGTATCTTGGAAACCCTTACTTTACAGGAAAGCATTTTTAAGGTTTCAAAGTGATGGCCGAAAGAGATAGCGCTATGACGTGATGCCGTGTCTCTTTTGCTCATTATTCTAGTTTTTTCGGTGTAAATAAAATTGCGTTTTCACTCAAGAAAGAGCTCGTTGTGGCGTTTCAAAATGTCTCTGAATAAAAAAATGATTTTTCTTTTCGAAATACCATGCTGTTCTTGCAAGGGCGCGTATAGAATCGTTGACAATTGTGTAATGCATGTGTGGAGCTTGTTATCAAAAGCGTAAACATATGTATTAAATAAGTATAGTATCGATTTCCAGTATCTCTTATGGTTTCTTTATACTTAGGCACAGATGTTGTTGATGCTACTTTGTAAAACTTTTGATTTGCTTAAACGTTAATTTTATTCAAGTTACCTGTGATGAAAAATTAAACTTTATCGATATCTCGGTTAGTCGGAATATTTAATTTTTTATGTACGTTCCCTGGGTCTGAATTTTTTTTTTTATTAGCAAGGGTCTGACAAAAAACACAGTAATGAAATTCGTACAAAAATTTATTGTTGTCGCAATTATTACTGTAGATATTACCCTCAGTCTCGGTAATAAATAATAAGATTATTTCTACAATAATAAAATGTATCCCCTAAATATCTCTTCGCAAATTGCGTACAATTAAATTTCATCCAAAATATTCAGGATTACATTATGCGTTGTGAGCATATGTACAGTCGAAAGCACATCTACCTTTACCTGCGCTATTATTGGGTTGTATTACAGGCGCTTTTGCAACAAACAATTTATTTCATCTGCTATGGACTGTACCTACTTTTATAAATTAACTTAGAATAAAGCTTAGGTTAATATCACATTTATATCTTAACTAATATTTTAAACAATTTGTATCATTATAAAGGCCAATAATTCTATGAAACAAAAGTGATAGATAACTGATGAACACTGACAATACGAGGACCAACCGGTATCTTGAGCTGTCAATCATTAAACCAATAGAAAAAGTAATTTTCTGTTGTACAGCAGTTCTAGTATTACGAGTCACGAGTTATGAACACTCGACGAAACTAGTGAGAGTATCTCTTATTATATTTACAATCGCGCACAAAACTTCAAAACGGACCCAAAAAATTACTTCTGCGTTCAAGGTTAGCGCTCATAGATCGTGACGTGTGGTGTATCACGTGGACTTGGCCTTTATCTGCGCTTGCTTAAGAGAACTCCCAACGATAAAAGCGAGATCTCTACGGTAAAGACAAAACGCATGTCATGTTAAGCCTGCTGTCTATTGAATGTACCTATTATGAGAACATGCAAAACATAAATTATTCATAATATGCACAGTAAGAAACAAAAATGAATGGTTATTATGAAATTGATTATTTAGTTGTTGATCTTGTCAAAACAATATGAATTAAGCTGATTAAGCTTTCCAAAGACTACACGACCGATTGAACAGAAATTCCATTGAAACACCATTGGTTAGAAGACTGTATTGTCACAATCAGCTATTGGCGTGCTATTATGGATACATTTAGAAGACAGCCAAGCTTTTACAGTGTAGGCAAGAGCTCGCCTATAATACTGAGCTATGTAACTCACTTCATTAAAATTATCTGGGCGTCGATTCTGTTAGTGCATTACAGTTCGATGACAGATACACGGTCGGGTCACGTGACGTGTTTTTTCATACCATTGACACCTAGAAAGTTGGATATGGGTGCGTGCGTAGGCTTGAAAGGGCAATGAAACCAAATCGCCATGCTCATGCAATTCTCATTATACTACAATGCTTTAACAGAACCTAGGTCCGGTACAAATCTCAGTGGGTTGATAGGTACATATAACTAACAATTTCGCCTCTTTTGGTGTACTGAGTTTTGTAAAGCAATATTTTCCAACATAACGACAGACAACGCAAAACATTTTGCTTTAGGGCCGATTTCTGAATTAACATAACATAACATTTACATACAGGCACATACATTGCTTCTGGCCCCACAATAGGTTACTTAACGTTAGTGCTGTCCTATCAAATTTCTTTAGAAAAGAGCGTGACAACAAGCTACTTAAGTATTTACTTAGTGTAAATTCTCAGTTCAGAAATCGGGCCTTAGTATAATATCCTCTAGATAAAAATCTCCGTATTCGGTTTTCGATGGACACACGTAAGAGCATTTTTTTTTAAATAGGAAAATAGGAAATCAAAGTAACATCTTAAAGTTATTTGCGGGGTATTATAACTGGGAGTTACGTACAAAAGTGTTTTACCCCGGGTCTCTCGTAGGTTTGTTAATCTACTATTAACAGCTGTAAGTTGGCCAAAAATGCGTACGATAAACACGTTTGACAGCTGTCAACAGTAGATTAACAGATTGTTAGCGTATAAGAAACCAAGAGTTTTGTCATCAAGTCACAAAATGTTGCTCTGCAAAAAGATATGACGTCGTGGAGCCATTGTGACAAACGGCCATAATAACTTACCTAAATATAATTTTAAACATTTCCTATTAATTTAAATTGAGCAATTTCATTTCAGTATTTTAATAGGTAACTTATTTTATCACTTACCCCATTATTCATAAAAAGTTTTAAGCATTGGATAAGTAAACAACTGTTTAAATGTCATGTTGTCTTTTATATTTCAATGACATCTGTCAAGGACAGCATGACATTTAATCAGTTGTTTACTTAACCAATGCTTAAATTTTTTTATGAATAAGGGGGTTATTCTTTACATGCTAAAGAGACAAATGTAATTGGAAGAATAGTTTTTTGGCATAGTCTTCAGAGCAGCAATAAATAGGCGAATTAACAAGAAATTCGATTCGATTTTCTTAAGACATACAAACTGCACTCAATATAATAATAATAACATTAACATACAGGCACATGCATTGCTTCTGGCCCCACACTAGGATACCCTGTGTCATGGAAACCAGAAACAGCGACATCACAAACATGTAAACATCCAAGACCTGGTTTTTTTTTCCCAGCCGGGATTCGAACCCGGGACCTCTCGCATGGTAGTCAGATGCGCTAACCGCTGCGCCACAAAGGTCGTCAATATATAAATACAAAACAATGTTCATAAAATATACATACACCAATGTTCGGAAAACCAATCTATGATACGAAAAGATACAAGAGAGAAAAGAGAGGATATGTTTTCTGAACAAAAACACAACTTCACTGCCTCTGATCTATTATCTACACGCTTGACTATTAAGACAGAGGGCATAGGTTCGATTTTCGCTTCGTTCATCGTATTTACTATAACATGAAACACGTCCGTACAAAAATATAAAAAAATTCAATACAATAGGTACTTACAAAAAAAAACGATCGTAATGTGGGTTGACATACGGAAATCCTTTTGTAATATATGATCCGGTGTTATAAATTAAATAGAGTTATTTATCCTAACCAAAGGAAACTCGGCAAGTATGTCTTAAACAACCCAAATTTGAGCAGACATTAGCTAAGAGTAGTTATTCTAAAGGCAAAACTTAAAGCTCGACTCTTAAAAAAACTTAACGTACTTATAAAAATATCGCCCAAACCTCTTAACCTATTTTTATTATCGCGAATATTGTGCCAATAATTCTGGCTTTCTTCAACGGATCTGCTTCGCTACTGCGCTTATCAAACATTCAACGATTCAAACTGTGTAATCATACTAATTAGACAAGCACTTACATACAGGCACATACATTGCTTCTGGCCCTACACTAGGATACCCTGTGTCGTGGGAAGCAGAAACAGCGACATCACAAACATGTAAACATCCAATGAGGTTTTCTTTTTTGCCCCAGCCGGGACTCGAACCCGGAACCTCTCGCATAGGCAAATGCGCTAACCGCTGCGCCACAGAAGCCGTCAATTGCTATCGTAAACGTCAGAATTCTGACATGGTTTTGAGAGTGCAATGAAGCTTCTGTCTAGAGTATATTATAGAGAAATCCCCACGTTTTGTTTCAGTACAACCAAATAGCTTGTCAATCTTTACATACGTGCAGTCTATACACTTGCATTATAATCGACCTTAACAAAAATAAAGGTTGACCTATAGTCAGCTGTAATTATTTCCGTTGTCACACGATAATTTCACAAATGTTTACCCTCCCTTTGAAACAGCAAACGGCGGCGCCTACTCACGAGTTCAATCCGAGATGATCAAGTCGGGCAAATCCATATCCTCTTCTCTGATCGCGAGTAGGGAAACTGCCTCCTTAGCCAAGTCATCGTCATCTTTGAAGGCTTTGTTATCGGACATGTTGATGGCCACGCTGCTTTTCCTCCTCCGGGGCTTCGGGACGACAACGGGCTCTATGAGCCTGTATTTAGGCCTCAGAATCCTGTACACGCCTTGGGTGCCCAGCAGAAAGCCCGCGACAAACAACAGGACCTCAACTGTGATCAAAAGCGGAGGGGCGATGACGAAGCGCAGGCGCAGGATCGACATAACTTGCGGCGGAGGCTCCTTGCAGTACTGTAGACAAACAGGAAATAAACACTTATGAGATGCTCACACAAAACCGACGTTCGTAAATGCAACCACTAATGCATGTCGATGAATAGGAGGTTATTATCAGGATTGTGTTAAGTAGCAGTCCTTGGTCTCTGCATACCCCTGTGGGATACAGGTGTGAGTTTATTTACACCTGTGTGAGGCTATTTCTCGCACAGAGGATACCTTGTCGCGGCTTCAATCGCGTTTATTTTTTTATAGATTGATATTGCATTTAATCGCTGAAACACTCGTAGCCTGGGCTGCCTGAGTGATCTTAAAACGATCACTAAGGTTAAACATGTCCATGGCTGGGTCACCATCTATGACTAACGCTAGTGGCATTTTTCCGAGCGGTTCCGTGATTCGCAAGGCACGTTAAGCAGTTGGTGCCGGCTGCCGTCGATAGATGGCAGTCGTTAAGCCAAGTCAGAGCCCTTAGGGCGGCTTGAAAATTTCTGACAGTAAGACCAGCCAGTAGTCTTACAAGCCTCCACCAATCCGGACTTGGCCCCCTTGGTGGAGTATGGCCTATACCTTCCTCAGACCCGTACCCCTCGGTGGGGACATAATGGGTTGATGATGACATTTACATCCAGGCACATTCATTGCTTCTGGGCCCAGACTAGGATACCCTGTGTCGCGGGAACCAGAAACAGCGGCACCAAAACCCCAGTTATTGGAGGTTTCCATGTTTGTGATGTCTCTGTCTCTGGTTCCCAAGACACAGGGTATCCTAGTCTGGGGCCAGAAGCAATGTATGTGCCTGTATGTAAATATTATGTTTAATGTAATCTGATCGTATTACAGATAATTTGGAAAAAGAACGCGTGGTTTGAGTCATGAAAGGAATAAAAAAGCCTTGTTACGTACTACAATAATTTAAGTTCAGAGGCGAGAAAAACTAACAAATAAACCTGTGCCAAGATTTGTGTCTGTCTGCGTTGTCTTAACAATGCAGGGTATAAGGTGAAAATGTCGTGCTCCTCCAAAGCGACATGGCATATTTATGCAAATCTCTGATTGCGCACGTTGTCGCGCTCAAACGTGATTTCGACGTCATTCAATATTATTGGAAAAACCGAAATTAAAGTAACAAAGAACTGCAAAGCAGGTGGGCCCCGAATACAATAGTGCAAAACGCATTTAAACATAAACATCTACATGCAAGCACCTACATTGTTTCTGGCCCCACACTAGGATACCCTGTGTCGTGGGAACCAGAAACAACGACATCACAAACATGTAAACATCCAAGACAAGAAAATATATCGAGCGAATGTGTGTAAGGGCCGGGAAATGTTGCTCCAGATAGACATACTCCTACCAAATAGGGGATGTATTAGTAAAGGACAAGTAAAAAGTACCTTAAACGTGCAGGCAACGACAAATGAATGTCGACTAACCAAAATTCAGGATCGTGACTAATAGAAGGCAAACGCTACTGCCTAGACGTTCGGCAAGTTTATCGAAAACAAATACTATTGCAAATGACCAATATAGACGAGTTTTCAAGAGATGCCCACACATTGGACGCTGTCAGTTTGTATTGTGCGAGTGCTTTGATTTGTGCCGAAAAACTGACTCTGCTCCGAAGTGCGGCGAGTAGTCGCGAGCGACTGCAAGTAATGACAAGCGACGCCAAATGATCTATATACACATTGGCGCTTGCTTTTACTCTGCCAACTAGACACCGAGTGATGGCATGACAATTTATGTAAACATACTGTCTATAGGTACTGGCCTTCACTTGTCAACGCTCAGCCAACATGTATTGCAGGCTTAAAGCCAGTATGTTTGCGTTGTTTTGCCATCACTCGGTGTCGCTCGCCTAGTTGGCCGACTAAAGCAAACCCCAAAGTGTTAATAGATCATTTGACGTTCCTTGTCACAACTTGCAGTCGCTCGCGACCACTTAGTGCACTTCGGAGCGGTGTCGGTTTTTCGTCACAAATCAAAGGCGCACGTAGGCGCCCGGCCAACGTGTGGGCATCTCTTCGAAACTCTATATTTGCCGTATGCCTTGGTTTACGATAAACTTGCCAAACGTCTAGGCAATAGCGCTTGCCTTGTATTAATTTGCCTATGCTCGCGTTGGCCTAAGCTCGACCAACATTGTGTTGCAAGCCTAAGAAAGTAACTCACCAGTGAGACCCAGATCAATGGCACAACTTTGTCCTTTAAGGGCTTAGTAATAGGGTTCCCGGCTGAGGTCCGCACTGCCACGTTCACTTGGACCATCGAGTTAAGGGCCAGAGGGACGCCAATAGTCTGGAACAACAAAAATATAAAATACAAATCCATTTTGTTTCATACTGCACCCTGACTCTCCTGGAGGTCCAATCTAAATCATCATCATCAAGCCATGAAGTCCCCACCGAGGGGCACTGGTCTTTTCCCTGATAAAGGTATAGCCTATACTCTACCACGGGGGCCAAGTCCGGATTGGTGGAGGCTTGTAAGAATTGCTGGTCTTTCAGAAAGTCAGAAGTTTTCAGTTATCCTTCGTAATCATTTGAGATCAATCTGGCAGCCGGGGCTACGAGCCAATCTAAATAGTGGTGAAATAATTTTAAGCATTTAGCATAGTAGGCAGTTGCGCTAACCGCTGCGCCACAGAGGTATACCATTTATAATTATTTCTTTTGGTTGTGTTATAAAACGTTTTCTATCCTATCGAAAAAAAGATAAAATAAAATTGATGTATCTCTGTAACTATTATTTTACTTATGTACATCTGCTTACTTCTCCAATATTTTGAAAGGTTAACTGGAAGAGATCACTTTTAGTGATAAGACCTCCGTTTGACCTCTTAGATTAAGAAATATCTGTGAAATTTCCTTTTTTATGTACAATAAAGTGTTCTCTATATATCTATTAAAATACAATCTATATAATTAGCTCAATCTCACCAACTTAAATACACATACTATATCGTGGGTTAAGAACCAGAGTGGCGTAAGGGCAAAAATTAAAAAAAAAATCAAAATTATTGCAAGCAGACAAACTTCATTTTGGCAGTAAACAAAAATCATTTTTATGGATACGTTTTTTTTTTACTAAACAATCGACTCACAATATCGATCCAGTTTTTTGGCATATAAAAATACGAAGGATTAAAAGAGAATGGCGAGATTTTTACAATTTTTGCCCTTTCGCTACTCTGGTTCTTAACCCACGATATTGTATGAACAATACCGACGTTCATTTATCAATTATTATCATACATAGAAACCATGCGAAAAAACCTAGTTTCCTTTCCCACTCAAAACAAATCCTAGTCCAAAGTTCACATTATATCGGTGTTATGTAAGCTGATACAACTCGGCTTACCGGTTCCAAGTCAATTCGCGACGTGTGTTTCTCAACGTCTGGCTGCAATCCTTCGAAGAAAGCCGCCTGATGTGGGTCGGCGTCCAGGAAGTGCGGCTTCGACAGCGCAATTGGGAACCCTGCAATGGAGCTGCTATTAAAACCTGTTCACAGACCAGCCCTGGATTCTGCTATAGAACACTGAGTAGCTTAGATAGCACTTTAGACCTTTTCCTCCAATTTCCATCTCTCACAGTCATTTCCCAACAAAAATAAAATGGCATGTAATATACCTACTTAAAAACTTAAATATACTTAAATGGTCTAAATTTTCACTTTTTTTAATAAATTTAGTGCTAGCATTAAGTTATTTGTACTCGGTCACGAACTTACTAACATAGCGTAAGTGCTAGCATAGCACTAAAGTTGTTAAAAAAAGTGAAAATTTAGAGGAAGTTTAAATTGGCCATATCTTGAAAACCGTGCAACTTTTACTGAGATCATGTTAGGTTGGTTCGAGGCCTCTTGAGCAGGTCTACCTCCAGTGTCACTGTGACGTGTCATTTTTGGGACACGCTGTATATTACCTGCCATTTTTTTTTGTTGGGAAGGGACTGTGAGTGTTGGCATTTGGAGGAAAATGTCTATAGTGACATTAGGCTCATTGCCTTTTTATAATATACTGTGACATCACAAACATGTGAACATCTAAGGCTTGGGGTTATTTTGTCCACAGCCGGGGTTAAAACCCGGGACCTCTCGCATGGTAGGCAGATTCACTAAACGATGCGCCACAGAGGTCGTCTTAACGTCAATATTTTTTTCATAATTTTTGTAAACGATGCGTATATACACCTAGTAGATTATAGTACAAATTTAACTTCTACGGGAATGAAGGCTGTAGTGAAGTTATCCCAATATCATAGGAGAATGAGGCTCGTGGTCGTTAGGTGTTAAGCCATAGGAAAAGTGGTGTTGCACCAAACGCATTGCTTCACCGTTCGTGAGGCGTCTTACTATTAAGCATGAGATTTTATGATCGACAGTGCACGAGTAGGTACTGACTTGAAGCGCTGAGTTGAATAAGTAATTAAATAAGACACATCACAGAAGAAAATAAGCAGACAATAAACATGATATATGTAACGAAACAGACATAAAAAAAGGAACAAATAAATGAAAATATAAAACCAACATTTACAAAAGGCACGTACATTGTTTCCGACCCCACACTAGGATACCCTGTGTCGCGAGAACCAGAAACAGCGGCAGCACAAATATGTAAAGTTGTAAACATTCAAAATCAGGGGTTGTTATTTTTTATCCCCAGCTAGGACTCTAACCCAAGACCTCCCACATGGTAGGCAGATGCGCTAACCGCTGGCTCACAGAGGTCGTAGAAAAAAAAACAGTTACATACCTATGAAGCGGAAACACATAGAAATTTGAGTATTTGAGTGAGTAAGTCTGAGTGAGCATTTGAGTGTGAGGATTTGAGTATTTAAGGTAAAAGTACGGCCAAAAATCAGTGAGATGGTGTTTTTGAAAAAAGACCTATAGCATGCAGTGGTCTGGGTATAACCCTAGCTTTAGATAGATGGTAGTCGTTAAGCCAAGTCAGAGGCTTTGGGGCGGCTTGAAAACTTCTGACTGTAAGACCAGCCACTAGTCTTACAAGCCTCCATCAATCCGGACTAGGCCCCCGTGGTGGAGTATGGCCTATAACTTCCTCAGGGAAGAAACCCATGCCTTTCGGTGGGCAGATAATGGGTTGATAATGAGGCTGATTATATTGATGATGATTTAAGGCTTAAACTTACCATAGTAACAGCTGCTGATGTCGACAAAGCCTTCAGGCAGACAGTTCTCAGTGCATTTGCAGGCGTAGCGTGAACTTCTGTTGAACGCTGACTTCTCCATTGTGAATCTGTGAAACATGTAACCGTGTAAACCTTTGATAGAAAGATAGATAACATTTTTTTGATCTAATACGATACAGAGTTATTGTAATTTCCTTATGTCTAAGTAATGGTATACAATTGGCGGTCTTATCGCTTAGAGCGATCGCTTCCAGACAACCTTTGGACGGAGAGACTTGCAGGAAGAACATAGTCGGTATATGGATTTTTAGGATGTACATAAATAAGAAAATCGAAAATATATTGACAAGTAGCCAAGTATTTAAAGAACTTAGGTAACCTTTTGACCTTTTTTGTGTATTTATTTTGATTTTCTTTATCATTTTGAAATCAAAATTTAAAATTACGTCACCGTTTCTAGATTTCATTTGACATGCATCATCTTTTGACGAAATACCAGAACTGATTACTTGTAAGTCACTTTCCTACAGTTTTCGAACTCTAGATTGGCGCCCTACGTTGGGCGCCAATTTAGGGTTCTTGATGTAGATGAATAAAATGTATGACTTCGAAGAACCGACGTTTTATTTCGATGATAAGTGATAAAAACCTGTAGAAAAGTGTGGATAAACAGAAAAATAGATAATTTACAAGTAAATTTGTAAGCAGCGTTTCGTCAAAAGATGAAGTAGGAATGAATGTCGAAAGAAATCTTGAAATGGGTGACGCAGGGATAAATTTTAATTTTAAAAATGGCAGAGATAATCAAAAGAAATATACAAAATGGTGTGAAAAGGTTTACACCATTGCACATAGAGACTGAATCGCTCGTAGCCCCGGCCGGCGGCCGCCTAAGTGATCTCAAGCGATCACGAAGGTTAAGCAACATCGGGCGCGGTCAGTGCATTTTAAGTTATATCTTTTTTATTGCACAATAAAAAAAACGTAACAACAACAACAGAATTCTAAGCTGAAATCTTAAGCTTAAAAACAAAAATGTGAAAATGAAGAAAAGCATTTTTTGTTTGTGTCACCTCCTAAAGTCTGATTGTTTATTCCGTAGAATTCTGACATTTTTAAGTGTTGCTACTGAAAAGGTTCTCCACCGAAAAAGGGACAAATTTGACCCATTTGAGAGCAATTAAAAATAAAATGTTACGTATTTTTTTATGTTTTACATACAAAAAGGTTAATCTAAATATTTACTTACACAAGTGACCTAATACAAAAATAATAAATATTTCAATATTACGAACAATAGAACGAATTAACTTTAATTACTTTATTTTATTCTTTAGCTTGCATCACTGCCTACTAATTCAAGGTTTTTAAGCTCTCTTAATAATTTATTTTGCGTTGATGATGATGGTTAAGATAGTGATATTAGATAATATTAGTATTAATGAAGATTAGATATTTTAATAAAAATATGTTTTTTTTATTTTTACTTTTTTACTGTTTCTGTGATGAAAAGGAACACAATTGTCACTCGCCTTAATTTCTCTTTTAATTTGGAGCTCCACACTTTATAAAATTGATACATTCACTAACAAATTAAATGTATAGACTCAGATGTTCACATTCTTATTGAAATTGAAAAATGTGCCCGGCCAAAAAAGTTTCTAATCTCTGACATGTCAAAAAATGATAACTGTCAGAATTATACAGAATTAAAAATCAGACTTTAGTCACCTCCTAGAGATATCATGACCACTATAGGTAGTTCAACGAAATAGTTCAACTTGGTTCAACGAACCGAATCTATCATAGTGACCGATCCCGCCGCCTACTAGTTACAAATAATCTCGGATTAGAACAACTTTACGAACCCATGTTTGTAATAGACAAGTCATTTAAACTATCATACTGTCTACAATGTCACAGGTCAAATAAAATGTTACTGACATAAGTTATCGCAAAGAGGGCGTTAACTCCTAGTTAACAGATAAATAAGCTTCATTTCGTGATTAACAAGTACGAATTTATAAATTACAACGTACAGTATCTATACATAATGACTTAGATCAATTAAAAAAATCCAAAACCAATGTACATACATGCAACGACTAATGAATGTCAATGAAGCGAAAGACTCTCTGCATACCCCTCTGGGATACAGGCGTGAGCATATGTATGCATCAATTAAAATACACTACGCATTGATGTGAGCTGAAGCTTTTTCTATTTGTCCCTAAAAAGTGACAGAAGTATAGAAGATGTACCGTTTCTGGCCAGTGTACATTTTTAGGTACTTTTATGTTCAATAAATGTAAGACTTAATAAATTTGGTTCGTGTAAATGTAAAAGTTTAAAAATTCTATGTGATTGTATTTGTGTTATTTTTATTTTATTGTTTTGAATATAATAACAAATATTTTTATTTTAATTACCGACTGGCTATAAAATTATGACATTATTTTTAATGATTGACAATTTTATATTATGTGAGAATTGTGATTGTAATTTTTTTATTTTATTGTTTTGAATATAATAACAAATATTTTCATTGTAATTACTGGCTATGACATGAAATTAACGGTAGGTACTCTCTCTCTTATATTTGTATGTCTACAATGACAAAACATGCAGAACTAACATTTGTATTATTGTACCATCTATTCATACTCATGTTTCACAAATAAATATCTTTTATCTTTATCTTTTATGAAAATATGTGAGTGGTTGACTAAAAAGGGACCTCAAGGGAAAATAATAGATTTCGAGAAAATCGCGTTTGAAGTTTGAGTTTGAAGTGCGCGGACGGGTTCGTTTGTGAGTGTCAACACATGTTTGTGTGTACTACGTTAATGGCGAAAACCTTAAAAGTAAAATAAAACAATAAAACATAACAAAACCTAGTGTAAACATAAACATTTACATACAGGCACATACATTGCTTCTGGCCCCACACTAGGATACCCTGTGTCGTGGGAACCAGAAACAGCGACGTCACAAACATGTAAACATCCAAGACCTGGAGTTTTTTTCCCAGCCGGGGATCGAACCCGGGACCTCTCGCATGGTAAGCAGATGCGCTAACCGCTACGCGTGATGCCACTACGTGTAATTTTTCCAAAACTGCCTCGGCTCGCAAAAAAATCATAAAAAAATAACTTAGACCAAAACAAAGCTAAAATACCATAGGTTAAAAAAAAACAAATAAAAAAATAACGGTTTCCAATCCCTCCAGGTCCCTTTTTGGTCAACCACTCACATAATTATTTCTACCGTTAAAATTTCTACAAATTAACTGAAATTTCTAGTGGCCGAAATCGGTACTAAAATGGCCAAGACCGGTACTTCTACCCTACCGACGAACGGATGGAAAATAAACCGATTAGTACAAGTCCCAAAAATATACTGAAATATAAACGAAAACATTTACACACAGGCACATACATTGCTTCTGGCCTCTCACTAGGATACCCTGTGTCGTGGGAACCAGAAACAGCGACGTCACAAACATGTAAACATCCAAGACCTGGAGTTTTTTTTCCCAGCCGGGGATCGAACCCGGGACCTCTCGCATGGTAAGCAGATGCGCTAACCGCTACGCGTGATGCCACTACGTGTAATTTTTCCAAAACTGCCTCGGCTCGCAAAAAAATCATAAAAAAATAACTTAGACCAAAACAAAGCTAAAATACGATAGGTTAAAAAAAATCAAATAAAAAAATAACGGTTTCCAATCCCTCCAGGTCCCTTTTTGGTCAACCACTCACATAATTATTTCTACCGTTAAAATTTCTACAAATTAACTGAAATTTCTAGTGGCCGAAATCGGTACTAAAATGGCCAAGACCGGTACTTCTACCCTACCGACGAACGGATGGAAAATAAACCGATTAGTACAAGTCCCAAAAATATACTGAAATATAAACGAAAACATTTACACACAGGCACATACATTGCTTCTGGCCTCTCACTAGGATACCCTGTGTCGTGAGAACCAGAAACAGCGACGTCACAAACATGTAAACATCCAAGACCTGGAGTTTTTTTTTCTCTCCAGCCGGGGATCGAACCCGGGACCTCTCGCATGGTAAGCAGATGCACTAACCGCTACGCCACAGAGGTCGTCAAATATGTGGGATTGTGGGTACTTACCGATGAAAATTGAACCCATAACTGCCCTGGAGTTCCTCTTGGAAGGAGAACGGGAAGACCCGGCAGGCCTGCTTCCTGAAGATTGGAATCACCTTCTCCTGGATGGTCTTGGGGGACACCATCAGACCTTCGTATGCGCCTTTGATGCGGGTGCATAGCGTACTATAAAGAATAGAAACTAATGTCAATCTAGCATTCAACAAGCGCACATAAAATAACATCTGCAGGTCTTATTTTATTATCAACAGTAAAGTTATTAACATGACATAACATAACATTTACATACAGGCACATACATTGCTTCTGGCCCCACACTAGGATACCCTGTGTCGTGGGAACCAGAAACAGCGACGGCGACGTCACAAACATGTAAACATCCAAGACCCGGGTTTCTTTTTTTTTTGTCCACAGCCGGGATTCGAACCTGGGACCTCTCGCATGGTAGTCAGATGAGCTAACTGCTGCGCCACAGAGGTCGTCAAAAGTAAAATATTAATTAAATAAAAATATTGAATTTTGGCAGGAAGACGCTGGATGCGAGCCGCTTTCAACCGGTCTTTTTGGAAATCCATGGAGGAGGCCTATGTCCAGGAGTGGAATTTTTGTGGCTGAATGATGATGATTGAATATTCAGCGAATATTCAATATTTTATTTTATTTACCCCTGTAGACTCCCAGACTTATAATACCTAGCAAATAAAGACTGAAATGATTCTAAAAGTACGGGGGCTTAATTTTCTGCAACGATAACAAATCACTGTGATATTATATAGCCCTTCTAATAGATAAGATAAGTTTATTATTAGTAACATAATTTACATTTGATTCCTGAACCTGATTATTCAACCTGAAATGAGTTTGAGATTCTTATTAATGGAATTAACTCAATACCCAATACTTCATTGAAATTAAGGACGACAATAGACCGTAACCTTGTTTGATTAAGGAGAAACGGCACTCAGTGCAGTGTAGTCCTTACACCTTAATTCAACAACACCAAAATGTAGGACGCTGTGTGCAGAGAGAGTCATACATGTTTGTGAAGTCCATACCTGGTTACCATAGCCACAGAATACATAATAGTATAGGTACAGAAGATTCACTCCGCAAAATCAATTAAAGAAAAAGGGACTCTAGCAACGATACAATTAGGTGCAATTCAGATCGCACTGCGCTAAAAAAGCTACGTTATATTCACCTACATATTGCCTCTCTGTCTACCGCGTAACTCTTACCTCTTCTGGCGCCTGAATTCCTACCTATTTGCCACTCCGGAGTGGTCACCGCATGTACTAACGCGTTCGTTACCGACTGTGAAAGTACCGTAGTGAAACAGGTCTGCCATAGCACGAAATATGCTATTTTAGGACCAAGACGAGTGATTATGTTATGTAAATACATCCAGACCGACGCCATTTCTACAATGAAGTACGTCGGTACGGCATAGTGATTAATACTTATGTAGCTTTGAAATTTTAGAAGTATTTTAGGTTTAAGGCTTTCTCAATCAAAAGTTTTGTATGTCGTTTGTGTTATGTTTTTTTCTGGAATGCCCGTCGATACCACGACGATGATAGTCAGCGAATTGACGTCAGAATAGTTATCTTACCAGGAACAACTCTTAAATTACGGCTCATCTGAAAGATGACTCTCTGGTGCAGAAAAGAGTTCTTGAAGAAGACCATAGGATGATACAATTGGTAAGTTTGTTATTTAAACTAAGACTGTTTTGAAAATAATAAATGTGGAGTTTCTTTGTCGTACTCTATTAATTGTTAAAATTAACAACTTTGACGTTCATAGAGTAAACATTTAGAGTATGGCCTATACCTTCCTCAGGGAAGAGACCCGTGCCCCTCGGTGGGGACATAATGGGTTGATGATGAATGTTTGGAATAGAAATAGTTTATTACAAAAAAAATATTAGTGGCGATAGAACCGAGACACGAGTAAATCTGGTCACGATCGGAGATTAATGGCGTCACTCAATTACCATTAATATCACATGATTGCTCAGAGATTTGATAGCCAGTAGTGACACGTTGTACGTAGCAAAAACTTCTTAATAAACAATGGATAATTTATATGACGAAATGGCAAAGATCGCGCAAAGCATTTTGATTAGTCGACATTCATGCTCTCTCTTTAGTTACATTGCGGGACTTTGCAAAATATAAATGATGACTAGCTGTTGAAAGTTCTGGCATCTTTATTTGGGATCGGTCCGCATCCGAAGAATCGCTCGTAGCCCCAGCCGCCTGAGTGATCTTAAACGACCACGAATGTTAAGCAACATAGGGCGCGTTCAGTGCATGGATGGGTGACCGTTCTAAGACTTATGCGGCTACCACACGTGCATGCTTGACCACAGTTTTGCTGTGAACACTGTGTTTGTTGTTGGTAAGACGGTAGTATGCGCAAATCCCAAAGCTTGGCTTGATGGTTTTTAAACCTGCTTGAAATTCTGGCATGCAGACATACTTGTACAGTCAAGAGCAATAATATGTATACACTGACACATTTTCTAAAACTCTTAACTTAAAACAATCTAGAAAGAAGTATACGACAATTTGTCCTAAATTATGTAACCAATCCCACCTGGTTAGAGGGCGTCCTACACTACGTTTGCCGAGTCGCGGTCTCCACTCAAGAACTACGTTTACCCCAGCGGTTGTCGGTTCTTCGCGAAATATGGCCAGCCCACTGCCACTTCAGCCAACCTAACCAGGTGGGATGACGATCTGCGAAGGACTGCAGGCAGATGCTGGATGAGGCAAGCTGAAGACAGGGCGCTATGGCACTCATTAGGGGAGGGCTATGTCCAGCAGTGGACTAATATAGCCTGATGATGATGATGATGATGATGTAACCAATAATTAAGGACAAATTGTCGTACACATGTGCAGTACAAAACAAAATGTGTACGTCGTACAAAATGTGAGAGTGTATACATATTATTGTTCGTGACTGTACAAACTTGTCTGCGCGTGTGGTTAGGCGTTCAGTGCTCAAGCCGGCTTCAAGCCATTTTTTGTCCACTTTGATCGTTTACGCTTTGAATTTTGGATTTTCTTTTTTTTACTATCAAACACTTGAAAAATATTAGCGGAAGAAATAGCTCTTCATTGGGAAACATTGTTTCCATACCGGCGATGTTGAATCTGGCTTGCGCGAACTAAACTGTACCGTGTGGTAGAGACGTCCGTGTTCAGTCTTTTCATGCGAGAAGCATGCGCTAGCAAAACCTGTGGTCAAGCATGCACGTGTGGTAGCCGAATTAAGCTGGGGATACACATGCCATTAAATCGGCAAAGTAGCTGGCACAACATTTGATTTACTTGTATACCCGTTGAGAGAGAGGACGAGGGGTGTTGCCAAACTGACACGCCAGTTAGCGTGCATATGACAATCAGCTGGTACGTGCAAGGAGCTGGTATGATAGTGTGCAAGCTATGGGCATGTGTATCCCCAACTTTACGCTAGCGGCTTTTTTCCGAGTGGTTCCGTGCTTTGCAAGGCACGTTAAGCAGTTGGTGCCGGCAGCCGTCGATAGATGGCAGTCGCTAAGCCAAGTCAGAGATTTTAGGGCGGCTTGAAAACTTCCGACGTAAGTCAAATGTAACCAGTTTGTAAAATAAAGAAATTTTGTATCCTATATCACTCAAGGCAGAAAATTCTTACCTGGTATTCCAGTCAGTGAAGCCTCTCTCAACTAGACCAGTCGAGTTATCCCAGCTGGCGATAGCGAAACGTCTCTCGATGTTATTGATTTCCACCTCCGCTACTTTTGTTTTCTGACCGTAGAACTAAAAAAAAATATTGGTAAGGATATAATTTTGACGATCTATGTGGCGCAGCGGTTACCGTATCTGACTACCATGCAAGAGGTCCCGGGTTCGAATCCCGGCTGGGGACAAAAAAAAACCGAGGTTTGGGATGTTTACATGTTTGTGACGTCGCTGTTTTTGGTTCCCAGTACACAGGGTATCCTAGTGTGGGGTCAGAAGCAATAGAGGCCTGTATGCAAGTGATATAAAAAAAAGTATCTCCAAAGGCATAATATGAAGGAAGGCTACCAACAAAGGAGTCTTGCAATAACAAGAAATGTGAGCTTTGTAGGTACCTACTATCCAAAGGAGAATTGTTTGTACTAGGAATTACTGTAGAATGACTTATTAATCTATTATCAGGTTTATTTGATTGACTGGCTTTGTGACGTTGTTTTTGTTTATTATCATATTTTTTTAATCAATATTGACATTGTGGACGAAACTTTCAATGTAAATTTTACTGTATGCCTATATTTCGATACATAATGTTTTCGATGGAGTTAATCGAGTTAACTGTAATTTAATTATCATATAATATTATAAGCACGAATGCTTGTAAGTATGGATGGATGTTTGTTACCCTTTCACGTAAAAACTACTTAATGGATTGTAATAAAACTTTACAATAATGTAGCTTATGCATCAGAATAACACATAGGCTACAGTTTATAAAGATATTGTGTGAATTGTCCAAAATAATTATGACGATAAGTGTCAAGTAAGTAGGAAAAAATCTACCATCTGCGAGCTATTCTGGTGTGCGCTGCCAAAATCGCTAAAGTTACACATAACCCTGAATTGAAACCCTGTGACAGCTAATTCCACCTTCAAGCAGTAGCAGGATTGCCATTTCATGTTTATTGATATTCTTGTTGTCTTTTATGCGTAAGTGGTACAACAGTACCATACTAAATTTGAAAAAATAAACAAGTCTGCATTTCTTTATTCAAGAACCTACAAAAAATACATCCGAAACTTACCCGATCAAGGATGCCAATCTTTCCGAAGTCAATCCACCCCGGAAGGAAATTGTTGGCAATCGTGACGATGGGGTCCTTGTAGCCCCACAGGAAGTCATCAGCGGTCATGTTCAGGAACAACTTTGACCCCATGGCAGACATGGAGTAGTACGCTCCTGCGTTGGCGAAGTAGCCAAGTTTGTCCGCGGCCAGAGTGCTTATCGCCTGGAAATAATGAAGGGGGTCATTGAGACTGCTTTTGATTAGTTGCGTTAAGGCCTTGAAAAGAGGAAATATAAAGCGTCTGTAGAGAAATAGAGATGAATTTAGAACTGTTGAAAAACGTGACGCTTCGCTTCGCAACGCGACGCTTCGACTCTGCGCCAGTGGGCATTGAGCCTTAGTCTCATTATAAAAGTCCAACAAGCTAATAGAGCAAAAAGCAACATCTGTCTGACGCAGAAGTCCCCATAACGCTGGCTGCATTAATTTTGTAATTCATCATCATCATGTTATTCATCATCATCGTCTGATTATTATTTTTTTGCCAATTTTTTTTGGCCGATCAGCCCGGTGGGACACTAAAGAGAGTAATAAAAAAGGTGTTTCAGTAATTGCACATTATTGAAGATTACCCTGCTTACTATAAGCCTAGGTGCACACTAGCGACACGCGACAGGCGACAGCTCGGCGACTAGAGGCGACGACATGCTACGGCCGTTAATTTTCATATATTTTGTTCGAATCTCCGCACACTTGGCGTCAGAGTCGACGACAAGACGCCAGAAGCAAATGACAACGTCGCGTCTGATGCGGCGACTACACGCGGCGACAAGTTGCCCTGTTTGCGATGGCTCTAAGGCTCAATTCACACTGGCACAGAGTCGAAATGAAGTGTCACGTTTTTTAACTGTTCCAAATTCATCTCTATTTCTCTATCAATACGGTACGAATTTGTGTTGCGAAAATTTAAAAACGCTCAGCGACCTTTGCAAGCGAAGACGCGCACATGCGCGCGCAGACGCGCGTCGCTGAGCGTTTGCGAATTTTGGCAACACAAATTCGTACCGTATTGATAGACAGATAGAGATTAATTTAGAATAGATGAAAAACGTGACGCTTCGCTTCTCGACGCGACGCTTCGACTCTGCCCCAGTGTGAATTGAGCCTAAGAGTTGGCGTTTGATAGCCCTCTGTCTTGTCACGCAGGAAAAATGCTGCGTCACGTCCATGAATGAACACAAAAACCTCTGAGTACAGAGTACAGACGCAAATTAATCTGATAAGGGCCAAAGTTGGTCTTTGTTCGCTGTAGTTTTTACTGAGGTGAGAACTATAATTAGTTAGGTTGTCCAATAATTGTATTCATGTCGGCAAAAACGCACATAATCACTTTAAATGTCATCTAATTCGACTTCACCTTTGCTAATGGCAATGTTGACAACTTGATCTTGCAGTAAACAGTCTGCAAATTCTCTATATTGCTTTGGGGACACCGATGTGTTTTTTTATCGCTTTGACATCAGACAGAGATAAGTTTCGGGCTTGTCATGTAATTATTTGTCGCTCAAGGAAGTGATTTTGTTGCTAAGTAGCGCGCGTCAAGCTACGTACAATCGACATGACGATTTTTCTTACGATTATCCTAGCAATAAGTATTTTGTTTGCGTCATGAAAAATATCACCAACTTGAAAACTGTAGGAGGCCAACATAATGCTATCTTCCTAATATATAAAACAAAGCCGGGTTTGTTCGAATCGAACATTTGTAACTCGAGAATGGCTGGACCGATTTTAAAGGCCGGTTTCTGAATTGAAAATTTCACGTAAGTAAATACATACTTAAGTAACGTTCTGTCACGCTCTTTTCTGAGAAATTTGACGAGACAACACTAGAGTTAAGTATAGTCCGTTTTTTAATTCGATGCAAATAAAATGACGCGGTGTTACCGCTATAAAAGCTAAAGGTTAACTCGGTAGATTTTTTTTACCGTGAATAGAAGACTCAAATTTTTAATCAAAGACATTAAAAATTGAATTAGGTAGGTACTCGTAAGAGCAAATTCTAAAAAAAACACCTGCGTAGCATACACAATTTAACTTGGAAGTAAAATGGAGTTATTTGGTTTTTACGTGTACTAGCAACATTCAGATGGAGATGTCAACGTGACAATATTTTTTTTGGATTGAATGAAAAAACAGACTGAAGTTACTTAGCGAAATTCTCAATTCGGAAATCAGCCGAACCTGTTCCGGTTCCTGTACCGAACAGCAGAATAACTATTAAAAACATTGGAAAGTTGATAAAAAAAATCCATCACAAAACGTTTATGGATTTCGTATCGGTCAAAGATTTAATCATCATCATCATTTACTTTTTTTTACCATCATTTACAGACTTTTATTTGACTGCCTCATTAGACTAACAGTAACACATTCGACACAGGTCGTGGATTCGATTCTCTGTGGGCTTCATGGGTATTTTTCGAGTGTGTGATGTGTATGTCTGATTACCATAGCACATTGTATCCTAGCTTGGACCAAGGCCTCGATTCTATTAGTACATTATAGTAAAATAACAGATACACGGTCGGGTCACCGGGTGTTTTTTCATAGCATGGAAACTCGAAGGTGCATAACAAATATAAGACCTCTGACGACCTCTATGGTGTAGCGGTTAGCGCATCTGCTTACCATGCGAGAGGTCCCGGGTTCGATTCCCGGCTGGGGAGAAGAAAAAAAAACCCCAGGTCTTGGATGTTTACATGTTTGTGACGTCGCTGTTTCTGGTTCCCACGACACAGGGTATCATAGTGTGGGGCCAGAAGCAATGTATGCCTGTATGTATTATTTTTATGTTATATGTTTATGTTTAATGTTTGCGCGCGTAGACTTGAAGCGGCAATGAAACTAAACCGCCACGTTCATGCAGTTGTTACTATAAATCATTTATAGAATTAACAGAATTTCAAGTATTAACAGAATAAGGCGTGTTTATGTTATGTTATTAATCTTATTAACTTTACTACTCAATTAACCTTTGTGGTTTTAAATTGTAATGTTAAACGGCTGATTAAGTTATGAACCTGATTATAGACTACGACAAAACAATGTTCTATTCCCATTTCATTTCAACTGCAATCAACGGACGACAGTAACAAAAACCCTAATCTACAGACATAATTATGGGCGTAAAAAAATATTTCAATAAAATTTTAATGAATAACCTTCGTCGTAAAATACATTTGCTGTAATGACCTGACACTGGCACAAAGGAATGAAATTAACTTTTTTATACTTAAACATAACCAAAACTGACTCAGACCCTGTCAGACTCTACACCCTATTTACTGAAGCAAACTGGTACCTAAGTGTCAACATGCCAAAAATTTAAAAAAAATTCAATATGCCACATTTATAACACTGCATAATATTTAGCAAAGTTATACAAAACGATATGGCATATAAATACCAATAACCAATGAACACAATAACACTGTTATTACTTGATGTATCCCTCACTCGCAGTTTATTTAACTAAATATTTTATTTTATCATGAACATACCATTTGCTTAAGAGATCTATGCAGCAAAAATACCTAAAATTTCAGTGGTCCTCAAATAAAAGCGATCCTACTGCTGCCAAATATGTTCGCAACTAGCAAAGATGTAGGACTTTTGTTCAAATGCTGATTATGATCGATTATTTTATGCTAATGCGCGAAGTGTAGAAGTGGGAAGAAGTAGGGAGAGCTGACTACGAACCTCTTTTTTTTCGCTGCCTTTTTCTCCACTACAGACGGCCCTAAGGCAGCGGCTAACATTATACATAACTGTATGTACATTGACATTCAACAAGCAGAATGTAAATTCTTTACGTTCAAATAAAAAAATTTGAATTTGAATTTTGAATTTGATTAAATGGCTAGGAAAACGGATGTAGAACCAGTGAGATTTGAAACCGGTTGCCCTTATGTAACTTATGTAACCGAATGTCCTCCAAAAGATCTAGGTCCTAGCCCTTCGCTGGATAAGGTCGGCGCCGGCGTGCTAGCAAATTAATTTGTCATAAAGTACCCTTACTCTGGTCGAATGATGTTAGTTGCCTTGAAAAATTACTTTCGAGCACGGGGACTGAGGGTAGAGGATTCATATAATTTAATTATATACAGGATGACCCGTTATGAGTGGTCCTAACGGTAATTGGTGACGGTTGGACTATCTTCTACCAGAAAAACAAAAAAATAGGTTTTGTAAAAGTGTTACGGTTTTCGAGACATTTGAGATCAATTTTTTTTTCATGTTAATTTTTCGTTTTTAAGTTATGTGAGTAGTTAACTCTGTACATTTTGTACTTTCTATCTTGCTCTTTGCTAACTAACTAATCTATTATGTCGAAGCATATTCCCCTAAGACTTCCCTTAAGGGCATTTCTTCATAAAATCGTTTAATATATCTATTGATGACAGAAATCAATAACTTGTATGCAGACTCTCGTACAAAAACCAAGAATAACATTTTACAATAATAGAAACTAGCTATATAAATATATTTTTTCACTTATGGCTATGAAAAATAGATAACAACCCATTCTCAAAGCTACCGAATATCCATTCAATATTTCACCAAAATCGGTCAAGCTGTTTCGGAGGAGTATTGCATTAACACTGTGACACAAACATTTTATAAATTATATTTTTCAATTAAATTGTCTTACTAAAACTTGTGGACTAGACTAGCGTGCTTTAGACATCTAATTGCCAAAGTAATTCGGGTTAAGGGCACACACAGTTTGAAAGTTGACGCTTGTAATTCCGAAGTCTAGACATTTTGGTAGGCCGCTACAAGATACACTATATTTATTCGCGTCAAATATAATACATTGCATTATGTCATAATTAAATAGAGTTTTCAGCATATTTTACATATTCCAGCCAAGGTGATTTTGTTTTTAGAAACCACGATTCCATTTTTTTTGACATTTTGTTTAAATAAAAAACTGTACCAGTTTAATACAAACCTATAGAATTTTTTATTTTAAATATTTTTTTCCAAACAATAAAACCGGCCGCTTCCGACCGGTCTTTTTGGAAATCCATGGAGGAGGCCTATGTCCAGCAGTGGACTTCTTGTGGCTGAATGATGATGATGATGAAACAACAAAATGACACCTGATCCCAAACTAGGATACCCTGTGCTATGGTTACCAGGCAAGGCCATTATAAATTTGTAATAACAACATCCAGACTGAGTTCATTTGTAAAAAAATGTACGGCGGCCCCCAGTGGGATCGAACCCATGCACTCTTTGTGTAGCCTCTTTTGTGTCCCACTGCTGGGCAAAGAGGTCAAGAGGAGACTTGTAAGACTAGTGGCTGGTCTTACTGTCAGAAGTTATTAAGCCGCCCTAAGGCCTCTGACTTGACTTAACGACCGCCATCTATCGACGGCAGCCGGCACCAACTGCTTAACGTGCCTTGCGAAGCACGGAACCGCTCGGATAAATGTCACTAGCATTAGTCATAGACAGTCACCCATTCATGCATCTTATGTTAACTTAATATTTGCTCCACGGCCTTAAAAAATCTACTAAATGTTATCAATCCGATTATGTCCAGTATGGAACCTGACAAACTAAACATTTGTAATTTTAAAACGGCGCCGATAAGGTTAGACTATTCCAGACTCAGTTAATTTCAACTCAACCGCGGAGTTTTAATAACAAATTGTAAACAAAAAAGGCAGCGATAACCTCCGTATCTGCCTAAGTCAATCTTATTAATAAATTGGGTCGTTAAATGTACTAATTTGTAAACAGTGATTTGTGACTTGGCCGGTAGACGGAGTTGTACTTCGCTCGATAACACACGCTTCATTAATAGTAAAACAAGTGTTTATACTTGTAACTAGCGACCCGCCCCGGCTTCGCACGGGTCGCAAAAACGTTTCCGTTGAAATAGCTATAAGCCTAGCCGCACAGCAGCGTCACGCGACAGCTCGGCGAGTAGACGCGACGACAGGCTACGGCCGACAATTTTCGTATAATATTTTGTTCGAATCTCCGCACACTTGGCGTCAGAGTCGCGGAGTCGAGATGACAAGACGCCAGAAGCGAAAGACAACGTCGCGTCTGACGCGGCGACTTGACGCGGCGACAAGTCGCCCTGTTTGCGATGGCTCTATACTTCGGTGGGAAATTCCCGGGGTAGTATTTTTTACGCCTTGGGTTACATTATTCGCGATTTCGTACGGAACCCTAAACTTTGTAAAAATCCAATATAGCCTATGTTACTCTCGAAGAATGTAGCTTTCTAATGGTGAAAGAATTTTTAAAATCAGCCCAGTAGTCTTCGAGCCTATTCATTACAAACATACACGCACAAAAATACAAATCTTTCCTCTTTATAATATTAGTATAGATAAGCGTACAAGGTTTTTTTAGTCAGATCAGCTTGTAACAATAAGATTTTACGAGTTAATTCAAATGTTGATAATGATTATGCTTTATTAATTAAAGGCCGTCTCCCCCAGGGGTACCAGGGGAGACACGGGTCTGAAGTCACGCTGCGTCGTTCTGTCGACTGTCGTCAGTTCTGACCTTTCCCCCAATCGGCCTGTAGGAGAGAGATCTAAATCCTGCAGTGCGCGCAAATAGCTGATGATGATGATGATCTATCTATCATTGGCGGCGTGATACTTTGTATAAAAATCTAAAATGAACCAATACTTACGAGAAGAGCTAAATTGGGCACAGTGACGACAATATCCTTGGTGTGACCGATGGATTCTTCGGGAAGGAACGTCAGGTCTATGTTGGGCGTCATCCACATTGTGCCCTTTACAGGGTCTAACGACATGTTGAGATTCGTCCTCTTTTCCCTGTTGAAAGAAAATAATATTTATTTCCAATAACTTAACCGCTTTCAAAGTCATTAGAACCAGAGTCATCTCGGGCACAACCGTGATCTAAGTGCACCGCGTAACTTAGATCGGTCTGACATGCCTTCAATTTGCAGACCGCACCAATTTTCTATAGTGAGATGTTATGGTGGGCAAAGACCAGGGACTGCCACTTGCCACGATCCTGACAGTTCAATTTCGCTTCAGCGACATTCATTAGTCGTTACATATACGCACTCCAGTTTCGGTTACTTTTTTATCGAAAATCAATTACATTTTACCTCATAATTAAAAGGGATTACACCCGTTTGATATATAAATACTGGTTGTCCCGGAAACCGTTGTTTTGCCTCAAAAAAAAACTATTAAAAACCATTGTTACGTTGAGCTTGAAAACTTCTGACATTAAGACCAGCCACCAGTCTTACAAGTCCCCACCGATCCGGACTTGGCCCTCTTGGTGGAGTATGACCTATACCTTCCTCAGGGAAGAGACCCGTGCCCGTCGGTGGGGACATAATGGGTTGATGATGATGATGATGCGGAGCCGATCGGCTTTTGTTCTGTTCAAGGTCACGCAACTGATAAGTGTGTTGCTTACCGAAATCGAAAAGGTCCAATTTCTTCAATCCTGAGCACCTTCTCTTTATGGCTCATATACTCAGGTATGTTAGTGTAGTTGAACACCCACACTTCTGCATACAGCTGGTAGGGTGGATCCTCCCACATTCTAAATACGAAAGACCCCTCACCAACGTCCATGAACTGTTGACAATGAAATAGATAAGTTAAGTCAAGGTTACAGGGTGTATTTTCATAAGGCAATATCCACAAATAAATTATCGATTTTCATGTGTTGTTGTTGGAGTATTTTGTTGATGTTATAGACAAGCCCTTAGGTCAAGGTGTTGTCATGTATTGTGTTGTAGTTAACTACGCGTTGTTTTTAAACCATCAAGTAAATCTGCTCGTGAGTACCTGTGTAATCTCCTTTTTATGTACAGTGAAGTGTTCTCTATCTGTATAAATAATTTATCACAAGAAGAATTAGGAATTACGTAATTTTGACAACATGTGTGGGTAAATCGTGATATTATTATACAAAAGCTCACGCCTGTGTCCCAGAGAGGTAGGCAAGGCACAGCTACTTTATAAATATCTTCGATTCTCTTCTTTGATTTTGATTATAAGACTTTGGTCATATCATGCGGGCTGACAAATATAATCTACTGCGACTTATTTTTTTCATCATCAACCCATTATGTCCCCACCGAGGGGCACGGGTCTCTTCCCTGAGGAAGGTATAGGCCATACTCCACCACGGGGGCCAAGTCTGGATTGGTGGAGGCTTGTAAGACTAGTGGCTGGTCTTACTGTCAGAAGTTTTCAAGCCGCCCTAAGGCCTCTGACTTGGCTTAACGACTGCCATCTATCGACGGCAGCCGGCACCAACAGCTTAACGTACCTTGCGAAGCACGGAATCGCTCGGAAAAATGCCACTAGCGTTAGTCATAGATGGTGACCCATCCATGGACTGAACGCGCCGTATGTTGCTTAACCGTAGTGATCGTTTAAGATCACTCAGGCAGCCCAGGCTTCGAGCGATTCATTATGGAAAGGGAAATTGAATGAAGGCGAATACCTGGCCGAAGAAAAACATCATGGCTCTAAAACTTATTACAGTGGTTCAACACCAGAAATATAGAACTGCTGCAAGCAGCTACATCGCGTGACAGTGTAGCCAAAATGATAGCCGACCTCCGATAGGAGATGGCACCAGAAGAAGAAGAAGATAGGACTTTTGAGATCGTCATAAACGGCTTGCAGGATTGCCGTCGTTTTATGTGGCATCTACAGATAAGTCCGTTCTTGTTAAGAACCACAAGAGGTGTCAATAAGGACACTGCTGTGTTTGATTTGAATAAAGGTCATGACACTCTACACGACTCTGCTCCCACCCGGCAAAGATAATATAATTTAAATATGGGCTTTAAATATTTCTCTTTAGGTATATTTTACATTGGCATTATAAATTAGCTGACAGCTGACAGCGAGCTGTCTGCAAACTTATGATGCCAATGTAAAATATACCTAAAGAGAAATATTTAAAGCCCATAATTGAATGATATTATTTTTTCAGAATCAGAATCAGAAATTTATTTCAACGTAAAGAATTTACATTCTGCTTGTTGAATGTCAATGTACATACAGTTATGTATAATGTTAGCCGCTGCCTTGGGGCCGTCTGTAGTGGAGAAAAAGGAAGCGAAAAAAAACTCCACTCTGACCATCTTTTCTCAAATCACCTTAAAGCTAATACAAATCAAACTTACAAAATAATATATTGGATGTGTTGATGACTAGACACATTTATCCTCTATACATACGTCCTTGTCTTCTAAATAATCGTTGATTTTATAATAAGCTTTTTTGCAAAGAGTGTGCTTAACACAATTCTTAAATCGCGTTGGAGGTAACTCTAATATATCTTGGGGTATCTTGTTGTAGAACCTTATACAGTGCCCCATAAAGGAAGTATTAACTTTTGCAAGTCTAAATCGTGGAAATGACAATTTATGTTTATTCCTAGTATTAACGTTATGATGGCCACCAAGTGTTTCGAAGTCTTTAATATTTTTCCTAACGTACATAATATTTTCATAAATGTATTGGCTTGCAACTGTTAGGATGTTGATTTCTTTGAAAAAATCTCTTAGTGTATCCCTACTACCTAGCTTGTAAATAAATCGGATCGCTCTCTTCTGCAAGATGAAGATAGTCTCAATATCTGTTGCCCGACCCCATAGTAGTATACCATAGGACATAATACTATGGAAGTAACTAAAATAAACAAGCCTAGCAGTTGCAACGTCAGTAAGTTCTCGAATTCTTTTCACGGCATAATGCTGCGGAGCTAAGTCTATGTGCTAATTTTACAATATGTGGGCCCCATTGTAGTTTGGCATCGATTGTGATGCCCAGAAATACAGTATCTTCAACAAATTCTAGTTTTTCATTTCCAATCACAATGTTATTTTCAACTAATTTTACATTAGGTAGGTAATAACTAATTTTCCGGGTGGTAGCAGAGTCGTGTAAGTGGATTATGACCTTAAGAATTCTCAGCCCGCTAGTGTGTGATTCAATCAGTGTCCTGTTAGCGTATTGACACTTGAGTACATAAATGATCTAGTTTGCAGTTCGATAAGTCATAGCGGTGGCATAGAACTGTTTTGTTTAGATATTAAGGTGACAGGTAAGAGCGTGTCACTAATGTACATTATATTGATGAAGCGAAAAAAGTTTGTCAGGATAAGGCGAGATGTTTTAATTACTGTAAAGGGAAACACCGTGACAAAATCTGAGTGCTTGAGGTGATCTCATACTCTTGTGCTTGCAATTTTCTTTTTTAGAAATAAGTCCGCCTTCCACGTAATTTTAATCACAAACATGACGTTATTTAATTTATTAAACTATTTTTTTATATTTTAGATCTTTGTGACGTCGCTGTTTCTGGTTCCCACGACACAGGGTATCCTAGTGTGAGGCCAGAAGCAATGTTATGTGCCTGTATGTAAAAATGTTATGTTATGTTTTTAAAAATATGGGTTTATATTTTTCATACGAAATTATCAGTCGTTTAAGACTTAATAAGTGAATTGACTTCGATACATAATCTACTCGATATAATATTGTAGCAAAACGTCGCATTGTGAAAAAAATGCACTCTGCTCCGTTGCATTACGGGCGACTTTGCAACTAAATTATGAAGGTTGTCGTACTGTCGACTGTACATTGATGAGTTACATTTTTCGCCTAAGGTTTCCTGTCAAATAAATAAGATACTTAATGGGTGTTCATTCGTCAAAAGTAAATAACTATCATCATCATCATCATCAACCCATCGTGTCCACACCAAGGGGCACGGGTCTGAAGAGACCCTCAGGGAAGCCTGAGGAAGGTATAAGCAATACTCCACCACGGGGGTCAAGTCCGGATTGGTGGAGGTTTGTAAGACTAGTGGCTGGTCTTACTGTCAGAAGTTTTCAAGCTGCCCTAAGGCCTCTGACTTGGCTTAACAACTGCCATCTATCGACGGCAGCCGGCACCAACTGCTTAACGTGCCTTGCGAAGCACGGAACCGCTCGGAAAAATGCCACTAGCGTTAGTCATACGGACGTTATGTCCGTAGTTAGTCATATGGACGGTGACCCATCCATAGACTGACCGCGCCGTATGTTACTTAACCTTAGTGATCGTTTAAGATCACTCAGGCAGCCCAGGTTACGAGCGAAATAACTATCGATAACAGCTAACTATTGGTTGCATTGGGTTTTTAACGTCGGCGAATTATCCAATAATACGAAGACCTCGGTCAGAATGTTGGCCATGATTAGCAAAGGACTTTCGATTTGAGCAGCCAGTTTTCCTGTTTGCTAGTACGTTAATATATCATGGGTCTTTGCTTAAGCTTGGAAGCCTGTATGCAGTCTGGACACGTCCCACTTAGGGATGCCAAGCCTACTATCTTAATCTTCACCTCAATTCTTTAAAGGAATTATAAATTAAAAACTCAGTAAGGATTCAAACCATTTTGTATACAAGATTAATACTATACTCCATTCCACGAAACGCGCTCCCAGACTTGTCCATGTGCGCTCATTTCTGACCTTCAATATCATGTAACCTACCCTAAGGCTCTAATTATATGCGTCCGCGCGACCGAGCGGTTTGGCCGCAAATTCGAGCGGCCGCGGCCAAGTCGCCTTTTGATTTATATGAAGCGGCCCGAGCGTCTCCGCTCTCCACACATTCTCACAAACAACGAAAGAGCGTCCCGTCCGCTTCAAATGCACCGATACAAGTGAACACGTTGAAACTTGTCCGAGCGGCCAGGCCGCTCGAAGGCGCGACCGCGCCGCTATTTAAGGCTGTAACAAGGGCGAATGACTTTGAGCATTTGACCTCTGAGTTATAAAATAATAAACTAGCGCAATCTCTTGAATGTTTGTTGTACTTCTTCGGCGAATACTTTTGAGGCTAATCCATAATCCAAAGATTACACAGATAAGAGATGTGGCGGATTTTCGATGGCGATTGTTCCCTGCGCTAATTAAGAAATCGTACAATTTTGTACTAATCACGCTTAATATTAACATTAAAAAATATATGATCAGATAGGATTGCAGATATTGATGTGGCCGATATTTGCATGAAAGATTTAAATGAAAAGCTACTATCGTTTTCCAGCGAAATTAGATTCTGTGGAAAATAAAGCTTTTGGAAAAAAAAAATTTTTGCCATCTAGACAGGTTAAATGCAATTTTTTTTCCGTACGAATTAGTCACTGATAATATCCTTTATTACCAAAGATTTTATTCAGAATTTTTTAGTGCGTAGTTTTGCCTAACATTTCAGTTAAAGCTAGCCAATTTTGCAACATTTACCCTTGTTACACCCTTAAATAAATCGTCAATTTCTATTCGTGGTGTAGCGGCCGGGCCGCTCGGTCGCGCGGACCCATATATAATTAGAGCCTATGAAGCAGATCGTCTTCGCTTATTAAGCGAATAACTCTAGTCGCGTCCATTGACCAATGAAATGAGAGTATTTTGTCCCGTAGGATTTCCAATCGTGGAACGGAGTAAGATAATATTTTCATCCAGATTTCGTTTATTTTCGTGTGCAATAAAGAATATTGTTATCTTGAAAAAAAAGGAGTTTATTTAGGTCCTACTGTAGGTCACAGACTTTCTCTAAGTTACATACATTTTTGAAGTTATAGCAGCATACCACTCGCTAACTGTGACGTAAAACATCGTGAGGAAGCCTGAGTGTCTGATGTGTTACACACTTCACCTCTTAACATTGTCAATCCGCGGTGGGCACGAGTAAGCCCAAAATCTAATGTTAAGCCCACAGTGACGAAGCGAGTGGAAGGGATGATGCTGGATAAAATTATCATCATCATCAATCCATTATGTCCCCACCGAGGGGTACGGGTCTCTTCTCTTAGAAAGGTATAGGCCATATTCCACTACGGGGGCCAAGCCCGGATTGGTGGAGGCTTGTATTGTAAGACTAGTGGCTGGTCTTACTGTCAGAAGTTTTCAAGCCGCCCTAAGAGGCCAAAAACTAAATTAATTATCATAAATTCATAAACTTTATTATTATTATCAAATTGCATGAGATAGGTATACTTTTCTTCAACTTATTTATCAAATTATCTAACTTTTGCGTGCCAAGCCTTGACTTAGTTTTGAGTAATTTAGACGAGTCTGCGATACCAATTATGACGATTACCTAACTGTTACACCATACTTGGATTTGATTAGTCAAGTTGTATGCCACGTACCAAATGAAGATTGTTTGGATGTAAACAAAATCTGTACGGAGACCGCCGTACAATTGGCCTCAGCCTGGATGTTTTTCTATGTTTGTAATGTCCTTGCCTGGTTACCGTAGCACAGGGTATCTTAGTTTGGGGTCAAGTGATTGTGTTGTATGGAAGTTATTATTGTAATATACTCCCGGATACATCTATCGGCCCACCTAGTGTTTTAAGATTTGTCGGTCACTAGCTAAAAATAAATGTTAGGTGGAGCAATAAGTTTTCATGCAGGTTTGAAGCTGATTTGGTTGAGCTGGTTGACCAATAAATCAGCTTCAAAACTTATTGCTTTACCTAACATTTATTTTTAGCTAGGGACCGTCAAATCTTAAAACACTAGGTGGGCTGATAGATGTGTCCGGGAGTGTATTATAGAATTATTTAAATGTATTTCCTGATACTCAGCCATATCCATATTAGACAGTTAAGATAAACGGTTAGAGAATCAAACATTTTGGGGTTTATTTTATAGGGGAAATCATATTTTTTTAATTAATTTGTTCACGGACTTTTATTATCATCAGATGTATTTTTATTTTACTGAAGTGTTTTTTTGCAGTGCCAAGTAGTTATTGTTTATGTTAGAATAATTACTTTAATAGGCATTTTAAATATTTTAAATAGGCTGTAAATCTATCTGTTCCAATTTCTTGTTACTGTTATTTGAGTGCAAGACAAATAGCCGTTTTCATCCTTGTCTTTCCTTGACCGAGTTATACAAAAATATTTAAGTGCATAGGTATATAATATAAATAAAATTGCAAATGTAAAAGTTTGGATTTAAGGGGATGTGTTACTCAATCTCAAGATTGAAGAATCTCAAGAGAAGCCTAGAAAACATCCTACAAATGTCATTTTTCCCTTGAAAATAGGTCAATAATTCACTGAAAATCAGCGCTGTTTTTAGGATAGATCTATCCAACAGCATTATGCTGAGCGTATGTCCAATTGTCATGCATTACGACTGATAGGATCTTATGTAAACCACATTAGTTTAAGTTTGTTATTGTCGAGTCCTGTCTACGAGCTGTAATATAACCACTGTAATACTTGCATGGCAATAAATTACTATTCTTTCTTTCTTTCTTTCTTTTCTTTCAAATAATTTCGATTTACAAAAGACGTTTTGGAGGAGTTCAATAACGTACCTACACTGCGACACGGGATCTTAACTTTTTTTCGGATATACTTGACTTTTTGTCGGAAGAGTCTGAACGAGATTCACAGATGGTGAGCAGAGACAGAGTTTGTGTCGTCGGCTGCTCGTCGAGACGAGCCGAGCTCCTCTGACAATAAGCCAAGTAAGTGTATCCGGAATAAAATTAAGAATATCTAGTGCTTATGAAAAATTTCGAAACCAATAAAAAGTTTTTGTCCCTGACTTTGACGGTATTAAAAATAAATTTTATTTACAACTTTCGCCTGGTACGCAGTATAATTTCATTGAGCAGTAGAAATGAAATAGTACATTAAACCTAAACGTATTTATAATACATGACGTGTCTGTGAGCTTAAAAAAATGCCCCTAATTTGTACGCATGAAGCGTCAACCGTCTATTAACTTGTCGTAAGCCGGCAAAGCCGTTATTTGGATGAAATTCAACCTTTTGGTCGACAGCCCATCAACCTTTACACGCGTGCGCTCTAGTTAGTGACGTTATGGCTGAATTTGAAACAAAAAAAGAACTGAAACAACTGTGTCTTATAATTTTATCTTAGGCCTACTGTGACTTAATTTTATCTTAGGCCTGGTTTACATTTGCTATATTTTCATGCTTTTTAAGCATGCTTTCTATAGAGGTAGAATAGAATAGAGACGCCAATTCCTTTTATAAGTACATAACGCCCACTTGCAAGAACAACTATTATTTGTTAACAACTTGTTATTTGGGGACACTTACGTTACATAATAGCATTTTTTTAAGGTTTCAAAGTTATGGCAGAGAAATAAAGCACTTTAACGTGCGTTTTCGGAGTAAATAAAA
This sequence comes from Yponomeuta plumbellus, assembly GCA_947310845.1. Lineage (NCBI taxonomy): Eukaryota > Metazoa > Arthropoda > Insecta > Lepidoptera > Yponomeutidae > Yponomeuta > Yponomeuta plumbellus. Next base: position 22,091,240 of record OX371200.1, read on the forward strand.
TCGCGTTAAAAAAATATCAATGAATAAAAAAATAGTTTTCTTCGATATATCACGTTGTTCTTGCAAGGGTGCGATAAGCAAATAATAAGTCAGTAATAGTTGGCTGTATACTAAATTACTTTTACAATGTATGGTGCGTTATAAAATTTGTGAATCGGCATACGTTTCTGCCGTCTCTATTTTATTCTATCTCTATGGAAAGCATGCTTCAAAGACATGAACATAAAACAAATGTAAAGCAGGTCTTAGTAGTAGGTAGAAAAAATCCCTGCAAAATGGGGTATTGTAACATGCTAGGTGGAAGTTTCAGTGCATTACAGTAAAATGACTGATACGCTATGAATTGTGTAGTATTGGTTGTAGTTTAATGATACGCTATCCTGATAATTCCAACCTTTGTTTGATGTGTCTGCGGGGAGACTTGAAGCGGCAATGAAACTAAATCGCTATGTTTATGGAGTTGTCATAATAATATTATCATATTATCACAATGCATTAATATGTTTTTTATCGATCTACCTTTTAACCTGAAGAGGGTTTGTCTTTTATTTTCCGTTTAATAACAATGAGAAGTTATTTCTAAGCGTAAAGTAAATGCACTAAGCTTATTTGCATTTTGTTTACCCCATAAACCTTTTATATGTGTAAAATGATGGCTTCTGTGTACTGTTTGTAAAGGTGTGCGTTCACTGCACATCGCTAAGTCAGCTGCCTTTTGTTTCAACCCTTCACATCACAGATAGATATTGTATCGTTGCGTTTTCAGTTTTCTACTATGTTACTTCATCATCAACCCATTATATCCCCACCGAGGGGCACGGGCCTCTTCCCTGAGGAAGGTATAGGCCCTACTCCACCACGGGGGCCTAGTCTGGATTGATGGAGGCTTGTAAGTCTAGTGGCTGGTCTTACTGGCACGTTAAGCAGTTGGTGCCGGCTGCCGTCGATAGATGGCAGTCGTTAAGCCAAGTCAGAGGCCTTAAGGGCGGCTTGAAAACGTCTGACAGTAAGACCAGCCACTAGTCTTACAAGCCTCCACCAATCCGGACTAGGCCCCCGTGGTGGAGTATGGCCTATACCTTCCTCGGGGAAGAGTCCCCCTCGGTGGGGACATAATGGCTTACTGATGTTAAACGCTATTTGAATTTATTATCTAACACACTCCAACATGCAAATGGCTTATTATATTAGTGAAGGTTACATTTATTTAGTCACCGTTATGCTTGTATTTCATCTTCGCGTAACGTGAAATTGTTGCTCGGTACTTTTCGTCACTCTGAACTAAGTAATGTTTTTCATAATAGGCAATGTGCATAATGCACGTGAAAATTGCAAGCTTTGGCAACAACGCGCAGTGGTGTAAGTGACGGAGTAAGTAGACCGGGTCAAGATGTCAGAGATTTGTGACGGTCCCAGCACTAATGTTTTTCATACTTCTTTAAGAAAATTAACTAATATGTTGAACTAAGACTCTTGCAAGCACTATATAGACATTGACAATCCGGCCAGGTTTTGCTGGTCGGACTCTTTCGACAAAAAGTCAGTTAAGTGTATCCGGAATAAAGTTAACAATATGTTGACTTGATGCTGAATATTCTTATCTTATCTTATGTTGACTTTTGAAGTTATTTTAACATGACCTCTCCGTTTATAATAAAACATTTTATGCAAGTTCCCCATTAAAAATAGCCGGCTTCGTGTGGCCGATGGGCAAGACACTGGAACGAGTTTTTTTACATTTACATTTGCAATGTAGAGTCGAACTTCATCATAATACACAAACATAAGCTCATGCCTCTATCCCAGAAGGGTAGGCAAAGTCTAGAGACTGCCACTAGCCACAATCCTGACAAATCACTTTCGCGTCATCCAAAGTAATCCTGAAATACGTAGTTTTACTATCCGAAACCGGGATAAGTGCATGCAACGAGTTATGATGTCATTTTTTATTTACTATAGTCTGTAAAACATAGCTTGAGCTCCGCGACAGCTGTCATCGAAATTGCGTCCATGAAGTTTTGAATTTTTTCACAGAATATTTGTACTGTGAAAACGCCGTACTTACTGCACACTATTCGATGTTTAAGCAATATCGTAACCTAGCCCTGTCAGTATAACGGCTGTCGTGGAGCTCAAGCTATGTTTTAAAGACTGAAAAACTTTCGTTAACACCATTTGTTAACACTTTCCTGGACAGTCATAATAATATGTGATCTATTGTTATTTTTATTGTAATCGGATGCTCTAGCATCTACTGTCCGGGAAAGTGTTATCTTTATTCCTAGCCGGACTCTTCCAACAAACAGTCCGACAAACGTTTAGAGGATTATTTTGGACAGAAATCGTGTTTTCTACGCATCGCCGGCAAGTAATAATATGAATAGTCTTTTACATAAAGAGAGTTTACATAACCATCCTAGCTCTAGAGGTCACTGAACGCATAACGTTGACCAGGTCATGGTCGCAGGCGTAGCGCAATCGCTAAGGATTTAAGAAGAAAAATGATTTGATGGTCATCTACAACAAGCGATAACGGGCTATTGAATAGGACATTTGACCGATTCCTAAAAACCATCTCATATTCTTATTAGTGTTCATGGAGTCCTCGGAAAGTGGTCATTTGAAATCGTATATTTCTTCTAAAGAAGGCGAACGAAAATTTACTTTTGAAATAAGCCGTCAAAACGCTAAACTAGGCAATATGGCGTCGGACAGGAATTATGACGTCACTGGTCAGTTAACAAACCAGTGAACGTAAGAACGACATGAATGACAGAGGCCATTTTACTGGCATGTGACGTCATCATAGAATCGGCCCATCCAGGCCGTTTTCGATACAATCGCTGCAGATACATAATTATCAAATTTTATCTGTTTTTTTTTTATAAATAATAATTGTCCTTTAGTTAAAATGCCCTAAAGCGGTTTTAAGACTCATAATTTATACGAATACGTATAAATAGTAATACTGTTTTTTTAAATATTGTTGTAATAAAATCTTCTTAGACCTTTATTTTTGTATTTTATGTTTGTGTCATACGGTCACCCATCCGTGCACTGAACACACCCTATGCCACTTAACCTTCGCGGTCGTTCATTCTTTCTTCTTGGTCATCACTCAGGCGGCCGGGGCTAAGTTGACAACAAAGGGTAAGGTAAGACCAGCCACTAGTCTTACAAGCCTCCACCAATCCGGACTTGGCCGCCGTGGTGGAGTATGGCCTATACCTTCCTCAGGGAAGAGACTAGTGCCCCTTAGTGGGGACATAGTGGGTTGATCATGATGAACCAATGGTGTGTGCCCTGCATGTGCCGCCAGAGACACAGCATGTCTTTTGACGGCGCTATTTTCAGCACTCAAATAATGCTGCCTAAATAACTAACTATAAAATAATTATTTTTCCTAACTACCGACTAATGGCATCATATTCTATTACAGAACATCGGAATTAGCTGTCAAAATAATAAATGACACCTTTGCTGCAGACACCCTCTGGTAAACAAGTCAAGAGGCTAGCCTTAGTCGATTTTAACCTTAAGTTTAATTATCTAACGAAATAGTAAACAAAAACAAGCATTTCGATGACTCAGATAGATTTACAATATATCTGTGCAGGCAAGGCTAGATATTATCTTATTTTGTTTACTAAGCTCATTTAGTAGTCACTAATTAGCGGCGCAATGTTTTTAGACAGCCAATGACAAAGAAACTTGTAATAAAATTGTATTACTCCTTAAGGAGTGCAAATTAATCGCGCCAATATGACAATATGAGTATACTTAGGTTTAAAAAAATCGGCCAAGTGCGAGACGGACTCGCGAACGAAAGGTACCGTGCCATTATCAAATACAAATACAAATACAAAATAAAAAATAGTTTATTTTAACCACAAAAACACATCATTAATTATCAGTCTTGAAAAACGGCAGAAAAATCACGTTTTTTGTATGGGGCTCACATCCCCTGCCTTAAATATTTATTTTATTTTAATTAATTTAACTATTTATTTTTGAAGCGGATAATAAACTCAACATTCTGTGAAGATTTCAAGCGTACCTGTTGCTTTCATCAATATCGAGCAAAAACGAGCAAAAAATCACGTTTATTGTATGGAACCTCCTTAAATATTTATTTTATGCTGTTTCTTAGTATTAATTGTTGTAGCGGCAACAGAAATACATCATCTGTGAAAATTTGAACTGTCTAACTATCACGGTTCATAAGATATAGCCCGGCGACAAAGGGACGGACGGACAGCGGAGTCTCAGTAGGATCCGTTTTACTTTTTGGGTACTGAACCCTAAAAAAGAGAACTCTTAACCAGGTGCCTAGTAAAAGGAATCTAGAGGCAATTAATGTCCATATTAACATCTACACTCAAATTGTCACAAATATTTTCTTTGAGATACTCCATAGGCTTTTCAAAGAAATATTTTTGACAATTTGCGTCTTTAATGGATATTTTTTGCTGTCAATTAAACATTTTAATAAAACTTGTAACAAATAACCTGACAGAACATTACCGGTATACAATTGGAGTGGTAAAATATGCATAATCACATAAATACGTGGCAACCATAACATTAATTTGGATGTAAATTAGGATATTGTAATTTACGAGACTACCACATCATAAAGTTTGTCTTAACTAACGTAAGATTAGTTGAAAACAACATTGTAATATTGGCAATAAAAAACTAGCATTATTTGTAGAAGATACTGTATTTCTGGGCATCACAATCGACGCCAAACTGCAATGAGGTCCACAAATTGTAAAATTAGCACATAGACTTAGCTCCGCAGCCTATGCAGTGAAAAGAATTAGGGAAATAGCTGACGTTGCAACTGCTGCTTGTCTATTTTAGTTCATAATATAACACTATAACATAACACTAATTTTATAAAGGCGTACCTAAGTTTGTGAGTGTGAGAGTGTGTATGTTTGTTCTTCACGTCTAAACGGCTGGAGCGATACTAATAAAATTTGGAAAGGAGTTAGCTAACACCCTGGATTAACACATAGGCTACTTTTAATGCGGGAAAATATCCTATTTCCGTGGGAAAATCCCTAAAAATGTGAATAGTTATTATTTTTACTGTTAATAGGTACACAATTTATTTTCCCTAATAAACCACGGGTAACACCGCGGGGCACAGCCAGTAATTCATAATTCATTTATTGATTTATGAGACACAACTACATCAGGTGTATGATTGATAAATAACGTTTCTTCTGTGCTCTACCTAAATAGGCATACAAATCTGGTCTTAGTTACTTCCATAGTATTATGTTCCACGGTATACTACTCCAAGATACTTTAGAGTTATCTCCGATGTGGTTTAAGAAATATATAAAGCCATTCTGTGCTGAAAATCTGGATGATTTTGGATCAACCATGTGCAGTGCAGCCATTGGTAAATGCACGTAATTTTCAATAGCTTGTAACCTGCCCTATAAAGCGTACCGTCTTAATGGCCTTACTAATAAAGGTTATGAGCTGTGTATACAGCTGTTATGCGAGCTCTGACAAACTGGTTATTTGTACGCTAAATGCGATTAAACCAGTATAAATTGATATACGTCAAATAGTTATTCAGAGGGTATAACTTATTTATTAGTATGACGCATAGGTTACATGCTCCTAGGGAACAAGAGTTCCCTAAGGAGTAATACGCAAGCCGCATTATATCGCAGTGCACTGCGAGGGAGATTCTTTGCATATAAGATAGGCCCCAGAGCGTCAGTGATCGCCACGGTGATAAGTGGTTAGCGCATCTGCCTAACATGCAAGAGGTCCCGGGTTCGTATCCCGGCAGGGGACAAAAAAAAAGAAACCCAGGCCTTGGATGTTTATATGTTTCTGACGTCGCTGTTTCTAGTTCCCACGACACAGGGTATCCTAGTGTGGCGCCAGAAGCAATGTATGTGCCTGTATGTCAATAATATGTTATGTTACGGTAAAACTTAGCTGCTTGACAAAAATTCATGCAGTGTGTATAACCCTTTATAATAAACGAATGATGCGATAAATGACTGACAAGCACTGAAGGTTTCAACATTCTTGAACTTTTTACCGTTTGACAGACAGACAAACGTATTTCTAGAACCGACCTTGTTTGATGTCCGTATATTGAAAAACAATCTGAGTTTCCATCTAAAGGTACTTGTAATCGGGTTTCACAATTGCCAGATGTAGTCGTCGATGTTTGTCGACAGAAGTTGTCGTCTGTCGACGAGTTTTAAGGACTGTGGTATGTGTTACGCCACCACACGTCTGCCTACTCTGGGATACATAATATTACTAAAATATGTGGGTCACGAATTTCTTGTAGCCCCGGCTGCCTGAGTGATCTTAAACGATCACGAAGCTTAAGCAATATAGAGCGCGTTCAGTGCATGGATGGGTCGTCGTCTATGACTAACACTAGTGGCATTTTTTCGAGTGGTTCCGTGCTTTGCAAGGCACGTTTAGCAGTTGGTGCCGGCTGTGGTCGATGGATGGCAGTCGTTAAGCCAATTCAGAGGCCTTGGGGCGGTTGAAAACTTCTGACAGTAAGACCAGCCACTAGTCTTGCAAGCCTCCACCAATCCGGACTTGGCCCCCGTGGTGGAGTATGGCCTATACCAGGGAAGAGACCCGTGCCCCTCGGTGGGGACATAATGGATTGATGATGAATTAGAAAATGAGATAGGAGTTGTTACCGGATCACAGTCGATATACTAACTTGTAGTAGGTAACGGTGACCACCAACCTTCGGCAAATATCATAATTCACGATCCTCAGCTAATATTATTTGTAGTTAAGGAATTCCGCATTTTGGCGTTTTATCAATCTTGATGACACCCGCTCTAATTACTCGAAAAATATTCATGACCTTCCGGTTTCCGGAAACTCTTCGGATTATTCAAGAGACAGGACGAGTTCGGCGATCATTATTTTTTTAATTACTGCGTCACTGTCGGAAACTCATATAATACTAATGAGGTGGGTCATTATTTTGTATTAGTATTTTATCGGGTTCTCAAGTATAGCTCCAGCTTCAGATCTTAATTAAAGTTTTGGAGAAATACAGACATACAGTCTGTTAGATTTTAGAATATACCTTGGGCTCTAGAGTAGGCTTCGGTTTTCGCCGAAAGCACACGAGTGTAACACTACAGCGCCACCAAATTATATGTTCACGTGGGCAAAATTGTAACTAACTAATAATTGTAAATTCTGTTCCCCATTTCTGGTTTTATTTATTCACTTACTAAGATTTATAGATAAATGTTCATTAAAATTTAAATACGGGTTAAAATATTCTCATTTTTCTAGGTAAATTTCTTAAATTTTACTACTAAATTCTCCACTAGCGCCGCTATCAACTGAACGGATAAGATGGTGGCACTGTACTTCCTACTTTTGATTTCGAAATTAAATGTCATATTATATATATTAGTTCCGATATTTCTATTACACGAATATATCCGATTCTATAAGATAGTAGCCGAGGTATATTCTAAAAGCTAACAGACTGTTCATAAGTACACGCCGGTATCCCATAGGGGTAGGCAGAGACTAGGGACAAATCACTTTCGCTTCCTCGACATTCATTAGTCATTGTATCCACGTACGCCGGTTTCGAGAAATACTAATAGGGAAATACTGGTTTGTATGCATCTCTTAGTTCTCACAAAAGTCTGAAAAACAAAATACACGAAAGCCTTAAAGTGTAAAAGAAATACGCAGTATGTATAGTGAGAAAGAGTGCAGGGATTTTTAGTGCGTGATGTTCAATTACTTAAAGCAGTTAAATTTCATTCTAAAAATTCTATTCTAAACTTCAATTGTATTATTATCATGACATGATCATCTAATGTAATCAGGAACTGGCAGCAAAGGTGTTAATTTTATTATTTTTATTAAATTATACGGAATGTGTAAATAATGAATTCACCAATGCATAATTGTCAAACATAAATTAATGATCTTATGCCCGTTTTCACCAACAACACTTAAGATTTAGGGGCCACCTAATCTTTTTTAAGGGCTACGAATCAACGGTTAAGTAGCCCCTAAAAAAGATTAGGTGGCCTCTAAATCTTAAGTGTTTTTAATGAAAACGGGCAGTAGAGATTTTTAAAAATTGTCTAGTTTAAGGGTCTCAAGTTTTAACAGATCGTCTTTGCAAACAAACATTTACAAACAATCTCATAGATTGCTTCTGGCCCCACACTAGGATACCCTGTGTCGTGGGAACCAGAAACAGCGACATCACAACAAGTAAACATCTAAGACTTCCATTTTTTTTTACCACAGCCGGGATTCAGACCCAGGACCTCTGTCATGGTAGGCAGATGAACTAACCGCTGCGCCACAGAGGTCGCCGTGTGTCGATCAAATGTTCCAATCAGGTTAAAAGTGATTTTAAAGACCCACAGCCGAGAACCTAGAATCGCAGACATGGGAATAGATAGATATATACAGAACACTTTCAAACAAACATTAAACATCATCAACCCATTGCGTCCCCACCGAGGGGCACGGGTCTCTTCCCTGAGGAAGGTATAGGCCATGCTCCACCACGGAGTCCAAGTCCGGACTGGTGGAGGCTTGTAAGACTAGTGGCTGGTCTTACTGTCAGAAGTTTTCAAGCCGCCCTGAGGCCTCTTATGGCTTAACGACTGCCATCTATCGACGGCAGCCGGCACCAACTGCTTAATGTACGTTGCGAAGCACGGAACCGCTCGGAAATATGCCACTAGCGTTAGTCATAGAACGGTCACCCATCCATGCACTGAACGAGCCATATGTTGCTTAGCCTTCGTGATCGATTAAGATCACTCAGGCGGCCTATGCCTATTAATGCCTATTTTATCAATAAGTACTTTGTCTAAACTAAGGATCGTAAAATCCTAAGTCATATCCTGTGTCCCCCGTCAAATCCACAAATACGTCTGGTAGTCTTTGGACGTATTTCGTTAAAGTAGTTTTTTTGGGCAGTACGACTAAAAGAAGCATTCAATTCTTCTACAGTGAATGACCTTCTTCTAGCGAATCTTTTAGTTTTCTTTTAGCGAATGATCAATCACATCACAGTATCACAGTAATATTATAAACTTGAAAGTTTGTGAGTATGAGTATGTATGTTTGTTACTTCTTCACGTCTAAGCGGCTAGAGCGATTTTAATAAAATTTGGTGTGGAGTTAGCTAAAACCCTGGATAACAACAAATGCTACGTTTTACTGCGGGAAAATATCTTATTCCCATGGGCAAATCCGTAAAATTGTGAATATTTATTATTTTTACTGTTAATACACAATTTATTTTCCCTAATAAATCGCGGGTAACACCGCGGCCATAACTAGTTACCTAATAAGAAACTGAAGACTTACCCACGCTGTGACCCTTTCCAAAGGGTTGATAGACGCCATTATGATTGAGAATAAGACGAGTAGGGTGCCGTATACCAAAGGGATCACTGAGTCTGTGGACAACATAAAAAATATGCGTTACTAATATTTTTATCTTTTTTTTAATGAAAAGTCTTGTGATATAGTTTATTTTGAAAACTAGCTGACCCCGCAAACGTTGTTTTGCCAGATAGTGATATGAAAAATAGATATCAACCTATTCTCAGACCTGCCGAATATACACAAAAAGTTTCATCAATATCGGTCAAGCCGGTCAAGTATGCGCACTTATATTGAGACATGAGAATTTTATATATTGAAAATATAATGACAAAACTAATTAATATAAATAATAAATAATATAAACTTATTTCAAATTATGTCATCGTCATCATTCAGCCACAAGAAGTCCACTGCTGGACGTGGGCCTCCTCCATGGATCTCCAAAAAGACCGGTTGGAAGCGACTTGCATCCAGCGTCTTCCTGCCACCAGAATGAGATCCTCTGTCCATCTTATGACTGGTCGTCCTACGCTGCGCTTGCCGATTATGGTCTCCACTCGAGAACTTTCGGCCCCATCGGTCATCACTTCTGCGTAGTATGTGCCCTGCCCATAATTTCTAATTATGTTTATATTTACAAATAAAAAACTTGCCCCAGGTTGGTGTCCCGCGGCAGGGAGCCAAGAATGCTGGCTTATCTTCTTAAACCCTTCATCATCATTCATTCATCACCATCATCAGCCATTTGACGCTGACTGCAGGACATTGGCCTCCCCCATGGTTTTCCAAGTTACCCGGTGTAGGGGCGCCCGCATCCAGTGACTCCCCGCCACCGTAACCAGGTCTAAGGCCTAGATTCATTGCCGCTTCAAGTCTATGCGAGCACGTGTATCAATTATTCCAGGCGTCAATGGTATGGAAAAACACGTCATGTGACCCGACCATTTATCTGTCATCGTACTGCCATGTACTGACAGAATCGAGACCCAGGATGGTCCAGGCCATCTGAGTAAACTTCCTAACTCCAACTGAGTACTTCGAGCTGTGTTAATAACTCGGGTTATTCTGCGGAAACCCTTATTGGGGAACATTATAAAGTCATATTTTTAAAGACACGATTTCCTAAAACACTCCACTGAGACAGATGCAATATTGTATTGACCGATTTCTGAAACCCATCTCGTATTTTTGTAGCTCTTCGTGGAGATCTCAGAAAGTGGTCATTTTAAATTCTTTTGCGTACTTCTTTAAAAAAGGCAAACGAAAATTTACTTTTGAAATAAGCCGCCAAAACGCTAGCTTGGGCAATATGGAGTCGGACAAGAATTAAGACGTTACTTGCCAGTAAACCAAGCAATGAACGTAAGAACGAATGAACAGACGTCATTTTACTGACATGTGACGTCATCATAGAATCTGCCAATCCAAGCCGGTTTCGATACAATGGCTTCGGATACATAGTTATCAAATTTGATTTTGTGTTTTTTTACAAATAATGATTGTATTTTAGTTAAAATGTCTTAAAGCGGCTTTAAGTCTCATAATTTATACGAAATAATACTGTTTTTTAACACTGCTACTTTAATGGCCTATTAAAATGATCGGTTATTATTTTTCCTCTTTACCACGGACTATTTAAACTACCTCTGAGGTGTGTTTCAAGATATCGTGTTTTTAAAATATGACCGGTAAGATTCAGGTGAAAAAACCAATATTATGAGTCTTATGAAATGCTGTCAAATCTCGACCTAAATGTATGTTATATTGACCAATAAATAATATGAGTCAGTAACTCGATTTTTTTTCTATCCAGAAGATTTAGAAGTTTTTTTGTTTTTGATTTCTCGGCAAGATAAGATTTTAACACCGAAAAATTTTAAAAACCAAACAAATAAACTCACGTCCGTTATCCCCGAGGGGGTAGGCAGAGGCACCAATCACTAGACCTGGGCCCAAGTTTTTGCCGAGTAAAAAAGGTGCCGAAAAATGTACTTTTACCAAGGAGATTCTCCATGCTTTTACTAAATTAAAAAATCTTCATCGTTCTGCAGCTTTTTCACATAATACGGACCGTGCATTCTACCAAATTGAAAACACAAAATATGATGAGCACAAAATGTAGTAACTACATACATACATAAACTCACGCCTATATCCAAGAGGGGTAGGCAGACACCAGGGCGGGCGAGGTAGTCCAGTTTGCGCACTCGGCTAAATAGCACCTGCACAAATAGCACCTGGCCTAGTCCAGATTGGGCACCTATTGATATTTTTGGCAGAATAAATACATTTGAATTTACTAACAGCACCTGCCAAAAATATCAATAGGTGCCCAATCTGGACTAGGCCAGGTGCTATTTGTGCAGGTGCTATTTAGGCGGGTGCGCAAACTGGACCGCCTCACCAAGGCCAGCCATTTGCCACGAAAATAAAGTAAATTATGAACAATTCGTGTGTGTTTGCCGCTAAATGTTTTTCGCAAAGCACAAAACAAATACTTACGTCTTCTCTCTATAGTAAAGTTTTGGAGTCGGACCATGGAGATCCGCCCCCGGCTGCGGACTTGCTGGATCGTCATTGTGACCCCTCACCAGATCCTGTAATAAGAAATATATCGTTATTATTTCCCTGCAACGTCGGTTGGTGGCCAGACCACCATTATAATCATCATCAACCAATATTGTCAACACCGAGAGACACAGGTCTCTTCCCTGAGGAACCTTCCTATACCTATATACCTATAGGACCTACTCTACCATGGGAGCCAAGTCCGGATTGGTGGAGGCTTGTAAGATGGCTGGTCTTACTGTCAGAAGCTTTCAAGCCGCCCTAAGGACTCTGACTTGGCTTAATGTCTGCCATCTATCAACTGCAGCCGGCACCAACTGCTTAACGTGCCTTGAGAAGCATCAAACTGCTTTGGAAAAATGCCACTAGCGTTAGACGGTCACCCATCCATGCACTGAACGCGCCCTATGTTGCTTAACGATCGTGATCGCTTAAGATCACTAAGGCAGATGGGGTTACGAGCGATTCTGTACAATTATGACCATTCTAGTACAATGACAGATACACTATAAATTGTAGTTTAATGATACGCTGTCCTGATAACTTGAACTGTTTCTTTAGCATCAGGAAATCCAAGTTCAACTTCTGATTAATAGTATAAAGTGGACCCAGTGATAATGAAAATATCTGTAGTGGCCGATCTGGGCGTTGCTTGTATTATTTATTAATACTTTTATTGCACTAATATTTAAAATAAAATATAATGCGGCGGACTTAATCCCGTAAGCATTTTCTACCAGTCAACCACAGGAGGTGAACGAAAGAGTTTTTTTTTTATCTTTATTTAAATACTTGGCACACAAGGAAATAGTTGGTGGGCGTGCAAAAGTAATCAAATAAATATTGTAAACGAGCAGGATGATGTCGTAAGATGATGTAGTATGATTATAGTACACGCTCAGGGCCCCTAGTGAGAGTTTTTTTAACTACTCGATCGCGTTAACGTAAACTCATATTCTATAGGAGTGACAAAGCGCGCCAGCTAGTTGCCTCTTTGTCACTCCTATACAAATTGCAAACGCTCTCGCTATCGAAAGTGAATGAAAAAACTCGCGGTAAGGGCCCTGCGTCCCTTAGCTTACAACACCGCTCAAATCGAAAATTGGCGGTTTTCACATTTGAATGCCATTAGATGGAGCTGCTCATTTCGCGTCTAACTATTGGTCACACCTGTAAAGTTGGTAAAAATGACTTATGCGGTGTTGTAAGCTAAGGGACGCCTGTGTGCCTAGTGCGAGTTTTTTTAACTACTCGATCGCGTTAACGTAAACTCATATTCTATAGGAGTGACAAAGCGCGCCAGCTAGTTGTCTCTCTGTCACTCCTATACAAATTGCAAACGCTCTCGCTATCGAAAGTGAATGAAAAAACTCGCACTAAGGGCCCTGGTCACGCGTTTTTTCATAACGTTGACGCAGAAGGTTTGATATATTGTGTGCGGGCGTAGACTTGAATTAGTTCATGCAGTGGGCACTGTGCTACAACGCATTTACTGAATCTGGGGCCCGCTAGGTCGACAACATTGTAAAAGCGTCTGGGAAACATTTGACGAGACTAGCGCAGGACCAGATGGGTTGGCGTGAAACAGAAAAGCCTTATGCCCAACAGTCGGCTGGATAGATACCTCTGGAAGTTGAAGACTACATTCTAGACGAAACTCTATCTGCAGGTTCATCACCATCATCGACCCATTATGCCCCCTCCGAGGGGAACGGGTCTCTTCTCTGAGGAAGGTATAGGCCAAGAGCCAAGCCCGGATTGGTGAAGGCTTGTAAGACTAGTGGCTGGTCTTACTGTCTTGTCGTGACTTAGCTTAATAACTGCCACGGCTCCCATAGTCATGGAACGGTCACCCATCCATGCACTGAACGCACCCTATGTTTCTTAACCTTCGTGATCGCTTAAGATCACTTAAGCGGCTGGCGTTACGAGCGATACTGCGATTGAAATAATAAATAATAATATTGTACCGTTGTATTAATAAGATAATCCGTATGAATGTATAACTTCTCAGATTGTCCTTTGTTGAACTTAGCTTCTGAAGTGGTGACATAAATAGCCATGTTAACATTATCGCTCGGGATGTGACAGACGACGAAGTGTCGTAATGGACTGATAATACAAAGAAAGCTCCCATTCAGGAACTTAATTGTTATTGTTTTGAGGTATAGTAAGTAAGTAAGCATCGCTCGTAGCCCCGGTTGTCTGAGTAATCTTAAACGATCACAAAGTTCAGCAACATAGGAAGCATTCAGTGCATGGATGGGTGACCGTTGTACGATTAAGGCTAGTGGCGTTTTTCTGAGCAGTTCAGCCGTCGTTCAGTCGTCGGTCGTTCAGCCAAGTCAGAAGCCTGCTCGAAAACTTCTGACAGTAAGATCATCGTATAAATCTGGAGTAAATATTTTTTGATACATGGCAGACGTTAATTCAAGTCAGAGGCATTAGGGTAGCTTGAAAACTTGTGACTGTATATAAGACCAGCCACTTGTCTTACAAGCCTCCACCAATCCGGACTTGGCCCCCGTGGTAGAGTATGGCCCATACCTTCCTCAGGGAAGAGACCCGTGCCCCTCGGTGGGGACGTTTTTTTTCGGAAGAATCCGACCAGGTTTTAAGTAAGTGTATCAGGAATGAAGTTAATAATATTATTGATGACTCAATTTTCTCTCGTACCACGTTTGGACTAATTTATTGAACTGTTTTTCTAAACCTTTATCTAAGTTTGGGCTTTACTTTCTAGGGCGCACGCGGCGGTCGACTTGTTATCAGTTTGGATGAACCAGTACTCTCTTTTCGATGTTATTATTACACAATTCTCTTACATCCAAACTGGCCTTTAACCCAATTGATTGTGAAAACGGAACTTAGAGCCCGTTACACACGTAGCTATAATATACCTATATATTTTTGCCTTCATTTCATCAACCCATTATGCCCCCACCGAGGGGCACGGGTCTCTTCCCTGAGGAAAGTATAGGCCATACTCCACCACTAGGGCTAAGTCAGGATTGGTGGACGCTTGTAAGCCTAGTGGCTGGTCTTACCTGGCTGGCCTATATTACTATGCGAAAATATATACATTACCGTATAATTTGGTGACGTCATAGAAATGTGTGCGGTCACTTGAATATTTTTATAGAAAATATGTATAAAATATGTAAAATATGCCTTGCTATAATTATTTTCTATTTTCTAGCTAAAACTTTATAGCGGCTACAAATTAGTATCTTAATTCCGGAATCATTTACTTGATTTATTGCCCCAAGAGTCCGGCTAGGTTCGGTGTTCGGACACAAGTTTTGGTTACTTACTAGGTTTTTTTTTGTTGTTATAATTCTTCGATTTTATATTTGTTTTGGTTTGTACCCAATTCAATCTTTTTGTATTTTTTTTGTATCATCGATGATATAGCTAAACTAACGAATTGCGTAGTGTAGTGGTATTCAATTTATATAAATAAGCAATAACAATTCTTATTTCTAATTAGGTTCGCTGGATATCGTACAACAGGGTGTTATAGAATTGACGATGCAGCTATAAAATTTTAGGACGTTCGTGATACCTGCGTCACTGTTTGATTCATACGATTTTTTCCCTCGCTAAAATATTCAAAACACTGCCTAGGTAAAAAACTGCGAAACCAATCAACTAAGACAAGGCGCAAATTTTTCAAACCCTAGAGTTTAGATCCTGACTGGATTAGCACGCGAAAAAACTCGATTTTTGACTGCTAATTCGTTCTTTGACGTCACTGGTCAAGTTCACATACATTGTGAGATGGAAGTTGAGTCCAAGACCGGTATTTTAATGCTCTACCTGTTAGTTTTTTGCATCAAATATTCACATATCGGCAACATGCTTTTGGACACGTGAGCTGTCTTAGGCAACTAAAGCCCACCATTCACTACACGCACCGCGAGCCGAGCCCCAAGCCGTACCCATTCGTGGACAAATCCGTCATCGCCCACACACTACTACACGAGCGCCGAGCTGCTTACTACTTTATGTCCAGACGACGAGCCCCGCTCCGAGCCGCGAGCCGCGCACCGAACCGAGAACCAACACGCAGATTTGTCTGCGGACTTGTCGCCAGCGACAAGTCCGGCGGATGGGCGCGCCTGTGAATGGTAGCCTTAAGATTTATAATCTCAGGTGACTGAAGTTCAATCGACTGCAGATTGCATTTTTGTTGTTAAGTGACCGGCAACTTAAGGGTGCGGTTATAAAGAAACAGGTAACCCGTACCGGCAAGTCCGTACTGATCGGTACTGATCGGTACTGGTATGACGGTCCCAACCATTCCCTATGTGCCCGCTTATAAAAGATGCAGGTTAATACTTGTCGGTACGTATAGGTACGGATTCATCATTCATCATTATCATCATCAGGATATAATTAGTCCACTGCTGGACATAGCACTCCCCTAATGAGCGCCAGAGCGCTCTGTCTTCAGCTTGCTGCATCCAGCATCTGCCTGCAGTTTTCGCAGATCGTCATCCCACCTGGTTGGAGGGCGTCCCTACACTACGTTTGCCGAGTCGCGGTTTCCACTCAAGAACACGTTTACCGCAGCGGTTGTCAGTTCTTCGCGAGATATGGACAGCCCATTGCCACTTCAGCTTGCTAATTCTTTGAGCTATATCGATAACTTTGGTTCTATGAGCTGTTGGATATAGGTACGGATTATCTGCATTGATCATACCGGTTGAAGTCTTTGCCTGAGTAGAGAGTGTGTATTTGAAAGAGATCTGAATTTATCAGTACTGATCTGTACTGGGAAAACCCTACCGGGAAAATTGATTCTGTATAATAGCACCCTTAACCGTAGTTACAGCGCGTAGTGTAACTGGTTAGTCAGTGGTCAGTCAGTGGGTCTCTACTATCAACGGCAGATTGATTGACTCTGTGCAAAAAGCTTATAATAAAATTAACGATTATTTAGAAGACAAACATGTCTGGTTGATAGTACTTTAATATGAAATGTCTTCAGAGGAGAATTGTGTCTAATGTTCAACACATCCAAGAGTAATATTCTTTGGGATACAGGCGTGAGCTTATGTATGTATGTATGTATGTAGCAACCAAACTTTAGTTTGGCACGTAATACCAGTCAGTCGTTTGTAATTCATCTATGGGTGCGTGTTTCCTTGCAGACAGAGGAAATGACCCTAACACCACTCGGCACAATCACGAATTGACTCATCAAACCTGTGGATTTAGCTGGCTTTGGACACAAAATTGTTGTTTTCTAAACCAACTTTTGCAAATTAAAATTAGCAGTCAATTAATTTTTAAGTTACTAAACTAGTTTCTTGAGGCCATCTTGTCTGTTGCTAGACATACATCTAGCTCGTAAAGTTATTGGTTCTTCCGAAAAATGCACCGGATGTTCTACAAATATTGGTTACCTGATCTTGGACATTGGCAATTCTTTTTGCTGTTTGCTATTCACACTTTACGTGGTGTGAAAACCCACATCAATCTCAATGTGTGGTGCTTACAAATACATACGAATTTTACTACCACGAGAAAAGTTTTAAAATGCAAAACCAAAAATTAGTTTTAATACATGTTAAGACGACTACTCGTCTTTAATTTCTTGCTTGTCTCCTTCTACGATTGACTAATGAAAGTTGTTTTAGTAATAAGCCCGCCAATTTTTCACCAACCCATTATATCCCCGCCGAGGGGCACGGCTCACTTCCCTGAGGAATTTATAGGTCATATTCCACCACGGGGGCCAAGTCCGGATTAGTGGAGGCTTGTAAGCTTGTAGTGGCTAGTCTTACTGTCACAAGTTTTCAAGCCTTCCTAAGTCTACAGTAGTTGTGCTATACTTCGGTTTATTACATTTTGGGTAGTTTTAGGGTAATTATAGGGCAGGGTTACCTGGGCGCTCATAGACAATTTTCTTTAGGAGCTTTTTCGTGTGATTGATTTTATTAAATGAACATTACATTAACAACTTATTTCTTCAACGAGGTGTTAACTAAGTACGCTATCTTAAGCCATACGCGATAATTTGCATACAAATAAGTCGCTCATTCGGACATAGGTAGAACAAAACAATCTTCATATTCAATTTTTGTCAACCTATTTCATGCAGATATCTCGTCACTACTATCGCACGGAGGCATCATAGCGTCAGATGAATAAAACATAACCTAACATTTACATACAGGCACACACATTGCTTCTGGCTCCACACTAGGATACCCTGTGTCGTGGGACCCAGAAACAGTGACGTCACAAACATGTAAACATCCAAGACCTGAGTTTTTTTTTGTCCCCAGACGGGACCCATTCCACGAACTAGCTCCCGACGTGATAATCAGACATGGTACCCGCTAACCCAAGAATGATCCCAAAAAGATAGTTGTTTTCATTATACTGATGAATTACATGAATCGCTCGTAGCCCCGGCTGCCTGAGTGATCTAAAACAATCACGAAGGTTAAACAACACAGGGCGCATTCAGTGCATCGATGGGTGACCGTCTATGACTAACGTTAGTGGCATTTTTTCGAGCGGTTCCGTGCTTTGCGAGGCACGCTAAGCAGTTGGTGCCGGCTGCCGTCGGTAGATGGCAATCGTTAAGCCAAGTCAGAGGCTTCAGGGCGACTTGAAAACTTCTAACAGTAAGACCAGTCACTAGTCTTACAAGCCTCGACTAATCTGGACTAGGCCCCCATGGTGGAGTATGGCCTATACCTTCCTCAGGGAAGAGACCCGTGCCCCTCGGTGGGGGCATAATGGGTTGATGATGAACTTTAATTATATTCAAGTGCGACATACGTTTGTTTATATAGTTGGTAAATACTTTATTCGGAATAAATTTTAAGTTATATTTCTGACAAACTGCATAATAGTTTCGTGGCAGATGCTCAATATGCTCATGGGCTATAATTATGTTTTATTTTCTTAACTGCATATGTAGTCGAAAATAGCTGTGTTTGAAATTAGCCATTCTTTTTACTAAGCGAGGTTGTCATTGAAGTCTCTACCTTTCCACGAATTTAAGCTAATTTCATCAATTTATCTAGCAGAAGGCCATCGGCACGTCTAGCACTAAAACATATAGACACTAAGCTCGTTATTGCACAAATTGTTTTAGAATAAATTAGTTTCACCTACGTTAAAGTTGTACAGTCGACGGCACATGATCCTAAAAACCGATGCACTCAAATCCGTTGCATTACGGGTGACTTTGCAACTAAAATGTGAAGGTTGACGTGCTGTCGACTGTAGTAAGGAGCTATTCATCTACGAGTCTAGTAGTTTAAAATAAAATGTGTAACATGTTTGCATATTTGTTTACTTGGTTACTGTTGATAAATCTAATAAATTAAATAAATCTTAATAAATGACTAAATTAATGAATAAATATAAACGGCCGTTTTAATTGACTTGTGTATGAATCATCAATCATCATCATCATAATCATCATTCAGTCATAAGAAGTCCACTGCTGGACTCCTCCATGGATTTCCAATGAATCTGGAAGCTGCTTGCAGCCAGATTCATTGTGTTTGCAATGGTTTTCAAACCTGGATGGTTTTGTGACTCGGTGTAGGATTTATTACCGATGCAACTTATTGATGGTGTGCCGTCTTCCTTCGTTTATTTTTGGAGTAGCTTTCGCCCGCAACTCCGTCCGCGTGGACTTTAGTTCAAAATTTTGCAACCCCGTTCACTCACTTAAGGCTGTAACAAGGGCGAATGAGCTTTGAGCATTTGACCTCTGAGTTATAGAATAATAAACTAGCGCAATCTCTTGAATGTTTGTTGTACTTCTTCAGTGAATACTATAAAGGCTAACCCATAATCCAAAAATTACACAGATAAGAGATGTGGCGGATGTTCGATGGCGATTGTTCCCTGCGCTAGTTAAGAAATCGTACAATTTTGTACTAATCACGCTTAATATTAACATTAAAAAATATATGAGCAGATAGGATTGCAGATATTGATGTGGCCGATATTTGCATGAAAGATTTAAATGAAAAGCTACTATCGTTTACCAGCGAAATTAGATTCAGTGGAAAATAAAGCTTTTGGAAAAAAATTTTTTTTGCCATTTAGACAGGTTAAATGCAATTTTTTTTCCGTACGAATTAGTCACTGATATATCCTTTATTACCAAAGATTTTATCAGAATTTTTTAGTGCGTACTTTTGCCTAACATTTCAGTTAAAGCTAGCCAATTTTGCAACATTTACCCTTGTTACACCCTTAAGGGTTAAATTTAGAAAAACGGCGAAACACGTGTTCAATCAATTGTGTTGAAGAGTAATTATTTTGAGTTTCAAGAAAATTAGACAACATTCTTTATACCTCCCATACAAATTTTGGCAACCCTTTTCGCCCCCTCAGGGGTTGAATTTAAAAAAATCCGCTCTTATTCCTTGCCTACATTATATTATATCATCAGTATTATATAGACCCTCTGTGCAAAATTTCAGCTTCCTAGGTCGAACGGCTTGGGCTGGGCGTTGATGAGTGAATGAACCAGTCAGTCAGGACTTTGAATTTTATTTATATAGATAGATTAGCTGTCTCTGGTGTTTTTGTCGTTTTTCTTCCGGTTGTATCTACTATTTGCTCAAATTATAGCTATCTGTGAAAACTTTTTGTTGGCTGTCTGTTTCTATTTATGCAAATTTAATGTGATAAACGAAAAGAATTTACATTATGTTTGTGGAATGTCAATGTATACACTCTTAAAATGTTAGGCGCTGCCTTGGGGTCGAAAGTAGTTGAGAAA
Organism: Yponomeuta plumbellus; assembly: GCA_947310845.1. Lineage (NCBI taxonomy): Eukaryota > Metazoa > Arthropoda > Insecta > Lepidoptera > Yponomeutidae > Yponomeuta > Yponomeuta plumbellus. The sequence goes on from OX371200.1 coordinate 22,111,977, forward strand.
AGGCTGCGAAAAAAAAATCCACTCTGACCATCTTTTCTCAAATCAGCTTCAATCTAATACATAAGTTGGTACGAAACTCTATACTATGTAAAAAGCTCATGACCCATGACAATCAACACTTGCCTTGTCAAAACAATAATAAGTAGGACAGCTGTAAGTTTCAATACGCTGAAAACTGCAATAAGCTGTTATAAAATATCTTATCTCTAATATATAAAATTCTCATGTCTCAATGTTAGTGCGCATACTCCTCCGAAACGGCTTCACCAATTTTCATGAAACTTTACATGTATATTCGGTAGGCTGGAGAGGTTATATATCCATACCTTTTATTTAATTAACAAGCCTTTTTTATTGGAGTTGGGCTCATGCTTTGTACATTTTTGCCCATCGTCCTTTTATCTTGTGTTTTTTTTACAAATGATAATTGTTTTTGTAGTTGAAATGCCTTAATAGGTTGTCATCTATTTTTCATAGCCAAAATGAAAAAAAAATTGGCGTAACAACGTTTGCCGGGGCAGCTAGTATTAAAATAAAATGTTCATTTGTCGCTTTGAACCTTCAAAAATTCTGTTACATCAGTCCACCTAATCACGCTTAGCAGATCGATTAGGCATCTGCCAGCTTATAAGGTCACGGTTGGGTGTATGGAATGTTTAGTAGCTGACGCGCGGCGGTTTATTATCAAGCGGGACACATAAGATTGACTGCTGCAAGAAAGAAAGGGGAATTGGTTCATGTTTGTGACGTCGCTGTTTCTGGTTCCCAAGACACAGGGTATCCTAGTCTAGGGCCAGAAGCAATGTATGTGCCTGTATGTAATTGTTTATGTTTAAGTATAATAAGTTTTTTTTCAATAATTTAATTCATCATCATCATCGTCAACCCACTATGTCCCCACCGAGGGGCTCGAGTCTCTTCTCTAATTTAAATAAGTATTCATTAATAAATTTAATTTGATATTAAATGCTTTGGCTGTTGTATTTCTCTTTTACTATACTAATTGTCTATACAGGGCGTTCACCGCATGGGCCGGAAACATTTTCGGGGTACAATGGGTACGTTAAAAAAATTAAATAAAAACAAACATAACTAAATAAGTTAGGAGGCTATAAATACTGAATTAAAGGTATTTTTAGAAAACATATTAAAAAACATATCTCCAAAACCGTAACTCTTAGGACCCAGGGTCCAAGGTTGGAAAGGTAGTAGCTGACCTCACTAGTATTCCGAAATTTTTTGACGGTCCATGCGCCAGACACCCTGTATAAATAAATAAAATATATCCTATTATATTCCATTATTATTTCAGTCTCACTGTTTTTTCTCCGTATGAAATTACCGTACTTTTTAGGTGCATTACTAACGTGACGCATGATAAAAGATTTACCGGTAAGTTCTCAATGTTTTTTTTGTAAAGGCGGAAAACTTAATGACCGAAGATATCACGGCTACTTACACAACGACAGTGGTTCCGAGAGATTACATGTTCTTGTTTGTATTAGTGACCTCGAAAAGCGAGATAGACGAATTGATCGCCATTCTCCAATATTTTTTTGATTTTTTATCTTCTTCTTCTTCTTATATATAAAAATGGATTACCGTACGTTAGTCTAACTAAAACTCGAGAACGGCTGGACCGATTTGGTTGATTTATGGTTTTTTATATTTGTGGAACTCCAGGGAAGGTTTAAATGGTGGGAAAATATGGAAATATTACGAAAACTTTGGCGGTCCGAAGTTTCCTGGTACAGCTAGTTTTAAATAAGATAAGATAATAATATCTAATCTAACAAGCAATTCTTGTATATATGTATGTATATATATATTATCAGAATCTCGGAAACGGCTCCAACGAAATTTAGTACGCAGGTTTTTCACGAAATTTAGTATGCAGGTGGTTTCTGGGGCGATTAATTGATCTAGCTAGGTTTTGCTTTTGATCCCACACTAGGATACCCTGTGTCGTAAGAACCAGAAACAGCGACATCACAAACGCTTAAACATCCAAGACCTGGGTTTTTTTTGTCCCCAGCCGGGGTTCGAACCCGGGACCTCTCGCATTTTAGGCAGATGCGCTAACTGATTCGCCAAAGAGGTTATCGTATTTATAAGATTCGACTGCATTTTCTCTGACAAAAAAGAAAGCAAGAAAGAAATATATTTATTTAACGACAATGAACAGACAACAGAATGGTCCATTGTTGTAAATAGAATGTCATGTAATATACAAGAAAAACGAGTTTTTTTTTGTCTATTGGTCGTGGAAACGATTATCAAGTCTTACTTCTTTTTTTTTCAAAAAAACTTTATTTGGCGCTTTGTAAATTAATTTTTTGTAGTTGTGTGCTTTGAAGAAAATTATTTATCGTCACTAGTCTTACAAGCCTCCACCAATCTGGACTTGGCCCCTATGGTGGAGTATGGTCTGTACCTTCCTCAGGGAAGAGACCCGTGCCCCTAGGTGGGAACATAATGGGTTATTGATGATGATGATAGTCACTGACTTCATATATATATATTTTAAATAGTATGAACATAAGATTTTTTTTTATGTTAAACAAACATTTACTTACTGAGACACCAACTATGCACAAGCTCAAAATAATTTAACCTTGTATTTTACTATCAGGAGACACTTAAATCCCAGAATAATTTAGTCAAAATTAACCCTTAAGGCTTGATGAATAAGGCTTGTTTCCAACATTGATTTTTCGAAGTGTACGTTTGTATGCAAGTAATAATTTATTCAAACAAAGCTGTTATTTTTTAACAATAAAGTGCGACAGAGTGCTAACTTGAAACAATGAACGAAAATAAATGTTAGCATCAACCAGGAATTCAATCCTCTTATTTAGATGCGTTGTAACCATGAAAAGAACAATTTAAAACCATTATTATGGGGAGCCGATAAGCCCACAAAAAAATCTTCACAGTTTATAGATTAGATTAGATTACATTATAACTCTTTATTTTAGACACAAGAAAAAATTACGAACCTTTCGTATCTAAGTTTTGTCGTATACGATTAGCGGCCTTAGCGCTAAAAGCTATCTCTTCCAGACAACCTTGGGAAGGACAGAATATAATTATGGAGTCCAGCAGTGGACTTCTTTTGGCATAATGATGATGAATGAAAAAAAAAAAAAAAATAATAATAATAAGAAAAATATTAATAAGAAAGTAAATTAATCCGGAGCTAAGTTGGTAATGTCTTGTGCTTAAGAAAGGTTTAGTTTGAAAATATATTAGTAGTGGTATTAATAATAATAAATGTATTATGGAGACTATATAAAAATATATAAATTGTATTTTTTATATCATAATCATAGTTTAGTACTAATTAAAAAAATTGCTTTACTTACGTTTATCCTAAATTTATATTAAGGTTTAATAAGGTTATAATAAGGTTTATATTGACGTTGACGTTACAATAACTCTACCTTATAAATAAACTACTAAAGCAAGAAAATTTGAGGAAAAAAGTTGCTACAAAAAATAATTCTAGAAATTAAACAATAATTAAAATTATTACAAGTATCTATAAATTAATGAAAGACATAACAAAAAAATTATTTAAAAAAAACACTTACCAAAAAAAATCTGAGCTGCCCCGCCCACTCACACAATTTCTCCCGATCGGAAAATGTTACCAAGTAATCACAAAAAAGTCTCAAGAAAAAAAGTTCGAATGTCACAGCACAGTATGCGAACAGCGAATTCGACGCTACGCTGCGTGCTCCGCGTGCTTAGCGTATCAATAGACTGGCGCGAACTAAGGGTCGTTATCCTATATAACGCCTGCAGTGTCGTTTGACCCTCGGGGCTTGGTCCAAGCGCGAGCGATTAGCGATTTGATCATCAAGCGGACTAGGCTGGCCGAAATAAAGGGAGTTTAGGATTTTTGTTTTTATTCAACGTCTTCCACTTTTCTACACTTATTTACCATTCGTACAAAATAGTACCATTTGTCGTTCTTTAAAATAAGTTTTTGTTTCTTTTGACATGGTCATATTTATATTTTGTTTGCTCATCTATCTCAAACACCCTGAGATATAATGTTCTTATATGACTGTCACACTGTTACGGTCTACCGACCGTAGCCTAGCCTACCGGCTAGTGCCGATAATAACTACTAATTGTGAAACAATTCGTACGTTAGGATAAGGACTTTATTTCTAACAGTATCATTATCAAATAAATAAGTTTACAATAGAATTAGAATACATACATAAGCTCACACCTGTATCTGAGAGGGTCTTGTCAAATCTTTTTTGGTTCATCGACATTCATAAGTCATTGAATGCACGCACATATTTGGTTGGAGTATTTCCGCATGCAACGTATTTCCACACGATTGAGTTTATAAACAATACAAAACCACTACCGTTAGGCCTGGCCCCAAGATTTAAAACTAAACTTTAAAAGTCTTATTACACCTCAAATGCTTGGGTTTCATCGCGATGTTTTCCGAGTCATGTCAGCTAGTGATATAAATACAGAAAATTCCAAAATTTGCTTACATAACAATATCATTAACCCACGACCTCTCGAATATGGGGCCATAGTTCTAATGATGAGCTTCAAAATGTATTTTAGTAGCTTTTGTTGCCTTAAGTACCTAATTAGAAAACTTTTGCTTTCATTCGGAACAAAAATTCAACCTTTTGTTTCCACCATCTCTGACTTGATCAGACTGCACTATCCGCGGACGATAATGACCAAAACATAGAGAAGGCCATTATTGCCGAGCAGTAGAATACAAAACGGCTTTTTTTTGTATACGTCTCATAACTTTTACCTTTTCGGGAGTTCACCTCGCACTTACCGTTTTATTATTATTTTTATTTTGAATTTTTTAATGATATTTTTCTTTTTTTTTTACTTTTTTTTTAAGTTTATAAGTCAGCTATATCAAGAACAAGACTTAGTGTGTCATGGCCAGCTTGGGTAAGCTTTTCGCTCGTAGCTTGGACCACAATAAAGCTTACAGCAAATCAAACTCGAAAACAAAACAGTCAGAACCAGTCTCACTGCAAAGATGCCGTACGTCATCGGTTACAGGAATCAGGCCACAACATTAATTTACTGAAAGGTTTCCCTGTTTACCTTTTCTTTGGCAAATAGGTGTTTTCTTATTATTATTATTTTTTTTAAACATTTACACACAAGCACATACATATTTAGCTTTGTAATTATTTATATAAGTGAATGTCGTCATTTCTTACAATATGAAGTTTAGAAGTATGCTTGTTTGATGTTTTCATTTTAGGATAGGCATTTTTCCGAGCGGTTCCGTGCTTTGCAAGGTACGTAAAGTAGTTGGTACTAGCTGTCGTCGATAGATGGCAGTCGTTAAGCCAAGTCAGAGGCCTTAGGGCGGCTTGAAAACTTCTGACAGTAAGACCAGCCACTAGTCTTACAAGCCTCCACCAATCCGGACTTGACCAACGTGGGAGTATAGCCTATTAGATATCAGGGAAGAGACCCGTGCCCCTCGGTGGGGACATAATGGATTGATGATGATGATGATGAAACGTGCTACTACAGAGCACAAGCCTTTTCTCACGGAGAGATTAGGCTTAATCACCACTCGTGCCGTGAGGTATCCTCACTCATCCAAACTCAGGTTTCCTTACAATATTTTCCGTCACGGTTATCGAGTGGTATGACTACCACACCATTCAGATTTAATGTTATTTTGTAGAAATCGGTGTATGACTCTTAAATTATTATTATTCCTTTTATTATACCTTTATTGCACTTACATTTATAATAAAAACATAATAATACTCGTACAATACTTCCGTGACCTCTGTGGCGCAGTGGTTAGCGCATCTGCCTACCATGCGAGAGGGCCCGGGTTCGAATCCCGGCTGGGGACAAAAAAAACCCAGGTCTTGGATGTTTACATGTTTGTTCGTCGCTGTTTCTGGTTCCCACGACACAGGGTATCCTAGTGTGGGGCCAGAAGCAATGTATGTGCCTGAAGTCCTCTAGTTTGGGGTAAGCTATTCCCAGAAGGCTCATTCTTTTTCGGGCAAGGACATCACAGTCACACAGTACGTGTACCATCGAGTCCATTTCAAAACCGCATGCCCTGCAGGTGTCGTCTTGACACAACCTCATTCTGCGGAGTTGTTTCCCTGTCGAGAAGTGTCCCGTCAGAGCGCCAGTAAGCGCCCTCGCACGACGTCGTCCTCCCCGCAGTATAAACTTTGCTGCGCCTACGATTTCTTCACCAATGAAGCTTTTAGAATGTTGCAGTCGTTCAGTGGCTGCCCATTCGCATTTGTGCCGTTCATTGGCCTCAGCTTGGCCTCAGCTTTGATAGCACAGGGCCGTGCAAAGACTGCGCAGATTCCTCCCTCGCCAGCTCGTCGGCTGCCTCATTTCCCATGTGTCCCGCGTGGCCAGGAACCCAACTAGTTGCACCCTGTTGTCGCAGCCCAATTTGTTTAGGGTCTTGACACAGTTAAGCACCAGCTTTGAATCTACCACGCGGGATTTTACGGCCTTGTGTGCTGCTTGGCTGACGCTAAAAACTTCATACGTACGATTTTATGAATGTATCTTATCTTATTTTATCTTAATAATAGTTCAAACCATTAGGACCAGAGATAAATTCGACAAATGACATGGGTAACTTTTTATCAACACCCCAAGCGATCTTCTAGTTCTCTCTTCTTCTATATTACTCGCTGCATAACTTAGGAGCTTATAAAATGGGTGATAACGATATGATTTTAATACTCTGTACCACATGTGCCTCTTGCATCAAACGAAAATTTAGGTACTCCAAAACTAGATTGCAGATTACGCCCAAGTAGAGACAATCCTTCCAATTATTAGCTTAGTGGCCTCACAAGCCGATCCCAAGATACCTATCGTAGGGCTAAGCTCCATATTTATTCACATACACGCTTGACACACCTCGAGTTATCTCAACTTTACGCATTGCTTTACACACACACACACACACACACACACAGACAGGCACACACTCGCATATTCAGATACTCATACTCATACACACACACATACATAGCGACACTCATCCATGTATAAGACAGTACTTAAGCAAGAAAATTAATTTAAAGACAACATAATTATAAAAATCTAAAACCTCAATTTGTATTAGGTTCACACCTTAAGGTGTCAACTTGTTGCGTCGGCTGGATCGCTTAATCAGCCTTACTTTCTAAGTAAATATTGATTGAGTGATTTAGCTGCAATGCAACACTGAACACTTAGGCGAAGTTCGAAAGTTTAGTGGTTGTTTTAAACGTATCTTGTTAATGCGCTCATCGCGTAACGCGTCAAGATACCTACCCACATTTTGTTTCCTATATTAGTTGTACACTCGGGAGTGAGGCTGGTATTCACAACACAGGTTTACTGCCTACCGTGAATACCATTCTACACTAACTACCTATGAACTAATAATAACTATGTACCGACCTATTAATGTAACATGTATCTTGTTAAATTGGATCAATAAATATCTTATCTTATCTTATCTTATCTTATCTATCCTTCAGTATTCCTAGAGTTATTAATAAAAATAAGTTCCACACAACACAATCACCTGACCTGGTCCCAAACTAGGATACCCTGTGCTATAAAAACCAGGCAAGGACATCACAAACATCGACAAACACTCAGGCTGAGAGCATTTGTACAAATGTACGGTGGCCCCCTGTAGGAATCAAACCCACGACCTCTTTGTTGGTAGCTAAGTGCCTCAACGGATCTACCAACGAGGCAGTCAAATATGTATCCTCTTTTTTCGCATGATGTTATCCTATGTATTATCCATTTATCTATACTTGGCTTTTTTTTCAGACTTTAAACGACACTAAGTCAAAAACCTTTAGCGGTAGAAAACTCGAAACAGTTTACAAATTTAGTGCTAGCTAGTACTAAATTTGCAAACTGTTTCGAGTTTTCTAGGTTTTCGATTTAGTGTCGTTTAAAGATTGAAAAAAATGCCAAGTACGAGTATAGATAAATGGACAGTATATTATTATTGTCTACTACGATAACCCAAAACTCAGAATAATCTTATTTTGAGACCCAAAATAATAACGTCGCGACTGTGTCAAAATAATAACAGGCTCGCCAGTGTGACTAAGCAATAGCAAAGAAACCAACCGAGCATACGTCGTTTGCTTGCAGTTGATTTATTTGTGAACGAGAGGCAACGTGTTGAACTTTGACGTCATAGCGTGCAAGAGTTTATTAAAAAGATGCATACAACTGCAAGCGGGACTTTTCCCTGTGGTAAATTAATAAATATTATCCTGCAGAAAGTTGCAGGGGAAAAGGCGACTGAGGGTTGTCACTCGCTTTCGTCAAAATAATTATAATAAAATAATTTTGTTCAAAATTGAATCAAATGTTGAGGATGTCTGGAATAATTGGTGCACTGAACGTCTTATTACCGGAATGTCCAGTCATCCGTTAAGTCTATTTCCCTGAACGTCCACTTCCTTGATAGTCTACTTCCCTGATAGTCCATATCCCTGAACGTCCATTCCCCGATAGTCCACAATCCTAAATGTCCACTTCCACTTCCCTGAACGTCAACTTCCTTAAAGGGAGAGTTTTTTTATTGCGATTAGATATCAATTTTTGTTCCGGCTAGTCCTCTCCGGACCACCTAGCCAGTCACAAAAAATACTAGGGGCACATAGCTGCTAAGAAGTTAAGTAATGTTGCCATAAGATACGTCAAAAGAGATCACTTATTACAAAGAGAGTAAATAACCTTTTTCCTGTGTATTTATGAGTCCGCACTGAGATTGAAGCTATATTTACAGGTATGTACTCCTAGTACTTTCTGTGACTGGCTAGGTGGCCACCTAGCCAGACTAGTCCTCTCCAGACCACCGGTGGTCTGGATAGGACTAGTCGGAACAAAAATTAAATATCTCATAAATTCCAAATTGTAGTAACTCGTTTTCATTTTTTATACCTAAAGTCAGAAGTCCGGGGAAAAATCCCTAATGGAATGGGTCCACGGGTAATTCAAATTATACGTGGACCCGGTGATGGGTCGACCCACCAGAACCACGGGTAAACACTGTATTTTCATGTATTTTTTTTTTATTTATTTATTTATTTATTTATTTATTCACTCAACACATTTCGAAAATACAACAGCATTAGTTTGCCAAACTGCTAATGCAGTTTATCGGCAAGCTCTTGGTAACAGTTCTTAAATACTTACACAACTAACATTACTTTCTACACAACTAACATTATCGGTAATATTTCATGTTTACAAATTGCTTAAAACGAAGCGCTTAAGCATACTTTTAAATTGTGCTTTTCTAAGGTGCTTGTTACATAATTCCTCTGGGAGGGTTTTGTAAATGGCAGGTACCAAACAATTACTTAGCAACAATTATTATTTTATATTAAACAAAAAACAGTGAGTAGTACTTTATTTTTCTCACATGTAACCTATTTAGAAAAGATAAGCACATTCAGAACTGAGCATGAAAACAGGCGTTGATGGAAGTGGACGTTCAGGGAAGTGGACATTTAGGATTGTGGACTATCAGGGAAGTGGACTCACAGGGAAGTGGACTATAAGGGAATGGACGTTCAGGGAAATAGACTTAACGGACCGACTGGACATACATACATACATAAGCTCACGCCTGTATCCCAGAGGGGTAGGCAGAGACCAGGGACTGCCACCTGCCACGATCCTGACAAACCACTTTCGCTTCATCGACATTCATTAGTCGTTGCATGCATGCACGCCGGTTTCGGGTACTTTTTATCTTGCCCTTTGCTAATACATCCCCTATTTGGTCAAAGTATGTTTGCCTGTGCGTCCCTTACCGGCCCTTCCACTCACATTCGCTCGATATATTTGCTTCGTCAGTCTTTCTTCCTTCATCCTCTCCATATGTCCGAACCAACGCAACATTCCTTTCTCATTTCTAGTCACTACATCCTCTTTCAGTCCACAACGTTCTCTGATCACACTATTGCGTATTCTGTCATTCAAAGTAACACCACACATATTTCTCAAGGCCCTCATTTCTACTGCATTAATCCTACTTTCATGATTCTTCTGCCACACCCAAGTCTCGCTACCATACATCAGTGTTGGGACCAGCACACCGTTATGGATAGCCAATCTTGCCCTTTTGGAGATATTCTGGCTACTCACGAAGGAGTGCAAGGCACCATTTACACAATTTCCCGCTTTTACTCTCCTTTCTATATCACCTTCACACTTACCATCCCTTGTAAACAGGCTCCCCAAATAGACAAATTCTTTCACCTGTTCCACCCTTTCATCTCTAATCATTATCTTGTCCCGACTGGACATTCCGGTAATAAGACGTTCAGTGCTGAGAGGGTATAAGAAATCAGAATGCTAAACGTACAAATGTAGGTGTCCTTGAAAATATTTATGCATAATATGTTATGTTTATATTATGAATCAGTCGCAGCCCCGGCCATCTGAATGATCTTAAACAATCACGAAGGTTAAGAAACATAGGGCGCGTTCAGTGCATGGATGGGTGACCGTCTATGACTAACGCAAGTGGCATTTTTACGAGCGATTCCGTGCTTTGCAAGGCACGTTAAGCAGTTGGTGCCGGCTGCCGTCGATAGATGGCAGTTGTGGGCGGCTTGAAAACTTCTGACAGTGAAACCAGCCACTAGTCTTACAGCCTCCACCAATCCAGACTTGACCCCCGTGGTGGAGTATGGCCTATACCTTCCTCAGGGAAGAGACCCGTGTTCCTCGATGGGGACATAATGGGCTGGTCCATGCACTGAACCCGCCCTATGTTGCTTAACCGTCGTGATTGTTTTCAAGACCACTCAGGCAGCCGGAGCTACGAGCGATTCGGCATCCACGCATCCATCCCATCTTGTGGCGATTCCCAATAGTTACTGTCGTAATAATGACTCTTCAAAAAACATGCAGTTGTCTATAACAACAACCCATGTAATATAGTTTTAATCTATGTTTTAGCGCCAATTACCGTATTTGCACTAACGCAGATCCATATTTTGAGTTTTTGCCGACCATAATCTAATAGCTTGGAGATCATTTTTACATATACCTATACTTTGTTACGTTACACTATGGTCGATTTTGCCACAACGATTTAAAAGCAATACAATACGCCGTCGTAAACATAGTATTAGATTCTACGTAAAAAAACGTTTAATTGACCAATTTTATGACTTCTTCTTAACCGACTACAAAAAAGGGGGTTATTCACCAACTGGAAACACATGACTGGACACACCTGTGTCGAGTTGGTGAAAATCAAATTAGTATCATTTATTCTTTCGTCATCTGGACACACAAAGATTTTTATGCGTGTCCAGATGGTGAAAGCTAAAATAATAATTTTTATGTTTTCACCAACTGGACACACTCTGTTTTTATTGCAGAAAAGGGTACAGTCAGGTTAACAATCGTCTCGCTCATGGAATTATTGACCACTAACAGTGGTCGCGATCATTTTTTGCTTGCTATAGAACCTTCATCATAACTTTTATTCCCTGAACCTCGATTCCCATAATGTCGCTTTGCGTTTTACTTCAATTCCCAGTACTTCACTCCTTGCTTCACAGTGGTTTCCAGTACGCCCAGTCGCACTTAAGGTATAGTCCTGAGCGGTTAAAAGTACTAGGGTAACAAAACTTAGTAGGTAGTAGTAGTAAACAACCCTGTTTAATACTGCGCAGTATTGAGCAACACCATGAACTAAGCCGCATGTTTTTCATGAGATTTTATTTTAGCCGCAATCTCTTACATACTTCTGCTACCCTACTTTTGTACTATTTACTGTAAAATTATTGTAAAACTTTTGTAAAATTATCCGTTTCCAGCGGTGGAACGTTTGATGGAGGATGATGATTGTGACAGAAAACATTCTGCGCATGACTGTACTTCGTCATAAATTCGGGTAAAATTCGAATGTGTGTCCAGTTAATGAAAACATTAAAATGATTTAAATACGTTTCACCATCTGGACACGCGTAAAAATCTTGGTGTGTCCAGATGACGAAAGAATAAATGATACTTATTTGAATTTAACCAACTCGACACAGGTGTGTCCAGTCATGTGTGTCCAGTTGGTGAATAACCCAAAAAAGGAGAAGTCAACTCGCAAATCAACTATATTTTTTATATTATATTCAGTATGTGTGGATACCACACATCGGCAAGCGTAGCGTAGGACGACTAGCCACGAGATGGGCAGACGTTCTTATGCAAGTGGCAGGAAGACGCTGGATACAAGCCGCTGCCAAACAGTCTTTTTGGAAATCCATGAAGGAGGCCTATAATGTTCAGCAGTAGACTTCTTGTGGCTGAATGATGATGATATTCAGCAATAACACGAATAGACTATTATTATATCCTCGTGAGGCCCAATGTCTTCAAGCGATCACAAAATCAATTGTTCTTTTCAAGGTCGGGCCTTACGAGGATATAATAATAATATGACCTGATTATGTTAAGTTTCAAATCGTAAAGTGACACTTACTTGACTTTTTGTCGGAAGAGTCCGATCAGGTTTCACTCTGATTCGCAGAGCTTATTCATGGTAGGAGAGACGTAGAAGGACAGATATATTATTATGTATAGGATTATATAGTTTAGTATACATATTGTGAAAAAAACCGATTTACATCTTTCTTTCTAATTATAAAATTGTCATAACACATTGTTAGTGCGCATGCTCCTCCGAAACGGCTTGACTGTTTTTGATAAAATGGGTACATTCGAAAGGTTTGAGAATAGGTTGTTATCTATTTTTCATGATAAGTGATAAGGGTGGCCCACTATTTTTTTTTTTATTATAATCCCTACAAATAATATTTATATGGCGAAACAACGTTTGCAGGCTCAGCTATCATCATCAACCCATTATGTCCTCACCGAGGGACACGGATCTCTTCTCTGAAGAAGGTATAGGCCATACTCCACCATGTTGACCAAGCCCGGATTGGTGGAGGTTTGTAAGACTAGTAGCTGGTCGTACTGTCAGAAGTTTTCAAGCCGCCCTAAGGCCTCTGACTTGGCTTAACGACTGCCATCTATGGACGGTAGCCGACACCAACTATTTAACGTACCTTGCGAAGCACGGAACCGCTCGGAAAAAAAGTAAGTAGCTAGGAATAGGCTAGTCATAAAGCCAAACGGCATCAAGTCCCAAATCCCCACCGAATATGGCAAGTTAAAAATCGTATCGTATAGTATCATGAAGTCGGTTGTTTTTTTATTACAAAAGTAGTTATAATTTACATACATACGGGCACAATGCACATACATTGGTTCTGGCCCCAGACTCGGATACCCTGTGTCGTGGGAACAAGAAACAGCGACGTCACAAACATAATAACATAAAACAAAAACAAAAACATAATAGCTATGGCTCATAGATATGGCGTTGCACGCTTTTATATGCGTGCCGGAGTTTAAAATCTCAGTCATTCCCCTTGGTTTCACTTGACATTGGTACATCGCTTAAAGTAAATTATTTGATTAATATGCGCAGTTTTGCAATAAGCACCGAGTCGACTCAAATCGACTTAAAATGCAAATAAAAATTGTGTTCCCAGGTTTTTGAACAGAGAATTGCTCTGGTCCCATGCTAGAAAGCCCTTTGCTTTAGTAACCAGTTAAGGATAAACGACAGCAACTGTTTTTAAACAGTTTCACAGATCTAATTTATTTACTTTTTTATCACGCCCATGGTCAATTTTCGACAATATTATGCAATCTATTTCTAGTAATCATCATCATCATTCAGCCACAAGAAGTCCACTGCTGGACGTAGGCCTCCTCATGGATTTTCAAAAATACCGGTTGGAAGCTGCTTGCATCCAGCGTCTTCCTGCTATTTGGAAGAGATTTTCTAACCATCTTATGGCTGGTCATCCTACGCTCGGCTTGCTGATATGTGGTCTCATTCGAGAACTTTTCATCCCCATCTGCCCTCACTAATATGTTTATTTTTAGTAATTCATTTCTAGTAATAGTAATTATATGTTTTTTGGTCTAAATTAACGTGCTTGTCAAGCAATTTTGACCGTCTAGAACGAAGCTTGATGTGCTTGACAAGCAAACTCGATGCTTGATGAAGCTTGATGAAAAATTATATTTTTGCAATGCTTGTCAAGCATGCTTGATCGTTTAGAACATGCTTGTCAAGCAACACATTCAGTGTACTACGGAACGTTATGGAGAGACCACGCGACACGAACAGCGCCGGCGCCAGCGGTGATGATGGCGGCAGCGGCGCAATTAGTGATCGTGATTTTACTTTGTTGTTGATATCATTATACAAAGATGCGACGATATTGTGGGACATTAAGGCTCGGGACTATAAAGACAAAAATAGAAAGAATATGGCTCTCATGAATATGGTGGATATTTTAAAAAGATATAAGAGTAATTTCAGCATTGAGGAATTGAAGAAAAAAATTAATTTGTTACGAACAAATTTTAATCGAGAACATACAAAATATAAAAATTCTATTAAGTCTGGAATGGGAGCAAGTGAAGTTTATAGCCCAAAATTGTTTTATTACAACGACTTAATGTTCATAGCAGATGGAACGGAAATCTCGCCAACAATCAGTTCGGAAGGATCACAAGTAAGTTCCCCTTCTTATCATGTTACACTATTATGTACTACGCAGTATTCAAGCATCTATTTTGCCATGGAACTGCTCCTGTTGTATTAAAATATTCGCAAAACTCATCTTGGACTGCTTTGGCTTCAATAGTAGGATTTCCCCTTAACCTTGGTGTAGGGATCAACTCTTGTGATTTTGTTCTCCACGAGCCTGGCCTAATTTCTCCTGTATTAATATTTTCAAAATCAACGTCATTATTTCGAATGTATTTTTCTGACTTTGACAGATAATTATGCAAGTGACAACATGCTAAAACTATTTTACTGACTTTTTGTGGATCTAAATTAACAGATCGCTTAAATATCTTAAAACGTGATGATAAAATCCCGAAGGCATTCTCCACAACGTTGCGGGCACGTGATAATCGATAGTTAAAAATTCTGCGTTCATTGTTTAAAACAGTTTTATTGTAGGGCTTCATGAAATTGGGAGTTAATTGAAATGCTTCATCGCCTATTAAAACGTATGGCTTTTTTTTATTTGTTGATGGTAACTCTGACTGTTCAGGTAGATTCAAACAATTGTCACTGCTGGTGAATTTTGACCAAAATTCTGTATTTTTTAAAACACCTCCGTCAGATATTCTGCCATTTGCTCCAACATCCACCATTATAAACTCGTATTTAGCATTTACAATAGCCATTAAAACAATACTATGTGTTTGTTTATAATTAAAATAGTATGATCCGGAGTTATAAGGTTTCTGTATTCGAACATGTTTTCCATCCACAGCCCCGATCACATTAGGGAAATTCCATCGAGTTTCAAATTCCTTTGCAATCTTTTTCCATCCCTCTGAAGATCTGGGTACCTTTAAATAAAAAATATGTTTCAGAAAATGCCACCACCAACCACATCAAGGAAGAAAAAAAAAGAAGATAGTTGTGAAACATCAGAATTATTTTCTGCTGCTACTTCCTATTTCAAGAATCGTACTGAAGATGACGCTGATGTCATCGCAAAAGGTTGGGCTGTCAAGATTAGAAGATTAGCTGCAGATCAACGCCGATATGCTGAGAAGATAATTAACGATGTTTTATTTGAAGGAGAAATGGGCACATTAACTAGACATGGTGTTACTTTTTTACAAAATCCTTTGCCTAGTCCACTTTCATCTCAATCGCCAATGTTCAGATATAACTCACCTAGTTCCAACCATTCTTATATTTCCGAGGAATCTCCCGCTCCCATTCAATCACCTCTGCCATATCAATCACCATCTCATCAATCTCACAATATTCAGCAATCTCCCGCTCCCATTCAATCACCTCTGCCATATCAATCACCATCTCATCAATCTCACAATATTCAGCAATCTCCCGCTCCCATTCAATCACCTCTGCCATATCAATCACCATCTCATCAATCTCACAATATTCAGCAATTTCCCGCTCCCATTCAATCACCTCTGCCATATCAATCACCATCTCATCAATCTCACAATTTTCAGCAATCTCCCGCTCCCATTCAATCACCTCTGCCATATCAATCACCATCTCATCAATCTCACAATTTTCAGCAATCTCCCGCTCCCATTCAATCACCTCTGCCATATCAACTACCATCTCATCAATCTCACAATATTCAGCAATCTTCCGCTCCCATTCAATCACCTCTGCCTTATCAGTCGCCCTCTACTCAGTCCTACAATGTCCAACAATCTTCCGCTTCCAATAAAATTCAATTCCTTTCTAATCAGTCCAATATATTGGAGGAATACAACAACGAAGATACAACAGCAGCCGAATTTCTTAGAACATATTCATCTTTTTAATAAAATTCCTTAATACTTTTCTTAATTAAGATAACTACCTAAATAAAGTTTTAATTTCTACTTACCGCAATGTTTTCTTTTAATTTCTCTATGATAGCCTCACAAGTTTCCATTATTATACCTTCTAATGTGTAAGGAGCAATAGCACAAGTAAATTTTAAATCTTCCAAATCCATGCCAGTAGCCAAGAATCTTAAAGTCACAGATAATCGCTGACTAGCAGGAATCGCCTGTCGCATGTTAGAGTCCTGTTTTTCAATGTTTGGCCTAACCATTTCCAATAATGTCTCAAATGCTTCATTATCCATCCTCAAAAAAATTTTGAAATCATTGGGCTCCGTCACTTGTAGAATCTTTTGCAAATGCTCATGGGTAAATCTATCTCTTAACAAATACCACTGCTTAGACCATCGTCTTGTTCGTTTCTTTTTTGTTTTCTTCAACAAAGCAATTGTGAGAGCAAGAAAAGCCATATCTGCATCTAGAGACATTCTACTACTTTGCAAATGTTTCTGTTTTAAGCGCAAGTTCAACACTGGGTCACTCTATCCGACAAAATGATGCGAATGCTTGACAAGAATGTTTTTTGATGTCGTGACCTCGTCAAGCATGCTTGTCAAGCACGTAAATGCTTGTCAAGCAATTTTGATCGTCTAGGGACCCCTTTACTGTCAGAATTTTTCAAGCCTTCACCAATCCGGACTTGGCCCCCGTGGTGGAGGCCTGTACCTTCCTCAGGCAAGAGACCTGTGCCTCTCGGTGGGGACATAATGGGTTGATGATGATGATGAATTGTTTTTTTTTTGACGTTAACAGGTCATAACACAACTGAAAAAATCACTATTCACCAAATGGTTCCAGTAAACTTGAAACTAAACTAGGCACATTACTTAGGCACATTGGTCGCGGGTTCGATCCCCACTGGGAGCCGCCGTATATAGTACAAATGTGCTCAGTCTGGGTGTTTTTCCATGTTTGTAATGTCCTTGCCGGGTTCCATAGCACAAAGTATCCTAGTTTGGGACCAGGTCAACCGAGTGTGTTGTGTGGAAGTTATTATTCTTAAAATTAGTATTACCCCTCCATTTAAGTTGCCTATCAGGTTATTTATTATCAAACAAACAATGACTCAGAAGAACCTGATATTTCAAAATTACCTACGTGCTAGCCCTGTCTCTAAATGAACCAGGATTTTGTGCCAATAAAAAAACGCGGGCAGTGACGCAGGCATACTAATTTGTGATGGCATCTCGCCTCTAACCGTCATCAACAGGCGATACTGTGTTGAAACTCGTTTTTTGAATATCATTACTGAATTTGTATTACGCCTGGTGTGGCAGTGGATAAGATAATTATAATAGCTGGATACTGGCACAAAGCTGCTCTGCCTTTAACCGCCAAAAGATATTGTTTTTCGACAAAAAGTAAAACAAATAATTTACAAAATTATATTAGTAATAATATTTATCTTTTATATAAAAACGAATTGCCTTTCATTAGTCTCACTAAAACTCAAGAACGGCTGGACCGGTGTGGCAAATTTTTATTTTATTTTTTTAAATTTGTGGACGTCCCTGGATGTTTATATGGAGAGAAAATATGGAAAAATTACGTAAACTTGGCGCTACAAAGTTTTTCGGGACAGCTGGTAAAAAAATAATGTTATAAACATTTTTCGTGTATAACTAACGCCATGCGTAAGGCGGCCCCCAGGTGGAATCGAGCCCACGCCCTCCGGCATGGTAATCAGACGCGACACCGCTAGACACACGAGGTTGTCAAAAATAATAAAAGTATTATTTATTTATTTATTGGATTTTAGGAAACCCAACGACTAATATAACAAACTACTTAAAGGAAATAAAAAATCTTTATTAAATAAAACAGTATGTAATTACTGAATAACAAAGCAATAACAAATGAAAAGAGTTACATACATTATATAGAACATACATCCGTCTGTCTGTCAGTCTGTCAGGTTACTTAATATGTCGGAAACCTCTGAAGGTATCGAACTTAAGTTAAAACCAACTACTTAAATCTACTCGTAGCCCTGGTTGCCTGAGTGATCTTAAGCAATTACGAAGGTTAATAATCAGGACGCTAAGCGATTACAACCGTCTATCAGTGAAATTCCATACTAATTAATATGGCAAATTTCAGGATTCTACAGGATTTAGTGCGCATAATCAGGACGCTGAACGATTGGGACCGTGTTACTGTCAAATTCCATACTAATTACTATAGTTAACTTCAGGATCCTACAGGATTTAGTGCGCATAATCAGGACGCTGAGCAACTAGAACCGTGTAACTGTCAAATTCCATTCCAATTGCTATGGAAAACTTCAGGAATCCACAGGATTTAGTACACATAATAAGGACGCTGAACAATTACAACCGCGTAACAGTAAATTTGTAATATTAAAAATTCCATATAAACTGCTATTGCAAACGTGAGTGTCATGTCCTGATAGAATTTGGTTCGCATAATTAGGCCTTTGATCGACTTACTACTAACTTCCTCGTCTTATACTTAATCTAACTGAATACTAGTTGAACGACATTTGATTTACCTTTTTTATAATTATCCTGCCCGCTAATCTAGTTTTTTTACTGCTGATTTTTTGCTGTTGAGTCGATTTGAAATGATCTTAGGGTTAGGTAAAAACTGTTTTTTTTTTTATAAAAATTTATGCGAAGTTATGCAGTCATATTTATGATTGATAACTGCAGCTAGTAATCAATTCTGCTTTATAATGTGGCGGGTATACCTACAGGGTGATTTTTTGAGACAAATATATGGGACAAGTTTTTCGCAATTTCTGACGTTTCTAGTACTCAAACCTCAATCGGTTCGATATACTTTTGATTCTTATAAGAAACAGAATCGATTGCATTAAAAAAAGTTTTTGTGCAAAATGACCATTTTATTGCTGACATTACCTATACACGTCATCCGAAATCAGTGAATGCAGTTCAGAATATATAAAAATGTATGGATAGTCTTCTAAAAGAGTTTTCCTATAACTAAAACAGTTAAGGTATCTATCAGAATCTGTCCTTACTGTCCCGTCCCAAAAATTCACCCTGTATAGTTATTCATACGTACCATTATCTGTATAACAGTTTGTCTGTCCTTTGTGTAAACACCGGGTTTGCTGGACTTTATTAAGCTCATTGAAGACAAGTTACTGTAAATATTTTGGTACTTGTAAAAAATGTATAGAAATGCTTAACGGAAAGAATTAAAAACATAGTGATGGTGATAGATACACGATGATGATTCAACAACAGGTCAAGGCTTACCTTTCACATTTTGAATCGTATCAGAAAGATTAACGGTCTTATTCATAAAAAAAATCGGCCAAGTGCGAGTCGGACTCACGCAGGAAGGGTTCCATATCTATAAGGCTGCGTCCCCAGTAGGCAAACTGTTCGCCGCCGACTGAGTGAGCCGCTAATTTGTAGTCAACTGAAATTCAACTTAGCGGCATACTCAGATCGATTTGCCGGCGTCTCATGCAAACTGTTACGAGCTGCCGCTGCCGACTGAATGTTCAGTTTACTTTTTGTTGTGCGTACTATTAAAACTATTTCGCCGCCTGGAACCGGTTTTTCTGTGAGTCAGCCGCCCACTCAGATAGTTGGCGCGCGTAACGCTGCAAATTGCGTAGATTGAGCGCAAAACTAGCAAACTGTGAACACTCCATTTAAAGTATATGATAAGGCATACTAAACCGATACGCCGCTAACTCAGTCGGCGGCAAACAGTTTGCCAAATGGGGACGCAGCCTTAAACGGAAAAAAAATCATATCTGTTGTATGGCAGCCCCCTTAAATATTTATTTTATCCTGATTTTACCCTACACCCTTTAGGTACGGAACCTTAAAAATGAAGTAATGGCTTTCTTAGAATCTCTTTAAGTAAATTTTCTCTTTAAGTATTTTAGGTTTTGATTTATAAAAAAATTCGAGCTAAAATTTTTTTAGGGTTCCCTACCAAAAGGGTAAAACGGACCCTATTACCACAGAATACATAATAATACAGGTACAGAAGTTTCACTTCGCAAAATCAATTAAAGAAAAAGGGACTCTAGCAGCTATTCAATTAGGTGCAATTCAGATCGCACGACGCTGAAAAAGCTACGTTATATTCACCTACATGTTGCCTCTCTTTCTACCGCGTAACTCTTACCTCTTCTGGCGCCTGAATTCCTACCTATTTGCCACTCCGGAGTGGTCGCCGCATGTACTTCCGCGTTCGATACCGACACGCGTAGTGAAACGAACCTGCTATTACTGAGACTCTGCTGTATGTCTTTCCGTCCGTCTATCATCAGGCTGTATCTCATGAACCGTGATAGTTAGACAGTTGAAATTTTCACAGATGATGTATTTCTGTTGCCGCTATAACAACAAATACTAAAAAAACAGAAAACAACAAAACCATAAAAAACATTTGTGCGTGCAGCACTGTTATTGCTAAAACCGGTCTGTGACGCACGCGGAGTATCTTTTAGCACTGACTGAAAATCAGCGCTGAAGGCTTGTCCTTCAGCATAATGCTGAGTCAGCTGCCATTTATAATAGCAGTGACACGCTGCGACCTTTATTTTCCTCCTGTTTTCTGCTGATTTTTTGTTTCGTACTAATTTTTTTGTTTAATTTTTGGATTTATATTGTTTTTGTGGCGTGTGTTCTGTTTTTGTAATAAAATTGTTCTTCTTCTTCTTTTCTTCTTCTATGTTACATCTCGTTGACAAAAAAATAATCTGCAAGCAAACAGCGTAAGCTCGATTGGTTTCTTTTCTATTGCTTAGTCACACACACAGGCAAGCCTTTTATCCTGACCTTATTTATCGTAGTAGACAATAGACGTAGGATAACATCTATCTATATATATAAGAGGAGAAGCTGACTGACTGACTGACTGACATATCAACGCAGGGCCTAAACTATAAGGGTTAGAAACTTGAAATTTTGCACAAGGGTTTCTTTTGTAACGTAGGGGAGCACTAAGAAAGGATTTTTTAAAATTCATCCCCTAAGGGGGTAAAATGGGGATTCAAAGTTAGTATGAAACTTTGCCGTTTTTGAAGTTATTTAAATAAAATTTGGTACGTAGGTTCTTCATTTAAAATTATGAAACACGAGTAAAATAGTTTTTTAAAAATCATCCCTTAAGAGGGAAAAAGGGGGGTGCAAAGTTAGTATGAAAGTTCTCTGATTTTCAAAGTTATTTCAATAAAAAGTTGTATTTGGGTTATAAGTTTTTAATAATGATTATTTCCGATATCTCTTTTTGTGAATTCACCCCCTACGGGGGTAAAAGAGGGGTGCAAAGTTAGTATGAAACTTTGCCGTTTATGGAGTTATTCGAATGAAATTCAGAATGAACGTCCTTCATTGAATGTCTTGAAACACATGTAAAATTGTTTTTCGAAAATCATCTCTTAAAGGGATAAAAGGGGGCTGCAATGTTAGTATGAAACTTAGCCATTTTTGAAGTTATTCGATGAAATTCAGCATGAAGGTTCTTCATTGAAAGTCATTGTAGGGTTATGTGATTTTCAGCTTGCCAGAATTTTCAGTTTAACGCTCCTTTCTTTGGGGATGAAGGCCTTTCCAATGAAGCTTGTTATTAAGGCAGATATTAAAGATTTAATTTGAGAATACAAAAATAAAATAATGCAAGTAAAGAGATTGTGGTCGTCCAACCGATCGAATCGTTCTATTTATGTGTCCCCTCGCCCCTCTCCTTCCTCGTCCCGCTGACGTGCGGCGCTGCTCGGAGGCGCCGCTAGATGGCGTTAGTTGTCGCTCGCTGACATGCCCCCGGCCTTGGAAGCACCAGGTTCCAACGAAGAAGGCTTGAAGTTAGTATGCTTGCCATCAGTCTCCATCAGCTGCTGATCATATAAAAGCGGGCATATTTTGGGGAACGCCCTCTGTATGTCGCCGGTCGCGGTTTTAATAATCGCGACTCGAGATTTGCCGTCTTTTCCGATGATAGTCTGCATCACTCGTCCAAGACGCCACTGAAGAGGAGGTAGATTATCTTCTTTAATCAGGACTAGAGTATCAGGCAATATTGTGTCTTGATTACTTTGCCATTTTGTTCTCATCTGTAGTTCAGTTATATATTCTTTGGACCACCGTTGCCAAAAATGTTGCCGCATCTGCTCCACACGATCGTAACGGGTGAGTCGATGTGGAGCCGTTGTGGTGACGTCATCGTAGGCTGGCGCTGTTAACGGTCGGCCAATCAAGAAATGAGCGGGAGTAAGTGGGAGGAAATCGCTTGGGTCTGTGGACATAGGAAACATTGGACGGGAGTTGAGGACGGCCTCAATTTGTGTTAACACTGTACTCAACTCCTCGTAATTTAAATTTGCATTCCCTACGACACGACGCAAATGATATTTGCAAGCCTTGACACCTGCCTCCCACAAGCCACCAAAGTGAGGTGTATAAGGTGGAATAAATTTTAATTTTATATTATTGTTAGTAGTGAAATTAAAAATATCGTCTGAATGTTGATTTAAAAATTGTGAAAGTTCCTTTAAAGCACCTACAAAATTTCTTCCGTTATCGGAATAAATTTCTAAAGGCTTGCCCCTACGAGAGATGAATCTTTTTAAAGCCAGTAAATAAGCTTCAGTAGAAAGACTTGTCACCAACTCCAAGTGTATCGCTCGCGTCACAAAACATACAAAGAGGCATATGTAACATTTTTCTAGTTTTGCGCCTCTTCCTTTGCGGTTTAGAATAAATATTGGCCCAGCATAATCCACACCACACCGAACAAATGGGTAGCCTGGCTCAATTCGTTCGGTTGGTAAGTTACCCATTTGAACTTGCAATGCTTTCCCCTTCAGACGTACGCATCTAACACACTGGTGAACTACCTGCTTTACTAAATCGCGTGCCCTGAGAGGCCACCAGGTTTCTCTAATCGTAGCTAAAAGTTGCTGAGGTCCCGCGTGAAGGAGAACTCTGTGCTGAAACCGGACAAGCAGTCGAGTAAATGTATGTTTGCCACAAATCAAAATAGGGTGCTTCTTATCAAAGGAAAATGTTTCAGAGTTTGACAATCTACCACCGACCCTAATTAAATTGTGTTTGTCTAAAAATATGTTTAGGCCACTGATGTTACGGGGAAATTTTATATGTTTGTCATGTTTTAATGCGTGATGAATATCAGGGAATGATTGTTGCTGACTAATGCGAGCTAATACTTTAGTTGAGTTGTCTAATTCATCTACCGAGAGAGGTCCAGTTTGGCGCTGTGATTTATTTCGAATGCGTAAATTGTTTATGAAGCGTAATAAATAAGCAGCTGATCGCCGCATCCGATTGAAGCAAGAGAACCGCTCAAACGGGAACCACTCCGGATTGGATTGACAAGTCATCGCTGTAGATGTTAACTTTATCTCTGGCAAATCGCTATGGTCAATGTTGGCATTAATTTTGTGTAAATCAAGCTCGGGGTCTTGTAAGAAGGTTGGCCCCTGCCACCACATATCGCAAGAATAAAGCGCGTCGATATGTGCACCGCGCGATAACAAGTCGGCCGGGTTTTGTTTACCTGCAACATGTAACCATATCGAATCGCCAGTTAATTCGTTAATTTCTACCACCCGGTTCTGCACAAACGTTTTTAGAACGCTGGGTGACATTCTTAGCCAGCCTATGACAATTGTAGAATCTGACCAAAAATATACATTGTCGAATTTTAATCGTAGCGAGTTAATTATTTTGGCATATAATTTTGCAGCGACAAGTGCTCCGCACAGCTCCAGTCGTGGTATGCTGACCGGTTTAACGGGAGCTACTTTGCTTTTCGCACACAATAGGCTCACCTTTATCAGTGAGTCATCTGATTCTCCCAAGGAGTAACTACGAATGTACGCACAGGCGCCGTAGGCGTCTTGTGATGCATCAGAAAAAATATGTAATTCTGTTTTATATGAATGATGAAATATTACGTGACGTGGGATTCGCAATTCATTTAAATGGTTTAATTTATTTAAAAAGTTTTGCCAATTTAATAAAAATTGTGTAGGTAAGGGATCATCCCATCCTAATTTAAACAGCCATAATTTTTGTATAAGGATTTTTGCAATAATTATACTTGGTGCTAACAAACCTAATGGGTCATAGATTTGAGAGATAATGGACAAGACAGAACGTTTAGTTGCCTGAGTCTGAGTCACATTGTGGTCACATTTTGAAGTAAAAAATAGTTCATCAGATTCGGTCTGCCAGCCTAACCCCAATGTCTTTGTCTGATGATTGTCGCCCAAATCTAATTCCTTGAAGGATAAATCGGATTGGGAACAGTCCAAATTGAATATCCATTTTCTTAATGGAAGACAAGCCGATTTTAAAACATCAGAAACCCGATCGCAAATATCTAATAATTGCTCTTTATCGTCATGCCCTGTTAATAAGTCGTCAACGTAGAAATCTTCGTTGATGACGCGCGCGATGACGTCGTCGCTGCACTCTGAAGCTAGCTGCTTTAGGCACCGAATGCTTAAATAAGGCGCGGAGGCTGTGCCGTATGTAACGGTGTTAAGGCGATACACACCAATGTCTTCAGAGGGGTCCTTTCTCCAGAGAATTAGTTGTAAGTTCCTCTGGTCGGGTTGCACTAAAATCTGCCGATACATTTTCTCAACATCTGCACATGCGATATATTTAAATTGGCGAAACCGTAGCAAGATGGAGAAAATGTCGCTCTGGAGTGAGGGCCCTATTTCTTGAATGTCATTTAGTGATTTTCCCGATGATGATTTTGCGCTCGCATCAAAAACCACGCGGAGTTTAGTTGTTGAACTATGTTCTCTAAACACGCCATGATGCGGGAGAAAATAAGATGGCTGTGAGTATTCACCAATGCGACTCATGTGACCCAAATCCAAATATTCATTCATAAAATCGCTATACATTTTTTTATAGTCCGGGGCGCTGCGTTGTAACTTGCGCTCCAGAGTAAGGAACCTATGCTCGGCCAATGTAAATGAGTCACCTAGCACTTCAGGTGATTCTTTCAATGGGAGACGCACCGAAAAACGGCCCGTATCGTCACGCACGGTCGTACCTTTAAAGAGATTTTCGCATGCACTCTCGGATTTAGAATAAATTACTTTATCCGTCGGAATTTCTTCTAATTCCCAGAAACGGCGTAAGGTTGAGTCTAGTTCATGGGATTGCGAAAAATTACATTGAACTCGATTAATGCTGCAGTTCTTATTATGCAATGACCCGGAAATGATCCAACCCAAAGCCGTGTTTTGCAAATAGGGACCGTTAGACAGACGAATTAAGCCTTCATTTAATAATTCCCAAAATATATTTGCCCCGATAAGCAAATCAATTTGTGTGGGTGAATAAAATTGGGGATCAGCAAGTAAAACATTTTCTGGAATTTGAATATTGTGTGTGTTTTCTAAGGAGGGTAATTGTGCGGTGATGCGCGGCAAAACTAGACAATTAAAGCGCGTTTTATAAGGACTAGTTTTAGACCGCAGTTGGATGTCACATGCCTGGGTAGACTGAGTTATGGAACTACCCACGCCTGTGATCTGAACAGTGGACTGTACTAACGGAATTTGAAGTTTTTTACATAATGACTCTGTAATAAAGCAGTGTTGACTTCCATTGTCGAGAAGCACCCTGACTTCGTGATAATGATTATTTTTATCCGCAACCTCAACTAATGCTGTTGATAACAGTACCGGTTCTAAAGACGTGTGCGTTACGTTATCACTGCAGGTCTGAAGCGTGTGAGTTGTATGAGATGCGGTGCGTTGTTGTGGTAAGTTTTGTGCTGCATTTACACTCCGGCCATCCTGCGCCTGCAGTGGCAGCGGCAGTGCAAGTGGTGTGGTGTGTGCGACTTCTGAAGATATTAATGCGCCAGAATCTACACGACACTCACTGTGAATTAGGCTATTGTGTTTTTGGTTGCATTGCTTGCATGGCCCGAGCCAGCATTTTGCCACAGCATGACCGGCGCGCAAACAATTGCGGCATAGATTTTTATCGTCTACGTGTTTTAATTTATCTTTACAGGACAAGTTCAAAAAGGCTTCGCAGGCGTAAATTGGGTGATTAGCGTTACACAAAGTACACGGGCGATATTGCTTCGATTTAACGGAACTTGATGGTTTATGATTTTGGCTACTCTGGGCAGCTATGTAACTGTGCGATCTTACTGAAGGATTAGACGACTGTTTTTTAATGTTAGTCTCTGGTGTGTGTTTGTTGTGAGATGATTTTATGGTTTCTAATACATCGGCTCTGTCTTTCAGGAAAGTGATTAGTGCGGATAGCGATATCTTTGGACTTTGTGAATTAATGAGCGTGCTTTTATGAAGCTCCCATTCTCTCTCAGTAGACGAATCCAGTTTTGAGACTATTATGTAGATTATTAATGAATCCCAAGAGTCTGTAGGTTCGCCTAAAGTTTTGAGAGCGCGAATGTTTTTCAGAATGGTGTCTATAAGCTTACGAATTTGCACAGGGCATTCTTTATTTATCGACTGCGTGGAGAATAAAGCTTTTATGTGGTTATGAACCAGTAAACGGTTATTATTGTAACGGTTTTGCAATAGATCCCATGCAGTGATATAGTTTTCAGATGAAAATTGCAATGACTTTATCACTTGTAAAGCGTTACCGGTTAAAGCGGAACGTAAATAATGAAATTTCTGAATATTATCTATATCACTGCATCCATGGATGAGGGAAATGTACGTGTCACGAAACTCAAGCCAATGGTCATAACTACCGTCAAAGGTGGGCAATGAAATTGTCGGCAATTTTATATTGTTTTTCGTGAAAGACTGACCTTGCGATGATTGGGACACGTTCAAAACACTCCTACATTTAGTGACAATGGCATAATACTGATTTTCAAATGATTCTCTCTCTTCTAGCTCCGAATCTAACAAGTTATCTAAAACTTGGCACTCAATTTCATCCTGAATTTGACTGAATAGTGGCAATAAAGATTCAAAATTCTGAAAACGCTCTTTAAGTTCTGCTCTTTGAGTATCATTTGTAACTTCGTTAAGCGAATCAAGGAATTTTACGAACAAAGTGAATTTACGTTTTATGACACCTCGTTTTTTAATCAAAGATTTAATTAACTTTTCATTTTTTATGGAACTATCAGAATCGGATTCGTTAGTCATGTCGGATTGAGGCTTTTGTGGCATTGTGGGAAGAAAGATATCAAGGACTTACTTGAAAATTGACGATTGCCGATCACGATTTGCAGTCGAGGGTAGAATGCGTAGACGCGGCACTGGAATGTAACGGTTGAGCACAGTATTAACACACTTGAACCAAAGGACGGGAAAGGAGGACTGACTGGCCTGACCGTTTAATGCTGGTGATGCTGATCTTGACTTGATGCTGATCTTGAAATGATGCGTCCGGCGAAGAAGGTCCAGTATGTAGGGTTATGTGATTTTCAGCTTGCCAGAATTTTCAGTTTAACGCTCCTTTCTTTGGGGATGAAGGCCTTTCCAATGAAGCTTGTTATTAAGGCAGATATTAAAGATTTAATTTGAGAATACAAAAATAAAATAATGCAAGTAAAGAGATTGTGGTCGTCCAACCGATCGAATCGTTCTATTTATGTGTCCCCTCGCCCCTCTCCTTCCTCGTCCCGCTGACGTGCGGCGCTGCTCGGAGGCGCCGCTAGATGGCGTTAGTTGTCGCTCGCTGACAGTCATAAAAGACGTGTAAAGTAGTTTTTCGAAAATCATCCCTTAAGGGGGTAAGATGGGGTTGCGAAGTTAGTATGAAAGCTCTTTCGCATGCGCTAAAAGTATCTCTATCTTATTTGCAAACACTTTACTCAACTAAAGCCCACGCGGACGTAGTCGCGGGCAACAGCTAGTTATGCAATAAAAGAGGATACATAATTTGACTGCCTCATTGGTCGAGTAGTTAAGGCGCTTAGCTACCAAGAAAGAGGTTGTGGGTTCGATTCCCACTAGGGGCGGCCGTACATTTGATGGCATCCATCTGGGTGTTTTTCGATATTTGTAATGTCCTTGCCTGGTTACAGCATCGGCATCGGCATGGCATCGGATCGCTATGAAAGTCTTTGATTCTTAAAATATAGATCATAGTGATAATTTTGGTATTAACTCAAAAATCACCATGTTTTGGGTTGGATCCTTTTTGCTAAACTAAGTGATTGTTTTGTGTGGTATTAAAGTTGAATTTAAAAAAATCTTTATGCAACAGAAATCTTTTGAAAAATCACACGCCAACAAAATCTCAAAAACAAGACTCGTAATTCTTAAACAGTGACCTAACGGAAGAAAATAACACTAGTTTGATTACCATTTGATTGGCATTTGTATGAAAATCCACTGATTTATGTTTAAATAGTCCAGTTTCTATGAATTAGTTTGTTGTACCTTTTGCATAATTAACAAAAAAATATTAAAAGACAAAATTTAAAGAGTTGACAAAATATTAAAGGAAATCTAAGGAACCAGGGAATCGCTCGTAGCCCGGCTGCCTAAGTGATCATAACCGATCACGAAGGTTAAGCAAGATGGGGCTTCAGTGCATAGATGGGTGACAGTTCTATGACTAACGCTAGTGGCATTTTTCCGAGCGGTTCCGTGCTTCGCAAGGCACGTTAAACAGTTGGTGCCGGCTGCCGTCGATAGATGGCAGTCGTTAAACCAAGTCAGAGGCCTTAGGGCGGCTTGAAAAGTGCTGACAGTAAGACCAGCCACTAGTCTTATAAGCCTCCACCAATTCGGACCGTGGAGTATGGCCTATAACTTCCTTAGGGAAGAGAACCGTGCCCCTCGATGGGAACATAAAGGGTTGATGATGATGATGTTATATGTTTTTTTTTTTATTTTCATGGTCTCAATCGCTATCGTAACAAATAAAATCAAAACAGGTAATCCACAAAGTGACAGATTTTCCCACCTTTCTGCAGCCTCGACGTGCGCGCACTCCGACTTGACCCCAGACAGCTAAGCCGCGGCAAGCACTGCGCTGACGCAACCATTGTCTCACTTTGACACTAACATCCTACCTAACCGGAGACAGCAGCATCATGAAAATAAGCCAACACAGAGGTTTACTGTGCAAGTCCTCTGTATACCTACTCGTCCGATCCGAACTGTCAAACGCCACTGCCGTCTTAAGTTAAAAAGACGCATCTGACATCAGGTCGAAACTGAAAAATTAAATATTCAAGTTTTAAGTAAACAATTTGTGAATTGCATTATATGCGTCTTTTTATTTTAGTAACTTCATTCATTTTTCTTTCGTATTGCATAAGTAATTAAATAAATACTTTTTTTATCTTACTTTAAGTCTAAAACGCCTTTGAACTTAAAGAACGAACAAAGTACGTTGCCAAATGCGACTCTAACTTCGCAGACAATGCTTCTATCAAAATAAAAAAATACAGGCTAAAGGCTGCCATCTATCGACGGCAGCCGGCACCAACTCCACTAGCGTTAGTCATAGAAAACGGTTACTCATCCATGCACTGAACGCGCCCTATGTTGCTTAACCTTCGTGATCGTTTAAAATCACTCAGGCAGCTGGGGCTGCGAGCAGTTCATACAAAGATAGATAGATAGATATATGTATAACCCATCACCACGGTGCGGCGCCGCACCCGTTCAACGGCACGGCGTCGCCGCCGCCGTGACACGGTACGGCGGCGCCGTGGACGGTGCGCCGCGCGCCCCTATTCTCTGTCAATATTTCACAGTTGGTGTGTTCAGACGTGTCTGACTCCAGCACGGCGCCATACCGTGTCACGGCGGCGGCGACGCCGTGCCGTTGAACGGTGGCGGCGCCGCGCCTTGGCGATGGGGACGGGCCCTAAAGACTCACTATTGTAATATACAGATTCTGATGAACATCCTTTTGAACGCAACATAATATTATTATTGCAATCCTATTATAAAGCGTAGTAAATTGTAAACCTTGTACGGAAACAAAAACTACCTCCATATCAAACAAACATACATACATACATAAGCTTACGCCTCTAGCCCAGAGGGAGGGGTAAATAGAGCCAGGGACTCCCAATTGCCACGACCTTGACAACCTATGAGAAGAATAAAGAAACTCGATTGAGTTAGATGTTATTACTACCTACGCCCCGCAAAGTTAATAAGAGACGAAAACTTTGACTATTATTTCATAAACAATAAAAATCAAAACCAATTTTTTTCATTCATAATAAAAACAAAATGTGTACTTTGTAATCAATAGTTTAGTGGTGGACGAGCTGACAAAGAAACTCCATATTTAAAATAAAATAAAAATTAATAAACTCACGCCCGTTATCCCCGAGGGGGTAGGCAGAGGCACCAATCACTAA
Organism: Yponomeuta plumbellus; assembly: GCA_947310845.1. NCBI lineage: Eukaryota > Metazoa > Arthropoda > Insecta > Lepidoptera > Yponomeutidae > Yponomeuta > Yponomeuta plumbellus. The sequence continues at coordinate 22,142,838 of OX371200.1, forward strand.
GAACTGCGCCCACGTTATGCCGAGTTTATTTGTTGTGACGTGACAAGTGGCAAGCCTGTCGCATCCACATTTATTCTTTTTAAAACGGTTTTAGCTTAATCAACACACATTTAGACTCCCGTTATCCCCGAGGGGGTAGGCAGTGGCACCGGCAGTAGGTGCTAATCTACTGTTATGCACAAGACATCTTTGTCCTCTAAATAATCGTTGATTTTATAATAAGTTTTTTTGTACAGAGTGTGCTTAGCACAATTCTTAAAACCCCGTTGGAGGTAACTTTAATATTATTATATCTTCATCATCATCAACCCATTATGTCCTCACCAAGGGGCACGGGTCTCTTCCCTGAGGAAGGTATAGGCCATATTCCACCACGGGGTCCAAGTCCGGATTGGTGGAGGCTTGTAAGACTAGTGGCTGGTCTTACTGTCAGAAGTTTTCAAGCCGCCCTAAGGCCTCTGAATTGGCTTAACGACTGCCATCTAGCGACGGCAGCTGGCACCAACTGCTTGACGTGCCTTGCGAAGCACGGAATCGCTCGGAAAAATGCCACTAGCGTTAGTCATAGACAGGGACCCATCCATGGACTAAACGCGCCGTATGTTGCTTAACCTTAGTGATCGTCGTAAGATCACTCAGGCAGCCCAGGCTACGAGCGATTCTTATTATATATTGGGGTATCTTATTGTAGAACCTTATACAGTGCCCCATAAGAGAAATATTAACTTTTGCAATTATTATCTTTATTTAGACGAATCCTAAGTGTGAAAATATGCATGTATTTGATAGTTCGGAGTAGTCTAATTCGAACAACTGCATTCAGTTGAGGAATTACACAGTAGCATCCCAGATTATATGGAAAATGACAACTATAAAATTACCAATCACAATATCAATTAATAAGAAGCGGTACCTAAATATTCATTAAGTAGATATATTATTCATTAGCAATAAATCCTTTCCTTACGTAGAACATTGTAATTGTTAACTAGAAAATTTGTTACACCCACAGGTGTGCTCATTTGTATACTTCTCGGAATCGCACACCTGAGACAGTTTATTTCTGTCAAAGCAGCAGAAAAAAAGTCCATTAATCGCAGTGACTTCAGAGTAAGTATCTAAATTCTGTATAAATCATACGAAACTTTTATCTTTTAATGTCGTCAGTATAAGGAAAAACTTTGTTCGTCGGTCAGTGACTAACCGCCGGTTTCTTGAACGCTGAAAATCCGTTTATCTATTGTTAACAGTTGGCAAAATGCATACAAAAACAATTTGAGACCGCATTGTACTATATTTTTATTGTAAATGTAAGTGCAATAAAGTATTAATAATAATCTATTTATCTAATCAGTGCGTAAATAGAGTCCACTGTTGGGCACAGGCCTTATCTCTTTCAAGCCATCCCTTCCGGTCCTGTGATAATAAATTTGTACAAATGTACGACGGCCCCAGTGGAAATCAAACCCACCACCTCTGGCTTGGTTGGCGCCTTAACGACTAGACCAACTTATAAAATATAATATATGTGTAAAACAACACATATATTTTATAAGTGAATTTATTTATTTTTTATATATGTACATACTTGTTAAAACAAAACAAATACAACAACATTAAGACTTAAATAACAATCTATTAAACTAATCTACTATAAACTAAATCATATAAATGAGGAGCAAGCATTCAAAAGCGGACTTGTCCACTTAGTAATTTTTTACAGGAGAGGCGAAAAACTGATTGAAGGCGACCGAAACGAGTATGCTTTTGATCGAAATCGCTGTTTTTAGAGCTAATTTTGTATAGAATAGGACCGGATTTGAATGAAAATATTTCGACACATCATAGAACAAACCTTAAAAAATCCGAATCTGCCAAAAAAAAAACGATTTGCATGGACAAGTCCGCTTTTGAATGCTTGTTCCTCAAATAATACTTAAATAATGAAACTATTATAAACTAATTTCTAATTATATAGGTATCTACAAATAAAAAACTTGCCCCAGGTCGGTGTCCCGCGGCAGAGAGCCCAGAATGCTGGCAACATTCCCCCTTTGGATGGCCTGACTAAGGGGAAATGTTGGTAATGTTGAATACTACTTTTATAAGTTCGTCTTACAATTATTGTAACTTTCTGAAATGGTGCCCAGCATAGGTAATACGGTAGTGCGAGAACACGCATAATTTCGTGGCGCTAAATGGCAAAATTTGACAATTAAAATACTGGAAAGTCGCGACTTTTAACGTCAAAACCCGCGCCGCGTCTCGCCCCCGCCATCCACGCACTGCGAAAATTAATAGTTGGCGAAGTGTGCCCTACGAAGTGGTACCGAGCCCCGCGGCTCTTTTTTTTTTGTAAATCCCTATTTCGATGGCCTCCGCTAAAAATCGCAATGAACGAATTTCCTAGCGCGTGTAAACCCTTAGGCGGACAGATCCACCATTGCCGGGAGATCCCCTCCGACCTAACTAAGCAAACAAATGACGGCAATTCCTGTGCCCACGCGTCCATTTCTGACAATGCAAAAGGCTAAGCAGAAAACCGACACAGTGTGTACGCAATGAATCAGTAGATGCCGGAAGAAGTGCATAAGCGTGAGGATAAAAACCGTTGACGCAGAACCAACAACGCACCGGCCACCGGTACAAGGTGTTAATTAGGTTTATTTATACATCCACCACGCTAATAACATTATTCACAATGTGTGTCTTGTTGTGTCATGTGTCCAATGGTGGGTACAGACCAATTTTGACTTTTGTAAGAATAGTAAGTAATGTTTTTACATTCGTCGTCATCAACGCATTATGTCCCCACCAAGGAGCACGGGTCTCTTTCCTGAGGAAGGTATAGGCCATACTTCACCACGGGGGCCTAGTCCGGTTTTGACATTGCAAGTGTTAAAGGTCTTATAGTCCTTAGGGCCGGCTTCTAATTTTCTAATTTGGGAATTTCACTAAGTAAATAATTTCATCGTGCAGGGCCCGGGTGGCAGTCCAGGTGGGAGGGCGCGCCAAAGCCAAAACGGCATGTTCCCCGTACTGGACTGGTCGCGGGCGGGGGGTCGGAGGACCCACTGCCCGCAATCCAGGCGGGCCGGAGGGCGCCCAGATCGTCGGGTGCCAGGGGTCCGCGCGCTCGCTCCCTAGCTGCCTTCTCTGCTTTCAGAGGAACGCTGGAGAGCGACGCGGACGAAACGGAGCTTCTTCTGCGGAGATGCAACTCCTTGGGTTACATTTTGGCAGGGGAGGCGGTGGGTCGGCTGAGGGCGGCCGATCCGCCGCAGGACGGGGCGGCGGAGAGTTTGTGCTTGCCTTCTTCCACACCGCCCGCGATCGAGTCAGGGACCACCGGATTGGGGATTCCGGAACCACGAAGCGGAGCGGAGTGCCGCGTGTTCCGAGCACTCCGCTCATACCTGGAGGGGCTCGGGAGGGCTGCGCAGCGGAAGAATGCTAAAGCGCACCGGCGACCCCACCAAAGCATGGGGTTTTAGCCGGTAAGAGTCCAGCATAACCCTGTCGCGATCCCCAGCGACAGGGTATCCATGATGATTTCCCCATGTAAAAAAGGGTATCCTAGTTTGGCAGCGCGTCAAGTGATTGTGTTGTATGGAAGTTATTATTATTACACTGCTGCACTCTGTAGGAATCGCTCATAGCCCCGGCTACTTGATGTTAAACGATCACGAAGGTTAGCAACATAGGGCGCGTTCAGTGCATGAATTGGTGACCGTCTATGACTAACGCTAGTGGCATTTTTCCGAGCGGTTTCTTGCTTCGCAAGGCACGTTAAGCAGCAGTGCCGGCTGACGTCGATGGACGGCAGTCGTTAAGCCAAGTCAGAGGCCTTAGGGCGACAAGATTACTTCTGTCAGTAAGACCAGCCACTAGTATTACAAGCCTCCACTAATTCGGACTATGCCCCCGTGGTGGAGTATGGCCTATACCTTCCTTAGGGAAGCGACCCATGCCCCTCGGTGGGGACATGGGTTGATGATCAATCAGTAGGCAGACTCGAGGGCAAGCGCTAGTCGTATACGACACAATCACACTATAATACTATTATTAATTTCCTTCGCGTCATTGACACTTAGATCATTGTTTCCAAGATAATATGTTTTGACGGTTGTTTTTGGAAATCATTGTTAAGGCTTGTGCGTTCAACCGAATTTTCCAGCAGACGCCAATTCAAAGATCACTGTGTGTTCAAAGATTCATTGAAAAAACACCGTGATTGCGTCGTTGGTCTAGCAGTTAAATCGTTAGCTACCCAGCTAGAGGTCGTGGGTTCGATTCCTACTGGGCGGAGGCGTACATTTGTACAAATTTGTTATTTTAAGTGATGTACCTATGTCGTTAAGCCAAGTCAAAGGCCTTAGGGCGGCTTGAAAACTTCTGACAGTAAGACCAGCCACTAGTCTTACAAGCCTCCACCAATCCGGACTTGGCCCCCGTGGTGGAGTATGGCCTATACCTTCCTCAGGGAAGATACCCGTGCCCCTCGGTGGGGACATGATGGGTTGATGATGATGATGATGTACCTATCTAACATCTGCTGGTTGTGTCTAATAAATAAATAAATAAATGGCCTCAGTCTGGGTATATCTCTATGTTTCTGGGGCCTATTTTCTGTAAATGCATTGACAACTGGATGAACATGACGATTTAGTTTCATTGCCGCTTCAAGTTTATACACGCGCATGCATAATCAAACAATCTAGGTGTATAGTATAAAAAATCACGTCACCTGACCCGACCATGTATCTGCCATCGTACTCTAATGCACTAACAGAATCGAGGCCCTGGTGGCTTTGCCTAGTTATCATAGTACAGGGTATCCTAGCTTTGCGATAATAGACCTTATTGTGTGGAAGATATTTATTTAAATTAAATAGGTAATTTGGGACCAGAGAAAGCGATTGTGTTGCGAGGAAGTTTATTGATGAAATAATATAAATAAATAAACTCACGCCCGTTATCACCGAGGGGGTAGACAGAGGCACCAATCACTAGAAATGGGGCCACGTTTTGCCGTGTTTATTAGGTCCCAATGTGACAAATGGCAAGCCTGTCACCGTTATCCGGGCATAATTTATCAGCGAATGGTGTTGCTGTACAAACAAACAAATGTACGTAACTAAAAGTCATTGGTACATGCGTGGTTCCAGCCCAGACCCTCATGATCGAGAAGCAAGGGTCAACCCCATTACGTAAGTTTATTGATTTGTTTATTGTTTGTTAACATAGCCTCTTTTGTGTCCCACTGCTGGGCAAAGGCCTCCCCTCCTGCTTTCCATGTCTCCCTGTCTCCAGCCACCTCGCACCATCGGTGTCCATTTTGCGGAACCCACTCGTTCGCAATTTTGGCCCACCTATCTGCGCTCATAGCTCCGGTTGCCTGAGTGATCTTAAAGCGTTCAGTGCATGGATAGGTGAACGTTCTGTCATTAACGCTCGTCTCGTTTTTCCTAGCGCTGTTGGTGCCGGCTGCCGTCGATAGATGGCAGTCGTTAAGCCAAGTCAGTGGCCTTAGGGCGGCTTTAAAAACTTCTGACAGTAAGGCCAGCGACTAGTCTTACAAGCCTCCACCAATCCGGACTTGGCCTCCTGGAGGAGTATGGCCTATACCTTCCCCTGGGAACAGACCCGTGCCCCTCGGTGGGGACATAATGGGTTGATGATGATGATCTGCGCTCATACGATTTTGCTAACACCATGGTGTGTGCGACATCGACGCCGTGGCATCCAAGAAGGTTACTATAGTCTGTGTCATCTGCGAAGGAGCAGTTAATCTGTGGTGTTGGATGTTTGGCTGGAAGTTTTTTGAACTTTTGGCGGGTCTGGAAAAAAAGCTGCAAAAGTGAAGATTAAAAATCCTAAATTGAGCTCTATTGTTTTTGCTTTGTTAATTTTGTTTATAAGCTGTCTATAAAGGTCTCACCGCAGGGGATTCAGGTCGTGTCTCAGAAAGAGATTATGGGCTTAACCACCTCGCGTGCCCAGTGGATTAGAGATTTGAAGTTCTGAGGTATTTGAATACCGAAGCCACAATGGTTTCGTAACGATCTTTTTCTTCACAGTCTGTGAGTATTACCATATTACACAAAACGTACAACGTAACTTGCAGGCAGATAGGTAGGTAGTTTGAGACTACTTAGAGCATGTAAATGTGTTGTTTAAAAGCAAGTAGATGTTTTATTTGTCTATACATACGTTCATACATAATCTCGCGCCTATATCCCAGAGGGGTGGGCGGAGGCCAGGGACTGCCACCTGCCACGATCCTGACAGATCACTTTCGCTTCGTCGACATTCATTCGTCTTTGCATGCACGCACGTCGGTTTTAGGTTAGGTCGAAGTATGTCCGCCTGGGGCGTCTATTACCAGCCCTTCCACTCACATTCGCTCGATATATTTGCTTCGTCAGTCTTTCTTCCTTCATCCTCCCCACAATTCCAAACCAATACCAATTATACGAGTAAGCCACCTATAAAGGATTGACTGCAGGGCACACAGTCCGTATCTCAAAAAGAGATTATTCCTTCGCTTGGCAAACGCCCGCAGCGGGCAGACGCCCATTGTTTAACTATTGTTATGCTAATTACCGCCATTAGAAGGCTTATGGGCTTTGCCACCGCGAGTGCCCATCGCGCGATTTCCAGCGCTGAGGTATTGAATACCGCAGCCGCACAGGACCTAGATTCTGCTAATGCATTGTAGTATAATGACAACTGCTCGAACATGGCGAATTAGTTTCAAAGCCGTTTATCGTCAATGCGAGCAGGAGTATCAACAATTGTTTCGACCATGTAACTGTAATTTAACTATAATGCACTAACAGAATCGGAGCCCAGGCTTCTTAACGATCTTTTACTTCACAGCGTGTGAGTATTGCAGTATTACTCAAACGCACGTAACTTTGAAAATGAAGTCATTGGGAAATGTCTGGCTCAAATCGTAGTCTGTAAATTTACACTACCCTTTTGCTTGACTATTTCGCCTAACTTCATGCTTAACGTGTGAGAAATTTCTATGGGCCGGTTTTTCAATAGGGAATTTTGCTAAGTAACTTTGTGTAGTGCTGTCTCGTCAAACTTCTCAGAAAAGAGCGTGATAGAACGTTACTTAAGTATTTACTTAGTGAAATTCTCAAAAACCGGCCCTTTTTGCCACTTTTGTACCTGACGGTACAAATTATTCAAAATATTTTTTTACCTACAACAAAGTTCAAGGTTAATACACTTACTTGTATGTATTAATATGAAAATACGAGTGTTAATTTTATGTGTTAAGTGACCAGTAATATTGTGTTTTTTTATTAATATTTTATGGTAGGTACTGTTTTCTACAATTCATTTATTTCAATAAGACGCACACACGTATACAAAACAAAGCAATACAAATGTAACTACAAGTCACAGCACTAAGAAAGCACAGAATAAAAAAACAGTAACATACATGAGAGGTGGAAGTGGAAATCTACATTTTATAGTTATTTATCTTTCATTAACAAGTAACGCGGTGGTGTCGTAGTGGGGTTGACCCTTGCTTCTCGATCATGAGGGTCTGGGTTCGGACCACGCATGTACCAATGACTTTCAGTTACGTAAATTTGTTTGTTTGTACAGCAACACCATTCGCTGATAAATTGTTCCCGGATAAAGTCGAATTGCCACTTGTCACGTTCGGGACCTAATAAACTCGGCAAAACGTGGGCCCAGTGATTGGTGCCTGCCTACCCCTTCGAGGATAACGGGCGTGAGTTTATTTATTTATTTTTTAACAAATAAGCTTCCAAAATATTATTGTTGCTGTAGGAAGGTGAGTTAGTTACATAGTGACGTCACTAAACGAGTTAAGCCAGATAGCCCAATCTGTTCTGAAACACTTAATGCAAATCAAATTATTAACTTAGACTTGTTTAGGTTGGCATGATAAAAAAACAGAACTGGGGTTCTCCCGAGGTTAGGTCGCAAAAGAATAACTTAAAGTAGGTACAGTCGACAGCACATCGCACCCTTGCAAGAACAACGTGATATTTCGAAGAAAACCATTTTTTATTCATAGATATATATTTTTTAATGCGATTTTATTTACTCCGAAAACGCCGGATTAATGAGCAAAAGAGACACTGCATCACGTTATAGCGCTATCTCTTTCTGCCATTACTTTCAAACATAAAAAAAAATGCTCTCATGTAACGTAAGGGTTCCGAAATAACACGTTGTTCTTGCAAGTGTTCGACATTGTCATCATCCTATAGGTACTGCACCCTTGCAAGAACAACGTATATTTCGACGAAAACCATTTTTTATTCATAGATATTTAGAACCACCACAACGAGCTCTTTTATCAGTGAAAACGCGATTTTATTCACTCCGAAAACGCCGGAATAATGAGCAAAAGAGACACTGCATCACGTTATAGCGCTATCTCTTTCGGCAATTATTTCGAAACCTTAAAAATGCTCTCCTGTAAAGTAGGAGTTTCCGAAATAACACGTTGTTCTTGCTAGTGCACTAATGCACTGTACTCCGTTGCGTTACGGGCGACTTAGCAACTAAAATGTGAAGATTGACGTGATGTCGACTGTACAAAAGATTGATTGTGGAGATTATGACATATTTATACTACAGGTAGATAGAAAAATTGCAATTGCACTCTCACTTAGCTTGGAGTGACATTTCGTTTATAACATAGAAGACAAAAAAACTACCGTAGTATGTAAAGCCTGTATTACACCGGGGCAACACCGTGCGGCATTGCGGTATGCCACAAGGCCGCATGCTACAACGTCGCACATTGTGACAAGAACCTTGTGGCATGGCAACACCTTGCGTCATGTGGCAAACTGTCGCAGCTTCTTCTTCTTCTTCTGCCGCAAGCCGCAATGCCGCACAGTGTTGCCCCGGTGTTATTCAGGCTTAATAGATTATAGAATAGAATATTTTACTAGCTTGCACGACGCAGGGAATCCTAGTGTGCAAGTTAGGGTAAGAAAATGACAAAGGTGTTAATCAAAATATTACGATATTATTATTTTTGTGATGAATTATGATGTTATTTGTTGTTGTTACCTAATTTTTTGGTTTTTAAAATAAATAATAATTTGAATTATAATTTGAATATTTTTGTTTGTTGTGCAAAAATATAAGTACAAAGCTTATTACCATAAAAAATTACTTAAATGCTAGACATCAAATAAAAGATCAGCTTCTCACGCTATGCTAGTGCTGTGTTACAGCAATCAGTGCCAATTCCCCGCCGAAGCGACAATTTACTTTGCAAGCCTCCATACAAATCCTAGAGGGACTAGCGCAGCGGCGCTGCGGCGTAAGGCCGTTAAAGTATTCTTATTTTTTTAATAGGTATTATCCAGCTTTATATCGCAGGCCAGTTCGAAATTTAAATAAAACCTCTGATAAATTACCACCTTGGTTGTCATTGTTCGGTGTAAAAGATAGTTCCATTTTTATATAACACGACAGATATGAGTAGTAATTTATTTGGCCGCAAAACACGACAGTTGTGAATTTTCATAGAACTTTTTCCGGCCGCTGCTCGCGTGTAATTGGCCAGTACAGCAATGTCGATTTATCTCGAAGAAGGTTGTCGAAATATTGCTCTTTCCAGGCATGTTTGAAAAAAATCATTTATTTCCCAGCTATATTTTTCCTATAAATTCATTGGAAACCAGTTTGCGAATCTTTTGAATTGGGCGAAAATTTGAACAGTGTATAAAAAGGAAAATCCAGAGCGCTGCCGAACAAAAATGCTAGTTTTTGTTATTGACTCAGTTTTGCTTAGAGAATCCGGATCCTTAGAGGATTGCAACGAAAATATTTACCACGCAAAATATGCTGAATATCTGTTTATTGAGATAACATTTATGTGATTTGTGTTTATAGCTAGTACGGGAATACCTGCCTTAGAATGTTAGGCAACAATAATATCTTAGAACTAATAAGATCACAGTAAACGCAAACTCATCATCATCCCACCGCTGCCCACTGCTGGGTATAGGCCTTTTTCCCAGCGGTGGGTTGATGATGATGATGATGACGAAACACCAACTCTATCTGACAGCACTATTTAAGTGTCTAACTGTCTATCCATGGGTAGGCCCTACACAGTAACCAAGGACAAAAATATTTTGCCCCATGACACTCACAACTCACATTCACAAACACACACTAACATACACTCACACACACACACACATGTTAGTTAGTTGAATTATGTGTTTTTAAAAATTGAAATTTAGCTTTTTTTATTACTATGAATCTCATAATTTATTACTTTGTTAATCTGTAAAAAAATTAAATGTACCGAAGTCTAGATACTTTTATGATTTTTTTTATTAATTAATCGCCCCTGAAACCACCTGTATACGAAATTTCGTGAAAATCGGTGGAGCCGTTTCCAAGAGTCAGAGTATTTATATAGGTGCAAGAATTGCTCGTTTAAAGAGATTAGATAGATAGAGAGATGACTTCCACACAACATAATCACTTGACCTGGTCCCAAACTAGGATACCCTGTGCTATGGTAACCAGGGTAAGCTCAATTTGATGGATTTTTCATTCTTTTACACCTGAAACACAAGGATAGGTCACAACGGTATGCATCAGGGCTCACACTTGGCCAGAGCTGGCCAACTCATAGTCGCCTGGGACATTTAGCATACTTGTTACTAAACTGTTATTTTCTGCTCTATCATAACTTACAGGCGTTTTAATTTTAATACAGATAAAAAGACTATTGTAAAATATAGCTTGAGCTCCGCGACAGCTGTCATGGACATTTGCGTCCATGAAGTTTTGAATTTTTTTCACAGAATATTTTTACTGTGAAAACTCCATACTTACTGCACACTGTTCGATGCGTTGATTGAGGTTTTACTCCCTCCACGGTTCGATGTCTAAGCAATATCGAACTTAGCCCTGTCAGTGTGACAGCTGTCGCGGAGCTCAAGCTATATTTTACAGACTGTACAGTGCCACCATCTTATCTGTTTAGTTGATAGCGGCGCTAGTGCAGAATTTTTGTAACATTTAAGAAATTTACCTAGAAAAATGAGAACATTTTAATCCGTCTTTCAATTTTAATGAACATATATTTACAATCCTTAGTGAGTGCGTAAATAAAACAAAAAAATGGGGAACACGATTTACAATTAATTTGTTATTTACAATTTTGCCCACCTGAACAGATAATTTGGTGGCGCTGTAGATGAGCCCGCGAACGTTGTTTCGCCATATTTTTTTTTTCTATTAGCGCTATGAAAAATAGATAACCTATTCTCAGATCTACCGATTGTATGTATAAAATTTCATCGAAATCGGCCAAGCCGTTTCGGAGGAGTATGCGAACTAACATTGTGACACGAGAATTTTATATATTAGAAGAAGAAGAAAGTTTAGATTAGATTAGACTAGCTGTCCCCGCAAACGTTGCTTTGCCAGATAGGGGCATGCAAAATAGATAACAACCTATTCTCAGACCTACCGAATATACACATACCTAAAATTTCATCGAAATCTGCCAAGCCCAAGCCGTTTCGGAGGAGTATGCGCACTAACATAGAGACACGAGAATTTTATAAATTAGAAGAAAGATTAGACCACGCTTAGATTAGATGATATGTAGATACGCTTCGTAAGCGCTTCGGTATACAAAGACAACTTCCCAAATTAACCACTTAATGTCTGCTTTAAAAAAACTCAAATTTTCAAAACGCCCACTTCCCGAATCGTCTATTTATTCAATTTATGACGACCTCTATAGCGCAGCGGTTAGAGCATCTGCCTACCATGCGAGAGGTCCTAGGTTCGTACTCCGGCTGGTGACGAAAAAAATCCCAGGTCTTAGATGTTTACTCATGTTTGTGATGTCGCTGTTTCTGGTTCCCACAACACAGGGTATCCTGGTATGGGGTCAGAAGCAATGAATGACATGACATGTGCCTGTATGTAAATGTTATGTAATACCATAATGTCAACTAGTGGAAACTCTCTTATAAAATAGATTTGTATGAAAAGATCATCATCATCAATCCATTATGTCCCCGTCGAGAGGCAAGGCTCTTTTCTCTGAGGAAGGTATTATGCCATACTCCACCACGAGGGCCAAGTCCGGATTGGTGGAGGCTTGTAAGACTAGTGGCTGGTCTTACTGTCAGAAGTTTTCAAGGCGCCCTATGGCCTCTGACTTGGCTTAACGACTGTCATCCAGGAGACCACACACGACAGCTATAATATACATCTTTACATTTTCGTATCTTAAAGGTACCTACTGAGCGGTCTCTAAGCTATACATCCTGGGATGTAATGTATATTATAGCTGCCGTGTGTGAAGTCCCTTAGTCATAGACGGTCACCCATCCATGCACTGAACGCGACCTATGTTGCATAACCTTCGTGATCGTTTAAGATCACTCAGGTGGCCGGGGCTACAAGCTATTCGTATGAAAAGATAGACAGGTCAAATTCTTTTTGTAGCCTATTGTTGTATGACGGATTTTATTAATATCGCCGCCCTCGGAGAACAAAATGGCAATCGCAAAGTCACGGCTTTTCAGGAAAAATAAAAAAAACGATTTTGGTTGATTGCTGGTAAATCACTGAACAATATTGTAACTCTATTAGCCCAAATAAAAGGTATTTTTTAACTTTTCTATTCGTAAAAGTATTATAATGAACAGTAAATAGTAGGTACCTACCGTCTGGCCGCTAGGAGAGTACGATCCTGACACCTGTCTGTTTCATATGACTAGTGATGGGAGACAATCAACGTTATCATTCCTTACGCTATTACAACTAGCTTTTAGTTTTGTTTTTAGACGACCTTCACTCAGTCATCTCTTGTGCCATTTTCGCAGGCATTTTAGAAGGGTCATCATCTTTTTTTGTGCCGAATGGCGGTGAAGTGTTGTGGCGAGCTGTGCGACCTTTTATTTGAGCCCAGATCAGCTCAATCGCTTTGTACGGCAGTGGTGCGGAGAGATTCTGAGAACGCGATGATCTTTTTCTAAAGCCTGTTCATCAACTTCGTATCATTAAAGGACCGTTATTATTTTCGTTATTTTTGGTACGTCACTACAAAAAAATACGGTTGACATAACCTTGTGACAACGTAGTAAGGATTTTACGCACGAACATTAAATATTGATTTCTTCTTATTTAACATTTAAATCACTGTGCAAAATATAACATGGATTGTAAGTGTACACAATGATATAGTTTCAATGACAATTATTTCCTAGGATAGTAGGATAAATAGGACTTAAAAATATTTTAATCGAAAATTTAACGCCACTTCAAGTTTACGTCGTCCGTTCGAACATGACCTATCAGGATCGTATACTCCCAGCGGCCGGACGGTATAATTAAATAGTATATTAATAACATAAAATATTCATAAAAAACGACGTCAAGATTTTTCAATCTCTTTTTATTCTCGATTCATTTAAGCGGAAACAAATATTAGAATATTGCATTGTAATGTTATTCAATGATTATCAACAGCTAAATTATGGAAATTGAACGTCACATATCATTACATTTCGTAATAATGTTTGCATTATTGTATGATAATAGAACTTTGGACTTTCTTTAGCAAGGGAATATTGTGGCTATTAATTATATTACTATTTAGATAGTAGTTGAAAGCGTTTACTATTATTGTTAGCTGGCAATTTTAGTCGTGAAACTACATAAGTACGGCTCGGATAAATATGTGCTAAACAATCAAAAATAAGTACATATAATATGGATCTAAAAAACGGAAATATGGAAGAATATGGGCTAAAAAAAGACAACTAATACCAAACACAAAACACTTTTATCACACTAATATTATAAACGTGAAAGTTTGTGTGTGTGTTTATATGTTTGTCAGTCTTTAGCGCTGAAACGGCTGGACGGATTTTAATAAAATTTGGTATGGTATTAGCCGATACCCTAGATTAAAACATAGGCTACGTTTTACCGTGGGGAAATATCTTATTCCTACGGGAAAATCGATGAACCGCGGGTAACACCGCGGGGCACAGCTAGTTCTAATATAATTGTTTGAAAAATTAAAATGAACGAAATTATATTGTTAAGTTACATTTTAGTGTACCTCTTTATTCGAGTTGTTGCTGTATACAACAATATGTTATTCAAATTTTCAAAATTTAAGCTCCTGCTGTTTGGTCGGAAAAACGCTTTATGTTGGCTGAACGACCTTTCAACGTCACAGGAAGTAACTGGCGCAAACTTAAATTTGCACAACTCTTTAAGTGAATATGCTTCCTCTGGATTAGCGCTCGATGTTCCACTAAGAATATCGTTGATTTTTTGTAGTGTAGTAGGTGAATCCTTTATTTTTTTCGAAGAGAAACTTTATTTTCGTTTTTACCACTTCAGCAACAGGGCCTTCAGCCTCCATTATTTTCTTTTCAATGGATGAAATTATTTTAATCTTTTAATGGAGTTGTCGGATTTTCCTGCGCTTTGATGTGATAGGTTAAAACAATAATAAAAAAACAATAGTTAAAAACCACATTCTGCAGTTTTTTCAGTACGTAAGTGAGTACTAAAGACAGGAAATATGGAATAATGTAGTTAAATTCTAAAAATATGCTCTTAATCCTAAAATACGGAAAAGTATGGATTTTAAAAACCTAATTTTCCAGTTCAAACCATCATGATTGATGTAAAACACTAAATAACTAATGCAAATGATTCATATAAAAAATATGTGCTTACATATTTATCCGAGCCCTAACCATAATTAATACCATAATTATTTCTCTCTCTCTCTTTCTCTCCCTCAATAACGTTTTCTTATTTCTTGTCAATCAATAAATCACTAAAATGCCTAGTCCCCGGCTCGTGATCCTACCTTTTTTTTCGTGACTAATTAAACGAAATTAAACATAAACATAAACATTTATATACAGGCACATACATTGTTTCTGGCCCCACACTAGGATACCCTGTGTCGTGGGAACCGGAAACAGCGACGTCACAAGCATGTAAACATCCAAGACCTGGAGTTTTTTTTTTCTCTCCAGCCGGGGATCGAACCCGGGACCTCTCGCTTGGTAGTCAGATGCGCTAACCGCTATTATTAACCGCTAAATTAACTTTCTTTTGCGGCCGAACGCTACCAAAGGCAGCTCGCGACTGACAATAGGTACTTTTCTTGATGAAATTCCCTTTAAGGGAGAAAACGGCTTACACTAACTAAATATCAACAAATCTCTTTGAGTTTGATGTCGATCGCTTCAGCATAATATACAGGGTGTTTGGTAGAACGTTGAACATACGAAAATGGTGGTTAGTTGGGATCATCTGCTACCCACTTGGCCCAAATTATTTGACCTTAGAAAATAAAGAAAAAGTAAAAAAAAACGGTGGGTTTTTTTTTTACTTTTTCTTAATTTTACAGAAAATTACCAGTTTTTATCTTTAAATTCGAATATCTTCACTTGAGATGGGTAAAACAGGCAGGATGTTGTTTTGTATTAATGTCTAATAGTAGCAGACTCTCTAGTCTAGCAGACTATTTTTCTGTAAAATTAAGAAAAACTAATAAAAAAAAAACGGTGGGGCTAAGGTCAAATAATTTGGGCCAAGTGGGTAGCAGATGACCCCAACTAACCACCATTTTTGTATGTTCTACATTCTACCAAACACCCTGTATTCTAGGTCTATAGGCTTCGCTTTGTGTAGCGTGATGGGAAGGCCCATAACAACAGTGGGCAGAGGTGGTCTGATGATGATGATGATGAATAAATTCATGCCTTTGGAAGGAACTAAGAAAGGCACTTAAGTTCACATCACCTTTGCTTAGAGCGGCACATACCTAAATTTTAGCTTAGTACCAAGCCAAGTTTACCGGTAAACTGGGCTTATTTTCAACTAACTGTGCCCCGCGGTGTTATCCGTAGTTTTTCGATTTCCCGTGGGAATAAGGTCAGGTAGTGAGGAATAGTAAGGAATAAGGTAGTGTCAGTTAACTCCATACCAAATTTTATTAAAATCGTTCCAGTCGTTCAGACGTGAGGAAGTAACAAACATACACGCTCACACATACTTTCGCCTTTATAATATTAGTTGTTAAGTGTGATGATAATGTATTAGACCAAAAGGTACCTAACGAGTATCCACTTCTTAGCTAGATGAAGGAAGGTGCACGAACTTCTCAAGGACGCAAGAAACGTGTTCTCGGCAAAAACTACACAGTAGAGGTGGTAACATTTAATTGACCGCTAGTTTAGTTGCTACTCAACCTAGAAATAGGTCACCAAAGAAATCGTGATTTGCACCTGTCTAGTTTGTTGATCGCTATCCAGTTTTTGTTGGCGTACTTAAGGGTGGGTTCTTCGAGCGCACGGATCTATAAACATTTTTTTTACATTTTTACATTTACACACAGGCACATACATTGCTTCTGGCCGTACACTAGGATACCCTGTGTCGTGGGAACCAGAAACAGCGACGTCACAAACATGTAAACTTCCAAGACCTAGGGTTTTTTTTCTCCCCAGACGGGGCTCGAACCTGGGACCTCTCGCATGGTAAGCAGATGCACTAACTGCCACGCTACAAAAGTTTTCAAATTGAAAAAAAGTTTTGCTCTTCGCAAACGAAAAGTTGATAAAGAATTTTTTTGTAAAAACATGAGTATGAATAGATGGTACAATAATACATGTTAGCTCTGCATGTTTTGTCATAGTAGACATACAAATATAAGAGAGAGAGAGTACCTACCGTTAATTTAATTTCATAGCCAGTAATTACAATAAAAATATTTGTTAATATATTCAAAACAATAAAATAAAAAATTAAAAATATACTATCACAATTCTCACAAAATATAAAATTGTCAATCATTAAAATAATGTCATAATTTTATAGCCAGTAAGGTAATAAAAATAAAAATATTTGTTATTATGTTCAAAACAATAAAATAAAAAAAATAAAATTACAATCAAATTACAAAATGCAAATAAACTTATTTGATTTGATTTGAAAATCACAATTCTGACAAAATACAAAATTGTCAATCCTTGAAAATAATGTCAAACTTAGTACAGGTATGTCATATGAATAGAATTTTGACGATCGCAGTCACTAATGCATTCAGTATTTTGCTATATTTTTTATTATTCAAAACTCAGCTCAAATAAAACCATATCTAGTGATATTATTAAGATTGAAGAATAAAGATTTTCGTTGATGCTAAAAAAAATTGACAAATCATAAAAATAGGAACCCTAGTAGATGTAGATGGCCCTAGATAGAATTTAATTGAAAAATATTGTTTTTCCTGATTTTAAATACTAACCATTAGAGAATAAAATGTAGGTATAATTGTCGGAGAACTCTCCCTTAATGAGAAAAAACCACAGTTTACCCACACTCCGGTTCAGTTTAAATTTTATTGTGAGCTTAAAAATATTGATAATAATCCTGACCACGTATTATAAGAATTGTTACCAAGAGCTTGCCAATAAAGTGCATTAGCAGTTTGCCAAACTAAGTCATTGTAATTTTGCATTATTTTTAGTGAAGAAATAAAATTATAAATAAAATAATTATGAAATAATATCGCCTAACCTAACGAGATCAATGTGACTTTTTTCTCTTTAACTTGGAACAAATATGATAATACTCGTGTATTGACGTCCTACTTAAGTCTCACTTATAAAATCTAGAGCTAGAACCACACTGCCTGGCGTAGCGGTACATATATCAAGCTTAAGGGTAATTCGATTTAAAGAAATTGTTATTAAATATATTTTTAAGAAAATCTGTTTTTATAAATAAGACCGTAGGGCTTAAAATTAAATGTGCTTCTAATTTCTAAGGCCCGATTTCTGAACTCAGAATTTCGCTAAGCAACTACTTAATTGTCACTACAGTTAAATAATAAGTACCTGGGTGACCGAGCTTTGCTCGGTACTTTTTTGTAATATAAAATTAAAATAATCCTTTTCCAACAAATAAAGAACTTGGAAAAAAAAACATCATGACTCGAACCGGGTCTCTTGAAATCGGCCCGAAACGGGTCGCCTGTTTTCCCATCAGGACTATCCCAACCTTGCAGATAGACGTGAACATTACCTCTGTATGTTATTATAGCAAATTTCAATTGCCTTAAAACACGGATAAAACAAGGTTTTCTAAAAATGTAACCTAGTTAGATCAACTAAACGCCCCCGAAAGCATCTGCCTACAAAATTTCGTGAAAATCGTTGGAGCCGTTTCCGAGATTCTGATTGTATATAAATATATATACAAGAATTGCTCGTTTAAAGAGATTAGATAATAATTTGACGAGACAGCACTCTGTCTCGTCAAATTTCTCAGAAAAGAGCGTGACGAACGTTACTTAAGTACTCGTATGTGAAATTCACAATTCGGTATTTGACACTATCAAAAATAAATTATTTGATATGCTCGATTAAAACAAAAATCACAAAATGTTTCGTAAATTGTACCTCTTTTAATCATTTACTACTTATTACAATTTTTAAATAGATGGAACCTAAAAAGAGTGCTCTGAAATGTGACGTCATAAGCAAGTATTTTCATACAAAATTCCGTTTTAAAAGTAACTAATTTGACATTTTGTCAAATACCCAGCCAAACAGTAGGCAGTAAACAGTAAGCATACAAACTCAAGAAACTAGAAATCACGTGGCATGCCGTTTGCCGCGTATGTGGACTCAGTGTAATCTAGGCTTAGGTACTGTGCGTAGAGAAAACTTCATCAAATGCCAACAGTATTTATAAACACAGATACATCGAAGCGAACGCACTGTGCTGTGAACGAAATGATAACGTATCATTCAGTCCAAACACCCGCGCCGAACAGTCGTGTGCTCTATTGAGTCGTCGACAGATTTATTCGATAATGAACCTTATTTCGCTCACAGTGTGGACGTTGGAAAATAACTGTTATTTTGTCTACGCAACTTTGACAGTGTGTTTTGTGGTGTTCACGCTGTATCACAAAGTTAGTTCGGGCGTGCAAAGGAGTGAAAATGGCGGACAAAGTGGGCAATTGGCGGGAAACCGGGGCTCGAAAGGTTAGTGAGTACGAGTATACTCCATGTGTTTAGGTACTTAACTAAAGGTAAAAAATCTGGATGTCTTTTTATTGAAATATACACTTTTTAAATAATAAAAAAAAAAAAAAAAAAAAAAAAAAAATTTTATGAAATTACATTTAATTTCACATTTAATTGGTAATGTGTAAAGATTTTGGTTTATTAAGTGTACATTTGCATAAAAAGGCGTATCAAGATTGTTTACCTTTAAGTACTTAAGTACCTAAACATATTATGAAGCATAGTTTTTTTATTTCAAACTCTGCTTGCGTGAAAAAAGTAGAGTTGAATTTATATGTTTTTGTGGTAAGTTGCCTGCTTATTTGTGGTTTTGTAGTGCAGTTTGAGTAAAAACACTTGTTAATGTAGGTATAGATTGTAAGCCGATTGAGCGGTGATTCCAGTCATCATCATGCTATTCAATACAAAA
The DNA here is from genome assembly GCA_947310845.1 of Yponomeuta plumbellus. Classification (NCBI taxonomy): domain Eukaryota; kingdom Metazoa; phylum Arthropoda; class Insecta; order Lepidoptera; family Yponomeutidae; genus Yponomeuta; species Yponomeuta plumbellus. The sequence goes on from OX371200.1 coordinate 22,162,377, forward strand.
CTCACCCATCAGTATCTATTCTTAATTTAAAGTTTACCTATCAACAAACTGTACTCAAGAACAAACCATTATATCTTTGCTGAAAAAAAAAATCGGCGAAAACAGATTTTCTATATAAAATTTAACATTTAACAATGTTGCTTATTTGTTGTTGTAAGTTTCCTAATTCTTTTTACCGTATTTTACAATACGTGGACCGCATCGTAGTTTAGCATCTTCAAAAATATGTCATTGTCTTATTTCTTATTGCTTGTTGTCATTATTGTAAAGTAAACAGAATTGTTAACTTGCGATCTACTTCAACACTCGCCAAATTATAACTCTGCCAATCGAGGTCTGGTGTGGGAACCAACGGTGAACCTTTGATTGTTAATTTTAACCAATTCCTATATCAATACTTATGCTAATCATATTTTTATAATGGAAAAAATGTACAATTTGTTAGTAGGTAAGTGGTTTAAATATTTTTTGTTTATCTTATCTTCTACATTTTTGTGACAATATGTATTAAGAAGTAAAAACGCTTTACATTGCAATATTGAAATTACATTGTTTAGGTTAAAAACTCATGTACAGAAAAGAAATAACATACGGAAAAATCTTCGCGAAACCTCAATTTCTACTCTTTTCGTTGTAAATTTGGTTAAATATCAACCCACTTGTCGTTCTCCGGGCAAACTCACAAATACCTACAGTCTGTTAGCTTTCAGAATAATATTATACCTCAACTGAGCAATCAAAAACCGATTATATTGCAATAAGGTAAGGTTTATTTTGTATTTTTATTTCTAACTTTACATAACTTTTCAAAATAGTGAAGAAAAGTTTTACACAGAGCAGGAAGTAGTATTACACTCGTGTGCTTTCGGCGAAAACGGAAGCCTTCTCTAGAGCCTGAGCTTACAGACTGTACTACTACGTTCCTGTTACCAAAATGACGTTCGTCTGTTAACTTAATTTAAAATGTTCACTTATAACAGTTAATGATTCCTATTAATTCACATTAACTAAAACTTTCGTAAGCATTAATTTTAGCAGTACTTGACATTTTGTCGGAAGAATCCGACTAGGGCCTCAATTCTACTTGCATTATAGTTCATTAACAGATACTCGGTTGGATCACATGGCCAGGGCCTCAATTCTGCTAGTGCATTACAGTTCAATGACAGATTCTCGATCGGGACACGTGACATGTTTTTTATACCATTGACGCCTAGAAGGTTTGGTAAGTGTGCGCGCGTAGATTAAAAGCGCAATGGAATGAAATCGCCGCGTTCATACAGTTGTCATTATGCTACAATGCATTAAGATAATCTAGGCCCTGGTTTTTCGTACCAATAGGGTAGTTTCCAGGGTCAAAATAATGAAATTCTATTTAGTCCGTGTTTTAGATTGTAAAAAAATATTGGACACGTATTTTTTCTTTTTTCGCAAAAAAAAAATAACAAAGATATAGCCCATTAAAGTTACGTGTGACGTCATTCCGTGCTAAAAAATGCAGCACGGCGTGACGTCACACGTAACTTTAACGGGCTATATCTTTGTCATTTTTGGTCTAATTTACAAATAAAAAAATACGTGTCCCTTATTTTTGAATAATCTAAAAGACGGACTAATTACATTTTTTAGGGCAACTAGCCCATTGACGCCTAGATTGTTTATATGTGCGCGAGCGTAGACTTGAAACGGCAATGAAACTAAAGGGCCAGATTCACAGTCGTGACTTTACTTTACAGCAAAGACGTCTTCACAAAGTAAGCTTTGTTTGACAAAGTCATTTAAAGATGTCAACTTTAGCTTGACTTCAAGGATGTATGGTAATGAACCTCCTTTCGGGGCACTTTTTGGTCCGTGAAAAGCGAATAAAACAAAAAAAATAAAAATTGACTTTACGTTTCTGAAGTATAACCCAACGTAATAAAATTTGATTGGGTTTTATGAAAATGTCTTTATCATTCAGGACTACATTATTTGTACGCATATTGATGCTTACTGAAGTTTACTTTGAGGCCAAAGTCATGATCATCGTCTCCTTCGACTTTACTAAGCAAAGTGTAGGCTAGTGAAAGTAAAGTAATGGTGTGACAGGGCTACAGCACCACCAAGTTATCTGTTCAGGTTGGCAAAATTCTAACTAACTTATAAATTGTAAATCCTGTTCCCCATTTTTTGTTTTATTTATTCACTTACTAAGATTTATAGATTTTCCTTTTTCCTTCAGAAATTTGTCCATCATAGGGTTGTCTGGAAGAAATTGCTTTTAGAAATAAGGCTGCCAATTGTACTGTTAACTTGTAAATATTTAATGTTTGTGTTTCTCCTCGTGTACAATAAAGAATATTCTTATCTCATCTTATCTTATAGATATATTTTCATTAAAATTGAAAGACGGGTTAAAATATTCTCATTTGTCTAGGTAAATTCCTCAAATTTTACTACTAAATTCTCCACTAGCGCCGCTATCAACTGAACAGATAAGATGGTGGCACTGTATGAAACATTTTTGATTGAAAGTCGATCTTTTCGTCAAAGTAAAGTCAAAGTGCAGTTTAAGAATCTCAGCCTAAATCGCCATGCCATGCCAGTTTTCATTATACTACAATGCACTAACATAATCTATATAGGTCCAGATTTCGCTCCGATTCGCAGAGCTTAATCATGGTGAGCAGAGGCGGAGCTCGCGTCGGCGGTTGCTCGTCTCTGACCAGCCCCTCGGTTCTGTTAGTGCATTACAGTTCAATTACAGTTGCATGGTTGGGCCACGTGACGTTTTTTCATTCCATTGACGCCTAGCATTACGAAAGCGTGCGCGCGTTTGATTTGAAGCGCCAGGGACGCTACGTGGCTGGCGACGTCGCCATGGCGTCCTAGTGAGGCAGGGCACTTACAAAGAAATCGTAATGTCAAGCCACAGCAAAAGTTCGTCTGCATATATTGAGAAAAAAATTTGTATATAATCTAGCTAATTGCTGACCCAGGGAACGTTGTTACGCCAGTTTTTTTTTTTTACTCAGGGCTATGGAAAAATATATTCTTATTCTAATAAGCAGTGTGTTGATTTGTACAGTTAAATCCGACCCAGGAGTGGTTATTCACATGATACAGAAGCAAAAAAAATATAAAAAAATATACATATTTTTAGTGAAAATCACCTAAAAATCATAAAGTTTTGTACCTATATGGGTTAGCTTCTATCGTTTGCACTTGACGGGTCCGGCGGGGGTTTCGCGGGGCGGGGTGGCAGAGTGTGCCCGCGCGCTCGCCGCCGGCGCCGCTAAACCGGGTATTTTAGGTGATTTTCACAAAATAAAAAAATTTTGTATTTTTTTTTTGCTGAGGTATCATGTAAACCACCCCTGAGTCGGATTTAACTGTTCAAATCAACACCCTGTATGAAGTTCACGTCTCACAGCGTTAATGCGCATTCTCCTCCGAAACGGCTTGACCGATTTTGGTGAAATTTTATTATACACTCGGTAGGTCTGTCAATAAGAGGTTGTCTATTTTTCATAGTCCTATATGGCAAAAAAACGTTTGCCGGGTCAGCTAGTGAATATTATAAATGATTGTGTATGACAAAACGGGTTAAGTGTGAATTCTCAGTCAACTCGTGACACATTTAACCAGTATTCTGAGGTTAGGTTAGTGTCAAACGTACACACGATACGTACCTAGATAAAGAGGGAAAATATGTTACTTTCCTTATCTTTGGTATGTGCACACGATCGGCTTAAAACATATTTAAATAACAATAATGTGTGCTGCAAACATTCATGACGACCTCTGTGGCGTAACGGTTAGTGCATCTGTTTTCCATGCGAGAGGTCCCAGGTTCGATCCCCGGCTGGGGAAAAAAAAACTTCAGGTCTTAGATGTTTACATGTTTGTCACTTCGCTGTTTCTTGTTCCCACGACACAGGGTATCCTAGTGTGGGGCCAGAAGCAATGTATGTGCCTGTATGTAAATGTTTATGTTTATGTGTCAATACTCAGTCAAAACTGCATTAGAAACTATTTTTTTTGAAATCTTGTACTTGTTCATTTCTGCCAAAATACCGTCGATATATCTTTTCTATTTTACTTGGACTTCTCTACCACTACCCTTACTCTTTCCACATCACCCATGGTTAGCTGGAAGAAAATACTTTTTAGTATTAAGCTCGCCTTTGTGCAGATCTTTTAGAAGAAGAAGAAGGAAGAAGAAAAAATTATTATAACAACAAAACACACGCCACAAAACAAAATAAATCCTAAAATAATTTTATTGTGCAATAAAGAATTGTCTGCTTTTAAAAAACTTTGCAGAATGCGATAATTATGTTTCCATGCGCAAGACCAGGACCCAGATTCTGTTAATACATTGTAGTACAATGACAACTGGATGAGCATGGCGATTTCGGTTCATTGCCGCTTCGAGACTTCGTAACTATCAAACCTTCTAGGCGTCAATGGTATGAAAAAATACGTCACGTGACCCGACCGTGTTTCTGTCATTCAGCCCATACTCAGAGAAGGCCTGCGCCATACAGCGGATACCTATATAGGCTGCTTACGATATAAGGATTTATGTGCTAAAACTTTCGTAAGTACTAGACATTATCAACTTTATTCCGGATATCCTTATTTGACTTTTTGTCGCAAGAGTCCGACCAGGTTCCGCTCTGATTCGCAGAGCTTGTCTCCGACTCATAATCCGAGCCGAGCAACCGACGACGCGAGCTCCGTCTCTGCTCACCATGATTAAGCTCTGCGAATCAGAGCGAAACCAGGGCCTTAATTCTGCTAGTGCATTATAGTTCAATGACAGATAGTCGGTCGGGTCACGTGACATGATCTTTTACACCATTGATGCCTAGAAGGATTGGCACGTGTGCTCACGTAGATAAAAAGCGGCAATGAAATGAAATCGTCGCGTTCATGCAGCTGTTATTGTAATACAATGCATTAACTAACAGTATCTATGTAGGCCCTGCTCGGACTCTTGCGACAAAAAGTGAAGTAAGTTTATCCGGAATAACGTTAATTATTTATGTGCTGTTGACTATAACACTACAACCGTTTTATATCAGCCTTGAAAATACACAATGATGTAGTCATGATCAAAGTCGAGAAACCTTGACCGTGCCTGGCTGATTGTTGGTGCAAATAACATTTACATACTTATAGTAAAGAATACTGTTGAGGGGTCAATTTGGCGTGACACGTGAAAATCATCATCAACCCATTATGCCCCCACCGAGGGGCACGGTTCTCTCTTCTGAGGAAGGTACAGGCCACACTCCATCACGGGGCCAAGTCCGGATTGATGGGGGCTTGTAAGACTAGTGGCTTGTCTTACTGTCAAAAGTTTTCAAGCCGCTCTAAGGCCTCTGACTTGGCTAAACGGCTGCCGTATATCCACGGCAACTGCACCAACTGCTTAACGTGCCTTGCGAAGCATTCGCGTTAGTCATAGACGGTAGTAGTCCATAGTCCATCCAGTGAACGCGACCTATGTTGCTTAACCTTCGTGATCGTTTAAGATATCTCAGGCAGCCGGGCTACAAGCGATTCGAGCGACTGTGCCAATGGTAACATTTAATTATCTACACTACAGATAGACGAAGTGGCCGCTCAGACATGTGTATGCCTAGGGCATTTTTGAAGAACAGATGATAATAAAATAATAATGGTAGTGCCAAGTTCTGGCGCAAAAGGCGTGACCGATGCCACCCCGCTACCGAACTACCGAATAGAGAATTTTACTAAGTATGTCAATACTTAACAGTAGTGCTGTCTCGTCAAATTTCTCAGAAGAGAGCGTGACAGAAAGTTACTTAAGGATTTAATTTTAGAGCCGGTTCTTGAATTGAGAATTTCACTAAGTAAATAGGTACTTAAGAAACGTTATTTCACGCTCTTTTCCAAGACATTTGACGAGACAACACACAGTAAGTAGTTAGATACTTTGCGAAATTCAAAATTCAAATTCAAATATTTTATCCATAATATAGACAAAATGTCTACTTTTTGAACATCAAAGTTGTTAGTTTCACAATTAACAGATTACATGGAGAAGAAACTAACAAAGAAACTCCACATTTATTGTTTTCAAAACAGTTTTAGCCTAATTAACAAACTTTCAAAATTAAAAATATTACTCCTGGATGTGTTGAACACTAGACACAGTTATGCTCTGATTTAATTTAATATTAAACTACAGCTTAACGCCGGATGTCTGGCCGCCAAACGCGTTGCAGGTAACCTTATTTAGTGCCTTAGATTATAAAGGCAGTATTAACTTTTGCAAGTCTAAATCGTGGAAATAACAATTTTTGTTTATTCCTAGTTAACGTTATGATGACTACCAAGAGTTTTGAAGTCTTTAATATTTTTTCGAACAAACATTTTTTTTTATAAATGTATTGGCTTGCAACTGTTAAGATGTTAGTTTCTTTGAAAAAATCTCTTAGCGAGTCTTACTACCTAGCTTGTAAATAAATCGGATCGCTCTTTTCTGCAAGATGAAGATATTCTCAATGTCTGCTGCCCGGCCCCATATTAGTATACCGTAGGACATAATACTATGGAAGTAACTAAAATAAACAAGCCTAGCAGTTGCAACGTCAGTAAGTTCTCGAATTCTTTTCAATTCAGAAACCGGCCCTTACCGCCGGTTTCTCAAACGCTAACAGCCTGTTAATCTATTGTTAACAGCTGTCAGTTGTCAAAACTGCATACAAAAAAAAACAACTGACAACAGTAGATTAACAGACTGTTAGCGTCCCAGAAACCGGGTGTTAGACTCTCACCGAGACGCTCACCGAGGGTTTCGGTGAGCGGTTTTCATGATTTTGTACACGGACCGTAATAGTTAATGTTCATCACATGTATCATAATTGGGGTTGCGTGATTGCTGACAATCATTGTTGATTTTAATCCAAGATTAGAATCATATTGTAGCGTAGACTAATGTTACATCATTGGATTGAGTGGAAAGATTCAGTGGCATTACACACAAAAAAAAAACGCAAAACAATTGACTTAAAATTTCAACATACGTACCTACTTGACTAAGAAAATAATTATGCTTTGCGGTAAAAACCTTCCTTAGTCTGGCTGCAAGAAATTTATTTTGAAGTAAGTCCGTCTTTGTACATCGACACTTCGCTGTTATTTAAAGGTAGGTTTCAGAGTTGAGAATTTTCACTAAGTAATTACTTGGATGCAAGCCGCTACCAACCGGTCTTTTTGGAAATCCATGGAGAAGGCCTATGTCCAGCAGTGGACTTCTTGTGGCTGAATGATGATGATGATGATGATGATAAAATACTTAACCCGGCGTTCGCACAGTTGGGTCTCTTGGACCTGAGCAGTTTTCAAATGAGCGTGTTTCTTAAAATTTTTGTGCGACGTTGCCAACCTTCTCAGTAGCTGGAGCTAACGGTCCCTCCTCCACGCGGGATATCGCCATTCAGTCATGTTGCGGCCGCAGTGGGTGATAGACACGACCAAACGCGAAAAAGGTAAATATGACCCAACCATACTATTAGTGTCGTACATTTGCGCCGTTTAAAAAAAATGATTTTTTGTTGTTTTGTATTGTTTATTTTGTTATTTTCAGAACTTTTGCAACTATAGATCGCGAAGAACGTGAACAGCAGCGAATTTTATGTATTTTGCAAGACTCCGACTCCAAATACGAAAATTGTACTTCGGCAACTGAAGAAGAAGAAGACCATCTGAGTGTTCGCAGCCAAGATAGTGACGCCGATTAAGACGCATCTGATTATAACAGCGGCGATGAACTTCTGATTCAACTACGCCGTCAAAAAGTTTGCTTTGTTAAAATTTTATTACTTTTAGACAGAGGTTGTCCATTTTGTTAATATTTTGTGACACTTTTATAAAAATGTAATTAAAAAGATAGTTTCGTATCATTTTGTTTTTTTTTCTACTCAAAACCTATAACGATAATCGTATTATACAGATAGTACAACCACATACCAAATTTATTTAAACTTTTGTAATGAGCGTTTTTCCTTATGTCAAATTTAGTTTTAAAAGGATCCCTAGGTGGCGCTGCCGTACCGTAATAGTAAACGTCAAAGAAAAAATAATACTATGGTTCTGTGGAATTTGTGATGGTTGGTTACCTAGAAGAAAAAATGCTGTTGTCGTTTGGCGATAAGTGCGCTTTTGGATACTTTGGAGTCTTTGGATTGTGGGTTTGAATTTTTATTTTTATTACGAGAAACCTCGTCCGAATAGCAACCCTGGTTCCTTCTTTTGTTTAGTGATCTGTGGACTGGCTTTGACATTGATTGCTACGAATCACAAATTCGTATGAAGAAACGAATGACGCCATCTAGTGTATCTCAAGGAACTAAGAAAAAAAAGAAAGGAAAAACGCCCATTATGGCGTTTTCTTATACGGGTCCGCTCGACCTAACCCTACTGTAGTTGTGGCGTATTTTGACTGTGCTGACGCCGGGTTAACTGTAGTGTTTTCTCGCCAAATTTCCCAGAGAAGAGCGTGACAGAACGTTACTTAAGTATTTACTTTGTGTAAATTCTCAATTCAGAAATCGGCTCTAAGTCTTTTAGGTTTTTTTTGCTTCGAAAGAAAAATATAGAATATAGGCTTAATCACCATGCCCACTGCGAATGGGCGATTTCAAGCCTTGTTGTTTCTCCATTGTTATCAAGATAATCAATTTGATCTAGCGCTTACTATTCCACTGATAGACCTAACTGTGCTAAGGACGTTTCCAGTACACTCATTGTTTATTGTTTATTATTCAGAACGTTGCACCTAGTGAGTTGCGATGCATCTATAAATAATAGATCAGCTGCTTCTACTTGAACGATTTCTATCACATCATTAATCAGATATTGTCGTTGATGATTTGGAGTTTCTTCATCATTGTTCTCGTTTACTCATTAGCCGGCAATTCGGAAATCAGAAATCAGCAATTTATTTCAACGTAAAGAATTTACTTCTGTTTGTTGAATGTCAATGTACTTATAATGTTGATGTTAGCAGCTGGTGGAGTAGAAAGATAGAAATAAAGAGATAAAAAGGCAGAATCTATTTCTTGAAAATATTTTTTACTAGCTTTCGCCCGCAACTCCGTCCGCGTGGACTTTAGTTCAAAATTTTGCAACCCCGTTAAAGTTAAATTTAGAAAAGACGGCGAAACGCGTGTTCAATCAATTGCGTTGAAGAGTATTTATTTTAAGTTTCAAGAAAATTAGACTACATTTTTTATACCTCCCATACAAATTTTGGCAACCCTTTTCGCCCCCATCGGGGTTGAATTTCAAAAAATCCCGTATTATTCCTTGCCTACATTATATACATATAGACTCTCGTTTCAAAATTTCAGCTTCCTAGGTTCAACGGCTTGGGCTGGGCGTTGATGAATGAAAGAATCAGTCAGTCAGGACTTTGAATTTTATTTATATAGATAGATTTTGTTTCACCCACTGGCTATCACAAGCGGTGGGTAGAACAACGGACTCTGAAGCGAGAGACCAGGTTAGATTCCCAGTGCAGGCATTACCATGACTTTGATTTCATAGTTATGTACCTACATTTGTGAAGTTTTAATAGTCAGAGGGCTTAGGGTGGCTTGAAAACTTCTGACAGTAAGACCAGCCACTAGTCTTACAAGCCTCCACCAATGCGGACTTGGCCCCCGTGGTGGAGTATGGCCTGTACCTTCCTCAGGGAAGAGAGCCATGCCTCTCGGTGGGGACATAATGAGTTGATTATGATGATGATGATGACGATGATGATGATGATGATGATGATGATGAATAGCAATGCCTCTCGCTATCGGTGAAGGAATATCGTGAGGAAAGTGATCGTCTGAGCTATTCACATACCTCAGCGCCTAAAATTGCCAATCCGCGGTGGGCACGCATATTGATTGAGCCTATACTGTCTCTCTCTCTCTCTCTCTCTCTCCCTCTCTCTTTCTGAGAGAAGATTTATGCCCTATAATGTCACGTAAATAGGCTGCTTACAGTTATGATGTATCGCCATGATGGTAAATATTGATATTATTATTTGGAGTATCTGTATTCATTCCGCTAAGATCAATCTCTTCAGTTTCATTATGAATAACAGGGTTTCCTACTTCGATAATCTATAAGATTACGTCACAAAAGAAAATATGTTAACTATAGGCGCTCGCATCTGTTATCGCAATCAATAGCCACAGCTGGCCTCATTTCCGTTTAGTAAAATTAAACTTTGGCATGTGTACGCGGTGACTTTTCATTAATGATGTTGATGAAGCGAAAGATATTTGTCAGAATCGTAGCAAACAAATAATCCCCATACTAAAACTGCTGGTGCTGCTTGATACAGCCCGGACGGTTCGACGTTTTCTCTCGCTATCGCCCAGAGTGCGTATACTGAGTTTTGTCATTCACTTTCGATAGCGAGAGCGTTTGCGATTTGCATAGGAGTGACAAAGCGCGCCATATAGTTGTCTCTTTGTCACTCCTATGCAAATCGCAAACGCTCTCACTATCGAGAGTGAATGAAAAAACTCAGTATACGCACTCTGACCTCCGGCCGCTTGGACTACTCAGCCTTAGGGCTTTCGTCTGGCCACTGTCAGACGAGACTTATCTTTTTTATCCCCATAATAATATGTAACGTCCACACAACACAATCACTTGACTAGGTCCCAAAGTAGGATACCCTGTGCCATGGTAATCAGGCAATGACTTTACAAACATGAAAACACACTGAGGCCATTTGTTCAAATGTACAGCGGCCCCCAATGGGAATCGATGCCACAACCTCTATCTTGTAGCTACGCGCCTTAATGCCTCGACTCGATCAACAAGGAAGTCAAACGACCACAAAGGTATTTATTTACGTTTTCCTTTCCAAAATTTCAGAACCAGACTACCCGGATGACCGGGACAATGATCCAGACCTCACGCCGGCCATATCAGAGGACACACCCCACATACCGTACCAGCCGGTCCAGCAGTCTGACGAGGAGGTGCTGGCCCGTTCCAGGGAGTACTACGAGCTGATGGCCAAGAGACGAACAGTCAGAGCCTTCAGCCAGGAGAAAATACCCCAGGAGGTCCTGGAGAATATCGTGAAAACCGCTGGTAAGAACATCAAAATCAAATAAAAGTAATTTATTTCAATTTCAGGAACTTCCATTCTGTTAGCTGAATGTCAATGTACTATGTTAGCCGCTGCTTTCGGGTCGTATTTGTTGTGGAGAAAAAGGCAGTGTGAAAAATTTACTCCACTCTGAACATCTTTTCTAAAATCAAATGATATTAGAAGGTGAAATTCAGGGTTCGGACGGCAAACTGAAATAGTTAGGTTGGTTCATAACACGAAGATCATGGAGATCTAAAATTTGACTGCTGGCAGGGGAGTACTTAGTACAGTATGAGTAAAATTGGGTTGATGCATTTATGTTCAGATATTACAAAGATAATGATGATGATTTCCTCTTATCCCTTATCAGAAACAAAGGGCTCGTAGAAGGAAACTCAATTTCTCGGTCTTGTGCGTCTTGTCTTTCTTATGACAAAGATAGTACATAGAAAATTAAATAATTGTAAGAAGGAAATGTTAAGAAGATGAATGAAATTTATCATTAAACTAATAAGCACAGTAACCCAGCTAAATGATTCCCTTCAGCCGTTTAGGAAACCGGAGCTTGGAAACCAGTTTCCTAGAAGGATTTTTTTATCCTGCTACGTAACTGGTTTCCTATAAAGATTTGTTTATCCTTCTACGTAACTGGTTTCCAAAAAGTACTATGTTTATGTTATTTCAGCCACCTACGAAACTAATAACCGGATTGCAGAATGATTCAATGTTTATTGGAATTGAGTAATTTATTTAATCAATGCTTTTCGTAAAACATGTTATAATATTTTATATTTATTTATTCACGAACGTAAAATAACAAATTAGATAAAAAATTAACATTCACAACACTCAAAATGAAATAACATAAAATGAATTCAAAAAACAACTCTTCTTAAGATTAAATGAAAACAGTGTGGGGCCAGAAGCAATGTATGTGCCTGTGTGTAAATGTTTATGTTTATGTATGTTTATATCATTGAAAAAATGATAAAAAAAATATCATTAGTTTTGAAATAAAAAAAATGTGTATGGTGAAATAATTTCAATACAGTCATCACAGTTATCAGTCCATTTCCAAAATCTTTCATTGCATTAACAATTTCGGTGTCTATTTCTTGATAGCTTTTACTTTTTTTGCAGTTAGTTTTAAGAATATTAGTAACTTAAGTCTCCTTAATCAAAATTTATATTTAAATGGCTACTGTAAATTTTTCTTGCTAACTTATTCAGTTACATAAAAATATAAACAATCTTTATAGTAAACCAGTTACGTAGAAGGATAAAAAAATAGTACCTGGGTGACCGAGCTTTGCTCGGTATTTTTTTGTTATATAAAATATGTAATATGAAATTAAAATAATCCTTTTTCAAACAAAAAAAAAGAACTTGGAAAAAAAACATCATGACTCGAACCGGGTCTCTTGAAATCGGCCCGAAACGGGTCGCCCGTTTTCCCGTCAGAACTATCCCGACCTTGCAAGTAGACGCGAAATTTACCTCTGTATATTATTATAGCAAATTTCAATTGCCTTAAAACACGAATAAAACAACGTTTTCTAAAAATTTAACCTAGTTAGATCATATAAACGCCCCCGTAAACATCTGCCTACAAAATTTCGTGAAAATCGTTGGAGCCGTTTCCGAGATTCTGATTATATATAAATATATACACAAGAATTGTTCGTTTAAAGAGGTTAGATTTTTATGAAACCAGTTACGGAAAAGGATAAAAAAAACTTTATGGGAAACCAGTGACGTATCAGGATAAAGAAATCCTTTTAGGAAACTGTTTCCCAAACTCCGGTTTCCTAAACGGCCGAAGGGAAATGATTAAGCCCCACACTTTTTCTCTGAGAGAAAGCCTGCGCTATATAGTGGGACGTATTAAGGCTGTTAACAATACAACAGTCTAAATAATAACAAAAGATTATAATGTGCTTCATTTAATTTATTTCAATTCGCACCGTCTAGCTAGCTCATAATTACCGACGTACCAGTATCATACAATGCACATAATTATGCAACAACTTTCAATAACGCCCGTCACTCGTGATTCACTGCTTACAGAATTTTGCTTGGCTTAGAACTGCGGCCTTTAACGATCATATTGTCGCAGGAAGTAACTACTTTCGCAATTAGCTCTAACAACAATGTACACTGTTATCGAAGTTAATTTTAAACAGGTGCAATTTGAGGAACGTCTTCGTCGGTAGTGCGATGGTGTGTTGTATCCAATTTTACTAATTGGTCATTATTATCAAAGATATTTGCAAACTAGTCCTATTCAGCCATTGGGGATGATTTATAACAATACTGATTAACTTAGTTGAATCGGTTATTTTGAAAGGGGCGCAAGTCCTATAAGTAGAAATTTTCAGGAGCAACAAAAAACTGTCTATTGATAAATTTTGTGAGGTTGCATATATTTTTTCTAAATTCAATATTCGCACTATATAGACACACAGTAGATATTAAACTTGTCATTGATGTCACATGAGCAGTTACAACAAAAATTAAAATTAAAGTTGATGGACTTGTGCCCTTTTCAAAATATATTAGTAATTTGGGAAAAAAATTATGAATTTATGTAAGATATTTTATTAGAAAATTACAAATTTCTTATAGTAAAAAAAGAGGTATCATTATAACTACTATACGCCATCTTATTCTTCAGTTTCTACAGTTGTTGTTGCCCACTAGACTATTTGAGCGATTTCTGAAAGCCATCTCTTAATGTTTGTTGGTGTTCATAGAGTCCTCAGAAAGTGGTCATTTCAAATTCTTTCATGTATTTCCTTTAAAAATAGGCAAACAAAAATTTACTTTTCTAATAAGCGGTCATAACTCGGAGACGAAACCATGGACTAACGCAGTTTTCAGATATAATTTGCGGAGGCCTTAGACATACACAACTACATTCATAACTCAGTTTGACCAAAATATGTGACTTGCGCCCTTTTCAAAATAACCGATTCGTTGTTGTAAACTTTATTCCAGATTCCTTGACTTTTTGTCGGAAAGATCTGACCAGGTCTCGCTCTGATTTTCGCGCTGACGGTTGCTTGTCTTTGACTACCGACGACTGCAACCGACGACGCGAGCTCCGTCTCTGCTCACCATGATTAAGCTCTGCAAATCAGAGCGAAACCTGACGCTTCCAACAAAAAGTGCTTCCGAAAGTTTTAGTTCAAAAAATTCTATTATTTTCCTCTTCGTTTACTTATATTACTTTAAACACCGACATAAACATGCAAAGTTCTTGGTCGCGAACATCTTTCCAGAGGCCATTCTCCACAGCGAAGGGCATCTCTTCCCTCTGTTTAGTATTGACTTGCAAACTCTTAGGAAACAAGTACTTGTCAATATTTCTCATCACTATTTTGGTCTTATTATGATGCTTCCAAGCGTTATGAACTCTAGGTGCTTCGATATAAAGGACTGGAAAGTTTCTACACTCAGTCTGGGTCCCAACGTTCACTAGAGATTGATCCCAGTTGTAATCATTGAAGTAGCAGAACTGATTGGAAAAGTACTTTATCTCCTTCCAAACAGATCTGTTGAAAGCCAAACCTGACTTGAACACTTCTTGTCTAAAAACATCAATGTAAGCCATTGGTTTTTTCTTAAAAATTTGGATTAGAAAAGGAATTTGCGCGTTTAAGCTCAACAACCTACACTGTGGGCACTTTTTTGTTGCTGTCACTTGTAACAGTCTAAGTGTGAATATAAAATCTTTTGTAACTGCATCTGTGTCTTCTATAAACACAATGAATCCGTGATAATATTTCAATGGTGTTGTATAGTCAAATAGTTCATTGATTTTCCACCACCAGAAGTGTTTCCTCTGTGTATTGTTAACTTTTCTGTGCTTCATTGTTAGACTGATGCAGTTAATGTCATCCAAACAGTAGTACGGGTCTGGCCCTGGGAAGTGATGCTTATAGACTTGGGTGCTGTAGGGGAAGAATATCTGCATCACCATGGCAAACTTTATACTCTGTATGAATGTGTTGATTTGCTTGATGTAGAATTCATGACAGAATATAAGAATAGTATTGTTGATTCCTGACATGTCTGCTAAAGACTCCACTAGCCTCATGACATGGGAGAAGTTTTCATGAACATCTATGACCATGATAGGGGTCGTATTCGTAATTTTGAATCCACTGGGCTGGTTCCTGATTACTTTACGCCCATTATAGCTAGCGATTATATTCCTTAATATTTTCACGTCTAAGGTTTCCATGATAAATGATTTTAAGTCATCATCGCTTTCGCCTCCGCCATTGTCATTAACTGGATATATGTAATAATCATCTGGGATTGCACGGGATGTTTCTCTTTTAGTTTTAGATACTCGAAAGTAGAAAATCATTGTTATACTGAGAAATGATATTATAATGAATCCAGACAATATTTTCTTTTCCAACCAAATCGTTTTCATGTTGTATGTACCTAGCGTCTGTACTTCAATGACCCAACTATGAGGCCAAGTGCGGAAATCCTAAGGCAAACTAACTAACTAGCGTCTGTACTTTACCAGTTGTAATAAGGCAATAAAAACGTTTTGACATCAGATACTTCAGATAACTGTTTTCAATTATATATGTTTAGACACGTCTAGGTACACGTTAGTAGCATTTTTTAACAGTTTTCACATCATATTTCAGAAAAACAAAGTTGACACTGTCATCATAGCCAACATATTGCACAAACTGTTGATATTTATCGTTTTTCGAAACAATAGCAATAAATTACGCAATGAAATCGAAACTACGGCAATAAATAAAAAAATAAAAGAAAAACCGACTTCGTAACACAATATTACTTTTAAGTCAAGGCCCAAAATGTAAGCTTTTTTTTTTTCATTATTAACAGTGGCAACACACAGAAGTAAAATACATCAGAATCTTTAAGTTATGTATTTAGTTTGTATTGATGAGCTAAAATTATTATCAACGAGAGCTAGTGAATCTGCAAAATCTCTTAAATTTAATTTTATATTGTGAAGTTGGTTTTAATCTCATATTAAAAAATAGCCGACATATAGACATAGATACCAGTTATTCGTAATATTCATTATGAATCAAGAAAAAAATACATTTACAAAAAAAAAAACGATCTGGGTTAAGATTTGATGAAGTTATGAAACTAAAAAGAACGCATCGCACTGAAAACATCTTCCATTTTTGAAGTCAGTTCTTGTTGTTGCAATCAAGTTTGCTGGAAAAAACCTGAAGTTCGTTTGACATGCGTTCATAGGTTTCAAGAATATATTGCAAAGGAAACCTAGGTTTTCGTAGACGACCTCTAAATTAAATCTTTTTCCATTTCAGGCACAGCTCCATCAGGAGCGCACACTGAGCCCTGGTCCTTCGTCTTAGTGCAGGATGCCACCACCAAAGCCGCTATTCGCGATATAGTCGAGGAGGAAGAAGAACTTAACTACAACAAACGAATGTCCAGACAATGGGTGACCGACCTAAAACCGTTCGCTACGAAGTCTGTCAAACCTTATTTGACGGAGGCTCCCGCCCTCCTTTTGGTCTTCCGACAGACTCACTCTATGAGGCCCGATGGGAAGAAGAGGATGCATTACTACAGTGAGATCAGCGTGGCTATAGCAGCCGGATTCATTCTGGCAGCTGTGCAGGTAATAAGTAAAGAAATAATTTCGTAGAAATAGGCCTTGCCAATGGTGATGTAGCCTTAGTGTTCTAAGAAACCGGAAAAAATGTGAACAACAATGCTTGGAAACACCTAACGATCACTTTTTCAGGACCCAGGATTTTCAATGGAAACCAAGATGATCACAATCACAAACATAGAAATACGCCATGACTAATACCTTTTCCTTTTAGAATAGATTATATCGTACCTCTGGTATGGTAATCAAAAGTGATACTGCTAGACCAACTAAATAAAATTCGAATAGTCCTATTCTTTGTGTTTCAGTACTGCGGCCTAGTAGCCTTGACGTCAACCCCGCTGAACTGCAGCAGCCGTCTGAGCGCCCTCCTGCTGAGGCCAGCCAACGAACGACTGGAACTACTCCTGCCCCTTGGCAGACCTCACCAAGATGCTCTAGTGCCAGACCTTGAGAGGAAGCCGTTAGACGAGATCTTGGTGAGGATCTGAAGGACGGCTTACGAAAATGTGGAGCGAATTACGTACGATACTTGGAAGATTGAAAGGAGTCGAGATTTTAATCTCAGGGTTGAGTGATATTTTTCTTCTTGGCGCATAATTACACTTTTGCGAAAAGTCACATTCGTAAAACGTCACATCGCGGCACATTCGCAGAATGATCATTCGCAAAATGTCACTTTCGCGAAATGTCACATTCGCAATATGTCACTTTCACTAAAAATCCAAACTGCTATGAGATATTGGGGAAAGAGTATTAGGGACTCCACACACGACGGCTATAAGGTAAGGATGTATATTATAGCACGATATATCTCATTACATCTTTCCATAGAAATCGTCAGGAGACCACACACGACAGCTATAATATACATCCTTACATCTTCGTACCTTAAAGGTACTGACCGATACGAAGATGTGTATTTACCTTTCGATACCTTTCAATACCTCCCAATACCTTTCCGTATATTACGATATATCGTATTCGTATTCCTTCGTAAAGGGTGTTCAAAAAGTTTCTTGGTGATTCAAAAAACTCCACTAGGAGTCTTATGTCGCTAAACGACATAAGTATTCAGAGTCCTATCTCAGAAAAATCATTTGCTCCACATAAATTTGCTCGCTAAAGGCCGGTTTCCGAATTGATTTCACTTAAATATTTAAATAACGTTCTGTCACGCTCTTTTCTGAGAAACTTGACGAGACAACACTAGAGTTAAGTAGTTACTTAGCGAAATTCTCAATTCAGAAATCGGCCGTAAGCTACGTTTCGTAAGCCTGAGGAAGGTATAGGCCATACTCCGCCACGGGGGCCCAAGTCCGGATTGATGGAGGCTTGTAAGACTAGTGGCTGGTCTTGCTCTATGGCCTCTGACTTGGCTTAACGACTGCCATCTATCGACGGCAGCCAGCACCAACTGCTTAACATGCCTTGCGAAGCATGGAACCGCTCGGAAACATGCCATTAGCTTTAATCATAAACGGTCACCCATCCGCGCACTGAACGCGCCCTATGTTGCTTAACGTTCGTGATCGTTTAAGATCACTCAGGCGGCCAGGGCTGCGAGCAATTCTTCGATTCAGTCGATTGATACACCTCCTGCGGTTGACTGGTAGAAAATGCTTGTAGCATCAAGTCCGCCGCGTTGCCATTGTAATTTTTACTTATGTGCAATAAACGTATTAATAATAATAATAATAATTGATGACCTATAATTTTATAGATATAACATAGGAAGTTACAACTTGTATATAGTGATGGAATATAACATTAAAGTTGCCTTTAACATGAAGGATAATAACAAAAATCAATCTACCTCAAGAAAAGAAAAAAAAGTGTAGCAACACAGTGGTCATCAATTTTGTAATAATATCATGTCTGTCCACTTGCTGGCGATGTCTGATAATTCCGCATATAATTTAAACTCTTCGGAATTTTCCTTACTTTATATGATGTTCAATGCACATCGTTCAATTTTTGGCACATGTGCCAACGCATACGCGCATCAAAATCTCAATCATCTTCTGATGAACTACCTATCTATTAAATCTAGTAGTAAGTCGACAGATACATAACACCCTGTATAACGCCTTAGCAGCCGGAACGTGTGTCGGTCGAGACGTATGTCAACGAAGTGAAGCGAAATATACATTACGTTACCTGTTCCGTGTGTGATACTTTAATATAATGTAAAGCTATACCTCCCGGGATGTAATGTATATTATAGCAGTCGTGTGTGAAGTCCCTAAGGCTCCCATGAAGTTGGCTGTTAGCAACATGTCACGAAGGTGTAACATATTGCCAACTACTATCGTGAAATTCTGCTAATGTGACTCTGATAAAGTCTATTCGCTATCATAGTGTCACTTTGATATTACCGCCTCGGCACATGGCGGCTTTTGACAAAAGAAATTAAAGGAAGCCGACGCGGCGCAAACACGCCAGTGAATTTGGCTCGCAGCTGGTCTCATTCTACTATTATGTAGATCAGGCAATTAAAGAATTAAATCAATTAGTATTTTAGAATGGATTTATAACGAAACGATCCTGCATCACTTAGGTAGGTACCTATTCTAAAATCCGGTGGATATGAATATTCTGAGGACACTTCGAGTGATGAAGAGTAGTGTTTTGTTTTGTGCTTCATTAGGTATATTGTGTAGGTACCATGTTTTTTTTCTATTTAAAGTGTTTTGGCCGTCTAAGTTGTGTTATTGAAATAAATGTTTGCCTTCGTGTGTACCGACACTATCTAAGCGAACGGACTTTAACGTGGAATTCAGATCGCGTTTCCACTCCGATCATCTGAACGAATCAACCAGTTGATAAGAATGGAAGTCGATTCGGAGTGCTTAGTGCGAGTTTTTTCATTCACTTTCGATAGCGAGAGCCTTTGCAATTTGTATAGGAGTGACAAAGCGCGCCACCTAGTTGTCTCTTTGTCACTCCTATACAAATTGCAAACGCTTTCGCTATCGAAAGTGAATATTTAAATAAAATAAATAAATATTTACATTAACCTTTTTGTAGGTAAAACATAAAAAATACGTAGCATATTATTTTTTATTGCCCTCAAATGGGTCAAATTAGTCCCTTTTTCGGTGGAGAACTCTGAAAAAGTTAGCAGCATTTATGAAATGTCAGAATTCTACGGAATAAAAAATCAGACTTTAGGTAAATAAATTAGTAAGTAGGTAAATAAAGGAGTTCTTAACTCAAGAAGGACTATTAATAAATAGGTTTTATGAAAATAGGATGCGACCTCTTTGTGGGTAATGGTACTACTGGGACCAGTCAATCCCAGTTGTACCATTAATGGTACATAATGGTACAAATGGGATTGTTCAGTCCCAGTTGTACCATCAATGGTACTGTTCAATGGTACAAGTGGGACGGAGCGGAGCGGACTATCGTTCTGGCCTAATTATAAAGAATCTGTCATAATCAGAATCCTGCCATAGCCAGAATCTGCCATACCCAGAATCCCTTCGGAGAATCTGTCCTTAACGGAACGAAGGGTAGATACCTTATCGTGTTACGTTTTGCGAACTTTGCATTATGCTCAGAGAAACTATTTTTATATACCCTAGCAATTAAATGCGAAAATATTTTTATTTGTGTTTTATTAAAAAAACAATAAAATTACATAAAAAAACAACAAATTTAGATAAGAAAGGAATGTTTATAAACTTAATAAATTCACTAAAAAACACTTCACAAACACTGCAAATGAGGAGACATGCTAACTTATTTTCAGCACAACAAAACATTGCACAAAAATTTGGTTTCCATACTCATCCAAAAGTCCACCATTATATTACGCACAACAAATCCAGACTGAGTTTTCTAAAAACGTTATTTAGGATTTGGTGAGCATAATTGACACGGTGATCTTTCAAACGGGATGAAGCCAACCCTTCTCCAAATCCGCCTCAAAATCCATCACGATTCCAAACGTCAGTCAAATTAGTATGGAATTTAACAGCAAACGATGGATTCGTCCAGGATTCGGGTCGCAAGACCCTCCGGTACAAGTGGTCTACTTTCCCGATCAGTCAACTTTCACAAACGGTCTGTTTTCTCAAATGGACACCATTTGGCCTCCATTCCCAATCAGTCTACATTCTCTTAATAGACCGATAGAGAAAAGCACATTTACTATTTGGGAAAACAGACCGTTTGTGAAAGTAGACCGATAGGGAAAAGCACATTTACTATTTAGGAAAGCAGACCGTTTGTGAACTGATAGGTAAAAGCACATTTACTATTTAGGAAAACAGACCGTTTTTGAGAGTAGACCGATAGGGAAAAGCACATTTACTATTTGGGAGAACATACCGTTTATGAAAGTAGACCGATAGGGAAAAGCACATTTACTATTTAGGAAAACAGACCGTTTGTGAAAGTTGACTAATCGGGAAAGTAGACCAATTGTACCGGAGGGACGCAAGATTAGGCCCCTATCTATCAGCGCCTGCGTCGTCGGCGGCAGCTGCGCCTGCGTCGCCTTCGGCGGCAACTCCGCCGGCGGCGGCGGCGGCAGCTACGGCGGCGCCGCCGACGCCGACTGCAGCTGCGGCGGCGGCGTCTCCTCCGCTGTTGAGGGAGAATGTGTGTTATATCATGACCGTCTCGTTGGCCTAGCCGTTAAGGCGCTAACTCCAAGGCAGTGGTCGTGTCGGGTGTTTCCCGTTGGTACGATCGGTCGATCCAGCGGTACTGTTTTTCCCGTTCGCCATACTGATCGACATTTGGGAAATCGTGTTTCCATCAGATCGATTCTAATTAAAAAGTGTACTGTCATTTGCAAAACAGTTTATAGACCCTAAGGCTCTATTCCCACTGGCGCAAGTGTCTAGAGTTCTACACCATATTTATTTGGGGCTGAGACAAAATGTAAAGAACTTTTCTTTTCAGTACTCTTTAGACTATTTTCATTGTCAAAAAATGTTATTTCCGTTTTTACCCTAAGAATTAAGTAAATTAGAAGCGTCACTTTTTCAACTGTTTTAAATTCATCTTTATTTCTCTATCAATACGGTACGAATTTGTGTTGCGAAAATTTGAAAACACTTTTTTCACAACTGAGTTATGTAGTTATTTGAGTAATATTTGAAATTTATCACAGTTTTCAAAGAATAAAACATGCTCGTACAACTGGCCTATATCATCTTCAAAATTCGATTCAAAGTGCCGTTGCAAGACCGACCCGCCCCGGCCGGTCTACGTGGCCTAACGGAATGCGCCGTACTTTGCATCGGACCAGGCCGGTGCTTGGGGTTTGAGGGGTTAATGCTTAACTTGATAGAGTGGAAAGTTACGTAATATACGAGCTAAATATAATAATATAATCATATCAAACTCACAGAGCGACGGCGGCGGCGACAACTGCGGCGGCGGCGGCGCCGACACTTATCCGAGGGCTCAACCGAGAACGATCTGGAGTGTCTGGAATACAAAAACGATGGTTAACGACGACCTCTGTGGCGTAGCGGTTAGCGCATCTGGTTATCATGCGAGAGTTCCCGGGTTCGATCCCCGGCTGGAGAGAAAAGAAAACCCAGGTCTTGGATGTTTACATGTTTGTGACGTCGCTGTTTCTGGTTCCCACGACACAATGGGCCAGAAGCAATGTATGTGCCTGTGTGTAAATGTTTATGTTATGTTTGTAAAGTCCTATTAGCCTGCGGTTCAACTGAGGCGAAGCGGAGCAGAGCTGAGACGAGCAGAGCCGTGATTCACCAATCACATGGCGGAGTGAAGAAGAGATGCGGATTTCAAGCCATTGATTGCTGAATCACAGCACTGCTCGTTTCCGCTCTGCTCCGCTCCGCCTCAGTGGAACCGCAGCCTTATTAGTCTCTTTAATAGAAAATGCTTTTATTTACTGGATGAATTAGAATTAGGACTAGACTAGGAATTAGCTATAGAAAACAACCCCGTTTCCTAGTGGTCATACTAATTTGTCATATCCGTATGACTACGAGGATATACTCGTACATGTCCTCCTGGTCATACTCACTTTTCTGAACGTTATTCGTACACCTAAACAAAAAAAAAAAATCCTCTTATACTTTTTTTTAGCTTTCAAATATTTTTATTTTAATGAACACTGGACTAAAGCAATCAGAGAAAACTGAATAATAGCAGAAAATAAGCAGACACGAATAGAGACAGAACGATGCGACCCAAGCTGCAATGATATAGGTATGTACCTATAAAGGCACTCAAGAAAAATTATCATGAAGCGCTGGAAAGCCATCGATATAATGGGATCCCGTCCCAACTAATCCCGCCCAAAAATGGCATTTCTCAAAGCTCATTTGCATCAGGCAGAGTCCTGAAAATGGAGAAAAAAATAATAAATATTAAATCTTGTCAACTCTTGACAAGACTTGCAGAATTGGTCGACATAGGCTGATGGCGATTACAGCAAGAATTAATTTGAATATCAAGTGTTTGCCCATTTCTTGTCAATAGTATTGGTAGCACGGATATCAATGCATTACACCAAGAAATTTAAATGAAGGTTATTGTTTTCGATCAAATCTTTCGATCGAAAAACTTTCGATTCAAATGTTGTCAAACGCCAGCCATCCAAACTTGGGGGTCAACGACATCCACCTACGCGTGTAGCTTTGCTTGGCTATCTCGCACCGTCTCACCTCTTGTAAAGAAACAAAACGACCGCTCCGCCTTCAAAAGGGAGGTCATTAATAACGCTTTGGTCAGGCGGATCAATCACAAAACTTCAAAACCGTTTCTTCAATATCGACCGATAAATTATTTAGACAACACCACATCCAATAAACAAAATTCCAATAAACAAATTCAATAATACAGGTTCACGAGTAAAGATGAACCGGTAAACGCATTGTGATGCCCATTAACCTGTTGGACCGACAATTTGGGACTGATTGCTGGTTGCGCGTGGGTGAAAAAAGTGCTGTAAACAATGTTCAATGTGTCAATGTAATGAGAGAGTTTCAGACCCACCTTTTCACAAAATCCCAAAGATGGCGCTGTCCATGGACTTATTCTTCGCTGTGTTGCTTGCCACAAAAAAAACAACTAATGTGTCATGTAACTAAATTCATTGTCATTCTCTCTCTCTAGTCTATTTCTCTGGAATATTCTGAGGGAATATTTCGTGTTCGTTCTTCGCATTTTGGCTTTTTAAAAGTAGCTCTCGACTGTAACCTGGCATCGACTTCTTGGACACCGATATCTACTACATTTGAAGACTTGGCTACGACTGGACTCCGATATCTACTGTAATGTCAATGTAATCGGTGTCCTTAAAATGTAATGAACATATTGAAGGATATTTTACTTTTAGTACCCGCCCTTCTAACTTCATAGCTTTCATCCAGAGAGATTTACGTTTCGTATCTTTTGGTAATAAATGGCGTCCAACATTTTTGCACCCTGGCACAACACAAACACCACCCATTTCTCGATAAGTTAGTAAAAACTTCGTAACGCGTTTATATCAGACTCCAGTTGCCCGGAAGTCGTCGTATTTTGTATTTGATATTTTCTTTTTTTCATTCAAACAGTGACAATAACAAACAACCACAGAACACTATCGATCGACAGCGACACATCAGTTTGTCACAGATTAAAGCTTGATGTAGTCTATGTGAAGCCCCACACAGTTTTTTTAAGTCGATAGACAGCGCCATCTTTGGGATTTTGTGGGAAGGTGGCTTTGAAACTCTTCCATTGAAAAACATGTCACGTGACCCGACCATATAATTGTCATTGAACTATAATGTACTAACAGAATCGAGGCCCAGGGTTTTTACTTTACTTTTAGGTACATAGGTACTTCTCACCTTCGCGGTCTAACATCGTCGGGATCACGAGAGCTGGAGAGAAATATAACAAAATATTATTAACCGTAAGTCTCTAATAAATAACACATTTTGCGAATTCAACAAAGACAATATGATGTTGTATACTATTACTATAACTACTTAGTTCTTGAAGTGACATTTTGTCTTAAACATTGTATGGTAATTGCACGATTTTAATGTTTTTAAATTTTCAATATTTGTACGCCTCAAATCGCAAAACATGCTGGACTTCCTAATGACTACTGTTATACCATCAGATGATTACTCATGTTTTACAAATAAAATTTATTATCTTCATCAACATATTGGGATTCAACATTTTGCGAATTCAACATCTCAGGAATTCAACATTTTTAGAATGTTCAACATTGGGTCTTACTGTCAGAAGTTTTCAAGCCGCCTTAAGCCAAGGCCTTAGGCCTCTGACTTGGCTTGGACTTGGCCCCCGTGGTGGAGTATGGCCTATACCTTCCTAAGGGAAGAGACCCGTGCCCCTCGGTGGGGACATAATGGGTTGATGATGATGATGAATATTAGTTTCAATTTCAGCAAAAATAACAACAATACTTGATAACATAATGTAGTGGTGGGCGCGTCCCACACTAGGCTGAGCCACAATATTCGTGGGCGACTATATTTTACACGAAATTAGATTACCAAGCCGACCTATATGGCGCAACGGTTAGCGCATCTGCCTACCACGCGTGAGGTCCCGGGTTCGAACCCCGGTTGGAAAAAAACCCCAGGTCTTGAATGTTTACATGTTTGTGATGTCGCTGTTTCTGGTTCCCACGACACAAGGTATTCTAGTGTGGGGTCAGAAGCAATGTATGTGCCTGTATGTACATAAATGTTTATGTATATGTGCTAATAAGAAAAGAAATAAATAAAATACAAACTCACCTAGACAAGTTACCCTTAGAGATGTTCCTATGCTTGCCGCCCGCAGACAGTTCTCTGTAATTGATTGCGAAATAAAGATGACCAAAACAAAATCCATACAGGGTACCTACGACACAGGGTATCCTAGTGTGGGGCCAGAAGCAATGTATGTGTCTGTATGTTAATGTTATGTTATTTTAAAGAAACTAATTTTGGTAGTTTTGAGTATTGATCATTATGTGTGTTTAGCATTTTTCTAAAATGTTGGTGTTTGTGACGCAATATCAAAGCCTGATAAAAAAGACATACCTAGGTCTGCTTATATTTGCAAACCTACAGAAAAAATGACATTAATTTTTGTTAAGACAAAGGATTCATACTCCTATTATATTTGCTGACGTCATAGAAAAGTAATTTAAGGTCAAGGGTATTTATTGAATTTCTGAAAAAATAGACGTATTTACAAATCTAATAAATAGAAATTGTAGTGCAAACTTCTCGAAATTTTTATTATGTTTATGTTCAAAAATGTAGAAAAATTAGAATCGAAATTACGGAGATTTCCGACAACTCATACAATACAGTAGCCTATACCTACAAAGACAGAGGCCGTGGGTTCTATTCCCACTGGGGACCGCCGTACATTTTGTGCAAAATGGCCTCAGTCTGGATGTATTTCCATGTGATGTCCTTGGCTGGTTACCATAGCACAGGGTATCCTAGTCTGGGACCAGGTCAAGTGATTGTGTTCTGTGAAAGTTATTATTATAATACACGTCCGACTGTAGGGCACAGGTCTTCTCTCAGAGAGAGAGAGAGAGAGAGAGAGAGAGAGAGAGAGAGAGAGAGAGAGAGAGAGAGAGAGAGAGAGAGAGAGAGAGAGAGAGAGTTTGGGCTTAATCACCACGCGTGCCCAACGCGGATTGGCGATTCCGGTTCGGAGTGCGTATACTGAGTTTTGTCATTCACTTTCGATAGCGAGAGCGTTTGCGATTTGCATAGGAGTGACAAAGCGCGCCATATAGTTGTCTCTTTGTCACTCCTATGCAAATCGCAAACGCTCTCACTATCGAGAGTGAATGAAAAAACTCAGTATACGCACTCAGTAGTCTGGCTATATTGCATCACCGACCTACGCGCGCGTACGGGCGTATTACTGAGAGACAAGGGATTTTTTTTTTCTATCTCAGAGTATCGGTACGCTAGGCTGAAACTACATTCGCTGGGCTGTTTAGCCCTTTATAAGGCAGTGGTAAAATAGTCCCCACCATAAATTGAACCCTATCACTTTGAAAAAAGTCCAAAACCCATGAAAAATTTATACTAGCTCTGCCTGTTAAACAGTTGTTCCCAGTCATCACCACTGGCTACGTCCCCACTGGGGACAAATGAGAAAAAAAATACCGTCCCTTGCCAGTGGTGACAAATGAAACATAAAAATCTCCATTGTTGCTAGTGGTGAGGTATGGGTCATCCAAATCCCAATTGTTCTCAGTGGTAACAGATAGGAAAAACTAAAATCCCAGTTGTTGCCAGTGGCGATTATCAAATATATGAATGTTTGATTAATTTATTAAGGAATTAAATAAAGAGAAATGGGGTTCAATATCCACCACGTGGCACCCACTCGCCCACCTATCTGGGTGCATGCGGCTGACATGGCCAGCCCAACTCCACTTTAACTTGGCGGTTTGCACACCCACGTCAGCTATGCGCGTTTTGGAGCGCAAGGTGGTGTTTCGGACACGGTCTATCCTTCGTACACCCAAAATGCTGCGCTCAATATACCTAATTGTTTAATTGACAAAAACAATAACTTAACAATATAACAATAAAATTTAAATCACATTAATTAACAGGTCGTCATTCTAGAGGTAGCGTACATGTATCACGGATGTCAAAAAAAGACGGATGGAACTTACTCTAATCACGAGTGAAGCATACAAATGGCGGCGTCTATTGATGTGTGCGTGCGTAATGTAGGCGGATTATCGGACTCGGTGTATTTGTGTGAGTGTTATTTCGTGTATGCACACACGAAAGTGTAGGAGTAGCGTGGCTCCACACCCTTTCAATGAAAGAAGGCATGTCATGTTTTGTCATCATTGTAGCTTTTAGCATGGAATAAAAGCACCATAAACTGGAAGGTTGTAGCTTCTTAGATAATTCATTCAAATATGATATGAAAATACTTTCAGATTTAACTTTTTTTTATGACCGCCACTTCATAAATTCGTCGTACGCCTTTACATAATTATCTTTCTTTCGAGTTCGGCGGTAATAGATTTTCTAAAACTGTTTTTGCTTCTTCTTTTATAAAATCGGGGGTTAGATCCATGTCTTCGTCACTTGACATTTTTCCTAACTTTTGAGAAAGAACTCCAAAACACGAAAAAACAGTTGTTCAATTACTTTCGCGCCTAGCTAGTCGACTGACTATTTTATTCTTCACGATTTTATGGCACGCAAGCGCGTCAAATCGTGTTGGCCAGTTTGATTTTTAAATCGATTTCAATTAACATACAGTTTCAGTTCGGTATTTAAAGTAAAATGTTCATAAATTCTAATATAAGTTGTCTCGATTCCGATTCGAGTAAAATAATCGATACCTACCGAGAAAAAAAAAATAACTTTAAAAAAATATTCTTCTTGCAGTATGAGTATGACAGTTCTTTTTTCAAATTCCAAAACCTATGCTGTAATGTTAACATTACATGGTATGTTTTGAAACCTATGCTGTAATGATATCCATACACCCCGGCATTCAGGGAAGTAAGTGACTACTTACAGAGCAAGAGATATGTAAAAGTTATTAAGTACACACCTACCGATAGAATACACGTTGATGGTGTTTTATTACCACTGACAATAATCGGGAATTCATAATCTCAAGCGTCACTACTGGAGATGATTGGGATTTTCCCTTACCCCGATTGTCACCTCTGGTGACAACTGATGTTTTTTTTTCCCTTTCATCACCACTGGCCACGAACGGTATTTTTTTTCTCATTTGTCCCCAGTGGGGACGTAGCCAGTGGTGATGACTGGGAACAACTGCTGTTAAAGGGTTAGCGGGGTGAGCGCGGGAGAATAGCGATAATAGTTGCTAACACCATTTGTTCAGGCGCCAGACGTGATTTCTTATTGCAGAATAGGCCGTTATTAGTAGCCTATTTTGCTATTTTGTAAAATTTTGACAAAATAAAAAATAAGTATTAAAAAAAACTCACGCCCGTTATCCCCGTGCTAGCTAGTACTAAATTTGCAAACTGTTTCGAGTTATCTACCGCTAAAGGTTTTTGATGTATAGTCGTTTAAAGTCTGAAAAAAATGCCAAGTAGGTATAATAATAGATAAATGGATTATCTCGGCAAAACGTGGGCCCAGTTCCAGTCCCTCGGGGATAACGGGCGTGAGTTTATTTATTTATTATTATTTTTATTTTACATACTGGTTGTCCTTGTTAGCGTCGTCGGGCTTCGCCCTGCGGCCCTCGGGGTGGCGCGCCCTGTGCTCGCGCGCCGTGGCCGCCTTGCGTCGCCTGTGAGGGAAAATGCTTTTTAGCATGCTTTCCCTAGAGAAGAATAAAATAGAGACGGCAAAAACGTATGCCGATTCATAGCTTTCATTACGAACCATATTTTTTAAAGTACCTATAAAATTCTCGTGTCTCAATGTTAGTGCGCACACTCCTTGGCCCCCGTGGTGAAGTATGGCCTATACCTTCCTCAGGGAAGAGACCCGTGCCCCTCGGTGGGGACATGATGGGTTGATGACGATGACGATGACGATTGGCTCACCAACTATCGTGAATAGACTACGTGGGCCAAATAAAAGACCACATTCTTTAATACTTAAGCATACGGACGCAATAATATAATAAGATTAACATAATATTTGACCATGGACCATAGAAATTCAAATAGCGTATATTGACCCATTTTTCATAGCCCTAAGTGAAAAAAAATTTAGCGAAACAACGTTCGCGGGCTCAGCTAGTAATATTTAAAAGAACTTTTAAAAAATCCTTAATATGTAGTACAACCAACCATTACTGATTTCCTATTTGCTTATGTACTTGCAAAAGGAATTGGCGTCTCTATTCTATTCTAGCTCCATGGAAAGCATGCTAAAAAAGCATGAAAATTAAGCAAATGTAAACCAGGCCTTAGTACCTATGAAAAAAACGGCCAAGTGCAAGTTGGACTCGCGCACGAAGGGTTCCGTACTATTATAAAATTGGGAAAAAAAAATCATGTTTGTCGCATGGGAATCGCCATTAAATATATAAATATTTAATGGCGATTCCCATATATATTGTAAATTTTATATATATATATATACGAATGAGCTGACATTCGATATGTTCTCACACCATACAGGAAAAGTCACCAAATTTGGATTTCGGCATATCCTTAAAAACTTGAGAAGCATAATGACTTTTTACAATGCTGATAATGATACAAGCTGTGAAGGAAAATGCGAACCGACGTTAAACCAAGACAATAACAAACAAAAGTCATTTCGGAACTTTTAAGATTATGATACAAAATGTACAGAGTATAAAGAATAAGATAGATATAATAGAAAGCACACTACAAGAACAAAAATACGAGGCCGTTTGTCTATCTGAAACGTGGATCACAGAGTCCCAGCGACCATATGTACACATACAAGGATATGAGTTTGCGGCAGCCTATAGCCGACGCGAGCGTAGAGGGGGCGGTGTGGCTATCCTGCTACCTAACGAAACCAAATATATGAACAGACAAGATCTCACAGACCTATCAGTAGAATATTTTATCGAGTGCTGTGCTGTAGAATTAAAGCCTAATATAGTCTTAATTAATGTTTACAGGGCTGATCGTCACATCGAAACATTTTTTAATTGTATACAAATGCTCCTCACCAAACTTCAGTCACATCACTATAAAAAGCATATAATAATAGGAGGGGACTTCAATATCGATGCAAATAAAAACTCAAAAGATTACAAAAAACTGGTAGATCTAATGTTAGAACACAACTTACACCAAATAATAAAAATACCTACAAGAGAAACAGCTACAAGTTCTACATGCATAGACTTGATCTTCACAAACAACAAACATTATAATCTGAATATTATAGATACAGGACTATCAGACCATAAATGTATTGTCTATAGTTTTGAAGCATGTGCACAGCGACAAGAAAACATAACTTACAAAGTAAAGCGTAATTTAAACAGAGTAGAAAATGTCATGACCTTCAGAACAGAACTAGGAAAAACCAACTGGAATTTTATCTTACAAGCAAATGAAAATATCAACATAACATACAATAAGTTTGAAGATCGACTCAGATCTCTTTTAGACAAAAATTTCCCTTTGAAAAAGGTCAAACTCATAAATAAAAATCATAATTGGCTAACAAAGGGATTAAAAACATCTTGTAGACATAAAAGAACTTTGAAAACATTAATTAATCAAACAAATCATAAAGTACTGAAAAATCATTATAATACGTATGCCAAAATACTCAAAAAGAGTATCAAAATATCAAAACGAAAAATATATATACAAGAAATGGATAAATCTATAAACAAAACTAAAACTATGTGGAATATAATAAAAAGAGTTACATCGAAAAAAAAATGTATAAATGCTGAGAACTTAACACTAAAAATCAACAACAATGAAATCAAATGCCCAAAAACAGTTGCAAATACATTCAATAAATACTTTGCTTCTGTTGGATCCACTCCAACAACTCTAAACAGTAATATTATAAATCAATCCACTAAATGTAGCGTCATTACGCCTGTAGTAAACTCAATGTTTCTACACCCAGTCACTGAAAGGGAAGTGTATAATATTATACGGCACCTACCAAATAAAAATAGCTCTGGTGTAGACGAGATACCAACATCACTAATAAAAAAGTGCATAAATGAATTAACACCAATAGTAACTTATCTACTAAATAAATCATTCAATGAAAAAACTTTTCCAGATCGGCTAAAAATTGCTAAAATTAAACCAGTTCCTAAAAAAGGCGGCAAACCAGACGACCCTAGCCAATACAGACCTATCTCAGTTCTTCCGGCATTCTCAAAGATATTTGAAAAAGCTATGACCAACAGGATCTATAATTTCCTAGAAAAATTTAATATTCTTGATAAAAACCAATTTGGTTTTCGGAAAAAACGTTCTACAACTTTGGTTTTATATAACTACGTACAAGAAATAATAAACTATATTAGAAATAAAAATTACGCTGTCGGACTTCTTCTTGACATGACCAAAGCCTATGATAAAGTGTCACACGAAGTCCTACTCAGTAAGCTTCATGGCGTAGGCATCAGAGGAAATGCACTAGAGTGGGTAAAATCTTACCTTTGTAATAGAAAACAGTACATAGAAATAGAATTCATAGATAAACAAACAAATGAAATAAAAAACGAAATTTCCTTCCTAGAAACAACAAATTGGTCGATACCCCAAGGTAGCGTAATTGGGTGTGTTCTTTTTATCATATACATCAACGACTTACCAGCTATATGTAACACGTATTCTGTCTTATTCGCAGATGATGTCTCTTTGCTATTCAAATGCCCTAAAAGTAATGACCGGGAAAATGACACAAATATAATAGGAACTTTTAACAAAATAAAACTTTGGCTCTCCCACCACAACCTCGAAATGAACAATAAAAAAACAAAAATAATACAGTTTAAACCCTACCAAAAACAAGAAATTTACTTAAAATTAATTACGAATTCCCTAAATATTGAAGAAGTAAATGAATTTACCCTGCTGGGAGTAACGCTAGATACGCACTTAAACTGGAAAAAACATATCGAGAAAACCAAATCAAAACTAGCCCAGTTTACATTCGCGCTTAGGGTATTAAAATGTAACACCAGAAAAGATTGCGCCTTATCTGCATATTACGCCTATGCATATGCTTGGCTGAGGTACGCAATAATTTTATGGGGCCACAGCACTGATGCTCAGGATTTGTTTATACTACAAAAGAAATGTCTACGCATTATTATGAACATCGCACAACGACAGAGCTGTAAACCCTACTTTATACAAGAAAATATACTTACCTTACCGTCAATATATATTCTAGAAGCCGCTCTATTTGTACACAAAAATATGAATCTCTTCGAGCAAAATAAAAATGAACGTCGTAAAAACAAATTGGTCCTTCCCCCACCCAAATTAGAAATTTTCAAGAATAGCCCACAGTATAGATGCATACTCATTTACAATAAACTACCGGACAGTATTAAAAATGAAAAAAAATACACAAGATTTAACATTCAACTTAAAAATCTACTAATGAAAAAGTGCTATTACTCCATAGATGAATATATAGGTGATAAAGAATTATAACAACCTAGGTATAAAAAGAAAACTAGCTTAATATCTTAGCTGTAAATTTTGATTTATTTAAGTACATGCATGTTCTACAATTGTATATGCCACATATGTCAATCTGCTATACCCTTACAGGGTTCATGTTCAACTAGTTAAGTAACTTCTGTATCTTTTCGAGATTGTTCATGAAATGCATTGAATAAATGAAATGAAATATATATATATATATATATATAATGTACAAAGGCGACCTTATCTCTGTAAGAAAAAATAAATCTCTGTAAATAATTAATAGATTTATCCCAATATTCTGTGAATATTTCAAGCGTCTACCTGTTGCCATTATCAATATCGAGCAAAATAAATCACGTTCGTTGAATGGGAGTCCTTAAATATTTGGGACGGACGTACGGACGGATAGCAGAGTCTTAGTAATAGGGTCCGTTTTACACTTTGAATCATCATCATAGGCCTTTGCGGACGATTCAAACAGTGCTTAAGGCTTTGACACTTTTTCAAGTCACCAAAAATTCCGAATCGGGAACCCTTTGAATACGGGACGTTAAAATCATTTTTTACTCACTTCTGGTGTATGTCGAGGACGGTCTTGAGCCGGGCTGTGTACCGCGGCGCCTCGTGCTCGCTGCGCTTGCGCATAAACAGCACTATGTCATCGTTCAGCTTCTTGGACATGTCCTCCTCGGGCGGGTCCATGGTGCCGATGTTGCTGCTGGGAAGCCAGAACTGGTTCTTATGGCAATCAAAATAGAGATACATAGGATTATTTTTTTCATTTTTGCGTCCAATAGGGCTCCTATAGTGCCCCCAGGCATACACTAACAAACCGTATAATCATCCAAAACATAAATTCGAATAACTCGACAAAAGACAATCTTATTAAAAAAGGTTGCTGGATAAAGTTGGGGGCGGGGTCAACTAAGCGTCGGCAAGAGGCTGCCGCGAACCAGCAGCCGCTGCTCGGCAGTCGCTGCCGGGCACTCGCCGTACTGCTTTATAGGGATTTGTATGACACACCGCCCGATGCAGGCGGCTGAGCGGCGCGGCCGGGGGGCGTGGCCAGGGCGCGACCTCGGCCCTCGACCATGGCAGCGCTGCTCGCTCGCTTTTAATGAAGAAAACTACGAATATTTAGTGGATCTGCTAAACATCCAGGGCTTTATAATTCTAACTGCCTTCCTCAATGAATCGATTCTACTCCTTTTTGATGAAAGTAAAATCATCATTATTTCATCGCTTCTTCGTCCTGACGCAGTTGCTCCACGTGTTTTCGCTTTCATAGGTATATTAAAATTTTCAGACATCGTTCTTTTTAATAGTACGCAACCGAATCGCACAAGCACTGACTCTGTGTGACTACTGCACGTGGCGTCGGCAGTCGCCGCCCGGTTGCGTCTATCCGAATGTTTACGGCGGCGCTGCCCAGCAGTCGGTTGGTGGGTAAAGCGGCAGTCGGTCGCGGCATTCCGAATGCTATCTTAAGGCGGGGATACCCCAACCAGGGGGTACCTGAGATCAAACCAGATGGTCTTTTCCGCCGGCCGGCCTAGCGTAGAGTGAACACATGACACCACTAAACTGTATGCTGCAGCTCCTCTAGCTAGCTCCGCTACTATAATGACAACCCTTTGGTGTGAAAAACTTACCTAAGTTCCCGGTCTCGGTCTCGGTCTCTGTCCGGGTTGGCCCCGGCTGCGACGACCATGGTTAAATTATCATTATCTACTCCAAGATTTTACTGTAAAACAAAATAGGACCTAAAAAGTTAAAATTGAAAAAAATCACTAAAAATATACGTCATGCCGCAACGAAAATTTCTCTGTTCTGTTCCGTTCGTTCTTTTGCTTGAC
The DNA here is from genome assembly GCA_947310845.1 of Yponomeuta plumbellus. Classification (NCBI taxonomy): domain Eukaryota; kingdom Metazoa; phylum Arthropoda; class Insecta; order Lepidoptera; family Yponomeutidae; genus Yponomeuta; species Yponomeuta plumbellus. Next base: position 22,197,125 of record OX371200.1, read on the forward strand.
AGAAGAATTCAAATTTTATGACCGGCCAAGGATTCGAAATTCGAAAAGAGTTTTGCTATCGGAGAAGTGCCTGGGAGAAGGAGTTTAGTTCAATGACAAATGTGGAAAAAATATTGACCTCCTTGGTTGGTGGTAGAAAAGCTCTCGCGCTTAGTTTGTAAGTTGAGGCCACAGTTTCTATATTTTAAAGTATTATTATATTTTTACTGTAGGGGCCTCTACAGCACAGGCTACGCTTTTAATCAAATATGTGGCTACATCATTGTGGCCTATATCCCGAGAACACAAAAAACATTTTAATGCGGAACATGGCTTATATCTCGGCAAAATTTCTGCAACAGTATAGGGCTCATTATTTTGTCTTTTACACGCTCTACTTAGATGGCTTAGCTAGCACCCATGGGTGCAATGGCGGACGAACTCACACGCGTAGCAACAGCTTATATTGTCTTACAAGCAAGTCAAAACAAAAAAAAAAACGCAAATGCAAATGCACTCATTGATGAAATCAATTATTTTTGCATTTGACCATGTACCACATACACCAGTCATTTTAAATGCAGGATTACACATGAAAATCAAATACATTTGTAGGTAAATTTGCAGAATGTGCATTGGTTTATTCCAATAACTCCGTGCCCACAGAAAACACCGCGTATCGATGTCTATTTGGAATTTATTAATACTGCCCTACATAAATCCACGACCATAACTTTTATTACCGAATGCGAAGAGCTATTTTCGTATGAGTTACAGGAAGCTTAGGGTGGCGGAGTTAAAATAAGACTTCGGAAACGTTCGAGCGTTTCCGCCGAGCTTCGGGCGCAGTCCGCAGAACTCGGCCGCCCGCCCGCCCGTTCGTCGGTTGCGCTCGCGCAGATCTTGGGCGGAACTAATTCACCGGCAAAAAATGTGTCAAATACTACTGTAAATACACCGATGTGCTTGTGAAATAAGATTGTACGTCCATTAATTACCAATCTGAGTGTTAAGCAAAGTGTCTATTCGGTCCGTTTCAAGCTTTAAAAATTCATCCCATTGAAATTTGTATTTAGTGCAAAGTAAAAATCTAAGGAAACCTGGCCTGAAATGTGATAATAGTGTTTTGAATAGTATTAAACAGTGCATTTAGTGTAGTATAAACGATACTTACTTTTCCCAGTGTAACAAGACTTGGCACGTCCGTATAAAGATGCATTTACAAGAAAGCGTATTTAGATCGCCAAATACAAAAAGTAAACCAAAACTGCAATGCATTCTGGAAACGTTTGCCCCACCGACTCGCTCTACGCACGTGCTTTTATTTTAATTTATAAATAGTCTATAAACCCTTCACCCTCACGATGGCGTCACTCAAAGACAAAGACGTCACTGCTCCAGATGAGAAAGATGAAACCACAGCGCGTAAAGATATTTCGGAGTTGCCACCTTCAGGAACATCACTACATAAGCGAAGGAGAGGGGAAGCCCCAGCTAGCTTAAACGTAAAACCTCAGACTCCATCTGACGTTGATTCATCTCCTTGTACCGCTGCTCTTACTCCCAATGACTTCTGGAATTCCGAGGCTGAACCTTCACCCGATCCAGTCGCTTTATGCGAGTCAATGATCCAAAAATTAAAAGAAAAAAACGAACATCTATCCCAGCAAGAAAATGAATCTATATCCAAGGCTAAAGAAACTTTGGAAGCTGTCGATCAATTAGAAAATCTCTTAGATTTACTTGAGCAGTTTGTTACTTTGAAGGAAAATAACGCGGAAATGCTAAGGAAACTCGAGGACGCTGAGCACATAAAGCGTCTGAACGAAGCAAAGAAGAGAATCGACTTAGAAAACGAAAGATTGAAGGCAGAAGAAGAGGAACTGCAATGGATTGGTGAATCAATAGACGATGAACTCGAGCACGAATACGGGCTAGCTGTTTTTGACAGCATGCTGTTTGGTAGTAAGAACATGAAACGCAGTGGATCCAAGTGGAAATCTCCTTCGAGATTTGGTGGTTCGTTACTAAGGAGGCAAAGGTCCCGTTCGGCTGGCGGAGAGGAGAGCGATGCCGGCCCTTTGACACCATTGAGGAGAAGGTCTGAAGCCATCTCTTGCAAAGAAGTGGACAAGTCCAAAGTATCCAAATGGACGAGGGTGAAAGCTGCGTTCAGGTCTGTCCTGTATTATTTACAATTGTTCCCTCTACGTCGCCTTTACTTTGTCTTGGTAGCTAGCATGCTGCTCCTTTTTTGCCAGATTCTAAGAATTATACAGTGATTAAATCATACATATATTCATAAGCTCACGCCTGTATCCCAGAGGGTAGGCAGACACTGCCACCTGCCACGATCTTGACAAATCCTAATTTTCCCTAGGTACTCGTGGGAACAAAATGATGTTTTTTAAAAACGTTTTTTTTTTTATTTAGCCCTTTCTGTGCCCCACTGCTGGGCAAAGGCCTCCCCTTTAGATATCCACTCCTCCCAGTTCTCGGCCAGCACTTCCCACCCCGTTAAATATTTTGTAGGGTCGTCGCACCATCTCCGCCTTGGTCTTCCGCGTCGCCGGTAGCCATCGGCCGGCACCCAATCGGTGACAATTTTTGCCCACCTTTCCGGGTCCATACGTCTGACGTGTCCAGCCCAGCCCCACTTTAGCTTTGCCGTCGCAACTCCAACGTCTCGGTGATTTTGGTTTCTTACGCCTAGCATGCTACGCTCCATAGCTCTTTGGCAAACCTTGAGTCTGGACTTCTGATATTCAGTCAAAGACCAGGTCTGAGCACCGTGGGTTAGGATGGGCAGGATGCATATGTCAACGAGCTTAAGAGATTAACGTATCGAAGAATAATTCTTCGATACGTTAATATTTGAGTTAACATGTCTGTGAAATGTACGGATACTTTTTGAAAATTCGGAAATAAAAATCCGATCGTTTTTTTTCCTTTGATGGCGCTAGTGGAGCGCACTCCATGGAGCTCCTTAACAAGTGGAATTGCAAACGTCTCATAAATATACATAATTAAAATCTACATAACAAAATCAATGATTGTAAAGATATTGAGCGAAGGTAAAGGAAAGGCCGATAAGTTCGAAAAAGTAGGAGATGTATTAGCAAAACGCAAGATAAAAAGTATCCGCGATAGGCGTGCGTGCATGCAACGACTAATATCTATGAAGCGAAAGTGATTTGCCAGGATCGGATCGTGGCAAATGGGAGTCCCTGGTCTCTGCCCATCTGTATGTATAGTGATATTATTAGATTCAAATCCAGGGTTCTAGAATCTACGTTGATTTTCAGAAACATTTAATATCTTCCAACTTCTCTCCTCCAATGCAAAACAACAAAGTGATTGAAATCACGCTGAATATTTCGTTTCACAAAGCAATCAGGAGTTTACGACACTCTAAACCACGCCACGGCACCTACATTTGACAGCAGGTCAATCTTAACATTGATGTTGCAAAATCGGCCGTAATGTAACTGAATAGAGTGCACGTGAATATGGCTTGATGTGTTGACGACTGACATTCTACAAGGCAAAGTTCAGGGACGAAGGAAACCTGCTCTTATTACGTAACTTTCCACTCTATCGGGTTAAGCATTTAGACAACTCGAAAGAGTCAAAATGAGAATGTATTTGACAGTTCGGAGTAGGAGGACCAAAGCGCCAAATCAGACAACTCCATACAGTGGAGTCTTACGTAATTGCATCCCTGGCCGCAAAAAAACATAGTGGCTCCAAAATCTTGCAGAATGGCTTAACACGAGAAATCTAGAACTCTTCCGAGCCATATCATCACAAGGACAAAGAAGCCAAAGTAGCATTCAATGTAAACTCAAAATCAAATATTTTATTCACAATAAAAGAAAGTGTTTATTTTATAAACGTCAAAGTTGTTAGTCTTACAATTAATAGATTAGTACCTGGATGACCAAGCTTAGCTCAGTTTTGTTTTGTAATCTGGTTTTTCAAGCTCCCAATAATAGTTTATTCTCACGACACAGGGTATCCTGGTATGGGGCCAGAAGCAATGTATGTGCCTGTATGTTTATGCTTATTTTTAAGGCTTATAATGCCTTTTTGCATAGAGTGTGCTAAACACATTTTTTAAGCCGCGTAGGAGGTCTCTAATACGAGTATATCTTGGGAAATCATGTAAATACATCATTTGTAGGATATAGTGTACGTTTTTATAACAAAATTCCTGAAAGTATTCTATCCCTGCCAGGAAATAAATTTAAATTTGTTATTAAAACTGCGCTGTGTAAAAAGGCATACTACAGAATAGATAACTTTATAGATGATAAAAACCCTTGGCAGTAAACCAATTCCAGAACGAGCTAGTTATTGGTATTCTAATGATATATAGGGTTTAATAAATTTCATACATATGTACAGACGCTGTGATTGCATATCAAAACTACGCTATTATTATAGATAACTGACAAGAACTTTATCACACAAGTTTGCCAAAAGCCATGCGAATAGTGGCGCGGTGGCCGGGTCGCCTATCTCCCTCTAATATGGTTGAGACTGGTGATGGCTGACCTCTGCGTTACGCTCGTGAACGGGTGCCGTCCGTGTGTCTGGCCGCAGCATTGGTGTTTTATTACCTTTTAAGAATATTAAATGATGTTTGACTTTGCAAGTATTGATTGCACTCATGGATCTTGAGATTCTTGGTATACGAACACTCATACCTAATTTGTATTAGCTTTAAGTTGATTTGAGAAAAGATGGTCAGAGTGGAGTTTTTTTTTCGCTGCCTTTTTCTCCACTACAGACGGCCCTAAGGCAGCGGCTAACATTATACATAACTGTATGTACATTGACATTCAACAAGCAGAATGTAAATTCTTTACGTTGAAATAAAAATTTTTGAATTTTGAATTTTTTTTTGAGTTGTCGACTGTACTTCTTTTAATTCCTCAGTCCAGTGGAACTAATAATGTTCGCCATGAACATTGGCTTGGCATTAGCCGAGAAGCTCTCATTTAACGTCATTCCCCTATAAGCGAAAACCAGTAAAACACCATCATCAACGCATAAAGTATGTCCCCACTGAGGGGCACGGGCCCCTACCCTGAGGAAGGTATAGCCCTTACTCCACCACGGGGGCCTGTAATTAATAACTATTCAATGGCGTCACTTTGTTTTTACGTATACACAGACTCTTGGTCACCATATCAAGAACCTCTAACAAAAAAGCTCATATTATTTAGTTTTTCATTTTAGTTCTAGTGATTGGCGCCTCTGCTAACCCCCTCGGGGATAACGGGCGTGTGGTTTTTTTTTTGTAATTTTTTAAAGTAAGTAAAGTAAAAATGCGTTTATTGCGACCAACAAATACAGAGTTCACAAAAATAAACATTAAATTACTAGGTTACATTGGCAGCAAAAGGTGTGTGCTCAGCATGTGCCGCCAGAGACGTGACACGTCTTTCGGCGGCGCTGTTTTCCGCCCTCACCTGCTTAAACTCTAACTACGAGTATAAACTAGTTTCTTATCCTAACTGATAAATGTGAGTTGTCCAGTGATTTAAAAAAATATCATACCGCAATTATAATATTTTCATGAACCATGTGAGGACGTGTATGTGTCGTATTTTCGGTTGTCGGTTTTTTTGTGTGGGAAAACATTGTAGAAAATTGTAGTAAAACTTTAAATTCAATTTACTCAAAATCTAAAAAAATGCACTTATCACCTTCACCCACTCACGTCTTCATGTCACTTTACTATTGTTAAGCAGTTCTAAAGCCAAACTTTTATTTTATTTTTCATACTACTAGTTTGAAATCTTATTCCCTTAATTGTTCTGCCCTTGTATCATGTAACTTTCCACTCTATCGGGTTAAGCCTTTAGACCACTCTAAAGTTAGTTAGTTAGACCTAAAGATTTCCGCACTTAGTCTCATAGTTGGGCCATTGTTCGTAGCAAGGCTGTGAGTTTACTCCAGCCAGTCTATCTCTTTCCAGAAGGCCAGCAATACTCTGATATCACTGCAGGCTTCCCGAAGGGATCCCATCTTCCCAACGGTGGGGGTCCTTTGTTTTTCCACGCCTTCACATAGATGGTCTGCATCCCCGGCAAAGCGGGCTCTCGGTTAGTCCCATGTTGTGGAAATGCCTATTCAGTAAGCAGTGTTCTGTTAGGATTGCCACAGCTCTGCGCAGATCATCTCTTCTCAGACGAAGCAGGTTACGTGAAAGACGTTTCGAGTTTGTTGGTAGAGCCTCCTTGGCTTGTCTACTGCATTTAGTTTCTGTTCTCCAGAGTTCAGCATGCTAATGTTCTGTTTGTAACCTCAACCATTTCCTGAACTGGTTGTACAGTAGTGGGAGTAGGGGTTCGGGCCCTTCCGTCGTTCCGAGCCTCTTCTAGCGAGTTCATCCGCAGCATCATTGCCCAAGGACCCGCTTTGACCCTTTATCTATTAATTGTAATGTGACTCACGATGACACTCTAATATCAGGCTGTGTTTGTGACATTTCTATTAAGTGCTTGTAGGACTGAGGCACTGTCCGAGACTATGCGTATGGCATAGTCTTGTACATTTCTTCTATTCAACAGCGTGACTGCTCTTGTTATACCTATTCGTTCAGCCTGAAAATTTGTATTCGGGATGCCAAGGGTTGAAGACATTTTTATGTTTAGGTCATTGGAGAAGGCTCCCGCGCCTGTTTCTGTTTCGGTCCACCACTCTAAAGTATCAAAATGTGTAAGTATTTGACAGTTAGGAGTAGGCTGACACCCGGTTTCTCAAACGCTAACAGTCTGTTAATCTTTAGTTAACTGTCAGTTGTCAAAAGTGCATCCAAAAAAAACAACTGACAGCCTGTTAACAGTAGATTTACAGACTGAACGCGTTTGAGAAACTTACGAAATTGCTTCCAGAGCAGCATCAAAAAAATGCCCAGGTCTTGGATGCTTACATGTTTGTGATGTCGCTGTTTCTGGCTCCCACGACACAGGGGATCCTATTGCGGGCCAGAAGCAATGTATATGTATATGCCAGTATTTAAATGTTTATGTTTTATGTTTATATAAGAATGATCTTCCAACAGATGGGAGAAGGCGCAGTGGCCAGCCGGCGTCCCCATGGGAGGGGCCACGGGCGCGGTGGCAGCCGGAGCCCTGGTGGGGGCCGTGGCGCTGGCGGGCTCGGCCCCCCCGTCCGCCACGGGCACACTGAACCACGGAGAGACTCTGAGGGACGCCAGCCTCACGCCTGGGAGCCCCATGTCACTGACACCCAACTCTAGCTGCGAGGAGCTCAGGATGGACTCCGGTTAGTAAGGACGTGGATTTTCCACTTAGGGCCTTTTCACTGCTCCGGTCCGGCAAACGTTAATTACCGATCCAATTTAGAAACACACAAGAATACTAATAAGCTTCTCCACTACTCCGGCATCCGGTTTTTAACGACCCGATTATTTGCTAGATCGGAACGGTTTTGTACTGGTCCGAAATGATCGACGTACCAAAACAATACTCGTTTTTGCACCGCGAATATAACCCAAAAATGTTCCCATACTCTTTATTAACATTAATAGAATGTTTGGAAAACATCTCCTGTCTCGAATAGACAAACCGAGGAATTTTAACAAAGCGCTACGTCACATCCATTGTCGATTATAGTCGGATAAAGTGGAGAAGCATAATCCGGCCTTCCGATATCGAGATAGATAGAAAGGGCCCGAGGTATAATTCTAAAAGCTAACAGACTGTAAGAATGATAGTCGAAGTGGAGTTTTTTCTCGCTGCCTTTTTCTCCACTACGTACATTCTGCCTGATTCTGCCTCAAGGCAGCTAACATTATAAGTGTAGTACATTACTGCAGCGGCCAGCAAAAGAGGCATTGATGGACGAACGTGGAAATGTGGGCCGAGGCGAAGCCGAGGCACACATACCTACGTGAGTCCATCAATGCCTAGTTGTGGTTGTGGCCAAGGCTTGTATATGATTTTTCTCAAATAATGCTCGGAAATTAAAACACGCAGAATGTAAATTCCTTACGTTGAAATAAATTTCTGATTTCTGATAAGTAGTACCTACCTACTAAGGCAGAACTTTTTTCTTTCGATTTTGGCGGTAACAAGTTTTCTATTACGGCTCTTGCCACCTCTTGAATTTCAGGTGGCGTTAAAATAAGTCCGTCGCAGTAATTTTAATCACTTGAACTCATTCTGTTAAATTCAATAAACTTTCAAAATCGGACGAACCACGAACGAACCACAATATTTTTTGCCGCGTTAAAGTGTTCTTTTTTTTCAATAGGTCAATAGGCTTTCTATCGCAGTCCAGTTCGAAATTTAAAAAAAAACCTCTGATAAGTTAACTCCTTGGTTGTTATTGTTCGGAGTAAAAGATCGTTCCATTTTTAAATAACACGACAGATCTGAGTTTAGTATGTAATTAATTTGGCCGCAAAACATGAAAGTTATTAAATTAATTTTCATAGAACTTTTTCCGGCCGCTGCTCGCGTGTAATTGCCCAGTACAGCAATGTCAATTTATCTCGAAGAAGGTTGTCGAAATAATGCTCAAATTTCCAAGCATGTTTGAGAAAAGTATATTGATATTCAACAAACAGAATGTATTTTTGTTAATTTAAAATATTTTTTTAATTTCTGATATTTTTTAACATTACAAGGAACAGTACATTCAACGACATTAAAATAAATCTAGATTCAACACTTTGCCGAAGGTCAAAGGCAAATTACCTTAATGATAATTTGTAACAATGATTATGAGTCCCGTCTACAAAGGAAATGGCAAGCTTCAAGCTCTGTTTGTTATTCATGATGTCTTATAATAGTACAGAAATAGCATCGCTCTCGTATCGGGGATTCCTAAGTACCTACTCATAGCTGAACCGTGTGAAGGGTAGAAGACTTTGTAAGAAGATATGCACTCAAGAAACTAGATAGGTAGATGGATAGAAAACACTATATTGCTCAACAAGGAAACAGAATGATTGAAGTTTTCTTATATCTAAGTAACTGTATAGTATTGGCGGTCTTATCGCTTACAACGATCTCTTTCAGTCAACCTTACAGTAACCTTAAATATAAACTTATGGCCATTTTAATCTCTACGTTATAAACGATAGGTTATACAAGTGGTTCCTGATTGAGAAAACTGTCGTGTATTTTTTTACATGCGAATAAACAGAGTAATTGTTTTTCACACGCCTGTCTAAACATTCAAATGAATATTTTCAGGATAGCTGGTGTTTTAAAATTAGATACTTACATGGAATACTTAACTCAACTTTGTGCTGTGTGTTAGAACTCATAAGTGTACCTTGGTGACACAATATTTAAAGTTCTTTTGCACATTTGTTTTTGTTTTGTTTGCTTAAAATTTAGGGAATCCTGACCTGATTATGAATTTAAATCTTAATGACAGTGAATGACAACAAGCACTTTGCGTAAAATACAGTTCATTCTAGTAGTGTTTCTTGAGCCAAATAGTCACATAATTATGTTTCTCTTCCACAGGAAGTTACAACAAAAGTGGGATCCTACGCTGCGACGAAAATGACAACACTTTTCTTCATGCACCCACGCAGGTAAATTTTGCAACACTTCTGCATTGTAAACAAACAGATAATTCTTTACATTATATTCTTTTGCATTGTACTGTGGTTTATACTTTACCGTCCTCTGTCCTCTATCTTCCGTCCTCCATCCTCCACCCTCCATCCTCCGTCAACGTCCTCCGTCATCCGTCCTCCATCCTCCGTCCTTCGCCCTCCATCCTCCGTCCTTCGCCCTCCATCCTCCGTCCTCCGTCTGGCAAATCATTGACAAATATGGGGAAACGTAACTGCCCCAAAAGAGATTCCTGTGACGCTTAACGCCATTTATGTTAATTTTTCTATTTATATAAAATACTTTTTGAAGACTCTCTTCCTAATAATGATGTTATAAGCCTTCAATTTACATTTCATATAAATTTAGTTTTTTTTCCGTCGATAGATGGCAGTCGTGAAGCCAAGTCAGAGGCCTTAGGGCGGCTTCAAAACTTCTGACAGTAAGACCAGCCACTAGTCTTATGAGTCCACCAATCCGGAATTGGCCCCCGTGGTGGAGTATGGCCTATACCTTCCTCAGGGAAGAGACTCGTGCCCCTCGGTGGGGAAATGATGGGTTGATGATGATAGTTTTTTTTTCCACCAGGATGACAGCTCCACGTCACCCTCTCCGAACAAGCTTCACAAGAGTCCGTGGGGAAAAATGCGTGAGATTATCCAGACCCGGCGCGAGTCGGTGCGCAAGAAGAGCTCACGCGGGTCGAAAAGCTCCCCTGACGTAATCCCGTCACGCCGCCGCTCCATGTCCGATGGAGGCGATAGTGATGCTCCGCCTGCACTGACGCTGACCATACCATCCTCGGAAGAACTAGGTGAGGGTAGACAAAATTACTTTTTCGATGGCTCCAAGCTGCCAGGCAAACTATTGTTGTGATAAAAGAATAGTCTTGATTCTTAATTCACTACAGGACATTATTTAGAATCAAGTGAAATAAAATTAAATGTTGAAAGTTCATGACTTCTAAAATCGGAAGGAAAGTTGCCTTGAAGCGCCGATCAAATGAAAATATCCGTTAACGTCCCTTGTTTAAGAAAATACTGTTAAATTTGAAGAATTTGCACATGCCCCTATGATGGTTAGGATATAAAACAATTATCAACAATAAAACTATGGCACAAATATTCGATTCTCCCTACGATTCCCATAGGCAATAGATCTATGACCAACAGGGAGATCTATTCACGGGCTGGTGACATAATGTGCAGGATTATGGTATCGCAACATAAATTCCTGCAAATTTTGCAATGATGCATACTAATGTCATGAAACCTATAGTACTAGGACAGCAATTCGTCCTGCAATCTTCACGTTACAGGCTATGTCTAGTTTGGATATCTCCAGTTTTCTGACGAAGCACAAATTTGTTTAAAAATTGGTGGAGTGGTTATTCTGGTGTCATCATCATCATTAACCCATTATGTCCCCACCGAGGGGCACGGGTCTCTTCCCTGAATAAGGTATAGGCCATACTTCACCACGGGAGCCAAGTCCGGATTGGTGGAGGCTTGTAAGACTAGTGGCTGGTCTTACTGCCAGAAGTTTTCAAGCCGCCCTAAGGCCTCTGACTTTGCTTAACGACTGCCATCTATCGACGGCAGCCGGCACCAACAGCTCAAACTACCTTGCGAAGCATGGAGCCGCTCGGAAAAATGCCACTAGTGACCTATCTATGGACTGAACGCGCGGTATGTTGCTTAACTTTAGTGATCGCTTAAGATCACTCAGGCAGCACGGGCTATGAGCGGTTTGCGAGCGGCCAGAAGCGATTTGATTCTGGTGTACACAACGTTAAATCCAGCAATCCTTTCCAGAGTCAGATCCCCATCCTTTGCTCCGTAAGCAGCGCTCCCTCGAGCTCTCAGCCCGGCCGCCGCAGCAACGACCTCCCCGAGCCTCCAAGTGGAGCAAGGTCAAGAAGGCCTTCCTCACCAGTGCCTCCGCTTCCGTGCCCTCGAGCCCTAGTCGGCATTCCGCCTTCTTCACGGATGCTGGTGAGTGCTTTCTTTTTTTATTTTAGACCTGATCTTTTGGCTTATCGAAAAGCATTATATCGGTTGACAGGAATATTTCGTCTTGGCTGGTGGTACGCAAAGACTGTTTGTTTTTTATTTAAGACCTGATCTTTTGGCTTATCGAATAGCATTACATTGGTTGACAGGAATATTTCGTTTCGGCTGGTGGTACGCAAAGACTGGATTGAAATGCTTGTTTGTTAGACGCGTATGTTTCGGGATGGCGACGAATTCCATATTTTTGTTGCACAGAAATGGATTTACGAAATCACGGGATAGGCATATCCTTAATAAAACTATAATTTATACACGTGTTTAGCAACTATGCGAGTATACTCTACAAAATATTATATCTTTATCAAAGACCTTCAAAGAAAGAATACCTACGGCATACCTAAGCTGCAGACTTTAATTTATTGACAAGCTAGGTAGTAGGGACTCGTTAAGAGATTTTTTCAAAGAAACTAACTTAACTAACATCTTAACAGTTGCAAGCCAATACATAGGTATATTAATATATTATGCAGTGGTTAGCGCATCTGCCTACGATACGAGAGGTCCCGAGTTCGAATCCCGGCTGGAGAAAAAAAAAAAACCCAGGTCTTGGATGTTTACATGTTTGTGACGTCACTGTTTCTTGTTCCCACGACACAGGGTATCCAAGTGTGGGACCAGAAGCAATGTATCTTCCTGTATGTAAATGTTATGTTATGTCATGTCTGAAGTTTGTCTATCGAGCCTGAGAGGGAGACAGGCACATTGAAAATCAATTGATCAGTTGCGTTATGATCTTATAAAGAACAATTAAAACCATCGTTATGGTGAGGCGATCAGCCCACTAAAAATTTTACAGGTTAACTACAAAACCTTTTGTATACGTAGGCCTTAGGGCGGCTTGAAAACTTCTGACAGTAAGACCAGCCACTAGTCTTATGAGTCCACCAATCCGGACTTGGCCCCAGTGGTGCAGTATGGCCTACACCTTCCTCAGCGAAGAGACCCGTGCCCCTCGGTGGGGATATTATGGGTTGATGATGAACTTCAATGTATCCATGACAAGTATTTCATCAACATAATGAAATAAGAAATTTCATATTAATCACAAAACTTGAGACTTTAAACTTTTTCGTGGACATCTCATGATATTTCCAAGGAGAGACTATCTAGCTATACCTCAGCTATACTAGATACTATGTAAAACCTCTGCTTACAATAAACTGCTATACTCCAAGATTTTCGCAGAAGCTTAAAATGATCGATGGCAATATGGCGGTGGTGTTTTGAAAACATAACTCGTAACGTCCAGATTAATATGCGTTTGGTCTGATTTACCGACACAGCCAAATCCAGTATTCATTCCAGGTAGGCATTCGCGTGACGCAAACAAGGAGAGTGAAACTTTGGCGTGTTTACACCTAAAGATAAGAATATTCTTTTTTACATACTAGATGTAAACCCGGCTTCGCTCGGCTAAAATCTACAATTGGACGTAGTTTAGCAAAAAGCTTCCAACCCACACAAAGTGAGTTTCGAGATATTTCAGTTTTTAGGTGTAAGCTGATTTACGCTCTCCATGAATGTGGTTGGACTACCATGTGCCATAACTTTGCATATACTCATCGGATCGCTATGAAAGTTTTTGTTTCTTCTATCTTCTTCTTATATATATCTAGTCAGTCAGCTTCTCCTTTTATATATATATATATATATATAAAAGGAGAAGCTGACTGACTGACTTAGAATCAACGCAGAGCCCAAACTACTGAACCTAGGGGGTTGAAATTTGGCATGGGAGTTCCTTAGGGAGCCTAGGGGAGCACTAAGAAAGGATTTTTTGAAACTCACCCTCTAAAGGGGTAAACGGCGGTGTTAAAGTATATATGGAGGTATAAAAAAATGTTGTCAGATTTTCTTGAAACTTGAAATAAATACTCTTCAACACAATTGATTGAACACGTGTTTCACGGTTTTTCTAAATTTAACCCTTAACGGGAGTGAACGGGGTTGCAACATTTTGAACTAAAGTCCACGCGGACGGAGTCGCGGACGAAAGCTAGTACATCTATATAAAAGGAGAAGCTGACTAACTGCCTGACTGACTGACTGACATATCAACGCAGGGCCTAAACTACAAGGGTCAAAGACTTGAAATTTTGCACAGGGGTTCCTTTTGTAACGTAGGGGAGCACTAAGAAAGGATTTTTGAAACTTCATCCCCTAAGGGGGTAAAATGGGGGTTCAAAGTTAGTATGAAACATTGCCGTTTTTGAAGTTATTCAAATGAAATTTGGTATGAAGGTTATTCATTTAAAATTATGAAACACATGTAAAATAGTTTTTTTAAAATCATCCCTATAGGGGGAAAAAGGAGGGTGCAAATTTAGTATGAAACTTAGCCATTTTTGAAGTTATTCGAATGAAATTGAAGGTCCTTCATTGAAAGTCATGAAAGACGTGTAAAGTAGTTTTTCGAAAATCATCCCTTAAGGGGGTAAGAGGGTGTTGCGAAGTTAGAATGAAAGCTCTTTCGCATGCGCTAAAAGTATCTCTATCTTATTTGCAAACACTTTACCTATTCAACTAAAGCCCACGCGGACGTAGTCGCGGGCAACAGCTAGTAAAATATATACAGCATAGTGATCATGTTGGCATATTCAACTCAAAAATGACCATGTTGTGGGTTGGAACCTTTTTTCTAAACTGCGTCCAATTATTATAATACACTGACCGTCGCGGACTGCAAGTGTGGAGTCATGCCGACAAAAATTGGGGAACAAAGCGCAAAACCGCGAAGAATATGCGAAACGGCTCCACACTTTAGCGTTCGCGCACTTTCGCAGCCATCGCGCGTGAACCACGGGCTAAGTGTAGAGCTGGCTTTACAGTTCACAATGGACTCTTGTGTGATGACATGATACCAACGCAATTTGCATTGGTGACATTGACTTGCTTACTTCGCAACGCCATTATTAGAAAGATCATTTTTACATTGAAAATACTCGATAGTCCGAATTTTCCGCTTATAAGCTGTCGACTCGGATCGACAATTTTTTTACGCTCTTCAATATGATGTGCATTTCGTTCGAGTCTATCTTAGACTGGTACGAAATTGTTAATAAATATAGACAACGAACAAGAGACGTGACAAACTAAAGTTTCAGTTTGACTTATGTATGGCAGGTATTTTTTTTTCAAGAAGAAAAACATTTATTCATCAGCTATTGTACCTAATTTGTGGATAGAGAAATAAAGTTTATTTGTATTTGTATTATTTAATAACACCACAAAGACGTACGTATATATGACAAGTATTAAAATAAATAATCAATTAATCCTTGGAAGAAACCAAACCGTTGATGAAAATCGCTAGAACCCGGCAATGTTCAATATCTACCAAATTACTCGGTTGACCTAGATCGTTCACTCATCAGTCGTTGGTTTACTACTTTTTTTACCAAAAAAAAACGACTGCTACAAAAACACGCACTAAAAATAACAGTTAGACGTGGATCATGGATTTCATAATCTTGAAAATAAAACACCTGAATGCACCTTTCTTAGAAAAAATCGGATAAAGTAGCAACATTTTTTTAAACTAAAACTTTTGTAAGCACTACGTAGTACGTACAATAACGTAGTGAATAACTATGGCTAAACATAAAAGAACAATAAACAATAGTCTATTGTTTATTATTGTCTACATGGAAAATACGGATAAATACTGAGAAGCGCCTCCTTTTTTAGGTTGGTTAAAAACACAAAACGTTATGAAATATTATTAGCGCACATATTGTCCGACAGTGATGTCGCCCATAGAAAAATGTGAGTCTTACAAGCCTCCACCAGTCCAGACTTGGCCCCCGTGGTGAGCATGGCCTATACCTTCCTCAGGGAAGAGACTCGTGCGCCTCGATGGGGACATAATCGGTTGATGATGAACGTTTTAATAAGACTAAGAGCCATCGCAAACAGGGCGACTTGTGTCGCCGCGTCAAGTCGCCGCGTCAGACGCGACGTTGTCATTTGCTTCTAGCGTCTTGTCGTCGCGATTCCGCGACTCTAACGCCAAGTGTGCGGAGATTCGAACAAAATATATGAAAATTGACGGCGCCGTAGCCTTTCGTCGCGTCTAGTCGCCGAGCTGTCGCCTGCCGCGTGTTGCTCGTGTGCGCCTATGTTAATACTAACTCAAAATGTTATAGTTTAATATGTAAATATGGCTAACTGCCTAAAATAAATTAAATTAATTAAAAAAATTAAATTAAATTACGTAATATCATTCCGGATACATTATTTGATTTTTCGTCGGACCAGTCCTACGATTTGGCTCTGATTTGCAGAGCGAGTCGAGACGAAGCTCGTGACGTCGGTCTCTTAAGCCTAGTTCGCACTAGGCTAGTAATTTAGTCGAGTAGCGAGTAATTTAGTCGCTACGGCCACTATGAAATCGACTAATCAACAGGTCCGAACTTGTTTAGCGGTGAAACAGTGAGTACGGACGCGTGGTGGGGGCGCTACTCGACCGAAAAAATAGAGTCAAATGGATTGACTCGACTAAATCATTCACTAAACTACTAGTCTAATTTTTCATGGTACAGACACGTTTAGCCACTAAATTACTCGCTACTCAACTAAATTACTAGCCTAGTGCGAACTAGGCTTTACTGATGTTGCTTATGAAACTTTTAATGAATTATGGAATAATCGTTATGTCAAGTCAGAGGCTTCGGGCGGCTTGAAAACTTCTGACAGTAAGACCAGCCTCTAGTCCTAGAAACCTCCACCAATCCGGACTTGGCCCCCGTGGTGGAGTATGGCCTATACCTTCCGTAGAGAAGAGACCCGTGCCCCTCGGTGGGGACATAATGGGTGGATGATGATGGAACGTTCTGGTCTCGACGTTTCTTTAAATTTTGGACAATCTGTTATTATCTCTATACGACGCATACTTTCCTGAGTAGCACCCGTGTACCACGGCGGTAATCATACTTTTCCTCATCTCGAGAATTTCTCGGAAATCTCTCAGGGAGCCACACTTAATGTTGTACACAGGATGTTAATATTTCGGCTGAGCGTCTCGAAACGTGTGAAACTCAGGATTCGACGACTGTGTTTACAAATTTAGCATTTAGGTGAAGGAAAGTTTCTAGTCGTATTTATTATTTGTACCTAAAGTCCGTTCGCTTAGATAGTGTCGGTACACACGAAGGCAATCTTGGTTTTAGTAAAAAAACATTTACTTCAATAATACAACTTAAACGGCAAAAATACTTTAAATAGAAAAAAAAAACATGGTACACAATATACCTAGTGAAGCACAAAATAAAACACTACTCTTCATCACTCGAAGTGTCCTCCGAATAGTCATCTCCGCCGGTATTTAGAATATGTACCTACCTAAGTGATGCAGAATCGTCTCGTTATAAATCCATTCTAAAATACTGATTGATTTACTTCTTTAATTACGTGATCTACATAATAGTAGAATGAGACGAGCTGCCTGCCAAATTCACTGGCGTGTTTGCGCAGCATCGGCTTCCATTCATTTGTTTTGTGAAAAGCCGCCACGTGCCGAGGCCGTAAATATCAAAGTGACACTATGATAGCGAACAGACTTTACCTGTTATACCTACTTACAAATGTGAATTATTCCATCTGAAGATGATCGACTTATGGACCTAAATATAAATTAGAGGAAAAATAAAGAGCTCTTTCTGTTTATTGACCAAGAAATATATTTGAATTGAATGTCGACCTCTGTGGCGTAACGTTTAGCGCATCTGCTTACCACGCGAGAGGTCCCGGGTTCGATCCCTGGCTGGGGAGAAAAAAAAAACTCCAGGTCCTGGATGTTTACATGTTTGTGATGTCGCTGTTTCTGGTTCCCACGACACAGGGTATTCTAGAGTGGGGCCTTCTGGCCCAATGTACGTGCTTGTATGTAAATGTTTATGTTTATGTTGTACAACATAATTTTAACTTAACTTCCATACAAAACAATCACTTGACCAGCCCTTATATAAGGGGAGAGTGGGTAGGATTCGTACACCGGGAGCATTCGTACAGTGGCCATAATTCGAATACGCAAAATAGTGGCGCCTTCGTATCTGTGTATGTGATGCCCACTCACACGCATAATCTAACCGCGGAGTGGCTCGCCCGTGCGGCTGCCGACATCGATGTGATAGGACGTTACGTGTTTTCGCTTCGCGTAAGTAATTTTTCGATGCAATTTCAAACGTGTTTTTCTTCTATAAGTTATGCTGCCATTGTTAAAATGATTCTTTGTGGTGTTTGTGTACATATTTCAGTTTATTTCGACATTTACTTGAAGATAATCTCAGCAGTTATTTTTATTTTCAATATATTAGCAAACTTTCTTGGTTGGGGTAGTTTCGTACTGGTTTGAACGGGGTGGATTCGTACTGTACGAATGTACCCCACGTATGATATACAATCTTTATTGTCGTCGCTGATCGAGCTTGATTTGCAATCGACATCTGCTCAAGGATTAGTAACGCCCGAAATGATCCAACCCTACCCTAAAGTGGCTAGAGATGTGACCAAAAAGTCCAAAAAAGTAACCAGCAGATACTCCCGAAAAAAAAATTGGCTAGACGAAATAGAAAAAGCAAAACAGTTGATGAAGCAAGAGCAAGACATAAAACAAAGAGATGAAGAGGGCATTAAATTTGATATCTGGTAAGGATACCTATGTATATTAAATAAACCAAAAAGAAAGAGGCGAAGTTCCTGCTCTCCCATTGAAAATATTGCTGAAGGATCTGATGTGGAGAACGAAACTCCAGTTTTAACTGAATTGAACTGAAAGAGAAAGGCTTTATTCTAGTGAAGTTCGAGAAGAAAAAATCTGTCAAACACTATGTTAGTCAGGTGATTACAAAATATAGTCCCACTGAATACAAAGTTTCATTTTTAAGAAAGAAATCTGGCGCCTGGAAATTTGTTTTTCCCAATAACACAGACGAAGGGACTGTTTACATATCAGACATCGTATATAAAATATATTGCCGGAACCCAAACATGTACGAAGCTACCCCGTGAGTGGGGTCATCATAGGCCTTCGCGTCCGTTACGGACGATTCAAGCAGTATCCTGTGGGACTTCGACACTTTTTTGAGTGACTGAAAAGTCCAATTCGAGAGCGGCAGCCCCTACCGCATGGGTGGGGTACATTCGTACGATTTCCACTTTTTTTTTAAATCGTCATAGCTTGGCCACACTTCTTTCTATGAACAAGTCGTCTAAGGGAATATTGTAGGCAAATATATAAGCAATCTAGCATTGCTCAAATTATTTTCAAATAGCGTTTAGTTATTCTGCTATAGGGCTCGAAGTGAAAAGTGTACGAATCCTACCCACTCTCCTACGTAACTTTCCACTTTATCGGGAAAGAGTCAAAATAAGAATGTATAATTATGTCAGGTCGGAGTAGGAGTATGAGATACCTACTGGGAAAAGAGCCCCAGAATGTAACAGTGTGACGTAAGGTGGTGTGACATACCGGGAATAAAAGGGCTAAATCAGACAACTCCATACAGTGGAGTTATCTGATTGCACCCCTGGTCCCTAACTAGGATACCCTGTGCTATGGTAAACAGGCGAGGACATTACAAACATCGAAAAACACCCACGCTAAGCTCATTCCTGCAAAGATAAAACTTTAAATTTATTTTAGGTGTGACATTTAAGTGTCTATATGATAATAATCTTAAAATAGTGGCTAAAAAATATTTAGCCATACAATTTTTTACTGCAGCCCCTCACTACGCAAGTCTGTGAACACGTACGGCGGCTCCCAGTGGGAATCGAACCCACGACCTCTTTCTTGGTAGCTAACCGCCTTGCCAGCTGGAGCTACGAGGCAGTCAATTCTAATTGGGATGTTTCAGGAATTTTGTATGTTCGAGGTAGCTCTGTATCATGTCTTACGGAGATTCCGAAACCCGACCAAACGCCTCGGAATTGGAGCAACCGTCGTAACTCCGATGATAAAATCCGTGGGGCGTCGGCCGAACACATCAAACTAGGTCACCGATCCCGTTTTTTGCTTCAAACGTTTACAGCAAGATTCCCCGAGACTTAGGGCCGATTTCACTAATACACTGACTAAAAATCAGCGCTGAAGGCTTGTCCATCGGCAAAATGCTGAGTCAGCTGCCATTTATAACAGCAGTTACACGCCGTGACCTTTATTTTCCTTTGGCTTTCTTCTGACTTTTCGTTTTGTACTATTTTTTGTTTTATTTTTGGATTTGTTTTGTAATGTGGCGTGTATACTGTTCTTATCATAAATGTTACTTCTTTTTCTTCTTCATTTCTGAGTTGGAAATTTAAACAAAGTAAATACTATTTAGTAACGTGGTGTCACGCTCTTTTCTAAAGAAGTTTGACGAGACAGCACTACAGTTAAGTAGATAGATAGATAGATAGATAGATAACACTTTATTGATCAACCATAATACAGAGTTATTGTAATTTCCTTATGTCTAAATTAAGTAATTACTTAGCGAAATTTTCAATTCAGAAATTGCATAGTTATTCCAAGTCAAACTCAAATTCACCAAGGGTGGTCCCGCATACATACATACCTACATAGTTAATGATTAGCAGTCGGCTTGTTGCTTTTTTATTTCTGTTTTGCATAATATTATTGTACCATCATAGGTACATGTATCAGAGAAAGGTGATCACATCCATCTCCTATGTTACTAAGAGGCTGTTAATGGGTCTATTTGACTTACCAAATAACCGCATGACAAAAACTCAAATACTATTACACCTAATTCAATGAAGTTCATTGACTTGCCCACATTTGAAAGTAATTATTTCGGACGTGTCTTACTGATATTTGATTCAGTGCCAAGTTTTAATGGATGGACACACGGACGGACGGACGGACGGATCTGTCAGTGGTATCAGTTCCTCAAGTGGTGTTTATAAATAAGTGGCGTTGGCTTGTATGGCTAGTAGATCCTTTGGACAGTTCCTTTAATGGAACTAATAGTACTTTTTCTTTTATCTTCTTATACTTTGTTATACATAGTATAAGCAAAAACGAAAATTAGGCATCTGGATAATGTGCACGACCCACGATGAAAACAAAAAAAAATTAAGACTGCGGTGTTGGTCTATCGGTATTGCAATTGATTACGATACCGGAGGTCGTGGGTTCAATTCCCACTGAGCACCGAACATTTATCCTCGTAAGGCCCAATGTCTTCAAGTGATCACAAAAACAATTGTTATTATCAAGGTCGGGCCTTACGAGGACAAATAACAATAGTCTGAGTATACTTCCACGTTTGTAGTATCCTTTCCAGGTTATTAAAGCACCGGGGATCCTAGTTTGGGTCCAGGAGAAGTGATTGTGTTGTGAAAAGTATTTTTTCTTTATAGTCAGATAATGGGGTCCCTACCACCTATTTTAACTGCATAGAAATTTGGATAACTAGGCGGTTAATCGATGTTTTGGAATTTACCATTGAGCATTTGTGGCAAGTGGCAGTCGCTGGTCTCTGCCTACCCCTCTGGGACGTAGCCGTGAGTAGGTATATGTATGTATGTTTACTTTAAGCAGGTCACATTATTAGAATATAATATCACCATTATTGTACTCTTATTTTGAGTATGGTATGCAGCGGCTTAAAATACACAAGGGAGGCCATCAGTTCAGTTGGTCACTTCCTCGTTAGCTTTTAAATTTTCCAAACGCCCCCTTTTTGGACCATAGCGAACAGTGGGCAGCAATGTGATGTGATGTGGGACTGTACCAAAATTCCACTCATGCATCAGCCCTTATATTACGTAACTTTCCACTCTATCGGGTTAACACGTTCCCAGTCCCCATACAAGATCTTTGGTACTACCCATACGTCCAATAGATTTTTTGTTTTAGCATTAACTAATGCCCTAAAACTTTTTCAAATATGCGTTTATATTATGTGCCGTTATATTACGTAACTTTCCACTCTATCCGGTTAAACATTTAAACAACTCGAAAGAGTCATAATAGGAATGTATATGACAGTTCGGAGTAGGAGTATGAGATACCCACTGTAGTCCAGTCAGTCAAGACAATTAATTCATAATAATTCCAAAAGTTTTCAAATTTTGATGTAAGGTCGGGAATGGTATTAAAACAAACTATAAAATTTTGCAACCTGTTCTGCGGTCCGGAACATTGTTAAAAATGCAATAAATGATAATTTGCTCAGTTCTTGAGACCAAAATTCCAAAAGTTCTGCAAAGTTGGAGTGGTGTTAAATATATTATTTTACATCACGTGTCAAATTTGCAACCAATTTAAGTGTACGGAACATTTTTTGTTATTAACAATTAATGTTTTTCTTTATTAAACTGAAGGAAAACGTTCCAAAAGTTCTGCAAACTTGACACATATATCGGAAAAATATACCGAACGGTTGTATAAATTTGCAACCTTTTTCGTTGACCGGAACATGTTTATTTATAATTATTTTTAATTCGTGGTCATTTTTTCGAGTAAGGTGGTCTCGGAATAATTACAAAAGTTTTGAAACTTGGTTGCAAACTTCGAAAACATCTATTCTGATGCATTTACAAATTTGCAACCTCATACGCGATCCGGAACTTTATGCAATTTGCAAAAATGTATTTTTTTTATTTTTTCACCTTCAAGAAAATTTCAAAAGTTCTGCAAATCGAGGGGACTGTTTAATTTTGGGATTAATGTCATTATTTGAATTTGCAACCATATCCGGAATACGGAAATATTTTTTAATCACTTTCACGCAAAATATTATTTCCGTACACATCGCTGTTATATATTCAGGGCCTAAACTTTGTGCTATACGAAGCCGCCGCGACGTCGTATACCTGCGTTGCTATGGTAACGCGACCAATGGTCGCGTCAACCGCTGGATACGTTCCTTGATTATGAAAGCAGTGACGTAAGATCAGATGCAGAAGATGGTGCACCGGATAATACAATTGTGGAATGTGAAATGTCATCGAAATGTACCACGAAACTGGAAGAACATTATGGTGATCCAGGAATGGTGTGGGAGGGCCCACACAAAAAAATTCAAATTCTCATAATTATTTCTTTTCAGATATGTATTTCTACGAAATTCAAATAAATCAGATTTTCAGTATCTTCAATTACAGATTGTTACATTCAACATGCATTCAAAGTTTTATCGCTAACTTGTAAGGTTTTAACACTTATTAACTGACCTCATAATATATTGAAAAAATATATTATTTACGGACAATCTATTCGAAATGTTTTTCCTTGAATGCTTGAATGTAACAATCGTCAGTGTCGACATTTACGAGAAATTATAAGCGTAATACAGAAATTATTTCAGGTAGTTGTTATGTCAGGTAGTAATTATGTCAGGTAATTTTCCTACTATTCAATTTTTCATTACCTTTTAAAGGTATTATGGATCCTCCTAGTTCATCTTTCTATTGATGTAGATTCGTCTTTCAAATAAATCAATAATATACCATTCACATGCTAATGATTGAAATTGTTTGTAACACAATTTGTTTCTAACAGATGTTGGTATAGTACTATTTTTACATGACAGGTGATTATGCCAAAAATAAATTCCGTTGGGCTTATTTAAACCGGACGTAGGATTTTGCCGGTACGTATTTTTTTATTAATAAAACGAATCTGGGGATTAAATACACTGTTACTCACCTACGCATTGTCGTCCATTAATGTTTACTTACCTTTTTTACGAATATTTGATATCTTTTTACGTCTATTTATTTTTTCGACGGTAAAATAATTAAAAAAGTCGATTTTTGCAAATAACACAAGGTTCCGGGTCTCGTGCAAAGTTACAAATTTGAATAGTGGTATCGATTCCAAAATAAGACCATCCGCTCGATTTGCAAAACTTTTGAAATTCTTTCAAGGATAACAAAATGCGAAAAATCGATTTTTGCAAAGAACACAAAGTTGCGGATCTCATGCGGGGTTGCAAATTTTAATACTGACATGCACCTCAAAGAAACAATCATTGGCTCGATTTGCAAATATTTGCAATTTTTTCGAAAATGAAAAATGCCATAAATTTAAATTTCCGGCATCACACAAGATTCCGGATTGCGTGATGAGAGGTTGCAAATTTTAATACTAACATTAATCCCAAAATTAAACAGTCCCCTCGATTTGCAGAACTTTTGAAATTTTTTCGGAAATTAAAAATGCCATGAAGTTAAATTTCCGACATCACACAAGATTCCGGATTGCGTGAGAGGTTGCAAATTCAAATACTGACATTAATCCCAAAATTAAACAGTCCCCTCGATTTGCAGAACTTTTGAAATTTTCTTGAAGGTGAAAAAATAAAAAAAATACATTTTTGCAAATTGCATAAAGTTCCGGATCGCGTATGAGGTTGCAAATTTCATGCATCAGAATAGATGTTTTCGAAGTTTGCAACCAAGTTTCAAAACTTTTGTAATTATTCCGAGACCACCTTACTCGAAAAAATGACCACGAATTAAAAATAATTATAAATAAACATGTTCCGGTCAACGAAAAAGGTTGCAAATTTATACAACCGTTCGGTATATTTTTCCGATATATGTGTCAAGTTTGCAGAACTTTTGGAACGTTTTCATTCAGTTTAATAAAAAAAAACATTAATTTTCAATAACAAAAAATGTTCCGTACACTTAGATTGGTTGCAAATTTAATACGTGATATGAAATATTATATCGAAAACTTCCCCAAGTTTGCAGAACTTTTGGGTTTTTTTTCACGACGTTACCATAGCAATACAGCAAAAATTCATTTAATTGCAATTTCAACAATGTTCCGGACAGCGGACAAGGTTGCAAAATGAGATTTATTGTCGTCCCAATGTACCATTCACTTGACCGAAGTTTGAAAACTTTAGGAATTATTATTAAATTTTCGATTTCGAATGTCAATAATGACTGGACTACTGGGAAAAAAAGTCCCAGAATGTAACAGTGTGACATAAGGTGGTGTGGCATACCGAGCGCAAAAGGGCTAAATCAGACAACTCCATACAGTAGAGTTTTACGTTATCGCAACCCAGGTAGGCGCATCACTACCCTGCGAGGTTCGGCATCTATTGATTTACGTCCGGTATTGTACTCTGAGATACACCGATTTATTCACGAGGCATAACAGCTAAAGAAGAATCGTAGCTCCCCCAACTTCAAACGTGGCCTCTCTGTCCCGCAGATACAAATCGATCCGTGTTGAATCCGTAGCGTAAACAAAATTGAACGATTGCCGCAGAATAAACACTAGAAAATGGCTCCGGCTCTTTCGTAAGCCGCGAACTCGTTTGGTGTAACGTAAGAGTAATCGTGGAAGATCTATTATCCTATTTCGACTTTCGGTCGATGTTTTCGTGGTTGAAGACTCAGAGTAAGATGTTTTTGTCCTTATAGGTACCTACTCTATTTTTTCGCTACAACTAGACGTAGTTTAGTAAAAAGGTTCCAACCCACAAAAAATGAGTTTTGAGATATTTGAGTTTTAAGCAGATTTATGCTCTCCATACATGTGGGTTGATCTGCCATGTGCTAATATGTGCTTTGCACATACTCATCGGATCACTATGAAAGTCTCAGATTCTTAAAATATAGAGCATAGTAATAATTTTGGTATATTTAACTCAAAAATGACCGTGGAATTAGCCATCCAATTGGAGTCTTTTTGCTAAACTACGAGTACGTCCAACTTTCGTAAGCACTAATAGACACCTTATTCCGGATACACTTACTTGATATTTTATTGTAAGAGCCCAACCAGGGCCTCTATTCTATTTAGCACATTATAGTACGATGACAGATACACGGTCGGGTTATGTGATGTGTTTCTTTACACTGTATTCTTTTCAAAACAGTTTCTGCTTAATTAACAGACTTTGAAACTTAAAAATTATTCGAACTCATGGATGTGTTGAACACTAGATTCAATGCCCCCCGGAGTAGGTACATTTAATATTAATTTACTTTTAACACCAGACATCTTTGTCTTCTAAATAATCTTTGATTTGTATGTGATCAATGTTATAAAATAAGCTTTTTTGCACAGAGTGTGACCGTGACCTAAGTTTTCCTTTCTTTTTGTGAATTTGATGTTTTGTTTTTGTGGCTTGTGTACTGTTTTTATAATAAATAATAAACTTACGCCCGTTATCCCCGAGGGGGTAAGCAGAGGCACCAATCACTAGAACTTTTATAATAAAATTGTAATTATAATAAATGATTATAATAAATGTTTTTATATTACTTGCACAGCTATGATAGAGTAACGCTTTGGTGTTATTACTTTTATGTTGCAATATTTAGGTAAATAAACATACGTAAGCTCACGCCCTTGGCGATATTTGGCCTCCATTCGAGAACTTTTCGGCCCCATCGGCCATTAGTTCTGCATGCTATGTGCCCCGCCCACTGTCTAGCCTCATCCGCTGGGCTATGTCGACGACTTTCGTTTGTCTACCGGATCTCATCATCTCAGCATAGTTAGGTATGTAACTATGTACTTATTATTTTAGCAAATGCAAGACAGTTTATTTTTAGCGTAAGTATAATTTTATTACAAAAAGACAATAACTGCACAGCAAAGTATATTTTGACTCCAGAATCCTGGTTGAGAAATTATTATGATCGACTCACTTCATAAATGCTTCCGCTATAAAAATATTGTTACAAATCGGGTAACCATAAACTACGAGCATACTGAAATGAAAAAACCGAAAGTTTTAAAAGAAAAACAAAGTTACGCAACCACCCATCAAAAAAACATATTAGCTTCGAAAGATGAAACGTTTCGTCAAAAGATTTAACAACGTTTTCATCATTATTTCCGTGTTCAGCACTCGAGGGATAGTTTCTATTTTTCACAGCCATTCACAGTAGTTCCATCATGGAACTCGCCAATTAGTACAGGAAAATAGCATATTTTTGGAGGCAAATTATGTACATCATTGAAACCTTGTTTATAACTTCATCTTAGTAGTAGAAATGAGGATCTGCAGAGTCCTAACAAAATTTAGGGGTCCTACCCCCTCCCAGGGGGTATGGTCAGGGGGGAGTTTTTAAAAAATGTACATTTAACTAACTAGACGAGTGAAGTGTCATTTTCTGTGTATTTTTTGCGCTGAATCAAATGAGACCTCACCTAAGCTTATATGATTAATATTTTGGAAGATATGAAGGGTTTTTGTTGAAAAAAATCAAAAGAAAAGACATTTTAAGTCAAAAGCAGTTTTTATTACTTTTTCACTAGGTACAGTATGTATTAACTATGAACATGTTTAATTATTAATGTTAAATTGATTCTTCAACTTCTCCGAAATCACTGAGATCGTCGTCATCGATGTCAACAAGGGGCATGCCTTTGTGGAAATCCGAGTTAGAGCAAGAATGCGCCTCGCATGTTTTGCATACAGGCGAGCAGGGTATCCCACTTTTTACGCATGAGCACTTTAGAGTGGAACATCCTCTTTTGCACGAGCAAATATAAGGGCCATTATTTCATCCGGAGCTGGTGGTAACGTGGTGCGAACAGGGCATAGATCACCATTTTGACGACACCAACCCGACTCTTTAGGATTCAATTTATTTCCCAGCCATTATATATTCATATACCTGGGTCCTTCGACAACCCGATGCCTTTAAGAGCAGTCTCTAGCATGCGCCCAGTTGGCTGCCGACTTTTTTGCGCAGAAGTCTAAAAATGGCCTACTTTTGGGTGGCTATAGCGGCGCCGCCATTTTGAATTTGGAACATACAACATTTTTATTCTCAATTGGGTCACCCAGAGAACATTCTATCAAAATTTGATCCAAATCGGTCAATAAACAACAGAATTAGCATATTTGTATGAAAGAACGCGTTCGAAATTCAAAAATCGCCTTCATAGGATGGTCGTTTATCGTACCTTCCCCACAACTTTCTCATACAATTTTTTTCTCTAGCACCTACCGTTCTCGAGATAATCTATAGATGATCAGTCAGTCATTCAGTCAATACAAATTTAATACCATTATAATATAAACGTTTTCATATTCATATCTCGCAAAATATTTTCCTAGGAGGAGTTTGAGTACGGTCTCATTCGATCCAGCGCAAAAATAATATAGAAAATTATACTTCTATCGCCTAGTTTGTTTTTTAAAATTTCCCCCCTACCCGGCAAGGGGTAGGATCCCTAAATTTTGTTAGGACTCTGCAGATCCTCATTTCTACTACCAAGATGAAGTTATAAACAAAGTTTCAATGATGTACGTAATTCGCCACCAAACAGGAATTTTTAGGCTTACTTTACCTGTACTAAATGGAACTACGACGAATTATTGCTCGGATCCGCTTATTGGTCGTGGTACAACTTGTCAGTTGTCAGATCAGATCACTCACTCAGATCAGATCAGATGAACTCACAAGGTGTACCACGACCAACAAACTCTCGGTTCATAATCATAGTGCCATTGTCACAAAATATTTTATTCGCAATACAAACAAAATGTTTGAAAATAATAATATATATGGGGAATCTTGTTGTTGTAGATCCCCATAGTTAACTATCGTGGAATTGACAATTTATGTTTATTTTCAGTATTAATGTTATGATGGCCACTAACAGTCTTTGTTTTTTTTTTTTAAAGTAGGTACATAATATTTTCATGAATATATTGGCTTCCAACTGTTAAAATGTTGATTTCTTCTTAGATAGTCCCTAATACTTAGCTTGAATAAGTTTCCAAAATATGTCAATGAAATTTGGATGAATTTATAAAGTTAGATAAAC
Source organism: Yponomeuta plumbellus (assembly GCA_947310845.1). Classification (NCBI taxonomy): domain Eukaryota; kingdom Metazoa; phylum Arthropoda; class Insecta; order Lepidoptera; family Yponomeutidae; genus Yponomeuta; species Yponomeuta plumbellus. The sequence continues at coordinate 22,225,546 of OX371200.1, forward strand.
TAGTTTAGATCAATAATTATACAATAAAGAGTTATTCTACGCACCAAAAAAATATATATATCTACCTAATAGAAACCTTGCATAGTAGATGATAAAAATGATGATGATGTTAGATGTAGTCTCCTAAGAACACTTCAGAAAGGCAAAGTACAAAGGTCAAGGTAATTACCCTTACTTGATGCCTCATTTCAAATTACAAGCCGATAAACTAGAATTGATTAATACAAAACTGAGCTACACACAGCTCGGGACTTGAAGCTGGAATGTTATTGTTATACTAAGAACATTGGAATTTTGGCTTCCTAAGAACGTTTTTCAGTAGCTCCAAAGGTTCAGATAAATTCCCTTTGCTGCTAAATGTCAAGTTAACAGGCAATGTTATTAAGTTTATTCCAAATACACTTACTTGATGATGATGATGATGATGAGGGTGAGGGTGATGCTAGTTAATTAAAATAAAGTACAATCTGAATATCCATGGATATTTAATAAAGAATATTACAACTGATTAACACTATTATTTTTCAAATGCTTTTCCAGTTTCTGCAGGTTCTTTTTAATCTTTTTATCAATATTACTGTCCTTGCTATTCAACATTCTTCTGATCAAATCCTTCATCGTTGCCATTTCTGCATTATTGACATCTTTGTCTGACTTATTAGGCTGATCAGGGACATCTATAACAGTAGCGTTGTCCGCTTCTAAATATTCCTTTACTTCCTCGTTCATTATTGCCGTGTCGTTGCCGTAAACGCAGGTTCTAACATTGTCGACAATGGTTAGTGCTTCTTCTTCAATAGTCTTGACCACTTCGATCAGGCAAGCCTCGTGCATAGCTCCATGAGCCATCAACTTTGTCAGTTGTACTACACCGTCTATCAGCTTTCCTGTTACGTCCATCATGGCAGTTTTAATTGTTGGAGACTGGAAGAAAATTAGCATTTATTTAGGTTATTTTCTTTAAAGGCCATTTGGTCAGGACAGTTTTGAGCTCCGCAATAGTTACAATACCATTCCGATACTAGTTTTAAATTATAATATCTAGGTACTATGCCCTTATAAGGACGCAAATGAAGTAAGTACTCGTATGTATACGGCCATTTAAAGTAGATAACTCCAAACCGTCTATTCAAGGATATAATAAAAAAGTATCTTAGATTAGATTACAATTCTTTATTCTACAATGTACATACCCGAAAAAAAAACATTAGGAACCTTACATATTGCCGTTTTACCGTATACGATTGGCGGTCTTGTAATGAAAAGCTATATCTTCCAGACAACCTTCTTTAGATTAGACTAATTTTATTAAGTAAAAGTAAAAGGAGCGATTTCAAATTGGTTTCTCAAAGTGCAGACCAAACAAAATTGAGTTGGCGCAAGAATGCCACTAAATCTTGATTTTGTTTACAAATAGCACCGTTTGATCATGATTTGATGTTACTCCACATCTTTGAGGTGCGAAAAATCACGGTGTACCTATATCAAGCACTATAAAAAAATCCAAGTCTGTACCAAATTAAATTGTTTCTCGCCAAATTGCATATACAAAAATAGCAGAGCTGTACAAAAATTAATAGTTTACTGTTTGCCTTTTTGTCAACTTAATCGGTGAGGATTTATTTAATTTAGTTCAGACTTGGATTTCTTATCTTATGTTTGGTATACACAAAAAAAAACATAAAATTACTGATACTTTAAACATTGCGATGAGGATTGGATTTTGGGAAGACATATCCATTGCAGGAAGCATTCATTATTATTCGGAATACGACTTAATATGAATATATGAATATCTACCCTTCCTTAAAACCTTCCAATATTTTGGTTTTACTTAAGAAGGTATATAAGGCTAAGGGCCGGTTTTTTAATTGAAAATTTCACTAAGTAAATAAATAGCGTTCTGTCACGCTCTTTTCTGAGACGAGACAGCACACACTTAAGTAGTTACTTAGCGAAATTCTCAATTCAGAAACTGGCCCTACGGCTAATGAATTTGTATCTTATATCATACTCTTTCGAAAATCATAAATGCTGCAGCAATGCTGTCGAAAGAACCCACCTGGTCTTTCCACCAATGTTTAAGGAGTTCAGTACCTTGGAGATGACGCACTTGATGACTTTCTTCAGAGAGTCGTGGTTGTGACCGCAGAGCTTTAACAGCTCCAATACTTCTGGCTTGTGATCCTCGATCTAAATCGGACAATCTGATATCAACGTCGTCGTTGAATTTTTGATAGATGGGCAGAATTCTTACGTTTTAGATAAATTTACATGTTATGCCAGTTTCGCCTAATAATAAATACTAGTTACGACACTTTATTATAACTACTAGGTAGGACGTTTATAGACTATAAAGAGTCTGTAAATGTCTTACTGCAGCATATGCATTAGAAAGATTGCATTGGCTTTATCGCCACTTTTCTATGCAGATTGTCAAACATTTTAGGTCAGAGAATGGTACTGCTGCTATAATTAATCAGTAATCAGAAATGTATTCTGACGTAAGAATTTATATTCTGTATGCTGAATGTTAATATAGGTACTTAGAATGTTAGGCGCTGCTTTCGGGCCGAATATTGTGGAGGAAAAGGCTGCGAAAAAGAAAAATACAATCCTAAGAAGCTCAAAACCTATTATTGCAATGAACACTTTCAATAGCAAATCATTATTAACTATTCTTACAAAATTAAGTAATCAACGGCCAGACACACGGACGGCATCCATACTGGTTTCCACCTATCTCTCCCGAATACATCGGAAAAATGAGAATCGATCTTAAGCGATCACAAATGTTAAGCAACATAGGGCGCGTTCAGTGCATAGATTAAGCAGTTGGTGCCGGCTGCTGTCAATAGATGGCAGGCGTTAAGCCAAGTCAGGGGCCCTTGGGCGGCTTGAAAACTTCTGACAGTAAGACCAGCCACTAGTCTTACAAGCCTCCACCAGTCCAGACTAGGTGGTCGAGTATGGCCTTTCTCATCGTCAGGGAAGAGACCCGTGCCCTTCGGTGGGGACATAATGGGCTGATGATGATGATTTTCGAAGAGATAAATTCAAGAAGCGATAACAAAGAGTGTGACACGATTGTGAATGTAGCTATCTTTTATCAACTACATTCGGCACCAAGGCAGCGGCTAACTTTAATATTGATATTCAACAAACTGAATTAAAATTCTGATTTCCACTTACTCGTATTACTATCCAGATTGTCTCTTTTGAGTCAGTGTAGTAAATAGTGACCTGCAGTTTACCTCAAGAAGTCTACCATCGTACACAACTAAATTAGAACCGTGAAGTCGACTTTAATAGATTGTCACGCGAACTTTTAACGAGTTGGTACGTAAAACTGAACGGTCTTCATAAATCTTTCCTTGCGTAGTAGGTTTAATATAACGTCTTTGTCTATTTTAAAGTGTTTTAATCGCCACCAACACTATTTAGGTACTTAGCAAAACCTATTTGTTTTTTTTTTCTGTTCTGTCCCTAATATTGGTGTCATAAAATTAGAGACTTGGGTAGATAACAGGTTAATAATTGGCAGTAAAGTTACTGCAAAACTAAATAAAAGCATTAGAGTCTGGCAAAGCTAACTTTGCAATAGCCTAAACATGGCACATTTAAAAAAATTAGTATGGTATCTCTACGTTTATAAAAATAATGATAGTCTTGATACTTTGAATATTTTTTGTGAATCAGAAATTTTCAACTTGTTTTTTTTTACATCTCTGGTTATTTCTTCGGTAAACATTAATTCATTCATTCAAAACTGTATAAGCAAGCTTAACAATGAAAGTGACAAAAACTAGTGTTGCTAGAGTAGGTCTTTTTGTGGGGTTGCCACTTAATTCCGTTGCAAAGTTAGCTTTGCCACACTATACCTACTTACATTAATTAGTTTATTCTTGTTTATTAAATTGGCAGTGTTGATTCTAATTATTGTTATCTTTTAAGTTTTTTAATTAAAATAGAATTAAAAGAAAATAAAATAAACAAATACTGACGTAAATGTTATAATAATTTTGGAACCAAAACATTCGTTTTTTACATTACGCCTGTATCCCAGAGATTACTCTTTAATTTCAAATGTCACTTTCGTTTATCATAAAACGCCGATGGACTGATGAATCTGATGCACTTTGAATCCTTTACAACTTTGTGGTCATTTCAATTACCGAAGAGGTGGAAAACTACCCAAAAGTTCACGCACCGGTCTGAGGCCTTCCTTGATTTTCTGCTTCATCTCGATGACCTTGGTGAGCGCGTGCGCAGGGTCGTGACCAATCAGCGCGTAGCCACAGAGCACCATCTGATGCAGAGCCTTCTCCGCCAGGGCTACTGTGTCGTTCTGATGCTCCACCAGGCAAGTGTCTACCTAGAAATTCATACCCAAAATAAAACTTTACAAAATGAAACTTTATATTTCTAAGAAGCGGAAAAGGATCCAAGACCATTATGTTCCAAGTTCAAAAGGCCGATCGGCACTAGCTGGCCTGAATTGGAAGCTGCTGCAAACCACCTTCAAAAGTGAAAGTTTGTGGTTGAAGCCCTGCAAGAATGCTCCTCTAGGAATGCTCCTTTATGACTGAAAAATAAACAAACATACATAGATACCCTGCGTCGTGGGATTGCCCCCAGCCAGGGTTCGATCACGCGTTCTTTATTGAAGTGTATAACTTTGTTCTTTGCTACCATCGAGTAGAAACGTAATATTCTATGTTTATCGTGCACCATAAACATAGATTAAAAAGATCGAGAGAGAGCACTATTTCGACCAAATAGGGATGTATTAGCAAAGGGAGGGTAAAAAGTAGATACCCGAAAATTATGCAACGGCTAAGTAATGTCGATGAAACGAAAGTGATCTCTCAGGATTGTGGCTAGTGGCAGTCCCTGCTCTCTGCCTACCGCTATGAAATTCAGGTGTGAGCTTATGTTTATAAGTAGAACACTTTAACTAACACCAATATAGTATAAACAGAAGCAATATGTAATAACAGAAAAATAGTATGAAACGATGGAACAAGCAACCATTTTTTACAGCAAATAGTCAGCTGAGAAAATGTGACACAAAAAGAGATGCATTCTAATTTATAAACAACGTCTACCTCAATATGCCTATCAATTCCAAATGATTTGGCAGCGGAACAGCGTTCTCCGTCAAAGTAATATAAACTTTTGATGACCCTAACAAATTGCGGACGTCATCGCGTGAAAATGTCTGCATCGGGCCGGAAAATATTGGCAAAGAGTAAACGGGCAATTCCATTGAAGACTTGGAGGTAAGTAGCTAATATCAGGCGAATTTCGCTTCTAAATATTGTATCGATTTGAAACTTTGCAAGTGTAAGTTGGTAATTAGAATCATCAACCCACAATTGTCGAGTGCTTGTGTAGGCTTTTTCCCCAAATACATCTCTCTACAATATTTGGATTGTCTAATAATTATGTAGCATCGGGCAGATGTAAATAGGCTACTCCGTTTAGTTCCTGTAGTAAAATTTTCTTCGTAAACTGATTTAGGAACATTTCAGAGCATTAGTAACAAAATTGTGTGGAGGCATGCCATGCCGTGAGCACTAAGATAAATCTTTTGGAAGTGAAACCTAGATGAGAGTGCGTATACTGAGTTTTTTCATTCACTCTCGATAGTGAGAGCGTTTGCGATTTGCGTAGGAGTGACAAAGAGACAACTAAATGGCGCGCTTTGTCACTCCTATGCAAATCGCAAACGCTCTCGCTATCGAAAGTGAAAGACAAAACTCAGTATACGCACTCTGGGCACGATGCTAAGCGAGACGATCTCAAGGCCCGACCACCTGCCATACAATACAACTACGTCGGAAGGGTGCTAACGTGCAGCGAATGTGGCGAATGCGAATGCTGAGAGTACAGAGCGTCACTTTCAATAGTCAGATCCCAGTCGCTGTGCCCGATTACGGTCGGAATAGTTACAGTCAAAACTCATAACAGGTCAAACCTCCTTTTGACTGCAAAAATCAGGCAAAAGTAGTTTTGACCGATGCCTTTGGTTAATAACAGTTTTAGTCAAGTCCAGCATCCCTCAAAACTTTACTCACCGCAGATTGTCCACTGTTCTTGATACCTGTAAGTTCGCTCTGCAGAGCTACCAACCGATCCTGTATGTGCGTGGTCCCATTCTGCAGCAGAAGCTTTATCTTTGTCAGGACCATGTCCACAGACTTCCCCAGATCTGCTTGATACTTCCTTTCGATGCTTTGGAGCAAGTCCTGAGCAAGCCTCTGAGTTATGTCATCTTCTATAACTTTGTCTATCTCTTCTCTCACTGGTTCTATAGCTGATGTCACCTTCAAAGTTGGATCCGAACGTTCAAAATTAGTGCTTACAGAATTGTTAACTTGACACTGCCGTCACAGTATGTATTTGAGTTGAAATAAGATTTTTTTAAAGAAAGAAGCGACTAGGCATGAGAAGGATGTCATGGTTATGCAACATTAAAGAATGGACCGGTGTTGAGCTATTCAGAATTGCACTGAACAGAGAGAGGTGTAAAGAGCTGACTGCCAACCTTCAGTGTAATGGAGAGGCACTTTAATAAGAAGAAGAAATTTTGTCATAAAAAAGGTATATATGAAACAATACGATTGTTTTATTAAAAAAAACGTGAACTAGAGATAGAACATAAATTAAGAAGTAGCATTACTGATAACAAAATAATTGTAAAAACATATCATACCGAGCATGTAAGAAATATAACGCGCAAACTATACACTAGAGTTATTTTAAAGCTTCGCATATTTTTGGACCAAACAGATTTATATCGAGAGAATATAAATAAATCTAAGAACACTGAAAGTCCTATGTATATTGCAAAATAACTGGTTAATGCTTACGTTTTACAGCTCATAAAATTGGCTTTACGACAATTGCTCTTATGTTATCTCACTGTTTTTTTTTTGTTGTACAATTTATTAGTTTACCTATAGGAACCACTTTGAAAACCCAAATAATCAGTTATACAATAATAGTACAAGAACTCACTACACGTCTTTAGTGCAATAAGTGCTTTGTGTCAACACCAACAGACAAAATAATAATTTTATAACTACATTTATACTAATGAAATGAGATGAAATGAAATTAGGTATTTTTATTTTTGATCTTAATGAATGAACACAACATAGCATTTTTATTCTTAATTTGCCCTAGGCAAAGGAAAACCAAAAGTATGAATTTCAACTTTTATGTAGCTGCTGCTATTTTCAAACACAATGAGCCGTTTTCAGAAGAACTAAAAAAAAAATAATAATATGGCTGTCAAAGGAATGCAATTTTGGACCTCAGCCCAATAGCCATGTGTGATACGTCATAAAATAGGTCTCAGCGAGCTGAACAAAAGTTACTAGGGCGCCAACAGCCAAATGTTTGTCCTTTCGGAGTTATATAGTATTGAAAAAAAACTAACATTTTCAACAAAATATAACTCCGAAACGACAAACATTTGGCTGTTGGCGAAGTAGTAACTTTTGTTCAGCTCGCTGAGACCTATTTTATGATGTATAACAAATGGCTATTGGGCTTAGGTCCAAAAATGCATTCCTTTGACAGCCGTATTTTTTTTTTATTTCTTCTGAAAACGGCTCATTTTGCAATTCAAAAACGCAATTTACAATTTTCTTAGCTTAAGGATGTAAATGAGACGAACATACTAATCTAACCACCAGGACGGACTTTTCAATATTTTATTTGTTTGTTTTGCCTTTTCTTGTTGATACTGACATATTAAACATTATGATTTCGCGCGAGTCGGTGGATCTGCGAAAATAAAAAAATCATTAGATATCGGCGTTTTCCTCGCACTTAAGATTGTTCTTGCATGGAGCATTCTGTCTCGCTCGCACAATTCAATTTATTTTTTATGATTGTAACAAAATTAATAGATATATTTTTGATAAATATGATCTGAGGGTTTTCTGGACAATTAAATTATGTATATGCAAGGCATTTAAATACCCTGAACAAAATTTCTTGAGAAAAAATTTATAAATTTGAGAACAACTTTTCTTTATTAAAAAATATGTATAGAAAAACAAAACTGTGTTTAAGATGTCTGTAATTTCACGACGCATCAAACCCTTAGACCACATTTATCAAAAACTTTATCTATAATCTTTTTCTCTGTTATTATTTGCACCGACTACCCGTCTCTCTTTTCCTTCAGCAACTTTCCATCGTCGGTTGCCTGGAAGAAATTGCTTTAAGCAATACGGCCGCCAATTGTACTGTATCTTTTTACAATATCTACTGTATTATTATGTAGCTATTTAAGACAACAGTCATATTTTTCTTTTCTTGAATGTATATTTGCTTTAAATCAACCAATCCGGACTAGGTCCCCGAGGTGGAATATGGCCTGTGCCGACCTCAGGGAAGAAACCCGTGCCCCTCGGTGGGGACATAACGGGTCGATGATGATGATGTTTTAAATGCTTTATAAATGCACCACGACACGCACTGCGGAGTACAATTGAGGGCACTTTTGTGGCAATCTAGACACACCACATATATCGTTTCGTTTTAATTTATTTCTTTATTTTTATCTGTGGCATTACATATTTTATATTTTGTTACTCGACTGTTCATTATGTTTCCGTGATGTGTCTTGTTGGTATAGCAAAAGATTGTTCTTCTTTCTTTCAAATTTATAAATTTATTGAATTATGCGAGCGAGTAGCCTTAAATGGCACCAAATAAAATGTATTGGTACGTCCCACTGCCTGTCTCAAAGCAGAAATTTAAATCTCGCATGAAGCTGAATATTACCGGTTTTCTCTGCGATCTCCATACGTTTTCTTAAACGTATTGCTGTTTTAGTTTTATCGACTGCAGATCCCACCTGAAACAACATTTATTAACAATGTCTATTTTAGCCATCACTTTACTACTATATTACTATTATGATTAATTCTTTATTGTTCTAATTACAGAGTAAATATACAAGTACATGTTACTTAATTTCAATATTATTTATATACATATTAGGAGTTCCAAAGTCATCCTTCGTTGTTCCGAGAGTTATCACAACGTCAGTGATATTGTTATTTGGATTACTCTTATCCACCTTTGTCTGCCGCCTATTCTTCCGTCTCCATAAACATAAACATAATATAACATATACATACAGGCACATACATTGCTTCTGACCCCACACTAGGATACCCTGTGTCGTGGGAACCAGAAACAGCGAAGTCACAAACTTGTAAAACATCCAAGACCTGGAGTTTTTTTTCTCCTCAGCCGGGGATCGAACCCGGGACCTCTCGCATGGTAAGCAGACGCGCTAACCACTACGCCACAGAGGTGTAACACATAGTTTTCACTTTGACACTATATACTTCGCCTTTCATAGATTTCTACGGTTCACACATGATTATATACCAAGAGAATATACTTAATCTAATTTATAAAAACAATAAGTAGTCTGTGGTAGAGAGACTTCACAAAAAAAATAGACTTTACTACAGCTTTAGGGAATGTTGGAAAGGAATCGTGTCCTTGTGGATAACATAATGTTTAGCGTTATGTTTACAGGATTGTAGAAGTTTGCGAAACAGAAATTAAACTTACCTCTCCGGGACAGCTGCCACAGACGTAATGGCACACTCTACTCTTGATAAAAGTGAACTAAAAAACAAAAAGTGATATTTACGTTATTGACGGCAAATCATACACCTAGCCAATCACACTAATATTATAAACGTGAAAGTTTGTGTGTGTGTTTATATGTTTGTCAGTCTTTAGCGCTGAAACGGCTGGACGGTTTTTAATTAAATTTGGTATGGAGTTAGCCGATACCCTGGATTAAAACATAGGCTACGTTTTACCGTGGGGAAATATCTTATTCCTACGGGAAAATCGATGAACCGCGGGTAACACCGCGGGGCACAGCTAGTATTGTAATAAATCAATTGGTTCCCTTACCAAAGACACTGCGGCATCCAATACGCAGTCGGCGACATGAATAACGTGTTCGAATAGGAAATAGATTAAGTCCTGAAGAATGCGAATTATTCTGTAAATATAAGTGATTTTTTAATAAACCCTTTACTGACTTAAACGTGATTTAAATTTGCTTCATTTTCGTGGTTTTTAAGCATGCTTTACATAAAGGTAAAATATAACAGAAACGCTAATTCCTTTATAGCAAATAACAAATCGCTCGTAGCCTGGGATGCCTGAGTGATCTTAAACGATCACTACGGTTAAGCAACATACGGCGCGTTCAGTCCATGGATGGGTCACCGTCTACGACTAACGCTAGTGGCATTTTTCCGTGCGATTCCGTGCTTCGCAAGGTACGTTAAGCAGTTGGTGCCGGCTGCCGTCGATAGATGGCGTCGTTAAGCCAAGTCAGAGGCCTTAGGGCGGCTTGAAAACTTCTGACAGTAAGACCAGCCTCTAGTCTTACAAGCCTCCACCAATGCGGACTTGGCCCCCGTGGTGGAGTATGGCCTATACCTTCCTCAGGGAAGAGACCCGTGCCCCTCGGTGGGGACATAATGGGTTGATGATGATGAAATAACAAATCAGTAATGGTTGGTTACTGTGATAGATGGCAGTCATTATGCCAAGTCAGAGGCCTTAAGGCGGCTTGAAAACTTCTGACAGTAAGACCACTTTCACTTTCACTATGTATTTAAGAGATTTTACGGTAATTCTAGAATAACATATGGTGCGCAATAAAAACTATGAATCGGCATACGTTTTTGCCGTCTCTGTTTTATTCTACCTCTATGGAAAGCATGCTTGTAAAGGAAATGTAAATCAGCCCTTACTTCAGCAGAGTTAGAGTTAGAACATGACGCAACCTAAACTCACGCCTGTGTCTCGGCGGGGTAGGCAGAAACCAAGGTCTGCCACTTGCCACGATACTGACAGATCACTTTCGCTTCATCGGCATTCATTAGTCGTACAATGCACACATGCCTGTTTACTATACAAGGTGTTGATTTTACATGATAGTGAAGCAAAAAAATATAGACTTTTTTTAGTGAAAATCACATAATAAGCATAAAGTTATATGGCCGGACCCGTCAAGTGCAAACAATAGAAGCTAATTGTTCGCACTTGACGGGTCCAGCAGGGGTTTTGCGGGGCGGGACGGGAGAGTGCGCCGGCGCCGCAAAACCGGCGATTTTAGGTGATTTTCACTAAAAAATATTTTTTTTTATATTTTTTTTTGCTTCAGTATCATGTAAATAACCACCCCTAAGTCGGACTAAACTGTACAAATCAACACCCTGTATATCTTGCCCTTTGCCAGTATATCTCTTATTCGACCAGTAGAAGTTAAAAAGAAACTTGAAAAAAAAAAGATTTTTCTCACCCATACAAGATTGTGTAAGTAGAACAGGAAAAGACGTATTCTACGTTTTTATTAACGTTTGGATCGCCCATAGGGTAGTACTGGAAATAACAAGCTGTTGTAAATGTTATTGAATTCACTGATACAAAATATTTTTGAACTAAAACGTTCGTAAGCACTTCACATTGTAATATGGCCCGGATTAACGTACCAACCAAGATTAACGGATAACCCGGATTAAACAAGTGAGTTAACCCGGGCCACATTTTACAATACAGAATATTCTTTTGGTTTAAATTTACGTTCTGAATCAATAACTGAGAACAGAAACCGAAAGGTGTGCAGTGAAAATCAGGACTAGAATAAACATAAGTATACGGGAAACGCAGCTCATTGGACCGTCAACAAAAATTTTATTTTGAATGAAGATGATCGAGTAATGTAAGTAACATGTAAGAGCGTTTTTACATTGTCCGATGCGATATCGGCATCTAACGGCGATAGTCGACGTCCGGTAGTCGACACCATGAGCTGTTTTCACATATTTCTGACAATATCGGTCCGAATTCAAAATTGTTTTTTCCCATTACCTCGCTCTCCCTTTATGCCCTTTTGCGCCTACAACGCGTTTCCAGGATGTCGGCCGCGCATATCGGGCTCTTTGCACACAGTACAGTAGGTACAGCAAGACAGTACGGCAGTAAGACAGTCCTGACAGTAAGACCAGCCACTAGTCTTAGAAGCCTCCACCAATCCGGACTTGGCCCCCATGGTGGAGTATGGCCTATACCTTCCTCAGGGAAGAGACCCGTGCCCCTCGGTGGGGACATAATGGGTGGATGATTGTTTATTGTTGTATTTTTTAATTATATGTAGGTATTTCATTGTATATCACAGACAGGTACATTTTTCATACATTTTGCTTACCCCGATATCAGATTGCGTCCGACACCAATATCGGATCGTATAGTGTGAAAGGCTCTAAGCTGTAAAATTGCCTAGTACAATACTGGACAAAATATAAATGAACAATTTGTAAACTGGCCATTCATCAATTTAAGTAAGACTGTTCGCTCAAGTCATACTCGTAGATAGATAGAAATATTTTTTACTGCACGTACACCTGGAATTACATCAGGAATCACAAGACGTGTTTGGTACTCACTATTATGAAGCCCGTGAGTGAAACGAGTAACGCATACTTTGCAAACAACAAAACAGGACACGTTTTGAAACCTGTAGAAAAAACGAACATTTAGGCAGACTCATTTAACTTCATAGGTTTGTGGAGACAGAATACCTGCTCGTAAAGTCACTGCAAATACATTTTTTGAAGAGGTCATAAATGCCTGAAAGTTGAACATACCTGATAATGCATTTTCAGATGACGATATGGTACCTGTAGACATCATAGTAGATCTTGAAAACTTTTACTATATCCACTTTATTTTATTTACAATATGGTTTCATGGTTTAGCATACATGCTTCGCAAATGAATAGGATTTCTTTCTGGCATTAATTTAGAATTTTATACAAAGTTATTTAAAAAAGTTTTTTTTTTGTCGTGACAGAAGTTGATGTTAAGCTTAACTGTCATGTTTACGTCAAATTTTTAGTGACATAAGGCCATGATTTGTTTCGTAACACTGACCTTTGTGATTTGAGATCTTTTTATTGCGGTCAGAACTTTTATGGTATCTCAGGATCTACCTCCTCCCGTCTGCCAAGGCAGTTATCGCGACACAAATCTTTGTGGTAACACATGCAGGGTCTTTTCTTAGGTTCAACACTAGTTTCTTGTTCTTCGGCAACCATTTGCTGCATTTTATCTTTCGTTTTCTCATCAATGAAGCTGGTCTGTGTGTATTCATCGACTAAGCTGGCAGGCAAAGAACACTTTGAATCACCAGGACATGTAGAGCTTTTCCGTCTGCGTATGGCGTTTGAATTTGGTTTTATTGATTCCTCGGACCATTTGGTTTGTGATTCACTTATTTCCACATCATTGTCAGCCAGGCTCAGTTCACAAGAACGCTTAGAATTGCGTTGTGAATCTTCAGTATTTGCACTTGCTTGTTTATTTCTGCTTAAACGGTCAGATTCAGCACTTGTAACATAACTTGGAGGCATACATTCTGCACTTGGTGATTTGGAACCTGCACTTCTTTCTTTGTTTGAACTTATATGCTTAGAGCTTGCTCGTTCTTGATCGGTACCCAATATTGAGGAGCGTGCGCTTTTGTGTGAAACGAAGCCAGGGTGCTTGGATTTGGGAGCTGAACTTTTACGCCTAGAGTTGCTTTGGACTGAATCTGAATTTTTCCTTCGCTGCTTTGGACTTGTACTTGATGGAATAAAAACGCTTGAACTTTTGAATCCGTCACTTGGCCGTTTTACATTCTTAAATTTTGAACTTGATCGCTTAAGACCACTAGAATCAGCACTTGATCTCTTTTTACCCTTATTCCGACAACAACGCTCAGTGCCAATACATTTCGACTGGCTTTTGGTTAGGCAACACTCATTGTGTTTATTCAAATCGGTATGTGTCGATAGATTTTCGAGTCCGGTAGTTATATCATCTGTCCTTTTTTTATTTGTATACTGACCTTGTTCAAAGCTACGTTTTTTCCTTGCTTCCTTGCGTCTAGCACATCTGCACTTTGAGCACCTTTTTGGTGTATACCTCTTACATACACCTTCAACCGTGACGTTTTCTTGCGGTTCATTTGTTTCTCGTTTTACTTTAATTTTTCGTTCACTTTTAACTACAGATGGCTGTAATAATTAAAATAAAATTATGAATTTTCCGTACGCAAAAGATGAGAGGAAGGTATTTATCACAAATTCTTAGTTATTAAGGGCAGAGTAAAATACTCCTAGTACTTACTAAGTGTATTACTACTGAGATCATAAATTTTATAAAAAATTTACAAATACAATGCTCATATCTCTTACTTCTTGTATTATCTCAAGGGGTAACGCTTCCTCGTTTTCTTCTGATTTAGGTTTTGGTTCTTCTGATTCTGATTCTCCCTCTTCTAACTTAGATACTTGCTCTTCTGATTCAGGTTCTCGCTCTTCTAATTCAGGTTCTGGCTCTTCTAATTCAGGTTCTGTTTCCTCTAGTTCAGGTTCTGGCTCTTCTAATTCAGGTTCTATTTCCTCTATTTCAGGTTCTGGCTCTTCTGATTCAGGTTCTGTTTCCTCTAGTTCAGGTTCTGGCCCTTCCAATATATGTTGTGATGTAATTGTTGTAGTACTTTTCTTTTTCGGTTCTATTACTACTGTACTTTTCTCTCCCGGTTCAATGATTTTCTCAGTTTCTTTTGATTGTTCTAGCTCTAATTCCAGCTCTGGTTCTGGTGCAATCGATGAACGTTTTGTTTCTACCACTGACACACGTGCGGAAGGTACTTGCAGGTCTTCTTTGGTCTCCTCAACAGTGTGTATCTGTAATATTTTGTAGGTAAATGTGTGCACATTGGCTTCAATAGCAATATCAAGAATTATTTATTTAGCGGTACATGTTGTACAGGTAATAAATAATATAAAACAAACACACACAAAAATACAAATATATCTTCTGTATAATATTAGTATAGATAATAAATAGTGGTGGTAGCCGAAAGCAAGAGACCCACGCTTGATACTGAGAACGGCATGTACCTATGACTTTATTTTTAATTATTTACATTTGTGAAGTTATAGTAGCAAAACCCCTCGCAAACGTAAAGGAAAACATTGTGACGAAAGCTGAGTGTCTGAGCTATTCACACACCTCAGCGCATGAAATCGCTAATCCACGGCGTTCACTCGTGGTGATAAAGCCTATACTCTCTCTCCGAGAGAAGGCCTGTGCCCTATTGTGGGACGTTTATAGACCGTTTAAAATAAATATTGGAACGAAAAAGGCTTTTTATAAGGCAAATAATATTGGTTTACTCTTTGAGCGTTACAAGCCCAATCGATTTGTGTTTCCTGAAGAATTAAATAAATATCTCCGAATACCCAACGAATTATAGTAAACACGTACAGCGGGCGGTTCCTTAACCATTTTTGGCGGTGGCAGTGGAAGAGCGTCACTCGGTTTCTTTAACGACGACTTCTTTTCGGGAATAGGACCTGGTGTAGGGGGCAAAGGCTTCGGAGCCCCCTTTTCGGGGATAGGACCTCGTTGAGGGGGCAAAGGCTTCGGAGCCCCCTTTTCGGGAACATGACCTGGTGGAGAGGCCAAAGGCTTCGTAGCCCCCTTGACAGAAAAAAGTTTGTTAAAGATGGTCCTGGGTAGCCTTGAGACAGTTTGGGTTTGAGTTGTGGTTGATTTTGACATGAGTTTGGGATTCGCAAGTGCCTTTAATTTTGTTTTTCTGATTCATCCATGTAACACGCAAAGGAAACGCCGTAATGTACGAAATAAATGACAGATTCAATGGAATGACCACAAGTGAACATTTTCTGGGTAAAAAAAGGATATTTTTGTTTTCAACGCTTTGTGAAGTCTAAAGATGAAGAGCATTCAGGGTCTTATTTAATGATAATAATGAAATATTGTGGCAACTTACAGAAGCGCAACAAGGTGTGTTGCTGCATTTTGCCATTGCAAATTCCAATATCATATTGAGCTGTGAAATAAGTACAGTAGGTATAATTTTTGAACTGAAACTTTCATAAGCACTAGACAAAATGTTTTTTTTCCAGTTACGCTTAATGAATTTTTGTCGGAAGAGTCGTCTCTGACGAGCAACCAACTACCCGAGCTCCGTCTCTGCTTACTAAGACTAAGCTCTGCGAATCAGAGCGAAACTTGGTCGGACTCTTTTGTCAAAAAGTCAAGTAAATGTATCCGGAATAAAGTTAATAAATCATCAATAGATTCGAGTTAAGCTACGACTGAATGATCAAATATCTAAAATTTAAGCGCTAGCTAATTTGTTAGGGCCTACTAATTTGTGGGTCAACTAATTTTATTTATGAAACGAGAGCCCCATTTTCACAGACTTGTGCAATAGTATATCCTTACTTAAGCAATGTAACATAACTAAACTAAATTAAAAATCTGCTTAGTTAAAGAAAAGTTGAAGGTAAAATGCAATAAAAGAAAATTAAGTGAAATCTTACCCTAGATTTAGTACAGCAGATGATCGATAACGGCATCTCTATTAAATGTACGCACAGTTCTAGGAACCCACAAGCAGTTCTGCGAAAATTTTAAGTTTAAATTTTAAGTAAGTAACGTTCTGTCACGCTCTTTTCTGAGAAATTTGGTGAGACAACACTACAGTTGAGTATTTACTCAGTGAAAATTCTCAACTCAGAAACCGGCCCTCAGAGCCAGTTTCTGAATTGAGAATTTCGCTAAGTAACTAGGCACTCAACCGTAGCGTTGTCTCGTGAAATTTCTTAGAAAAGAGCGTGACAGAACGTTATCTAAGTATTTACTTAGTGAAATTCTCGATTTGGAAACCGGGCCTCGGAAATCATTGACTTACATCTATGACTATGGATTTTACTCAAATGGCAAAAAAATCATTGTGGATCATTTCAACATCCACTCCACTCCACATCCATCCATCCATCTTTCAACATCAATATATTTCAGACCTTTGCATCTACTGAATGAGATAATTGATGCAGCGTATAGTGGCACCTTCACTCATACCGTGGTATCACTCGGACGCTGCAGACATTGTTATAGATAGGAGTCACCACCACTAAATTATGCATTTGGTGTTGATGTAAGAACGTACATTTTTAATCCAATACTCACTTTAATACCATTTTATAAACACAACACACGGAACAAGAACCTTCTTCGTCCTTTGGCAGCATCTGAAGTTTTTGATAATTCCAAGATTGGTTAATTACAAGACTTAATATAACAAGAAATAACAAGGTTCTTTTCATCATTTCCGAAAAAAATACTAGGGCGTCTAAAACATTCGTACTTACCAAAACAATGCCAAGAATGACCACTAGAACCAAAGTTCTTGGGCACAGGAGATACTTTTGAAGTTGGCATAGCGCGTGGCTGCATCTTGCTGTGAGGAAAAGTAATGAAAAATACGGGAACATCCTAAACAACTTCTTTTACAGTTTTCCTATTTGTTTACTTTGTGTTTCCGTGAACATTTTAGTAAATGTCGGCTTTCTTTCTTTAAGGGAGTGGCGGCCGAGGGCCAGGCTGTGGTCAGTAGGTAGACCGACAGTCTGGTGGTCGGACGATGTGGTCAGGTCGACAGGGGCCCGTGGATGCGAATGGCGATGGAAAAGTGACGAATTAGTGAAATTGACGAATTAGGGAAAATGACGAGTGACCCCATAATCCCTGATGATGATGATAATGAAGAGAATGTGAGAGTGAAATTATATTATGTAGAACAAATACTGCGAATATTCGTAAGATGTGGTGCACTTGGATCATACAAAATTTTGTCGACGGGAATTAGGTATATACTCGTATAAAATAAAACAGCTCCAGCTATTTGTTCTTGTTGGTCTAGTTTTACCGAAACTCTCATGTGTGGACTCTATAAAGACTGACTGTAGATATGCAAAACATCGTTCTGTGGTAAATATACAGAAGCCAAGTCAAAGGCCTTCGGGCGGCTTGAAAACTTCTGACAGTAAGACCAGCCGCTAGTCTTACAAGCCTCCACCAATCCGGACTTGGCCTCCGTGGTGAAGTATGGCCTATATCTTCCTTCGAGAATGGCCTATATCTTCCTTAGACCCGTGCCCCTCGGGGAAGACTGGGTTGATGATGGTGATACAGAATGATAGGTACTTACGATTGGTGCACGGCATGATTTTGCACGAATAAACTATGACAAGATAGAAATTAAGGGACGTTTAAGAATTTATTTTAGAGAGCCCATTAATGTTATTAATTTAGTTGACTTTTTAGCATACAAATTGTGTCCTGCAACTAGGTACCACGGTACCTACAATAAATTTTACGAGCATATTTTTTTAATTTTTCACTTTTATTGTGACAGGTGCAATGAGGAAGGAAACCTAGGTCTGTGGACAGGTGTTTAGATTGCACACTTATCTGTGCAATCTATTTATGATTTAATGTTACAGATCTAAATGCGCTAACCTTCATGGATCTTATCGTACTCATCTGCTATTTCAAGCTTGTAAAGTTTTTATATTAGAAAGAATTTTTACATTAATATAGATAGATGTTCATTTTGAGTAATCGTTAGTAACTTTTTATTATTTTAAACTAGCGAAACTAACAGACGCTGTCCTGTCTTAACTATTAAAGTTGATTTCGAATTGGTATAATTAATAAAAAAAAATAGTTTATAAGCAAAGTGTTTATTATTGTTTTTATTGGATTGCAAAGAGGCAATAGAAACTTTTCTAAATTTTTGTTATATAGTATAAAAATTTCTTCTTTTTCTTCTTTTTGCTTAATATCTCCATTCCTTTCTGTTCCGCTGCAAACTCATCCAGACTAGGCCCAATCTGTGTGCACTGTTGTTGCTGCGTCAAGTCATGCATTTGCTTACGTTTCGCTGCTCTTAGCTTAGTAAATTCAACATCCAAGTAGTCCTCCCTTAAATCTGGATTCTTCTTCTTAGATCTTGGATCTGGATCGACATTTAACCCTCTTGCATCTGGGCTACCTTTATTTTCTCTATTTAAATCGTCTAGGCGTTTAGAGATGGTTTTCTTTGGAAAATTTCTTTCAGATGAATGTTGGGACTCAGAAACAATAAGATTTGACGTAGGGCTCGGAACTTTGGAAACAGTGATTGGGCATCTGCAGTCCTTACTTACACCATAAAACATTTCACTCTTTACGCGGTTAGTTTGAGATGTATTGAGGCAATGACATGGGGAGTTTTTGAGAGATCGTTTTGAAACTGAATTCATTTGTTTTGAATCGGTGCTTGGACACTTACAGTCTTTGCTTCTTTGGAAAATTTCACTTTGTACACGTTTAGTTTCAGATGCACCACGACATTTACATCGGTTATCATTAATTGATCTTTCAGAAATTGTTTCAATATGTTGTAAATTGCTGTTAGAGCATTTGCAGTCTTTTCTTCTCGCTTCATTTTTCGCAAGCTTAGCGTCAGATTCATTATGGCAATAGCACCTTATTCTGTCAATAGTTTTAGATGATATTTCTGTTTTTATGGTTTTACTGTCAGAATCACGACAATGACATCGATTTTCATTAACTGAACGTTGAGAAACAGGACTCGTAGGTTTTGTATCCACCTTTGAACATCTGCAGTCTCTAATTTTTTCGGACATTTCTTTTAAACTTTGACTAGTTTTCGGTGGGTCAAAGCAACGACACCGATCTGCGTTGACAGAACGTTGAGAAAGAGAACTTTTATGTTGGGAATTGCTACTTGGACATCTGCAGTTTGTACTTCTAAAGTTAATTTCTGATGTAGTACTGTTGCAGTGGCATTGTTCATCGTTAGAACTAATAATCGGTTGATCTAGAGATTTGATGGATTTTATTTCTGAGCTCAATAATTTTGTACCAATGCTTGATTGTTCTAGAGGCTTTTCTGTTTCACGTGGTCGTATGAAAGTTTTGCTTATTCGGACAGAGTCCTTATTTTTTCTTTTAATGCCAGTGTTTGCTAGACAACCTTTGTAAGTATTTGCCTGTTTATTGAATTGTTCTCGAGTGAATTTTTGTCTGTAGCATCTGCATCTTTTGCATTTGTTGTCATCATAATAAGAACATTTTCCTTCTCTCAAGAAGTACTCCTCTTCTTCGTCTTTTGTGAAGCCTCCATTTTCTCCTTTATACATATGTTTTGGTCCATCTAGTAATTCGCTTCTGCAAGGCCCTGTGTATACTTCTTTTACTTCTGGTTTTATTTCTGGTTCTACTTTTAGCTGTATGTCAATGTCTGATTTTATTTCTTCTTGTGTTTGGATTGACTTCACGCTCACAGTTAATTTGCTACCGTCTTTGCATTTGCAGTCGAGAGCCTGAAAAACACATAATGTAAAGTTATCTAAACTTACTCTGTATTATTTGCGTTATTAAATAAGCTTTACTCCATTTTTTTTTTCTTTAACCACTTCTAATATGTTACAAAATTTTATCTAAGCTCACGCGAGAAGGGTAGGCAGACACCAGGGACTTCCACTTGTCACGGTACTGACATATCACTTTCGCTCCATCGCCATTCATTAGTTGTTGCATTCACGCACGGCGGTTTCGGGTACTTTTTATCTCACCCTTTCCTAATCCATCCCCTATTTCTAAGTCGTCATTTTAAATAATTTTAAAATGCCTAAGCAGCAAAATTTGGTGATGGCTGGCAAAAAAAAAATCGACAGCAGATTCAAAATCTTACTGATTTCATGTCGCTGGGTGATATGGTTAATTGTTCACTCCCGCCAGTGTTATCGCATGTGCAGTTGATCTGAAAAATAAATATTATCATTACAGTTACTTTTTTGCCATGTCTGTGGTGGAAATTTTTAACTTTGCTAATATTTAGAGTAAGCGCATAAAATCTAGACTTTGCTAACCATGTCTAAGTAATAAAATAACTCACGCATACATCATCACTGATAGCTGGTAAAATTTTATTTACTCCATCATCAGTGCAATTGCAGTTAGCCGCCTGAAACAATCATAACAAATTAAACAGCATGTAGTAAATAGTAACTTCTAAGTCACTTTCTAAGCACATAGTGACGCATATATAGTTCATCATCAACCCATTATGTCCCCACCGAGGCACGGGTCTTTTCCCTGAGAAAGGTATGGGCCATACTCCACTACGGGGGCCTAGATAGTCCGGCTTGGTGGAGCCTTGTAAGACTAGTGGCTGATCTTACTGTCAGAAGTTTTTCAGTTTACAGTTAGCACTCAGTAAAATATGAATCGCACACCCAATCTTCGTCACTAAAAGTCAGGATTACTCTCTTTTTATTGTCTTCTTGACTACCCGTTGCTAGGACCGACCCATCTTTCAGGATACTCTTCTGACGCAAGTCGTTCTCAGATTTTTCGGGGCTAAAGTCAACCTAAAATTAAAGTGGCGTAGGGTAGTACATGTATCAGTATGTGACAATAACACTTTGATAACGAAATGTGGTTATTACTTCCAATTTTTTTTATCCAGTTTATATTCGCCGCTTTGTAGGGACCAGGCCCTCTCCTAGAGAGTGGCATGAACTTAATAGCCACACATGCGTGGCTATGCTCTACTACTTAGGTTTCCTCACGATGTGTTTCTTCACAGTTACCGAGGGTATTGCTACTATAACTTTACAAATGTACGTAACTTTGGAAATAAACACAGTCATCCCATTATGTCCCCACCGAGGGGCACGGGTCTCTTCCCTGAGGAAGTTATAGTTCATACTCCATCACGGGGGCCAAGTCCGGGTTGGTGGAGGCTTGTAAGACTAGTGGCTGGTCTTACTGTCAGAAGTTTTCAAGCCGCCCTAAGACCTCTGCCTTGGCTTAACGACTGCCATCTATCGACGGCAGCTGGCACCAACTGCTTAGCGTGCTTTGCGAAGTACGGAACCGCTCGGAAAAATGCCACTAGCGTTAGTCACAGATGGTTACCCATCCATGCACTGAACGCGCCCTATGATACTTAACCTTCGTGATCATTTCTTGATCAGACAGCCCGGGGCTACGAGCGATTCAACATAATACTATAAATAAATCATATTATGTAAATCGTGGAAATTCCACGATTTAGACTTGCAAAAGTTAATGCTTCCTTTATTTGGCACTGTATAAGGTTCTACAAGAAGTTTCCCCATTTCTCCAAGATACATAGAGTTACCTTCGACGCGGTTTGAGAAATGTGTTAACAGTAGATAATATGTATTTAATGAATTCAAAAGAAAATCGGGCTCAACACATCCATGAGTAATATTTTTTATGTTTGAAAGTTTATTAATTAAGCCAAACCTTTTTTGAAAAGAATAAATCGTGGAGTTTCTTTGTTGGTTTCTTCTCCATGTAATCTATTAATTGTGAAACTAACAACTTTGACGTTCATAATGTAAACATTTTGTTTGTATTATGAATAAAATATTTGATTTTCATTTTGAATAAGCATTACTTCTCCATTTTCCTTTAAGTATCCTTCCAATTGCGGGTACCATTCCATAATGCCGCCATCTTCGTAACCCGTAAGTAAACCGTCGTCTGATTGAACTGGAACGGGCATCGTGAGGTCAAAAAGTTCTCTTGGTCCATCCTGAGAATCGCTTCTCCAAATTCTTGTATTTTCATTAAACTGCTGTAATAAATTTTTTCCTAGAGTAGGTATTCACTTTACCAAAATTTAATTTACCAAAATGACTGCTTGTATTCATTAATTATTATAAGACTAATCCCGGGTTTTCGAATGCTAACAATCTGTTAATCTATTGTTAGTAGCTATTCGTTGATTTTGTATGCAATTTTGTTAACTGACAACCTGTTAACAATAGATAAACAGACTATTAGCGTTCGAGAAACCGGGGGTAAGCATTATGGTAGGCATTTTTACTTCCGGCTGCTCAGACTTTTGCGGAACTTCTTTTTCCAACTCTTGAATGCGTTTCTCGTCAAATTCATTTTGAAGGTCCTGAAAAAAGAAAGTTAAATGCAATTAACCTTTATGCCCCCAGCGAGGGACATGGGTCTCTTCCCTGAGATGGTATTATGGTACCTGATGGTATCATCATCATCATCATCAACCCATTATGTCCCCACCGACTGGCACGGGTCTCTTCCCTGAAGAAGAAATAGGCCATACTTCCACCACGGGGGCCAAGTCCGGATTTGTGGAGGTTGTAAGACTAGTGGCTGGTCTTACAATACTCTCAGAAGTTTTCAAGCTGCCGCCAGACCGCCCATACCCGATGGTATACAGCGGGCTAAAACACAAAACGGAGGCCATCTTTACTACCTCGCTCCTTGAAATGGTCCCGACTCAGCATTTGTTGAAGGAGCAACTTTTTACTTGGAACTAAAATAGAGTTATTTGGTTTTTCCGTACTAGCAACCCTCAGAAATTGACAGCATTTGGCTTGATATTGATGTGCCACCATCTTACCTGTTCAGTTGACAGCGGTGCTAGTGGAGAATTTAGTAGTAACATTTAAGACATTTACCTAGAAAAATGAGAATATTTTAACCAGTCTTTCAATTTTAATGATAATATAACTATTAATCTTAGTAAGTAAATAAATAAAACAAAAAATGGGGAACTGGATTTACCATTATTTTGTTAGTTACAATTTTGCCCACCTGAACAGATAACTTGGTGGCGCTGTACATCAACGTGACTGTTTTTTTGCATTGAAATAAAAAACAGACTTTAGTCGACATCGGCTGGTTGCCATCAAAACAAGAAATAATAATAGATTAAAATTTCAAAACAAAAGTAAAAGAGAAACTTACTGTTTCCTGTTTTTTCACACCATATGCGAGCTCACTCACTGTGACAGAGACTCGAGGAATGACCACAAAGCTTGGTATTGGCTTCGTTCTTGACGGACGAAGTTCTAAATTTTTCGCTAACACAAATGAGTTTCTTTGCTCTTCGTTTGACGTTCCCGGCTCTCTTCTGGAATCTCTTATTGATGAAACTGTTTCTGTATCATCGTCTATTGTAATAGATTTTTTCTGTATTTCGGGCGCATCGTTGACAACTACTAGACTGGGTGGTTCTTTTATTTTAACATTACTTGTAGTTTGTTTTTCAGGAAGGTTGATCTGAAAATGATTAATTGCTGTAAACGAATTTGTTCATTCCAAATGACAATCCGTGTGTTTTTTTGGGTACCGGTCCTACCGGTCGCTTTGAGCCGAGATAGTAAGTAAATAGTTAACTTCCACATTCGACCTGATCCCAAAACGGTACCCTGTCCAATGGTAACCAGGCAAGGATCATTGTAGATATTCGATAATCAACTAGCTAGTTAGGTATTACATCTTTCACTGCTCTTATAATAAAGTATCAGAAAACAATTTGAAAACTCACAGCTTTCCTTGTACCTTTACATCTGACTGCTTGCAATAACGTGTCGAGCTGCAAATATGTATGATTTTTAACATTAATTTGAAATTAAAAATAGGTGTTACTTAGAATACACCTCGCTTTCAAACCTAAATATCATGACGCCTATGGGCCGGTTTCTGAGTTGAGAATTTCACTAAGTAAATACTTAAGTAACGTTCTGTCACGCTCTTTTCTGAGAAATTTGGCGAGACAGCACTACAGTTATGTATTTACTTAGTGCAAATGGGCTAGTTGCCCTAAAAAATGTAATTAGTCCGTCTTTTAGATCATTCAAAAATAAGGGACACGTATTTTTTTATTTGTAAATTAGACCAAAAATGATAAAGATATAGCCCATTAAAGTTACGTGTGACGTCACGCCGTGCTGCATTTTTTAGCACGGAGTGACGTCACACGTAACTTTAACGGGCTATATCTTTGTTACTTTTTGTTCAATCGAAAAAAGAAAAATACGAGTCCAATATTTTTTTATAATCTAAAATATGGACTTAATAGAATTTAATTATTTTGACCCTGGAAACTACCCTAATAGGGTAGTTTCTCAACTCAGAAATCGGCCCTAAGTCTATCTGAGCGGTGGCATCCTAGTGGGCAGAACATTGGACTCGAAAGCGGCAGACCCAGGTTCTATTCCCAGTGAATGAACATTAACTGTGAAGGCTAACTGTGAAGGAAAGCCTCGTGAAGAAACCTGATTGTCTGAGCTTTTCAATACCTCAGCGCTTGAAATCGCCAATCCCCGGTGGGCACGCGTGGTAATTAAAGCCTATACTCTCTCTCTGAGAGAAAGCCTGTGCCTTTGTATAGGCAGATGTTTATCTGGATATTGGTACATCCATTTCCAAGATCATCAGCTCCAATTATATTTTTAAGGGCTACTTTACACCTCAGTCCTGAATCCTAGAGGGAGCGACTAGGGTTTGACACTTCTTACGATCCTGACAAAGATCCTGACAGATCTCTTTTACTTCATTGACATTTTATTAGACCCTGCGTGGGCGCACGCCGGGTCCAGATACTTTGACAACTTTTGTACTTTTACAAACCGTTATTTTAGTCGCTTCGATTTTGTTCAGTATTGCTTTTATGAACACTATAAATATATCCATGATCCCACAAATGGTTCTGAAAAAAAATTTGTAAGTAGTTTAATACATGCAATTTTTCTTCATCGTAGGTTAATATAACTAGAACAATTTTATTAGTAAAATATTATAGAACAATTATACGAAGCTTACTTTATAAAAACTTTGATGCTGGAGCAAATGTAACAGTGTGATCCTTCTTTCGTTTTTTCCGATCGAATAGTCTGCAACAAAAAATGTTTTAAATAAGTATACTATGTAAGTATAAAATTGGTCAACGATGTAAATTCATTGTATTTAGTTTAGGATTAGACTGGTGAAAATCATGCTCGTAAATTCATTGTATTTAGTTTAGGATTAGACTTGTGAAAATGATGCTCGTAATATTACGTAAGCAATATCACATAATCATGACATTAACATACCAAACATCACACTATAAATTACATAATATGACAAGAATATTACACGTCAAATATCATTTCTAACAACTTTGAACCTAGATTCACATCCTAATCGCAGGGCTCAATGTAGGTACCTGGTTTGATATCTAAATATCAATGGTGATCCCTGAGTTTAATAAAATTTGTCAGCAATTCGAGGTCTAATCACGCGGTTTTCAATTAAACACACTCGGGTGCATGGCGCTGATGGCGCGAAACGTTCGGCAACTATCGCCGAAACTAGTTTGCAAAAAAATTGTTTGATGCTTATTTCATCAGAGATAATAATATATCCATTGTTCTGTGTTAACTGTGATATCAGTCTGATTTTATCATTCATCACATGAACATCGTATGTACATATATCATAGGTAAACATTTCATTCCCAACGTGATTTTCCATGTGATTGTGATATCATTCTGTGTTATCTCACATCCGCGAATGATAATTGATTGTGATATTTCACTTTGATCTGATATTTTGCTCATCTCTAGCTAATATATATCTTTGGAAAGCACGCTTAAAAAGCATGAAAAGAAAGCAAATGTAAATCAGGCCTTAGAAAACAAAGTCGGACATGGCGAACTCATTATACGTAATACATAATACCTACGTATAAGTATTATTTTTATCAACTACTTCCATGAATACTTAATACTTACTAGGGCAATGGAAATTATCAGGGTTAAAAATAGTACTTTCGGTGTAAGTACATTCTTGAAAAGACTGCATGATGAATAATTTGATCCTGAAGATAAAACAATAAACAGTGTCATATTAACTTTTGTTTCACTTCACCTTTTACTTCCAATAATTCAATCACTTACGAGGTCTTCTGGACGGCATGTTGTTGTGTTAGAATTGCTGTTATTCAGATTTATTTAATTTTCATTGCAGTTAAAGCTTGCGTGTAGCACTTGTAAAGTTTTCATTGTCCAACACGTAGGCAATATTTATTCATCGTGCTAAAATATAGGAAAATAATAACATAACATAACATTTACATACAGGCACATACATTGCTTCTGGCCCCACACTAGGATACCTTGTGTTGTGGGAACCAGATACAGCGATGTCACAAAAATGTAACCATCCAAGACCTGGGTTTCTTTTCTTTTTGTCCAGAGTCGGGATTCGAACCCGGGACCTCTTGCATGGTAGTCAGATGCGCTAACCGCTGCGCCACAGCGGTCGTCGTCATCATCTCCACATAAAACAATCACTTGCCACCATCCAGGTGCTACGGTTAAACACAAAAAATATGTGGCCTCATACTGTGGCCATAATAATTCAATTTATCTAGGAACGAGTCAATAGAAATATATAACAATATTTTCTGTGTATCCTAGAAGGGTAGGCAGAGATCAGGTACTGCCACCTGCCACGATCCTGACGTGGCCCTGGGTTTGATTCCTATTGGACGCCCCTGTCCATGTGTCCATGTTTGTGATGTCACAGCAAATGGTAGGTATATTCTAGTTCGGGTCCAGGATAAGTGATTGTATAGCGTGAAAGCGTGAAAGTTATTTATTAATATTCCTTAGATGAAGCACAGTTCAGAGCAAAGTGGAGCTGGAAAAAATTGGGAGCCTTTCCCAGCTTGGCGTGTACTTAAAGAAGAAGCTGAATAAAACATCTTACCAGTATTTTCAAATCAGAAGGTCTGTTTCGTGAGTTAGCTTCACGTGGTGGCTTTTACAGCCATTTGAACTAAGGATAAAATCCGAAACAATTCAGTTGAAAATGGTGATTTTACTCAATTCAATTCTTTTTTACACCCCCAGAATTCTGCCAATGTCAGGTAGGTACCGGTACCGGTACCTATCAATTCTATTTTAAGGACAGATTTGAAAGCTGACATTGGCATTGCATTGCATGCATTGACTAATCATCTGTAGTCACAGGCTCTAGGCTCTATTTTATCTGAGATTTTATCTCACTGGTGGGTATGGCTATATTACGAAGACAGTGTTCTAAAAGCGTCCACTGCATCGGAACCACTCCGTACGGAGCGGACGGATTTGTTGCTTTGTATTGATTTCTATGGTACTGCGTGCACTGGATCGGCATTTCTGCTCCGGAGTGCGATATTCCTTCCGATGACGTCATTCGCAGCCGACGCGCCATTCGGATTCCGACAGTGTTGCCACTTTACCCACTTTTTAGCTAGATCTGGCCACACGAAAAAAATTTTGGTACAGAAAAATATAGTGAAGTTCAAATAATTTGGTTCGGGACATATGAATGTAGCCGAAAAATCTCTTTTCATCTTCTACTAAATCATAATTATAATGTGTGAAATTCTCCGAAAATAAGTCTTTTTCAGTTTATTTTATGAACCCACATCTTTCGTTTTCTTTTGTTTTTCTCCTACTCAAGTGACAACAAACAACTAATGTCAATAATATCCCCGTCACGGTAATGCGAATTACAGGTGCACAGGCGAACTTGAAAGACTGCTTTGAAAATACCAGTGGGGTTTTCCCCCTAAATTTAGGGGGAAGACGGATTAAAAGGGGGATATTTAGGGGCAGAAAACGTTTGGGGTTTTTTTAGGGGGTTGTTCTGGCGATTGAAACTTACAAAAGCAGTGAATGAAATTACTTTTTTTAGTCGAAGATGGCATTTTATAAGATTAAAACAGTATTATTGTATTATTTTGGGAACGCTGCAGAACGGCGTGCAGCTGATGGGCTCATTAATTAATTAAGTCATTCATTCATCACTCATGATAAACCTATACATCATAAACAATAGGTTGTAAGATTGTGCGGTCAAGTGAGATGTCGAAAGTGCAAAACAAAAAGTACTAACAAAATACTTTTTACTTTATGAGTGAAAACTACTTGTTGAAAGCCTACACAACACATAGCAATGAAATGTTATTTGTGGATATAACAAAAAAAAATGGTGGTTTTAAGGGGAATTTAAAGATTTTCTTGGGGGATTTTTTCTGTAGGGGTTGGCAACACTGGAAAAATACCGATATTGCCGACGGAAAATCCGAATGCAGTGGACGTACCCTTTTGGCATTTTGTAAATGCCGACGGCTCGTACGGTGCGTACGCTCCGATTCCGATGAGGTGGACGCTTAGCTTAAAGGGGCTCCTAGACGGGCTATCTTTTCACGAAAATGTATAGCGCAAGGGTGTAGCTGATAGCATCAGCTAGCTGTATAACGCCTTAGCAGCCGGAACGTGTGTCGGTCGAGACGTATGTCAACGAAATGAAGCGAAATATACATTACGTTACCTGTTCCGTGTGTGATACTTTAATATAATGTAAAGCTATACCTCCCGGGATGTAATGTATATTATACCAGTCGTGTGTGAAGTCCCTAAGTCTGTTTTTTAGTTCAATGCAGTATAACCCGTGTAACGTCCTTTAGGCCGTGTAAAGACAAATTAATGAGCCATATATACTGTTGTAAAAATATTTCCGCGATATACATTTTTCAGCTTTGTGCTGCATTAAAATGTTTTTTGTATTTTCGGGATATAGGCGGCTATGATTTAGCCAAATATTTCATCAAAAGTGTAGCCCGTGTAGAGACCCCAAAAGAAAACTATAGATTAATGTTTTGAACAATATTATATTATCAGTACCTAAATTCTTGATTAGTTTAATAAATTCAAATAAAAATACAACACAGATTGTTAAAAATTTCACAGCAAAAGCGTACCACTACTGATCTGCAATATAATGAAGTTCAATTGTAGTTACGCAATAAAAAATCGTTAAGTTTTGATGGAAGAAATCACGTGAGAAATCACTTATTTTTTTTACGTAAATGTTTCGTTTGTAAAAAAGGGTTTTACTTCAAAAGGTAGGTACGTTTTGGTTTAAAATAGTCAAAGGTTCAAAAGATTACAAAACATTTTCTGTCACTTTTACATTATCAGTAGTTTATTTCTTTTTTTGCTTTTTTTGTTACTCTTCTGTATATAATTCCAATATCACATCATTCTGCAATGATTCTGCTTGCATGATCGTTGCTTTACCTTCACTGCGAATGGAATCCTTTACCCTGTATTTTATAGGAATTAGGTTTGGTCTCCTGTTTTGAAAAAGCATTTATCAGAGTTGCTTCTTAATCCACTATTGGTTCTATAGTTTTATTTTTTTCAAATTCGTCTGCCAAGTTAAATTCAGGGTATATTCCTTCATGTGAGATTTGTTCTGGTTCCAGCTTTTCCTCTTTTTTTGGATCATTCTTAGCCTGAAAAGAAAGTTTAGTAAGTTAAAAAATTAAAAACAATAATTCAACAAAACACAAATATAAGAAATACACATACCAAAAGGTTATCGACTTTGGCTATATCTTTATCACTTACCAGCTTACCGGTACTTTTTAGTCTTTGATGCGATTTATCTTTATCATTGATTAATACTGAGATTTGAAGATTCAATACATAGTTCGGTATGGGTTTTGCCTTTGAAGTGCGGAGTAGTTTTCGTACAAGGTCTGTTTTTTCCTCCTCTCTTGCCACTTCTCTTTCATAGTTTTCCTTTGTGCATAAAAACCCTTCGTTTTCCTCTTTGATAAGAGATTTCTTCAGGCTTTGCGGTGAATCATGAACACAATTTTCAATCGCTGCTTGTAACATTTCATCGAGCTGAAAATTATAACATTATATGCAATTATGTACACAATTTTGCAAGCAATTAGACTACTCAATCCAACCCATCGCATAATCATCCAGCAAATACAATGAGCACTTCTGTCGTCATCGACCATTCATCTACGTGTAGAAGATACCAGCAATCTGCCTGAGCTTGTCGGTCCAGCGATCAGCAGTCATCATCATCATCATCTTCACCCATTGGACGCCCACTATAGTATATAGGCCCCCTTAATAGTTTTCCAAGCTTCCCGGTCTGGTGCTGTCCGCATCCAGCGACTGCCCATCACTGTGACCAGGTCGTCAGACCATTTGGTAAGGGCAACTAGCCGTAGACATCCAAAAATACTCACGAAACTACCACTTACTTTTATTTTAGTGGCACCAACAATGTTTAAAATTAGCTTTATGAACATGATGAATATGTCTATTATACTGCAAATACTCCTGAAATAAAACAATAGGTACATACTTGATAGGATTGTAGTAGTGCGAGATCTTGGTTCTATTACAAGTTATGCTATGCATAAATACTAACTCGGTGACTTACCTGACTATCAATTGACTAACAGTGGAAACATTATACGTTTTCTCTTTAGATGCATCGAAGGGGATATTCTGCAATGAGGAATGTTATTAAATACTTTGTGCAAGTGAATTGTTATTAATGCCAGTGTATCAAAAATTTAAGTAATTAAAAATTAAAGTATATTTAAGATTTCGTGACTGGTTTTGGCTTCCCGGACTTACCAATACAATTATAACAATAATTGTAAGAAATAGTAGTTTCATACTTAAATAGCTTTTGCATTTACTGCAGGATCGTTGAGCAGCCTCTTAAAATATAAACGTAAATTACATTACATATACTCACGCCTGTATCCCAGGGCGGGTAGGCAGTATTGACCAGGGTCTGCAACTTGCCAAGATCCTGACAGATCTCTTTCGCTCCATCAACATTCACTCATTAGTCGTTGCATGCACGCACACCAGTTTCGGGTACTTACGTTGCTCTTTGCTAAAAAATCTCTATTGTGATCGAGGTGTGTCCATCAGGGACGTCCCTAATCAGTCCTTCCACCCACGTTCGTTCCATACATTTCTTTCAATAATCCTTCTTCCTTCATAGCAACATTTCATTTTCAATTCTGGTCACTACACCGTCTTTCAGTCCACAACGTTCTGTAATCAAACTATTATATCCTGTAATTCAAAGTAATACCAGACATGCTTCTCTAGTACCTTACTTCTACTTCTAGATTCTTCTGCTATAACTAAGTGTAGCTAAATGCATAAATATCCAGCACTGCATTATGAATAGCCACTATCTTCTTTGGAGAGCAAGTTTATGTGAATTTGTTAGTAAATTACCACTCGGCATATTGCTACAGGTACTTACAGACAGCAAAAGGGAAGAGAGAGCCGAATAAATATTAAATACTATAGAATAACATTGACTTCATAAAACAGAATTGAATTGGATCGAAGAGTAATATAAATTCGGATTTCACATAATTTTTGATTCAGACTAACAACCGTTGGTTATTATCCAGATCCATATGAGGTTCCATTTTCATCTTAGGTAAACATGATTCAAAACTGAAAATGTTTCACAAAATAAAGATTTCAGCTAGACATCGCACGGACATCGCATGATTGATAATACCTGGATAATACAGACTAAAATTATGTTGACTTTACAAGCTAATTTTCCTTATTCTGTGCTTTTAAAATGGCTCAAGAGTAACGACCTTAGGCCTCCCGCACACAGACGCGTTTTTACCGGTCGATAATATTGCATGCGTTACTGCGATAATGAGTCTCTACTTCCTGCACACAGCTGCGTTATATCGCATGTGTTATTGCGATAATGCGTCCCGATTCCTTACACACAGCTGCGTTTTTATCGACCGATATTTCTTAACCGTCAAGACTCCAACAAGTCAGCACAGCACAGTCTATGTGCGTGTACGTCGTCCTAAGACAAAAGGGTATAATTTTGCCTAAATTAGGATACCTACTCTCGTATCTACAAATACGGAAGGAGCAAAAATTTTTATTTTTTTCGTGTAGGTACCTACTTTTTTGAGTCTGAAAGATTTAACTTGTTCAGCAGGGTCTAAATTCAATTTAAATAAAGTTAAGCCAGTTTTCAGTAGAAACCGAATATTTTTTTTATTTCTCATAATTTACATTTTATAAACGAATTTACTGGAATGGAGAAACTTTTCGCATATTATTATATCTTGTCCTGGCTTATTCTTTTGATTTTACTTTAAGTATTTACAATTTCATGAAAGTCATGGAATATAATTTACTGAAGAAGCACTAAAAATTATAAATTTTATTCCTATCCCACTTTTGATCTGACTTGCCTTTGGCCTTGAGTTATCAACGCACGTTCTGTCTCTACTGTTAGAAAAGAATCCTGGTCATGCTGATCCGATAAAATCACATGTGAGACATCTGGGATATCATTCATACGCAGTAATTCTACGGAGAAATAAAGGTTTATCTTGATTGCATTAATCTTCTGTTATGTCCATTTTTGTATTCTTTAATAATTTACCTTCCTCGTTTAACTTTAGTACGATCACGTTTACAAGCAGCGTCACATGAGCGTCCATCACCACAGAAGCATTGTTGCCGTTTCTGCTCTTTTTTAGATGCCTTTGTGCGTGGAGAGTTTTCTTCCTCTTCCAACTCCTTGTGTTTGCCCTGAGTTCCTTTGTTTTTCTTTCGATGCGATCCTTTCTCCTTGCCAGCTGATTGTGCGCCGCGATTTTCTTTTAGTACAGATGGTTTTCTCAACTTAGGTTCTGAAATATTAGGCTGTGACACAAAACTACGCCCAGCTTGCTTTATTTTGCAACAACTTTCAGAATGTTTTCCTTTGCAACATAATACAGAGTCGGCTCTCTGAGTAGAACTAGCCCTGGCACGGCTTAGATCGGCACTCGGATTTCTTGATCTAGAAACTGACTCATGCTTTGAACTAGAAGTAATTGTAGGTTTTGTATGTTTGGAACGGGAAGTTATTGTTCGTTTAGAACTTCTTAAGGTAGCGTCACTTGGAATCCTACTTGCAGATTTTTCGTTTACGGCGGAGATTGCACGCGCAGAACCAGCGCTGCCTTTCGAAGTCGTGGCACTTTTTACAGATCGTGAGTGAACGTCTGACCTAGTTTTTTCATGGATTTGAGATGTGACACTTAGAATTGGCGCTTCTGATTTTTCATCAATATCCACAGAACCGGCAATTATGCCTTCAGTAATAGCTTCACTTGGAATTTTGCTTGAGGATTTCTGGTAAACTTGATGGATGTCAACAATGCCTAATAGTTTAGATGGGGTGGTTTTTGAAGCACGATCGATACTATTAGTTATTGAATGCTTAGAACCCTGTTGGACACCCTCACGCTCCATATCAGAAGATCTGCGTATGTCTTCTATTTCTGGTGTCTCCTCATCGTCCATATGAGACATATAGCTCTTGTACCTTTCCTCATCCACCGTGCGTCGTAACCTTGCCTCCTTATGCCTCAAACACTTGCACTTAGCGCATTTTATGTCGTTATATCTGGAACATATGCTTTCTTCGTCCTCTTCGACTGGTTTCGATAAAAAACTCTTGTGAAAGTCTAAGAGTTCTTCTTGTTCTTCATTATCAACGTGGTCAGGGATTACCTGTTATGCAAAAAAGTAATTTATTTTTATAAATATATTTTCTTAAGGACCATGCTAGCTAACAAGGTTGGCTAAAACTAACCCCTGGTTTCTAGAACGCCAACAGTCTTTTAATCTACTGTTAACAGCAGTCAGCTGTTTTTTTTATGCACAAATGACGGCTGTTCACAATAGATTATCATACTGTTGGCGTTCTAAAAACCGGGGGTAAGACTTGTTGCAAAGTCATTCAGGTTGGATCTATATAATTTGGTGTTGGTGTTGGGTTTTAACAATTTGGTGTCCGACTTTCCGTTGGTGTTATCGGTGACTTATCATCAAACTGTTGACTGATATTTTACTTTTGCGTACCAGTGATTCTGGCGTCTTAACAGAACTTTTTACGTCATCTATCCGTGATTTCACTTCCAGCAACGCCTGAAATTGATAGTTAAAAATTAATTAGATTGGTGGCTATTTGCCAGCTTCTGTCGCATTCATTTAGTATTTTACCTTCGTTTCCGAAGTTATGGGTTTCATATCTTCCTGGTAGGATGCACGAGGCGTTAGGTCCTTCTTATTCGATGCGTTTGGCGTAGAATCCACTTTCAACGACGACCGGAGCTTTGTCCCGCTCTTTATGGAAGATCGGGCTTGCGACTCTCTTTTGACCGAAGAGGGGGATTCCGATACTCTTTTCAGTGGGACACGGATTTCTGACTGTGCGTAACTTCCAATCGGTAGCTTAAATATGCAAATGAGTCATTGAGAAAATAATAATCATTCGCAGTAGTTAGTTGATTATTAAATATTTGTATTAATCATTAATGACAATATTTAATTACAGGGTGTATCAAGATCCCCTTTATCCATCCAAAAGAGCGGGTCCTAAAGCGGGTTAGCTAATGTCGAGTATAAACTTTCCTTTTCATTCGAAAAGGATCTATTCACATGCAGTCAACATTATTACACCTTACATAAACTATTTTTTCGTCGTGATTGTTGAAACTCACTTTATCACTTGACTTAATAGAAACTTCAGCTGGGTCGAGAATTTCCTGTAATGAAATGCATGCTTGAAAGTAGCAACAATCAATGGTGTAAAGCTTTTAACTAGCAGTGGACGAATGTGATTGCCTCCATCTGTCAATAGCCAGAAACTGTAGACCTCGTTTTCACTATATCATCGGCAAGACTGAAGTCAAGTGTCATCATATTTTGCAATATTATTACAAATAAAAAATATGACTTAGTTTCTACTTTTCACTACAGGTATGAATTTGTTCACTTACGGATACTTCTTCTCTAATAGATGCTCGTTTTGGTTGAATAACTTTAGCAGGTTCAGACTGTGTACGGAAATAGGTAAATGTCAGGTTGGTTCTACCTTAAGTGACATAACATCACATAGTTGGAAAGTAGAGTAATTGTTTTCCTCGTAAGTCTACTAATTAAATAATTGGCATTTAATATCAACATTCCTTTACTTACCAATGGCGTTGCATCTTCATCCTCTTCAGGTTCTAATTCAGCTTCTGGTTCCCACATTGGTTCGGTAACCGGTTCTGGTTCAAAATCAGCTTCTGGTTCGGAGTCTGCTTGAGGTTCGAAATCTCCTTGAGGTTCTGTCGGCGTGGTTTCAGTTACTATTGTAAGATTGTGCTTTTGCGATGGTTCTGGTGCAGGCTCTGGTTCTGCTTCAATTTCAGCTAAACCCATATCACCATAGCTCAATGATGCTGGTGTTACTTCCTCCAGAGATTTTGTTAACAGTGAAAATGACTTCTCCATGTTTGGTTGTTTTACATCGATCTTTGGAAAAGAAAGGTTTTCGTTTAATTTCTTTAGGTTGATGAGATCTAATATGGAATAATTCATTATAAATGTCGAAAATTTTAGTTTAATTTCAGAAGTAGTTATCCTTACAGATTTTGAACATAATGTACATTTTGAGATCGCTGATTGCAGTAACACTTCCAGCTGCAAATACGGTAACATTTAGATTATATTTTGTAAAACATTTTATGTAAGCCCTCATCAAGTCAGATTCGCTTAAAACTACACAAACTCTTTGAGTGAGTAATAACATTGGAGACTAGAGTCCGACAAAGCTAACTTTGCAATGGCATAAAATGGTAGATTAAAAAAAAGATACGATATAACCCCAATTATAGTCCTGATACTTGATCGGGCTTAGATAACAATTTATATTCAACATTCAAAGTATCAAAAATGTTTAAGCAAGCTCAACAATGAAAGTGACAAAAACGAGCGTTGCTCCAGTAATTTTTCTGTGGAGTTGCCACTTACCTCCATTGCAAAGTTAGCTTTGCCAGAACTCTATTATTTATTATTCTAAGATAGTGGAATAAAAATTATAGTACCTAACATTGTGTAACAAACGAAAATATTGTCTTACACTATTTTTGGTGCCATTGAGAATATTCAACAAAATTTGTATCAGTTGTATTGTCCCATCTATAGCAATGCTAACAAATCTGGAAAAGAACATCATAATACGGAAATTAACTTATGCATCCTTTTTAGCCTTCACCGTCTAAAAAACGATCTCACAGGCACTGTGGCGTCTGAGTAGTTCCTTCAGCTACCTAGAGTGGTGAATATACCACTGGATGCTGTATAAATATTGTTATTATGTAGATGAAAAGGCATCTCTCATATAAACGTAAATAGAATGATTACTTACTTTATGACGATTTTATAAGATCGGCAAAACCAACAATTGTTTTCTCCCAAATCGATTGGGGCTGCCTGAAACGATAAAGTATGAAAATGCTAAACAATGACTTAAAAGTTTTGTGGTAGTAATTCTGGTAAGAATCCAATTCCTTCAATTAGGTCAATGAAAACAATGGATTCAATAGGTAGGTACATCCAGTATTTACACATCCAATTTTAGCGAACAGAAATTAATCACTGTCGAAAAATGGGTAACAGAATACACATATTTATTTGATTTTATTCTCAGGGTTATCTTTCTAATGTATGTAATGTAATGCCAGCTATTTGAAAAAACGCAAAATTACAATGATAATGACAGACATTTCGATATCTACGAAAAATGAGAAGACAAAAAAGACTTACCAAGGTAATTGCAATAAATATTGTTAGAAAAAATATCTTTGGGCTGCATAGCTTGCTTAGACAACATTGTCGACGAACCTGCCTTATGCCTAAAAAGTAGAATAAAAACTTCATGTTACAGTCTGCATTAGCACCGATTGTTAAATGGTGATGAGGTGAACAAATTGTATAATATACGTCCGACTGCTGGACACGGCTATTCTCTTAAAAAAGTATGGCGTTAAGGCGGCACCAGACTATTGAAACGCGACGCGAGACCAGGTATCGATATCGTATCAATGCACTACCTACACGCGATCCCTAGTATACATCGTAATCGCTCGTAGCCAAAAATATATTATTATAATGGGCGGTATCCCAAAGACCTTCCAATCATTATTTTTAAAATTGCTGACTTGAAGTTTCGATGAGTATGGAGCTCGATTTTCGGACCACTGTGCGGCTGCCTGAGTGATCTTTAACGATCATAAGTCACATTCGCTAGTGGCATTTTTCCGAGTAGTAGTTCCGTGCTTCGTAAGGCACGTTAAGCAGTTGGTGCCAGCTGCCGTCTATAATGGCAGTCGCTAAGCCAAGTCAGAGGCCTTAGGGCGGCTTGAAAACTTCTGGCAGTAAGACCAGCCACTAGTCTTACAAGACTGCACCAATCCGAACTTGGCCCCGTGGTGGCGTATGGCATATACCTCCTCAGGGAAGAGATCCATGCCCCTCGGTGGGGACATAATGGGTTGATGATGATGCCTAGTAAGATTCTGATCATAGAAAACAGGTAGTAGATTTGGTTTGACTCAACACGCGTGACGTTGCGTCGGGTCGCGTCGCGTTTCAAAAATTTTTTTTTGCCTGTTAATTACCACACGTGCTCACCGCGAATTGGCGATTACAAATGCTGAGGTGTGCACGAAACTCAATTACTCAGGTTTCTGCAAGATGTTTTCCTCATGGATAAATCTCCACCAATCCGGACTTGGCCCCCGTGGTGGAGTATGGCCTATACCTTCCTCAGGGATGAGACCCGTGCCCCTCGGTGGGGACATAATGGGTTGATGATGATGACAGGGGTATTGCTGGATACTACAAAAAAAGCTATAAGCCTAGCCCTTCGCTTGGCAAACGCCCGCAGCAGGCAGGCGGCCATTGTTTAACTATTGTTATGCTAATTACCGCCATTAGAAGGCTAACCCTCAGTTTCTGAAAGACTGTTCAAATGTAACAAGAGATTAATCTAATATTAATTCAAAATACCGGCACGTGATTGCATTTTCTGGCAACGACACTACCAGCGGTACTACTGGTAGTGTCGTTGCCAATCAACGACACTACCGCGCCCATTTTAGGTCAAATTGTACGGCCAACACTACAAAGTTCAGAAAATTAAAAGTTTATTTACATTTGTAAATCGTGAAATAAAAGCAACAGCAATCTTAAGAAATACCATTATTTATTTATAACTAAATAAAAGCAAACTTATTTAGACAAACCACTAATTGGAAAAAAAGTAAATCATACTTCTCCTTAACTTTTTTACTAACAAAATAAAACCCAATAATTTGGATTATTAAAAACTTTCGTGGCTACAAAGTTAGAACTTTGAGTTAAACCTAAATCCAAAACTTCTGTGTTAGCTGTACAATTTGATCTAAAATGGGGGCGGTAGTGTCGTTGATTGGCAACGATACTACTAGTAGTACCGCTGGTAGTGTCGTTGCCAGAAAATGCGTGATTGGCTGAAATTAGCTTGACGTCAGATTAACATTTGATTGCTTTTCTAGAAACCGAGCGCTAGTATTACGAAGTACTCAAGTATCCAATACGCAAGTTAACCTATACGATTTTTGGTGGCTTAGAAAAGAATGGTTTTTAATTTGTTTTTTTCAAGATTATTCAAGTTCTTACTTCATAATCAGTTCATTCATTAAAAAGCATACAGAGGCCAACTTTACCCACCAACCGGTTTTACTCTTGGGCAGACTTATCTACGGTTTTTCACTAATAAGTGTAATAAATACCGCATGGCATCGTCTTCAGACGGATGAGTTGTTATGTCTGTTCAGTTGACTGCATATTCTTTTAATACATGCATAATTTTCTATACCCGCACTGACACTCAAATCGGTAATTTAGACCTGTAATAATTATGGTATTAATTAATTAGGTAATTAATTTGGTTTTTTATTTTTGACATTTTTTCTCTGCCGATTTGACGTCTCTCGCAATGAAGTTTTGACTAATTTATTGTTCATGGAATGATAAAATTAGAAATATTGCAAAAAAAGTCTGAGGTTTATATTAACCTGTAGAATTTTTGGTGGGCCAATGGGCTCACCATAATAAAGGTTTTTAATTATTTTTTTCAAGGTCATAATGCAACCTGATTATCGAGTCTATTTTTTATCCTAAGAGTGTTTTTGATACCAACTAAAGTATTGACTTTAACTTTACTAAAATATTCCTTCCTGGTGGTTTTTTTAAGCTTTCAAGGGTTCCTTTTCTTCTAAAGCAATCAGATAATTTTGCATTCACCAATTCATAGCACAACACTCTTTGGAATATCCATTATTTCGGAACACCTACAAAAACACTGTACTATGATCAATCTTAACAACTGAACTATATTGCTTATGAGCACGTATTTTATTGTCTTCTCTAGATAATTGCAGCAGGCAGACGCACAGAAAGTAGCTTTAATTTGGTTAACGTCTACTACCAAAACCGGAATTTTTCACCTCTTCGTTTAGTTTTTTCATATACATTTGTCGTCGCTTCATGTTATTTTTGATGCCAATCCTTGTGTATATAGTTCTGACTTGGTGTATTTTATAATTTCCAGTGCAACTGGTTTATTGTCTATTCTAATTTGTTCAGTATCTATATTTTTTGTTTCTCCCGTCTTAGTTTGGTTAAGCGTTGGATCATAAAAATACTTGAGTTTCTCAACCAAGATGCCTGGATTTTTATTGTCGTCACAAATTCTTGTTTTCTTTCTGTTATAAAATTTTTTAGTGCATAATTTTTGTTGATAAGTTTTTTTGTCACATTTTCAACCTTGCTCTCGAATGTTTTTGGTCGTTCTTGTCGCTCATTGTTCTTGCGTGTTATGTTAATAATATAATCACCAAACTCAAAATTCATTACTCGTTTTCCTTCAACGTTTCCTTTACGAAGTGATTCAAATTGCTCTATTGCAGTTTTAGTTGCTTTGATTAACATGCTCAAGTATTCTTTCAGTTTATCTATTACAACAGCAATTATGAAACCAACTTTTTCCAGTGTAATAATATCAGGACACTTGCATTGATCTACAGGATACTGTTGTTTCATTTTTATTTCCTGGAGAACAAATTATTTTCATATAATTTGGGATTATGTAAACATTCTTTTTTCGTTTACTGTTTTGTTTCATCGGGTATTTTTCGTCAAATTTATACCTTTATTTGATATAACGTAGGTATTCATTTCTTTTGTCAGAAAGATTTCTTCACGGATCGGTGTTCCTATTTTTCGTACACAGCATGTTATTTTGCCACTCAATTTAGACATTTGTCTTAGTGTCATGTTTTCGCGGAATTCTTAGCAAATAATTATTGTGCATTGTTATTAGACTGATGACTATTTAGAAGAAAATGTGTCTTAACTTTCTGTACATAGTATCTTTCTTATCTTATATATAAAAATGGATTGCTGTTCGTTAGTCTCACTAAAACTCGAGAACGGCTGAACAGATTTGGCTGATTTTTGGTGGAATTCCATGGAAGGTTAATATTATAGTATTGAATAAAATAACACTTTACTTAAAGTAAACTTAAATAAAGTAATTTTTATCTCATTGGTTTTAACTAATGGGATTCTCTCACCCAAGACCTGGGGTTCTTTCCCTAGCCGGGACTCGAACCCGGGACATCTCGCATATGCAGATGCGCTAACCACTACAGCACAATGGTCAGGCACAGAGGTTTGAACATTGTTACGTAATCTGGCAGCAGTTTTGCACTCACCTCTTTCTGAGTTGACTTATTCACGGTCCCACTAGTCATTGTAATGAGCTACAACATTCAGAACACAATTACCACATTTAAATTAGAGTGCCGTGCCCGGGAATATAAACATAAACATTTAAATACAGACTCATTGCTTCTGGCCCCACACTAGGATACCATATACCGGAGAGGTCGTGGGAACCAGAAACAGCGACATAACAAAATCCAAGACCTCGGTTTTTTTTTCTCCCAGCCGAGATTCGAACCCGGGACCTCTCACATGCCAGGCAGATAC
Organism: Yponomeuta plumbellus; assembly: GCA_947310845.1. Taxonomy (NCBI): domain Eukaryota; kingdom Metazoa; phylum Arthropoda; class Insecta; order Lepidoptera; family Yponomeutidae; genus Yponomeuta; species Yponomeuta plumbellus. The sequence continues at coordinate 22,267,119 of OX371200.1, forward strand.
GCTAACCACTGCGCCACAGAGGCTACTTGAATTTGGAGGCGTATTGAATATCTATATACATATATATAAGTATCTATATCATATATGTATATGTTTCACCGTTTTTTCTAAATGTAACCCTTAAGAGAGTGAACGGGGTTGTAAAATTTTGAACTAAAGTCCACGCGGACGGAGTCGCGGGCGAAAGCTAGTCACCAATATGTCTGAATTGATCACAAACCAAAGCGCTTGGAGCACCAGCGAGTGACCTCCCGCGTATTAGTAGTAAAAAAGATGCTATTACGATTCGGTTCTTACATTTTTTTGTCCGGGCATGTTGGCAATCTTTCTGGGCACGATAGGACAATACACACAATGAGAATGGAGCTTCAAGAGGTTGAGTTTTAGCATTTATTTATTTATTTTATTAGATCTACCAACACTTTTTGTATCTGCGCATTCTTAACAGTAACTTATATCTAGGCTAAATCTTAATACAAAAAATAATTAGAGGTAAACACCACATGCATTTCCCGCGAATGTTTGTGATGATTAAAGTATCATCATGGCATGATGGTAATTTGCTAATACTTAGTACAGTTTAAAGAGAAAAGAGAAGAGAATTTACCAGCGACTTAATCTGTTCCAGTCCATCTACTGCGGTTTGTATTAGCAATATAAAAAGGTCCAAAATATTGCATGCTATTCTGTAAAAAGTATAGAATTATGGCTAGACAAAGTAAGATTTCTGGTTTAGATAAGCTTAGAATATTGGTTAGAATATATTTTAGTAAATCGAAGTAAATAAATGGAAACACTACTCACTTGACGGAAAATGTGTATATTCCACAAAAACAAAATTGATTCGCCTTGTCTTCACAGCCAGCCTTATTTGCATCTGGACATTGTGTGAAAAACTAAAAAATAGTTAGTCGTGGTGAATGGTGAAGGTATTATAAATGTGATGTTTGGGTGGATGGATGTTTGGAAACGCTGGCTGAATCTTTTCCGAATCGCTCGTAGCCCCGGCTGCCTGAGTGATCTTAAACGATAACGTAGGTTAAGCAACATAGGGCGCGTTCAGTGCATGGATGGGTAACCGTATGACTAACACTAGTGGCATTTTTCCGTGCGGTTCCGTGCTTCGCAAGGCACGGTAAGCAGTTGGTGCCGGCTGCCGTCGATAGATGGCCGTCGTTAAGCCAAGTCAGAGGCCTTGAAAACTTCTGACAGTAAGACCATCAGCCACTAGTCTTACAAGCCTCCACCAATCCGGACTTGGCCCCCGTGGTGGAGTAGCCTATACCTTCCTCGGGGAAGAGACCCGTGCCCCTCGGTGGGGATATCATGGATGATGAAGGCTGGATGAACTGATATATAGTCTGGATCATCATTCGCATTGGTTACCCTTCAGTTTTCTTCAGGATTTTGTATTTGTGGAATGTAGGACGACGCGAGCTCCGTCTCTGCTAACCATGATTAAGCTCTGCGAATCGGAGCGAAACCTGGTCGGACACTTCCGACAAAAAGTTCGAGGAATTTACAATACATAATAGGCTTTTTGACAGTGGGAAAAAACAGTATTATTTATACGTATTCGTATAAATTATGAATCTTAAAACCTTTTTAAGGCTTTTTAACTGAAAAACAATTATTATTCGTAAAAAAAACACAAGATAAAATTTGATAATTATGTATCTGCGGCCATTGTATCGAAAACGGTCTGGATTGGCCGATTCTATGATGACGTCACATGTCAGTAAAAATGGCGTTTGTCATTCATTCTTTCTTACGTTCATTGGTTGGTTTTCGGGGAAGTGACGTCATAATTCCTGTGCGACGCCATATTGTCTAAGATCGCGTTTTGGCCGCTTATTTCAAAAGTAAATTTTAATTTACCTTTTTTAGAAGAAATGCACGAAAGAATTTAAAATGACCACTTTCTGAGGATTCCATGATCATCAACAAAAATATGAGATGATGTTCAGAAATTGGTCAAATGGCCTATTATTTAAACTACACTCAGCTTAAAAGGAAATGCGGCGCTACGTAAATGATTACGGTGTTAACATTTACTTACCAATACATAAATAACTATAGCAATAATAGCAAACAGTTTCGCAGAAGAACAAAAATCCAACTTAGGTAAGTAGGAGCATGACTCGTTGAGTTCTAAAACCGATAAAAAGTTTAAAACACTTGTTTTATGATACAATATCGGTGAGTGGTTGACCAAAAAGGAACCTGGAGGGATTGGAAACCGTTATTTTTATTATTTAAATTTTTCAATCTGTGGTATTTTAGCTTTGTTTTGGTCTAACCAGAATATTTTTAGGTGCCGTAGTTATTTTTTTATGATTTTTTTTGTGAGCCGAGCCGAGTCGAAACCTGTCTATACACGAAACTTCAAACGCGATTTTCTCTAAAACCAATTATTTTCCCTTGAGGTCCCTTTTTGGTCAACCACTCACATATTTAAATACCTAATTTATCTCATGCAACGGATCTCCCTGATCGTTCAAAGTGGTAATTCTGCCAGTGTTATGGGAACATTTGCATCAGATGTGGCCCGGAGTGACGGGAGTACATTGCTCCATACATTGCACAATGCACATGCATACATCGTAATCGCTCGTAGCCCCGGCCGCCTGAGTGATCTTAAGAGGTCACGAAGGTTAAGCAACACGAGGCGCGTCCAGTGCATGACTGGGTGACCGTTCAACGACTAACGCTAGTGGCATTTTTCCGAGCGGTTCCATGTTTCGTAAGGTACTGCTTAGGTAGGCTACCGTCGACACCTTAGGCCGACCTGGAGTATCGCCTATACCTTCCTCAGGGAAGAGACCCATGCCCCTCGGTGGGGAGAATGGGTTTATGATGACATACATTGCTTCTGGCCCCACACTAGGAAAACCTGTATTGCTCTGGGGTTCGAACCCGGGACCTCTCGCATGGTAGGCAGATGCGCTAACCGCTGCTTAATTAGTTTTTTTTATTTGGAGATAATAAAATAGTTAACTGTCGATTAAGTATTGAATCAGCCTCTGCTGGATGTAAGCGTCTCCCAAGGCACAGCACTTTCTTTCTAGTCGTCCTCAGCCCTTAGCAACCCATCGACTACCGTTTCTTTGGCAAATTTATCAAGCTCTCTGCTAAGTACTTCAAGCTGCAAATTTTATAGACTAAGCCAATTAGAAAGGTGCTAAAATAGAATATTTTAGTTACCTCGCCTAGATCTCCGACATGACCTAGGCATGTCTTTGTTTTTATAATAGCAAAGGCTAACTGGGATGTGTTCTTGCAAATTTGGCCATAGCTGGAATGAAGTTATTGTGCAGTGGCAAATTTTACTGTTTTTTTGTGATTTTACTTGAATAGTGGTTTACATTATTGATCCAGTTAATTTAGCTCAGAAACAAAGTTATTTTATGATTTTATTTAGCTGTAACGTCAATTTTGAAGGTTTGTTGATTTTAAAAATTAGTTTGGTAGGTATAGACAATGAGGATAGGTCTGTGGGTATAGATTATTGGTTTGGAAAAATCATTAATCTGTGTCTTGGCTCAATTTTGACACAAATTGAGGATTATTAAAGAGTCAAGGACGTTATGAGGACGCTATACGTCCATGCAAAGAGTTGACGGAGAAATGGGTCTCTGTCTGACTCAGAACCATTCAGAACTTCTGAGTGTTCTTTTTAAAATTTATTATTTGATATAAACATTCAATACAAAAAAAGAAACTCTTAAAATTATTTCATCTTCGAAGACTTTATTGCCGTTTGATCGTCATCAGCCTTGTTCGCATTAGGGCATTCCCCTAGACATACTGCCTTGTCTTCCAAGCAGGAATGGCAACTCTTCCTAGACGTTGAGGCATGCGACGAGGTCGGTTCCCCAACCATGGGTATGTTTTCAGATGCAGTGGCAACTACCTGGGGTATCTTTCCAGCAGCCGCTTTGACCTGGGAAACCTTTTCCGCAGCATCAGAAATAGCCTCTTTTATTCGCGGTACGTCAGCAGTCTTGATACTTTCTGACAATTTGGCTTCCACCTTCTTGGGACGAATCTCTTCGGCTTTGCTGTCAGTAACAGAGTATTTCTTGAGGATGACCTTAGTTAGTTTCTCTAGTTTTTCGTCCAACTTGAGGTTACCGGGTTGTACGCGGTCTTGGTCTGGCCTGGTGTGAGAAGGCACCAGCTCTTGGCGTTCGGGGAAGGTAGGGGCAGCGTTGTACGGGCGCTGCTGCAGATTGCTTTGTACCTGAGGATAATTACAGTTTTCCATTTAAAGTTTTCAATGTCTTTCTGGCCTGTAAAAAAGTTTCAAAACAACCAAAATCGGCTAAGTGCGTGTTTTGCGCAACAGTGATTTCGTATCACTGTTGTACGTCGAATGCATTAATTTTTGATGATGTATCTTGGTTCGTCGTGATCTTTTATGTATGTATGTATGTATGTTCCTCGATTACTCGAAGATGCGTAAATCGATTTAAAAAAATATTTATGAATAAATTTACGTGGTATTATAGTCACTAAGTCAAGATCTGATGATGGGATCCTGGAGAAATCGATGAAACTTTTCAAACTTTGAAGGCAAAGTTAAAGCGATTTCAGTGTTATTTATAGTCACTCGTGCTATATTCTTTCGAAAAACACAATTTGGCCGAGTCGTAGTGGTAGCCCCAAAAATGTGATTTTTTTTAAATAAAAATTTAAAACTTGCTCAAACAAAAAATAACTTGGTTCCGGCTCCAAAGTCTACAATACCTACATTGAATTTAAAGGTCGTTTAAATGATTTCTCTGTATTATTGTAGTATTTTAAAGTTGGTTTGTTAAATAAAAAAGTGTGGCATCATTGGCCTTAGTAATAGGATCACTATTGCGGTGCGGATCCAAAAAGAAGATGAGACGACGATGTGGCGACGCAGCCGTTGCGTCGCCACCTTTTTTTAACTTTTAATTAGCTTTGTTGCACTTACCTCAGCTCTTAATACACCTGCAACCTCCCGCGGTACTTCTGTTGATGTCGTTAAGTAATCGACGACATTTTTTGCCTGAAACCAAATAACACACTCAATTATTTGCTCCAAACAATTAATTATTTGGAACGTAAATAAGTATATAAATCCATTTTAACAAACCTGGTTACAAGCAACACCACAAATGTCACCCAAGGCTCCTTGAATTAACTCTAATGTTTCATTTGGTCTGAAAAAAAAAACCAAATCCAATCATTTTCCAGCACGTGCACTCAAAATAGCACTATTGTCAAGATCTAAAACATATAAATTCTGATGTCACTGCCCATGAGGTTACTCATCCACAATTAGCGCCCACCCAGTACTATAGTTTGGTAAAGGAGTGAGCACTCGTGGGGTGTGGACGGAAAAGAGGGGGGCAGAAATGTTGACTTAAGAAACTTGTTTGGACTAGGTAAGAGATAAACATACTAAACATACAAACCAAAAAACGGGACCTTCTTTGTGCCCCCTTCCTTCGGGTTCACCTCGGAGGTGTGAGGACTTTTACTATGTTTATCTCTTAACTAGTCCAAACAAGTTTCCTACGTCAACATTTCTGCCCCCCACATTTCCGTCCAGAAATTATTACTTTACCACACTACTAGTTTAATCTTGTTTATTAACACAAATAATAGTTCGTTTACAACAATAAAATGTCTGAAATTAAATTTTTATTAAATAATGATGGACATAATTAAAAGTGCGAGCTGAACTCGCGCACGAAGGGTTCCGTACCATTATAAAATTGGAAAAAAATCACGTTTTTTCTTTGGGCCTTTAAATATTGATTTAATTTTAATTATATATTTTTAAAGTGAATATATGACTTAATATTCTGTCAATATTTCCTATAACGGCAACAGGTAGATGCTTAAAACGAGCAAAAAAATTAAGTTTGTTGTATGGGAGCCCCCTTAACTGTTTTTTTTATTCTGTTTTTTAGTATTTTTTGTTGTAGCGGCAACCAAAATACATCATCTGTGAACATTTCAACTGTCTAACTATCACGGTTCATGAGACACAGCCTGGTGACGGACGGACTGACGGACAGCGGCGTCTCCGTAATAGGGTCCGTTAAATACATTACATTTACATACAGGCACATACATTGCTTCTGGTCCCACACTAGGATACCCTGTGTCGTGGGAACCAGAAACAGCGACGTCACAAACATGTACAATCCGCTACTTGACTCTTTTTTCAAGTATGTCTTAAATGCTAAATATCTCTTCCATTAGAACAAAAAATATTTTAGTATATTTTTTGAGGACCTAAAAGCAACAAAAACATTATTTTAAAACGTTGCTTTGCTAAACAGCCAAAAACGCGGTCCGCCATTTTTGTCTATGGTTTGAAGTCCTCTACGTTTGTAAACAAAGTTTGACATTCAACATAGGTAGAGTTCGTGCCACGAAAGAAGTATGAGTCACAATAGAACCTACGCACGCGCAACTGACAGATGTTTGTTTACAACCAAAGGTGCTTTCAAGATGGCGGATAGTGTTTTCACCGTTCCGATTTAAAAGCGAAAAATATTTTTTTAATTTGCTAATTTTGCAGCCATCCTGCATATTTAGTCAATATATTTCGGTTTCTTACGTTAGATACTACAGGAAATATCCATTTATCGCGTCAAATTTGATACGAGGCAAGTAGCGTATTGTACACATCCAAGACCTGCGGACTTTTTTCGTCCCCAGCCGGGATTCGAACCCGGGACCTCTCGCATGGTAGTCAGATGCGCTAACCGCTGCGCCACAGAGGTCGTCAATGGTCTAACTAAGTTGACACTGTTAAAACCTGATAACGCTGTCGACGAGGTCGCAAACGCAGGACTGGCATACGCAGACCCGCGCCAGTCCTAATGTCTGGCCGGCTATCGAAGCGCCGGTGATGCATTGCAAATGGCAGGGGCCCGACCATGCCTGCCCTCCAGCAGAGTTTTCTTGCTGGTTCTTGTAGATAACCTGGAAGTATTAGTGAATGTGTCGCAGCCACCTGTTTTAGATACATACTTACGTCTGAATATACTGTTGTGCACCTACTAGTACTAGTACTACTACGGATAATACGTATATGGGGAACTTTGTACATAACTTTTTCAAAAAATTATTACATTAAAACACGATACTTAAAATCACGCCCAATTACTGTTAATACACAATTTGTTTTACCCTAATAAACTGGGGGTAATACCGCGGCGCATAGTTAGTTATTGATAAACTTGCTCGCGTTGGCTTGAAGCGGCAATGAAACTAAATCGCCAAGTTCGTGCAGTTGTTATTGTACTACAATGCTCTAGCAGAATCTACGCCCTAGTCGAACTCATGACCTCTATCTCGGTAAGTAAATCCCTTCACGACTAGACCAACGAGGCAGTCGAATACAATAAAGAATATTCTATCTATGACGACGGCCCCTACGTAAATCATCGAATCTGCAAAAGTGCTACTTTACAGGAGAGCAATTCAAAGTTCAATTTTAATGTGGAAGAATAAGTTTTTATTGTATCAGTAAACAAAAAATCCCAAAAATATCAAAATTTTTTACTCTTTATTTCTACCTTAAAGTATATTGTGTTATACTAGGTAATTTTCTAGATTTTACACATTCGATATTCTTCTACGTTACTTTTGGCTAGACTATCATCGAATGTGGCAGTTCCGATTGTATTCTTGGTTCATAATTATGTATAAAGTATCGAATGTGGCACATTCAATAGTATCCTTGCCCAATTTATTGTATCTAAGCCCGCAACCGACGTGCGTGCTTGCAACGACTAATGAATGTCAATGAAGCGAAAGTGATTTGTCAGGATCGTGGCAGGTGGTAGTCCCTGGTCTCTGTCTACCCCTCTGTATCCCACTAGTAATTGAATTATTCTAACCAATTCTAACGTAGAATATCAGAAAAAACAAGGTAGTTGGCTACATATATTTTTCGTAGCACTGCTACGCGACGTAGCGCGCTACGATCGTAACCCTTTTTCGTAGCCGTCATTTATCTACATAAATATCATGAGGTTTCCATCCAGACCTCACCCCAAATCTATTGCGTAATTGAAGTAAATTACTATCGACTGAAATTCCCTGGCTACCCATAGCACAAGGAATCCTAGTTTGGGAGCCAGTAACCATTTTCTGTAACGGTTTAAAACAATAAAGTTTTTTCATTCATTTCATTTCAATTCTAAAGATGCGTATGTGAACATTTTATTTATCTTCGTAAGTAAGAGAAATACAAAAATCATTGTTATTTTCAAGGTCGGTTCTCAGGAGGTTATGGAGCCTATATACGTCCCACTGCAGGGCACAGGCCTTCTCCCATAGAGAGAGAGAGACTCTCTCTCTCTCTATGGGAGAAGGCCTGTGCCCTGAATAAGAGAGAGAGAGAGGAGAGAAAGAGTTAGAGCTTAGTCACCACGCGTGCCCACCGCGGATTTCCAATTTCAAGCTGAGGTGTATGAGCACCACAGACACTCAGAATTCCTCACGATGTTTTCCCTCACAGTTAGCGAGTGGTATAGCTAATATACCTTCACAAATGTACATTGCTTTAGAAGACATAGTCATTGGTATATGCCGGATTGTAAATCCGCGACCTGCCCATTGAGAAACGTACTATCTAATCTCTTTAAACGAACAATTCTTGTATATATATTTATATATCATCAGAATCTCGGAAACAGCTGCAACGATTTTCACGAAATTTTGTAGGCAGATGCTTTCGGGGGCGTTTAATTGATCTAACTAGGTTACATTTTTAGTAAACGTTGTTTTATCCGTGTTTTAAGGCAATTGAAATTTGCTATAATAACATACAGAGGTAAATTTCGCGTCTACTTGCAAGGTCAGGATAGTTCTGACGGGAAAACGGGCGACTCGTTTCGGGCCGATTTCAAGAGACCCGGTTCGAGTCATGATGTTTTTTTTCCAAGTTATTTTTTTGTTGAAAAAGGATTATTTTAATTTTATATTACATATTTTATATTACAAAAAAAGTACCGAGCAAAGCTTGGTCACCCAGATACTATACATTAAACGATGCAATGCAATGCGAAACTTCTGCATCGACGCTTGCCTACCCCTTCGGAATATGGGCGTGAGTTTGTATGTAAGGAACCTATACTTTGCTCCTACTTCAGAGTACAACCCTTCTCTCAAAAATGGAATGACTATAAATACCCATCGCTGAATTTGTTTGCAATGTCCTTGCCTCGTTACCACAGCACAGGGTATCCTAATTTGGGACCGGATCGAGTGATTGTGTTGTGTGGAAGATATTATTATCATTATATCCAAAGATACTTAAGTCTTCGGCAATTTAAAAAAATATTAGTACATATTATATACATACTCGCGTGTATCCCAGAGGTGTAGGCAGAGACCAGAGAATGCCACTTGCTTCGATCTTCACAGATCACTTCCGCTTCATCGACATTCATTAGTCGTTGCATGCACGCAAACAGGTTTCGGGTCCTTTTTATGTTGCCCTTTGCTACTACATCCTCTATTTGGTAGAGTTGTCCACCTGGTACGTTCTTTATTCCCTCTTCCACCCAAATTCGCTCTAAATATATATGTTTAGACAGTCTTTCTTCCTTCATCCTCTCCACATGTCCTAATTAGAGCAAATATTTCTCTTTCTTAAAATAAGTGTAAACCCACAAATCTATATTGGTCAATGGTCACCAGGATACTTACATATATTAGGAATATGACAATTATTAAAAACAAGATGAAGAGAAGCATTGGTTCGATCCTGAAGCTAGCCTGCGGAACGGAAAATAAGGGAGAAATTATTCGTTCGAACTCAAGGGCTTGTGAATGAACTCAAATATCTGTATTTATATACGAGTACTTATAATTATTATTTTATCCTTGCACTTAAAGGATAAAAATACAGATAAGTACCTACTTCATTTTGTGAATTTTGTGAAATTACTTGCGTAACATTTACATTTCACTGTTTAGTTCAGGGGTTACATAAAGATTTTGGTTTTGTTAATTTTTGTTTTTTGATTTTTTTGTATTTACCGCATTTTTTACGATGAAAGAATTGCAATTCAATTCTGTTATAATCAAGTGCGTTTTCGCCCATTCTGATAAGATGCAGAGGTAGTGACGTGAAACGGTTCTACAAAAACCGGTGTAAACGATGAATTGTTATTTTTTAATAATATTAATTTAAACCTTTTGTTTGCGTATCTATTGGCAATTTTGTGACGATATTAAAGCGTGACATCACACGGTGTCGGTGCAGCAGGACTTTGCGCATGTGCGGATTAGCGTTAATCTGTGTCCCGCCGCAGCCTTATTATTTTAAGTTATTTTTTTTCCCTTCCTGAGCCCTTCTTCTAACCGCGGCACCAATTCAAAATTTAATTATTGCATATTTCACGGCCGCACCGACGCCGGCTCAAAATATATAAAGAAGCATTTTCCGTTGCTGAAAAGCAGTCCATCCTCAACAACCGGTAAACCCCGATTTTTCAAAAAACAACTGTTAAGTGGTATTATTGAAAAAATCCATCACTTTTATAGTGTAATTTATAGTGGCCGGACGACAAGAATATACAAATTGTTTTATTTATATAAAACCCCTATTTTCTAAGACATGTATTGTATAAAAGGTACATTAATTTTGTTTATGTTGTAGTAACTTCTGACAAACATCTTTAGTATTTTTAAGGTCAAACAGAATATAATATTATGCCGTTGACCTGCTTTGCACCAACATTATAATTTTATTACAAAACAGATTTCACTATTCTTGTTTTTTTAATTTTTATTAATGCGTTTTCGTGGCTTTTCATAAATTATAAGGCTTTATGATGAAAAGAAAAACCGTTTTTCTGTAAAAATAATTGGAAAATCATCATCAACCCATTATGTCCCCACCGAGGGGCACGGGTCTCTTCCCTGAGGAAGGTATAGGCCATACTCCACCACGGGGGCCAAGTCCGGATTGGTGGAGGCTTGTAAGACTAGTGGCTGGTCTTACTGTCAGAAGTTTTCCAGCCGCCTTAAGGCCTCTGACTTGGCTTAACGACTGCCATCTTTAACGATTGATCCATGTTTAACGTACCTTGCGAAGCACGGAATCGCTCGGAAAAAATGCCACTAGCGTTAGTCATAGACGGTGATCCATCCATGGACTCAACGTGCCGTATGTTGCTTAACCTTAGTGATCGTTTACGATCACTCAGGCAGCCCAGGCTACGAGCGATTCTAAAAATTGTAATCGGTTCACATCACTAGTCAGAGGTAATTAAAATGTCAACAGAATATGTATTATTCAAAGAACCACAGATTTTTCAGCATTCTTAAAGAAATCTCCAATCTCCTCATCCTCCTTGTAGCAAAAGGCGGAAACAGATTATTGAAACGCAACGCGACTCGACGCAAGGTGACGCGTGATGAGTCGAATCAAATGTACTATTCTCCATGATCAGAATCGACGCGATGCCATGCGTGCACACGCACAACCCAAGCCAGCCTATCCAGATCGACGTGTTGGTAGTAACGGACGCCCTAGGCAGATACTTCGACCAAATAGGGCATGTATTAGCAAAGGGCAAGACAAAAAGTACCGGAAACCGACGTGTCGGCATATAATGGCTAGTGCTCTACCTACTCCTCTGTGGTACAAGCATGAGCTGATGTATATACATCTTCTTTCAGTCCACAACGTTCTCCAATCTCTAATTCACTCTTGCGTATTGGAAAAATAATAATTTGATAATATATTATCTAATTGTGAGGCTATTCTCTGAGTGATAATTGATTGTCTTCATCATCAGTCCATTATGTCCCCACCGAGAGGCACGGGTCTCTTTCCTGAGGAAGGTATAGGCCATACTTGACCACGGGAGCCTTGTCCGGATTGGTGGAGGCTTATAAGTCTAGTGGCTGGTCTTACTGTCAGAAGTTTTCAAGCCGCCCTAAGACCTCTGACTTGTCTTAACGACTGCCATCTATCGAAGGCAGCCGGCCACGGTCTTAGCCAGTGAGAATTCATGAGCTTCAACGATTGTTCCAGAAACGGAGGGTCTGAGCAGCGGATGCGAGGCGAGCGCGGTCCGCGATGAGATCGCTAGAGACTACGCGGCGCTGCAGTCGCGGCTCCGGCAGGAGTTCTCTGATAGACAGGGAAAGCTTTATGCTGGTGAGATATCAGAGAGAGGGACAGATCGGCGGGAGTTCTCCAACAGACAGGGAAAGCATTATGCTGGTGAGGTATCAGAGAGATAGAGAGCATCGGGTGTTCTCCGACAGAGAGGGAAAATTTTATGCTGGTGAGATATCAGAGAGAGGGACAGATCGGAGGGAGTTCTCCTACAGACAGAGAAAGCTTTATGCTGGTGAGGTATTAGAGAGAGAGACCATCGGGAGTTCTTCGATAGACAGTTTGTCGTTTGCTACGATGCTGACAAATACAATTATATCAAAAGTAGTTGCGATATTGAGTATTATGCCGAAAGCTATAGCTTTCTGTACTTTTAAGTATGTAGACGTTGATAATGGCGATGAACAAGAAGAGAGGAGTAACGTCCTGTGCAAACCATTTAACATGATTTTTTGTCAGCTTCCCGCCCCGTGGCAACAGAAGACCAGCTCTCGGCTGATTTCATGAAGAAACTGACGGAATGGCAGCGTATGAAAGGCGTGAGACAGCCGCCACCAGTGCCCGCGCGGCAGGATCTCAGCGATGACTTCTTAAAGAAATGGGGTAAAGAAAGAAAGAAAGAATTTATTCAACACAAAAGCACACATAAAAAAATTAATTAATTCACACATAATTCACAAAAAAAAATTACAATAGGACAAACATACAAATTCAACATTGTGCCTCCGTGGCAAGAAAAAGTTTCACCAACTTAGACATTACTGGTGCGTGCTGTTAATAGCATAACACCAGCAAAACTGATTTTCAGTTGGATCCGTTTTATTGGCACTCGGAACAATATTTAAGGAAGGTTTTAGGAATAACAGTATTGTTATATCGAGAAGCAAATTAACCTAAGCCCTCTTATACTAACACCACAGATGTTCGTCGCGAAATGGCAAACGCTTTCAAGCGCTCTTAGGACTAAAAAGGTCTGGCGGACTAACACTAACACTGGGTGTGTTAAAATATCGATAAAATTGAGGACCTCCGTGGTGTAGCGATTAACCCAGCTACCTTTTATAAGTCCAGGGTTGGAACCCCAGCTGGGGTAAAAAAAAATCCAGTTCTTGGATGTTTACACGGTGGTGAACTGGTGATGTCGCTGTTTCTGCTTCCCATGACACAGGGTATCTTAGTGTGGGGCCAGAAGCAATGCATGTGCCTGTATGTAAATGCTTATGTTTATAAACTTGTCAACTGTAATGTGTTCTAAACTAGACCTACTACTAAACATATGTATGATCAAAATTACCTAATGTCACTAAATTTAGCTGGCAAGCACTCATTCATTACATACCTTGCAGCGTTTAATCACCTGTTGGGTGTGTACTCTCGTAGCAAAAGTAAATCGTTCATTGATTTTCCAGATGCATGGACTCGGATGAAGGAAACCAACTCCGTCCCAGCGTGGGAAGAAGAAGCGAAACCCGATGAAGTTCTGGTGCAGACTTCCACAGGTCTATTTAAATTCCAAGGTAAGTTATTTTATTTACAGTCTCAGGTGTTCGAAATGTATCATCTAGTCTACTCAAGGAACATTATTTTACAACGGGTTGAACCTTGGAAACTTGCTGTTCCTTATTAATGGACTATCTGCTGCTTATTATCTATACGCATAAAACAGCTATTTTAAAAATAGCTTTTTATTATTTTCGAAGTATTTTAATATTAACCTCTGAATTAATATTAACAAAAGAAGAAGACAGTGTTCACAAAAAAAAACGAGTAACAATCTAATAAGAATCCATCAAAAGGTCCTCCACCGCTGAACTGAAACTTGAACAAGACATGCCAGCTATAATTCCATCTACGTATAATCAATCCACAATTCTCGACATCAGAAGCATTTGGTCAGATTTGTAATTTTTATAGATTACAGGAGAGCGAGCCTATACAAGTTACTTGAAATCTTCACACGACATTATACACCTGAATTAACCCAGCAATAGGTAACAAAGAAATATGTTACTCAAATGGTCAGAAAGAGCTCGAAGAATGTATAAAAAAATCACTTACATCGGAATCGAACATACGACCAATACGCTTCGGACATCGAGAATTACTATCGTACTATAAATCCACATCTTCTTTTCCAGGAATATCGCGCTCCTTCACCAGGAAGCTTCACGAGTGGGAGAAGTCCCGGGGCATAGCGCCCGAGGCGTCCACCTCGGCCTTGCTTCGGGCCGCGAAGGCCCGCAGTAACAAGGCACCCGCGGCGCCACTGACGCGGACGCAGTCTGATGGCAGTGTCGCGCCATCTCTGGCTGGGTCCGGCAGACACCACGCGTCCAGTCTCAGTGTTAACGACGCTGACACGATTGATGTGGAGTTCGAGAGGGACAGTCAGTCTGTAAGTTTTGTTTCTTCTGGATGCTCGGAGTATCACAAGGAGGATCAAGATAGTTATGTAGGTTGAGGATATGCCCGTGTTTTGGAAGGTCTTATGTTTATTAGAATACAAAATCCCATTTCCAGTACAGTGCATTTAATCACTTTTTAACCCTATTTCATCCAATCATACATTTTTGACAAAATAAGCTATATGAAACCCGGTGTGGATATTATAAAAATAAGTTTACTATGGACCCTTCCCCTCTAACGAGATTTTTTGAGACACCAGGTTTTCATACCAGGTGGACTGTTTTGTCATTCTTGCTGTTTTTTTTCTTACGACCCGGATTGCTATACTCTGCTATGTAAATCTATACTGTAAATCTATTATGTAAATCTATATACTAAAGGCACTACATAATTGTAAGTATTCCTGCTTTCTTTTCTACTCTTAATGTATTTTTATATTAATTTTTAGACCTTAGTCAACATTTTCTATTTCCATTGTTCTCAGGTGCCTTTTCTTTACCTTATAAATAAATCGAAGTTCTATCGTGCTCCTGGATACCCCTCTTTCACTTTACTACGGATCGCACCCCCAAACTTTCTTACTGCGACAACTCCTATAAACCCCAATCCTTCCAGAGAGCGAATCTAGCAATCAGTGTTTTACACCTGGATACGTTTTTTCGTTTGTTACGCTTTATTGCACAAAAGAAAAAAATAATACATAAAAACTTATATAACAGATAAGTGTCGATGTCGATGTACAAAGGTGGACACATTTCAAAAGAAATTGCTTCCAGCCAGCCTAAGAAAGGTTTGATCAATAAGAAGCGGGAGATGTCAAATAAAACTCAAAGGGTAAAAAAAAAGAATCTGAAACAAACTGTAATGTCCAAGCAAATTTATATCCCCAGCTGGAAGGCTACGACGCGAGTGACGGCGATGCTTCAAGAGGTGCTGTGTTGGTCGAGGTGGAAGCGGAGGAGGTGTGCACAGCGTCCGTACTGGTGTGCGTGTCACCGCGGCATACGCCGCAGCAGCCAGTCTACACGTACGGGCAAGCTGAGCCACGGCTTCTATGCGAAACACGGTCCGCTCTCACTGGCACTGCAAACACCCATCAAAATCCTACTGGTACGAACATTCAAGTTGGTTTTCTGTATTTAGTGCTGGAACTTGATCTCCTTTCCTAAAATACTAGTTGTAAATGTTTGGCTGTCGTTCTGCTTTTGTACGTTCTAGACTCGCAATTATTGTTTCTATTTTTGACAGAACACTTTGTATCTTCCCTATAGATCGGATGAGGTTTGCAGTGCACGGCTTACAATACTCGGTCCTGGTTTCAAGTTCCTGATCTTTATCCATACTTTTTATTTTGCTACGTTGCTACCGACTCTTTGGCAACATTTTCGCCTTAATTTATTAATTCTCTATTTTCAACCTACGAACTACTATAAACAAAAATATCCAACTAACATTTTCATAATTACGACACTTTATTTTATTTCAGGTGTGAAACGAAAAGATAACTTTGGTACGAAGTCGAAAGAAAAAATATGTGAACAGGTGGGATGATAAATTAAACTCTCTGTGCATTCAATGAACTATATACTCTAATTTAAACTCACAATTTTCAGACAAAACTTGCCGAAAAAAATAACAAAGCAAAAAGAAAACTCGGAAGACAAACAAGTATCGAAGAAGACGCTCAACTCATCAGGGAAGCCATTGAAGAAGTAGAAAGAGGCAGCTCGTGTCGACATAAAGAAATCAAACCAGAGACTTTCGAAACCAAAGAAGTATACAGAGTTTCAGACACGGAGCTACCTTCAACAAGCAAAGATGGTAGACCAAGAGGAAACGCCACACCAAAAAGGCAAAATTCCATCGAAGAAGATAGCAACGGCAAGCGAAAAGAAGCTGATAAATCAAACGGTAATAATAAAAAGAAGACCAAATCAAGGGCGAGACTTGAGAGAGAACAGTCGAAACCATCTGAAAGTGATACTGAGGTAGACGTTGATACGGTGACTGTCGAGATTCCGAGGCGGCGGAAGCGGACAAAGAAGCCCACGGAGAAGCCATGGACTCCACCCACATCTCTTCATTCAGATTCTGAAGGAGATGTAAGTAGTCTGAAACTACGAGTATGTCAAATTAGTCTCAAGTATACTGGAGCACAAAATCATCACATCCTCGTACTGATCATGGCAAGAATTGTAAGAGAAGAAAGTTATGATTCTAATTGGGTTTTTGATACTTTTAATAAACAACTACCTATTGTTTTTGATACCGAAACTAGGCATGTTCCACTAAGCGTGTAGGTATCGTAAGCGTAAGTACATGCGGCCGCCCATCCACGTGGGATAATAGGTAGGGACTCACGAGAGAGCAGTGACACGCGCGCGAGTTTTGTTCCTAGCCGATCCGACCGATCAATCCTTTAAAAATGGAGAAACATAAAAGAGGTAAAAAATACTTTGCAGTGTTGAACTGCTTAGACACGGATTCCGAGTGCTTATTATGGAATTTTCATTCGTGATACTTAGGTTACAAAAATACGAGTTTATTAGAATTAAAGGAATTTCTCAGCTTTGAAATTGACGATCTGTTTCGTTATAAGTACCTATCCACTTAGGTACAATTTTTGTCTGTTCAATCAATAGCATAATATGGTTAGAGAACTTGGTGTGTAGGTACTAAGTACAACCTATAATTAGGTATAAATCTAATTATTTTATGAATTCGTTACCTACCCATTAAATTTAAAGACTATTTTAGCAAAATAGTTGACGTGTTTCGTTTGTTTGTTTGTAAAGTTATGTTTGATATCTTCTATAAATGAATCGCTAAATGTCTTGCTAAGCGCAAATCTCGGGAGCGGCTAAACCAAATTCGCTAATTCTTTTTTTAGAATATTACTTGAAGGACGAGGATGGTTCTTACTGAGTTTCATAAACGAGGTACACACTAAAGTATTCTGTAGGGCTATCTTCTTACGTTGAAGTACTAATACATACCTACATTGTAAAAGTAAAATAGTTTTCTGATCTACCTACATACTACTAATACCTAGCCTGGGTTTATCTAGAACGTCATTTGTTCACAAAAGTTAACTGGTAATAAAAGATTAAGATTAAATAGTTATTCGTGCAACGAAGACAACCCTAAGGCGCCAGAAGAGGTAAGAGTTACGCGATAGAAAGAGAGGCAACGGTGTAGGTGAATATAACCGTAGGTTTTGTAGCGCCGTGCTATCTGAATTGCACCTAATTCTATCGCTGCTAGAGTCCCATTTTCTTTAATTGATTTTGCGGAGTGAATCTTCTGTACTTGTACTATTATGTATTCTGTGCCGAAACTATGCTGTGATTTAATGGCATTGTTCCTTATTTTACTTCTTGTTCGGCCGCTGGGAGTATACGATCCTGACACCTGTCTGTTTCATATAACTAGTGATGGGAGAAAATCAACGTTATCATTCCTTACGTTATTCTTAACTAGCTTTTGCTACTGACTCACATGATTGAGTAGTTTTGTTTTTTAGACGACCTTCACTCAGTCATCTCTTGTGCCATTTTCGCAGGCATTTTAGCAGTGTCATCATCTTTTTTGTGCCGAATGGCGGTGAAGTGTTGTGGCGTGCTGTGCGACCTTTTTTTGAGCCCAGATCAGCTCAATCGCTTTGTACGGCAGTGGTACGGAGAGATTCTGAGAACGCGATGATCTTTTTCTAAAGCCTGTTCATCAACTTCGTATCGTTAAAGGGACCGTTATTATTTTCGTTATTTTTGGTACGTCACTACAAAAAAATACGGTTGACATAACCTTGTGATGATTTTACGCACGAACATTAAATATTGATTTCTTCTTATTTAACATTTTAATCACTGTGCAAAATGTAACATTGATTGTAAGTTCACACAATGATATAGTTTCAATGATAATTATTTGCTAGTAGGATAAATAGGACATAAAAACATTTTAATCCCAAATTTAACGCCACTTCAAGGTTACGTCGTCCGTTCTAACATGACCTGTCAGGATCGTATTCTCCCAGCGGCCGGACGGTAGTATTAAAATTTAGTACATGATAACCACTAAAACCGAGAACATATTTTTGTTTAAGTCAATGCACAACCCCGCAAATAACTCCAGCTCAAATTTATAGTTATAGTAGATATTTTCGTACCTTTTGTTCTCCAAGACCAACGACAAAATTTGCTTTCAGGTCTTCGTGCTGAAACTAAAAGCACCGGAGCCCCGTCAAAGCTCTCCAGAGGTCATCGTGAAAACGACACGCAAGATATTCTCCCCCGTTGTGCGAAGCGGCGAATCTGTACCCAGTGCTGTAATACCGGTCAATGTTGAGGATTTGGCTGACGTCAACTCATCTGGGGAAATAAAACACCGCAGTAGAGGGACTAAGCAACCTAAGGAGGCAAAGCATAAGGAAAATAAAGGGGACATCAATTCAAGGTAATTTCATCAAGTCGTCATTATTTATGAGGTAATAACTGATAAAATGAATACAAATACTCGTAAATTATCAGTACTCTGCAGTTGGAAATGTGAAGACTGCTCCGGTTATGTTTGTCCTATTATTGTCTAGGTCTTTAACGATAGTCGATCCTCAGCTGTGAGCATTGTTTCAGCAAATAAAAACAGATATCTTTAAACCCATAATAAAATTAATCCTTTGGGTGTGATTAGAACTAAGAGACCAATAGGAAGTGACTTACAACCCGTGTAGGGTTGCCGCTCTCAATTTGGACTTTTCAGTCACTCGAAAAGTGTCAAATCCTTAGTCAAGTCTTTAGGCACTGCTTCAATCGTCCGTGACGGAGGCGAAGGCATGATGATGAAATCTCTACCGTGATCACCAATTCGCCAATTGGGTATGGAATTATGAATAAAACTTTCTCGTGACATCGACATTGGCTGATGACAGAAATATGCCAATATACGTCATCCATATTACACCTGATGTGCTCATTGAAATATAGGTACTTCTATTTCCTAACTTTTTTATACAGATCTAAAAGCTCCGGAGACCTTCAAGAGAGCGAGGAGCAGAGACCACGAAACAGACCACCCCTCCCTCTCTCTCCCTCTTCGCAACGGAAGCCCCAGGCCAAGGAAACAGCCCCATCCATCCGCATCATGATACAGCGGTACAACATGAAAATACAGGAAGAGGGTGAGTTTGCTGATCGCACATGCGACAGATGAATATTTAGAGAGCGTAAAAGACTTGTCAGGATCGTATCAAGTCCCCGATCTTGATCTTTGCCTACTCTTACGGCTTACGGGAGTGTGAAGCATTCATTGCTTACATAAATTCACACCTGTATCCCGGAGACGTAGCCCGAGATTAGGGTTTCCGACATTCGCTTACGCATGAGTTAAAACGCGAGTAAAAAATTATTCAATGCCACAACATTATTATGACATGGCAAACGCTGATAATGCAATATGTTGCAATATTTATGTAAGTAAGTAAATAAATAATAATAATATTTTGTTGGGATCATCATCACTCTGCCACAAGAAATCCACTGCTGGACATAGGCCTCCTGCATGGATTTCCAAAAAGACCGGTCGGTTGGATGAGATCGTCTGTCCATCTTGTGGCTGGTCGTCCTACGCTGCGCTTGCCGATATGTGGTCTCCATTTGAGAACTTTTCGGCCCCATCGGCCATCAGTTCTGCGTGCTATGTGCCCCGCCCACATAGTTGGGATACAGATTACGCTTAAAAGTATTTGTGTTAAAAAAAATACGAGATGTGTCCTTATTGGGAAGGATAAGGCTCTCTAAAACTGCTAGAACATGCGGAAGAGCCTCGGCAGCCTAAATACTGCCAATTGCTCCATTTTAACTGATGATACTCTAATCATCCTTAGTTAGAGGATAATTCCAACCAATGACTTGTCCAGCTACTGTCTTAGGCGCATCAAATCCTGAACGATTCCACTTGTGTAACTGTCAAATTAGTATGGAATTTGACAGTTACACGATTGCAACCACTCTATTAGGCCCTTGGTCCCTTTACCTAACATTTATCTCTACCCAAGATGTTCCAGGCCACACGTCGGGCGCCAGTAGCGGCGCGTCCTCACCAGCGTGGCGCTCGCCGGCGGCCGAACGGCGCAGGCCTCCTGACATGCCTGTTGGGGTCAATATTCGGTGAGTGTTTCCAGGCCCAAGACTATTCAGAGTACAAATTAAGCACCTTTAAACAAAGACTGTGTGACATGACTGTAGCAGTCAATCTGCGATGGATTTACCCAGGCCAGGGGTAAAGCACCACTAGCTCAATATTTTACAATACACAAAATAATCAAACTCTGTATAATAATAATAGCCCTAAAGCCTTTTCAGTATCTTATCTTTCATTCCAGAAACAATCCCTTCCTCGAGAGAGAAGTTCAGAAGTCCGCCAGCGCCTGCCAACTATCCAGAAAGGAGACCCCTACCACTGAAAAACCGCTCACTCCGACTCCTTGCACAAGCCTCGACGGTGTCCTCAAATCGCACAGCGCGAACGCCTTACACCCAGAACAGAAGGCCCAGATGTCGAGAGAGCAACTTAAAGAGAGTCAGGATACCATAACCTGCACAGCCAGCACGGACACTATCGTACCTCCTGACTTGACTCGCAATCTTCCAGTCTTCTCCACCCTCCCTGGTACATCTCGATCCACTTCAAACGTCCGTCGACAGATGACGGAAAGCCCCAACCATCCTCTTACGTTAGTCTCGGAGATACCATTTGATCGGTCTGTATCTTTGACGGAAGCTGAAGCTGTGGCGAGAGCTTCGGAGAGGGCTGCAAGGATAAAGGCGGCTCGCGATCGGTTCCTGTCGTCTCCCGTTCAGATGCGGCGCGAGGGGACCAGCTCGGCGAGCGATTTGAGGGGTGGTGATAGGTGAGTGGTGAGTTAGTGAATGCGGAAGGCAAGAGAGCTCGAATGATGATGGGTTGGGAGACTACGCGTTAGCTGGCAGAAGTAGTTAGATGAGTGATGGATGAGTTAGTAACGAGTTGAATTTTACGAGCACAGGCCTTCTCTCAGGTAAAGAGTTTGGACTTAATGAACACGTGTGCCTACCGTGAGCAATACCGTGACTGATATGTGAACCTCAAGTTTACACACGCTTTTTCCTTCACTCATCTGTAATTGTTCGGCTACAAATTCACAAATATACGCACTACGCATCTTACCAAAGCAAAGCGGTGGGCAGTGACTGAAAAGGAAATGCTGAAGATCGGGCTCAGTGGCGTGTCTTGTGAGAGGCCTATATCCTGCAGTGGACTGACACTGGCTGATCATGATGATGATGACATTACAAGAAACAAAGTCAATTGTATAGGCCTAGCTTGGAACCCCCACAACCTCTTGAATATAAGACAAACGTTCTACTGACCCACTACCACCCTGGAAATGTCTTCTTTTTGGTCGTGTCCTGATGACTGAGGGGCACGACTATGGGGCAGATTTCGCTACCAAGGCTTCGGATCGATAATGCGCCACATGCTCCTGCCTCCCGTAGCTTTATTTATAGCGTCCGTCCTTCACATTGGTGCTCGTACACTGCTTCATTTCCCTTTCGTGCGACCGGTGATAATAACATTACTCCAGGCTGTTTGGCCTGCGTCAGACGGTATAACGTACGAACGCGCAAGCGTTTAAGCATCCCTAAGCAATTAGGGATATTTTAAGTTGACTCTACCCTGCCAGATCGAGCCGCATAAGCTGCGAGAGTGACGTGACAGAGGCGGTGGGAGGCCGGAATGCCGAGGAGGCCGCGCTTGGCCGCAGCGCCTCTACCGGAATGGTCAACGTCGACCGCGAGGCCTGGGAACGAGTCGCTGAAGGTATAGACCACTCCTTTATTCCGCGCAATCTATACTAATTGCTATAGCAAATGCCAGGATTATGGTTTTGGCTGTGGGTTTTGGTGCTATAAAAAAGTCTCTGAACAGATTTCTCTTACTCTGGGGCAGCAATTTTTTACTACTTGACAGTTAATTCCTGACTGGGATGAGAAAATTACTCACGTGAACAAAATCTAGGCATGTCTTTTTATAAAACCGTTTTCCTAAGTCAAGGAAGACTGGAGTCGAGGAAAACTTCGAGGAACATTACAGGTCTGACCAACTGAATAGGTATCATGCTAACATAGGCATTGCTTCTACTTCTACTATTCAACAAACTTCAATATACCCATCTTATTCAAATCTTGGTGAGCAGTGATACAGGCTAATTTTCTATTTTTTAGGTGTGCCCGCGGGCCAGCAGCGGCGGCGCTCTCCCCGTTCCCGCTTTAGCCTGGCGCGGCTGGCGGCCAAACTGCGGCGGAAGGACGAGGGCGCAGTCTCGCGGCTGTGCCGCCAGAGCCTGCTCGTGCAGTTGCGGAACAAGCAGTGAACGGGGGGCCGTGTGCCGGGAATAAATGTGCTTAGTCTTTGCTACTGACCGACTTTCATTTCTATCTTCACTGAGTTTACTAGTGAGTTACCTCGAAATTAATAATTAGGTGGTACTTCAAATTGGCTCTCATGTGAAACCCTATCGTACCAAGCTATACGTCTGTTAAGTAAAGCTGGCACGTTCAACACATTTACACGTTGCGCTTGTGTAGTGTCTGTGAATAGCGCGCGGCGTGACGTGTACTGCATGCGCATCATGAAAAGTCTGCCGTCTCTCTTGCGCGCGGTCTAGCTTATGAGTGTGAAGGGGACAGTGATAGTTTTACTTTTACTACTGTTTATATATACAGCGTGATCTTTTTGGTATTCAACCGTATGTGCGTTTCAATGAGGGATTTTTCTGACAGCTAAGAAAAGTAGTTCCAAATGAGCCGCTTTCAGAAGAACTAACAAAAAAAACGAATGGCTGTCAAAGGAATGCAATTTTGGAACTCAGTCCAATAGCCATGTGTGATACATCATCGAATAGGTCTCAGCAAGCTGAATAAAAGTTACTATGACGTCAACAGCCAAATGTTTGTCCTTTCGGAGTTATATTGTATTGAAAAAAAACTAACATTTTCAATTTCAAAAAAATAACATGTATCACACATGGCTATTGGGCTGAGGTCCAAAACTGCATTCCTGTGACAGCCATTCGTCTCTTTTTTTTCTTAAAACGGCTCATTAGTCAGTAGATGGCATTTTTAAGAGAGGGTTTTTGTTTTTCTAATGGGAATTGCCAGTTTATTCTGTGGTCTTTCCTCTTTTTTTTGGCTCTTGCATTTGATTGTGATTGGACTTCGAACAACTGCTTCTGGTGCTAAAATCATGGAAAAAACGTTGAAGAAAAAGAAGAAGAATAGGAGACCAGAACATTCGCGTAACCACAATAGAAACCAAATGATGTTGCTCAGTTGATCACAGATTCCTTCCAGTTGATGAAATTACAGAACAGTAATAAAGTTTTTATCTGTGGCAAGCAATTAGAAAAAAAGGTAGGGTAATTCATCCAGTAACTGTCCACTGAGCGTCCGTTACCCTTTGTTACATAATTAAATTATAATTAAATTGTTGAGGATTTCTGGGATAATTATTTTCTGTTTTGGTAAAGATTTTCTTAGGTGAAATTTTTTTTGTTCATGTGAAAATTTATTGAAATTTAAAACTATTTTGTAACCATTGATTCCACCTTGTTTTTAATACTTTTCGCTCGAATTTGCTAAAAATATATTATAACAAGTAACCCATATATTTGTATTTATTTATCTACAACGCACCTATCTTACTAAAACCTAACTCTAGTCTACACTTAAACTAGAGTCGCATTTTGAATCAAAATCATATATTTTTAAACATCCTGTATAGTGAAATTGCATAAGTGTGAGTACTGTGAAAGTGCCAGCTTTAGATAACAGACCTATACTACAATTTTAAACTATTGGGTTAATTACAATAAACCATAACTGAAAACAGACCAATTTCATACGTTACGCATGCCGTGCAGTTGCGGAACAAGCAGTGAACGGGGGGAGGGGCGCGTTCCGGGAATAAACGTGCTTAGTCTTTGCTACTGACTGACTTAATTGCGCCTTCACTGTTGTTGGTTCAGTATGTAATTTTATACATCATTTGAATTGATTTTTGCAACTTCTGAATATTCTATTGTAAGTAACAACTATAGTAGTTAAATAATGGGAGGATTTGAAAGTGGTTGTGCACAACGCTGGGATAGTGTTGTCACATGCCAACAATGTTGGAAAATAAACCTAAAACGGGCACGATCTTACAACTGTGTAAGCTTCCTTTTTAATTTTCAGAATAAACAATAACTTTGTAAAGGCTTTAAAACTAAGTTGAAATACATTTCAAACATCCAAATATGAATCTTCATCTTCAGTGCTATTTCAGTTTCATAGCAGAGCTCTTTAGTATAGATAAAATTCCGCAGTTTCCTGAATAATAAGTAATTCATTTATCATTAGCTCTTTCTCATTCTATTTTTCAAATTAGAGAGACTGTTAGTGTAAAAGCGAAAAGGAACTAAAACCTAACTGTACTGCAATAGGTAGGACAGGGTTGCAGAACAAGAAAAATTCAAGAAATTTGTTTTATTTCAAGTTTTAATTCCATCTCAAAGTTGACGTACCATTAGAAACATTAATTCCAAATGCAACATTCAAAACTGAAGGTAACAATAGTTACCGTATCAAAAGAGGACATTGTTTGCTCAACCGCTGAGGCTACAAAATTATATAGAAAATCAATTAATCGCTTCGTGACTAGGACAACACAACCTTTGAACCCACCCCAGTAAGGCGCAACTCATGTAATCGTATTTTTGTTCTCCATTTATAAAACTAACATTTATTTTATTTTTTGTATGTAATAAAATTTATGCGGCTTTTATTTCGTACATTTAAATTTTAAACAAATTATTAAACACTGATGCCTGAGTCGGGCGGGCGCGCCTCAGTCAGCTTTCCATAATTACTTATCATATTCATGGGAAATATGTTAGATTAGATTAAAATATAAAAATGTTACCACTCAATAGATGCGTGGTTGCTTAGGTACGAAGCTTACCGTGTTGAAAATTCTAATATTTATTTAAAGAAAACATATTTTTTTTATGTAATGTTCCTTAGGAAGCAACTTGCTATACAAAGGTCTATTTTATCTATAAGACCTTTGTTATATTTGCAGTGCAACCAGCATTTTTCAAACTTTAAATAGTGATGTCGCTGTTATCGATATGTTTATCAACAAATGAATGAATGTTATAAGACGAATTAAAAAACAACGAATACTTAGTGCGATTTTGAACCTAGAACATAGATTTCGTAGGCATAATTCCATTGGGAAAAAAATCGTTTAGGATCCTGATAATATGTAGGTTTCAGAAAGAGGTTAATATTTTAAACATGGTACAATCAATTTAGGTTGGGTTGCCCACGTCCGACAATAGCCACGAATTAAAAGAACACTTACAAATAACATTAACGGGTAATTTGGTTGAGGTAGATTCAATATATTTTAACTATTAATAACGTGTGCGAGTGAACATGGAGCTTAACAAAAAACGTGTATACAAGATGTAGAAAATTTACTAAACTAGTATTAAATTTTGCCGAGAAACTCAGTTTCAAGTTTAGTTCAGAGAACGAGTTTAGTAAGAAACGCCATCATGGATTTAGACTCATTAGTTTTTTTACATCTTGCATACAGGGTGGCGGGAAAGATTACTCCATGTGCCAAACATCATATTTTAGTATCTTACAAAATAGTAAATAGTAAGACATGGAATATTTTACCCAACTTGGCTACGAGTAGCTACACAATTGTATATATTATAATGAATAGTATTATGTAACAAAGGTCAAAAGTTACTCGGGTATAATTTCAATGTCTTACTTAATTTATTTTAAATTTCAAGACATTTAAATTTTATTGTACAACAACTTGTGTCCAAACTTGCTTATAATGTAGGAATCGCTTGCAAAATCGGCAGCACATTGACCTTTACAATTCGGCTGTAAGCCGTAACATAACCGCGTACAGTGAACGTAAAGATTTATGCGCGTCGACCGTACATTGTCTTTTGCATTACTTCTACACATTCTCTCAAAGTTCAAGCAATATTTTTATTAACACTCCAAAACAAATAAACATAAGATAATTATTACAACGAAACAATATCGGAGAAGTATTTGGAATTTGAACTCTATTCATAGCTTAATACGTGGTAAGTACATTTTAGTCACAGTCACTACAGAACAAAGTTTGAGAGCGCTCGGAAAAATACTGAATTAGAAATAAATATTTCTATGCGGTAGGCAGTTTTGTACCAGACTACATTATAGTAGCCAGTCTATTTATCAATATAACAACTTTTTCTTTATTAATCATAACATGAACTACAAAGAGCAGAATGTCTATTTCTATTGCTTTGCATTTATATATTAAAAATTGTAACTGAAAGCAATAAAATTAAAAACAAAGTTAGCACATAGTTAGGTATATTTACAGGACAAAATAAATAGAAAATATAAATGTATCGTCTGTTTCTATTGCAGCCATGTGGAATGTGTGGATTGACATAATCATCGGAGTGGAATGAGAACAATTATTTCTTAGGCGCCATTCATTTATTACGATTTTTTTCGCTGCAGGTTTATACTCATGGGCCTGTAAAAATAGCTCTTTGACACTTTTTTGCATATTGGATGTGTGAATAAAAAAATTGTTTTCCCCTCGGTGACGCTAGACGGTAGACCATAGGTTCCCAAAATAGTCCAGGTGGACCCCCAGTGGTCCATAGGAGACCACACGGGGGTCCACGTACACGTAAAAAGAAAACAGGGGTTCACAAGTTGATAGTGGTGTCCACGAAACATTTTCCTGTTTACATAAAGAACGAAATGTTGGCTTGGGTTTACCTATCAACGTCAATTGTTGTTTGTAATAATAAATGTTTTTGAGATTCTTTATAACCACAAGTATTATTTTAATTAATAGGTCACAAGATGTGCTACTTTTTTTTTCTTCACAACACCCCCAATTTCGGGTGATATTTTTTAGGAGTTTTGGGAATACAGTAGAAATGTAGCAGCAGGAGAAAAAAAGTTTGGGAACCTCTGTGGTAGACCAAGAGCCCGATGGTCGGACGATGTGGCCAGGTTGGCGGAGGCCCGTGGATGCGAATGGCGAGAGACATTTAACATAACATAACATTTACATACAGGCACATACATTGCTTCTGGCCCACACTAGGATACCCTGTGTCGTGGGAACCAGAAACAGCGACGTCACAAACATGTAAATATCCTGGGTTTCTTTTTTTTTGTCCTCAGCCGGGATTCAAACCCGGAACCCCTCGCATGGTAGTCAGATGCGCCAACCGCTGCGCCACAGAGGTCCTCAAGACGGCGAGGTATTGCATGATGGGGGAAAAGCTTTTACGCAACAAGGGGCAGATGTGATCTGATGATGATGACAATGGTGTTGGCGCTAGTGAACCGCATGGAGCCTCTTAAGTAATAAATGAATGGGCCATTACCCGTTTCAAGAATGCAGATAAAACATTGACTTAATTACAAAGTAGCGATCAATCAGTTGTAAACGAAATTACAAATATGTAAAAAAATATTGCGTGAGATTCAAAATTACAGATTCGTTTAGGCACAAATTCAGGCTTATTAATAATTTTAATTCAACTTTTAATTCACTCAAAGGACGGAGAAGCCAATGCGTAAAATCAATGATTATTGTAAAATCATTTTCTCCATAAATTAGGTATTGTAAAGGTGAATTAGATAACGTTAGAGCCTTTTCACACTATCCGATCCGATATCGGTGGCGGACGCCGATCTGTTATCGAGGTAAGTAAAATGTATGAATTTTAATTAAAAAAAACTAACGACGCTGCGACCCTAAAGCTCGATTAGTTTTAAGTTGGTAATGTTTGTTTACGACTTATTTCTACACTGTTCAAATTGAGATAGTCCAGAGTACATTTTAAAATTATTTGAAGAACATGAGCTTTCAGTTTTTTTTTCATCAACATTTTAAATTGAACTTAGGTTTTTTTTCACGTTCTCAAACGTTTAGTTAAAATTGTGCTATGCGTGTATCTAAATTGTCTCTGTATGCGAAGAGCCCGACACTCGGCGGCCATTTTGAAAATTACCGTATTGGAATGATTTTGTCGGAAATTTATGAAAACAGCACAATGTGCTGTTTTGGTGGTGTCGGGTATCGCCGTAAGGCACCGATATCGGATCGGAAAATGTGAAAACGCTCTATTTTACACCAATAATAAATATGAAAGGTTTGTATGAACAGTGTAAGGAGCAACAACATTTGATTAATCATGTGAAAACGTGGAATACTTTGCATCTTATAATTTACATTATAAAACATTTAAATTTATACGTACGTTAGGTACGGAACACTTGTACAACGATCAGGTATCCATTTATTGCTGTGACAACTAGGTATAAAACGTTTTTGTGTAACTGTTGAAAACTCGCAAACTTAAAAACAACTGCTAAAGGGTGACTATCAGAATTTCTTTGGCGCATTGTTTTTTCATATTAACTCAATAAAAAGTAGCATATTGTAGATGCCACCAAAACCTACTAATACTACGTTCGGGGCCAATAAACCTACAATATATGTTATTTTTTATTAAGTTATTATGAAAAAAAAATGCGCCAAAAAAATTATGGGATTTGAGCCATTTTCTGAAAATCACCCTAAACTACTTTTAACTGTGAATATAAACTAATAATCTTAAGTCAGTGTGTATGGATATAATACTATGGCATTATTAACTGTCGGTTTTTTTTTATAGAAAATAATAAAGCCTAACACAACCACGAGTGAACGTGAAAGTTGCTATAAAATTAATAATTAATAAAAAACTACAAGTACATCAACGCTGGTTCTAAAATACGTTTGTATGAGTAAAGAAACTGTCTTTATATTAACATGTATGTATACAATAAGATTTCCATTGCGAGTTTTTAAAGATACAATTACATCTTTTAATCAAAATACTTACATTCAGGTATTCAAGTTGTAGTTTGGTCCTTACTTTTAAGGTAGGCATGATCTTCAAAACGATTACTGATATATCATCACATAAGGTAACATCGTATGTACAACAATTATAAGTAAATTAAAAAAGACAACAGTAAAACCGATGCAAGTGGACTTACAGAAAGTATTAGCTGAACAAAAGTATAAAATTAAATTAAATAATAATTTAAACGAAACTAGCTTTTCAGACGTACCAACGAGCCGTAGAAGTCTGAAACTCACAAAAATCTAACGACGACATAAAAAAAAACTAGATTTTTACCGTCTAAACTTACACTAAGACAACTTAGTGTAATTGAAATTTCAGGTACTTAGTCGGCTTTTTATTAACATTTTAGTTCATTTGAGTTACGCCGTATTTTATTTACAAACGCGACCGCGCCTAGTGCTGACAGTAAAATCCATTTATTGCTAAAAACTTCTAGAGACTACAATTTGCAATAACATCCTTGTTTGTGAACCTAACAGCTACACAGCTAATATAAAAATTTAGTAACCACTTCAATTTTTATACTAACCGTGTACATCTATCCAAAAAAGCTATTTCATTATACTTATTCGTATCTATGTAAGTATGTACACTATTTCATTTAGGTGTAGTTTTTGTATGCTGTCTTTACAAAATATATTGGATTCAACAACGTGGCATGACCGAGTTTCTATACATCTTATAAGTATTTAATGTAACTTGTACCTAGGTGCATTTTATTTATATTTAAAAAAACCTGCAACTTAAGTGATAATTAAGTTAAATTAGTAAAGAAATATAAATACTTGTCACTAACGCTAATCGAACTAAGAATTAAATAAGTAGTTGTTACGAAAACTTTGATTGGTAAGAGTTTGTGAAAATCATACAGAGGTAAAACAATAGAAAAATACATAAGTGTAAAATTAAATATGCGTGCGATATTTAACTAAAGGTCGATGGGTATAACATATTACATCAACAACTTAACTGGATCAATTTAACATTTCTTTTTAACACCTAAAAGAACTTACAATATAGAAAATGAGGTAGATATAAAATTGTGATATGGAATAATGAACAACTAACGTGAATACGCCTTAGAAGCAATGTACAAACGGCCCTAACACATTGTGGTTCAGTTCAATCTTCAATAAAGGTTGTGAAATAACGGCTATTTACCTAAGGTCCAAAAATTACGTTAGAAGGTGACGTTACAAGACTTGCAACGACAACGTTATTATTAAATTTATCACCGTTTTATTTTATAGTTCGTTGTTTTTTAAATATGTAATAATATATTTTATAACCTAAATATTTTAGTGCTTGCAGATATCTAAGAACCATATTTTGTAATTTTGTGATTTGTGATTTCACAGTAATGAGGACTTCGATAAGTAAGACAGTGTATCGGAAAAAAGCAATAGTTCAGTCACCCTGCAAAGGTAGTATGAGGACGCGAGTCGCGCGCGACAACGTCAAAAGTCGCGACTTTCCAGTACATTAACTGTCAAATTCTCGCGACTTTTGACGTTGTCGCGCGCGACTCGCGTCCTCATACTACCTTTGCAGAGAATGTCAACGATATTAAACTACGAAAATCTTATAAAAATCGTGAGTAATATGCAAAAATACAAGAAAGACATATTGTTATATTGTTTGTAAAAATGTGATAAAAGAAAGTTTCGGAAAGTTGCGTTCTACAAATGCGTTGCAAATGCTAAGCTAAATGAAACAAAATATCACCTGATGAGAGAAGATCATTAAAAAAGCACAATGTTAACAGA
Organism: Yponomeuta plumbellus; assembly: GCA_947310845.1. Taxonomy (NCBI): domain Eukaryota; kingdom Metazoa; phylum Arthropoda; class Insecta; order Lepidoptera; family Yponomeutidae; genus Yponomeuta; species Yponomeuta plumbellus. Next base: position 22,298,467 of record OX371200.1, read on the forward strand.
TTAATAAGAATGTCTCAGTGAAACCTAAAAAGTGTTGAGCTGGATTTGTAAATAAAAAAAAATACGTGGCCATTTTTTTTATAGAAATGTCATTGTCGGAATGATAAGCGGCTGATTACGTAGCTTCTGAGGCATAAAAACGGTAAAAGAGATAGAAATAAATAATAAATTAGTTTTTTCTCTAACATTGATAAATACTTCAGTGTATGTACAGATTCAAGTTACTCAATATGGTTTGGATTGCTCTTTTGGTCTGTGACAAATTTGTACGTTCGGGTTGCACTAACGGTGAAATAGTATATAAGTACTTAAGGCTGCTGTTACATTTAGCATTTCGTCTCGCTCGCACGTTCTAATATTTTCAGTGATTGTAAATGAATTTGTATATTTTTGACTTGTGTTGCTTGAGGTATTGTTGTATAATAAAATTATTAGTTTATAATTTATATATTACAGGGATTGTTAGCAAGAGCTTGTTGATAAAGTGCATTAGCTTTTAACAAAGTAATGTTGTCTAATCTGTTGTGGTTTTGCATATTTCCTTGTAAATAAAGAAATAAATAATATTAGTATTAAATAAATACATAACATAATTGTTTCTCCCAGTTGTGCAATAAAGTATTCTCTATCTATATATCTAATGCTTCAAATATATTTTGATATGCTGTACTTCATCATCAACCCGTTATGACCCTACCGAATGGCAAGGGTCGCTTCCCTGAGGAAAAATCCTGCATTTAGTTTTTGATCAACAAAAGATGTTTTATAAATTACAAATGTTAATGTCCGGCCGCTGGGAGAATACGATCCTGACAGGTCATGTTAGAACGGACGACGTAACCTTGAAGTGGCGTTAAATTTTCGATTAAAATATTTTTATGTCCTATTTATCCTACTAGCAAATAATTGTCATTGAAACTATATCATTGTGTAAACTTACAATCAATGTTATAAATTGCACAGTGATTTGAATGTTAAATAAGAAGAAATCAATATTTAATGTTCGTGCATAAAATCCTTACTACGCTATCACAAGGTTATTTCAACCGTATTTTTTTGTAGTGACGTACCAAATATAACGAAAATAATAACGGTCCCTTTAACGATACGAAGTTGATGAACAGGCTTTAGAAAATGATCATCGCGTTCTCAGAATCTCTCCGTACCACTGCCGTACAAAGCGATTGAGCTGATCAGGGCTCAAATAAAAGGTCGCACAGCTCGCCACAACACTTCACAGCCATTCGGCACAAAAAAGATGATGACCCTTCTAAAATGCCTGCGAAAATGGCACAAGAGATGACTGAGTGAAGGTCGTCTAAAAAACAAAACAACTTAATCGTGAGTCAGTAGCAAAAGCTAGTTAAGAATAACGTAAGGAATGATAACGTTGATTTTCTCCCATCACTAGTCATATGTGTCAGGATCGTATACTCCCAGCGGCTGAACAATAGTAGCCAGTTCTCTAAGCAACACCTTCTTAGTTCTGAATAATTCAGAGGTCTTACTTAGCCTTTAAAATGATAGTGTGCGAGCGAGACGAAATGCCACAGCAGCCTTAACTGTTTTTTCTTATTATTATTTTTAGATAGTACGCAACTAATATTCTTTATCGCGTTGGTATATTTATTTTGGAGGCACAGTAGTACATTTTTATTTTAAACAATTTTAATAGGAATACTTCGATGGCTGCCTTCATACGAAATTGAAGTTTTGACGGTCAAGCGCCCTGTATCTCATTATTGTCTTGGCGCTAAATTCTATACAACTGGTGCTTCATTCGTTTTTCAGGCCCTTAATCTAGCTCTAAGTTGGTACTTATCCACTGAATTTAGTAAATAAATTCATGGTGTTCTTATTAATGGGATTCAATGCAGATTTGGTGTCATAGTTTTTTTTAATAGCGTATTTTCCATTTTTCAGCAGTACAAGTTTTACACCCTGTTCAGTTTACTTTGTTGTAATCTACCATACTCATATGTACAGAGAATGACACTTGGCTATATTCAATGGCAGTTGCAACCGCCGACGGCACAACGCTGTATTTGTATTATCAAACAGGACAGGTACTTACTAGTGTCACCCGCCGTACCTAATTCAGCTCGTAGTCTAGCCTCACAGTAATATCTCTAACATTTAGTACCCTCATAATTTTATCGTATATCCTCTCTTAAACCGACGCTACTAAAACGCTAACTATACAAAAGGAAATGTCTGTACAAAAACGTGTGAAAAAATCTCAATTCTTTACATAACTTTACACCTTGCCGAATTGACGGATTCGAGGCCGCGGCCGGCCCGATGAGGTCACCTACCTCGAGTGTAATTCTAGACACCGCCTCTCCGAGGCTTCAACCGTTCGGTTGGAGTGTGGGCTGGGCTTTACTGTTGTCTCTTTGTATGTAGTCGGTACTCCTAGTGAGTTCCGAGTTCATGTTGTCGTCAGGAAGCTTGCTGAAAGAGTTATCAGCGCTGATGTCACGAGGGCTGGACCGGGAGGAGTCGTCTGGCCGTCTGGAGGTGTCTAAGTAGTCGTAGGGGGCTGAGAGGTCCGCCTCTAACGTGGTCTCCGCCGTGGTGTCGGCTTCGAAGCGGGAGACGTCGAAGGCGGCCGCTTCGAGGCGACTGCGCGATTTCCTCGTCTTGCCGTTCGGGGTTTTGGATACCTGTGCATTGATTGGTATAGGTGAATTGGGGCTTGAAGAGGTGAAACATCAAAACCTTATCGTACTTATCATGAATGTATCTGCTAAGTACTGACTTTGAAAAGAACAATGGTTTAGTAAGACAAAATCACGATTGCCTTTTGTAATTACATTTTTTCAGCGGTGGAGACTATTGGGGTTTGAGGGGTACAGGCCAAAAAGTGGCATTTCTTTGCCAAAGGAGCTTTCGGGAGCGTGGCAATTCTGCCAGCGTGCTGGGGACCTTGTGTTCAGCTGTTTTATATGGACGTAGTTAGGTTAGGTTGGGTTTTAATTTATCTGTGCAGTTGACGAAACATTTTGCGGATATTGCGCATGTGTAATTTACAAATTTTAGTATTTCGTATTAATATAAATAGTAATAACTTCCACACATAAACATTTAAATACAGGCACATACAGTCCTTCGGCCTCACACTGTGTCGTGGAAACTACAAAAAAAAACATCGCACACATGAAAACATCCAACACCTGCGTTTTTTTTTTGTCCCCAGCCGGGGTTCGAACCCGGGAGCTCTCGCATGGTAGGCAGATGCGCTAACCGCTGCGCCACAGAGGTCGTCAGTTTGGCCATGAGTGTACTCACACTGGGGTTTTCAGTGATGTGCACGTGCCCGTTCAGAAGCGGCTCGCCCGCGCCGCGCGACGCGCCGCCGTTGGCCAGCCGCCCGCCCACGCTCTGCAATCACACCCACTTGTCAGTGAAATAAAAATAAATATAATAATAAACTCACGCCCGTTATCCCCGAAGGGGTAGGCAGAGGCACCAGTCTCTAGAACTGGACCCACGTTTTGCCGAGTTTATTAGGTCCCAAACGTGACAAGTGGCAAGCCTGTCGCCGTTATCCGGGCACAATTTATCAGCGAATGGTGTTGCTGTACAAACAAATGTACGTAACTAAAAGTCATTGGTACATGCGTGGTTTGAACCCAGACCCTCGTGATCGAGAAGCAAGGGTCAACCCCACTACGCCACCACCGCGTTAGTGTCAGTGAAAGTAAAGTTAGAAAGAAAGAAAGATATATGAGTAAAGAGCTGCTCAAAGTCCGTTTTCAACCTCTCAACTCCCGCCGACTAAAACTACTGGGCCGATTTTAAAAATTATTTCACCATTAGAAAGCTATATTCTTCGTGAGTAGCAGCGGCTACATTGGATTTTTCAAAAAGTTTAGGGATCCGTACGAAATCTCGAATTGTGTAACCCAAGGTGTAAAAAAATACTACCACGGGAATTTTCCACGGAACTAATACATATACATACTTGAGCCATTACAAACGTGCGAACCGAGTCATAAAAGTGCGAGCGAAAGTTCCGATATGCGTGATATGCCTCCTATATGTGTGAGAGAGAGGTCTGATACAAATGTTTATTTACTCTGATACTATAATACAAAGATTATAAAACTGAAAACAAAACTCTTGTAGCAAACATTACGCATAGGCCTAAAAAAAAGTTTTATTACGATACATTGTTCTTGTATGGACACCTGTATGATAACATAACTTTTTAATCATAACGATACACCTATACAACCTCCATCCAAGTTTGAACCTCTACTTTTTAAAAAAAAGGTTTCAAGGAACGAGTCCGCGGCGACGCAACACGCATGCGCAATCGATGTTTGCACCTTGGCACCAACTTAACATTTTACATTTAGAAAACTTTTCAATATAAACAAAGATTGATTCTGTTTGTAAAATAAATTAGTTTTTGTGTAAAAACATGTCTGAAAGCGAGGATAGTGGTAATTGTACACCACCAGACATCCTGGAAGCTGCGTCAAACATGACTATGAACCTGTTACCGGCGAAATATAGGAGCAACTATAAAAATGTTACCACGAGTTCACGGAATGGAAAGATAAATTGGTTGACATTCAGCGTTTTATTTGCAATATTATTGTATGTATTATAGTATGAGAGTAGATAAAGTAGTGTATGACACTGTACATAACTTGGTTTTATAACACTCGTGTGATACTATAAAAAAACACACTCGTGTTATAAGAACCCTTATTATGCAACAGTATCATAAACTACTATTATGACTCGGTTCGCACGTTTGTTATGGCTTAAGTAGGTATAGCTATTTCCACCGAAACGTTTTTGCCACCTTTGCAAAGCCGGGGTAGGTCGCTAGTTATGAATAAAAACGTTTGAATTAGAATTTGATGGTCTGACGACCTGGTTACGGTGGCAGGGAGTCGTTGGATGCGGCCAGCACTACATATTGAAGCTTTGAAAACCCTGAGGGAGGCTTATGTCGTGCAAGGGAAATCAAATGGCTGATGATGATGATCCACAGACTTACCGTCATTTCTGAGCCTTCTTCTTCGTTGCTTTCACGCGAAGAAATGTTTCTTCTGCGGGCTCTGGAACAATACATTTATAATAAGTACAATGACTGACCTGGTCTCTGCCTACTCCTCTGGGATTCAGGGGTAAGTTTAGTTTGTAGTAAGTAAAATATATTTCGGGAGGTGGTGGATTCCAATCTCTGCATGTACTATAGACATTGCTTTCTAATTTGACATCTGTGAAGTTATAGTAGAAATACCTCTCGCTAACGGTGAAGTAAAATATCGCGAGGAAACCTGAAATTCTGAGATGTTCATATACTTCTGCGCTTGAAATAGCCGATCCACGGTGGGCACTCTAAATTGTATAGAAGTAATAGAAATATAAAGTCATATGAACCAAAATGTATTTTTTTAATGATGCATTGTTTGTATTCCTGAAGTAGCTGGTCTATGTAATATGTGTGTAAGTGTGAACCTGGCTTAAGACAGCGTTTCTAAGCTAAAATGGGTCACATCAATCACATGACGTTCTCTCTCGCTAGACGTAACGTACTTAGTCGTCGTGGCCGAACCCGGTCGGACAAAATCATCGTCATCGTCATCGTCATCGTCATCGTCATCGTCATCGTCATCGTCATCGTCATCGTCATCGTCATCGTGATCGTGATCGTCCTCGTCATCGGCATCGTCATCGTCATCGTCATCGTCAGCGTCATCGTAGTCATCGTCATTATAGTCATCGTCATTGTAACCATCAAGCTAGAGATTTCAGTTCAGCACTCGTACCTTGGCGGTGATTGCTGCCGTTTCCGTCGTCTCCAGATGCAGAAAGCTGCTACCATCAGCACGCAGAGGAGACACACGCCGATGCCCACGCCGATACCTGCGATAGACATTGTAAATCTTGTCTTCATTCCAACTTATTACATTTACCCCCGGTTTCAAGTACGCTAACAAGTTGTTGATTTACTTGTTGAGCTGTCACTCGGCCGAAGTACATACGAAAATACATTTACCAGCTGTTAACAGTAGACTAAATTTTTTTTGCGTACAAGAAGCTGGTGGTTACAAAAATATTGAAAAACTTTGTTGGTATTGAAAAAAGTAGTATTTAGTATAGTATAAAATTAAATCGAAAAGTAGTATCGATCATTTAACATCAACTGGCGGTAATGCTGCCAGCGTTATGGTAACCTTTGGGTCGGATATGTCACGGGGCGGTTTGATTGACTGATTTTATTTTATTTGAATTGTGTGTGCTAGTAATTAGTTGTAATATACCTAATTCGACATTTTATTATTTTCATTAATTTGCTGATCTGATATTGACTTGCTCTAAATTGTATTATTCTGTATTTGACTTTCGTTGGTTAATTACTTACGATACAAGTTAGAAAAAAGACACGGAACGTTAAAATAACGTTTAATCAGGTACATACTTAAGTCAGCAGCGAGGTGTTCACACCGGTCAATTAGAAAAAATAAGACTTACTGAGGTGAGCAGGGAAGTGAGGCGGATTAGTTCGACAAGTTTAACAAAAGCATTTTTTCATAGTAGCGAATTTTCACATGGCGGTTTTCGCGATCACAAAATTTTATTATTAGTCTATTTTCGTGTAGCGATTTTTCATAAAACGTATTATAAAACGTACGCGTTCAATTTTTTTAATTTTCGCTAATTTTACCAGTAGATTCTTTTATCAATCGCAAAATAATATAAGTATTCGTAGTCTATTTTTGTTTTTCAAATCTCGATGTTTTACACGTCGATATTTGACTAGCTCGTTGTGGAATTGGTTTACTGCCAAGGGCTTACATCATTCATAAAGTCGTCTATTCTAAGAATAGGCCTTTTTACATGGCGCCTTTTTAGTAAAAAAATTGCTGGCGGGGCTAGAATTCGCTAAAGCTCGCTAAAAGCGCTATGGAACTAAAGACATACCGAGGTAGACAGAGGAGGGAGCGCGAAGTGCAGGGGGCAGTGTGTAAACGGGCGCGTCGGGCCGCGGCTTAGGTCCTTCCGGTCTCACCAGGTGCACTTGCACGTGAGTGGGCACTGAAGTGTCCAGGCCGGTGAGCTGGGGGACAAAATAGAAAAATATTTAAAATATTCTTATAAGAACTTGTTCAGGCCCAAGCGCCTTTGATGGTGTTATGCGCAATAAGTTGCTGTTCCGCAACTCTGTTCAGTGTTGCTTTCAATATATATCTTTTATCTTGCATTGTGTAGCTTCATACAATCCTACCTACAGATCACTTTTCGATCGACCGCTGCCGAGGGCGCCTTAATTTTGTTAAAGAAATTATAAAAGACCGAATTAAAGTCTTAAATCTAAATAATGTTGGGTTTCAATAACTCCGGTATGTCGTGCTAAGACAGAACTTCTTATTCTGAGTCGTCAACCTATTAATATCCCCATCGAGGGGCACGTGTTTCTTCCCTGAGGAAGATATAGGCCATACTACACCACGGGGGCCAAGTCCGGATTGGTGGAGGCTTGTAAGACTAGTGGCTGGGTTTAGAGTCAGAAGTTTTTAAGCCGTCTTAAGGCCTCTGACTTGGCTTAACGACTGCCATCTATCGACGGCAGCCGGCACCAACTGCTTAACGTGCCTTGCGAAGCACGGACGATGATGTATGTATGTTTAAACTAACCAGTATAGTAGGCCGGTCAACGTACTCGCTGCGCCACGCTTCCATCTCGGAGACGAGGTCCTGCGAGAAGCGAACCCGGTACCGCGCGCCGGGCGGGCCGCTCCAGCTGACCCGGAGACCAGCGCTCGCGTATTCGTGGTGGACGTCCTGAACGTCCGTTGGCTCAGGATCTACTCCTGAAGGAAAAGAAGGTTCATTTTAATTTTCAGTTCATTATGGGGCCTGGGACCCAATTTTCTTATAATATTACATTACTGTAATTAATTAGGTTCTAGTAGTTAATTAATTTAAATAAAATGAGATAAAATTTTGTTAGAATCAAAATAAGTTAGGGTATCCTAGTATGGGGCAAATTCAAATTCAAATATTTTATTCATAATCCAAATAGAATATTTACTTTATGAACGTCAATGTCAATGTTGTTATTTAGGGCCAGAAGCGATGTATGTGTCTGTATGTAAATGTTATGTTATGTTATGTTATGTTAGGATTAAAATGAGTTAAAAACTCCCACAAAACGCTTAACTCACTTAAAACACTTAACCGGGACTTCTTAATGCATTGTAATACAATGACAACTGTATAAACATGGCGATTTAGTTTCATTGCCGATTCAAGTCTACAATATCAAATAATCTAGGCGTCAGTGGTATGAAAAAACACGCACGTGACCCGACCGTGCGTCTGTCATCGTGCTATAATGCAATAAGAGAATCGAGGCCCTGTCCCAAACTAGGATACCCTGTGATATGGTAACCAGGCGAGGACGTTAGACATTACAAACATCCAAAAATACCCAGATTGAGGCCGTTTGTAAAGCTCGTCTCTGACCAGATGAGCAACCGCCAACCTCCGTCTCTGCTCACCATGATTAAGCTCCACGAATCAGAGCCAAAACTGCCCTTATAATACGTAGCTTTCCACTCTATCGGGTTAAGCATTTAGACATCTCGAAAGAGTCAAAATAGGAATGTATATGACGGTTCGGAGTAAAAGTATGAGATAACTACTGGGAAAAAAGTCCCAGACTGTAACAGTGTGGTGGTATTGGTGGTGTGTCATACCGGGAACAAAAGGGCTAAATCAGGCAACTCCATACAGTAGAGTCTTACTGTAAGAATTCAGGGCCCTTAGTGCGAGTTTTTTCATTCACTTTCGATAGCGAGAGCGTTTACAATTTGTATAGGAGTGACAGAGAGACAACTAGGTGGCGCGCTTTGTCACTCCTATAGAATATGAGTTTACGTTAACGCGATCGAGTAGTTAAAAAAACTCGCACTAAGCACACAGGTACCTGTTGTCTTTTCTTCAAGGTGTTTCTTGATCCAGCCAGTTAATAAACTTGTATGTATTGTATTTTGTGCGCAAACGTCGACGTCTGTCTGTTTCAAGCAAAACAGAACCAGAGAGTGAATGTATCGGTGAATGAAAGATTTCTCGAATGAGTTTTTCCTGGATGTCATTCGGTCACTGTTTGGTTTTAGTTGACATAGATAGATGGCGCCACAAGTTCGCATTTAAAGTTCGCGCGCGAACACTTACGTACCTACTTGCACCCCTGGTGGGACTCTTTCGACAAAAAATCAAGTAAGTGTATCCAGAATAAAGTTAATAGGGGTCTTCGAATTCCAACTAACCATTCTTATTCTTCATCAGCTCTTTCATCAGCTCGTTGCTATGCTGGCTGTATAGGGTGAAGATGTTGCTGTTGACAACAGGCTCGTCCGTCGTCGACACCATCACGTAGGTATTGTTGGCAGGGTTTAGGGTGATCTGGAATCAAATTTGGTATCCAAAATGGGCCCTTTAACAATTAAAGTACCTACGACCAACTACAACTACAAATAATGAGCCAACAGAGAGGTAGATGTTTCGAATTCACAGATAAGAAACATGCAAATATGGTAGTCAGCACTCAAAAGCAGGAGACCTATGAGTTTATTTTCGAAGTTAGGTATGTACATTTGTGAAGTTCATCATCAACCCATTATGTCCTCACCGAGGGGCACGGGTCTCTTCCCTGAGGAAGCTATAGGCCATACTCCACCGCGGGGGCCAAGTCCGGATTGGTAGAGGCTTATAAGACTAGTGGCTGGTCTTACTGTCAGAAGTTTTCAAGCCGCCCTAAGACCTCTGACTTGGCTTCACGACTGCCATCTATTTACGGCAGCCGGCACCAACTGCGTAACGTGCCTTGCGAAGTACGGAACCGCTAGGAAAAATGCCGCTAGCGTTAGTCATACACGGTCACCCATACATGCACTGAACGCGCCCTATGTTGCTTAACCTTCGTGATCGTTTAAGATCTCTCAGGCAGTCGGGGCTACGAGCGATTCGTGACGTATTACGAGTGAATTGGCTATGCTGCTTATTTTTGATATTATGTCTTTTTTATTTTGAAAATATGGTCAATACTTTTATAATAAATAATTTTTTTTAGTTTTATTTATTATATCTAATATCAAGGAGAATTAATGCTCCTTGATAATATCTATTATTAATATTTTTCCAAAAGCTTGCTGCTTGTGACGTCATCAGAACATGATTAAAAACATAGGTTTTGTCTACATACCAAAAAGAAAAAAATGTCCTTCGTATTTTTTTCTTTATTTATGGCTTCATACTCAATTCAAAAGAGTCATACTCATACTGTGTAGCATACATTCACATCACGTCATAAAAAATGATATATTTCTATGGAATATCTTAAAAAATATAGACTTATGCACTGAAAACATAATTCTCGAAATTGTTTTGTAAAAATGTAGCGTGGCCAATACGGTATTTGACACTATCAACAATAAATTATTTGAGATGCTCGATTAAAACAAAAATTACAAAATGATTCGGAAAATGTATTTCTTTTAATCATTTACTAGTTATTACAATTTTTAAATAGATTAAACATAACAAATACCCAATACGCTACTTGACTCGTATCAAATTTGACGCGATAAATGGATATTTCCTGTAGTATCTAACGTAAGAAACCGAAATATATTGACTTTGCTAAGTAAATATCCAGGATGGCGGCAAATTTTGCAAATAAAAAAAATATTTTTCTCTTTTAAATCGGAACGGTGAAAACACTATCCGCCATCTTGAAAGCACCTTTGGTTGTAAACAAACATCTGTCAGTCGTGCTTGCGTAGGTTCTATTGTGATTTGGATTGGATTTAGTGTTTTTGCAAAAACTCTTCTTGTGCAGTTAGTGTCTTATCATTTTATTGATAAGCGCAATCATGGACGCTGGATTCGTGGAAGCTGATAGTACCAATTTGCCAAAACCAAACCAAATCAAACCAAGCATTATTACAGCTAAAAACAGTTTCTGTGTACATTGATATTACAGGACTTACATTAAAGTGATCTTCCCATAAATACACCCAAGTTTCATAATGATAATTGATATATTTTGCATGTAAACTCGATGAAATCATGAATGCGTTGTTGTTATTTCACTATGCTCTCAGATCACTATCAGATTTTAGGACTAGGTAAAGATCGTTTCACCAAACAAGTCCCACGGTAAAATCCTTAAGGCCATAGCAATAAAAGCTAAAATTAATTAACTCATACTTCTTTCGTGGCACGAACTCTACCTATGTTGAATGTCAAACTTTGTTTACAAAAATAAAGGACTTCAAACCATAGACAAAAATGGCGGACCGCGTTATTGGCTGTTTAGCAAAGCAACGTTTTAAAATAATGTTTTTGTTGCTTTTAGGTCCTCAAAATAAATACTAAAATATTTTTTGGTCTAATGGAAGAGATATTTAGCATTTAAGACATACTTGAAAAAAAGTCAAGTAGCGGATTGTGTGTGTAGTTGGTACTCACATAGACCTCAGGCCCTTCGACAAGTTGTGCAGGCCAGTCTTCTAGCGGCAGAGACAGCTCGAGGAGCAGCCTCACGGTATAGTTTACATGCGGTGGGCCTCCCCAGCGCAGGAGAGCCGTAGTACCGTTCAGGTATACCGGCTTCACGTTTGCGAAGCGCGACGGAGCTGGACGGTGAAGAAACGTGAAATCAACATTCGATGGAGTCATTTACGAGGCACATACAGGCACAAACACTGCTTCTGGCCCCACACTAGGACACCCTGTGTCGTGGGGACCAGAAACAGCGACATCACAAACATGTAAACATCCAAGTTTTTTTTGTCCCAGCCGGGGTTCGAACCGCCGAGGTCGTCAAAGGCAGTATAGGCACACATACGTCTGTAGCTACTTGCTGCACCAGCGCATACGTCAGCCGCCCGCAACTTCCCTTAGAAACTATGACCAATCACAAACAAATAAAATAATTTACAGTATATATGTCGCAGTAAAGTAGTTAAATCAGAGAGTCAATTGAATCTCCAGACAGTCACATTTTGATTTGAATAAAGCAGCGTCGAAAACGTTTAACTATCTGACTGAGCGAAAGCCAGCATGTTGATTAATAATGTGAAACAAGATGGCGGTCACGACAACAGCCGATTACTTTTAGAGTATTTCTTTTGGCAAACGTTGTGCAACGTTGGTTTGTTGTGTGAGTGGTTTTTTGTTTCAAATTGTGGTTTTTGGTGAAATTGTGAAAATGTTGTCGACTCCGCTACGATTATTTCATTTATAATTGTTATTTCGGTGTCATCGTGAAGAACTGAGAGCTTGGAAATTCTGTGTTTTGTTTTATTGTAAATGGTTAATCAGCAAAACTAAGAAGTAGCGTCTGGTTTTTGTAGTGAGTTCTTGTTGCAAAGATTTTGGAAGATGATGAGCGACATCAAGGTAGGTTTGTGAGTTTATTTCGTTAGTTTTTTCATTTTCCTAAATAATGAAATATCTTGGTCCCCTTTAAAAGCTAAATTCTTAACAAGTAAGTGGGCACGACGACGACTAAGATGGACGTGACGTTACATCATGAAATACCTAGGAACGTTTAGGAAACTCGTTAAACGTTTCGTTCACTCACTTCTCTGACGGAACTTTAGCGACTTGATTGAATATCGATCTTTGATTGACTGTCTAGAGATTCATTTGACTCTCTGATTTAACTACTTTACTGCGACATATACACCAATAAGAACTTCAGAATAATTGACCAATCACGCGACAGGAATTTCAGCTATACGCGCGCGGGGGGGAATCTGCGGGGCGCGGTGAGCAGGCGGCACGTCCATAAAATCCGTGCGCCGCGTGATTTCTATCCAGTTGCTAAAGGATTTTGCGGGCGGTTGACGTATGCGCCGGTGCAGCAAGTAGCTACAAGTCTAGATAATCCACTGAACTATACCTGGCTTGAGGGTCCGAACCAGCAAAGGGGCGGTGTACTGCCCCCCGCGCGTCTTGGAAACTGCCCGCGCCTGGACCTTGACGGAGTACAGCGTGTCTCCGTCCAGCCCTTCAAACGAGTAGCTCTTCGTGAAGCTAAGGGAAAGGAGAGAGTTTGGATATTATTTCGCGTCCAAGTGAAAAAGAAAAAAATATTTTTATATTGTCGACTTACTTGCTAAATGCACGGTGTTTGCCGCTAATATTTAGATGTGGTGCAGGTCATTGCTTCTCTTTATCACACCACTTCTATCCCACACTCTTTTTCTCTCTCACAAGTTCTCTCACCCACTTTTTTTCTCTCCCATACTTTTTTCTCTTACACACTCGTTTTTTCTCCCACGCTTTTTTCACCACCAAATACTTTATTTTCACTATACTTTTTTTCTTTTATATTCTTCGTTTCTACAGAACCCCTTAAGATCTCTACATTTTTCTCCTTCACCCTATTTTTCTCTCACGCTATTTTTCTCTCACCCTCTCTTTATCTCCCGCACCCTTACTCTCTCCCACAATACTTTTCTCGACCACACTCTTTTTTTTTCACTCCACTCTCATTTTCTCTCCCATTCTCTTATTCTAGCCCACGCTATTTTTTCCCACACCCTTTTTCCCACCTTTTTTTCCTCTCGCTCTCTATTCTCTTCCACTTTCATTCTCACCCACACTCTTTTTCTCTGCCAAATTACCTTTTTCTCTCTCATGCGCCTCCGATCTCATTCTTTACCTTTCTCCTTGCCTCTCAATTTTTCTTTATACCTATCTCTAACTCACACTCACCTCTCTCTGCAAGAGTACTTGTCGCTGGCCGCATTTTTGAGGCAAACGAAGAAGGTGTAACGTTCCCGCGAAGCGTCCGCTTCGTCGCAACGCCACGTGATGGTGAAGGAAGATGTAGTCAGGTCGGAGAGGGCCAGGTCGGTCGGCGTGGCGTAGAAGTCGCTGGTGGTGGAACGGGTATAACTTTAATAAGAAAGGACTACTGTACTTTAAAGAAACAGGGACAACTTACAGAAGGAGAGACTATCGTATGTTGGTGTAACGAACACAAGGAAGATCTGTTTAGGATTTAAATAAGGAAGTATTTTGTACGACGGCGGCTAAACGGAGACCACTTACAAAAGAACAGACAGTTACAAGGCTTCGTGACGGGACGAATTACAGGACAGGCCAGGACCACAGATGCCCGCACTCCTATGAGTAAGGTCCTATGAGTTGAGTGAGTGAGTACTCCTATGAGTTTTACTCCTATGAGTAAAAGTAAGAAGCTTTCTATAAAGTAAAAAAAAATACTGTATGTAATGAATCCACTTGGGCGTTCAGTCCCTTGCTCAAGGAAAACTAGAAAACTTTTATACGTCGGTGAAGTTTTATACGATCAGTACCTATTATGTTGATAAAAACGGCACATGAATAAAAAGAAGAAAATTGAAACCCAAATATTTTATGGACAATTAAACCAACATTTTTACTTCACGAACGTAAAAGTTGTTAGTTTCACAATCAATAGATTACGTGGAGATGAAAGTAACAAAGAAACTCCACATTTATTCTTTTCAAAACAGTTTTAGCTAAATTAACAAACTTTCGAACTTGAAAATGATTACTCATGGGAATACTAGACACAGTTCCCCTCCGAATACATTTAACATTAATCTACTACATACTTAAAACAAGACATCGTTGTCCTCGAAACAATCGTTGATTTTGTTATAAGCTTTTTTTATGCACAGAGTGAGCATAACACACATCACGTCGGAGGTAACTCTAAAATATCATGGGAAATCTTGTTGTAGAACTTGCCGTAAAAAAAGTATTAGCTTTTGCAAGTGTAAATAAAAAGTCTGCCAGATCCCATGCTAGGATACGCTTCTAAAAGAAAACCTTAATGCAACCGTCTGGGTTAACCGACCCTCACCTATGGTCGTGGTCCCGTGCCTCGGCAGTGGAGCTCCAGGGCAGCAGAGACAGGTCCTGCTGCAGCCAGGGTTTGGTCTTCGTACCGAGGACCCGCACTGAGTAGTGGCCCGACGACACTGGTGGAGGAAAATTCAGGTTAGTAACTGGCCCTAGATTCTGTTAACGCATTGTAGTACAATGAAAACGGTATGAACGTGACGATTTAGTTTCATTCCTGCAACAAGTCTACGCGCGCACACATACCACACTTACTAGGCGTCAATGGTGTGAAAAGGCACGTCACGTGACCCGACCGTATATCTGTCATCGTACTGTAATGCAATAACAGAATCGAGGCCCTGTCTTAGGACTGGTTTCTGAATAGGCTATTTGACAGGACGAAAAAAAAATTATGTGTTCGTATAGCCGTCGTATATTCGGCGTATATTCGTATAACGTGGGCCCAGTTCTATTGATTGGTGCCTTTACCTACCCCCTCGGAGATAACGGGCGTGAGTTTTTTTATTTTCAATTATTCGTATAGATACATTAGGAGTCTTAAAATAGCCTTAGGGCATTTTTACTGAGAAAAAGTATCATTTCTCAAAAACACATATAATTTGACAATATTGTATATGCAGCCATTTTATAGAAAACGGCCTGGATTGGCCGAATCTATGATGACGTCAAAGGTCAGTAAACACGGCATCTGTCATCCAGAGTGCGTATACTGAGTTTTTTCATTCACTTTCGATAGCGAGAGCGTTTGCGATTTGCATAGGAGTGACAAAGAGACAACTAGGTGGCGCGCTTTGTCACTCCTATACAAGTACAAATTACAAACGCTCTCGCTATCGCAAGTGAAGGAAAAACTCAGTATAAGCACTCTGAGTGCGTATACTGAGTTTTTTCATTCACTTTCGATAGCGAGAGCGTTTGCGATTTGCATAGGAGTGACAAACAGACTACTATGTGGCGTGCTTTGTCACTCCTATACAAATTGCAAACGCTCTCGCTATCGAAAGTGAAGGAAAAAACTCAGTATAAGCACTCTGGTCGTTCCAACGTTCTTTGGTTTTGTTTACTGACCTGTGACGCCACGATTCATGTGCGACGCCATATTGCGTAAGATAGCGTTTTGGCGGCTTACTTTTAGGCTCTAATTATATGCGTCCGCGCGACTAAGTCGCTTTTTGATTTATATGAAGCGGCGATACAAGTGAACACGTTGAAACTCGTCCGAGCGGCTGGGCCGCGCGACCGCGCCGCTCGAAGGCTCGACCACGCCGCTATTTAAATAAATCGTTACACACAATTGCTTGTAATTTCATGGTGTAGCGGCCGGGCCGCTCGGTCGCGCGGACGCATATAATTAGAGCCTAAAAGTTAATTTTATTAGCTTTTTTTAGAAGAAATACTCCAAAGAATTTGAAATGTCCACTGAACTAAACTATTTCTGAAAAGTATCAGAAACTGTACATCTCTGCTGCATACGTCAAGAACTCTCATTTATCTGTGATCTGCTGGACAATGATAGATAGATAGATAGATAGATAAAACATTTATTTATATGTTCTGCTAAGTTCACTAACATAGCCAGGTTTCGCTCTGATTCGCAGAGCTTAATCATGGTGAGCAGAGACGGAGCTCGCGTCGTCGGTTGCTCGTCAGAGACGTGAGCAAAAAGTGTATCAGGAATAAAGTTAATATAGTGAATGAATGCGGGTTTTTTGTACCGGGGCTCTCAAAATATGTTTCCTTTTTGCAAAGGAACCCAACAGGTGGGGTTTAGCAAAACACGCCCTGAATAATACATAACGAACACTTCCTGAGAGGGTCAAATGAAAATAACGAATGAATTATTCAAAATTAGTGCTCGCTCCAAAAGCGATGCTTTCACAGCGTAGGCACATTCCCTGTTGACTTAAAGCTCACATAATATTATAACACAATTATCATAATGTAATGTAATCTAATCAGCAGTGTTAGAACGTCGGACTCATTTTCGGGAGGTCTTATGTTCAAATCCTGGTATGTACCAATAACAATGTTTTTAAAATTTTGTACGTTTATAAATTGGCAACTCGCTGACCGCGAAGGAAAATATCGTGAGAAAATCTGAGTGTCTGAGGTGTTCACATATCATAATGGTTAAAATTGTATTTTATGTTATCAACTATTAATTTTCCATTTCTATTGTTGACGATAAGGCAGCAAATATATCGAGAGAATGTCAGTGGAAGGGCCGGTAAGGAACGCCCCTGGCGGACATACTTCGACCGAATAGGGGATGTACTAGCAAAGGGCAAGATAAGAAGTACCCGAAACCGAAGTGCGTGCATGCAACGGCAAGTGTCAGGGTCGTGACAAGTGGCAGTCCTGGTCTCTGCCTACCCCTCTGGATTAGAGGCGTGGGCTTATGTATGTATGTTGTTTTATGTATCAAGTGATATGTCATGTTTTGACTATTGTGTCGTTAACTGAATGTTTTATCTATCTAAATTGTCAATTCGCGGTGACCACGCGTGAGATATAATCTCTATGATCCATTTGTCTATACTTGACATTTTTCTCAGACTTTAAACGACAATAAATCAAAAACCTTTAGCGTCAGAAAACTCGATACCGTTTGCAAATTTAGTACTAGCTAGCACTAAATTTGCAAACTGTTTCGAGCCCTCTACCGCTAAAGGTTTTTGATTTATTGTCGTTTAAAGTCTGAGAAAAATGTCAAGTATAGACAAATGGATCATACAGTCCTAACCTTGAAAATAACAATAAAAACCATTCTTCTTTTTAGCGTGTCGATAAAAGCCATTGTTATACTTGCATAACCGTAACCGTAACCATACCGTTATACTTGCATAACCGTAACCGTAACCATACCGTTATACTTGCATAACCGTAACCGTAACCATACCGTTATACTTGCATAACCGTAACCGTAACCATACCGTACGGTTGTGAAACATGGTCACTCACCAAACACCATAGAGATAAACTGGAACAGTGTCAAAGAGCTATGGAGAGAAGCAGGATAAAGTGAGAAGTAGTAAAATAAGAGACAAAACCAAAGTAGCAGACACTCGTATAGACCAACAGAAATGGAGATGGGCCGGCCACATGATCCGAGACCCACAAAATAAGTGGAGCACAATGGTCTCCGATTGGTACCCCAGAGACGGAATACGGAAAAGAGGGCGCCCACTAACGAGATGGGAAGACGACCTGAAGCTCACGGCTGGACATCATTGGAGACGAGTGGCACGAGACAGAACCCAGTGGAAAATGTTAGAGGAGGCCTATGCCAGGAGGCACGCTGAACTACGAGACATCTTATAGCAACAACTATCTTTTATGCATCTATTTTAATGGTTCAGAATAAAAAGGCTTATTATTATTATATACTTGCATAATAATACAAGTATTTAATGCCCGGTTCCAATATCGCTTAAATAAAATTAAACCAATAAACGCTTCGTTTTTGCTTACGATCGGTTACAATTCCTACAAAATTCCTACGAATCGTCAACAAATTGTAGGGAAAACGGATCGTAGCCGGTAAACGTATATTATAGGAACCGGGCATAAGACAATATGCTACGACGTCTGTGGCGCAGCGGTTAGCGCATCTGCCTACCATGCGAGAGGTCCCGGGTTCGAATGGGGACCAAAAAAAAGCAAC
Organism: Yponomeuta plumbellus; assembly: GCA_947310845.1. Classification (NCBI taxonomy): domain Eukaryota; kingdom Metazoa; phylum Arthropoda; class Insecta; order Lepidoptera; family Yponomeutidae; genus Yponomeuta; species Yponomeuta plumbellus. Next base: position 22,317,029 of record OX371200.1, read on the forward strand.
CCAGGTCTTGGGTGTTTACATGTTTGTGACGTCGCTGTTTCTGGTTCCCACGACACAGTGTATCCTAGTGTGGGGCCAGAAGCAATGTATGTGCCTGTATGTAAATGTCAAATGTCAAAGTCATATATTTGAGTGAATATAAGAACGTATACGGGCGTATTTTTAATTAATATGATATTAACTTTGTTTTAGATGCTTGGACTTTTGAAAGATAAACAGTTTGGGAGTGATTTAATTATATCCGGGCCCAATATCCTGGGTTCCAGCCTAAAATAACATTAGGAGGCTCCAAGGAATGGGCTGAAATAACGAATATTATTAAGGGCTGATTTCTGAATTGAGAATATTTATTATTATTAATAAAATAAAAAAAAAAAAAAAAAAAAACCTCACGCCTGTTATCCCCGAAGGGGTAGGCAGAGGCACCAGTCTCTAGAACTGGACCCACGTTATTATTAATAGTTTGTATAATATAATATAATAGTTTGAATAACTTATATTATAGGCGTGTAACGCGGTAACGCGTCGCCGCGATACAACAGCCGGCCGGAGCGGAATCTTCCATGACGTCACCACGCCTAGCAACAGAGCGCACGCAGCCAGCGCGTGCACACCGATGGTCGTCGTGGAGGGGGAAGCGCCCGAGCGAATATAAACCGCCGCGAGAGCCAGTCAAGACGGACTTTGCGTCGGGCTCCAACGCACACTGGAGGTCGGTCACGCTCATATGCGGATTCGATCCCGGGTTGGAGTTCTACCCAATTCCCCTGCCGCCGGCGTGGCCGTGTCCCGGGCCACTCGTGGTCGGTGGTGTCCCTAAGTATAGCGCACGACCACCACCACCGAGGCAGCTCGCCCAGAGACGGGCGCGGCATCAGCGCCGCCAGACAGGTTTTGCAAGCGTGCAATAGATAGTGGCCCGCGAGGCCCCAGTTCTTTGGCATAAAGCCGTTAGGTGTAAGTGCACGAATAGGTGTGGAATATTGTAACGAGGTGCAATTGCCTCGTTGCCTTTTTGTTATTTTCGGCCACCTACTATTCCAAATTTAATTAGTTTTTGACATTCGCCACACTGTTCGGACGTATCTGGTTCATTCAATCCTCACCTTCCATCCAAGGTAGACTAAAATGTCATTATTTTCTGTTTTACCACGACCTGGATTGATTTATTATCCATAACAATCATAAAATATTTAAAGGCACATAAATTGTAAGTGTTCCTGCTTTCTTTTCTACTTCTAATGTATTTTTATATTTATTTTTAGACCTTATTAAGATTTTATATTTCCCAGGTGCCTTTATTTTACCATATTATAAATAAATCGAACTTCATCTGCCCCGGAAAAAAAATCCTGTTAGAAAAAGTAAGAAGTCTGGTCCCTATAATAAACGGAGGTCCAGTCTGTTGCAACTAACCCCGGAGTTTAATTTCCCACCCCCTCAGGGAACCTTAACACGCACCCCCATTAGGAATAGGGCCTTAGGGGTAGTGAAGTAGCTGGCGCCGCAGGCGCCACGTTACAGGCGTATACAGTAGAACGCTGGCTACCGGCGCCGATCTGCCAGCGCATATCGGAGCCGGCCGGTCGGCTCAGATAACAGCTACTTAAAGAAAGCAGGTAGAAACCGACTGGCAGACTCTCTAAGTAGCACGCAAAATGTCGACCTCATCTTTCTGACAAAGACATTTTTCTGTTAGAAAATGTGTTTTACAAAATTCAAAAACAAATTCCACCCCATAAATAAAAAAGAAGAGGTTTTTATCTCTTTTGTCCCAAATAGGCCACATTGAAACACAAATGAAATCAAAATGTCAACATCCATTTTTATTAACGCCAAATTTTATACGTGTCGCATTGCAAACTGCTTCAGTCCTTATTCTAAAGCAAGCAAATGGCGGCCTATCGGAGCAGATCGGAAACTATCGGCGAAGTTCAGCGCTTATCAGGGCTGCTTCGGCACAAAGTATAGCGACTGCCTGCGCCGACTGCACGCGCGAATCGGTTCCTATAAGCGTTGACAGATCGGCGCCGGTAACCAGCGTTTTACGTGTATACGCCCTACGCAATATCATCATCATCATCACCAACCCATTATATCCCCACCGAGGGGCACGGGTCTCTTCCCTGAGGAAGGTATAGGCCATACTCCACCACGGGGGCCAAGTCCGGATTGGTGGAGGCTTGTAAGACTAGTGGCTGGTCTTACTGTCAGAAGTTTTCAAGCCGCCCCTAAAGGCCTCTGACTTGGCTTAACGACTGCCATCTATCGACGGCAGCCGGCACCAACTGCTTAACGTACCTTGCGAAGCACGGAATCGCTCGGAAAAAATGCCACTAGCGTTAGTCATAGACGGTGACCCATCCATGGACTGAACGCGCCGTATATTGCTTAACCTTAGTGATCGTTCAAGATCACTCAGGCAGCCCCGGCTACGAGCGATTCACGCAATATGTAACTATAAAACCAGCAGCATTTTCTATGGACTAAAACAAAGACACATAGAAGAGAAAAACTCAAATCTATGTAGATAACAACCGTCAAAGAGGAAATTTATGAATGAACCCAGATAGATGAGCATGGTGTCATGGGACCTCTCGCATGGTAGGCTGGTTTCTTTTCACGTCTGAGTGGACCCCCGTGTTGTCTCCTATGGACCCTGGGTGTCCGCCTGGACCACTTTGGGAACCTATGGTTTACAGGATTAGCAGCCTCGAGAAGCAGGAGCCATATCGGTTGCCAACCTCTGATAGGAGCTGGTACATCAGGAAAGAGAGGACTTACCGTCAACGGTATAGTTGTGCGTTTGTGCCGGCAAGGTATGGTTCCTGACTTCGTGAGGGTTGTCTTGAGGTCGTAGCTGGATCAGCCACTCGAGGACGCCCTCCGTCTGAGCAGCAAACGGCTTCCAGGAGACCAGGACTTTCTTGTTGGGCAATTTTGATAGTTGGATGGGGGCTGCGAGAAAAAAATTTTTTTTTTTTATTATTTATGTAAGCAATTTCACAATATCAAATCACAAGTGCACGTACTTTTTTCGTTTTAGAATATTTTCGGTTTTCCACAGTTTTTAAGTTTTTTTTTTAAATTAACTTAGAGTTTTAAAAAAACCTACGAGGTGTTTCTTCGAGGTCAATTTGAAAATTATGATTTATAAAGTCAAATCTCCATCTTAGAGCCGGAGGGCTCCAAGAGGGCAACAAAAGTGTCGTTAATTTAAACTAGAGTTTTAAAAATATTTATCAATTCTATTTTCGGAATTCACAACAACAAATCGTTTCTGATACAACCACAGAATAATGAATGCAATAATGAATAATACAGTGCCACCAACTTAGTTGTTCAATTGATAGCGGCGCTAGTGCAGAAAAATGAGAATATTTTTAATAAGTATTTCAATTTTAATGAAAATATATTTATAATTCTTAGTAAGTGAATAAAAAAAACAAAAAAATGGGGACCAGGATTTACAATTAATTTGTTAGATACAATTTTGCCCACCTGAACAGATAACTTGGTGACACTGTACTTATGAATGAATAAAATGCGTAATGTGACATTAAAAAAAAACAATCAAGAAAATTATTAACTTTATTCCGGATACACTTACTTGACTTTTTTGTCAGAAGAGTTAATAATGTCTATGTCTAGTGCTCACGAAAATTTTAGAAAATTCATCAAGAAAATTTAAAACGCCCACTAAGCTTAAATTAAGGTTTACTTAAAGAGACACTAACCCCCGGTTTCTAGTACAGTCTATCAATCTACTGTTAACAGGCTGTCATTAGTTTTTTTTTGTATCCACTTGGCCACCTGACAGCTGTTAACAGTATATTAACATTATGGTAAGAACCTGGGGGTACAAGATATTATTTCACATTTTTTTATTTTCTTTTTTGTAATATTTTTTTCCTTTATGGAAAAGGCTAAGAGTTTAAGCCCATACCGCCAGGTCTTATTTTAGTTTATTTCTCCTCTTGATATTGATTGAGGCTAAAAGCCTTGTCTTATATAGGTATTTTCTTCAGTCTTTATTATAACTAGCTTTCGCCCGCGACTCCGTCCGCGTGGACTTTAGTTCAAAATGTTGCAACCCCGTTCACTCCCGTTAAGGGTTAAATTTAGAAAAACCGTGAAACACGTGTTCAATCAATTGTGTTGAAGAGTATTTATTTCAAGTTTCAAGAAAATCTGACAACATTTTTTTATACCTCCATACAAACTTTAACACCGCCGTTTACCCCTTTAGAGGGTGAATTTCAAAAAATCCTTTCTTAGTGCTCCCCTAGGCTCCCTAAGGAACTCCCATGCCAAATTTCAACCCCCTAGGTTCAGTAGTTTGGGCTCTGCGTTGATTCTAAGTCAGTCAGTCAGTCAGTCAGTCAGTTTCTTCTTTTATATATTTAGATATTCGAGGCACATAGCCTTGTCTAACGTATTTATCCTTTTACTTCATAATCCAGTATGAACTTTTTTTTTATAAATAAGGCCGAAAATGTTTAGGTCATTGGTCTTCGTGCTTACCGCCTTGCCCCTCGCAGTACACGGCGTCTGAGTAATCGCTGGCCCCGCTCTTGGAGTTGCTCGTGGCGAAGGCTCGAACCTGGAACCCGTGCGGCGTGAATGGCTCGGTCAACTTCACAGTCGCGTTGGCATCCTGGACTGGCCCGGCGTCGTACACTGTTGTAAGGACAAACATTTACATGCGCGTTCGGGTTCGACTCCAGCTGGGGCGATGGAAAAAACAACCAAGTCTTGGATTTTTACATTTTTGTGACGTCGCTGTTTCTGGGTCCCACGACACAGGGTATTCTATTGTGGGGCCTGAATCAATGTATGTGCCTGTTCGTAAATGTTTTAATTCAATAGACAATAAACAATTTTTATTTATTTATTTATTCAAATACTAGCTGTCCCGGGAAACTTGGTACCGTCAGTTTTAATTTTTTTTTCCATATTTTCTCACCATTTAAACTCTTTTTTCCTAATCTCCTTTTTTAGAAAATTTTTAATTTTTCGCTCCGTAAGAACCATCTTTGTACTTAATTATATAGCGAAATCGGTTCAGCTATTCTCTAGATTTGCGCTTAGCAACACATTCAGCTATTCATTTTTATAATTATGTATTATCAGTGGCGGTACCCCCATACAAGCCCAAAAGCCCGGCATGCCCAAGACGCTCTATGACAAATCTATACACGTATTTACCTAGATGCATCGAACAAAAAAGTAGTACACCGCATTTTGCTATGCCACAAATTGACAAGGTCAAACAATACTTAGTAATAATAAGTAAACAATACGCTCTCGCGCCACGTCCGCCGCACGCATCACGTCGCTTCGGGTCAATTTGCCTCGAACTCGATCGAAAGTCGATCGATCGATCCATCTCGCTCTCACTACAGGGCTTTTACGGGGCTTTCCAATCCCTGCTTTTTCTCCCTCTAACATAGGCAAATCGACACAGATTTTAGAATCTGACGTACTAAACAGTATGGAACTTTAAGCCTGGCTTTGTGCGCCTGAAGTTGGCGATGAATCGATGCGGTTGCGGAGGGAGCGGGTTTCAAGGACTCAACCAACTTCTCTCCATTGCATTTGTGCGATGTGCGGTTTGTTTGTTTATTGTTTGCTTGAGTTCCTTGAAAGTTTTGTTTTCATACTATTATTTGAGTGTTTAATTGATTGAGTAGTGGTTTCGGTGTCTCGAACAATGGAGAAAATTGTGCCTTGTGTGGTTATAAAGTGTGCGAAAGTATTGATCGGCGGGAAAAGGTAAACTTTGCTCAAAAAGAAACATTTAATATTTTCGCCAAATTTGGCGCCTGATAGTGTATTTCTCAGACACTAATCACACAAAAGACAATTTAACCGATTTTTCTGTCTATAAGATTGTTCTTTGTGGGTTGTGGGCTGTTCTTATACCTACCAAGTTATATTGTTGGTGCTGTATATTTTTTTAGAACGTGAAATCAACGTTACGACGATCAAGAACATAGGTAAGAATTCGTAAACACACATTAGTCCTGTGATTTATTATAGTAATTTTGGTAAACAAATTGACACAGGCAGCGTTATCACAAAGCGACAAACCAGGGCAGAGTTATTTATTTATCTAAAAAAATTGCATTGCAATGGAATGTTTACTATTATACCTACTTGTAACCATTTTTTTTATTTAGTTCCGTTTCTAGCAATGATGGTCTACTTCGTAACTCACTTTAATGCAATCAAAGAAAACCAAACAGCTTTTTCAAAGCCACCGAAGGTATGCAATTACTGATATGTGTGTAAAATTCTATTAGTAATAGCATGCTCTCAGTGTGCTTTGGATAGCTCAACCTATACAAGTAAGTCCACATGATACTGAAGACCGAAGAGAAAGCAATTTTATTTATTATGGTCTTTTACTAATTAATAAACTCGGCAAAACGTGGGCCCAGTTCTAGAGGCTGGTGCCTCTGCCTACCCCTTCGGGGATAACGAGCGTGAGTTTTTTTTTTATCAATTAGGTACCAAAATATAAGTTGGGCTTGCCCTAATTGGAGACCCTAGGCACGCCACTGTGTATTATTACTAGCTTCCCTGGCAAACGTTATTTCGCTAATTTTTATTTTTCACTTAGGGCTATGAAATATAAATAAGAACCTATTCTCAGACCTACCGATTACACATATAACATTTCATCAAAATCGGCCAAGCCGTTTCGGAGGAGTATGCGCACTAACATTGTGACACGACAATATTAGCTTAGCTAATAAGGTTAGCTGGAAGAAAATACTTTATAGTATTAAGCTCGCCTATGTACATAATTTTTATAGTGCAGTAAAGAATTTTCATTCATTCATTCATATTATACAGGCTGTTAATTTGCAAGCGTGCCATATTTTAGGACGTGATTATACTGCTGATTATAAACAAAAATCAATCATAAAAGAAGAGTCGATTTTTTTTCTTTTGTTCTCTGACGTCACATTTTTTATCGATAAAGAGAACGCCCAGCTCTAATATCGAATTATCTCGCACATCCCTAAATTTTCGGACGACGGTTTGGCAACCACGCGCATCCACACAAACACACACATTCGCACCCCGAGCGGCATGCGCATGCGCAGATAGAACAAACACGCCGCGCGAGCGCACCCCCAATTAGCCCAGCCACTCAGTGACCGGACCATGGGGCTTAAACTTAGAACAATGAACAGGGAAATACATTTTGTGTAAGGATACAAAATCGTGAAGTATTGTTAAATGACACGTTGTTGGTGTAATATGTATATTTTTAATTTAGTAGCATAAAATAGTAGTACCAAAACCAACGTTCAGGGGGCGCTAATCGAACTTGAATTCGGTACCACGACTAATTAGTTTCATTGGCTCTCTATAGATGGCACTGTTGCAGCCCCATTCGTTTATTTCCAGGGTTGCTACTCTCAAACTAGATTCCCATACATGTCCCAAAATATAGCGTGCCTGAATAACAAGACAACTGTCTATTAGTGTCTTTACTTCAATATAGTACTTTGTGTTGTTATATAAAAAAGCTGTTAGTAGTCCAAAATAAATAAATATTCCGATATTTTGGGGCAACTGCACAAATAAAGTATCAGTATTTAAACAACATAAATGTTGCATCAGAGCCATGTTTGGCCTTCAACAACAAGATACAATGTAAGGCTATCTTTATTAAAAATTATATTCTCACTTCGCCTGCGATGTACATATTTATTAGAAACATGCCTTTTTGTAAAAACAAATAAGGATCTATTTATAGCTTTAAGAAGCTAGAGATAATAATAAGCGAGCCCGAAGAGATCCCACTAGAATAGTCAAAACCAAGTCAAATACGACACTAATGACAAAAAACGTTTGTCACATGGCTCTTAGAGTGCCGCCATATTATCTGTTCAGTTGATAGCGGCGCTAATGGAGAATTTAGTAGTAACATTTAAGAAAGTTACCTAGAAAAATAAGAATATTTTAACGCGTCTTTTGATTGTATTGAAAATATATCTATAAATCTTAGTAAGTGAATAAATAAAACAAAAAATGGGTAGCAAGATTTACAATTAGTTACTTAGTTACAATTTTGCCCACCTGAACAGATAACTTGGTGGCGCTGTACTTTATATTATAATAAACTGCCTTCAGCATGGAGGGAACTTCCCATAGACAAATTTAAATCTAAGTTGAAGAATGTACTTTTAACCAAGTCGTTTTATAGCGTCCTCGAATATTTAAATGACAAATTTTGACATTGTGTACTTATTTAATTCAATTATATTTTTTTGTTATTATGTAATCAATTAACATTATTGATAGGTTTTCTTTATATACCCGTAAATGTCACTATTATTTTAAGTTTAAAACATTTGTACGCCTTATTGGCTAATCATGTATGTATGTATGCCCATATGTATGGGCATACATGTATTGTAATACATGTATGCCCGGCTCAGAGTGATTAAGCTGCAAACAAAAAAATGGGTATTAGATAATATTATTACGATATAAAATCGCGAATCACTCCCAATTCCTTGAGTGTTGTCATAAGGCGTGTATTTTTAATTAAGTAGCATAACAATCAGCTATTTCTGAAACTTTGATGGCGATGGCGCCTCACGACAATTTTGGTTAAAGTAGTTTTTTAGTTTCGAGAGATGGCGTTATAAGTTTAGTTCATACATCCTGGAAGAAATCTCTTACAGAGATAAGCTTGCCTTTGTACATATTGTTTTTAATGTAATGTTATGTTTAATGTCTCGTGTGCAATAAAGTAATAATAACTAATAACTGGAAATAGATGGCGCTTTTCAAACTCTTTTTATACATTTAACTAATATTTTACTTTCTTAAAACGATAATTATCTTACAAAAACGAAATAGGTATTTTATTTTATTATAAAGGAAATAATACCGCTATAGGGAAGTAGTTATTTTTTTTGTGAACGCCATAACAGTTTTCACTGAGAGAAGTAGAATACTATAAAAAAATACGTAGAGTTCCACAGTACATTTGCAACGGAAACTCGTTCACACATTTACAAAATACGTTTGACACACTGACTGAATGTGAAATTTTAATGTCCAATTTTTCAGAAATGAAAATCACCAATGTTTCGTCGAATAATGTCATATTATGACATGTAATGGAAGTGCATAGGTACGGTACGACATAGACAAAGCTGAGACTGAAATACTGAAAGACATTCTTAAATTGGTGGGTACCTATATTATAGCTGCTACACACTATGCCGGCGGCACGGCCGGGCCGCTTTGCCGCCGGCATGTTTAGACCGCCGGCACTTGCCGCTGGTGCCGCAGAGCATCATTGGCATCATTTTCTAGCACAACACTTTCAAACGAATGCCAGGAGCGAACTGCCGCCGGCTTGCCGCGTAACCCGGCACGACCCGCTGGCCTGCCGAGGCTCGGCTTGTGCGGCATTGCCGGCATCTTTTTACGCTCCGGCAGTGCCGGCGGCATAGTGTGTACTGAGCCATTAGACAAACATCATTGATTGTATGTTTTTTTCTTTTTCAACATCGCCAGTCTTTCGATCAACAAATTATTAGGATTTTTTTGAATGGAACCAGAAACTTATTTTACTTTTTGTGTAATAAACTGCCATAATAAAGTATTGTATCGGTTTCTACAATAAAAAAAAGGTTATGTTACTTTTCTCGAGAAAATGTAACTTTTTGATCTGCCTCGCTTGTTATATTTGACTCTGCCACTGGCAACACTGCGTCATGGTGGCATCTGCGCTTGTTAAAGTAAAGTAGGTAACTACCTAATTCTTTTCTTTGTGTCTGCGCTTCGTAGTTTTGGCTCCCGTTTTATTTAGTTTTTGGAGTGTTGTATTCCGTTGAGTTGAGCTAATGTACCTCCGGCTATATATCCAGAAATTGCGTTGAGAAAAAGGACTCTGTGTTGTGGATTTGTTGTTGTGAAAATTAAATATTTGGGCTGGGAGGAGAAAAAAAGGAAGAAAGAAATAAAAAATTGATCTAACTTGGAGTTTTCTTCTTTTAAAAACTAGAAAATAAATCCACATCTCTTTTCGAACCTATACATACGGGTACCTATAGGTATAGCGTACCTATTTGCCTATGGCTATTTATGTTTATATTATATGGCAATGTAGTACTGAAACTTGATATCAGGTGGCGCTTTAAGCATTACCGATTTTAGAGCCGGAGTTTGTTCTCTATTTAGTAATGTACTCTGTGGACCGGACATCCTTTGTGACGTGCGCACGTGCCGGTATCGCACGCTCTTTCATTACTACCTAATGTGTGCGCGCCGCCACCGCCGTGCACCACATGGTTGATGAGATGTTGGAGGACGTGCCATTTCAGCAGGACGGTGCTCCTCCGCACTACGGACTCATAGTGCGCGAGTACCTCAATGACACTTTTGGTGACCGCTGGATAATGGATAGGAGGCGAAGGCCCAGTGGCCTGGCCAGCGCGGTCCCCGGATCTTACTCCCCTAGACTTTTATTTGTGGGGAAAAGTTAAAAGACTAGTGTATGCTGAAGAAGTTAACAATGCGGCTGTGTTGCGTGAAAGGATTATTTCTGCCTTCCAAACTGTTAGGCAAAATGTGTTTGTGTTGCAAAATTTAAAAAGTAATTTGTGTCGTCGTGCGAGACTTTGCATAGCGCAGAACGGTGGCCACTTCGAACAATTGCTCCGTACAACTTAATCATTGTAAGTACCCTGTAAATAACGTCTCAATTAGTGTAAATAACAGTGTTTTCAGACTTTTAACTACGCCAGATCAACGATTTATTTGAAGGTAGGTTAGTACTTGGGTATGTTATCTACTTCCTACTTTTTTATTCTAACTTGTAAATAAACTAATTTGCGCAATATTTTAATACCTACTAACCTCCTACCAAAGAAATTGGTTGTTTTGTCGGTCCTAAGCCCGTGAGAGTAGGAAGGGAAAACTGAAATCATATGTTTCTTGTTGTTATTGCTGTTTCTTTCACTCGGTGCCAACTTGGCAACGGGGCGGGGTCTCGGTCTTTTCCCATTACGTGCGTGTCGCAGCACCTTCCATCTTAGGTTATTCCTATTCAAACCCTAAAAATAAGTTTTATTTTTATCGACGGTTTCCTTGAATATGGGAGACTGTTAGTAGACTGCATTAACTGGTAACATTAATTACTATTTTTTCTTTAAATATGGCACGCTTGCAAATTAACATCCTGTATATTAGGTTTATTAATTCAAATAGGTGCTGTCCCAAGGCTGTTCTTTCCGCGACTCACCAGCCGGAGTGACCTGTAAGGTGTAGGCGACCACGTTGTCGTGGTCCGGGTGCGTCCAGCGCAGCGCAACTGCGCGCGCGCCGACGGGGCGGCAAGACACGGCGGCGGGGGGGGCGGCGGTGGCGCCGGTCACGTTCAGCTCGGCCCACGAGGAGGCAACGCCCGCGCCGTTGAGGGCGAAGCATTGGTAAATGCCTGCAGGGGGCGAGACGGTCATGAAAGTCGAAGAAGACAAATCGCACACTTGCAAGAACAACGTGTTATTTCGGAACCCTTACGTTACATGAGAGCATTTTTTTTAAGGTTTCAAAGTAATGGCCGAAAGAGATAGCACTATAACGTGATGCAGTGTCTCTTTTGCTCATTATTCCGGCGTTTTCGGAGTAAATAAAATCGCGTTAAATAAAATAAATTTCTACGAATAAAAAATTGTTTTCTTCGAAATATCACGTTGTTCTTGCAAGGGTGCGAAATATAGTCATTACCGCAGCGGCCAGCAAAAGAGGCATTGATGGACGAACGTGGAAATGTGGACCAAGGCGTAGCCGAGGCACACATACGTGAGTCCATCAATGCATAGTTGTGGCCAAGGCTTGTATTATGATTTTTCTCAAATAATGCGCGGAAATTAAAACTATGAACTCATTCTGTTAAATTCAATAAACTTTCAAAATCAAACGAACCACGAACGAACAACAATAACTTTTGCCGCGTTGAGGTTATCGCACCGCACATTTGTCAGCACCGCACGCGCCGCATTTTAAAATTGGGTCGCATATTTGTCAGCAACGTACGCGCCGAACGCGCCGCATTTCTGTGTGTTGCCAACAATTTTTGCAGTTTTTTCTTGCCTCTGGTGTGAAACGGTGCGGTGACATTGTGCTATGGAAGAAATTGTTGTAATAGCCTGCTTATGAGCCGTTTTCAGAAGAAATAAAAAAAAAAAATATTACGGCTGTCAAAGGAATGCAATTTTGGACCTCAGCCCAATAGCCATGTGTGATACATCATAAAATAGGTCTCGGCTAGCTGAACAAAAGTAACTATGACGCCAACAGCCAAATGTTTGTCCTTTCGGAGTTATATTGTATTGTATATGTATGAAAACTTTCAATAAAATATAACTCCGAAACGACAAACATTTGGCTGTTTGCGTCATAGTAACTTTTGTTCAGCTCGCTGAGACCTATTTTATGATGTATCACACATGCCTATTGGAATTGCATTCCTTTGACAGCCACAATATTTTATTTTTAGTTCTTCTGAAAACGGCTCATTGGCAGAAGAAGAAAAAAATTAAACTCCAAGAAAAAAAAGACTCTGGATTCACAACATTAATTCAAAAAGGAACTTATATGGAGCATATTCAGCTCTTCGGATCCGAATGAGGCAACACTGAGTGGCAGCACGCGCCGGACGCGCCGTACGCGCCGCATTATATGACGTCATCAGAATGCTTCCTTCGGAGTTCGGATGCCTACCGTATTTTACGAAATGCGGCGCGTACGGTGCAGATAAATATGTGAGATTTCATATCATTGCATACAACGAATTCTAAAATGCGGCGCGTACGGTGCGTACGGTGCGTATAAAGGTGCGACCAACTTTGAAGTGTTCTTTTTTTTTAAATAGGTAGGTATATCCAGCTTTCTATCGCAAGCCAGTTCGAAATTTAAATAAAACCTCTGATAAGTTACCTCTTGGTTGCCATTGTTCGGAGTAATAGATCGTTCCATTTTTAAATAACACGATAGATAGATATGAGTTTAGTATGTAATTTATTTGGCCGCAAAACACGACAGTTATGAATTTTCATAGAACTTTTTCCGGCCGCTGCTCGCGTGTAATTGGCCAGTACAGTAATTTCGATTTATCTCGAAGAAGATTGTCGAAATAATGCTCAAATTTCCAAGCATATTTGAGAAAAATATAATATTTTCTCTGCTCGCCCGCAGTCAGAGACCAGCAACCGATAACTTCGTGAAGTCCGTCTCTACGCAGGCTCTATTAGGCTCTGCGATGTTCAAGAAGAATCAGAGCGAAACCTGGTCGAACTCCTTCGACAGTTACTTTATTTTGTTTCTGTGATGTGTCTTGCTTGTTGCTATAATAAATATTTTTCTTTCTTTCTTATCTCTCACTCTCTCTCTCTCTCTCTGTCTGTTTCTCTCTCTTTTCTCTGACGTGCTCCCGAACTGAAAGAATTTTTACGCCAAAAAGGGGTAGGGTCTACTTCGAGGGATTACGATTACGATTATTTTTAATATTATTGGAACGATTATTCCGATTTCTACTTTATAGAGCACGGTATCAGTGTATTGCGTGACATCAACGGACCTGCATCTTCAGATGTTATCCCGCTGATGACCAGTTCCATCCGGTCCCCGGTACCGTTCGACTCGTCATAGGATTTTAGGACTCTTGCCTGAAAAAAGAAATTAGTTTTATTACTCTGTGCCCGTTCTCACCAACCAAAACCCCAATGGTTTCCTGACAATTCCCCTTTCCTGTAAGTGTAAATTATCGACAAATAATAGGCTATTTGACAGATTTGACGACCTCTGTGGCGCAGTGGTTATCGCATCTGCATAACACGCGAGAGGTCCCGGGTTCGAATCCCGGCTAAGGACAAAAAAAAAGAAACCCAGGTCTTGGATGTTTACATGTTTGTGACGTCGCTATTTCTGGTTCCCAAAACACAGGGTATCCTAGTGTGGGGCCAGAAGCAATGTATGTGCCTGTGTGTAAATGTTATGTTAAGTTATATTTCTGAAAACCATCTCAGATTTTTTTGTTACTCTTCGTTGAGTTATCAGAAACTGGTAATTTTAAATTCTTTCGTGTATTTCTTCTAAAAAAAAGCAAATAAAGGTGCCAAAAAGTCATCTTGAACAATAAGGCGTCGCAGAGGTGTCATGACGTCACTGGTCAGTAAACAAAACCAACGAATATTATTGCCATATTTACTGACCCGTGACGTCATTGTAGATTAGGCCAATCCAGGCCGTTTTCGATAAAATGGCTACAGATACAAATCATTAAATTTTATACAGGTGTTTTGGACAAATGATCCATTTTCATTTAGGTAAAATTCCTTAAAGCGGTTTGAAGACTCCTAATAAATTTATTCATGCGAATATAGCATAACATAACATTTACATACAGGCACATACATTGCTTCTGGCCCCACACTAGGACCACACCACGTCGTGGGAACCAGAAACAGCGAAGTCACAAACATGTAAACATGCAAGACCGGGGTAGTATTAATCTTTAAGTGAAATAGGAGCAGACTGAAAATCAGAGCCGACGTAATGTCTCCAAGCATTATGCGCAGCACATGCTGATCCTGCATTATTTTGTTTGCTATCATTTTATTTTCTTACTAGGTTTCGCCCGCGACTCCGTCCGCGTGGAATTTAGTTCAAAATGTTGCAACCCCGTTCACTCCCGTTAAGGGTTAAATTTAGAAAAACCGTGAAACACGTGTTCAATCAATTGTATTGAAGAGTATTTATTTCAAGTTTCAAGAAAATCTGACAACATTTTTTTATACCTCCATACAAACTTTAACACCGCCGTTTACCCCTTTAGAGGGTGAGTTTCAAAAAATCCTTTCTTAGTGCTCCCCTAAGCTCCCTAAGGAACTCCCATGCCAAATTTCAACCCCCTAGGTTCAGTAGTTTGGGCTCTGCGTTGATTCTAAGTCAGTCAGTCAGTTTCTTCTTTTATATATTTAGATAGAAGATTTTAGGCATGCTTGTGTTGTTTTCTATTTTAACCTTGAGATTATTGGCATCAATAAACAATATATCTATCCATCTAACCTTGCTTACCCATCCGTGAAACTCCAATTTTTCCAATCAATTGTAGGCTATAAAGTGTATCATCATCATTCAGCCACAAGAAGTCCACTGCTGGACATAGGCCTCCTCCATGGATTCCCAAAAAGAACGGTTGGAAGCGGCTTGCATCCAGCGTTTTCCTGCCACTTGGATGAGATCGTCTGTCCATCTTGTATAGCGTTTAGCCATCTTTATTTTACACAGTCTGAAAACCACACCACTTACCCGTCCATTGAACTCCAATTTCTCCCCGTCTTTGTACCAGGTGATGACAGGCTGCGGGCGCCCCGCGGCCGTGCAGTTGAAACGCACGGTGCTGGCGCGCGGAGCCTCCTTGGGGGCTGGGGGGTTCACCACAAGGGGAGGCTCTGTGATCGTCACGTTGAATGTCTGAGAGCAAGGGATAGTAAAACGAAGAACTTGAATATTTTGTACTCAAATCATCATCAACCCACTGAGGGGCATGGCTGAGGAAGGTATAGGTCATACTCCACCACGGGGGCCAAGTCCGGATTGGTGGCTTGTAAGAGTAGTGGCTGGTCTTACTGTCAGAAGCTTTCAAGCCGCCCTAAGACCTCTGACTTGGCTTAATGACTGGCACCTATCGACGGCAGCCGGCACCAACTGTTTAGCGTGACGAAGCACGGAACCGCTCGGAAAAATGCCACTAGCGTTAGTCATAGACGGTCATCCATCCATACACTGAATGCGCTCTATGTTGCTTAACCTTCACACTCGTTTAAAATCACTCAGGCAGCCGGGGCTCGCTCGTAGTTGCAGTAAATACAGAAAAATGCATGCAGTTGTATTTCTGCCAAATTGTAAATAAGTTATTTATCTCCTTTTCACAGAGGTATCAAAACACAAATGTAAAATTTGAGTAATCAGGACTTATTCCTATGTGAGAGGCTGGAGTCCATAGTAGGAAAGATCTTGTGTGACATATCTCTAGGCCCTCACTAAACTTACAATGCATTGTTTCTCAATCGTATGATTTTTTTTAAAGTTATTGAGTTGAATAGTTAAACAAGTTTGTCCAGTTTTGATGCTCCGTTAGTCACCAGAAAGTCATAGCTGAAAATCAGTGCTGTGGGTGCAAACCTCCAGCTAATTCTGTACCCTTTGTTTTTTTCGCTGTAACTTCTAATTTCTTATGTGCCATATTTTTCTATATTTAAGTTCCTGTATTAATGAAATAAATGTATTTCTTCTTTATTTTAATGCGACAGTTGTTATTGTTTAGTAGCAAGAAGTGTGCCTTGCCCAAAGGTCAGTATTTCTCTGGATTACAGTCCACAGTAAAACAGCTATTAAGTTGGTCCCTCGGAAATAAAATAGCGTGACAACACTCACACTTTAAATGGCTGAAGAAAACCGAAAAATTACGACCAAATTATTTATTTTCAGTTTCACCTCACGAAAAGCCCGCGAAACAAATTTATAAGGCCGGATAAGGAAGTTCCGGTCCCCTCATTAATAATGGCTTATGCTTTACGAATAGGTCACCAGTAGCGTCATCGCCAAACAGCTCTAAGCTTGATCTGAATACAGAGTTCAAATACGTCGAACTGAAAATAAACACTATAGATGGGCAACAAAGTACTAATGCGCGAAACCAATCGCCGAATCTTAAAATCAGTCGGACCACGTGGTCAGAGGGAACTCTTCAGATTGCACAGATCACATTTTTTCCTTCAGCAACTTTCCATCATACGGTTGTCTGGAAGAAATTGGTTTTAGCAATAGGGTTGCAAATTTACTGTATTTTTGACATATTTTTTGCTTCCATAATGGGCTATCTTTCTTCTTTGTTGATTGATTGTAAATTCTTTACTGCATAAGAAACAATAATATCTATACAAAGACGAGCTTAATACTAAAAAGTTTTTTCTTCCAGCTAACCATGGGTGATGTTTAGTTGCTTTTTTTTTTATTGCAGAGTAAAAAAAATGTACATAGCCGAGTAAGACCTTTATTTATTATTGAGTTGCCCGTCTGTACGTATTTTCTATCGCTTGAGCGAAACTTGGAGCAAAATGCTAGAAAAAGCTGACAAAGGAACGTCACCTTTTGATTCGTGATCGTGTAAAAGGCTGTGTAATTTCTCTTTTGCGTTATTTGCCGTTGGCTTAGAATATTTTCTCAGTTGGAAAGGTTAATTTTTTTTTATTTTAGCACAATTTTGCTACTTTTGCTGTCAGCTTTAATGATGCTTCAATCTCAAGCGCCTGAGTTATTTGGAGTCGTGGGTACCTGAGTGTCATACATTACTGTATAATTTCAATTTTATATGCCTCACATGTTCTCTTCGCGATTATTAATTTATCATATTTCTGTACACTTAGATTAAGAAATACCTGTGTAATTTCCTTTTTATGTACAATGAAGTGTTCTAAAATATCTATCTATATTTTATTTTATTGTATTTTCATTTCCTCTGTGGCGCAGCGGCTAACGCTTCTGCTTACCATGCGAGAGGACCCGAGTTCGAGCCCCGACTGGGGAGAATTTGTAATTCTGGTTCCCACGACACAGGGTATCCTAGTGTGGGACCAGAAGCAATGTATGTGCCTGTATGTAAAATGTTTATTAAAATGTGAAAATTACTTTGCTGAATTCCGCCAAAATCCCACAAGCACCACGCGGTTAGTTAATGCACCGCCCTCCCTCCCACTTTTTCAAGCTGAAGCAAGACACGAAACGCACCACCACCGACACCAATACTTGTGTAAGAAAATGCAAAATGCAATGGATGGCGGAATTTAGCACTCCATGCAATAAACTTTATATGTTTATGTTGGATACTAGCTGTGCCCCGCGGTGTTACCCGCGGTTCATCGATTTTCCCGTAGGAATAAGATATTTCCCCGCGGTAAAACGTAGCCTATGTTTTAATCCAGGGTATCGGCTAACTCCATACCAAATTTTATTAAAATCCGTCCAGCCGTTTCAGCGCTAAAGACTGACAAACATATAAACACACACACAAACTTTCACGTTTATAATATTAGTGTGATATTCAAATATTCAAATTCTTTATTGCACCAATTTTTGTCCAAGGGCGTGCCTAATGCATAATGGATATCGTCCCATAACATACTTACTTCTGTAACGATTTTAATAAATAATAATAATCTTGTTTTCGTTCAATTCACGGAATATTGCAAGCACAAAAGATAAGGAGCAATGTGTGCTTTTGCAAGGATAGTTCAAAATTGAACCCCAAGAAATTGAGTTTCTGACTTAGTTGCCTTGTTTAGTAACAAACGGCCGGGCTTAAACTTCCTGCCAGAAAGTTGTTAGTTGTTTCTCATAGGTCTTACCTGACCCTAGAGTTACTCGATTATTCCAACTTTCACCTATACTGATCCTATCCTCGGTTTCTTGTAGACTTACAATATGTTAGTACAGTCTGTTAGCTTTTAGAATATACCTCGGGCTCTAGAGTAGGCTTCGGTTTTCGCCGAAAACACACGAGTGTAATATTGCTTCCTGCTCTGTATAAAACTTTTTTTTACCATTTTGAACAGTTATGTAAAGTTAGAAATAACAATACAAAATAAACCTTGCCTTATTGCATTGCAATACTTATAATCGGTTATTGATTGCTCAGTTGAGGTATATTCTAAAAGCTAACAGACTGTACTGTGTACAGTCATTAGTGGTTTTTATTGCAGTTTTTCGCAGTTTGCAGCATGCCTCGCTCGCACCGAAACTTTGACAAAAACAAAAAAAAGAGAAAATTCCATTTAGCTTAAAATGTATGAGCGGTGCATGGTAATAAGCCTATATACTCTCTGCCTCTCTCTAAGAGAAGGCCTGTGCTCTGCAGTGGGGCGTATATAATCAGCATCATCATCATCATCATCATCATCACCGACCCATAATGTCCTCACCGAAAGGCGTACACCTCTGAAAAATTACCTATAAATAAAAAAACTGAGTTTTCTTTTTAATTAATTGACTTCAAGAAAATGAAGGGGTTCTCAGTTTGTTTACATATTAATATATATAACTTCAGCCATAACTTCGCATCATCGTCATCATCATCAACGCATTCTGTCCCCACCGATGGGCACGGGTCTCTTCCCTGAGAAAGGTATAGGCCATACTCCACCACGGGGGCCAAGTCCGGATTGGTGGAGGCTTGTAAGACTAGTGGCTGGTCTTACTATCAGAACTTTTGAAGCCTCCCTAAGGCCTCTGATTTGACTTAACAACTGCCATCTATCGACGGCAGGCGGCACCAACTGCTTAAGGTGCCTTGCGAAGCTCGGAACCGCTCGGAAAAATGCCACTAGCGTTAGTCATAGACGGTCACCCATCCATGCACTGAACGCGCCCTATGTTGCTTAACTTTCGTGATCGTATACGCATACCGATTCATAGTTTTTATTGCGCAAGATATATAATAAAAGTACTTTAAAAAATCTTAAATACATAGTACCTATACAACCAACCATTACCACAGAATACATAATAGTACAAGTATAAAAGATTCACTCCGAAAAATCAATTAAGGAAAATGGGACTCTAGCAGCGATAGAATTAGGTGCAATTCAGATCGCACGGCGCTACAAAACCTACGGGTATATTCACCTACACCGTTGCCTCTCTTTCTATCGCGTAACTCTTACCTCTTCTGGCGCCTTAGGGTTGTCTTCGTTGCATGAATAACTATTTAATCTTAATCTTTTATTACCAGTTAACTTTTGTGAACAAATGACTTTCTAGATAAACCTAGGATAGGTACGAGTATTAGTAGTATGTAGGTAGATCAGAAATCTATTTTACTTTTACAATGTAGGTATGTATAAGTACTTCAATGTACGAAAATAGCCCTACAGAATACTTTAGTGTGTACTTCGTTTATGAAACTCCATAAGAACCATCCTCGTCCTTCAAGAAATATTCTTAAAAAAGAATTAGCGAAATTGGTTCAGCCGCTCCCGAGATTTGCGCTTAGCAAGACATTTAGCGATTCATTTTTATATTATAGAAGATATCAAACATAACTTTACAAACAAACAAATGAAACACGTCAACTATTTTGCTACAATAGTCTAATTTAATGGGTAGGTAACGAATTCATAAAATAATTAGATTTATACCTAACTATAGGTTGTACTTAGTACCTACACACCTATTTCTCTAACCTACACAGTATTTCTCTAACCATATTATGCTATTGATTGAACAGACAAAAATTGTACCAAAGTGGATAGGTACTTATAACGAAACAGATCGTCAATTTCAAACCTGAGAAATTCCTTTAATTCTAATAAACTCGTATTTTTGTAACCTAAGTATCACGAATGAAAATTTCATAATAACCACTCGCAATTCGTGTTTAAGCAGTTCAACACTGCAAAGTATTTTTTACCTCTTTTATGTTTCTCCATTTTTTAAATATCGGTCGGATCGGCTACGAACAAAACTCGCGCGCGCGTCACTGCTCGCTCGTGAGTCCCTACCTATTATTCCATCTGGATGGGCGGCCGCATGTACTTACGTTTTCGATACCTACAAAATTAGACTATTGTAACAGGCCTGCCATTACTGATTCATTAAGGCGATAAGGCCGCCAATTGTAATCTTGGTAAATGTTTCGTATTTGTTTTTCCTGGTACCAATCTTATTGGTAATTCTTATCTTATTATCTGCTTATGTACCTAAAAAATTAATTGGCGTCTCTATTATATTCTACCTCTACGCAAAGGATGCTTAAAAAGCATAAAAATAAAGCAAAAGTAAATCACGCTTGAGCTGAATCCAAAGATCTCTAGCGAGATATTTCTATTCCTTAAAAACTGTAGCACGAAAAGCGATGCGCAAGAAAAACACTGTCGGCGTTGAAAAAGCAAATGTTACATCTAATATTCATTATTATTTTAGGAAGAAAGTAGGTAAGCAGAGTAAGTAATATTCCTGAGGGAAGGAACGGTTTTAAGTAAATTAGGGAGGCGCTGTTTGCTCTAAATGAATACCGGATGTGCTTCACTTTGAGCTTCTTCCCGAAAGCGGAAGTATATCCCACCCCACCCCGTCCTCCCAAAAAGGAGTCAAGTACAGGCACTTTGCAGAAGCACCATCATCAGAAATCAGAAATTTATTTCAACGTAAAGAATTTACATTCTGCTTGTTGAATGTCAATGTACGTAAAATTATAATGTTAGCCATCAACCCATTATGTCCCCAACGAGGGGCACGGGTCTCTTCCCTGAGGAAGGTATAAGTCATACTCCACCACGGTGGCCAAGTCCGGATTGGTGGAGGCTTGTAAGACTAGTGGCTGGTCTTACTGTCAGAAGTTTTCAAGCCGCCGTAAGCCCTCTGACTTAGCTTAACGACTGCCATCTATCGACGGCAGCCGGCACCAATGCCTAACGTGCCTTGCGAAGCACGGAACCGCTCGGGAAAATGCCACTAGCGTTAGTCGTAGATGGTCACCCATCCTTGGACTGAACGCGCCCAATGTTGCTTAACCTTCGTGATCGTTTTGAAGATAACTCAGGCAGCCGAGGCTACGAGCGATTCCCGATACAGACTACCAATGAGCGCATAACAATAAAAACTTCCACACAACACAATCACTTGACCTGGGCCAAAACTAGGATGCCCTATGCTATGGTAACCAGGCTGGTGCAGACATCTAAAAGCACCCAGACCGAGGCCATTTGCACAAATATGCGGCGGCTTCTTGTGGAAATAGAACCTACGACCTCTTTTAGTAGCTAAGCGCCTTAATAGCTTGACCAATGAGGCAGAAGTCATAAACATAATCTTGATCACGCTTTTATACCGGAAGAGTAAGCAGAGACTAAGGTTAGCCAAGTGCTGCAATCCTGACATACATCTTTTACTTCATCAGTCGCAGAGTATACTTTGTCAACGGCAGAACTACGTGAACTCACGCGCAGAGATCAGGGTAAAGATTGCCACCTGCCACTATTCTAACAGAACCTCTTTTCATCATCAGCTTCATGCAAAAATGCCATCTATTTAGCGTGGACGGCTGCCCTTGTTTGCTGGTAGAGGTTGAGAAGGCCTGGCCGAAATTAGAGACACCTTTGAATTTTCTTAACACAGAGATACACGTTGCAAGAGGGTTGATGACAGAAAAAATGTAATTTGTTGCCATATCAAAAATAATGGTAGAATAATTTCTTGGGGATGCCAACATTAAGAACATTATTTTTATGTACAAACATTCAATTGATAAAGCATCATTTTTTCAAGTCAAAAAATCTTGATTTGAAAATTCGTGATCAATTAGCACCGCTTCGCCG
Source organism: Yponomeuta plumbellus (assembly GCA_947310845.1). Taxonomy (NCBI): domain Eukaryota; kingdom Metazoa; phylum Arthropoda; class Insecta; order Lepidoptera; family Yponomeutidae; genus Yponomeuta; species Yponomeuta plumbellus. The sequence goes on from OX371200.1 coordinate 22,339,444, forward strand.
TCTATTAGAACCTGACTCACGGACCCGCGGCACCGCTGTGGGTAGTACTAATGGTTCGCGCTCATGTCCAGATATTTTTGGAAAGTGCCTTTTAAGAAAACAAACTAGCGCGTTCGAAAGATAGGACGAGCAAGGACCACCTCTATTGGCCCAAGATTTATTTGGCCCAAGAGGTCAAGTCGATCGGCACTAGCTGGCCTGAATTAGAAGCTGCCGCGAACGACCGACAAAAGTGGAAATGTGTGGTTAAGGCCCTATGCTCCCCTAGGCGTTAAAGAACCAAACAAGAAGAAGAAGTAACGAATTCGATCATTTTGCTATGGCTTTCAAATCACAAAATTCAAGGTTCAAAATTCATCATCGTTCAGCCACAAGAAGTCCACTGCTGGAAGTAGGCCTCCTCCATGGATTTCCAAAAAGACCGGTTGGAAGCGGCTTGCATCCAGCGTCTTCCCTTCCTGCCACTTGGATGAGATCGTATCGCACCAATAGATGAAAACCGAACCGAAGAAAAAGAAAAAGTAGCGAATTCGATAGTTATTGTTAAGGCATAATACCTTTTGCTATGGCTTTGAAAGCCTTATGGCTTTGAAAGCCTTATGGCTTTCAAACCAGTGGACGTAGGCCTCCCCCATGGATTTCCAAAAAGACCGGTTGGAAGCGGCTTGCATCCAGCGTCTTCCCTTCCTGCCACTTGGATGAGATCGTATCGCACCAATAGATGAAAACCGAACCGAAGAAAAAGAAAAAGTAGCGAATTCGATAGTTATTGTTAAGGCATAATACATTTTGCTATGGTTTTGAAAGCCTTATGGCTTTCAAACCAGTGGACTTCTTGTGGCTGAACGATGATGATGATATACCTTGAATTTTGTGATTTGAAATCACAAAATTCAAGGTATATCATCATCATTTGTTCAGCCACAAGAAGTCCACTGCTGGACGTAGGCCTCCCCCATGGATTTCCAAAAAGACCGGTTGGAAGCGGCTTGCATCCAGCGTCTTCCTACCACTTGGATGAGATCGTCTGTCCACCTTATGGCTGGTCGTCCTACGCTGCGCTGCGCTGTATGGTGTATAGATACCGCTTATGTTACGAGCTGAATCAGTCAAAATCGTCCCTCTGATTAACTTATGTGATTAACCCCTTTCCGAAACGCCTCAGGCAAAATTTCATTAACAAAGGAAAAGTCTTTAAAACAGTTTTTCCCAGATTAGGTACCAAGTTACTTTATTAATAAGTTGTTTGAAGTAGCCTGATTTATTGTCAAGGCGCCTAGCATGGCGTTCAACGGACTGGTATTTAACGGACTGATGTTTGATGGACTGGTGTTCAGTGGACTGTTATTTGATGGAGGGGTGTTTGGAGGACTCATTAGTGAACAGCGAACTTAGCTACCAAGTCGATGTTCGATGGGTTCGATGCCCACTGAGGGCCGCCGTACATTTGTACAAATGGCCTCAGCCTGGATGTTTTTCCATGTTTGTAATGTCCTTGCCTGGTTACCATATCACAGGGTGTCCTAGTTTGGGACCAGGTCAAGGGATTATGTTGTGTGAAAGTTTTTTTATTTTTTTCTTTACTTATATGGGATGAAAAACAGTAGCACATTATAGTAGTTACATAAATCAGACTTAATCAAACATTGCAAAGTTATTATCATTATTTAGGGAGATGCGCGGGCTGATGATATTGAAATTAGTGTAGCAGCTAATGTGTTATCCATTGCCAGCTTTGTTAAATACACCAATTCAAAATCGATATGCTGGTCTTAAGCCGGGTCCGCTGCGCCATGTTACGCGTGTTACAAAAAACGTAACACGTAAATATAATAAAAATGGGGCGTGGTATAACACGTTACGTGTTACATAACGTTACGTTACGTATTAAGTAACACGTAAAAAATTAATAACACTCCCCATTTTTGTTTTAATAACGTGTTACATTTTTTGTAACACATGTAACATGGCGCAGCCGACCCGGCTTTAATGTATGTATATGTTACACGCTCTGAAACGGCTCTGAACAAAGTTGCGAGTCATCTAGCTTTGAGCGGTATTGATATATCACCCTGTACATGGAAACAATAGCTGTACATTGTCTAATGACCACCCCGCGACCTCGATGTTATGAAACAACCAGTGTACCTACGTAGAATAGCCGAAAGATAACTTAACCGAAAATCCGCGCCGTTATTTTTCACGCACAGCACTCATATTTTGTCGCTCGCTCGTAGCCTGGGCTGCCTGAGTGATCTTAAGCGATCACTAATGTTAAGCAACATACGGCGCGTTCAGTTCATGGATGGGTCGCTGGAATCACATGGAAGATTTTTTCGAGCGGTTCCGTGCTTCGCAAGGCACGCTAAGCAGTTGGTGCCGGCTGCCGTCGATAGATGGCAGTCGTTAAGCCAAGTCAGAGGCCTTAGGGGGCGGCTTGAAAACTTCTGACAGTAAGACCAGCCACTAGTCTTACAAGCCTCCACCAATCCGGACTTAGCCCCCGTGGTGGAGTATGGCCTATACCTTCCTCAGGGAAGAGACCCGTGCCCCTCGGCGGGGGCATAATGGGTTGATGATGATCTGATAATCATAATAAAAGTTCTGTGTTGACCCCTTCTTCGGAAAGCTAGAGGATTTCGTTTCACCCTGTATAATTTTGTGATTAACTGCTGATATTCGCCTAATTTACCAGAACCTAGATCTAAGGACGTTTGAATTAATCCCGTTACAAACATCAAACAAATGTAGCCTCTACCTTGATTGTGGTGCGGCGTTAGGCAATGTACTTAGCCTAAATATTAATGAAGCTCGCCTCAATGTGTGCTCTACTCTCCTACAATTAGGTAAAGTACTACAAATTTTCGACTGTTTTGATATTATATAAATCTGTGAGATGACAGAATGTGTGAGAAAGATACATCCTAAAAGAGTAGTTCATCATCAACCCATTATGTCCCCACCGAGGGGCACGGGTCTCTTACCTGAGGAAGGTATATGTATAGGTATACTCTACCACGGTGGCCAAGTCCGGATTGGTGGAGGCTTTTAAGACTAGTGGCTGGTCTTACTGTCAGAACTTTTCAAGCCACCCTAAGGCCTCTGACTTGGCTTAACGACTGCCATCCATCGACGGCAGCCGGCACCAACTGCTTAACGTGCCCTGCGAAGCACGGAATCGCTCGGAAAAATGCTACTAGCGTTAGTCATAGACGGTGACCCATCCATGGACTGAACGCGCCGTATGCAGCTTAACCTTAGTGATCATTTAAGATCACTCAGGCAGCCCAGGCTACGAGCGATTCCAAACGAAACGATTCGAACAATTATTAGTAGTTATTATTACAATTTTATTATTAACGTTACATTGTACTTTTATTATCTAATTTCTTTAAACGAGCAATTCTTGTATATATAATTTATATATAATCAGAATCTCGGAAACGGCTCCAACGATTTTCACGAAATTTTGTAGGCAGAAGCTTTCAGGGGCGTTTAATTGATCTAACTAGGTTGAAATTTGCTATGATAACATACAGAGGTAAATTTCGCGTCTATCTGCAAGGTTGGGATAGTTCCGACGGGAAAACGGGCGACCCGTTTCGGGCCGATTTCAAGAGACCCGGTTCGAGTCATGATGTTTTTTTTCCAAGTTCTTTTTTTGTTGAAAATGGATTATTTTAATTTTATATTACATATTTTATATTTCAAAAAAAGTACCGAGCAAAGCTCGGTCACCCAGGTACTGCTTATAAATAAATTATACATTTTTAAAAACAGTTGTTTTATTGTAGGGTTCCGTCAAGTATTTCGCTTTCCAAAAGAGTTCCGTCACCAAAAAAGTTTGAGAATCATATGGGATGAGTTGTAGAGACGAGTTAGAGCAACAGATTCCGCTCCGGAGACGCTTGGCCAGCTTAAAACAGCAATAAAAGACGAGTGGGACAATAACCCCCAACACAAGATTGTTCGCTAATCCGTTCCATGAAGAACCGCATGGAAGCAGTTATGGTAGGGGGAGGGGTAATACAAGACATAAAATAAACGTTTTTAATATTTTTATTGTTTACGTCTTTGTTTAACGTTTAACGTGCAAACTTTTGGCAAAAGTCGTCCGGGCCGCCCTTGTACTACCTGGGGACGCTCCGTTGAGAAAGAGGCTGCCCCAACGGGACTCGACTGGAAAGAGCTAGAAGTTGCCGCAAAAGACCGCGAGAAATGGAGATCCCTTCTACGAGCCCTATATCCCTGATAAGGGGTAAGAGGAAATCATCATCATCACGTCTTTGTTTCTAGCCATTTACAAATTCTTCTTAACCCCTCCAATGTGAACTACGGCGTATTACGTCAGACCCCGTATACCCGCCGGCGGGTCGGTCTTACAACGGCACTGTGAATCTAATTTTGAAGATGATACTTACCACCTCCTTACCACAGTTGTATCTGCAGATTAAATTCTTTGAAAACTGTGATACATTTCAAGTATTACTCTGTGAATAACTAATTTAGCTGTGAAAGAAAAATATTCCAGGACTGAGAGGTTAAAAGGTAAATTATATACCTGTTGGACTATTCAATTCCCTAGAGGACGTTCATATGTGATTTGTATTTGACACTATCAACAATAAATTATTTGAGATGCTCCACTAAAACAAAAATTACAAAATGTTTCGGAAAATGTATTTCTTTTAATCATTTACTATAGTTGAGACATTACAAACGTGCGAACTGTGTCATAAACATTTGTATCAGACCTCTCTCTCACACACAGGAGGCATATCAGGCATATCGGAACTCTCGCTCGCACTTTTATGACTGGGTTCGCACGTTTGTAATGGCTCAAGTATAGTTATTACAATTTTTAAATACATGAAACATAAAAAGAGTGCTCTGAAATGTGACGTCACAAGCAAGTATTTTCATACAAAATTTCATTTTAAAAGTAACTCATTTGACATTTTGTCAAATACCCAATTTTCCAGGAAAGTTGCATATTAGCTGATAAGCTGCATTATTAGATAGATAGATCGATAAAGAACACTTTATTGTACATAAAAAGGAGATTAAATAGGTATTTCTTGATCTAAGAGTACAGACGGCGGCCTTATCACTAAAAATGATCTCTTTCAGACAACCTTTGGATGGGCTGGAGCAAAATATTGTTATTATGGAACTTACCCTGATGACGTCGCCCTGTCCATCCACCTTGCAGGTGTAGACTCCTGCCTCATCCAGCTCTATTCTGGAGAGCACCAGCACCTGCTCCGTCGCCGCTAGTTCTGCTGTCCGACCGCCAGGCGGCGTGAACTGCCAGATCATCTGGGGGAAGAAAGCGAATTACCTAAAGTCTGTTTTTTAATTCAATGCAAAAAATAAAACTGTCACGTAGACATCTCAATACAATTCAGAGGCTGTCAATGTCTTAATGTTGCTTAGTACGCAAAAACCAAATAACCCCATAACCCCATAACCCCATTTTACTTAAAATTAATTAAAATAGTGTGTGCTGCGTTGGTATTTTTTTTAGACTTTGCTCTTATGAGGAATTAAATTTTTATGTCTTTAATGTGATAAGGATTTTGGTCACACGATTTTTCTATTCACGGTAAAAAATCTACAGTGTATTTTTTAGCGGTAACATCACGTATTTTTTTTTGCATCGAATTCAAAAACGGACTGTAAACCAGTGGTAGCCAAAGTGTGCGCCGTGGCGTCCTGGGGCGCCTTTGAGGTTAACTAAACCTATGCTTTCTTATTTCTGCAAACTTAGAATATTATTACGCCCACAAATAATCAACGACGCTCTATCACTTATATTTCACGTATCGACTGAGAACCGTGACTAATGACTAAGATTGTAACGGATAAGATAAGATAAGAATATTTATTGTACACTGGAAAAAACAAAAACCACAAAATATTTACAATGGTTCATGGTACAATTGGCGGCCTTATTACTAAAAGCAATTTCTACCAGACAACTTAACGATGTAAAATTAATGGGAGAAATTTTAAAGACGGGACGGAGCGCGCCGCAAACTGCTTTTTTTATCCGACTAAGCAATCTGCTTCTTTACGCTTGGTTTCTATGGTAAAGTAAAAAAACAATACATTTAATACGCCTAACTTGACCTTACCTTATCTTGATCTTATATTATTGTAGTGACTGGTGCATTTGCTTTCTGGAAACACCATTTGTGTGGTACAGTGCGTTTGAATTCGGTTTTTATGAAACATTTCAGTGACATTTTGTATTAGTTGCGTTGCAATGCGTAAATCAAGTCAGGGCATAGTAGCAGTACCTCAGATGGCGGACTCGAAGCAACTGGGCACGCCAGCACCAACTTGCCGCCCCTCGGGACGGTCGGGGCGCCGTCGACTTGCAAGGCGACAGGCGAAGGCGCCAAAGCGTCCACTGGCGCCCTCACAGTCAGCTGGGCCCCGGCGCTACTCCGGCCCTTGTTTAAGATCTTGTTTGTTGCTATACAGCTGTGGATAAATTAAGTATTATTATTATTGTTTGATAGACTAGCAGATTAGAGCTGATGCGTGTATGTCTTATCACTGCACTCGATTATATTTGGTTTTTATATAATTATCCAGTTAATTTATAAACTTTATAGATACGACTATAAAGTTTATAAATTGAATGCATCATAATTGTTAACCAAGCGATTTCTGTACTCCAACTATGTAGTACACTGTTACTCGGATTTTAGTAAGTTTGCAAACTGGATTGTATTGTGAAGTAAAATGGAAATGCAATTGGAAGTTTCGAGAAATTTGATGTTTCAGTGTTCTGGACATATTGCGAATTGGACCAATCAAGTCCCTTCAAAAGAAGGTTGGTTATTTGGTCACGTGACTTGTTTTTTATTCCATTGACGCCTACAGTCTGTTTTTTCATTCAATGCAAAAAAAAAAATATTGTCACGTTGACATCTCCATACAATTCTTAGGCTGTCAATCTCTGAATGTTGCTAGTACGTAAAAACCAAATAACCCCATTTTACTTCCAAGTTAAATTGTGTATGCTACGCAGGTGTTTTTTTTTAGACTTTGCTCTTACGAGTAATTAAATTTTAATGTCTTTGATGTGATAATGATTTTGGTCACATGTGTCTTCTATTCACGGTAAAAAAAATCTACCGTGTTAACCTATAGCTTTTAAAGCGGTAACACCGCGTCATTTTTTTTTGCATTGAATTAAAAAACGGACGAAGTTTTGATACTTATGCGGGCGTACACTTAAGGCGCCAATACATATGTACTAAAATCGTTGCATGCAATCCGCTACTTGACTCTTTTTTCAAGGATGTCTTATATGCTAAATATCTCTTCCATTAGACCAAAAAATATTTTAGTATATTTTTTGAGGACCTAAAAGCAACAAAAACATTATTTTAAAACGTTGCTTTGCTAAACAGCCAAAAACGCGGTCCGCCATTTTTGTCTATGGTTTGAAGTCCTCTACGTTTGTAAACAAAGTTTGAAGATGCTCGTCTCCAAGAAAAAGTCAAGCAAGTGTATCTGGAATAAAGTTAATAATGTATTGTATCATCATTCAGCCACAGGAAGTCCACTGCTGGACATAGGCCTCCTCCATGGATTTCCAAAAAGACCGGTTGGAAACGGCTTGCATCCAGCGTCTCCCAGCCACTTGGATGAGATCGTCTGTCCATCTTGTGGCTGGTCGTCCTACGCTGCGCTTGCCGATGTGTGGTCTCCATTCAAGAACCTTTCGGCCCCATCGGCCATAATTTCTTCGTGCTATGTGCCCCGCCCACTGCCACTTCAATTTACTCATCCGGTATAGTGTATTGTATAGTGCTTACGAAAGTCTTAGTTCCAAAAAGATTATAATTATGATTCACAAAGCATCTACACCACTATGCTGTTAAATCCTACCCGATCTTCTCAGTCTTTATTATAGGGTAAACCATAGTATTCCTGCCACCCACCTAGTCATTGGCACAGTGAGATCAATACAAATATTAAGAATTAAAATTGCTTAAAGGGCATTTTGGTAGTTTTTTATATTTAGCATTTTTAAGTACAAAACATACATACAAATTATAAGTGCCAATAACTGATATTATTAGTGACAATGTTTGTACCTGTAATGCCAATGACTGTAGTTTTGGAGACATTTTCAAATTATTATTATTTTTCTTAAATAAAACTATGACAACAATCAAGAATTATTTTTTATTTCCAACCTATACTCATATTCTAACTAATAAAAATGGTTAATAGTGATTGAATATGAAATTGAATGCTTAGGAAGCAAATTAATTCAAGGTTTTGCTTAAGGTGCCAATCAATGTATAGTTTACCCTATACGAGTTTCAAAATTGCTTGTAACGTGTGTTTGCAATAACCGTTGCTCCGACTATATTTCGGCATTATTTGAAATAATGTACTCCTTTGAGTAGGGTTACCATATCTCAGGATTTGGCCTGAGATTTCCGGATTTTTCGACTTTTCTCAGGATTGCGGCGGGATTTTGCAAATTTTCATAAGATTTTCTATAAAACACAGGTTACATTTTAAGGATCTCTTTTTAATTGAAAGTTATACCAACTAAAAATAATCTTCTTTTGGTAACAATTGAACGGCACTGTATGCCGCTGCCACCCCCGCCGCCCCACCGCTTTGAGTGCGATGTGCAAGTTGCAAAGCGTGAGCTAAATCCGCAGTGTATAAAACAATAATAGGTAATAAGTTTTAGAGAGAAAATTCTTTAAGTGTATGAAATCTCAGGAATTTTCCATGGAAATCAGGCCTTTTCTCCGGTCTTTTGATTTTTTCATCTGGCAACCCTACCTTTAAGAGGCAGATTGTATTACAAATTTGTGCCTTGATCCGCTTCGGATATAACCGTCTCATTTTGGGGGCTTCGAGCTCCGTTTTGCCGATACAGGCCCCGGGCCTTAGATAACAATAAATAATAACCTACTAGAAGGTTTACAACAATGTATGGGTGATCGCCGGAGGGAATAGATAATGTTCGAATATCAAATGGTTTACATAAAGTTACGATCGGTTAGAATCGTGAGTTAGATGTTTTTCCACATAGTACTGACACACGTGCTCATTAGTAGCACGAAAGCATGCTTATATTGAGCAAGTGCTTTACTCCCAATCTTTTCTGTATGTAGGGACATACACATTCAACAAACAGAATTTAAATTCATTACGTTGAAATAAGTTTATGATTTCTTAAGACACTGACAACAACAATGCAGTCTTAGGTTATCAAACCTCAAAAAAAGGAAGACGGATAGATTAATACATCGAATACAAAAATAGAGAAAAGATTGGGAGTAAAGCACTTGCTCAATAAAAGCATGCTTTCGTGCTACTAATGAGCACGTGTGTCAGTACCATAAAGTTCATTGACCTTTTTAACCGACTTCAGAAAAGGAGGAGGTTCTCAATTCGACTGTATTTTTTATGTTTGTTACCTCCGAACTTTTGACTCAGTGAAGCGAAGTTGGTGCTTCCCGTATGGTCCCATTTCAATTTGGTCCAGATCTGACATGGCATCTATGAGAAAACCATATCAGTCTTAAATTGGCCTGTTCCGGCGCCTTCCCCATTCTTCATAGGAACAAGTCAGCTGAGACCCACGATTTTGACATTGCCTTGAGTATTTGTGTGACAAATGGACGAATAACTCAATATCACGCCAACCGATTTCGATGATTCTTTTTTTTATTCGAAAAGATGTACTTCAAGGGTAGTTTGATAAGAGTTGGGTTAGGTTCTGATTATGGAATCCATAACTCCTCAATTCTTAAGAGCATATTAACGATACTCTTAATCTTTATAATTATTCTATCGCAGTGTGGTCTGTTGAATAATTTGTTGGCGTCCAATTAGTTAATTTCTTCAGATTCACTAAAAATAAAAAATAAAACAAAAATGTTTCCAATTTCAAAATTTTCATTTGAAGTCGGTTTTTTTTTGTTACATTTTTGTTTATCATATAGGAGGCGGACAAATCGATGGAACTATTCGCACCCGGAAGTACCATATGAGCTAGGTCCAACGAAAAACGACCATTTTGAAAAATATACGACAATTTTCTAATACAATTATATTATTTTTTATTTCAGCAACATACGTATTTTTTGTCGTATTGTCCATTATTGTCAACACTATCAATTGAAACGTCCAATCAGCAGTTTACTCACACACACACACACGCGCGCACGCACGCACGCCCGCACGCACGCACGCACGCACGCTCGCATGCATGCACGCACGCATGCACGCACGCACACACACCCACCCACCCATATCTATATAGAAAAACAACGGACAGTTGTTAGCGGTAGATTTCCAGACTGCTAGCGTACGAGAAACCGGGGGTACGCTCTGCAATATAAACTACGTCGCATGATCGTAGTAAACTTCACTTAGCCTGCATGGTTCGTAAAATTGTTATAACTAAAAGGCCAAAATATCTATACAACAAATTCTATTGGGCAAAAGATCAACATTCCAGATTAACCCGTGCTTAAAACACAAAACAAAATGTGCATAATTTCACATAAGACAGCTGGTTATCGAGGTAGTTTTAGCTTTGCTGCATCAAAAATATGGAACGACATACCACCGCCTTTACAACAGACAAGGATAGAATCAACATTTAAAATCAACTATAGACAAATACTTTTAAGTAGTCAACAAGAAAAGCAAGCTTCTAAATTAAATAAATGATGTTTGGAAATTCTAATAAGTAGGTATAAGTACTAGATAAATATGTATCTTATACAAGTCAGTAGTTCCATAACTTGATTTTAATAACACGCGCGTTGACACAAACACACACACACACACACACTCACCCTCCCCCACACACTCTCACATACACAGTCACACACACACTCCCTCACACACACATACACACACACTTCTATTTCTTTAACTAATTTAAGTCAGGCGAGTGCTGAAAACCAGCGTCACTTAAGCTGTAATAAGCTTTTGTTGACACATGCTGAGCACCTCACCTTTTACCACAAAACGTAATAATAATATGTAGTAAATATTAAGTATTTTAGTTTATGATTCCTAAGTCTTCGAAGTCATGTATCCACAAATAATTCTAAGGTTTTTAATGTTTGTGTACTCTTGTTCTGTTCTGCTTTAATGTTTTTGTTGGTAATAAAGCTTTTTTATTATTTTATTTATTTATTATTAAACTAATTTATTTAGTTTATGAAATACAGGTCTGTCAAAACGTAGAGCCTTGTCCAGAAAGGGCGAGTTTGCCACGAGTTTATTTGGAATCGCTCGTAGCCCTGGCTCGTGGCCTGAGTGATCTTAAACGATCACGAAGGTTAAGCAACATAGAGCGCGTTCAGTGCATGGATGGGTGACCGTTCTACGACTAACGCTAGTGGCATTTTTCCGAGCTGTTCCGTGCTTCGCAAGGCACGTTAAGCAGTTGGTGCCGGCTGCCGTCGACAGATGGCAGTCGTTAAGCAAAGTCACAGCCCTTAGGGCGGGTTGAAAACTTCTGACAGTAAGACCAGCCACTAGTCTTACAAGCCTCCACCAATCCGAACTTTACCGTGTTGGAGTATGGCCTATACCTTCCTCGGAAGAGACCCGTGCCCCTCGGTGGGGGCATAATAGGTTGATGATGATATTTAGCATTACACCCTCGTTTTTAGCGCCTATTTTAAATTCGCTCGCTGCTTGTGGACGTGATGTATTGGCTCCCAGTAGATCGCCAACGCGCGCATGTATCGACTCGCAGTAATTCCCCTTCTGGACAAGGTATCTCTTGGCATCTGGGTAAAAATATTTCGAAACTTACCTGTAAGATCCTTCGTCTTCTTCGGTGACGTCTAGTATGAGTAACTGGTTTGGTAATGTGTAGTGCCTGGAAAGGAAACCGTGAGATGAGATCATTGGAATGGTTAAAAGCAATTACGAAATCGTTTTCTTCGTTGACTTCTGAAGAAATAGATCTGCTTTTTTGCTCACAGTATGCCAGTAAAATGCTTTACAAAAAATGTGTAGCGTCCGAATTAATGAACCAGTTTGTAACCAGTACCATAAAGTGATCCTAATGTTAGTTAAATATGATGTTACTTTTCTATGTAAACTTAATTTAAGTAATTTGTTAGGTATTTTAAGTAATTTAGTTTTAAGATGAGAGTAAGTCTGCCAACAAACTATCATTTAGTTTGGCGGAAATGAAATACTGTAAAAATTGTGTACCTTTACTGAATAAAACTTTTATTTATTATTTATTTATTATTATATTTTGTATATTTTTTTATTTTGTTAATAAAACGGACAAAATTAAAAATACAACCTGGAACTTAAAAATCAACACGACTCAATTTTTTTTAACTAAAACACTCTTAATTAATACACATTATTAACTTTATTCCGGAATCCGGATACACTTACTTTAATTTTAAAGTAAAGAAAAAAGGACTTCTGAATCGATTAATTCGTTATTTCAGGTAAACTTACTTGGTTTTCAAAGGAAAAAAATCATGTAAGTGTATCTGTAGGGGAATAAAGTTTTTTGTGAGTTTTTACAGACAGAATTACATTAACTATATTGGAATTCAGCTAATTTAATCAACTTATACAGGGTGTCCCAAAAAATAGTGTCAAACGGAAGACCAGAGATAAGGCATCTCTAGGGGTACCCAAATCACGCCCTGTATGTTCCGCAATTTTTCGTACTTTTCGAGTTATAATTATTTTTTCGTATTTTTTGTCCCACCTTGACCTTCAAGACATTATTGGCCACAGAGCAATGAATTTTATTTTTTCCAAAATAGGTGATTTGTGAAGTGAAGTGAATTGAAGTGAAAAAAAATATTTAACACAAAATGACCATAACACAAAATTAAAACAATATTTGGAGAGAAACGAAAACACAAAAATAGTAGTACCTAATAACGGACCCGTTACAATCATGCCGAACACAAGTGCTACAACAGAAAAAGGCTGCAGCTCAGCAAAATGCTGGTCAAAGACGACTGGCGCTGGTTTTCTGCTGCACCTAATTCGCTGAAGTAGTGTGCCTTGCAGGCAGTGGAATAGGTACCTCTCATCATCAAGCACAGGCTCTCCATCCTTGAGCCAGCTGACTTCAGCTGGGGGCGAAGACCTGATCTCGCAACGGAACACCGCGGGCTGCCCAGCTTGAACCGTCTGGTCTTCTGGGCTGGCGGAGAACTGATGCTCGATCGCTGGGGAAGGAAAATCACATGGTCAGTAAGGGACTAGATAAAACTATTCACCTCGCGCCCACACAGTATATCCCCAAAAATCGTAAATAGCTAATCTGAGGGTTCAATATAACAGCACATTTCCAGACTTTCCACAAATTTTAGTATTGCTTCTACAATTTGAATAAAACTTGCACTTGATTGAGAGACTAAACGTATCTGTATGTTTATCGGTATCTTTACCGGTATTTACAAAAGGATCCGTATCTGAATCTGTATCTATATCTGTATCTGCATCTGCATTTGCATCTGTATCTGTATTTGTATCTGTATGTGTGTCTCTATGTGCATCAATATTTATTTGTACTTATTTTCGTAATCGTATTTATAAATAAATAATTAAATGTCAGTGACTTATACTCTATTGATAAAAGTTTTCAAAATTTTCATAACATTTCTCTTTTATTGTTTAACCATTCGTTTCTCAATTCTTAATCCCCTTTCAGTCCACATCGTTCGCTAATCAAACTATTGAGTATCCTAACTTTAAAACTAACACCACACACACTTCTCAAAGCCAAGACCAAGGCTCAAGACCTCAGAAACTCTAGTTTTTCGCCGAGGTGTTGTCACAAAATAAGCATAATAACATTTCCAGATTCAAATCGACCTAAAACCCTTATCAATCTCGGCAAAGAACCCATCTATTTCTCCCAGTCGTAAACTAAATAGATTATTTACCGAACTGTTACTGGCCCATGGAAACTGCCAGGCCGTCCCCAACGACGCAGGGAGAAAACTCAATTTAAAGTTGTTGGGGTATTAGAAAAACTGCCTCGAAAGTTGACGCAGTTTCGGAACGCGTTGGCGTAAAAAGTAGTCTTCGCAGCCGGTACCCGCGACCAGTGATGTGGCGTTGAAAGAGGAATGCGCCCACAGAAGGCTTAAACTAATCTATCTATGTATTTTTTTTTTATAAAGGCACATACATTGCTTCTGGTCCCACACTAGGATACCCTGTGTCGTGGGAACCAGAAACAGCGACGTCACAAACATGTAAACATCCAAGACCTGGGTTTCTTTTTTTTTGTCTCCAGCCGGGATTCGAACCCGGGACCTCTCGCATGGTAGTCAGATGCGCTAACCGCTGCGCCACAGAGGTCGTCAAAGCCCTGACTGACTGACTCACTCATCAACGCCTAGCCCAAGCCGTTTGACCTAGGAAACTGAAATTTTGCACAGAGGGTCTATATATAATTTAGGCAAGGAATAAGACCGGATTTTTTTTAATTCAACCCCTAAGGGGGCGAAAAGGGTTGCCAAAATGTGTATGGGAGGTATAAAGAATGTTGTCTAATTTTCTCGAAACTTAAAATAAATACTCTTCAACACAATTGATTGAACACGTGTTTCGCCGTTTTTCTAAATTTAACCCTTGAGGGAGTGAACGGGGCGGGGGTGCAGAATTTAGAACTAAAGTCCACGCGGACGGAGTCGCAGGCAAAAGCTAGCAGGTATGAAACAGGACGTGGATTCTGCTAATGCATTTTAGTACGAGTACAACTATAACTGCATGAATGTGGAGATTTAGTTTCATTGCCGCTTCGAGTCTACGCGCGCACACATATCAAACTGTCCAGGCGTCAATGCTATGAACAAAACACGTCACGTGACCCGACCGTGCAACTGTCATCTTACTATAATGCATTACAGAATCGAGGCGCTGTTCTTAAGAACATTGTCATCGATTTAATAACAAGAAAAACTGCATTCATATATTTAAAAAAAACGTGTACACAGCTCGGGAATCGAACCCGGACGTTTTGATAGTCTATTTTAATATTGATTGTGTATGTCTTAAGCAGTAAATGTTACTATGAAACATGATGGATAACATGAATAAAATGCGTTGTTGTTACATTGTTTAATTTCCGGGTTCGATTCCCGAGCTGAATACGGTTTTTTTTTAAATGTATGAATGCAGTTTTTTTTGTTACTAAAATCGATGATATGATTCCTAAGAACAGGTCTTCGTATGTCATACAGTTTGAGACTTTCCCATACGGAACGATCTAAACGAGCCACCCTGTATATGATCTCGTATTCTGTTAGTTGTGTTCTAATTCCAACAATATCCTCGTAAGGCCCGACCTTGAAAATAACAATTGATTTTGTGATCACTTGAAGACATTGGGCCTCACGAGGATATAAGGAACATTCATCACCCATTAACATTCCATTAATAATAGGTCTTTACCTATGAAATTGCCGTTCTGCAGTACTGGCCATTTCAAATCCAAATAATTTTTGTTTGGCTAAGAATTCTTATTTCAAATTAATTTTATTTTAAGAACATGGAATTCTTTTTCCAAACGTAGTCGTTTGTTTATTGATTAGTGTTACATTTTCATCGCATTTCAATCTTTTTCGTCATCATGGATACGTAAAAAATTCGACTAATTATGGAATATGAGTACCGTTGTAGCGCGGCACAAGCGGCACGCAACATCAACGACGTTTACGGAGCTAACACTACAAGCCAACACACCACCTGTTATTGGTTTGCTTGCTTCCGTTCTGGAAATTTCGACATGAAAAATGAACCTCGACGTCGTCCGAAGACTTTGGTCGACAATGACGAATTAGAGGCGCTTGTGGAAGCTGATGATACACAAACTACGGCTGAATTAGCAGCAGCTTTCGACGTTAGATAAAAAACAATATTGGTCCATTTGTGTCAAATTGGCAAGGTAAAAAAGCTTGACAAATGGGTGCCCCACAAACTCAATGATCGCCAGCGCGAAGTACGCGTCGAGACATGCCTTGCACTGCTCAACAGATACACAAATGAAGGAATTTTGAGCCGCATTGTTACCTGCGATGAAAAATTGATTCTGTTTGATAACCGCAAGTGCTCAGCAAGTTGGTTGGATCCTGGTTCAACACCTAAGCAATGCCCTAAACGAAAACTCACCCCTAGAAAATTGATGGTCACTGTTTGGTGGTCTAGCGCCGGTGTGATTCATCACAGCTTCTTACCAAACAGCTGTACTGTGAAAAACTGAACACAATGATGGAGAAACTGGCACATCTCCAACCAGCATTGGTCAATCGCTCGTCTCCGCTGCTCCTGCACGACAACGCGCGACCTCATACTGCACAGCAGACGGTCTCCAAGTTGCAAGAACTGGGGTTGGAATCTCTCCGTCATCCGCTCTACTTACCAGACCTTTCGCCTACAGACTACTACTAACTGATACCCGAGAGGCAGTACAAAATGCCGTTGAAGAATTTGTTGCCTCCCGTCCAGCTGATTTCTTTAAGAAGGGCATCAATAAACCGCCACTGCGTTGGCAAAGATTGAGTGATTTCTTTGATTAATACAATAAAAAATACATTGAAAAAATTCGTTTAAATTTTTTCATACAAAACGGCAATTTCATAGGTAAAGACCTAATATTATTAATACTAATGTAATCTACTGTCAGGTACTGAATCTGCTATGTTCATATTATAATGTCTATCCTTCGTATGTATGTATGTGCGTACGTACGTATGTATGTATGTCCAATTCCCCTAGTTGAACAATACTCATATGTAGATAAATAACTACTAATAGTACTAAGGGCAAGATAAAAAGTACCCGAAACTGGTGTGCGTGCATGCAACGACTAATGAATGTCGATGAAGCGAAAGTTATCTGTCAGAATCGTGGCAGGCGGCAGTCTCTGGTATCTGCCGACCCCTCTGAGATACAGGCGTGAGCTTATGTATGTATGAATCTTTGTAAAATATTTATCTCAGGTTCTATGGGTGAAGAATGTTTAGGAGTTAACAAAATGTATTAGGCTAAGTACGTAATTTACATACATACATACATACATACATAAGCTCACGCCTGTATCCCAGAGGGGTAGGCAGAGACCAGGGACTGCCACCTGCCACGATCCTGACAAACCACTTTCGCTTCATCGACATTCATTAGTCGTTCATGCACGCACGCAGGTTTCGGGTACTTTTTATCTTGCCCTTTGCTAATACATCTCCTATTTGGTCGAAGTATGTTCGCCTGGGGCGTCTCTTACCGGCCCTTCCACTCACATTCGCTCGATATATTTGCTTCGTCAGTCTTTCTTCCTTCATCCTCTCCACATATCCGAACCAACGCAACATTCCTTTCTCAATTCTTTCACTACATCCTCTTTCAGTCCACAACGTTCTCTGATCACACTATTGCGTATTCTATCATTCAAAGTAACACCACACATATTTCTCTCCATATATACATAGACACTCATTTCCACTGCATTAATCCTACTTTCATGATTCTTCTGCCACACCCAAGTCTCGCTACCATACATCAGTGTTGGGACCTGCACACCGTTATGGATAGCCAATCTTGCCCTTTTGGAAATATTCTGGCTACTCACGAAGGAGTGCAAGGCACCATTTACACAATTTCCCGCTTTTACTCTCCTTTCTATATCACCTTCACACTTACCATCCCTTGTAAACAGGCTCCCCAAATAGACAAATTTAGTCTAATTTTTTTGTACGTAATTTACTCTAAGTAATTTTTGTTGATTCTGTTTTTCGTTCTTAATAAAATAAAACAAATAAAAGTATTAAGCAGGCCGTACCCTCTTCATCATCATCAACCCATTATGTCCCCACCGAGGGGCACGGGTCTCTTCCCTGAGGAAGGTATAGGCCATACTCCACCACGGGGGCCAAGTCCGGATTGGTAGGCAGTACCCTCTATCGACACAAAATAATACCTTAAATCGTTCACCCGAAAATACATATACTCGTACTATACTGAATTATCATCATTTGCTAAATATTTTAATCGGGGCGGGAACAAGAAACCAAATTAAACTTAACATGATAAAACAGATCTCAACAAATTATCTTAAAGCGTAGGCAGTAGGCAGGACAGCTTACAAATGTGAAAGGTACACGAAATTACGAAAATCCCATTAGGAAATATTCGGTAGTTACTAATATAAATTGAAAGTTAAATACATATACCAAACGAATACTCGAAAAAGCACCGCTGAGAAATTAAATTAATTTTTACAAAATCTTTCCCGTAGGAAACATTAAAGGAAAAATAAATTAAATAATGTTATAATCAAACGTACATGTTTTTAAAGAGACAGTTCATTAGAGGGTTCCGTACAAATTATTAGGTATCTTTTTTTCTAGGCTTAAGCGGGCTTTAAAGATTTCATCATCAACCCATTATGTCTCCACCGAGGGGCACGGGTCTCTTCCATGAGGAAGATATAGGCCTCCACCACGGCGGTCAAGTCCGGATTGGTGGAGGCTTGTAAGACTAGTGGCTGGTCTTAGGTACTGTCAGAAGTTTTCAAGCCGCCGCAATAAGGCCTCTGACTTGGCTTAACGACTGCCATCTATCGACGGCAGCCGGTACCAACTGCTTAGCGTGCCTTGCGAAGCACGGAACCGCTCGGAAAAATGCCACTAGCGTTATTCATAGACGGTCACCCATCCATGTACTGAACGCGCCATATGTTGCTTAACCTTTGTGATCGTTTAAGATCACTCAGGCAGCCGGGGCTACGAGCAATTCTACGACGGATCCTCCTAACTACTTTTGTATACTTCTCACATGTATCCCGGTGTGCCTACATACAACACAGAATATTCTATCTATCTGTCAACTTTAATATAACCTGTAAACGAGGCCGAAACTAGTCGTTACTTTGAAGTGCTTTGGATTTCCGAGACTGTTCGATGGTCCTCAAGGAAATCGTTTCCAAATTGTTGACAGCTACTGTCGTTAGATTGGATAGCTAAAGGTAACAACAAAAGCCTCAGTTCGTTGAAGATCCAGACAGATCCAAGAATCACAAAACTAAAGTGGAACCAGAACATCTAATCTAGGACACAAGGACTCTAGACTCTGTTTAACGAGTTGAACTCCTAGGGCAGCGGTGCTCAAACTTTATTGTGACGAAACCCTTGTGGAAAGCGAAATGCTCGACGGAAGCCTACAATAAAACAATTATTTGTAAAATGTATCATAGGCCTTTGCGTCCGTTACGGACGATTCAAGCAGTGCCTGGGGATGTAAAACATCACGTTGTTTTGTATGTGGTCTCCATTCGAGAACTTTTCGGCCCCGTTGGCCATACGTTCTGCGTGCTATATGCCCCGCCCACTGCCACTTTATTCTACTAATACTAATTACTACTAATACTAATTACTACTAATTACCACTTTCCTTATTAATAAGCATAATAATAGTACAAGTTAACAGTTACTACTAATATGTAATTGTACTGTTGTGGGTGGCGACTAAGTTTGGCTGCGCCTCGTGATAAGCCGCGTCGAAACTTTCGACCTGAGAGAGGTGTTTTGTCGTTTTTTCTAAATTCTTGCGGAACCCCTACAGGGGTACCGCGAAACCCTATGGTTCCACGGACACACTTAGAGTATGGTGTAGAGGTGGATCCTTGTAAGACTAGTGGCTGGTCTTACTGTCAGAAGATTTCAAGCCGCCCTAAGGCCTCTGACTTGGCTTAACGACTGCCATCTATCGACGGCAGCCACCCCCACCACCTACTTAATGTGCCTTGCGTATCACGGAGCCGCCCGGAAAAATGTCACTAGCGTTAGTCATAGACGGTCACCCATCCATGCACTGAACGAGCCCAACGTTGCTTAACCTTCGGGGTCGTTTCAGATCAATCAAGCAGCCGAGGCTACGAACGATTCGATACAAGCCGAAGATATAAGATAGGATCAGAGTAAAACGATTATTCGCTGACTTTGTCTCTACCACAACTTGACCCGAAGCACTGCAAAACATAATACGGATGGCACCGAGTGATCCGTAATAATATATGGATTACATCTTCAGAATCTTTCTAGTCGGATTTGCCTACGAATTATTATTACAACGCCTTTGAGTTTCAGGAATATCACCCAGTCTAAGGGTACAAAGATATTTCTAGCAAAGTATCTATTCTGATTCGTACGGTTATAACTTTGGGCTTTGAGATGTTTAGTAGACGTAGACGAACGAAAGTCGTCGACATAGCTCAGCGGATTAGTAAAGATAAAGTGGCAGTGGGCGGGGCACATAGCACGCAGAACTGATGGCCGATGGGGCCGAAAAGTTCTCGAATGGAGACTACATACAAAACAACGTGATATTTCGAAGAAACAATTTTTTTACTCCAAAAGCGCCGGAATAATGAACAAAAGAGACACAGCAACACGTTATAGCGCTATATTATCTTTGATTCAGCGCAAAAAAATAAACAGAAAATGACACTTCACTCGTCTAGTTTGTAAAATGATTTTTTTTAAATCCCCCCCTGACCATGGTAGGAGGGGTTAGGACCACTAAAATTCGTTAGGACTCTGCAAATTCTCATTTCACCTACCAAGATGAAGTTATAAACAAAGTTTCAATGATGTACATAATTCCTGCTATTTTCCTGTATTATTTTCGGTAAAGTAAGGGTGTCCGAAATAACACGTTGTTCTTGCAAGTGTGCGATATAAATCTTGTCTTATTCGCTCCTAGCTTTGCAGAATCGAGAGCGTTGTCGATCCACTACTATCGAGCGTCTCTGAATCCGCTCAGACTTTCTGGAAATTAAGTTTTAGGTTGTTATTTTGTTACGGACTGGCTGGTACTTTTTCCATCTAGTTTTCCACGACAAATACGTATAGGTAATCAGTTATTATTGTTGTTGTTTTCTTATCGGGAACGTACCTTAGTCATAGTTGTCATTTAGTGAAGCTATCATTCGAATCAGAAGTTCTAGATATAAACGGAACAAGCCAAGGCGCCGTGTGTGTGAAGGTTGCATTGGTAATGAAAATCAACCACATACAATTCACCAGAATAAGTAACAAAATAGATTATACTTTTAGCACTACATTTCATTACTCGTAGTCATCTATCGCAGTCATGTTGTACATAAAACGGTATTGTATTTCAGGAAGCGCAAAAAAAATATTGCTCACATAAAAAGCGATTTTTAGGGCGCACAAAAGTAAACATTCTGTGACGATCAAAAGGCTGCGAGTGATGATGGATCATGGCTCGTGGGCGAACTGACAGGCCGACCTTTATCTCAGCGGAAAACTGAAAAACTCACTGAATACAACGATATTATTCAGGGTTATCTCCGGAACGCGCAATCGGCTTTGTTCTAAACGAAATAAGGCTAGTTACCTAAAGAATATAATTGAATTAAATTTTTAAGAGCAAATTGACCATATCGGCCGATTTTTTTACATCAATCCAATTCAATATTGATTTGCAACTAAGTGTAACAGTTTGGTGTTCAATACAATTTGCTTCGACGCCTTTTACGTCGGCATTGCAAATTATAGGATACCTACACAAATAGTGCATGCATTACAGTTACATTATCAACAGTACAAAATCTATTGTCGTGTGGTCTATTGAACAATTTGTGAGCGTCCAAATAGTAAGGGTACTTCAGTTTTACTAAAAAGAAAAAACAAACAATAAACAAAGAGATAACCAAAAAAAAATCGACTTCAAACATAAAAACTATTCCAAAACAAAATAATCTGTTAATTACTGGTATGTATCAATGTATATTTTATCATTACCTAAGGCACGTACATCACATAACGGCATACGTACACTATGTACGTTTGACGTACATCCTTTTAACATATAAATGATCAGATTCTAAGGTGGTGGGTCTGCTGCAGACCACCACACCTCAAATTGCATATAAATAAACCACTGACAGCTGTTAACAGTAGATTAACAGACTGTTGGCGTTCGAGAAACCGGGGGTAAGTCTGTTTGTTTGTTACAATTTTTTATTGTTGTTGAGTGAATACCTAGGCAGATTCTTAACAATATTTTGTATTACGAAGGTGGGGGAAACTTCAATTACTTAGAGCACACTGAATATAAATAAATGTTGGTACTTAAACAGAAGAATCGCGGTTCTCCAAACGTTCATCCTCGACCGTGGCAAAGACTCCACCAGAACTCACCGGTACATAGCTGCCATTCAGAAATCAGAAATTTATTTCAACCTAAAGAATTTACAATCTGTTTATTGAATTTCAATATACTTATAATGTTAGCCGCTGCCTTAAGGCCGAATACCTACATAAGCTCACGCATGTAACACAGACAGGTAGGCAGAGACCAGGGACTGCCACCTGCCACGATCCTGACAAATCACTCAGGCCGGAATGTAGTGGAGGAAAAGGCAGCGGAACGAAAAACTCAACTTTTTTTTCTTTTACTTCTTAGGTAGTTCAAACATACCTTTGATCTACCTAAGAAGCGCCATGAGTACAATAAACGCTTGCAATGTCTAAACATTATTTTCCATTCTTACAAAAAATAGGAAAACAACAATTCTGCGGCCAGACATACGGACGGCACCCGTTCATGACAGGTAACGCAGTGGTCAGCTAATAGTTCTATCAAACTGTTATGGTATATTTTGTAAAAAATGCTTTCTTTCTTTCTCTTTCTTTCAAATAGGCCGCAGGCTTCCTTCAGGTAGCTCTTTAATATATTTTTACGACTTTACCTTTGTAAACATGGCATGTTTGAACCCAAACGAGGCGTCCTCTTTTTTACGTTATCAACATCATCAACCCATTATGTCCCCACCGAGGGACACGGGTCTCTTCCCTGAGGAAGGCAAAGGTCGTACTCCACCACGGGTGCAAGGTATATTTAAATTCTTTCGGCTTTAGTCAATACGCAAAACAAGCCGTTGACAAAAGTCGCGAAAATATCTACGCAACACCGTCGATCAAGTCGTTTAGATTACATTTGGACAAAAGCCGAACGAAATATAAAATAATATAATATTAAACATAGGTATTCCATTTCCTGAACTGCGTTTCATAAAAACTACAATCCCTGGTTCACCACGATAATCCGATGTTCACAGCGTAGCCGCTTCTTGCTGTTTGTTTACTATTGGTTAATCGATTTCGCAATGCACAATGCACACAATGCAACCGCATCAGCAAATCACGAACTGCAGGTCCACGGTATAGGCCCCTAGCCATTACACTTATATTACTACACAATTCATCATCATCAAGCCATTATGTCCCCACCAAGGGGACATGGGTCTCTTCCCTGAGGAAGGTATAGATCATACTCCACCACGGCGGCCAAGTCCGGATTGGGGGAGGCTTGTAAGACTTGTGGCTGGTCTAATACAATTCACCCCTGTACAATATATTTTACTAGCTGTGCCGGTAATAATAGCTAAAATAAGTTGTGTATTAACAGTAAAAATAATAACTATTCACATTTTTAGAAGCAAAACAATTTGAATTTAAGCATCGGAAAGATCAATTTACAAAATTTAATTTTTACCTATTTTCCCATGGGAATAAGATATTTTCCCGCAGTAAAACGTAGCCTATGTGTTAATCCAGGGTGTCAGATAACTTTGTACTAAATTTTATTAAAATTGCTCCAGCCATTCAGACGTGAAGAAGTAACAAACATACACACACACTCAAAAACTTTCGCATTTATAATATTAGTGTGATGTGATTCCCTGGATGTTCTGTCGAATGTATGATCAAAAAGTCTAACCTACATCACTACGACCTGTCAATATCCAGCTAATATTTGCCAGATAATTGAATAAAGAAAACCGGAACCCTTTCTCTAGTCACTGGTGATATGTGAAAAGTTGCGTGGACAAAAAGTAGAGATGGATGATCGAGACTTACATGCATATTTGAGCTGCATCGGGTACCCGAGAACACGTCCTCTGTGATACTTGACGGAGCACTGGTAATGTCCTTCGTCATCTCTTCGGCGAGTCACCTCCAGTGAGCTGTTGGACGCGATCCTGGGGAAGACACAAATTTTATGTGATGTCGGGCGGAGTCGAGAGCGCGACTGAACCAAACTCAAATTCAAAATGTTTTTATCAAAGGATCAAATGAGGTGCAAATTTATGAACGTTCTAAGTTATGATAACTTCAAAAATTAGGTCTTTTGGAGAAAAAATTGTAACAAAAGTTAGAAATTTCCACAGCCCTGACAAACCTCTTTATCAACGATTAGTAACATTTAACTTCCGGTATCTCCTGCATTTTTCTTAAACATAAACAAACATAACCATTTACATACAAGCACATACATTGCTTCTGGCCCCACACTAGGATACCCTGTGTCGTGGGAACCAGAAACAGCATCGTCTTGATTGATTATATTTATTTATTTATTTATTTATTGGATTTTAGGAAAACCATCAACCATCTTTCATATCAATGCATATTGGCTCAAGAACCAAGATGCATTGCCAAATAGCCATACCATAATACCATAGACCACATCCACACGCTGCGGCAAATTATACAGAAGACTGAGGAGTATAATTTGCCATTATGCAACCAAGGCTGTGGGCCCACTGTGGTATGTTACAGGTTCTTATTCTAAGATGTCAATGTCGAAATATGACATTATTTTTACTGAAATCTGTGCACTAACTTGAGGAACCTCGGGCACGTTGGTTTCAAAAGTGAAACCTCGTTAGCGCCCATGGAAATCTTGTTCCCTGACTCACCGCTGTCCAAGGACGAGCTCGCCCTCATGGAGCCACGCGTAGGGCTTCGCCCTCGGGCGCGGGTCCTCATCGGCGGCGAGGGGCGGCGGCGGCGGCCGCGGGGCGAGGCGCCCGACGCCCGGCGGCGCGCACTGCAGCGTCGTGCGTCCGCCCGACCATACCACTGGAACGTCTGCCGGAGGAAAAGGCTTCAGCATCATCAGGTTCTGTTGTAACATCCATATACGAGTATATAACTAGCAACCCGCCCCTGCTTCGCACGGGTGGGAAAAACGTTTCCGTCAAAATAGCTGCATTAGTTCCGTGGAAAATTCCGGGGGTAGTAATTTTTTTACACCTTGGGTTACATTATTCGACATTTCGTACAG
Organism: Yponomeuta plumbellus; assembly: GCA_947310845.1. NCBI lineage: Eukaryota > Metazoa > Arthropoda > Insecta > Lepidoptera > Yponomeutidae > Yponomeuta > Yponomeuta plumbellus. Next base: position 22,364,608 of record OX371200.1, read on the forward strand.
AACCCTGAACTTTTTAAAATTTCAATATAGCTGACGTTACTCACGAAGAATGTACCGTTCTAATGAAGAAAGAATTTTTAAAATCGGCCCAGTAGTTTCTGAGCCTATTCATTACAAATATCAATATAGATACAGAAAATGAATCCCTCTTTCCCTTGGTCGCGGCATCACGCGTAAACGCCTAGACCGATTTCACCATGTCCTTTTTTGTTGTATTTGTTATTGTCAGGAAAAGATTCTTATAAAAAAAAATATTGTATAGAATCAGGCGTTACTTTGCGGATATCCATAATAGCATTAAAATATGATTGAAATATTAGTAAATTAAAAAAGAACGCGAAACTTCGTTGGTCGGGTCCACTAATAAAAATATAATTAACGTGTGTTTTCATTTTCAAAATCAAAATTTTGTGTGTTTAGCAGGGGACATATTCGACAAAGCGTAAATATTTCCGTAAACAACCTTCAGTTAGTGTCTGTAGAATGTATTAAATATTTGGGGGTTTGATAAGATAGGACATTACCATGGTCGAAACATATTAAGGAAACTTACGAAAAATCATGCAAGTTTTTACAAATTTTAAAGGTTTTAGCTGGATCAGGATGGGGCGTCCACCCTATTCACTTGAGAAGGCTGTATATAGCTCTTATTAGAAGTAGGATAGATTACGGATGTTTCCTTTGCGATAACAGCGCAAAAGTACAATAAGTTGCAAAATCAGGTGTTGAGAACTATCGGTGGATATATAAGGTCCACTCCCATTTATGTTATGGAGAGTGACTTATGTATTCCTCCACTTAGTTTAAGAAGACAGTATCTAGCTACAAAATATTGCTTGAAATCATTAGCGTTTCAGGAAAACCCAACCATTGTTTACCTTTCCGAATTGTCATCACTTTGCAGTAATACTTATTGGACTAGAAAAAAGAAACCATTACTATCCGATACATATTTAAAAACAATTTCTGAAAATATCTATGCAACAAATCCTTTAGATATATACAGTTTAGAGATATGAATGTCCTCTGTCGAAATACACCGATTTGTTAAACATAACCTAGAATGTATAACTGACGCTAAAAGTTCATATGAAAGCAATCTTCTAAAACACAATGTTTTATTGGAATTACAGCAAAAATATAATGGTTGGTACTTCATTTTCACAGGCGCAGCATATTATGATCCTTTTCGCAAATCTAATGCCATGTTCAAAGTTGATTCATGTATTTCGATTATGTCTATTGAATTACTAGCTATTTTTAAGGCAATACAATATGCACAATATGTGGGTAGTAGTAAAATTGTGATATTTTCTGACAGCAAAAGTGCTTTACAACACATTGTTGGATGTGTTACTGGTGGGAGAGGAATATCTATCTCATATTCGATTATAAGTAAAATTATACATTTATACAATAATAATAACACTACTATTACTCTGCAGTGGGTCCCAGCTCATGTTGGGTTAAGTGGCAACGAGGAGGCTGACCGACTTGCTAAATCAGCTGTTACAGACGGGGACATTGTTGATATTCTTCCAAATTGGTCAGGGATTTTAAGTAAATACAGGAGACAAGGTAGGCAAAACTGGAAGGAATACTTTAATGAAACCTCAAAGGAAAAGGGAATTTGGTACAGAACTATAGTCAGTGAACCTCCTCATATACCATGGTTTGGTGCTGCTAAGTTGCAAAGACAACAAATTGTAATGGCACTTAGACTCCGTTCCGGGCACATTCCATTGAATAAATTCGCATACATGATGAAAAAAGTTACTTCTCCAAACTGTGATATTTGTGATATTGAAGAAGACTGCTACCATTTTTTAATGGAATGTGTTCGGAACGGAGAGAAGAGACAATTACTGGCCGATAAATTCTGTCTTAATAGGCTACACGTGGGACTCATTCAAAGTATATTGGCTGAGCCTTTGTCTGACTCAGCCAAATTATTATTTTATTTTAAGTTAAGAGACTAAATTTGTTTGTTTTTATTTTGCCCTGCAATGTGTATAAGCTAAAATTAAGTCGTTTTTGTTATGTATATAGTTAATTAGGATATAATTTTTAACGGGTACGATGGAACTGTCATCGTCACCTTGTGACAAAAGTTCCGAAAATAAAATAGATTAAAAAAAAAACGTGTGTTCTCCTGCCTTAGCTCTTTCTCTAAATACTAACGTAAGAGCTGGGGAGTGCTGAAAGTCAGCGTGGGTTGGTGGCTACTTGGTGGTAGGTAAACAACATGTTAGCTGAGTACTCTCCAATTACCAATATAGTTAGACGCAGTCTAAAAAAAGATGCTTTAAAAAAATAACGACATTTATTTCACAAGATATGACTAAAAACAATGCGTGATCTTCAAGTGACAGTTTTACTCACGTAGAGTTCAAAATCAAAAATAAAAAAAAAACAAAATTTACTACTAAAACGAGCCGTGTGCCGAACGTCGTCGGGAATCAACGAACATTGCTGAAGATTGCTGTATTGTATGTTAAGTTAAAATAGTAAGAAAGTTAAAAAGCACTTAAAATAGTCTTTGGTAATAGGAACAACGTTACCAAAGAAAAAATTAACTTTCAATTTAAAAAAATATCGTTTTTATAAAATAAAACAGTAGTAAAGTTAGCAGTCAGTAGTTCCGTAGCATCCTCGTAGCAGCCGCTACGACGCACCTACGACGGGCCTACGAATAAATGCTACGAAATCGTTACATCTCTTTTCATGCCGTGATATTTTTGTCAGCTAAGTAACTTTCATAGTGGCTTTAAGTTTTGTATTCCTGTATCAAACTCGACGCTTTTCATCTTTGTTTTTCAACTCTTTCCAAACAACCCGGTCAAAACTTAGTAACAAAGTAAATCCAGCCCCATCAGTATAGAGTGCGTATACTGAGTTTTGTCATTCACTTTCGATAGCGAGAGCGTTTGCGATTTGCATAGGAGTGACAAAGCGCGCCATCTTGTTGTTTTTTTGTCACTCCTATGCAAAACGCAAACGCTCTCACTATCGAGAGTGAATGAAAAAACTCAGTATACGCACTCAGTTGAGTGATGGATGAGTTTCATAATCTCGAACTCCTGCGTAATTCGTGATACTTATACATTTTAATTACGTCGAAAACACTCAGGCGAATATCTCGGGATCTCTGCCGAGAGCTTTTTTACTTGAACTAACTTTTTCTGCTGGTAAAAGCGGTTATTTTGTTATACATGTCGTAGCCATATCGTAGATTGTGCCATATCATGATGTGGTTAGCCATATCATGAAATGTGTCCTTTTCATGAAAAGACCAAGTCAAACTGGCCGTATCGATTAAGCATCAACGTTTGACGATATGGCAATCTACGTGTTGCCATATCATAATGTAGGGTACCTACCCATGACTTTTCCATGCACCAACCTGATTTAAGTTCGAAATATTTACTGCATTGAGCTGAAAAATAAATTGAAAATGCCTAACGTATTTAGTGTTTTGGTGCATTTAAACCTTAAAGGTTGAATAAAATACCAAAAAAAGAAGCAAAAGTTTATATTTTATCACTCGTAAAATACAATGCGGTACAATGATTACCTACAACAAAAATGAGATCTTTAGAAAATGGCACAAAATTTAGTTTAAGAGTATCATAAGCAAATCTTATCAATTAACATATTCACATAAACATTATAAAAAAAGAAATAAATCTTACAATAATATGAAATACTTCGCTTCAGTTACAACAATAAAAAATTATCAATTATATTAGCAAATGTTTTGCTGCCCTACTTTCCTCATTTTGCATAGTATTTACCTGAATATTGCCGTCACTAGAAATATTTTCTGTCGCCTCGATGGTAGAAATACACAACAAACTAACATCAGCGCCTCTAACGGTGGATAATGGAAGTATTTTACGATATGGCCGCTAACGTTTGGCCGCATCATGAAATAGTCATGCATTTCGCTATTCAAATCATCAAACGTCGGTCGCTCATTGATCTGGCTAAGCCATTTCATGATATGGCCTGTTTGACTTGGCCTTTTCATGAAAAGGACTCATTTCGTGATATGGCTAACCACATCATGATAGGGCCAATTCTATGATAAGGCTACGACATACATAACTAGATAGATAAATTATTACTTATTGTATACAGAAATTACAATTAACAGAAATGTGAAATATGAATTGTAAATATGTAAGCGCCTCATCGGTCTAGCCGTTAAGGCGCTTACCTACCAAGACAGAGGTCGTGGGTTCAATTCCCACTGAGGGCCGTCGTACATTTGTACAAATGGCCTCAGTCTGGGTGTTTTTTCATGTTCGTGAAGTCCTTGCCTGGTTACCACAACACAAGTTATCCTAGTTTGGGACCAGGTCAAGTGATTGTGTTGAGTGGGAGTTTATCTGATCTCTTTAAACGAGCAATTCTTGTATATATATATATATATATATATATATATATATATATATATAATCAGAATCTCGGAAACGGCTCCAACGATTTTCACGAAATTTTGTAGGCAGATGCTTTCGGGGGCGTCTAATTGATCTAACTAGTTTACATTTTTAGAAAACGTTGTTTTATCCGTGTTTTAAGGCAATTGAAATTTGCTATAATAACATACAGAGGTAAATTTCGCGTGTACCAGCAAGGTTGGGATAGTTTTGAAGGGAAAACGGGCGACCCGTTTCGGGCCGATTTCAAGAGACACGGTTCGAGTCATGATGTTTTTTTTCCAAGTTCTTTTTTTGTTGAAAAAGTATTATTTTAATTTTATATTACATATTTTATATTACAAAAAAAGCTTCGAGCAAAGCTCGGTCACCCAGGTACTTATTATTATCGTGAGCGTTTACCGTCATGACCGCCAAGCGAGGGGAAACAGAATCGGAATGAAGGTAAATGAGGCTCGGGATTTAGGTAAAGGCCTAAACGGTCCGCAATAAAAGTTGTAAACTCTAAAGGCAGTACTTTATTCGTCGCGTGTTGAATAAGTTATGCGGCAAATCGAAAACCAATACGCACAAAACTAATGCTTTGCCTCTTTGTACAGTCGACAGCGGTTACAGTAAAATGGTATCAGTGTTACGACACTGATATATCTATCTATGTTTTACGAAACATAGATAGATATATCACTTTATACACTCACACACACTTTAAACGGATATAGTTCGCAAAAAGGTTCCCAACCACACAAAGCGAGTTTTGAAATATTTCACTTATTAGTGGTAAGCTGATTTACGCTCTCCATACATGTGGGTTGGACTACCACGTGCCATAACTTTGCACATACTCATCGGATCGCTATGAAAGTCTCTGATTCTTAAAATATAGAGCATAGTGATCATTTTGACTAAAAATTACCATATTGTGTGTTGGAACTTGGAACCTTTTTGATAAACTACGAAACTACCTCCGAATATACTATTTGATGAAAAGAAGTTACGAACTTATGTAGCAATGTTAAATGTCACGTAAATTTAAATATTTTAATCACAATAAAAACAAAATGTTTACTTCTATAACTATGTCTATTACTATGTCCATTTGACATACATAAACCCCCAAGCCTTGGATGTTTACACGTTTGTGATGTCGCTGTTTCTGGTTCCCACGACACAGGGTGTCTTAGTGTGGGGCCAGAAGCAAAGTATGTATGTGAATGTTTATTAAATGGTATGTTACCCTTAAGTATGCAGCCACTAAATCATTATACGAGTATTACACAATAGCTTTAAGACGAAAAGAAACCAAGTCCTCAAAAATCAACGTTCATAACTGTTTCACTGCGACATCAAAGAGGAGGGTTTTGGCACTGTGCCTAGAAAAATATGGGCCAGCCCTTGCCTACTTGAGTCCACCTGCAGAGAAAAATTTCATATTTATGCCTATCGCACTTGATTTGAAAATTCTTTCATCATCATCATCAACCCATTATGTCCCCACCGAGGGGCACGGGTCTCTTCCCTGAGGAAGGTATAGGCCATACGGGACCAAGGGGGCCAAATCCGGATTGGTGGAGGCTTGTAAGACTAGTGGCTGGTCTAACTGTCAGAAGTTTTCAAGCCGCCCTAAGATAAAGATAAAGATATTTTATTCAAGAAAACAATTATACATTGACCTTATGACTAAGGCGTGGTACCCTGCTCCCCAAAAAAGCTAAGAACCTGTGGTTTACGATATTTTAGGATAAGGCCTCTGACTTGGCTTAACGACTGCCATCTATCGACGGCAGCCGGCACCAACTGCTTAACGTGCCTTGCGAAGGACGGAACCGCTCGGAAAAATGCCACTAGCGTTAGTCTGACGGTGACCCAACCATGGATTGAACGCGCCGTACGTTGCTTAATCTTAGTGATCGTTTAAGATCACTCAGGCAGCCCAGGCTACGAGCGGTTTGAAAATTCTTTATTGCACAAGAAAAGATCTGCGCAAAAACGAGCTTAATACCAAAAAGTATTACCTAGAGAAGTTTGACGGAAAAACAATTAATTCGACGACATATGTTGCGCAGCGGTTAGTGCATCGGCCATGCGAGAGGTCCCGGTTTCGAATCCGGACTGGAGACAAAAAAACTCCAGGTCTTGGATGTTTACATGTTTGTGACGTCGCTGTTTCTGGTTCCCACGACACAGGGTATCCTATTGTGGGGCCAGAGGCAATGATGGTATGTGCTTGTATTGTATATGTTTGTTTGTGGTATATGTTTAAACTACTTACTTACAGAGTGCTTAGTGCGAGCTTTTTCATTCACTTTCGATAGCGAGAGCGTTTGCAATTTGTATAGGAGTGACAACTAGGTGGCGCGCTTTGTCACTCCTCGCCACTAAGCACTCTGATTACTAGTAATGTAATATCAATATAATACATACACTTTTAATCGAATCGAACTTGACAGTTACACGATTGGAACAATTAAAACCCGACCAAGTTCGCTCTTGAAGGGTTCCGTACCATTATCTATGAAATTTTCACAGATGATGTATTTCTGTTGCCGCTACAACAACAAATAGTAAAAAATCTATATAAATAAAATTCAAAGACCTGACTGACTGATTCATTCACTCATCAACGCCCAGCCCAAGCCGTTGGACCTAGGAAGCTGAAATTTTGCACAGAGGGTCTATTATAATGTAGGCAAGGAATAAGACCGGATTTTTTAAAATTCAACCCCTAAGGTGGCGAAAAGGGTTGCCAAAATTTATACGGGAGGTATAAAGAATGTTGTCTAATTTTCTTAAAACCTAAAATAAATACTCTTCAACACAATTGATTGAACACGTGTTTCGCCGTTTTTCTAAATTTAACCCTTAAGGGAGTGAACGGGGTTGCAAAATTTTGAACTAAAGTCCACACGGACGGAGTCGCGGGCGAAAGCTATTTATCTATAAAAACGGCAAAAAAAATGTCTGAAAAATGGGAGCCTCTCTAAATACTAATTTTATTTTGTTTTTTACTATTTGTTGTTGTAGCGGCAACAGAAATACATAATGTGTGAAAATTTCAACTGTCTAACTATCACGGTTCCCGAGATACAGCCTGGTGAGACGGACGAACGGACGGACAGCGGAGTCTCAGCAATAGGATCCGTTTTACCCTTTGGGTACGGAACCCTGAAAACCATAGTAATGCTGAGCCGGTGGGCCCACAAAAAAAATGTACAGGTTAAATGGAGGCGGAGTTGGAACGGCCAGACTATCCCGATGGAATAAAATTAACGCAGCCAGTTGATATCCAATTCAAAGCAAGAACTGTTTGGCTTTTAGTCTACGAAAATAAAATGTGGTTTACACAGCTAAAAGCATCGGTTCAATTTCTGTAATGCTGTAATAACCATGCACATGTACGGTTATGTTTAAGTCCACGGATTCCTTCCAACGTAAGAGGATATTTTTTCTTTAATGGAGATTGTAATTTAACGTTTAGGTACGCTTGTTTCTACTTTTATGTATATATTGTGTTTTTATTTTAGGTATAGGTTTGATTTAACTAACGAAAAAAAATAGAATGTAATAATTATATTATATCTAACAATTTTTAAATTTATTAATACAATATTATTACTTTTTACAATTTATTAAGGAACTTCCACACGACACAATCACTTGGCATGAGCCCAAACTAGGATGCCCTGAGCTAAGGTAACCGGCCAAGAACACTACAAACATGGAAAAACACCAAGGCCGAGGCCATTTGTACAAATATACGGCGGCCCCCAGTGAGAATCGAATTCACGACCTTTATCGCAAGGCGCTTGTCTTGGTAGGCAAGAGTCTTAACAACTGGTCCAGCGAGGCTGTCAATATATGAGGGATTGTAGCTTTTGGAACTATCTTTTTTTTAATAGCTGTCAGAAAAATCCCTCATTGTAATAGAATAGGTTCATACTGACACTTGAATACATTGGTAAAAACCAGTGCAATATTAACTGCAAACGATTTTGTATTCCAACTGGCGCATTACCCTTGTTCTTCATGACCTTAGGGCGGCTTGAAAACTTCTGACAGTAGGACCAGCCACTAGTCTTACAAGCCTCCACCAATCCGGACTAGGCCCCCGTTATGGAGTATGGCCTATATTTTCCTCAGGGAAGAGACTCTTAACTATTGCGAATTATACAAAATATACCATGTTGAAATAAAAAAAGGTTTGAAAATATCAAAGAGATGTTTGTGTTTTTTTGACTACAAAGAAATTATCCTGGCCAAAGCGGGAATCAGACTCGCGCCTATGGCACAAAGTGGTGTTGCCCTTGAATTGAAAATAATGTAAAAACATAATAAAAGTTGATGACTTAATTATGTTAAAGAATTAATTAAATATTAAACATAACATAACATGAAATTTACATACAGGCACATACATTGCACATACAAAATAATATTTTGTTTACCTACCTAACATGTATAAGTAGGCACCTAGTAGTGCCATCGGTAATGGGATAATTCACGGGAAATTTTGGTGCTAATGTTTAATCAACCAATGAGAAATTAGAGTTACGAGAAAATAAAATATTCCATGACACTATTGGTAGTGCCAAGCAGTAGTACGTACCTAAGAAAAGAAAGGGCTTTAATTTCAGTTTTAGGGGAAAAGGCAATTCTAATATCGCTGTAATAGGCTATTTGACTGATTTCTGAAAGCCATCTCATATTGTTTGTTGGACAAGGACTCCTCAGAAAGTGGTCATTTTAAATTCTTTGGTGTATTTCTTCTAAAAAAGGCAAACGAAAACTTACTTTTCAAATAAGCCGCTAAAACGCTATCTTAGGCTATATGGCGTCACACATGAATTATGACGTCCCTTCCCGGTAAACCAACCAATGAACGTAAGAAAGAATGAATGACAGACGCCATTTTTACTAGCATGTGACGTCATCATAGAATCGGCCAATCCAGGCGGTTTTCGATCCAATGGCGGCAGATACAAATTATCAAATTTTATCTCATGTTTTTTTACAAAAAATAATTGTTTTTTAGTTAAAATGCCTTAAAGCGGTTTTAAGACACATAGTTTATACGAATACGTATAAATAATACTGTTGTTTTGCACACTGTCAATGAGACTGTTATGAGCCATTTCATATCGTCCGCTAAAGTCGCAAACCTCTTAACTCCATTTTTTTTTTTCAATTTTTTTTTTCTTTTTGAGGCCTGCTTGCACCACCGACTAAAATCCATTTAAGCCCGAGTTAAACAGAATTTGAAAGATAAAGTATGGCAGAACTGTCAAAATTCTGTTTAACTCGGGGTTGAATGGATTTTAGTCGGTGGTGCAAGCGGGCTAAAAAGTAAATTTCTCGACGCGAATCTTAAGTTTTAAATTTTCTAGAATTATTTAGTAAATCTCTTAAATTTTGAAAAAAAAAAAATGGAGGAACAAAAATAGGAAAAAAAAATCGTCGGCTAAAGTAGCAAACCTCTTATGTTTGTTACTTTAGCCGACGATATCCAGAATTCCATTGCCCGGAATTCAGAGGTAGGTACGAAACCCAAACTAAAAACTTATGTTTGTTTTTGCGACTAACATTCCGCATAAAGCTGCTGCCCTACTTCAACTAAACGATTCAATTCGCATAATGATCGTAATGCTGCGACAGGATCGTATGATGTAATCCTTATGACTCACAAGGCAAAGGGTCACATGCTTCAAACATACACACATGCGTAATTCGCTGAAAAGTACTTTTTACCGGTTTTGATCGGGGGAGTGGGTGATTTATTTGGAATAAGTCAATGAGGCCTTGACAATATGGGCAAGATAATATTTCCTTTCGAGACCTATGCAATTTTGTTTTAATATTGCATCGAAAATACTTTTTTTAACAGACAACAGCCAAAACACATTGGTCTGGCGCGTCCTAACTCCGTTTCGCGATACTATGATACTATGTAAATGGGTTTGGAGAAAGAAAAAAATAATAATAATAAAAAAAAAAGAAAAATAAAAAAAAAATATGACATATTACTACACCCAGTGACAAAAAAAAAAAAAAAAGAGAAAAAGACAGAGAAAGACAAAAAGGTAAAAGACACACCTTATACAAGGAAAAACCCATTAGACTAAGCGCTATTAAATCATCATAATATTACTACATTTATCAAAGATTTTTTAATAATAAAGACTTCAAGGTTGCCACAAAATAAATAGTGGCAGTTCCTTACAAACAAAAAAAAAAAAACTCCGTTTCGCGGTACTTTTTACTGCATGTTGAGTACTTATTCTTAAGATAGCTCGGTTATTTTTAGTCGTAGTAATACTTGAATAGTATGTTTACAAACAATCACACATACATACATTTACAAGTAAACTCTCTATCCCAGAGGGGTAGGCAAAGACCAAGGACTGCCATTCGCCACAATCCTGACGATCTCTTTCGGAATGTCTAAATGGAACCGGCGTGCATGCAACCACTAATAAATGTCGATGAAACGAAGTGGAAAGTTACGTAATATAAATATTAGTGTGTATTAGTGGAAAGTTACGTAATATAAATATTAGTGTGTATTAGTGTGTAACTTTCCACTCTATCGGGTTAAGCATTTAGACAACTCGAAAGAGTCAAAATAAGAATGTATATGACAGTTCGGAGTAGGAGTATGAGATACGTACTGGGAAAAAAGTCCCAGAATGTAACAGTGTGATATAAGATGGTGTGACATACCGGGAACAAAAGGGCTAAATCAGAAAACTCCATATAGTGGAGTCTTACGTAATTGCACCCCTGATAGGATCGTGGCAAATGACAGTCCCTGGTCTCTATCTACTCCTTTGGGGTACAGGTTCGAGTTTATGTATGTATGTTTCAAAAGCACTACCACTCGAAAGTGAAGATAATCATTTCATTACTTGTTTCAAATTCAAATATTTGATTCACAATAAAAACAAAACGCTTATGCACGTAGAAGTTGTTAGTTTCACAATTAATATGAAAATGAAAAATTAAAATGAAAAATCTTTATTTGACCGCCACATAAAAGCCAACTTTGCTTATAATATATCTATTATAACAGGTTCAAACAAGACGAGACATAGATTTAATAAAAATAACGCTAATAACTAACATATGAATGTTTGTTTACAGAAGGTGGGTAGTTAGCAAAAATTGGATTTACCAGTTCACAGCGACTTCACACTAGGTATACCTGTGTTGTGGACATTAGGTTAGGACAATAGGTTATGTGGAGGAGAAGCTGACAAAGAAACTCCACTGTTATTCTTTTCAAAACAGTTTTAGCTTAATTAACAAATATTCATACTCAAAAATTGTTACTTATGGATGTGCTGTACACTAGAAACATTTCTTCTCTGAATACAATTAATATTAATCTACTGTTTAGCAACAGACATCTTTGTCTTCTAAATAATGGTTGATTTTTTTAATAATAAGCCTCTGTGCTTTAATACATTTTAACTTTTTAACATTTCTTAAACCGCGTCGGAGGTAACTCTTATATATCTTGGGGAATCTTATGGCTGATTTACACGTATCAAGTTGACTAAAAATTTACTAAATTTTAACTTAATTTTAAGTGACTTAACCCGTGTAAACAGTGAATTTAGTAAAAATTTGCAAGTTAAAATTTAGTTGCAAGTAAACAAGGTAGAATAGAATTTTGTCTATTTTTCGGTTAAGTTGGTGGGCGTGGCTAAACACTTGACACGTTTGGACAGGCAAAATTTAGTTAAACTTAAGTGAAAAGCATAAGCTGGCGGAGTGATTGCAACGTAAATCCTACTTAATTTATAAATAAAAATCTTTCGAAAATGTCGAAGTGGACGGAAGACACGACGATAAAGTTCATTGAAGAATACATAAAGGACGATTGTTTATGGAATATTAGAAGCTTAAATCACAGAAATAAGCAAGCAAAACAACATCGTCTTGCCGCTATAGCGTCAGCCATGGCGATTGCAAATTTTGGTGTTAAAGAAGTTGAAACAAAAATAAAGAGTATTCGCAAGAATTGAAAAAAATTAAAGATTCAACTAAATCTGGGTCTGGCACTGGTCGTCCGCTAGGGGTATATTTGTTCTGTGGTCGTCCATCTTGAGCGAATAAATGAGTTTAACTAGTTATTTAGTATTTTTACGTGTAAACGGTTACTTAAAATTAAGTCGCTTGAAATTTAGTTAAGACTTGGCAACTTAATACGTGTAAATCAGCCTTTATAGTAGTACCTTATACATATTTACTACCCCATAAAGGACATATATTAACTTTTGCAAGTGTAAATAGTGGAAATGACAATTTATATTTATTTCTTCAATTAACATTATGATGCCAACCAATGTTTTCAAAGTCTAATATTTTTTCGAACCTAAAGCCGGTGTCTGAACGCACCTTAAGATGAAATATACTGCCTAGGTACAAATTGCCTCAGCTCACGCCTCTAGGAACCGGTCGTGAAGACAGGACGCTCATGTGTTATAGTGAATACTTATTGGAAAATGGTACCCTCATTCGCTCCCCAAGGACGCATAAACATTAGATGAAAACTAAATAATTTTAGTGTGTTACCGAAACGTTCATCAAACGCTTCATTCCGGACCCACTGTGACTCACTTCACTGAGGGAAACGGGGCTGCTGCAGACATAACACGCGCTGCAAGCCCGCGGCAGCTCGAGTAGCATCCTGGAAGCGTTTCATTCCGGACCCAAGACACCCCCAGAAGACACCCCTGGGGGTGCCACGGGATAATAATTTCATTTCACCCCAAGATCAATTATGGCTGATTTACACGTATTAAGTTGACTAAAAATTTACTAAATTTTAACTTAATTTTAAGTGACTTAAGCCGTGTAAACAGTGAATTTAGTAAGAAGTTGCAAGTTAAAATTTAGTTGCAAGTAAATAAGGTAGAATAGAATTTTGTCTATTTTTCGGTTAAGTTGGTGGGCGTGGCTAATCACTTGACACGTTTGGACAGGCAAAATTTAGTTAAATTTAAGCGAAAAGCATAAGCTGGCGGAGTGATTGCAACGTAGTTCCTACTTAATTTATAAATAAAAATCTTTCGAAAATGTCGAAGTGGACGGAAGACACGACAGTAAAGTTCATTGAAGAATACATAAAGGACGATTGTTTATGGAATATTAAAAGCTTAAATTATAGAAATAAGCAAGCAAAACAACATCGTCTTGCCGCTATAGCGTCAGCCATGGCGATTGCAAATTTTGGTGTTAAAGAATTTGAATGTTAACTGTTGATGTTGGTCGTCCGCTAGGGGTATATTTGTTCTGTGGTCGTCCATCTTGAGCGAAAAAATGAGTTTAACTAGTTATTTAGTATTTTTACGTGTAAACGGTTACTTAAAATTAAGTCGCTTGAAATTTAGTTAAAATTTAGTTAAGACTTGGCAACTTAATACGTGTAAATCAGCCTTTTAGTGCGGTGCTTTTGATGTCTAAACTTGATACAATATAACCTACCTATCTTATAATATAATATGATAAATAAATATTAAATTAAACTAAAATTATATTTATCAATCGCTATAAATAATCACAGAACTGAATAAACTATTAATTAAAGTATAAAAATAAAAATTACTATCTTAAAACTATGCTAAAAATATATATTTACAAATAAAACACGTGCCCCAGGTCACTATCCCGCGGCAAGGAGCCCAGAACGCTTGCGACGTTGCCTCTTTGGATGGCCAGGCTTATTCTAAAAAAAAACCCCAGGCCTTGGATGTTTACATGTTTGTGATGCCGCTATTTCTGATTCCCACGACACAGGGTATCTGTATATCGTCGCTGTCATTTCAAAAAGTCGTATGTGAAAACAGACTGTTTTCAGAAAACACAAAAAACTATTAGCTTTCTTTTTCCTGTATCTGTTTATGTATGATGTTATTGTAACTAAATTCAAGCTGCGTCATAGGTTTTTGTAACAATGCGACACAAAAATCTAACATACGACTTTTTGAAATGACAGCGCCGATATGCATGTATGTAAATAGATAGATAGATAATGTTTATGTTAAATCACCAATCCTAGTGTGGGGCCGGAAGCAATGCGTGTGCCTGTATGTAAATGATGGTAAATGTTAATGTTTAGTCCGCGATTGCCATGCATGGCGATTTGATTAGACCCCATACTCTCTCTCTTTGAGAGAAGGTCTGTGGACGCCAATGGAACGTATATAGGCTGCCTACAAAGGGAAACTCGCATAGCAACCTTAAAATATGCAAGAATCCGGCAGCTCCCGCCAACAATGTATTGACTCGACTAACTGGTTCCAACCACCAGTACTTAGATAAACAGCAACCATCCACGAAACGCACACAGAAAGCCCTCGCGAATTCCTAACTGCACATTGAATTCCCTTCTATTACCCACACACACATAACTGCAGAATTCTTCCGTCGGGCAAAAAGTCCACTTATTGATGTAGGTCAAGTCGTGCCGTCTCTTTCGCGCTTGGGGTCTCGGTTGGCTGTCCCGCTCGCTCCGAGGCAGAGGAATTTATTGAGCATGAGCAGCCTCCTTCCACGGGTTCCTTGCACCGATGCCTCGTGGTCATTATCGTGGGCTTGTCTTGCTATTGTTTTGTATGGGAGGGATATTATGATTATTAATAAGTTTATTGCGCATGAGTAAACATTACAGTGGCTATGCGGCGGACAGTATGAACATATTCTATTCAATGACTTAATGATGTCACATAACTGCGTTTTAAGTAGGTAGTTCGAGGGTTGACCTTTAAGAAAAATCTTAAATTTATTTCAACGTAAAGAATTTACATTCTGTTTGTGGAATGTCAATCAAGCAACAGATAAATATGTATATGTACTAATAAAATATGGATCAGAAATAGCAATGTATGTGCCTGTATGTAAATGTTATGTTATGTTAAATTGGTGCTCGTGTCAGCCACTTGTTTTCCCTCGTCTCCAAACTCCTAAAACAACTTTCAGCATCACGCCGATGATGTTTTACGGCCCTTCTATTTATGAGCCAATCATTTTGTTGTACTAGGTGAGCTGTAAAAAGTTACAACTCAGATAACATTGAATATAAAATAAAAGAAGACGCGTGCTGCGTAAATTAGTCTTTAATTTATGGTGCGAATTGACGTGTTAGTGAACTTCGCATTATCATTGTCCAGCAGTCGCACTAATATAATATGTATAAAGGCGAAAGTTTGTGAGTGTGTATAACATAACATTTACATAGTAGGTACATACATTGCTTCTGGCCCCACACTAGGATACCCTGTGTCGTGGGAACCAGAAACAGCGACGTCACAAACATGTAAACATCCAAACCTAGGTTTCTTTTTTTTTTGTCCCCAGCCGGGATTCGAACCCGGGACCTCTCGCATAGTAGTCAGATGCGCTAACCACTGCGCCACAGAGATCGTCAACGTGTATACTTGTTACTTCTTCACGTCTAAACGGCAAAAAATTTTAATAAAATCGCTCCATTTTAATAAAATTTGGTGAGAAGTTATCTGACACCCTGAAGTAACACATAGGTTACGTTTTGCTGCGGGAGAATCAACTCATTATGTCCCCACCTAGGGCACGGGTCTCTTCCCTGAGGAAGGTTTAGGCCATACTCCACCACGGGGGCCGAGTCCGTATTGGTGGAGGCTTGTAAGACTACCGGCTGCTGTTACTCTCAGAAGACTCTCAGAAGTTTTCAAGCTGACTTGGCTTAACGACTGCCATCTATCGTCGGCAGCCGGCACCAACTTCTTATCGTGCCTTGCGAAGCACGGAGCCGCTCGGAAAAATGCCACTAGCGTTAGTCATCGACGGTCACCCATCCATGTACCTACTGAACGCGCCCTATGTTGCTTAACCTTCGTAATCGTTTAAGATTAAATGCATTATCAATCTATAAAAAGGGGCCATCCATAAATTACATCACACGCTAAGGGGGAGGGAGGGTTTCGACGAAGTGTGACATTGTGTGACAAGGGGGTGGGAGGGAGTCTTACATTTTGTGACGTCACATTTAACAATCTATTTTAATCTAAGCGTTAAAACACGAACTATCAAAAAAAATACAAAAGCTGTTGCTTAGGAAATAAAACTAACTTCGGAACTGCTGTTTTAATCCCACAGAAATCTACAATACATGTAAAATTGCAAAATATGTGACGTCACACTAGGGAGGGGGAAGTCTCACAAATGTGACCAGCAAAGGTAGTATGAGGACGTGAGTCGCGCGCGACAACATCAAAAGTCGCGAGAATTTGACAGTTAATGTACTGGAAAGTCGCGACTTTTGACGTTGTCGCGCGCAACTCGCGTCCTCATACTACCTTTGCAGCTGTGACAAGGATGGGGGGAGGGGTCAAAAAATCATGAAATTCGTGTGACGTAATTTATGGATGGCCCCAAAAATAAACGTGAATGAAGCCGCGACAAGGCATCCTCTGTGCGAGAAATAGCCAAGCGTACACAAGACATTTGAATTAAAATGTCATTGCGACGCCCGCGCTGCGGTAGGAATGCCGAGCCACGCGCATATTAACCACACAACATACCCACTCTCTAACTTTACTGTGGGTGACCACATGGCGATGGCGACCCAGGCATCCACACAAAAACCATCAAAACTCGGACCACCACAATAAAAACTGAACCAGTAAAGGATGTCCCATTGCATCGTAAGCCACTCTTTCCATGGTTTAGCTACGCTGATTTACGCCTTAAGTTTTAAGTTAAATAACGAGTTGGCTAGCGTAGAATCATAATGTATGGATTCACTGATCCGGCTGGATGTTTTGGACTGGCGGACTTGTTAAGTATTGTGGATGCCGATTTAGATTTCACTATTTGCATCACGTTAACTGCTAACGTGGACCGCTTGTGTATTATATTGTTTTTATAGGCCAGAAGTCGTCTGTGGCGCAGCGGTTAGCGGATCTGCCTAGCATGCGAGAGGTCCAAGGTTCGAACCCCGGCTGGGAACAAAAAGAAACCCCAGGTCTTGGATGTTTACATATTTGTAATGTCGCTGTTACAGGGTATCCTAGCGTGGGGCCAGAAGCAATGTATGTACCTGTATGTAAATGTTTAATGTTTATAAAAGTATATTTTTATGTTTCGTCTCCTTATTCATCATCATATTATTTAAGAATTGGAGAGATTCACACTGGTACCGTGCGGTTCCGTGCTACGCAAGGTACGTTAAGATGTCGGTGCCGGCTGCCGTCGACAGATGGCAGTCGTTAAGCCAAGTCAGAGGCCTTAGGGCGGCTTGAAAACTTCTGACAGTAAGAACAGTCACTAGTCTTACAAGCCTCCACCAATCCGGACTTGGTCCCCATGGTGGAGTATGGCCTATACCTTCCTCAGGGGAAAGACCCGTGCCCCTCGGTGGGGACATAATGGGTTGATGATGATGACTCTGGTACCACCCCAAGCTATAACTCTGTTTTAGTACCACGTTTCTCTTAGGTGTTTTTTCTGAGATGTTATTATTGAACTGTGGCTATTGTACTTATTTTTTAGTTTGTTTTTGTGTTGTGATGTTTTGTTACAGTAAATATCCTTTCTCCGAATATTATTGTAAAGCAAGTTGATATTACCTATACGGGAATTCTGCCAGTATCTTGGGAACTCTCCCCAATGAGCATGTTATTTTACATTTACTTTAGTTTCAGTTACATGTAATCAAGGTTACATGTAAGCCTCATATTCCCTGCGATAGTAATTAGAGAATTCTTGGTCTTCGAAGAATATAAAAGGAGACCGTAGCTGCTTGTGTTACAGCATTAGCAACACATTGCGATGCTATGCAACTTGTGTCTAGAAAAGATACAGAAAGGTGTCATTGTTAGAATTGCAATTCGACGCTCTGTGGTACGCCGTGAGACCGCGCAAATGACACGAGTCGACGAGACGAAGACGATACTATGCTTCTTATGAGTCAAAACGAGCCACGTAACACATGAGAGGGATCTTACCACAGAACGTGGATTTTACAATGTCCATAGTTAAATTTTACACGTAAAGCGCCGTCCTATTCTGACGGGTGCGTCCGAAGACAATGATCGTGCGATTGTGTGTCAAAACATCATCATCATCAGCCCACGGATGCCCACTGCTGGGTATAAGCCTTTCCCCCAAAATGCTATCTCACACGGTCTCTCGCCGTCCGCATCCACGGACCTTCCGCCGACTCAACGACATCGTCCGACCATCCGCAGGTTTGCCCTTTGACAGTCGTCCTGTTCTCGGCCACCACTCTGCGATTGCCTTGGTCTATCTACCGTCTTCCCGACTTGCCAGCTGTCACGCCCATTTCTATTTCAGTGTTCAAACATAGTGATTTCAACTTGAATGTCCTATTGAAGATCGCGCGATCATGCTATATGACTTCGACGTCCGAACAAATAATCTGATCAATACTGTATGCGCTGATTTCTATATCGCACCCCCGGTGCTAGACTGTCACTTTTGCAAAAATGCAATTACTCTGGTGAAGGTTTGAAAGATTTGATAGCTCACATATTAATGATATTTCAAGATTTAAACAACATTAATAGCTTTTACAACAACATCAACTTTTAACTTTCTTTCTTTTATCGCACCAAGTAAAGGGGTGCCTTAGAATAGTTATTACATATTGAGCTAACTCATTTTTGCAATTTTAGTAAAAGTGACAGTCTAGCACCGGGTGTGCGATATTTTTTAAAGTGCATTAGGTGGCCCACGTATCATTTTTTTAGTGCTATTTATGATTAATTTTTTTTTAAGAAATATTGCCCGACAGCAAAAACTATGCATCTCTGTTAAGAGCTATTTCAAGTGTAATTGCATTGCTCCAAAGTAGGATGGGAGTTCATAGTGCGGTTTAATCGCACGATGAACTCTCTTCGCATCACCGCTCGAGCGTTGGCAATAGGACGGCGCGATTTACACCGCGATTGCAAAAAATATAGGAATTTAATAATTTCCCCCTGAATATCTGAGAAAACTTTTAAGTTTTGAGGTTGTAAAATTAATCAACGTAGCTCGTTTTGGGTTTGCCCTGTTAACATTTCTGGATAGTTTGATTACTGTATTGATTGCTGAGTATTTAATAACTTTGAAGTAACTTCGTATATTATTAGATCTGAAAGAAGAAGATATATTTGCTAACGCGTTTATTTTATAGAGAAGTTTCTCGCTAATTAAGTCCATTACCTTTATTTTTTAATGAAACTATTAGTCAAGTAAACCTCTCTGAATAAGTTGTTTGAAATAGCTCGCGGTATGCCGGTATAATGCCTACTCATAATGAGATGGTAACATAAGCATTAAGGTAGATTTAAAATACAGAAGAGAGAGAAATGATCTGTCTGGCTGTGTGCATTTCTAGTTTGGTAATGTCCTTGCTTCGTTCAAACACAGAGTATCCATAAAAGAGAGTCAAATAGATCACACTGATTTCCATCCATCAAATACATCACACTGATTTCCTGTCCTGCTTTTTGAACCAAACCCTTGTCGCACTTGTGAGACCCATCCGTAGAGTGACGTCCTATTCAGCACTTTTACATCCAGAAATGATTAAATTAAAACATGTCGCAGTTAGGTAGGATAGGTGCGATCCGTTAAGTGAAAGAGGGTATCCAGGGGCACGGTAGAATTATATTTGATTTAAAGGTAAAGGAAAGGCACATTAATTTTATTAATGTGCTTTTCGAATATTTATGTTAGTTGTAGATATATAATATAGGTACGGAGAATAGAGCAATCAGGTGACAGACGTGTTGTAATAAAATTATAAGATGTTCACGTCCACTCAGTTCGGAAGCTCAGGGTTATCTGAACCAAATACGTCCAACCACGGTGGCGAATGTCATAACATAGTTAAATTTAGGATAGTTATAGGCCGAAACTTATTAGAAAGCAACGAGGCAATCACCTCGTTACAAACAGCAGTCCCGAAATTCGTTTTGTTTCCTTTTCGAACATCTTTTTGTAAATATTATCAACATCCTATCATTCCGGACTCATCAACTTGACATTTTGTCGGAATATATCGACCAATAAAAATATATATTATATTTTTGAGAACCGCTCGTAGTCCCGGCTACCTGAGTGATCTTAAACGATCACGAAGGTTAAGTGACATACGGCGCGTTCAGTGCATGGATGGTTGACCTTCTATGACTAACGCTAGTCACATTTTTTCCGAGCGGTTCCGTGCTTCGCAAAGCACGGTTAAGCAGTTGGTGCCGGCTGCCTTCGATAGATGGCAATCGTTAAGCCAAATCAGAGAGCTTAGGGCGGCTTGATAGATAGATAGATAGATAGATAACACTTTATTGCTCAACCATGATACAGAGTTATTGTAATTTCTTGAAAAGTTCTGACAGTACGACCAGCCACTAGTCTAACAAGCCTCCACCAATTCGGACTAGGCCCCCGTGGCGGAGTATGGCCTATACCTTCGCCAGGGAAGAGACCCGTGCCCCTCGGTGGGGACAGAATGGGTTGGTGATGATTATATTTTTGAAATATAGTCTGGGACCAGACCAAGTGATTATGTCGTGTGGAAGTTCATTATAATTTATATCTCATGCCACGCAGTAGGAAATCACTTCTTTCTCCAGTCCAATTCACATTTCACCTCCCGAGTGATGTAACGGAGAGAAAACCGCGCTCAAACAATTGGCGATCCGACGCAGGCGCAGGCGCATACATTACGCGGCGTGAATGTCCGCGCGCAAGGCTGTCTGTCTGTGTGTGCCGCAAGCTAATGAGACTAGTGACGTCACAGTCTACGGGAGCTCGTCGAGACAGGGAGATTGTCTGCTACAACTGCTTCAGAAAAGTGCATGGCTGATATCGTACCCAAGCCTAAAGACTATACCAATTCGTGCTCCAAGAATACTTACCCCAAAATACTTTGACTTAAAGTATGTAGAAACGATTTTATTAAAAACTAGCTGTTGCCCGCGACTACGTCCGCGTGGGCTTTAGTTGAGTAAAGAGCTTGAAAATAAGATAGGGATACTTTTAGCGCATGCGAAAGAGCTTTCATACTAACTTCGCAACCCCCTCTTACACCCTTAAGGGATGATTTTTGAAAATATATTTTACCTGTGTTGCATGACTTTCAATGAAGGACCTTCATGCTGAATTTCATTCGAATAACTTCAAAAATGGCTAAGTTTCATACTAAGTTTGAACCCCCCTTTTTTCCCCTTAAGGGATGATTTTTAAAAAACTATTTTACACGAGTTTCATAATTTTAAATGAAGAACCTTCGTACCAAATTTCATTCGAATAACTTCAAAAACGGCAAAGTTTCATGCTAACTTTGAACCCCCATTTTACCCCTTTAGGGGATGAATTTTCAAAAATCCTTTCTTAGTGCTCCCCTAGGCTCCCTAAGGAACTCCCATGCCAAATTTCAACCCCCTAGGTTCAGTAGTTTGGGCTCTGCGTTGATTCTAAGTCAGTCAGTCAGCTTCTCGTTTTATATATATATAGAATAATAAAAAATAACTGTACACAAATAAGACCTGATTCAATTCAATTCTGTTTTAAGGACTCAATGCTCTGATTGTCCAGTACAACTTCGCCAACATCCCGTGTAAGACAAGACTATAGCCAATCACAAGCGAACAAGGCTCGGTCAGAATTTTGAGTAAATCAGAACTGTCCTTTTTTTTATTATTTAATCCATAGTTTGATATTGTTGTCTGAAAGGAATTTACCTAAAATGTAAACAAGAGGGGAATTTGCCTGGGAGAGGATAAGTTAAATAAGACCTGTAAAAGCAGCAATATTTTTTTATTAATTCAAAATATCGACTTTATAACCTACGAATCTGTTAAAAATACGTATTAGTTTTTTTTAGGGTATCGCGATTTAGGGTATGCGACGCCATGTTGCCAAAGATTTTGGCGTTTTGGCGGCTTATTTCAAAAGTAAATTGTCGTAAATGCCTTTTTAAGAAGAAATACACGAAAGAATTTAAAATGACCACTTTCTGTGGACTCCATGAATACCAACAAAAAATATGAGATAGTTTTTAGAAAACGGTAGTAGCCTATAAACTACCAATTGTAGTCTTATGAAACCCGGCTACATTTTAGCCGGACCGCATCTCCCTAGTACCGAATAATCCGAAGTCAAAGTCAAGGACAAGAACACAAATAGACCAGGTACCAACTAAAGGCCACGTGAGCGGACACACTATGACTGTCGAGTCAAAAGCATTTCGATGATGAATCATGAATGGAAAGGCCCACCGCGGCCACAGGAAGCCGCACAAATTGTGCTCACGATTCTATAGGTGTAGCGAGCGACACACCTGCGGAACGTACCGCGCCCGCGCCGAACGTTCGGTGGCTGAACTTGCAGTCGTAACGTTCCGTTGGTATGACAAACCAAACGCTCAGAACGCTGCGTCTTGTTCAGCGCGCTACGCGGCGGAACGTTACGTGGTGTCGTCGTCGTCAGTCGGTTTCGGTAGGTACCATGTACCATTCGGTCGCGTAAGAACCTTTCTCCACTGCTCCGGTCCGGCAAACGTTAATTACCGATCCGATTTAGAAACACACAAGAAATACTAATAAGCTTATCCACTACTCCGGCATCCGGTTTTTAACGGTCCGATAATTTGCTAGATCGGAAAGGTATTTTACTGGTCTGAAGTGATCGACGTACAAAAATAATACCTACACGTTTTTGCACGGCGCATACAACCCAAAAATATGCCCATAGTATTTTAATTACATTAATAGAATGTGTGGAAAACGTCCCCTGCCTCGAATAGA
This sequence comes from Yponomeuta plumbellus, assembly GCA_947310845.1. NCBI lineage: Eukaryota > Metazoa > Arthropoda > Insecta > Lepidoptera > Yponomeutidae > Yponomeuta > Yponomeuta plumbellus. Next base: position 22,387,844 of record OX371200.1, read on the forward strand.
AAAACCGAGGAATTTTTGTTAAAGCACTGCGTCACGTCCATTGCCGATTTATAGTCGGATGAAGTGGAGAAGCATAATCCGGCATCCGATATTTTTCTTATGACTGATTCCGGTTCCGACGCCGGACCGGAGCAGTGGAGAAAGATAGTAACGCGTCGCATGATTGTGTCGCTTGGTATGAAAAATACATTGAATGCGTATTAGCGGACATAATCGCCCGAGGGAAGGTTCGGCGTTACGCCAAACGCGACGTAATTTCGTGTGTGTGATGTGTCATAGGGGCTTTGAAAAACACTGCGAGCGTATCAACCGAACGTTCGACGCCGTACGTTACGCTGGTGTGTCGCTACACTAAGACCGAGACGCCGTACAGGAAGACCTACGCGGGATTGAAAATGAGTTAAAAAAAGGAAAATATATTATGGCTGATGACTATAGGGGCAGAATTGGGTACGCATTTCATTCTTCTTTCAAAACTTCTTTGGTATCTCTTTTTCATTGATTTCTAAACATCTAATGAGAATGTGAAGTCATAAAAACATTTTTTTAAAACAACTCAAACATCGAAAAACGCTTCATATACATTTACTCGATAGTGCAATTTCGACGACCTCTGTGGCGCAGCGGTTAGCGCATCTGCCTACCTGCGATATTTTGGAAATTAAACTTGAAAAAGCCAACAAATTCAAAATATTTTCATTATCTCCTATGTTCCACGTTTTACGGCATGAATGAAGAGAGACAAAGTTGTAGAGAATAAAATTGTAACCATTTTGGTTCCTATCTTTTTTCCCCCAAAATCGATATTTTGGAAATTAAACCTGAAAAACCCGACAAATTCAAAATATTATCATTATCTCCTATGTTTCACGTTTTACGACATGAATGAAGAGAAACAAAGTTATAGAGGATCAAATTCTGAACAATTTTGGTTCCTACCTTTTTTTCTCCAAAACTGATATTTTGGAAATAAAAAAAAATAAAAAAATTCGAAAGACCAAACTTGTATAGTCCGCAGACTTCCGATAATCATTTTAATATCCAGTAAAGTGCTGAAAGAGTAAATTAATGGGGTAATCAGCTGTTTGCGTTAGAGCTGCTTGACTTCAAATATTCATGTTATTCGAATACTCTTCGTTTTATTATTCGAATATTTCTAGCTTTAGTATCCGAATTTTTGAATATTTCGAATTCATCATTTTTACATTGCTTCTGGCCCCACACTAGGATACCCTGGGTCGTGGGAACCAGAATAGGCGACGTCACAAACATGTAAACATCCAAGACCTGGGGTTTTTTTTTTTTTCCCCAGCCGGGATACGAACCCGGGACCTATCGCATGGTAGTCAGATGTGCTAACCGCTGCGCCACAGAGGTCGTCATCAACCCATTATGTCCCCACCGAGGGGCACGGATCTCTCCCCTGGAAGATATAGGCCATACTCCACCACGGGGGCCTAGTCCGGATTGGTGGAGGCTTGTAAGACTAGTGGCTGCTCTTAATGTCAGAAGTTTAACGTTGTCAACAACTGCCATCTATCGACGGCAGCCGGCACCAACTGCGTAACGTGCCTTGCGAAGCACGGAACCGCTCGGAAAAATGCCACTAGCGTTAGTCTAGAATTCTAGATGGTCACCCATCCATGCACTGAACGCGCCCTATGTTGCTTAACCTTAGTGATCGTTTAAGATCACTCAGGCAGCCGGGGCTACATGCGATTCCTTATTATATTTCAAATACTGACGAAGATTTGAGTTTTCGAACTATTTTATACGCTACCCGAAACCGGCATGCGTGCATGCAACGACTAATGAATGTCGATGAAGCGAAAGTAGCTTCTCAGGATCGGGCAAGTGGCACTCCCTGGTTTCTGCCTACCCCTCTGGGATACAGGCGTGAGCTTGTGTATGTATGATTGAATTTAAAACATATTTTTTTATAAAGTTTAGTACTAAACGAAACATTCGAATAGTGAAACAGCGAACATTGCAAGCCCTGTTACAACTTAATAATAATTTCTACAAAACCGCTCGACTGTTAAATTGTTAGGAAAGTCTGTCCCTAATTGGGCCGGTGGAAAATGTTAATTGCTTTAAGTATCAGAGCCCAGTCGCGACGGAAACTAACAACAGATTGATAGACAGAGACAGAGAGATATAAAGAGAGAGAGAGGTCTATATAGAAAGAAACCTCGAAAGGGTTTTTTTGTTCTCTATCAGTGGCAGTCCATATACAATTATACACGGCCATATAAATACTACACAGGACATTTACATACAGGCACATAGGCACATACATTGCTTCTGGCCCCACACTAGGATACCCTGTGTCGTGGGAACCAGAAACAGCGGCATAACAGACATCGAAGACCTGGGGCTTTTTTTTATGTCCCCAGCCGCGATTCGAACCCGGAACCCCTCGCATGGTAGGCAGATGCGCTAACCGTTACGCCATAGAGGTCGTCAGAAAATGACCAATGTAAGAACCAATTGAATGTATGTACTCGTAATATTATTTTTACTCATGAGAGATCTTAAGTTATGATAAAAGTGCATAATTGCGACGATTGCGAGACTTGTGAGTGGATTTGGAAAATAGTTTGGGAAGTAATACTTTGGGAAACGATTTTTGGCAATACATTAGTAAACCGACGCGCCATTCGGATTCCGAACGCTTCGAGTTCTGACGTGTTTGCGACGCTTGTGCATGAATGACTATACTGGGGCCAAATTCGATAAACAATAAATGTAAACAAAGCAATTTAGGGTCAGCACAACGCGAGCTAAGAAATTAAGTATACTTTTGGTATTATTGATTTGACTACAGAATTTTACACAGTAATAGTGATAGGTTTATTGGATTAGAAGGGCATAATTCATTAAGAGCTGTTACCAGGAAACATAGTGTGCCTGTATGGAAATGAAATGTAGCATTTGTCTTACAATTACTTTTTCTCTTATTATTATAGATTACAAAAATTTACCTTACTCAAAATAAAAGCCTTTCCTTTGTTCCAATCGCCTTTCTAAAATTAGGCGCGGTTCGAGAATATAGTGAAGTTCAAAGAATTTGGTTCGAGACGTATGAATTTACACAAAAAATCTATTTTCATCATCAATTAAATCTTAATATAATGTATGAAATTCTCCAAATATAAGTCTTTTTGAGATTATTTTATGAACCCACATCTTGCGTTTCCTTTTGCTTTTATCCTCCTCAGCTGATAACAAACCACTAATGACAACAATATCCTCGTCACTATCCTCCATTGCGAACACACGTGCACAAGCGAACTCGATTGCTTTGAAAATACCGATACTACCGACGGCAAATCCGAATGCAGTAGACGCACCCTTTCGGCATTTTGTAAATGCCGACGGCCCGTACGGTGCGGACGCTCCGATTCCGATGCGGTGGACGCTTAGCTTTAGTCCCTTTTTACCCAACTTCGAAAGCAAAGAAGGTTATGTTTTCCAAACGCGTGTATGTATTTACGCATGTTTTTATTATGGTTCCGTATCCAAAGGGTAAAACAGATCCTATTACTGAGACTCCGCCGTCCGTCCGTCCGTCTGTCACCAGGCTGTATCTCATGAACCGTGATAGTTACACAATTGAAACAGATGAGGTATTTGTGTTGCCGCTATAGCAACAAATATGTACTAAAAATAGAATTAAGTAAATATGTAAGAGGGCATTAAACGAGATTTTTTTGCTCCTTTTTTGCTCGACATTGATAACAACAACAGGTTGAAATATTCACAAAATATCTAGTTATGCATTCACTTTAAAAAGAAATAATTAAAATAAAATAAAACCAATATCTAAGGGGGGCCCCCATACAACAAAACGAGATTTTTTTGCCGTTTTTATAGGTAATGTACGAAACCCCTCGCAGACGAGACCGAGTCGCACGGTTTTCATCAATTTACCTATACTAAATTCAAATAAAAAAAGAATCTAAAGGCAAAATATTTTAAATATATTTTTAAATAATAAATAGTATTGTATACTGTTTCTAATTTTTTTTGTATTGTGCTAATTGTATAAAGTATAATCATATACGTTTAGTGTTATAGCGCATTAGTATCAGCTGTAATTCTGTAAGACAATGTTATTATGCAAAAAAAAATTATGAGGAGATCCATAGGATTTTCAATCTGAGCAAACAAACTTACCTACAAGAAAACAGATGAGAAATCACACCTGCGGAAATAAAAAATACAGCCAAGTCATTTGAACGGTCGGGTTTTCAGTTTTGTAATATGTCTGGACGAAATGAAATCATTCTGGCGTGCACCAGAGCGTGCCCATCAGTGATCTCTAGAAGATATTAAATGGTATGACTTCCGGCCACAGTCGCTGTACAGATACCGGCAAACATATTGACCACGAGCCAGTAGTCGTTTTTTAGACTCTTTGGCGAACTGAAGCTTACGCAGGGCGAGAGACGAAGCGCCACGCAATTGGTCGTTGTTTGCCCTTTGCTTGAATATTCTTTATTTTTATCATATTTAAATTTGAATTTATATGTGAGGTTAACAAATATCTGTGTAATTTCTTTTTTCGTTCTTGGTACATCATCATCGGCCTATACTTCTCCACTGCTGGACATAGGCCTCTCCCATTGCACGCCACTGAGCACGGTCCTCGGCTATTCTCATCCAGTTCTTGCCAGCCGCCTTGCGAAGATCATCGCTCCATCGAGTCTGAGGTCGTCCTACACTACGTTTACCGATCCGTGGTCTCCACTCAAGAACTCGTCTACCCCATCGGTTATCAGTTCTTCGGGTGATAAGGCAGGCCCACTGCCACAGCATGCTAATTCGGTGGGCTATGTCGGTGACTTTGGTTCTCTGTCACCAGAGTGCGTATACTGAGTTTTGTCATTCACATTCGATAGCGAGAGCGTTTGCGATTTGCAAAGGAGTGACAAAGAGACAACTATGTGGCGCGCTTTGTCACTCCTATACAAATTGCAAACGCTCACGCTATCGAAAGTGAAGGAAAAAACGAAAAGTGAATGAAAAAACTCAGTATACGCACTCGGAGTGCATATACTGAGTTTTGTCATTCACATTCGATAGCGAGAGCGTTTGCGATTTGCAAAGGAGTGACAAAGAGACAACTATGTGGCGCGCTTTGTCACTCATATACAAATTGCAAACGCTCTCGCTATCGAAAGTGAAGGAAAAAACTCAGTATAAGCACTCCGGGCCCTTAGTGCGAGTTTTTTCATTCACTTTCGATAGCGAGAGCGTTTGCAATTTGTATAGGAGTGACAGAGAGACAACTAGGTGGCGCGCTTTGTCACTCCTATAGAATATGAGTTTACGTTAACGCGTTCGAGTAGTTAAAAAAACTCGCACTAAGCACACTGATCACCTCGTTTCGAATTCAATTTAAACACAGAGCATAGCCCTTGCCATAGCACGCTGAGCTACTTTAGTGGACCAGCCTCACCGTGAGTGACCACGTTTCGGCACCGTATGTCATTCTTGGCACAGCATATAGGTAATATACTAACTTCTCGAAGTAGGTACTTTTGCGATATTGCAACGTCTTTTGAATGGTAAGCTCTTCGCTTCTTTTAGTGCGAACAAAATAACAGCAATGTAGACGTGCTACAAATCATTCCCAGTACGAAAGCTATGAAAAAGCCTACCTTATGCTTTGAATGCTAAATTCCGCGAGAGAAAAACCAAATTGTTAAGGCTTTTCTTTGAAATCCACATCCCGGATGGGACAAAATACTATAAACACTTGAAAAAAAAAGTGTCCAACTAATAATAGACAATAAATAATACATTATGGATCAGAAATACATATATTCCAACGTAAACAATTTAAATTCTGTTTGTTGAATGTCAATGTACTTATAATACTAGAAGCTGCCTTGGGGCCGAATGTAGTGGAGATAAAGGCAGCGAAAAAAAACTCCACTCTGACCATGTTTCCTCAAATCACTTTAATTCTAATACATAAGTTTGTACGAATTACTATCCAAGAAGCTTACGACCCATGAGTGCAATCAACGCATCCAATGTCAAAATATTATTTATTATTCTCCCAAAAGTAGGAAAACACCAATGCTGCAGCCAGCCACACAGACTCTTTAGCTAAACAGTTTAAAAGCGGTTCCGTGCTTCGAAGGCACGTTAAGCAGTTGTTGCCGGCTGCCGTCGATAGATGGCAGTCGTTAAGCCAAGTCAGAGGCCTTAAGGCGGCTTGAAAACTTCTGACAGTAAGTCCAGCCACTAGTCTTACAAGCTTCCACCAATCCGGACTAGGCCCCCGTGGTGGAGTAAGGCCTCTATACCTTCCTCAGGGAAGAGACCCGAGCCCCTCGGTGGGGACATAATGGGTAGATGAAGTAAAGAGCAGAGAGAGTATGGGCTTAATCACCACGCGTGCCCACCGCGGATTGGCCATGGTCATTCGCTTGGGTTTCACTCGATTGGATTTCAAGTACCGAGGTATGTGAATAGCTCAGACACTCGGCTTTCCTCACGATGTTTACCTTCACAAGTAGCGAGCGATGTTGTTACTACTATGACCTTACAATCTGAGCTTTTAGAATATACCTCGGCTCTACTATCGGATAGAATCGGATATAGGTATTTTTGTAAAAGAAATATCGGAACTAATATGACACTTAATTTCGAATTCTGAACTAATATGACACTTGATTTGTCTAATGACACTGACACACACTAATGACACACACACTCGTGTGCTTTCGGCGAAAACCGAAGCTTACTCTAGAGCCCGAGGTATATTTTAAAAGCTTTCAGACTACAAATAGGTTACAGAATAAGCCTAAAAATATCTGTACAAAAAGTACGTTCTTTGATTGTTATTGCCCACACTTTCTCTCTGAGAGCACGCTTGTGCCATGCAATGGGACTTATAGAGCCTAAATAAAAAAAACCGTAACTTCTAAGCGCTTAAACCAGAATTTTTGGTGAAATAAGAATCCAAATCCAAATTAGACGACCTCTGTGGCGTAGCGGTTAGCGCATCTGCTTACCATGCGAGAGGTCCTGGGTTCGAGAAAAAAAAACTCCAGGTCTTGGATGTTTACATGTTTGTGACGTCGCTGTTTCTGGCTCCCACGACACAGGGTATCCTAGTGTGGGGCCAGAAGCAATGTATGTGCCTGTATGTAAAAGTAAAAAAAAAAATGCGAATCCATTGCAGTAGCAAACGGCAAGATAAAAAGCACTCGAAACCGGCGTGTGTCCAAGCAACGACTAATGAATGAAGCGAAAGTGATTTGTCAAGAAGACCATTGCAGGTGGCCGTCCCTGGCCTTTGCCTACCCCTCTGGGATACAGGCGTGAGCTTATTTATGTATGTTAGAATCCATAAGTCATCACGAATGACCCAAGATAAACAGGTCGGAAGTCGTGTTTAGTTTTTTCGTAATAATCTGCTTTTCGCAACGCTCTACGTTCTACGGGGCGTACCACGAGGGCGGTCGGGGGCTATGACCCCTTGATTAGCGCTCCGCTCCCCCCCCCAGACCCCCTAAGGCCAGGAAGGCACGCAAACCGACCACCCTGAACTGGGGGATGAGTGTAAATGCAGTTGTTATACCCATCCGTAGTTTACTAACCGATTGCATTCCGTTTAGGTATTCGTATTTAATTATATCGGTTGCAGAAGGAAATCCTTCTTGAGAAACCTACTACAATTGGCCATGCTAGTTATTTTTTATATTGTTTTTTATGATTTATTTTGAATATATCAATGACCATTTTAAGAATCTAATTTAGGCATTTTTGAGTTTCATTCATTATGTCTATTTTTAATATTTTTCTAAAATGTTGGTGTTTGTGACGTCATCAGAGCGTGATTAAAAAGATTAGTGATAGTGTGCCTACACACACAAAAAAACAAATGACATTTGTATTTTATAACTTTTTGTAAGTAACGCAAAGGATCCATACGCATACTGTTTTGCTGACGTTATAGAAAAGTCATTTATAGTCAAGGCTTTTTATTGAATATCTTAAAACATGTAGACTTATTATAAATCTGATAAATTGAAATTTCCGTTCATGTTCTAGTTAAGACTGTGTTGCGGCAGAGTAGCATTCGCCGCCCTCCACGTGACGACTACGTAACTATTAAAACAACATCCCTATATCAGCCAAGGGTAATCCGCACTTCATAAAGGGATCTAAAGAGAACCAGGTGCCATAAAATTCCCCCAGTCCTTACAATTTCAGCACCATCTTTTCGCACCAATGCAGAAACAAAAATAAAAAGCGTTATTACCAATTCCACCGAGGAATGCTGAATCGTAGAGGTATTTACAGGCGGAAACTTTTTCAATCACAATTTTTTTTTTTTTTTTCTGTATACAGTCGACACCACATCATCCTATACACCCACGCACTCTACTCCGTTATATTACGGGCGACTTTGCAACTAAAATGTGAAGGTTGACGTGATGTCGACTGTACGCTTTACTGCAATAAAAAAAATAGCTGGTAAACAAAATATAAACATAATAAAGTCAAGTCAAACTCAAATATTTTATTCATAGCACAAATAGAATATTTATTTCATGAACGTCAAAGTCACATACAGGCACATACAGTGCCACCATCTTATCTGTTCAGTTGATAGCGGCGCTAGTGGAGAATTTAGTAGTACCTAACACGTAAGAAATTAACTTAGAAAAATTAGATTATTTTAACCAATCTTTCAATTTTAATGAAAATGTATCTATAAATCTTAGTAAGTGAATAAATTAAATAAAAAATGGGAAAAAGGATTTACTATTAGATAGTTAGTAACAATTTTGGCAACCTGAACAGATAACTTGGTGGCGCTGTACGTTGCTTCTAGCCCCACACCATAGAATACATAATAGTATAAGTACAGAAGATTCACTCCGCAAAATCAATTAAAGAAAATGGGACTCTAGCAGCGATAGAATTAGGTGCAATTCAGATCGCACGGCGCTACAAAACCTACGGTTATATTCACCTACACCGTTCTTCTATCGCGTAACTCTTACCTCTTCTGGCGCCTTAGGGTTGTCTTCGTTGCATGAATAACTATTTAATCTTCATCTTTTATTACCAGTTAACTTTTGTGAACAAATGACGTTCTAGGTAAACCTATGCTAGGTATTAGTAGTATGTAGGTAGATCAGAAAACTATTTTACTTTTACAATGTAGGTATGTATAAGTACTTCAACGTAAGAAGACAGCCCTACAGAATACTTTAGTGTGTACCTCGTTTATTAAATGAAACTCCGTAAGAACCATCCTCGTCCTTCAAGAAATATTCTAAAAAAAGAATAAGCGAAATTGGTTCAGCCGCTCCCGAGATTTGCGCTTAGCAAGACATTTAACGATTCATTTTTATATTACAGAAGATATTATATAACTTTACAAACAAACAAACAAACGAAACACGTCAACTATTTTGCTAAAATAGTCTTTAAATTTAATGGGTAGGTAACGAATTCATAAAATAATTAGATTTATACCTTTAGTTGTACCTACACACCTATTTCTCTAACCATATTATGCTATTGATTGAACAGACAAAAATTGTACTAAGTGGATAGGTACTTACCTATAAGATAGATAGATAGATAGATAGATAAACAAATTTATTTGAACTTCTTACACACACACACACATTCTGAAACATAAAATCAAATAATACAAGTACGAAAACTTAAAACGACACAAGAAAAAAACACAGAGTAGGAGTTCGGCATGCACAACAAAGTTGAGGACACCAAAGTATGGCGTGTGTGTGGTGCAGCACTACAAAATGGCCGTATCTCAGCGTCATTATCTGCTCGGTAGAACAGATCGCTGATTTTCAGCTACAGCCAGGAGGATGTGAACGGAACATTACGGATTACTTAGTATTTATATTGTATGTAAGTGCACATCATGTCAGCAAATTAACGGTTAAAATTAAATTCATGCGTATTCAATTAAATTAAACATAGATAATTAAATTAAATTAAATTCAGTTACAAATATCTTAAATTAATTCCATCCAATTAAATACCTATTCAATTCCAATTCAATTCTATTTAATAATTTAAATTATGTCATTATCTATCTAGATAGATAGAGAACACTTCATTGCACATAAAAAGGAGATTACACATTTAAAGGAGATTACACATTTAATTGATTTAATTGAAATTCATATTGTTTTATACATTTAATAAATTAATTATAACAAAACCTGAGAAATTCCTCTAATTCTAATAAACTCGTATTTTTGTAACCGCAATCCGTGTTTAAGCAGTTCAACACTGCAAAGTATTTTTTGGCTCTTTTATGTTTCTCCATTTTTAAAGGATCCGACCGATCGTCGGCCGATCGGCTACGAACAAAAATCGCGCGCGCGTCACTGCTCGCTCGTGAGTCCCTACCTATTATTCCATCTGGATGGGCGGCCGCATGTACTTACGTTTACGATACCTACACGCTTAGTGGAACAGGCCTGCCCACACTAAGAAAACCTGTGTCGTGGGAACCAGAAAAGGATGCAATGCTAGCAAAATACCCATATATCGCACTGACCCAGTGTCTGGTAACGTTAGACCTCTCGGAAGAGCAAGGGACGATTTCGGAATTGAAAACACAGTAAAATTAATTTTCACAAAGTAAATACTTAATTAACGTTCTGTCACGCTCTTTTCTGAGAAATTTGACGAGACAGCACTACAATCTATTAACTGAAGCGAACGACTAAAGGTAAACAAAGACACAGCATCGCTCAAACTTACATGTCACTCAAAATAGCTCATGCACGCAGCTTTGCTTGCATCGTATACCCACATAGGTTTAGGTAGGTACTGTTTAAGGAAAACAGACAGACAACCAAACAAGACAAACACTAAAGAAAATAAAATAGTTTAGAGAAGTTGGACTCGCATCAACAACGTCAATCGTGAGTAATTATGGCGTCGGGGTGGCTATCTTACTTTTTTTTGCCTTTAATTAAAAAAGAGGTTAGTAGTCAGCTTACCATACTTCTTCCCACACTTCGCGTAGCGCATTAGCATAAAATAATCGATCATAATCATCCTTTAAACAAAAGTCCTACATCTTTGCTAGTTGCGAACATATTTGGCAGCAGTAGGATCGCTTTTATTTGAGGACCACTGAAATTTTAGGTATTTTTTGGGGCATAGATCTCTTAATCAAATGGTATTTTCATGATAAAATAAAATATTTAGTTAAATAAACTGCGAGTGAGCGATAAATCAGGTAGTAACCGTGTTAATGTGTTTATTGCTTATTGGCATTTATTAGCCATATCGTTTTGTATAACTTTGCTAAATATTATGCAGTATTATAAATGTGGCATATTGAAAAACCAAATTTTTGACATGTTGACACTTACTCGTTCGCTTCAGTAAATAGGGAGTACATATAGTTAAGAACTTACTTAGCGATATTCTCAATTCGTAAACTGGCCCCAAACCCTTCTGTACAGAAATGTAGCAAAAAAAAACAATAGAAGGTACCTACCTGACCTGCTATTGTTTTTTCGTATATCTTCTTCAATTTGTTTCTTGATCCAGTTTTACTCACGCGCAAACGTGGTCATTTTTCTCAAGCGAATAAAACAAGTGAATGAATGTATCGTCGAATAAAATATATTCCTGAATTAGTGGTTCATGAATGTCATTCTGTTTGTTTTTGAGTGTCAAAGATAGATGGCGCCACTAGTAGATTTGAATATTCGCGCGCGAGCCTTCAAAAACTTAAAAAGTCGCTTCGTGTAAAGATCTCTGCGTTACTTTACGGTTCAGTTTCACACTCAGGGGAGCCCACCGCCTTCGCCTCCCTGTAGGGGGTGCCCCTAGAATTTACTTCCTGGCTAAATATTTTATTAACACAAACGTTTTCGTACGGTTTGTCAATTTGTTAAGTGTACAAATGATATTAGAAGCGCTGGTGGATAAAGAAACGCTTCCCAGCAGATTTCTGAATTGAGAAATTAGCTAAGAAGTAGAAAAGAAAAGAGAAAAAAGAAATTCGCACTACCTACACTGTAGTACAGTGCTTTCTCGTCAAATTTCTTAGAAAAGAGCGTGACAGAACGATACTTAAGTATTTACTTAGTGAAATTCTCAACTCAGAAACCAGCCCTAAATAATAGCCCTATTTGCACAGAGTGATCAATAGCCTATTTGACAGTGTGAAAAAAACAGTATTATTTATACGTATTGGTATAAATTATGTGTCTAAAAACCGCTTTAAGGCCTGGTTTACATTTCCTCTATTTTCATGCTTTTTTAGCATACTTTTCATAGAGAACTAATAAAATAGAGACGGCAAAAACATATGCCGATTCATAGCTTTTATTACGCACCATAATATTATAAAATCCTAAATACGTAGTATAGGTGCAACCAACCAATACTGATTTATTATTTGCTTATGTACTTATAAAAGGAATTGGCGTCTCTATTCTATTCTAGCTCTATGGAAAGCATGCTAAAAAGCATGAAAATAAAGCAAATGTAAACCAGGCCTAAGGCTTTTTAACTAAAAAAAAAACAAATTATAATTTGTAAAAAAACACAAGATAAAATTTGATAATTTGTATCTGCCGCCATTGTATCGAAAACCGGCCTGGATTGGCCGTATCTATGATGACGTCACATGCTAGTAAAAATGGCGTCTGTCATTCATTCTTACTTACGTTCATTGGTTGGTTTACCGGGAATTGACGTCATAATTCCCGTGCGACGCCATATTGCCTAAGATAGCGTTTTGGCGGCTTATTTGAAAAGTAAAATTTCGTTTGCCTTTTTAAGAAGAAATACACGAAAGAATTTAAAATAACCACTTTCTGAGGACTCCATGAACACCAACAAACAAATTGAGATGGCTTTCAGAAATCGGTCAAATAGCCTATTGTGATGAGTTATATATTACACACTCAGTCGGAATAGAAATTGTTTGTTTTCATTGTGTTCGGGTATCGATCTATACTGTTTTGATGCTATATTTGAACCGTTTCGGAAAGCCTTTTGTCGTAGACGTGCGTGAACACAATGTTTGTGGCCAAAGTTTTATAGACTATAGGAAATTCCGAAAATACCTTCTGAACGATGATTTTAATATCTAGTTTTAAGATAATTTCCGACGGAGCAGGTTATGAATTATTCAATACAAGTACTTAGTACATTACGGGTAGAGAGTATCTGAATAACAGTCAATGATTAGCCTAATTACTTTTTTATTTATTCGTAAAAGCGTAGAAAAATCCCCCGGGAGGCTGAGAACAGCAGTGAGTAAAAATTACAGCCACTTCAAAAATACGCGTAAAAATCTCAAATATGTTAGTAGCAATTTTTAACCAAATATTTTTAGCTTAAAATTAAGATTTTTTTTATTTATTTCAATCATCACGGAGGCATGGGCGATGACTTAGACTAACTAAAGTAAATAATTTTTTGAGAAAATATTATTTGAAGAATAAAATTTTTTGTGAATATCTTTATAAAATATCTTTTCTTGTTTATTATTTTCTAAAACTGTTTTTTTATTTACCCGGTTCATATGGAATAAAGGGGTTTCCTATGGAATCATATTATTAATATGATTATGTGTAGGCACTTAATGAACAACAAAAGGGTGAACCGACAAACGCCCACTGGTGCCAGAATTTATTTGGCAATATTTTCGACATCGCGTAAATTATAACATATTATTATCGTGTTTTATAATTAGGTATGATGATTGCAAGTACTTTTAGGTACTTCATGTAGCCTATATACGTCGTCCTGCAGGGTATAGACCTTCTCTCAGAGAGAGAGGGCGAGAGAGAGAGAGAGAGAGATAGAGTATGAATGTATGATTAACCATTTATTGCTAAGAACAAATATGAAGAACTATTTACTAATACGAGTATTATAAAGAGGAAAGATTTGTATTTGTCTGTGTGTTTGTAATGAATAGGCTCAGAAACTACTGGGCCGATTTTAAAAATTCTTTCACTATTAGAAAGCTACATTCTTCGTGAGTAACATAGACTATATTGAAAGAAAGAAGAAGAATAGTGCATCAAAAATGATTTTATCAAGTATCTCCGACATGTATTCACGAGTTCACGACAGCGAGACAAAATAGTTTTTGTACGCTAGTTTACTCCGTAGGTAAATCTACAGGCAAAAAGTCAGCCCAGACAAATATATCTTAGACTTGCCCACAAGAACTGACCACTATAGTTAGGGAGGCGAATAGGGGAATTTTCGGCAATACTCGAGCGTGGCAGTTTAAGATATGAGAGATACCTTAGACGTAATAGAACAACCTTGTAAAGTATTTAGCTCTATATGTATTGACGCGCGCCTATGATAGACGATCAGATTAGTAAAAAAAAATGGATAGTCTGAAATACTCGAGCGCGTCAGATTAAGATATTGGTGGTTGATTTTAGTGTTTAAAGACTAAATTTAACTAATCTGACGATAAGTCCTTGACGCCGCCGAGTTATAGGGTCGCGAACTTGTAAAAAAAAAAACGTTAATCCGGCATTCTCGAGCGCGATTTTTTATTTTTTTATTTTGAAGAATATAATCTAAAACTCACATAAAATACAAACACATGCCGGTTTCCGCATGACCGGAAGTGTGGAGGAGCCATTTCGTCTTCCTAAGAACGCGTTACGGCATATAAGTCGCGAACGATACATTTTACAAAAAAAAAAGTTTAAATAAACAAAAAAGGTAATTTTATTTTACACAAAAAAGGTCTCTTTACATTTTTGTCCAAAGTTAAAACTTTTTGACTTGAAGCATCATAAAAACTCAAACTCCCGGTTTTTTGAGTATATCTCGAAAACTGAGCGTGTTAAAAAAAATTGATATGAAATAACGAAGATTAAATTATGTGACTTTTATTATATCTCAAATTTTTTTTTTTTTCTAAAGCTTCTCGACAATTTTCGGGGACTCGGAAAAAGTTACGCGTATCTGTATACAAAAGTATTATTAACATGTACAGTTTCATATATTTATATTATTCAATAGCCTGTTGATCCTCAAATTGTTTTTTGGACGTACCGTAAGCAAAACGAAGTCAAGAATTGAAGCAAAAAAGAGGAATTTGCCATAAACATGTATAGAGACTGAGCGCTTCGCGGAAATATGCCGTCTTACCAGTATTTTTCCTTTATTTCGCAACATTGATGGTGGGGAAAGAAGCGGTAGGAGGGAATTAATTTTCGGTATAATATATATATATATATATATATATATATATATATATATATATATATAAATATATATTTATGGTCCCCTAACGTAGGCCTATGTGCCCTCAGTATGACGCCGATTGAAGAGAGAGAAAAGACCCGACGGTATATTTCTCGAATGTGCTGGAAACTTTCTCCCCTGTAGCCCCGCCCCGCACTCGCTGTATCTATCTTGTTCCTCGGCCATTCCTCAGTCAGCCGGCATCCGGCACACGTGTACTATACACTTGCGTATTTCGAGCTCACAGTTTATTCAATATGTTTTTGTAGTTTATCGACTTTTGTGGTAAGATTTTCGTGATGAGTGATAATCAAAGGAAGTGTGTGTTTTGTTCGGAACTATTGACTGCTTTTATCAAGGAGAAAGAAAGGAAAAAAAGAAACCAAAAAACTTTTTTCGGTCAGATTAAGAGAACCCACCAACATTTTGGTCAGATTAAAAAAATATGCTTTCAGGATACCGAGATAAACCTCCCCTATGAAAATCTGACGCGCTCGAGTACTTCAAAAAAACTTTTTTTTTTTGCATTTTCAAAAATTCATCGTAACTTATCGTCACGCCGAAATCGTCAGTTTTTTTAAAGGGAGCTTCCTTCGGGCCTACTTAACACTCCTTCCGAAAATCTGACGCGCTGGAGTAAATTTTTTTTTTTGCATTTGACTACTTTATATGCCTACCCCCACCACGCAAACCGGCAGATTAGTATACCGTTGTTATCAGAGGCACTCGGGGCATACGTAGTATGAATATCTGACGCGCTCGAGAATGCCCAAGTAACTGTTTTTTTTAACATTTTTGAAAAACCGTACACGCCAAACCCACCGCTAAAATGGTTTTTGCCATAGGAGCTTTTCTTTTCGAAATTATTTTATCTTTCGATTTTGATAGGTCTCGACCGCGCCGTTGAATTACGCCATTTAGCTACCTCGCCTCCCTAACTACTACGTACAAGGCGGGAGGTTATGCTAGAAAAAGCCTGCTAGAACTGACCTCACGTACAGAGTGCAATATAACAACTTCCTGTATCAAATCAATCCACCGAGCGTTGTCAACTTTTTCATTTATCTTTTTTCTGTTGCGAGTCGTGACATTTTTTTAGATACCTAAAAGAGAAGTCTTAATTGGTGAGAAGTTATATTTTGGCACAATCGACATCGGCGCGCGACGTGGTAGTCGTTGTATCTAACTCTATAATCCATTTGTTTATACTTGGCATTTTTTTCAGACTTTAAACGACACTAAATCAAAAACCTTTAGCGGTAGAAAACTCGAAGCAGTTTACAAAGTTAGTGCTAGCTAGTACTAAATTTGCAAACGGTATCGAATTTTCTGACGCTAAAGGTTTTTGTGTCGTTTGAAGTCCAAATAAAATGCCAAGTATGGATAAATGGATTATAGACAGATGTGTCTAGTTCATGTTTGTCGTGTGAAACTTACTTATATAAGCTCACGCCTGTATCCCAGAGGGGTAGGCAGAGAAGCCACCTGCCACGACCCTGACAGATCACTTTCGCTTCGACATTCATTAGTCGTCGCATGCACGCACGCCGTGTCGGGTACTTTTCATCTTGCCTTATTTGATCGATGTATGCCTGTGGCGTCCCTTTATGACCCTTCCACTCGCATTCGCTCAGCACATTTGTTTCGTCGTCTTTCTTCCTTCATTCTCTCCACATGTTCAAACCAACGCAACATTCCTTTCTCAATGAGCGTTTTTCCTTATGTCAAATTTAATTCTAAAAGAATCCATAGGTGGCGCTGCCGTACCGTAATAATAAACGTCAAAGCAAAAAATAATACTATGGTTCTGTGGAATTTGTGATGGTTGATTACGGAAAAACCAAAATGCTGTTGTCGTTTGGTGATAAGTGCGATTTTAGATATTTTGGAGTATTTGCTCTGGATTGTGGGTTTGAATTTTTATTTTTATTACGAGAAACCTCGTCCGAATAGCAACCCTGGTTCCTTCTCTTGTTTAGTAATCTGTGGACTGACTTTGACATTGATTGCTACGAATCACAAATTCGTAAGAAGAAACGAATGACGCCATCTAGTGTATCTCAAGGAACTAAGAAAAAAAAAGAAAGGAAAAACGCTCATTCTAGTCACTACGAGTACAGTCACGAGCAATAATATATATTCACTGTCACATTTTGTACGACGTACACATTTTGTTTTGTACTGCACATTGTGCACTTCAATTAGTCCCAAATTATCTAATCATTGGTTACATAATTTAGGAAAAATTGTCGTACACTTCTTTCTAGATTATTTTAAGTTAAAAAATTTAAAAAATGAGACAGTGTACATGCTTAACGTTCTCTAACCACATTATTGCGTATTCTGTCAAAGTAACACAACACATATCTCCTTTTATATAGGGTGTCCCAAAACTCAACGTCATTACGTCGTTATTAGAAAAATATAAAAAAAATATAGATTTTTTTTATTTTAAGTACAATTTTTTTAATTATTTATTCAATAAATTTCACAAACATAATGACAATTAAAATTAAAAATGGCCTTATTAAATGCCCATAATTTTTTTTTCATCCAATTTTTTTATTTTATATTTTGCTGATATACAATATGACTTGCCTTTTCACCCAATTCCGGCTTGACGTTGAGTTTAGGGACACCCGACCCGATATAAATAACTACTTTAAGCTTTCGTAAGCACTACACATTATTTATTTGTCTCCTGTTTTTTGTGTGCAATAAATAATATTCTTATCTTATCTTGTCTTATCTTATCTTATAAATGGTTTTACGGATTCGCAGAGCTTAATCATGGTGAGCAGAGACGGAGCTCGCGACGTCGGTCGTCTCTGACTGGGGTCCTGCTGTTTGACCAAAAGTCATTTGACAAAATTACACTTGACAAACAATGTTTGACAAAAAATGCTTTCGCCAATTGATCATTTTACTACTAATCATTTTACAAATGACTCACTTATCCAAATGATCAACACTTAAATTTACATTTTACAAATAATTATTTTACTTAATGAACATTTAACAACTGAGTTATCAGACAAAACTACTATTGGTCTAAAAACGTTTGATAAAATGTATTATTTGACAAATGTTTCGTTTATTAATCAATCTTACGAACGGGGGGTCGGCGATGTAAAGAATACGTGACAACAGAAATATAGGTGCGACGACGCGCGTAGCGAAGCGGAGCGCGTCGGAGCGTTAGGTTCTCTATGTAAGATCGAAAACAGACTCGACTTTGATGCGTTCAACATTTTGTTAAATGACATTTGGACAAATGCTTCATTTGCGAAACATATTATTTGGTGAAATTAAAAAAGGTCAATTGACATTTTAATATTCAAAACATTTAACAAATGTAGTGTTTGCTAATGGATCATTTGCTAAGTGAGTTTTTGTAAGATGATACTTTTGTCAAATGTCTCGTTTGCCAAATGAACTTGTCAATAATTTTTTGGTCAACCATTAGTAATCCTCTCTGACTACCTCTGCGAACAGAGCGAAACCTGTTCGGACTCTTCCGACAAAATTCAAGTAAGTGTATCCGTAAAACAATTTAGCTATAAGGATTATTAAACTTTCAACTTATTTCAGACGGTACAACGTGTTACTTGCTCTGGGGTGTCTTTCTAAACACAAAAATGACGGTTTTTTTCGGATCACGACTTCCCACAGCGGCTAGTAATTTACGTGATCATTATCTAGGCAAGATTCATGGTTAAATAACTTAATCATTGTCCAGATGCCACTTCGGTTGGCCTAATGACAGCGGTTAGTCCGCAATTACCACACTTCGCTCCGAGATTAGGATGAATTATCCGACGTTCATATATGGATGGGTACGTGGGGAGAGGTAAACGAGTAGCGTGAGGAAAAGAGTAATTTCTTGCGAAAAAGAGTCAAATCAGGAATCATACATTTATGAATGTCAATGTACATAAAATTATAATGTTAGCCGCTGCCTTGGGGCCGAATGTAGTGGAAAAAAAGACAGCAAAAAAACTTCACTCTGACCATCTTTTCTCAAATCATCTTATATCTAATACAGAGTTTGGTAGGTACGAATGTCCATCTACCTTAGTTTCTATAATCAGAAATCAGAAATTTATTTCCACTTCAAGAATTCACATTCTGTTTGTTGAATGTCAGCAACACTTATAATGTTAATGTTAGCCGTTGCCTTGGGGCCCGAACGCAGAAGAAAAAGGCAGCGTAAAAAAACTTCACTCTGACCATCTTTCCTCAAATCACTCTAAATCTAATACAAAGTCGGTATGAATGTGCATCTACATCACACTAATATTATAAAGGCGAAAGTTTGTGAGTGTGTATGTTTGTTAATTCTTTACATCTAAACGGCTGGAGTGATTTTAATAAAATTTGGTATGGAGTTAGCTGACACACTGGATTAACACATAGGCTATTTTTTACCGCGGGAAAATATCTTATTCCCATCGGAAAATCGAATAACCGCGGGTAACAAGGCGGGGCACAGCTAGTTATTTAATATTCTTAAAAAAGTAAGAAAACACCAATGCTGCGGCCAGACACACGCACGGCACCCGTACGCCAATACGCGTTATTGAATTGACATCATTATTCCGGTATAGGTAGTACAACGACGAGAGTCACGCGCCATAACGTCAAAAGTCGCGACTTTCCAGTACATTAACTGTCAATTTCTGACGTTTTAGCGCCTCAAAACAGGTGACTCGCGTCCTTGTACTACCTATGCAAGACGCACGTGTCACACTGAAGACAACACTGTGTTTATTTATACCGAAGGTAAAACATTGTGTGCGTAAGGCGACGCAATTAAAACAATTAGTTTTGTTACAAAAACATATTCAAATGGGTTTCGAATCATGTACCTAATTGTTTTAGACTAGTAGAGAGGCGGTATCATCGTAAATTGGGTAGCCTACGTGTTTAATAATGCATAATTATAGTATTGTAAACGGTATCTATAACCTGCCAAGAGGAAGAAACACTAACAGTCTTTGTTAATAAACATTATTATATATATAGAATATAACAGGGGTTACTTTTTCGCATACACCAGCTGTAGGATCGGTTAAAACACCCGGTTTTATGTTTCAAACTGTTATTTGTTATTATATGTGTTTTTATGTTAAGATAAGAATTATTTATTTGTAAAACATACGTATACATTGGTATAAGGTGTTATTTGAACAATTAAATTTAAAACCCTTTAAATGGCAACCCTGCCCCAAGAAGACATCACACAGCTGAGTCAAAGTCATTGTCAAGCTTCTTCTACGCAAAAATAGACCGTATCAGGAACACGACACTACGGGGGCCAAGTCCTGTAAGACTAGTGGCTGGTCTTACTGACAGAAATTATTAAGTTTCGTCTGTAATCTACTATTAAAAAAAAATACAGTAAATTGTAAAAGTAAAAGTGGCAGGTTGCAAAACATTTATGTCCGAAAATGTATATTCTACCCGATGACAGTACGATACGAACCACTTCGAAAACGCTAGAAAACTATTGACGTTCCGTAGAATCACCAAAGTTATCCCGCGATTCCGAAGTTTATACGCAAGATAAGACAGATTCGATTTTCAACTTTATTATTTTTTTATCCCCATAGTAAAATTTCCCGCTGAATTGTCGATTTTCCAACGAATGGCATGCTCGCAGCGTTATCTGGAAGGAACGGCCATTCGTATTTCTGCAAACCAAAGGTGACACGGTTGCAGGTGTTCTGCAAGCGATCGAGTTTGTTAAGATGCTCTTGGGGAATATCTTGGGACATCGGGATATTCTAGGAGGAGGAAAAGGGAGATGAAAAGGGATTTGTTAATCTTGATCGGAAGATAGTTTTCAGATGAAGTAAGGCGTGGAGGGAAGCGTAGAATTTCTGTGACACCGTTTTAAACTGCACAGCAGAGCTTACGATCGATGATAAGGTTGAGATCAGCGTACCAGTATTGGATATTATTCCTCAGCACTGAATTTTAGTCAGCGCCTATCCCATGAGCGATACACGCGTGGCACACCATCATATTGCAATATTACAATATTAAATGAGATGACCCAAAGTTTCCAAGGCCAAGTTTCACAAGAATGCATCGAATGGTGCGAATTATGGTAGCCTCAACAAATCTGACTCTTCCACAACGCCACAAAAACAGTGTATTATGATGGTTGTAGTTCTCCAGCTCGTGTGTCTGTGCCTGTCTAAATAATTTCATAAGTTGGTTTTACAGTGTCAAATCATGTTCTGATCTTTTAATGATGATGTAGGTAGAGTCGCCGTGAATACATTGTGAATCGCGTTTTAGCTCTCAATTATTATCACAACGGTACCCCACCAAGGAGAATTCCCAATAGAATATTATACAAAATGCACTCACAATAACTTACACAAACTTCAAAAACTCATGTAAACCCAAACAAAATAAAACCGAAGACCGTTGCTTGCCAAACTAAAGAAACTAGACAATCTAAGCAAATTACTTCTATTGATTGATACCAAACAAAAACTTGTCAAAATCCTCAACACAACAAGTAACGAGTGCCGCAATAAATCGTCCATTTATCTATTACGATGATTCACCAACATTTCCAACAACCGGCAGGCTATGCGGCCACAATAAAACATGACGGCTAGCGCAGGCATTTCCGATGGCAACGCGCAAGGTGCATTCACCTAGGCTTTGCATGCGCGAGCGCAGGCATTCCTGGCGAGGGGGGAGGCCGTGGGAGAGCCTGCGACCGTGCAACAGGAAGGTACAGAAAGTTAACCCCTTTCTTTCTTTCATGAACTTTAAACATTTAAAAGAGATATTGCAACATAAACCTTTTTTTCCTGTTGTACTTTTTTAAGATTTACTTAATACCGATTTACATAATACATACCAGAAAAGATTGCACTATTTACATAGTGTAGGTATATAATTGTTGAAAAAATAAAACAATTTTAATCTAAACTACAATGTAGCTAGTTCTATCTGTATACTTTTTCCGGATGGGGGCGCGGTTTACTGAAATACAGGTTCACGCCTAGATAATTCTAACATAGCATAATTCTAATTAAAGAAACGTCCTGTAAGATTTTTGGAGACAAATAAAATAAATAAATAATTAATCACATCAGCAACATTCATCAGTCGTTGCGTGCACGCACGTCGCCGGTTTCGGGTACGGTTTACAGACCTAAGTATTATTTAAAAAACTAACCGGATAAGTGCGAGTTACATTCGCGACCTTAAGGTCCCGTATAAATATCTACTAATCCTACTTCCTCGATTCTTCTGCCGTACCGAAATATCACCACGATACAAAGTGTAAAGCCCGATGTGCATTCGCTTTATTTTCATACTTTGTAAGCATGCTTTTCGTAGAGGTAGGATAAAATAGAGACGCAATAATCAAGCAGTAATGGTTGGTTGTAATGTACAATCTGTTAGCTTTTAGAATATACCTCGGCTACTATCGATTAAACCGATTATATTGCAATAAGTTAAGGTTTATTTATTTATATAACAGTTTGGTGATAACTAAATTTAAAATAACAATGATAAACTAAATATTAAAACAAAATTAAATATTAAAAACTTAAAATTACATTAATATTAATAATTAACTTACTGTAAATAAAAATAAATATAATTTAAATATAAAACTATACTAGCACCTAAATATCATTGATTTATTTTGTATTTATTAGGTTTATTTTGTATTGTTATTTATAAGTTTACATAACTTTTCAAATAGTAAAGAAAAGTTTTATACAGAGCAGGAAGTAGTATTACACTCGTGTGTTTCGCCGAAAAGCGAAGAAGATAAGATAAGATAAGAATATTCTTTATTGTACACGAGGAGAAACACAAACATAAAATATTTACAAGGTAAAAAAAAGGAAAAAAGGTAAAGGAAGCCTACTCTAGAGACCGAGGTATGTTCTAAAAGCTAACAGACTGTATTTAAGATTTTTTTTAAAGTATTTTTATAATGTATGGTGCGCAATAAAAACTATGAATATGGCATACGTTTTTTCCGTCTCTATTTTATTCTTCCTCGATGGAAAGCACGTTTAAAAAGCATGAAAATAAAGCAAACGTAAATCAGGCTTTAGGACCGGCACTGCGTTGTGTATAGCCAATCTCTTTTGGAGATAGTCCGGCTATTCATTGCAGCGACTCTTCAAGAGAAATGATCACAGGCCTTGCGAATCTTCTAGCCATAAGATTTAATACCTATTTTAGAAAGTCCGCGAATTTCACAGTTTGCCGCCACCATTGATTTTAAGCGGTTCACGGTGCTTGATGGATTCAATTTATTGAGCCGGGTATTTCCGCGGTGTCAAATTTAACGGCATGCTTTTGGCACGATCAGGTGATTAAGATTCCTCTATTTTGTATTTTTCCTATTAGTCGAGTTCCTTGCACGGGTAATTGATAAGGTGCATTCTGTTTTTGTTATCAGATGAGGTTTTCTTTAGATTAGGTACATTGTGATTGTCAATGGTGTTACAAATTAGACATAGACATTTACATACAGCTCATACACTGCCTATGGCTCCACACTAGGATACTCTGTGTCGTGGGAACCAGAAACAGCGACATCAGAAACATGTAAACATCCAAGACCTGGTGTTTGCAAGACTGCAGAAATATCTGCACGAAAGAGAATCGATTTACCAGTCCGAACTTTTCCATGGCTGGAAATAGCTGGTTAACAACCTATTCTCAACCCTACCAAATATACATATAAAATTTCATTGAAATCGGTCAAGCCGTTTCGGAAGAATATGCGCACTAACACTGTGACACGAAATTTAAGATGATTTGAGAAAAGATGGTGACAGTGGAGTTTTTTCGCTGCCTATTTCTCCATTACATTTGGCCCGAAGGGAGCTAACACTAACATTATAAGTTCTAATTGACATTCAACAAACAGAATGTAAATTCTTTACCTAATTCAATGGAATTGTCTAGTCTGTAGTTTATCAAAGTGTATTATAAATTTCCTGTAGACTACATCAGGGGAGTTTGTAACATATGGTCCTGATCAAATTACTTATGATTTTTATCGGAAGAGTCCGACCAGGTTTCCCCCCGGTTCGCAGAGCTTAATCATGGTGAGCAGAGACGGAGCTCGCGTCGACAGTTGCTTGACGTCTCAGGGCAGTTGCCTCCGAGAGAGGGAGTGTGTGTTTAGTCACAGGGGCGTGTCAACCGCAGATGTGTGGTTTGAAGCTCAGAGAACGTCTCAGAAACTACGATTTTATCCGATGGTTTCCTTCGCCGTTACCGAGCGGAATGACTTCATCCATTCAATTCCTAAAGGTATGTAAATTAGAAAAAAAAGTTCGTACAAAATCAAACGTGTCAAGCATTCCAAATACACAATAATTTTCAAATAATTATCTTTACGTCTAGGTACAGTCGACAGCACGTCAATCTTCACATTTTAGTTGCAAAGTCGCCCGTAATGCAAAGGAGTAGAGTGCATGGGTGTATACCATGATGTGCTGTCGACTGTACTCGTTGATAGATAGATAGATAAACAATTTATTTGAACTTCTTACACACACACACATTCACACTCGTACTGTCCACCATAATGCTGGTGTCATGATTTTCTTGAATTAATTTAACTTTATACGTAATACGTCTATTATCCTTCTAAGTAGGTACCATCATAATAATAGTTGCATTCGTCACCATGAAATTAGTCGTAAATCGTGGGGTTTGTAAACATTACATTGGCAAGCATTGAATAGCAAAAATATTTAAGGGTAGTTGTAGGGGTTTACAAATGACTTCAAGTCGCTTGCTGGCGGGAGGCCATTGCGTTCCGGATTGTAATGCCAATCAATCATATCTCCCGATCAAACGTCATAAAACGATAAAACGGCAAATAGTCTATCAGCCCAACTTCCGGATTTTATCATTTGGAGCTGAACTTCCAAATATTACCTCAGTTCCTGATTTAAGAATTTCAGGATTATTCCAACCGTTTTCTTAAAGCCTGCATTGTTTCTTCGATATTTCATCTGTGAAACGCTTAGAACAGAATTTGAACGCTCTACCGTTCAAGTAACATTTCCGTTAGCAAGCCAGCAGCCAGTCTAACCGCGAGTCATCGGAAAGGTATTTGCGGCAGATAGCCGCGCCACTCGTGACTTCCTCTGCGACTAGTGTTGCCAGGTCGCCAACCGTAAGAGCCTGGCAGACCAGCCAGTTTGGCCGGACATTTGGGTAAAAAGGCCGGACACCCTACATATCGAGGATTTTGTGTCTCAGTAGGTACGAGAAAAAAAAAGGATTTATAATCAAGCTTTTTTTATTATAATTATGGTCATAAATGTTGTTAAATTATCTGTTAGGCGCTCGCTCGTTTGCGAAATGTAAGGAGCCTAACAAAAGCCGGACAAGCCGGACACCGTTTATTTTGACCGGACACGCAATCAAAAAGCCTACATTTTACATTACAGCCTACCTATGTCCGGCTTTATCCGGACGCCTGGCAACCCTATCCGCAACGGGCGAGCCGGCTAACCTACCCTACCGTGGCATTCTGCTATAACTGGGGGCAGATTCTATTAACGAGTGGTCTGAGGCGGACACAGGGTGCCGAGTTTGAGCAAACTATGATGATGGATCGATGATTATTACTAAAGACATTGGAATAGCCAAGTGTAGGTATAGGCGGAACGCCGGCCATATTCGAGAGATTCGATTTCGCGTGTCAAAAAAAAATTATAGGGACAATCTGTTTTAGGACAACGTAGTAAACAAGAATCCCTTAGTTTCGCAATGCTCGTTCATATGAACGTCTGTCCACGGCTTAGCACAAAGAGGATGAGTACTAGAGGGCTGAAATTTGGCATAGATTTTTTATTTTTAGATTCTAGGAAGACTAACAGCTATTACAGGGTTATAATGTACAGAAAAAAATTAGGACACACTGAGCCAATTAGAAGTCTTCACAATTAGATGTACATCAGATATCAGAAATCATAAGCCATACTCCACCACGGGGGCCTAGTCCGGATTGGTGCTTGACATAAATAAAATATAATATTATCACTGGTGACCCGGCAAATGTTGTTTCGCCATATGAATTATTTGTAGGGAATATAATAAAAAAACACTCATAAAATTCCTATCCGTTTAGTAGAATCCAGGCCTTGGAGTGGTGCAAACAATGCGATTCCATTGCGGCCGCAAGCTGCAGTTTTGCGAGGGGTTTACGAGGAATATGCTGCGAAGTTGTAATCTTTTTGTGCTCTGAATACTCATCCGACAGGAAAACTCGAGTTTCAGAATTAATAGATTTTGTTTGGGGAAGAAGTCAACACAGCTAAAAATACATAAACATAAACGTTTACACACAGGCACATACATTGCTTCTGGCCCCACACCAAGATTCCCTGTATCGTGTGGGAACCAAAAACAGCGACATCACCAGCATGTAAATATCCAACACCTTGGGATTTTTTTGTCCCCAGCCGGGATTCGAAGCAGAGACCTCTCGCATTGTAGGCAGATGCGTCATCATCAGATAAACTTTTTTGCTTGACAATTTTTGAAACTGCGTCGAGGGTATCTCTCCATCTTTATTTATCAATAAGAGATACGAGAGACTTCTGGGGCGAGCAACCGACGACGCGAGCTCCGTCTCTGCTCACCATGATTAAGCCTGACCCTGAGGCCAAGGATGCCTCGTGTTAGAGGCGAAACGCGTCGCATTTTCTCACACAAGTATTGGTGTCAGTGGTGGTGCGTTCGTGTCTTGCTTTTGCTTCAAAAAGTGGGAGGGAGGCCGGTGCATTAATTAACAAACCGCATGGTGCTTATGGGATTTTTGGCGGAATTGAGCAAAGTAATTTTCACATTTTAATGCTAAGCTCTGCTAATCAGAACGAAACCTGGTCGGAGTCTTCTAACAAAAAATCAAGTAAGTGTATCCGGAATAAAGTTAATTAAAGATACTAAAGGGTTTCCGTTTCTTCGTTTTGAGGTAAACCCTAAAAATACGCTCAGTTCAGCCGCGGCGCCTCAACACAAAGTTGAGCGTTATCAATTTTATTAACATAAAAAGACCCGATAGCCATCGTTTACTGCAGCGTAATTAGGCACAATTAAAACGTTTACGGCAAAATTCATTCTCCGTAATGGGACTAGCAAAAACAGTCAATTTTCCGGTGAACCGTTTTATAACAGCGGACTTAACAAACCATCGATGATATAATTTAAAGAGTCACGTTTCTAAGCTCGGAAGTCTTTGTGCTGAAATCTAAGTACCTAACGATCGAGATTATAATGTGATCGGTAAGTTTACTCATTGACTCATTACTCATACAGTTACCTAAAAAAATAGACTTTGGTTACCACAAATAGGGCTCAAAATGTTCTGGATGGTCTATACTAACACCCCCTTAAGGCTTTGCACCCTGTATATTGTAACTTTAATGATTCAAACACGTTCCGCGCCGTACGGTACACCTACAAGTACACACGTACAGTGTTTTGTTGGTCGTGTTCTAAGAAGATTTCTCACCTCGCAATGGGGAATGGATGAAAATATCAGAAGTGCTTGATATTTTTTTCGGTGATAGGAATAACCTTCCTCAACGCGAGAAAAAAGTTTAACTTTTTTTGGCTTCGTAGTTAATTTTTAAATAATCTTAATATTTTTCCATTCGTAGTTCTGGGCTCAGTACGGCTTAACAGACATATTCCTTGGTCCGCTACGTATTAAAAAAAAAATCTGTGGTGACATCGACAGCTTTTCAAGGTGGATTTTTTTTTCATACGTAGCGGCTAAGGTATATGTCTGATATGCCGTACTAAGCCCAGAACGACGAATGGAAAAATATTAAGTATATTTAAAAATTAACTACGGGGCCAAAAAAATTTAAACTTTTTTCCCGCGTTAAGGAAGGTTATTCCTATCACCAAAAAAAATATCAAGCACTTCTGATATTTTCATCCATTCTCTATTGGATCTACATCTGATAAACATGACCATTTTGGGAATTGTGAATCATAGGGGCGGTTTCTGAATTGAAAATGACGACCTCTGTGGCGTAGTGTTTAGCGAATCTGCTTACCATGCGAGAGGTACCATGGGTTCGATCCCCGGTTGGGGAGAAAAAAAACTCCAGGTCTTGGATGTTTACATGTTTGTGACGTCGCTATTTCTGGTTCCCACGACAAAGGGTATCCTAGTGTGGGGCTAGAAGCATTGTATGTGCATGTATGTAAATTTTATGTTATGGTAATTCCACTAGGTAAATACTTAAGTAACGTTCTGTCACGCTCTTTTCTGAATAACTTGATGAGACAGCAATTCAGTCAAGTAGATATGTAAAATATTCTTTATTGTATGTACACCAGGAATTTCACGTGAGATTTTACAATAACATAGTACAGTATAATTGGCGGCCTTATTACTGATATTATTTTGTGATGTAAATGCTCAATTGGACGTAGTTTAGCAAAAAGGCCCCAACCCACAACATGGTCCTTTTTGAGTTAGATAAGCCAAAATGATCACTATGCTCTATACTTTAAGAATGAAAGACTTGCATAGCGATCCGATTAGTATGTGCAAAGTTATGACACATGGCAGTCAACCCACATGTATGGAGAGCGTAAATCAGCTTAAACCTAAAACACAAATAATATCTCAAAACTCACTTTGACTGGGTTGGAACCTTTTTGCTAAACAACGTCCAATTTAGAAACTGGTCCTTTGGGCCCTACAGGGCCTTGCATTGTAGTATAATAACAACTGCATGAACATGGCGATTTAGTTTCATTGCCGCTTCAAGTCGACGCGTGCACGTATATCATAATTCTAGGCGCCAATGGTATGAAAAACCACGTCACGTGACCACGTGATCCACTAACAGAATCGAGACCCTGTTCCTGTGAGTCGGTTTCTGAATTGCAATTTCGCAAAGTAACTACCTACTTAACAGTATTGGTAGTCTCCTCAAATTGCTCAGAAAAGAGCGTAACAGAACGATACTTAAGTATTTATTTTATTTTTTGAAAATCTCAATTCAGAAACCGGCCCATAGTCCGAACGGTAGAACCGTTCCGGGCTTCGGATTCAAATACTCATGACTAGTTAACTGGGTAACAGGAAAACGCGCGAAGCAAAGAAAGTACGTACACTTTTTCTGACGCTCTAACAACGCCGAAGAATGCGCCAGTTAGGCGCAGACTTCAGGTTTTTGTCAAGTATTTCGGACAATTAAAAAAAAACTAAGCTAGCCAGCTTGCCCCAGTGAAAGCCCCTTGGGCACGTCCGGCGGGGTCAACGACCGGCGTGAATGCAACCTTCGCCGGCTCAAATGCAGCCTAGTTTGGCGGGGTTATTCTATTGACCCCTCTACGGCGGCGTGGGAGAACGAGAGGGCGATAGGAGGACGAGGAAGTACCTCTCTACCTCTTATTAGGTTAGGATAGGACTTGTCGTGTAAGCCGATTGGTCGGCTAACGTCGCAGGACTAGAGTAGAGTAGGTTAAGGCTGTTCTCGCGTCTAGCCTCGCGGTTCGTAAAAAACAAAATAAAGCATTCGTTAAATGTCGTTAAATAAACTCGGCAAAACGTGGGTCCAGTTCTAGAGAATGGTGCCTCTGCCTACCCCTTCGGGGATAACGGGCGTGAGTTTATTATATATTTTTTATTTTATTATTTTAAATGTCGTCTGAGGCCTTCTTAGATAAATGCAATATTTTTATTGAGAATAAAAATAAAATAAATAAACTCACGCCCGTTATCCCCGAGGGGGTAGGCAGAGGCAAAAATCAGTAGAACTGCGCCCACGTTTTGCCGAGTTTATGAGGTCCCAACGTGACAAATGGCAAGTGTGTCGCCGTTATCCGGGCACAGATATTGAGAAATTATTATTTACTTATTGATAAAAGTTTGTAAATTCATTTCGGCAATGACTGCTTTATCATACATACACAACTCGTATATACATACACTCACGCGTGTATCTCAGAGGGGTAGGCAGACACCAGGAGCTACCACGATCCTGACAGATCACTTTCGCTTCATCGACATTCATTAGGCTTTCGTTGCAAGCACGCATATTAAAAATGTCCGTAATGGTATAAGGATAAGAGGATAATAATTATCCTGAGATTTATATTAGTTTAAGTCGTCGTTTGGTTTTGTAAGCTTGTTTACATTTTCCTGATTTCACATGTGAGTTATGCACACCTATAAATTAAATTATCTACCAAAGAGCAAATTTATCAGTTTAATACGAGGGCTGCTACTTATGTATGCGGAATAGAAAAAATAAACAAATGTATATGGCTAAATATGCTTTTATTGTTTTTCAAAGTGTTCTCCACTATGATCGATGCACTTTTGCATTCGATGAAACCAATTTGTAAAACACTTTTTCCACTCTGATTGAGGTATCTCCAAAACGTGCTGTTTGAACGCATCTACGGCATCTTCACGGGTCGAAAATCGTTGACCACATAATTTATTCTTTACATTTGGGAATAAATAGAAATCATTGGGAGCCAAATCAGGGCTGTACGGTGAATGACCCATCAATTCTATTTTTTGACCATCCAAAAATGTAGTTGTTTCCTGACATGCATGACAGCTGGCATTGTCATGGTGAAGTATGATTCTGCGTCGCTGGTTGTTTTGGCGTATTTCTTCAAATACTTCCGGCAAACAAATGGTCGTGTACCACTCCGAATTAACCGTTCTGCGATTCTCCAGTGGTATTGTAGCCACATGGCCATTAATACCAAAAAAGCAGGCCACCATTTGCTTTACAGTGCTTTTTGCACACCCAAACTGTTGACTGTTCTTTAGTTTCGGGATCGTACGCGTAGATCCAGGATTCGTCACCTGTGTAGATATTATAAACAGAGTTTGAGTCGCCTCCGTTGAATTTTTTTAAGGTTTTCTTGCACCAATCGACGCGAGCATCTTTTTGATCCTGAGTTAACTTGTGCGGGATCCAACGCGTACAAATTTTTTTTACAGACAAATGTTCATGTAATATCCTATGAATGCTCGTCATACATATGTCCAGAATAGCCTCTATATCGCGATATGTAACATGGCGGTCTTGCATTATTAGTTTTCGCACAGCTTCAATATTTTGCGGCACAACAACCGATTTCAGGCGACCTTCTTTAACTTCGTCCGTGAGCTTACTGCGCCCGCGATTAAACTCACTAAACCAGTGATACACAGTCGTTTTTGAGCTTCACCACCAAAAGTCGAAGTTAATTGATCTACGCACTGTTGTTGCGTTAAGCCACGTCGAAAATCGTAATAAATCATAGCACGAATATTTTCACGAGTGAGTTCCATTTTTTCAGCGATATGACATTTTAAACCCAACAAAAACAAAACAATAACGTATATAAGAGAAAAATATTAGCGACCAGTATTTAAAAAAAGAACTAATTTGACCATGGACGTCAGACATTGCGTTTAAAATTATTGGAATCCCAGATTCCGCATACATAAGTAGCAGCCTATGTACTTTAATAAAAAACAAACATTAGAAATTTTTTTTTGTGCAAACGAGACTAATCCCTACCGTTAGTGCAGCCTTAAGAGGAGCCCTTTGTGTAAGGAAAGCCTGAAAAGATAACGCAGGAGGGTGCGAAAATCCTTATCAAGTGGGAATGTTCATTATCCCCCAGGGATTCGGCGAGTACAATCGGCAAGCTTTACAAGCGTGCACTCTACTCCATTACGTTACGAGTGATTTTGCAAAGAAAATGCAAAAGCTGACCCGCTGTCGACTGTGCTTGAGAGGAATGCGTGAGTCACACGCACGAAGCAATTTAGTACTATGGCGGTGACGCCATTTTGACAGACCGCGTTATTATTTAGTGAATGAATATTTAATTTGCGTAGTAGATTATACTACGGTCGGTGTTTTTTGACGATCTAAAAATACTTCAGCGGCTTCAGCCTCGTTGTCACGTAGGTATGGCAGTTATTTATTTCATCATCAACAACCCATTATGTCCCCACCGAGGGGCACGGGTCTCTTCCCTGAGGAGGGTATAGGCCATGCTCCACCACGGGCGTCAGGTCCGGATTGATGGAGGCTTGTAAGACTAGTGGCTAGTCTTACTGTCAGAAGTTTTCAAGCCGGCCTAAGGCCTCTGACTTGGCTTAACGACTGCCATCTATCGACGGCAGCTGGCACCAACTGCTTAATGTGCCTTGCGAAGCACGGAACCGCTCGGAAAAATGCGACTAGCGTTAGCCATAGACGGTCACCCATCCATGTACTGAACGCTCCCTATGTTGCTTAACCTTCGTGATCGTTTAAGATCACTCAGGCAGCCGGTGCTACAAGCGATTCAGTGCTTACGAGTGTAGTGCCTACGAAAGTTTTATTTACGTATCTTCAGCGCGATTGGGAATATGTGCTATCAAAATATGGCTAGCAATATTTTGAAGGTAAATTCTTTTTATTACGATAAACATTTTTCTTTGCATATTTAACAGTACTAATGGTATAACACATTATTTGTGGCTTTGAATTCAATGTCAAAGTAGTAAAAATTACCGGTTAAAGAAAAACTTTCATTATTTTGTTGAATTTTTAAGAGTCTATCGTAATAAGTAAGTGAAAGAAAAATTATGTGGGCGGGCGCTGACCATGAGACGTTCAAAACATAGTTCTTTTTATCGTTTTTTGTTACTTTTCGTCCTGTTGTGTATATGAAGCTTTATTCATGCTTGTATGTTTTTTGTCCCCAACCGGGACTCGAACCCGTGACCTCTCGCATGATAGGCAGACGCGCTAACCGCTGCGCAACAGAGGTCGTCAATGTGTTTCTAAATCACGTTTATGGCTATTTTAGGCTAAAACTGTTTTGAAAAGAATAAATGTGGAGTTTCTTTGTTAGTTTCTTCTCCATGTAATCTATTAAATGTGAAACTAACACCTTTGACGTTCATAAAGTAAATGTTCTATTTGTACTATTTGGTACTATGAATAAAATATTTGACTTTGACTTTCCCCTAAAACCAATTCGAGGACACGCTGCAGTCCATTGCGAAGAGCATGCCTTGTACTCTGTATCAAAGATATAAAGGGTGTAATTAATTTAGATATGATGTGCTAGGAAATAATCCAGGACTTAGCCGTTGCACATCTCAGGCGGAGTCGATGACCTTTTGACGTAGCAGCCATAAAACATAGCGGCGGAGCGCGGAAAACCCCAAGCAAGAGCACTCATTTCGATTACTACGATCCTCTTGGCTGGTTTTTTTTAAAGAGCCTGCGGTCGGACATTTTTGTTGCATTTTTTTAAAGTACCTAGCTGCGGACGCTGCGCAGTTGTTTTGTTACAAACTTGGTTCCTTTTTAATCACAGACTGGATAAGAAACGAAACAGTAGGCAAAATTCGGGATTTGAATTTGAATCTAAGTATTTACTAGTCGCTCGTAGCCCCGGCCGCCTCAGTGATCTTAAGCGATCACGAAGGTTAAGCAACATAGGGCGCATTCAGTGCACGGATAGGTGACCGTTGTATGACTTACGCCAGTGGCATTTTCCCGAGCGGTTCCGCGCTTCCCAAGGCACGTTTAGCAGTTGGTGCCGGTTGCGGTCGATAGATGGCAGTCTTTAAGCCATGTCAGAAGGCTTAGGGCGGCTTAAAAACTTCTGACAGTACGATTAAGACCAGCCACTAGTCTTACAAGCCTCCACCAATCCGGACTCGGCCCCCGTGGTATGACATATTAGATACTTTCCTCAGGGAAGAGACCCGTGCCCCTCGGTGGGGACATAATGGGCCGGCGATGATGATGATGATTTACCAGTCATACAACTCGTAACAGCTCTTTAAACAGAATGTTTATGTTATGTTAATCCCCGTCTCCGTTCTTATCTCCGCCAAAATGTATGTGATTTTTAATAGGTAATAGTAACCCCCGGTCTCTAGAACGCTAACAGTCTCTCCTGTTCTCTTCTGTTAACAGTTAACTAACAGTTCTCTACTGTTAACAGCAGTTAACAGCTGTCACTTTTTTTTAATGCACTTCTGCCAACTGACATCTGTTAACAATAGACTGTTCGCGTTCTAGAAACCGAGGGTAACACTTACTGCGAGTTCCTGAGGTGTTCACATTATAACCTCAGCACTTAAGGCGATTCGCACACTGCCCCGCACCACGCTGCATGTTGCGTGTCGCCGCACCTACGCGCGTACTTGCGGGAGTGCAGATCTGCGTCATCGTGCGGGTTTTTCACGCACTCACGCGCGTAGTTGCGTTTTATGGATTCAAACGACATTGACTCATTTCATTCAAAGCACACGTCATGCCCTTCCAAATTCACGCACGACACTGCGTGGCTCTGTGTGCCATACCTTGCGTCTCGACCCGCACCGACGCGCGGGTGCATGTATCTGCGCTTGTAGGCGCGTGATCTGCACCCACGCGCGTGGATGCATTTTCTGTGTGTTGGACTGTGCGTGTTTTCTATACAAACGGA
Organism: Yponomeuta plumbellus; assembly: GCA_947310845.1. Lineage (NCBI taxonomy): Eukaryota > Metazoa > Arthropoda > Insecta > Lepidoptera > Yponomeutidae > Yponomeuta > Yponomeuta plumbellus. The sequence goes on from OX371200.1 coordinate 22,422,608, forward strand.
GATACTTTCAAACAACGTAAGAACACGCACTCACGCAACATGCAGCGTGGTGCGGGGCAGTGTGCGAATCGCCTAAAACTGCTTATCCGCGGTGCGCACGCGTGGTATTTTAAGCTCATTCTCTCTCTCTGAGAGAAGGCCTGTCCTACAGCGCGACATTAAAAATGGTGATTTTAGTAAAGGTATACCTACTGCCCTAGTTTACTGAAAAGAAGCTCAGCAGCTGCCGCATACCAGTTTTTCTCTCAACTTGGCACCATTTGAGCATCGGGCCGTAAGCTAGAAAACTTGGTCGTTAGGGTCCTCCCGAATATCACCTCTGGAGGAAAATATGGAAATACAGTGAGATTATGCGGGTGACAGGTATAAAATGCCATGAGGCATTAAATCTGTGGTGTTGACCATCTATTTGAGTGCAAATAGAAGGAACCAATGATTTATCAATTGTGGGAATACAAGAGAAATCACATTCTTAACAGCAGGTAATCAGTGCGTAATCAGTAAGTAGCGAGCAGTCTGTCATTTATCTCTATACATATATATAAAACGAGAAGCTGACTGACTGACTGACATATCAACGCAGGGCCTAAACTATAAGGGTTAGAAACTTGAAATTTTGCACAGGGTTTTCTTTTGTAACGTAGGGGAGCACTAAGAAAGTATTTTTGAAAATTCATCCCCTAAGGGGGTTAAATGGGGGTTCAACTTGAAATTTTGCACAGGGTTTTCTTTTGTAACGTAGGGGAGCACTAAGAAATTATTTTTGAAAATTCATCCCCTAAGGGGGTTAAATGGGGGTTCAAAGTTAGTATGAAACTTTGCCGTTTTTGAAGTTATTCGAATGAAATTTGGTACGAAGGTTACATACATACATACATAAGCTCACGCCTGTATCCCAGAGGGGTAGGCAGAGACCAGGGACTGCCACCTGCCACGATCCTGACAAACCACTTTCGCTTCATCGACATTCATTAGTCGTTGCATGCACGCACGCCGGTTTCGGGTACTTTTTATCTTGCCCTTTGCTAATACATCCCCTATTTGGTCGAAGTATGTTCGCCTGGGGCGTCCCTTACCGGCCCTTCCACTCACATTCGCTCGATATATTTGCTTCGTCAGTACGAAGGTTCTTTATTTAAAATTATGAAACACTTGTAAACATGTGTAAAATAGTTTTTTTAAAATCATCCCTTAAGGGGGAAAAAGGGGGTTGCAAACTTGGTATGAAACTTTGCCGTTTTTTAATTTATTCGTATGAGATTCAATATGAAGGTCCTTCATTAAATGTTATGAAAAACATGTAAAATAGTTTTTCGAAAATCATCCCTTAAGGGGGTAAGAGGGGGGTGCAAAGTTAGTATAAAACTTTGCCGTTTTTGAAGTTATTCGAATGAAATTCAATATGAAGTTCCTTCATTAAAAGTCATAAAATACATGTAAAATAGTTTTTCGAAAATCATCTTTTAAGGGGGTAAAAGGGGGGTGCAAAGTTAGTATGAAGGTCCTTCATTGAAAGACACGTAAGACGTGTAAAGTAGTCTTTCGAAAATCATCCCTTAAGGGGGTAAGAGGGGGTTGCGAAGTTAGTATAAAAGCTCCTTCGCATGCGCTAAAAGTATACCTATCTTATTTGCAAACACTTTACTCAACTAAAGCCCACGCGGACGTAGTCGCGGGCAACAGCTAGTTTTTTATATCCATTTAGTAAAAGTACTTATACCTAATATTCCTATTAAGTAAAACAATTGGTAAAACGGTTAAGTACTACGATAATAAATCAAATAACATCAAAATAATTTATTTCAATGTAAACAATTTACATACTGTCTATTGAATGTTAGTCGCCGCCTTCGGGCCGTATTTGTAGTACAGAAAAAGGCAGCGGGAAAAAAAATCCAGTTTGACCATCTTGGATAGACCCTGCTATTCAGAAATAAATAACAAAATAAAAAAATAAAAATCAAGAATTTATTTCAACGTAAACAATTTACATTCTGCTTGTTGAATGTCAATGTACATACAGTTATGTATAATGTTAGCCGCTGCCTTGGGGCCGTCTGTAGTGGAGAAAAAGGCAGCGAAAAAAAAAACTCCACTCTGACCATCTTTTCTCAAATCACCTTAAAGCTAATACAAATAAAACATACAAAATTATATCTTGGATGTGTTGAACACTAGACCCATTTATCCTCTGATTTAATTGAATATTAAACTACTATTTAATGCCATACGTCCTTGTCTTCTAAAAAATCGTTGATTTTATAATAAGCTTTTTTGCAAAGAGTGTGCTTAACACAATTCTTAAATCGCGTTGGGGGTAACTCTAATATATCTTGGGGTATCTTGCTGTAGGACCTTATACAGTGCCCCATGAAGGAAGTATTAACTTTTGCAAGTCTAAATCGTGGAAATGACAATTTATGTTTATTCCTAGTATTAACGTTATGATGGCTACCAAGAGTTTCGAAGTCCTTAATATTTTTCCGAACGTACATAATATTTTCATAAATGTATTGGCTTGCAACTGTTAAGATGTTAGTTTCTTTGAAAAAATCTCTTAGCGAGTCCCTACTACCTAGCTTGTAAATAAATCGGATCGCTCTCTTCTGCAAGATGAAGATAGTCTCAATGTCTGCTGCCCGGCCCCATAGTATTATACCATAGGACATAATACTATGGAAGTAACTAAAATAAACAAGCCTAGCAGTTGCAACGTCAGTAAGTTCTCGAATTCTTTTCACGGCATATGCTGCGGAGCTTAGTCTATGTGCCAATTTTATAATATGTGGACCCCATTGTAGTTTGGCATCGATTGTGATGCCCAAAAATACAGTATCTTCAACAAATTCTAGTTTATCATTTTCAATTACAATGTTGTTTTCAACTATAGGTAATTTTACGTTAGGTAGGGTAAATTTCATACATTTTGTCTTTTTTGAATTTAACAATAGATTATTTACTGTAAACCAATTTAGAACGTGCGAGAGAGCATTATTTGCTTCGTCAAGATTATTTTCCTGTCTCTTTATTTTAAAAACAAGTGACGTGTCATCAGCATATAGCACTATCTCACACATTTTTTGTACCAAAAACGGTAAATCATTTACATAGACTAGGAAAAGGAACGGCCCTAAGATAGATCCTGCGGGACTCCCATTTTTACAAGTGAGCCTGACGATTTATTACGATTAATTCTGCTTTTTAAACCCTTCCTTCTAAATATGATTTTAAAAGATCTAGACTTAATTTTTTTATTCCATAGTGTTTTAACTTTGAGAGTAATGTTTTGTGGTCTACACAATCGAATGCCTTTGACAGATCACAAAATACTCCTATCGCATCATTATGATCCTCCCACGCACTGAAAATATGTTTAACTAACATGACTCCAGCGTCTGTTGTATTCCGCCCTTTAATGAAACCGAACTGCTGACTATGGAGGAGTTCGTAATTATTGAAATGAATAAGTGATTGATCTAAGATAATTCTTTCAAATATTTTACTTAATACTGGTAGGACTGAAACGGGTCTAAAATTTGTTGGATCTTGTTTATCACCGCTTTTAAATAAGGGTACTAACCTACTATATTTCATGAGGTCTGGAAATACTTCTTCAACTACGCATTTATTGAAAATCTGTGCTAACGGCAAAGCTAGGATATTTATCACTGAACTCACTATTGTTACTGACATACCCCATAAGTCCTCGGTTTTTTTAAGATTTAATAATTTAAAATTCTTAACAATGTCATGGGACTCAATGTAATTAAACGTAAAATCGTGTTCACATGCGGGTACATTGTCCCTTATTAATGTCGCCGCACGATCAGGTGACGAGTCTAACGGAGCTGTAGTTATGATTGGGACATTAGTGAAGAACTGTTCGAAAGCTGCAGCGATACCTTCATTTGATGTTATTATTTTGTCATCAATCTTAAGTGAAATATCTCGGTCTCCTAACTTTGCTTTACCCGTTTCTCTATTTATTATGGTCCAAATTGTTTTTACTTTATTCGGTGATTGTAGGATTTTACCTTTTATATGATCGCATTTAGCTTTATGGCAGACGGCCTTAAATAATTTTGAATATTTTTTTTACGTACTGTATGAAGTTGGCGTCATATGTATAAGTCTTTTTGTCATATAATTCATAAAGTGTGTCTCTGCTCTTTCGAATACCTGACGTAGCCCATTCACTGAATCCTACTCTATTGTCCTTGCTTTTTAGATGGCGCAATTTAAAAATCTTTTTAAAACTACCCGACACCACTTCGAATAACTCTTTGTAATGATCATTAGCATTTTCATAATTTTCTTGAGTCCTTATACTACTTTCTAGGTCTGATTTAAATGAAACTAATTTTTTACTTGTTACGGGCCGGCAGAGGATAACAGGTTCGGCATTTTTTGTATCTATTTCAAAATGCACAACTTGACCGCTGTGGTCTGACTCTAGACAATTTACTGTAGAATAATCTGAAAAATCGCAATCGCAGTAAACATTATCTAGGCAGGTGGCAGTAGTTTCAGTTATCCTGGTCCTGGAAGGCTCCAAAAAAATATTTGCTAGATTAAACGACTTGAAAATAATTGTCAATTTTGTATTTAAAGCGGTGTCTGCCATCAATTCAATGTTGAAGTCACCACAGACTATGACTTTCTTATTGCTGCTAGAAGCTACCTTTAAAACATCCTCTAATATGGTTTCAAATAAACTGTAATCACTGGTAGGGGGCCTGTACAAGGCTACTACAATGTGTCTAGACAGTTCAACAGGGTCTAAATGGGGAAATGTATGAAAAAGCAGGCGGGTAAGGTTGTTAGCAATTTTCACTAGGTAAATTTTCGAAACTGCCAAAAAAAAAATCTACCAAAGACATTGTAAGCCTTTCTGTTGAGCGATTAGTTGAGATCTCGTGTGTGGAATTGGACAGGTATATTGTTATGTGCGTTTACAGGCCACCTCAAAATAATTACAATGACTTTGAGGCAGTCGTAGAAGAGGCATTAAAACGTCTGTTTGCGAGCAATAAGCGCATAGTGATATGTGGCGATTTTAATATTGATCTGTTAGTTGAGAGCCCACTACACACCAAAATTATTAGCTTATTTAGATCATTTAACTTACAAAACCAGTTTAAAGAACCCACTAGAACAACGGCAACTAGTGCTACATGTATAGATAATGTGTTTTGCAACTGTGAGCATCTTGAAAAGAAAATTATAAATAACCTACAGTCAGATCATAGTGGTTTATTCATTGTTTTGCCTACAACAGTAGAAAAAGAATGCCAAGAAATAATTTATAAGCCCATAACAGAGAGAAAAATTTAATTATTTAAAAGGAAATTAAGTACCCACATAGGCTTACTAAAATTTGATAGCAATGATCCCAACACATTATATAAAGAATTGTTTACCACAATAGCAAACGTATTCGAACAGGTTTTTAAAATTAAAAAAATTAAAGGCGTTAAAGGTGGTTTTTCAGAATGGGCCACTCCTGGTATACATAGAGGTAGAAAGAAATTGTATGAATTGTATGAAGAAAAACAATCAAATCAGGATCCGAGTTTTAAAGAATATGTTAAAAAATATTCCAAAACCTTTAAAAAAACCTGCTCTATAGCTAAAGCTCTCAGTATAAGTAAAAAAATAGAAGCGTCATCGAATAAAATAAAAACAGTTTGGCAAATAATTAACAAGGAGACAGGCAAAACTAAACCTAGGGATCAAAATTTTGTACTAAGGGTAGATGGGAAAGTAGTTGACACAAGTGAGGATATCGCAAAAATATTCGAAAATTTCTTTACAAACATCCCCCTCAATATAACAGCGTGTTTAAATTCTTCCCCAGAGTCAGCAGAATCCTTGATGTTAGAAAATATAAAACCGTGCACAATAGCATTTCAATTCTCCCACGTTAGCCCCCAAACCATTTTGAAAGCATTTAAACAAATAAATATAAAGAAAACCGAAGATCTCTGGGGACTATCAGTTGAATTGATATCCACGGTAATTCATATCATGGCACCACACCTTGCCATAATTTTTAATAAATGTATTGATCAGGGGACGTTCCCTGATCTCTTAAAGTTTAGTAAAATTGTTCCTTTATTTAAGTCAGGTGACAGTGATGATCCGAACAATTTTAGACCCGTAGCAATACTTCCAGTATTTAGTAAAGTGTTTGAAAAAATCATTTTACACCAATTGCTGACACACTTCACATTAAATAAACTCTTCCAAAAAAAAACAATTCGGTTTCACTAAGGGTCGTTCAACGGCAGACGCAGGTGTGGCGTTGATGAATCACATCTTTGATGCGTGGGAGGAGGCGCAGGATGCCATCGGGGTTTTCTGTGACCTATCCAAAGCTTTTGATTGCGTAGACCACAAAACCCTCCTTCGTAAGATGATCAGATACGGTCTCAGTAATAAATCTTTAGAACTTCTTAGATCGTATCTAGCTAATAGAGTGCAGAAAGTTGATATTAATGGAGTTAAGTCACCCGGATCCTATTTTAATAGGAGTTCCTCAGGTTCAATTTTAGGGCCGTTCCTTTTCTTAGTGTATTTTAATGATCTGCCGTACCTAGTTGAGAAATTGTCACAAATAGTATTGTTTGCGGATGACGCTTCTCTAATTTTTAAAATCAAGAGAAGTCAATCTAATTTAGACGATGTAAACAATGGTCTTTCTAAAATTCTGAACTGGTTTAACGCAAACAATCTTATGTTAAATGCCAAAAAAACAAAATGTATTAAGTTTTCATTGCCCAATGCCAAAAAAAGTGGACACAAGTTTAACAATAGCTGGTGACAGACTAGACTTAGTTGAGACAACGGTGTTTTTAGGCATTACAATAGACTCAAAACTACAATGGGATCAACACATAGAAAAGTTAGCGGGTAGGTTGAGTTCAGCTGCATTTGCAGTTAGAAAAATTAGACAACTAACAGATGTAGAAACTGCGAGGCTAGTTTATTTCAGTTATTTCCACAGCATTATGTCATATGGTCTGCTACTATGGGGGCGGGCGGCAAATATAGAAACAATTTTTATTCTCCAAAAAGGGCTATTAGAGGTATTTACAATTTACCTGCCAGACACTCACTACGTGAGTTTTTTAAGGAAATAGGAATTCTTACGCTAGCTTGCCAATATATATTCGATAACATAATGTATGTGCGTAAAAACATAACTACATTTAAGCTAAACAGGGATATACATAACGTTAACACCAGAAATCGAAACAAAATTGCCTCATCTAGATTCAGATTAGCCAAGGTAAATACATCATTTGTAGGATATAGTGTACGTTTTTATAACAAAATTCCTGAAAGTATTCTATCCCTGCCAGGAAATAAATTTAAATTTGTTATTAAAACTGCGCTGTGTAAAAAGGCATACTACAGAATAGATGACTTTATAGATCATAAAAACCCTTGGCAGTAAACCAATTCCACATCGAGCTAGTTATTGGTATTCTAATAATATATAGGGTTTAATAAATTTCATACATATGTACAGACGCTGTGATTGCATATCAAAACTATGCTATTATTATAGATAACTGACAAGAACTTTATCACACAAGTTTGCCAAAGGCCATGCGAATGGTGGCGCGGTGGCCGGGTCGCCTATCTTCTATCTATCTATATATATAAAAGGAGAAGCTGACTGACTGACTGACTTAGAATCAACGCAGAGCCCAAACTACTGAACCTAGGGGGTTGAAATTAGGCATGGGAGTTCCTTAGGGAGCCTAGGGGAGCAGTAAGAAAGGATTTTTTGAAACTCACCCTCTAAAGGGGTAAACGGCGGTGTTAAAGTTTGTATGGAGGTATAAAAAAAATGTTGTCAGATTTTCTTGAAACTTGAAATAAATACTCTTCAACACAATTGATTGAACACGTGTTTCACGGTTTTTCTAAATTTAACCCTTAACGGGAGTGAACGGGGTTGCAACATTTTGAACTAAAGTCCACGCGGACGGAGTCGCGGGCGAAAGCTAGTCTCCCTCTAATATGGTTGAGACTGGTGATGGCTGACCTCTGCGTTACGCTCGTGAACGGGTGCCGTCCGTGTGTCTGGCCGCAGCATTGGTGTTTTATTACCTTTTAAGCATATTAAATGATGTTTGACTTTGCAAGTATTGATTGCACTCATGGATCTTGAGATTCTTGGTATACGAACACTCATACCTAATTTGTATTAGCTTTAAGTTGATTTGAGAAAAGACGTCAGAGTGGAGTTTTTTTGCTGCCTTTTTCTCTACTACAGACGGCCCTAAGGCAGCAGCTAACATTATACATAACTGTATGTACATTGACATTCAACAAGCAGAATGTAAATTCTTTACGTTGAAATAAAAAATTTTGAATTTTGAATTTCTTTTTTTTAATTTGAACCATACAATTTTGAATACCGGAAAAAACTGTTTTTCAAAATTTTTCATTCAGTTTCCTCCGTAGTAAAAGTTGTTCTTTGTAGAAGCCCCATTCTCGGATGCGTGTGGAGATGTTCATATTACCTTTTTTCGATGTCAACTTTTGGCGGTGAAAATATTGGAAATGCCTATGCAAAAGGAAACCCTTTGATACATCACCCGCGGTGGAGCTTTTGACACTCGTTGAATAATAAAAAGGGGAGTGGGGATCCGTGAGGGTGTCCTGCCAGTAGACATAAGCAATTTATCCGATTATATTATGTATTTATTACCTTCACTCTCCATCTTTATTACCTTAAGCGATCACGAAGGTTAAGCAACATACGGCGCGTTCACTCCATGGATGGGTCACCGTCTATGACTAACGCTAGTGGCATTTTTCCGAGCGGTTCCGTGCTTCGTTGGTGCCGGCTGCCGTCGATAGATGGCAGTCGTTAAGCCAAGTCAGAGGCCTTAGAGCGGCTTGAGAACTTCTGACAGTAAGACCAGCCACTAGTCTTACAAGCCTCCACCAATCCGAACTTGGCCCCCGTGGTGGAGTATGGCTTATACCTTCCTCAGGGAAGAGACCCGTGCCCCTCGGTGGGGACATTATGGGTCGATGATGATGACTCTCCACAAGCACTGCACAGTATAATATTTAAGTATTGTATTCTATTGTCTTTCTCACACCGTGGGCAGCTTATTAAGCTTTATCTTTTATCACGTACATTGCTAACCGCAGTTTGCACCCGACTGAAAATCAGCATTGCAACGGATCACTCTGTTCGGGCCCATTGTGGGGGCTCAATACTTAAAACCTATAATGTATTTTATTATTGTTTTCGTGTTATGCAGTTTATTTATTTTTACCCGCTTTTTTATCATTTCTGTGTTAATTAGTTATAATTGTATGCATTTAGTAATGGTTTTGTGTGTGTTTTTTCTTGTTTTGTTTTGAGTGTTGTGTCGTCAAATAAATACATTTTCTTTTCTTTCAATTTGTGTCTTCGGAGAGATGAAATCACTAGCCTATCTTTTTGCACACTGATACGTATCTATACTTCTTATCTTTATCTCATCTGTCTCACTTGATCACTAATTGTCACTAGTCACTAGACTCTCGCGGCACAACTAGTAGCTCATGATAAGGGGCCGTCCATTAATCACGTGAGGCTTGAAAGGGGGGGGAGGGGTTTGACAAAAATCACGCAATTTCACAAGGGGGGAGGGGGGGTGTCAAGATATCACGTGTATTCTTTCATTATTTTTTCAAACGCGCACGCGTCCAACACGCGCGCTTGCGTGCGCAAGACAATTCTAGTTCTAAAAATATTAAGATTTTTGTAGATACGAAAAATACACGTGATGTTGGGTGGGGGGTGGGGGGTAGTCTTAAACCTCACCATGTATCACCAAGGGGGAGGGGGGGTTAAAAAATGCTTAAAAAAAGATCACGTGATTAATGGACGGCCCCATTAATCACGTGATCTTGTGAAAGTAAGTAAGCGAAGAAGGAAAAGAGAATAAAATAAACATAAACATTAAATTTACATACAACAGGCACATACATTGCTTCTGGTCCCACACTAGGATACCCTGTGTCGTGGGAACCAGAAACAGCGACATCACAAACATGTAAACATCCAAGACCAGGGGTTTTTTTTGTTTCCAGCCGGGATTCGAACCCGGTACCTCTGGCATGGTAGGCAAAGCGCAAACCGCTGCGCCACAGTGGTCAATCAATCACTTTTTTACATTTCAAATTACGATTTTGGATGCTATTTTTCGTTGTATTCTCATCGTCGCGTCGTGACGTGAAAGCATCGCGTCACCAATACCTACACGCCACTTTAGTAAGTAATATTTTTTTTTTTAGTTTCGCAGCGAAACTAAGTTTTCTATCAATAAATAAAGTAAAATTAAAATAATGGTGAGGCATAAAATATGACAGCGCTTACTCCATTATGTTTAGGGACTTAATTAAAGGTAACCAATCTGGATAAGTCTTTTATTGAAATATACACTTTTTAAATCAATTTTTTTACAAATTAAATATGTTTTTATGAAATTACATTTAAGTTCACATTGAATTGGTAATGTTTATAGATTTTGGTTTAATAAGTGTACATTTCAATGAAAAGGCGTATCAAGATTGTTTACCTTTAGTTTAGTACCTAAACATATGAAGTATAGATACCTACAATGAGCGAGGTGGAAGGGCCTCCCGCTATTCAGTGCGCATGAGACGTCTACGCACGCAATTTAAACACAATCAGAAAAGAATTGAGTTGACATTAGAATTTGAACAAATAAAGCAATTATCCACGCCATTGTTACGCTGGGTACACATTTAAGTTATTTCAAAAGCAAACTGCCAAACAATACAAACGCTAAGCAACAACTTATTGATAGAAGGACAATAAGTTTGTTACGTGGCTAATAAGAGACAGATCAGCATTGGCCGGCGCGGAAAATGTCGGAAAATTAGCGGTCAGTACCGCCTAAGAATGTAAAACAAGAGGGCCTCCCTCCCAGAGCAGCCCATATTACGCTGCCGATTTAAAAATACACCTTACTACGAGCGATAACTTTCGAGTAACGCGCTTTTACACCACTTCTAAATTTGCCTAGGTCTGTTGTGCGCAAGGTCATGTGGCCGAAATCGCTTGTGCGTAAGAGAGAACAGAAAAAATACTTCATAACGATCGTTGGTGTGACGTTCCGGCAAAGATTAGGTAGCAAACATAGATACGTAGATATGCATTTAATGGATGTGATTGCTACAGTTTCTCAAATTCAAATACTTTATTCACAGTAAAAACAAAATGTTTTCTTTACGAACGTCAGAGTTGCTAGTTTTACAATAAAGTATTTAGGTAAACTTTCCCGAAACGTCGGGAATTAAATTTTAAAATTTTGTTACATAGAGCCGTTAGAGCATTAGAGCCGTTTAATTATAACTGTGCTCGAGCTTTGGATTTGAGTCTCACTCTCTCCGAACGCAGGCGGCCATATTGGCTGCCATCAGGGCAGTTTCATAAAAGTTAAGTTCGTAGTAAACTACGAACTACGATATTTAAAATATTAAATGACAATTCGATGTACATTGCGCCGATGATTCTTCCTACTTGTTGATCGGTTAATCAACTTTGCAATGTATACATCACTATGAAACTGGCCCCAGAAGTGGGATAGGCTATATTTCTTCTTTCATTATAATTTAAAACTAATTCATTTCAGTGACGAGATTCTGCTTTAACTTAACCATTTTCATTTACCAAATAGGTATATAGATCATATCACTGATCTAGTTCAGACTCCAGTTTTACCCACAAATTCTGCTATTGCATCTACCATTTGTATCGACATGAGCTGTACTTGCACTATTTGTTAAGCGACGGTATGATTTCTGGGGGGCAATCGCGGTAAAAAATATAAGCTGAACCGTAACCGAAACGCAACCATACTACAACTTTTCGTGCAATCCGTATCGCGCTAAATGATTTGACAGATGGTTGAGACGTAACTCAACCTAAACTGGAACGTAACCGCTGTCAAATGAAAAGTTGCTACAAAGGTTATTTTTTCGGACCGAACTTCGACCGTTCAGTGTTTGTTGTTTTGTTTTTGTGAAAAATCTGTAAAATGTTTCATGTTTATATGGATTTTATGGAAAGAGCTAATGATTGCGATGTGGCGTTAGCTCGAGCCCGTGCCAGACGCGTGAATTTAAGTGCCAAACTCACATCCAACTTTTTATGTGTGATATAAACTTATAATGAGCACCCTTGTCACTTGTGGAGATAGTAGATTATTTAGTAGGGAAATGCACTTTGTGACCGCACGATACTAAGGGAATAAATCTTTGTGTGTGAACATGAAAAATAGCGGACTTATTTTGATACCAATTGTTTACTTTTTCAATCTAGGTTTTGAATGCATTGGAATTCTTTGCCACCGGATCATACCAGACTGTTGTAGGAGACAACAGGAGATCCTTGGGATGAGCCCCTTATTTTCAAAGTATTTACTACATACTAGTAGCAATAGTAATATTAAAACTGGAGGACTTTTTGATCACTCCTTGACCATTTATTATCTTTAATCATTATTAATTTATTTTCCAGATTTGTGATGCAAATATGAACATATTGTGTGTAGATGCCAGTTATCCTGGGTCTACACATGATAGTGTTGTCTGGGCCAATCACCCATTGAATGGCTATGTAGAAAGACTGCACACTGTCGCTGGAGAGAACTTGTTTCTTTTGGGTAGGTATCTTTTGTTTAAATCATTATTATCGGGTTGCAGATGTTCTTATTGATTATATCAATATCTTTAATTTTAGGAGACTCGGGATATCCCTTGTGGCCCACCATGCTCATTCCCCTCTCCAACCTAGAGCCTGGTGCTGAGGAATATTACCAAAACCTCCACTTGACCGCCAGGAGTGTAGTGGAGCGGTGCATAGGAGTCTTGAAAGCTCTCTTTAGGTAAGTTAACCAACATAATATTAATTTTCTAAATCACTATAGCATTTTTCCGCCTCATCATCCAAAATTCAGCTTTTAGAATAGGTAGGTTCAGCACAAATAGGTAGGCACTAGTTAATGTTTCAATACAAATATGTTTCAGGTGCCTATTGGTGGACAGGAAGCTGCATTACTCGCCGCTAGTTGCAGCAAGGCTGACCCACGCTTGCTGTGTGCTGCACAACATAGCTCACAAAGCTCGTGTGCCGTTCACGCCGCTGACAGCAGAGGAGGCTGCGCGTGAGCGTCGGCAGACAGAGGGTGCCGCCGCCGCGCCCCCTGCTCACTCATCTCCACTACATTCGGCCCTAAGGCAGCAGCTAACATTATAATTTTATGTAGGTACATTGACATTCAACAAGCAGAATGTAAATTCTTTACATTGAAATAAATTTATGATTTGTGAAGTTCTTTCTTATTCTTACAACAACAATGGCAGAATACACAAAGAAAATACAATAATAGAATTAAGTAAAAAAACAATGCATAAAATTACAAACAAATTTAATTGCATTTTGTACAGTCCAAATTAAAACAGCTGCATGCGGTTTTATATTTTTTTGTTTTCTGTGCCTCCTCCCCTAGAACCCGGAGGTCTAGCAGCTCCAGCTTGTTGGTCCACCGCCAGTTGCCTGTTGGCTAGCATTTATGCTAACCAATTTAGCCCGAACCCGGCATTTAAGGTTTCCTTCCATACCTGAAAATTAAAGTAGAATTCAGAGGATGGAACCTGAAACTATTTTTTCCGACCTAATAGCACGAACCTTAGCCCATTCTTTGCTAGTCCTTAGGGGACCCTCTACGTTTATCATTTCGGCACATTCAGCCCACAGTCGCGTTGCCACTGCTCGTGCCTCTTTGGATCGGACACGTCCGAGGGCCAGATCTCGATGACCGTCGAGGAACTCTACCATCAGTTCCAGCTGCCGGACTGTGGTGCATCGGCGGCGCTCTTCCATCCTATAAGATATCATAATTTTATTAATATTCGAAAATATTTCAAGATGACCAACTCAACTATTCATAAAATAGGTTTAATTCTTAACTTACCTTTTTACGTAATTATTATCCTTATTAGGTAGGTACTTCACACTAACACCACCGCCCGCTTAGCGCAGTCTTAGAGATCTCTGAGGTTCAAATATGTAAAAAGTTAAGTGGATGGCACTTGACTTTTTGTGGGTGCAAGTTTCAAACTTTATTATTTCCATAATTTAGACAAAATAAACACCAATCTGTCACTCAAAATTGGTGTTGCACTAACTAAAATGTTAAGTCGACGATCGATTCTACTCAAATAACCGTTATTAACAAAAATAACGGAGCACATCTCTAACGTTTCTGTTTCGGTTGCGGTCTAACTTTGGTTGAAGTTTGAAACGTTAGCGCAATACCGAATTTCATTTCAGCTGAATCGTAACTTGATTACGATCGGACTTGAACCTTAAACATAACTCAAACGAACCTAAGCTATTTAATTTAGCGCGATTGCCCCCCAGGATTGAGAAAACAAACTAGCAACATAGGTACCTAATTACAATAATAAAGCAATTTTATTTACACAATCTTAACAAATTAAATTTCAATTCATTCGCAAAAAGCTTCGTAATTGTGAAAGCATACACATACATAACATAATAAAATGTATTGGTATTTTGTAAGTTGTGGCATCTGCAACGGACTTAGTCTATGCCCGAAGTTCATTGTCCGGGGCCACGCAACGCTCTGGGTTCCGAAACGCCGTCAACATTCGGCTGAATTAATCGAGCTTGCGTATGCCACTAATACTACCTAATACCTAAATTTGGGCGCGAGTATTTTATGATACAAATAAAATTATATTATCGAACGTTACGCACTCCGTCAGGTCAAGTCGGAGTTGTAAAAACATCTTTTGATGTGATTGATTGCATTGCGAATACAAAATCATAATCATGTTATTAGACAACAGTGAAGAAATTTTTAGAAGAAAAAATGTGAGAAGTACCTATTATGTAAAAAAAGATGACATGTATTTCATCAAATTTGGAATAAACGGCGTAAATTAACATGAGAAATAAAAATATTCCTGTGTAAAATTATAGAGTAAGGGCCGGTTTCTGAATTGAGAATTTCTTTAACCCTGCAGTAGTCGCGCTGTAGGTATATAGAAGCGTTTGTGGTCGCGTGGATGACATAATATGTAGGCCAATTTATAAGTAACAAAAAACAAGTATCCTTTTTATTATTTATTAAATAATAATCAAGTGTTTAAATTGAAGCTTTTTCTTACTGAAAATCGTAACAGACAAAATTAAGATTACATTGTAATCCACGCGACCACTCCAGGCTTAAGTACCTAAGGGCCGATTTCTAAATTGAGAATTTACGCTAAGTAAATACTTAACTTAAGTAACATGCTGTCACGCTCTTTTCTAAAGAGATTTGACGAGACAGCACTACAGTTAAGTAGTTACTTAGCGAAATTCTCAATTCAGAAATCGGCCGTAAAGCCCATTACACAATGAAAAAAAATAAGGTATAAGAATAAGAAATAAGGAATAGCACAGAAATCAATTGTCTTCCTTATTCTTGAATTCTGTCTTGCTCAACGGTGCTGCCATTGCTGGATTCCGCTATTCCTTATTCCTTGTTTCTTATTCTTATACCGTTTTTTTTTTTTCATTGTGTAATGGGCTTTAGTACTCAGCTGTAGTGATGTCTCGTCAAAGTTCTCAGAAAAGAGCGTGACAAAACTACTCGCCGGCTAAATGGAGCACTGACCAAATTACTAAGGGCGGCTTTCTGAGCTGAGAATTTCACTAAGTAAACACCTACTTAAGTAACGTACAGAAAGTAATTTGGTCACTCCATTTAGCCGGCGAGTAGTTCTGTCACGCTCTTTTCTGAGAAATTCGACAAGACAGCACTACAGTAAATACGTATCAACAATAAATAAGAAGCAGAAACTACAACATAGATATATGGAGACCTACATGATTAGCCAAGGCAATGATGGAACACAAATAAAAGAAGGGCTCCACAAATATATTTACTTTCTCATGAATACCACTTGAAGATCAATAGGAATAGAATAACAAGTTCGCCGAAATAACACCGAAAACGATTCAGCGAAATCAGACAAGGGTATTCCTAGCGCGAACTACGACTTATATTTTTTTATACAAACGGTCGGATTTACATTGAACGATAATTGTAGGTAACGGTATCGTCGCTTAGCAAACGTCTTTTTTTTCTTACAGGAGAGACAAATAAAACTCTTTGGTTTCGAATACAATTTCTGCAGTATTCCAAAAAAAAAAAAAATTAAGAGCGGAGTTAATTTTTTTAATAACGGCCGCCAATCAGTCACTGATTTCTACCCTTTATGCTTGCGTTACATATGTAATGATAATTATAAGATAAGATAAGAATATTCTTTACTGTACCAGGAAAACACACAAAACATAAGCAAAGATAAAGTACAATTGGCGGCCTTATTGCTTAAAGCAACTTCTTCCAGGCAACCGACCCTAAATCATAGTGATATATTGTTATATGTGTACAGTCACGAGCAATAATATAAGTAGGTATATATACACTGTAACATTTTCTAAAAATCTTTTAAAACAATCTAGAAAGAAGTGTACGACAATTTGTCCTAAATTATGTAACAATGGTCAGATAATTTAGGACAAATCGCACCCTTGCAAGAACAACGTGATATTTCGAAGAAAACCATTTTTTATTCATAGAAATTTATTTTTTTAACACGATTTTATTTACTCCGAAAACGCCGGAATAATGAGCAAAAGAGTCACTGCATCACGTTATAGCGCTATCTCTTTCGGCCATTACTTTGAAACCTTAAAATAATGCTCTCATGTAACGTAAGGGTTTCGAAATAACACGTTGTTCTTGCAAGTGTGCGAAATGTTCAGTACAAAACAAAATGTGTACGTTAACAGAATGTGACAGTGTATAATATATATAATTGCTCGTGACTGTACTAGGCTTTACTAAAGCCGTTTTACAAACGTTATATGAAAGCTGTACCAACGATGTCGTGTCGTTACTCGTATCGTCCAATGTAGAACCGGCTAATGAAAGCAGTAACGGCGCAGAAGTTAGGAGCTGCAATATCAGTGAATCCGTACAACTATAATTGAGTGTCTCAGTCCGACGATACTGACAAAACCCAAAAACAATCAAGTCCTTGAGAGTCAAAAAAACAAAAAATATAGAAGCAACTCAGCAACTTATTCGCTGACAAATCCGGTTGTTAGCTTTGAGTCCAATCTACATGATGCGATATGGAGACGCGACGATCTGATTCATATCGATATTTTTTTTCATGCCAGATTGTAGCGTTAATTTGTTTTAATCGCCTTTGCATTCCATGTAGGTAATTAAACTTTTCCCAGGATTGCGTATGGGAGTGACATCATCGCTTGGTTTGATTTGACATCGCATTGGGAGGCAAAACGTGGTAATTAAAAAAAAAAGATTAGCCGTTTAGATAAACGCCACTTCCAAAACAGGCCAATACTGGTGGGGGCCAAGGACCAAACTAATTTGTAATTTCCTAGCTATAAATAACTTTTTTTTTATTTTACTTTCAAGATAAAAAGTTAATATAAGAATATTCTTTATTGTACCAGGAAAACGTTGACATAAAACATTTACAAAAATACAGTACATTGGCGGCCTTTTAATTGAGATATTTTTGTTTCACTAAGATCAGTTAAGAATTTAAGGAAATTACAGTGTTATATGTAATAGACGCAAATATCAAAGTAACAAAACAAATAATTTCCTACTCTACCCACAATTCATGTCCACCCTCACCGTGGGTAGGTATGAAATATCTCTGTAATTATGTTAGTAATTTAACACGCACGGCGCACCAGCGACCCCAAGTCGGCTGGCCCACTATGAATAAACTATACGCATACACTGGACGGTTGAAACTTGATACAAACACAGACGGGCGGAACTAGCCTCAAATGACCAAAAATTTGACGTAATTGGTTATTAGATAAATAATTATGATAAATAGTAAGTATGTACAATAAAAGCACAATCCAGATTCATACTAGAAATAATGATCTTGATTTCGAAACGCAGATTAGCTTGTAACGTTCAATAAGTCACATTTTCTGTGTTATTTTGAATTAAAAAATGTTTTTATTTTATTTTTTGAACACAACCATATTACCTATATTAAGGCGAAGAAAACACCTCTTTGAAATATATATTAGTTTTATATATTTAGCTTAACCTGTAATTGTATTTATATCCAAGAAGTTTGGACAACTATAAGTACCCACTAAGAACTAACTATTAATTCCTCGAATATCTAGAAAATAAAATTAAAATACAAGACTAAAATTTGTTTCTCCGTTGACAGAGGTCAGAAAGTGGTTCACAAATTAAGACTAATCTAATACACTAAAGTTACACAAGAAAAAATAGACCTGCTTGGTGTGTATCTGGAATCTCACTTTAACGCGATATTTGTACTTGGCCTTGCTACTTAGTTTGATAATTATATATTTTTTTATAATTGATTTGGAAAATATTGATCATACATATTAAGAAACTAACTTCGGTACTTTTAGGTTTTATTCATTACCTAGGTCTATTTTTAATATTTTTTAAAATGTTGGTGTTGGTGACATCATCTTCGTATGATTTTATTAAGAAGATAGTCTTTACCTATTTAAAAAAACTAATTTCAATACTGTCAGTTGATTCTGTTTGGTTATTTCTTTGTAAGAAAGCCAAAGGATTAATACTCATACTGTATTGGCTGACGTTACAGGAAAGTCATTTAAGGTGAAGGCTTTTTATGAATATCTTAAATATATAGAATTATTTACAAATCTGTTGTACGGAAAGCATAATTCTCGAAATGGTTTTGGGATTTCCGTTCATGTTCAAAAATGTAGCATGGCCAATTCCTTTTTTGAGTTGCTTTCGATCCACTAATACCTACTTTGGAAAAATCGGTAGAATAAGAGTTATCGATATCGATAAAAACTTGGCACTGGTACAGCCCTCCGCCACGTTAGAGCCAATCATTGAATGGGCGCAAGGAAGATTGTCCTTGAACGTAAGTTTGATTGAAACGTGCATGAGGAATATTAAATGCGCATAAAATCTCATTCGGACCATATTGGCGATGATGTAGAGTTTTTTTGTTTAGTTCTTACCTACATATTTCGCTGGGAAACATTATTATTACCTATTCTTTCTTTACAAGTTCAATAGGGCTCTGTTTAGTAAGGCAATTAGTAAAAAAAATACACATACATTAATCACGCCTGTATCCCAGAGGGGTAGGCAGAGATCAGGGACTGCCACCTGCCACGATGCCACGATCCTGACAAATCACTTTATTATATTAGCTTCCTCGACATTCATTATTCGTTGCAAGCACGCGGTTTCGGTTTCGGATACTTTTTATCTTGCCCTTGGCTAATACATCCCCTATTTCCCCCCTTGAAAAAAAGTTATTGTAAATAATATTACAATTTAAGTCACATGGGAATGTGACTTAGTCGGGCCTAGTGACCAATCGTGAAGCTTATAGCTCTGGGAAATAGACGCTTTTTTTATTTAAATGCAAAGGAAGCACTAAATCTTTTTTATAATCCTCCCAAGAAATATTCGCAAGCTTAAGAGTACGGACTCATTAGAATAAGTTATTTAAAATTCAAACCACACACGCAGGAATGTCACGTTGCATGATTACTTAAGCATTCCATAAAGTTGTTATTAGCATTCATTGAAATAAAATAGCCCATACTCAGTTATACGTATATCATATCCGAGTCGGTGGAGCGATGATCTGCGCAAGGCGGCTGGCAAGAGCTGGAATGGAAGGCTTGCAATGGGAGAGGCCTATGTCCAGCAGTGGACAAGCATAGGCCGATGATGATGATGATTTCACACGAAATACGCAGTAACAGTTTGTGATTTATCACATACTACAAAGTGCAACCACAAAAAGTAAACAGCCTATACACGTGCCACTATAAGTCACAGGGTCTAGATTCTGCTAATGTATTGTAGTACAATGACAACTATGAACAGTAATTGGAAGTAAAACTTTCGTAAGCACAACACATTGTTAACTTTTAGTAAATCCGGACTAAAAGTTTACAGTAATTGGAAGGTCCGACAGCTCTAGATAAGACATTGATTGATAAGTATCTACTAAATTCTTTTTTGAGACGTATTTTACCATTAGACAGAATCCTAAAATACGTTTTAAAAGACCTTTTTTCTTGAAACAGGTATTTTAGTTGTAAAACGATTTAGTTTAACAACTAAAATTAATTATTGTATTTATTCTCTTTGTTCAAATTTGTAACAAAATATGGTGGAATCAGCAAATACTACACCTGGTATGTTTACCTACCTATTTTTTTTAAAGTTTGCATTCGTCGACAAAAATGTATGTAATCAATAAAAAAAAAGGGAATTTTATTTATGTCCTATGTGTAAAGAAAATGGATTCTTTAAAACAAATCTTTTATTTTTCAGGCTATGTCATTCACCAAACTCAGCATAAAAACAGAGCTAACGAGAGTCGTTTTAATTACTCCGGTATTCAAAATATTTTGCCTCAGTTTAACAATTAAATGAAGAATTCTTTCAAATGGTTGTTTACGACGATAAATTAAACTCTTAACTTTTGCATTTTAATCTAAATCTACAGGTGTTCGCAGTCGTTTTCAAGTATAATGGCCCTTTGTGAACGCTAGAGGTTTCCAGGAGGCAGAGCTTCGAAGATAATTATTAGAAGTCACTTTCAAAACGACGTGTATTAAGGTTTATTGTGTTGTGCCCGTAGTAGGGTGAGCACAATTATTTTATTACCTGTTAAGAATATTAAATGATGTTTGACTTTGCAAGAATTGATTGCACTCATGGATCTTGAGATTCTTGGTATACGAACACTCATACCTAATTTGTATTAGCTTTATGGTGATTTGAGAAAAGAAATGGTCAGAGTGGAGTTTTTTTTTCGCAGCCTTTTTCTCCACTACACACGGCCCCAAGGCAGCGGCTAACATTATACATAAGTGTATGTACATTGACATTCAACAAGCAGAATGTAAATTCTTTACGTTGAAATAAATTTCTGATTTCTGATTGATAACCTTACCACGCGGCCAATTTTGTTATCTACCAATAAAATCTCTTAAAAGTTACAACTCTTTGGATTTAATTAATTTAATCAACTCTGTAGTGTAAACAGCATCGATTTGCTCTGCGGCAGTATTATGTAGCGTACGTAAAAATGTATTACCTCGGACTTCTGTAGCTCCCAGCAATCAATTCCTGGCCATCGATTATGGATTGACTGACATTAATTTACTAATTATCTATTGTCCATTAGAAATCATGCATCATAATTATTTAAGACGATAATTGTGCATTAGTGTCTAGCTATTTACTTATTGGTGTTTTGAGTGAGTGTAATATGGTATCCTATGTCGGTATCAGGCATTTTCTTCTTGTCTTTATTTCAGTTGAAATGTACATATGTGTTTTAAGCTGTAAGTTTTCCTAATAAAAACAAAAATAAAAAAAACTCAGTGAGACCTCCAGAACTAAGTAACTAGTTCAAGAAGCGGCTTCTCGCAAAAGTAGAGTGTATCCTCGTCGTCATCAAACAAAGCGGAATCAGATCGATTTAGAATGATTCATAATGTTTGCAAACACGCGGAGAGATGATAAACATGCAGTATTTTTCCGTCGTAGCGTAATGCACTAATAGTACTCTACTCGCTGGCATGTAGGTCGTTGAATCAGACATGTTTGAAAATATCAATTAATGCGTTGAGGCGGTCGATTCGCACGCTGTCTCTGTTTCATGATGAAGTAGTATTTTTTACGTCGACACTAGCTAGACAAGTTGGAACCGTGCTAGCTGCGATGCCAGTGTTTTTTTATTATAAAATCCACTATCGAGGTGCTTGTTTTTTTGCTCCGATCGTTTCCTTGAGGCCTGGCGAATTTTTTGGGAGTTCGCGAGCAGATGTTGGACTTTTAAGTGTTGTCTAATGGTCGTTATGTGATCTCTTTTAGTTAAAATCATTTTTCGTTTCGACTGCTCTTTAAATCGTGCCCATTTTACATGTAATGTTTGCCCAGAAAAAGTAGAAATTACAGATTACGGTTTTGCTCAGACTTTTTGTGTGTGTTTGTTAATAGCTTGCACTTACAAGCAATATAAATTAAAAATCTTGAGCTATTACTTAGATAAGATGTTGTGCTTCAATAAATATAGTAAATGTTTAGATTTTTCGATTAAGCAAGTACTAGCAAACTTTCACTTCCGTTTTCTTGTAATTTTGGACAAACGGTAATTGAAATTTTGACTGCTTATCTTGTTTTTCAACACATCTTCTCGAAGATACTTGTTTGGGGTTCATGGATACCACGGATGCCGGTAGAATACAGCCCTTTAAGGCTGCTGTCCACGGGTAGAGTAAACGGTAGAGTACTAACTATCCTACTAACTATACCAATGTAGACAGCATTGGTATCTACCACTCCACTCTACCTACTCTAATCTTAGAGTACTGAAATTTGGTAGAGTAGAGTAACTAGCAACGTGGGCGAGCTACTCTACCACTTTCCTTCCACCAATCCAGCGTCCACTCTACTCTACCGAATACTCGACCCATGTAAGCTGTTAATGTTGGTAGAGTAACTAGTCCAAACATTGTTTCTTACTATTTCTCGATTAGTGACGTTCATTGCTCTAGTGCTTCTTGCCTAGTGACAACTCTACCGACAAAATGAAAATTTACGTGTAAACAGTTACTCTACTTAAATTGGTAGAGTACTTGGAACTGGCAAAATAGTAGATATGCTAGTTGACTCTACCGTTTACTCTACCCGTGGACAGCAGCCTATAAGGACCCAAAGAAACCGACGAGCCTCCTATTTATACTTTTAACGTCACGACGCCATTTAAATGCACTATTACCGTGGGCACTGATTGAAAATCAGCGCCGAGGGTTCACACCCACAACGTTAGACCACAGACTACATTTATGGTTTTGTTTTAGTTTATTTTGTTTTCTGTTGCATTACTTAGTTATTATGTTACTTGCCTGTTAGTTTTGTTTCTGAGATGTGTCTTGTTGGTATATTGTTTTTCTTCTTCTTTTTCTTCTAACTGGCGTAACAACTATCCCCCTTATTCATAATGGTCCGCTAACTTAAAACAGCTGCTAAAGTGTTATGTTTCATTCTAACTTAGGTCAATAGAAGAAGACAGAGTGAGAATTAGCAATGCTTTAAGTTAGCAGACTATTATGAATAAGGGGGTATGTATTTATCTACTGAAGAGCACAGGCCTACTCTTAATTGGCTTAATCAAACATAACAACTTTTTTATATATTTTTTTTTAATTTTATAAACTCTCGCCTGTTTCTAGTAGGCAGAGACCAGGGGCCTGTTTCTTAGAACTTCAATTCATGGGTTACTATGGCGGCTCGATGTAAGTACATTGGAAAGTCGATTAACAAACAGATTGACAAAACGACTCTGCTACGCAATGCATAGCGTATATTTACGAGTACTTAAGATAGGTATACCTACTAAGAAAGGCAGTTTTATGAAAGTGCAGACCGGACTTGCCCCTTGCCACAATCCTGACGAACCTTTTTCGCTTAATTACCAGATATTCTTTTGCCGTGGAGGGTTATACTATTAATTAATTTTGTTCGGGCATTATTTTCCTTGGTTTACGCAGTTGATTTGTTTTTTCTGTAACAGGTTATTAAGGATTTTGTAGTTTATTTTGCACACGTTTAGACCCGTTTTTTACTGCTTTTCCGACTCTCCAAGGTACCGAGATAAGATCGCCTTTATATATGTAATTTCTTGTGTAGATAGATAGATGGATAGAATATTGTTTATTGTATGTACCTTCACCAGGAATTAGATGAAATTTATGTATTATTCTGTTAAATGTTTCGTGTGCCATAAAGTATACCAATAATAATAATTAATCATGACACAAAATTCACGGCACGAAATTAAAACCGAACACATTCATTGTACCTACCGATGTTTCATTAAAGTTTCGCGTAAACAACGCCCAAGCTCATAAAGCATAAACGCAATCACAATAGAGCCATTTCAAGCATCCGCTGTCCATTCAAAAAACTTTGGCCGAAATCGTTATAATTAACGCGATTACGTGGCGGCATTAGCAGAAGTCTCTCCGGCCGGTAGTTTCAGTTTGAAATTACATTAATCTAAGATCGCGTAGTCGAAACAATCATATCAAACGGTTGTACGCGCCAAGGTTTGCGATGCCGACGCGCGGGCCCCCGACCTTGGAAACGAGCGGCCGCGGCGCGCGCCCGCGCACCATCGACACAACGCCACGCGAAAAAAATCTGCCGCCCGAACCTCTCCGAGATCGCTAACCTGTTTGAGGGATTGTGTTCGCTTTGGAAAATCGCGCTTCTGGAATTCTCCCCATCTGTTCCACCGTGTTCAAAACGAAACCGTCTAGGTATACAATAATCCGATACGACGCCATCGCGAGACGTTCCAAGAACTTCAACTAAAGTAATTACGGTAAAGGATCCAACCTCGGAATGCCGCCAAAGCACCCAAACTCATCCCAAATTCACAAGCAACAAAAGACCATCCGAATAAATACATTTTTTATATTGTATCATCGACTCCGAAAAATTGTTTGTCTTCACAAAACTAGTTTGATAAATCTATCGCCGAAGAGATAATCGAGAGGCGAAACCTCCCGCTAACTTTTGTGGGGATTCATTGGCAAGTAACAACAATTGTTAGCTAAACCATTCCGTTGCCTATTCCTGTAATCTTGGCTCATTGCCTGATCTATTGGAATCGGTCACTGCCCACAAAAGCCCTTTATCAGTAAACAGAGCCGATATAAATGAGTTTTCCCGAGGTCCTCTAGCAGCTCACCATTGGCGGAGGCCCGGTATTGAAACTACGCATCAGCAAATATTATTTTCCGAGCAACACGTGTAAATGTAATGACCTCTTTAGGCGATGGATCACTCATCAGAGTCATCTGCGGGCCGCTTCCAAGCATCAGTAGTTTAATTTTCGAGTTGTAAACTACACTCCGTGATGATGTTATCGGCTCTCGTATGTGATTCAGAGCTCAGAACGCGTGTTGGTAGAGCACTATTTTTGTTTATCAATACACTTTTCAACTCCATCTGTTTAGTATTTTGTCTTCTAGCATTGGAGATATTTTATTTTCCCATAAAACAGCGTCCAACTCAAGGTTGCCTTAATAAGTTGTTTGCCATTTATGGTGTACAACCATCCTCTGGAAATAAAGAGAAAATCTATCATAAGCAGAGCAATTTGTCTGTTATTACCATCCGACTAGACATTTCCAATTATATTTGCCTCCTCGAATACCTGTCACCACAGTAACCTTGGTACATTTCCTAATTTCAGTAACTGTTTGACCAGCTGATTTATGTTCTTGGGATAGCATCAGAAGGACAACAATTATTCATAAAAATGCGTAGGCAGAGCGTGTATGATAAATCGATCGGTCTGAATACTCATCGAAATCTTGTACTACGCGGCGGGGTGACGTAACAGCTACAGCAAAATCACCTTGGGCCATAGTTGAAATATGCTACAAACATGATAATGCTTCGCTGACAAATATCGGCCAACTGTTGTCGCACAAACCCTTTTGTACTGAGTGTAGACCGGAATAACATTGGTAAAAACAGACAGCCACAGACTTATTGAAAAAAAAAAATAAGTCGCTTGTCACCTATCACTTACACAAATAAATGCTGAAGACGGGCACAACTTCACAACAAGCAAAGCTTTGAACAAAATAAACATATACAGACATGTACAAACGTTGTCAAATAGACGAGACCGCAGAGCCCGTTTCAAGGTGTCAATTTGATTAAATTTAAAACATACAAATGGAATTAACAGTAAGGCTCTATTAGATTTAACGAGGTTTCTTGTAAACAGGCCTCGCTGTATTCTGACTTTACCCGTAGGGGTGTCTGAAGTCTGTTTTAGGGTATTTAAGCTTGATCAAATAAGATTTGACACAAACCACAGTAAGGAAAGTCAAGACCACTTACAACTTTGTTTTGGGGTAGCTCCGTACAAACCTTAAAATGTACATAGCAGTGCCCGCGACTACCTTCGCGTTAACGGATTAGCCTATAGCCATTTTATAAATACTGGTGAAAGAATATTTAAAATCTGATAAGTACTTTCAGAGATTAACCCCTACACTAGACATTCAAACTTTTCTTCTTTATAATATTAGTATAGAAAACATAACAGCAGGACAAAAACCTGCAAAATAAAAACTGCATGCGTGCACTAATTAATGTTAATGAAGCAAAATTACTTGGTCAGAATAGTGGCGAGGGGCATCTGGGCCTCAGTCTACCCCTCTGAGTTACAGACGCGAGTTTACATTATGTATGATATTTTTGTATAATACTACAATGATAAAACAGGAGACTATAGCCATAATAATAATTGTCGATTCACGTATGTATTCCGAATATGAATACCATTTTGATTTACGAATATGTACATTTAACAAATTCTGCAAGATCTTAAGCACGACAAGCATTAGATTGGACTGAAGCTTAACAGTTCCAAGGCTCGTGGTACGACAAACATCATGATACGATGTCTTGGTCCGAACACAAGAAATTGTAGACGGCAGGTGGAGCGAAGCATTCTGGGTCTAAGAATACCGTGCTGCGCTCCAAACATCCAATCCATGGTTTTAAAGATGTCCCTGGTCTCTGCCTACCCCTTTGGGATACAGGCCTGAGCTTATGTATCTATGAAGATGCGACCAGCTAAGCGCAGGTAAGAGATAAGTAGGACGCAACGGTTGCCGATCGTTAATTGCCAAGGCAAAAATGGCAGGAGGCACCCATGATATTTTTGTAGGGCTGACAGGGGGTGGGGTGGTCGGAGACAGAGAAATGGAAAGCCTTTGGGAGGTTTTAGGCTATCTGTGGAATACAGAAATTGACAAGGAAGTGATTTAAGCTACAGTTAAAGTTTGTCCGTTCTCTTGTTGCGCAAAACAATGGGGGACACTCAGGTGTTTGTCGTGAAGTCTCCTATTACAAAAGCTTCCGGCTGAACGAGTAATCCAGGAATACTTCAGAGCAAGCAGTGGAATCATTCATGCCAAAACAAATTACTAGACGCCTTCCACACTTCGACCAATTTCTTGTCTACAAATCAGCTTATCTGCAAAAGTTTATTAAATGCGATCAAAGCTTATCAACTTACTTACTATCAATATGTATTTCAAAAGTTGTCCAATTTTCTTCAACTATCGACATCAATCGCTGATTTCGCGAATAAATTCAGAGGATTAGACATATTTTATAGATTTTCAATATGACCCAAATTCATCTACAACACTTCGCTGTTTCCTATTAGCGGAAACCTTAGAGCGTGTACAAATGCCGATCCATAGATTGCTTGAGGACAAAGGGCGCGGGCAGCCCTACAGAAGCTAGCAATTCTATAATAACATTCTTCGACCTTTTCCAATATGTAAGGAGTGTCATGGGCAATTCAATTTCACACTTTTCTGTTGGAATTTAGGAACTTTTCAGTTGTCTGACATCAGCTAGGAAAAAATGTAACTAGATAGTTATTGAGCTGAACTTCCAAAACGAAGGTCGTGGTTTTGATTCCTATGGAAACCGGGTTACTTGACTTATGTAAATGATATGTCTTCCATGTTTATGATGTCCTGGGTATTCTAGTTTGGGATCAAGTGATTGTATTGTATGGAAGTAATTTATTGAATATTAGTTACACTTACTCAAATAAATAGTTAACGAAGAATGCATTGAAGTTCAGTAGCGGGTACTTGTGTCCGACTTGGTTAAGATGTCAGGGAGTCTCTGAATGCGGGCGGCACAAGACCGGGAAACTTGGAAAACCATGAGGGACGCCTATGTCCTGGAGTGGCCGTCAAAGGGCTGATGATGACATGTGTCCGTTGCTTATACTTCAACATTCAGACACGAAGAAAAGCGTGGAGCTAGCGTATTATCAAGACGCCTTCCTTAAACTTTATATCATTAGTATTCGAATAACCGGAAGGAGTTCTAGCAGGAGATAACATATTGAAAACGAAGTTCAGGAACTTAGGAAGTCGTTTTAACCGCTATTGCTAATCCAAAATACTTACTCATTAGAGTAATCATAATGGCCGCCGATTGTGTGGTGTACATATAATAAAGTAGTCGAACAAAAAAATAATAAAACCATTCATAAAAATTTTAAGAACATTCTGAGTAATAACAGTGTCGATGATCCCAATTTGCACATAACTATCATAGTTTAACTTGACTGAGTGCCGTAGGAGAACTTTAGGCACATTAATTAAGCTGTTAATTAGTTCATTTACATGGCATCAAAATGTTTATTTATATTTGGATCTGGTCTTGTACTTGACGTTGTTTATGATGCCGTCAAACTTTAATAACTTCATTTTGGCCATTTGACTTTTAATTAATATCAATGTTCATGAAGCATTCCTTTACAAATTTAACTATTTTTGCTTAATTTACCTGCTTCTAATTTGATTTATTGTTCATTCAATATTACGCTCGTTTTCTCTCAGACCTGTTGGAATTTCAATACTGTGATATCTTTGATATTCCATCTCCTCAAATTCGGTACATATTTAATTACAGTTCCAGGTTCAATAGCTTTGTTCCCGAGTCTATTTACTTCTCTGAATATTTGTTTCGTAATCGTCGTTTCCCGTTTCCTCATCACCTGAACTTTTGAAGTCGTTTATCTGTTAATTATTAAGCGTAGGTATACCGTTGGATCTTCATTATTTTGCTTTGATGTGTAAGGTAAAAATATTCTATGTATTGAAAAGTTGCCTTATCTTCCTTATTTGATTTGTTTCTCGAGTTTCCGTTTTTTAATAAATTTCTGTGTAAACATGTTTCAAAGCGCTTATATCATTGAAGGTTTTCCTTTCTACTTCTCTCCATTATTGGAGCCTTCTCGCCATCTCTACTTCTTCTTATAGTTTTCTAGTTAGGAATCCCATGAAATTTACGCATCACGACAATATACAGAATCCAGTATTATGTGTCAAAAGGCAAAGCACATAATCCAAGTAATTATACCGTCTTCTTATTGTATCTGATAGTCAATTAAGTTCGCGAGGTTCATGGCACGCTATAGAAGTCTCTCATTCGTAACTTTAAGGAGCCAACTTATACTAGAATATCCTCAGATAACGTTTATAGAGTCACTGTCAGATCAGATTAATATTATAAATGCTTTACACGAGAATATGACTCGGAATGCCTATCTAGGTGTTTATTAAATTCGATTGTAAAATTTCTCACGGTTCGGATGTTTATTAATAGTTCCTATTTAGGTTAAATTGTGAACGTTTCGGGCTAGGTAATCGCTTAGAACATTAATTGAATAAACTTGTCAGTAAAGCTTAACATAAACCTTTGATAGGTTTCTAATCAATTATTTTCTGAATTAACTTAGAAGGTTATTCCAACCACTTAGATTTAAGGGTTAATCAATTTACTAAGTTTCAAAATTTTAATGGAATATCAGAACATTGTAAATAGGTGTGTATTTAATATAATCGATAAAGCCATAAACTCTATATTACCTAATGTAGACTCTTGCTCGTTTGTGATCGAGATTGATTAGATATTACTCAGCTTCACGGCAGTTTCATGTCCTTGAAAACATCTTTGGTGTTAAAGTAAGGGCCTGAAAGATTGCTTTGTTGTTGTGAAGGTTTCATCTACAAAACAAACTGCTTTTGATGTTACATTGTATGTAGGTAATCCAAGTGAAACGTTCCCTTTACTGAACTCAATTTGGTATTTCCGAGGAATTCTCGGTGTTTCTTTTGTAAGACTGGCACCTCGTGTGTTGCGGTTACCTACTTAATCGTCCTTAAGCATCTTCAATTTCTCAGAATTTAGATATCATGTTCCTGTTACCTCTTCCTTCAATTCTTCATGAAACGTCGTTTGTAAACAAGAATCCAGTTGGAATTACCAACGAACTCTTCGTGTTACGTGTACGTGAACATAATAAAAATGTGGACGTTGTGCTAAGCGCGCTCAAACAAGAGAAACTTAGCATTGGTCCCGGAGTAAAGCCTCAGTGACGTAAGGCAAAGTTGAGCCCACGTGAGTGGAGAAAGTTGTGTATAATTGCGGGTCGGCGAGACACCGGGACGACGGCACGAGGCGGGCGTCCTCGGCGGTTGCAGCTGCCTGCCACTGCCGCTCCACACTTACTTGGCGGACCACTGGGGAGGTTAGAGCCTACTTTTGTAGGTTAGGCCGGTGTTTGACCCTGCGGGCGCCTGCGCGGGCCGCGCCGGCCGCGTAAACAAGCCGTACGCGGGCCCGGCCGCTCCCCGGGGCCCTCCGCACGTGTGTGCGGACCCCGGCCAGAGACACCCACCGTCAGCCGCCGCCGCCGCCAGGACACCCAGCAACGCCAGCCGCAGCACTAAGACCGCCATAAACACAATAACATTTGCACTGAACACGCGATTTGTGGATTGTTTACGCGGGCTGCGGTCGCACACGTCCTTCGCAGCCCGCGGCACGACGCACTGACGCCGGCGGACGCGCTCCGCCCCCCACCCCGGCCCGCCTGCCCCCTCCCCGTGCCCCGCGCCCCCCTCGCGCGGGTGGAGGGGGTCTCATTCAACGCACTGTCATACATAGCATAGCAATCGATAATCGCATTACGCTTCCGGTTGTAGCACGCGCGCGTCCCGGCCGCTAACAAAAACTTGGAAAGATGTTACGTATTCTTGATTTATCTCCCGCCTGACGGTGGCAGAGGCTTGGCGCGCCTTTTGTTCGACACCTTTTGTTTCGGCTAATGCTGGAAACAATAGCACAATGATGTATCGTTAGGAGCTAATTTCCTACGCCATCAGGCGTCGCTGTGGATTCAGGAACGAATTAAATTAATGTTTTTTTAACGCCTTCTATAATTCCGTCCCATTATAGGGCACAGGCTTTCTCTTAAGGAAAGTATGTTTAAATGTATGTAAGAATGTGTAACTCACCTTGCATTATATTTTGTGATCTTGTAGGTATTCTCGACAGTCTTCTGTTTCAGTACCCCAATGTCTGCAAACCCCAAATAAGAATACAAATCAAGAAGAAGTAACTGAAATGAAAATACATAGCCCCATAAGTACATTCAACAAACAGAATGTTAAAATTATATTTAGGTACGTTGAAATAAATTTCTGATTACATAAGACAAAACGCCTTTAAAGAAGTATCTACGTTTTCATTTCCGGTATATATCACGAAGTCATTAACATGAACTTGCGGTCTAAATAAATGCAAAAATCCAAGAGATAAAATAAAATCACACTACTTAGGTATCGGATCCATAAAATCTTAACAAAATGTTAGGGTAATAACTGAAATAGCAAAAGTTACTTACCAGTCAATTATGTTGTAAGTTGTCCTCGCGTTCGAGCCGGATCATATTAACTGCTTGTTTTCTTAACGATTATATTATTTGTTGAACTAAAACTTCGTAAGCACTACACATTATTGACTTTCTTCCCGATACACTTACTTGAGTTTTTGTCGGAAGAGTCCGAGCAGGCTGCTCGACTCTGAGACAAGTAACCGACGACGCGAGCTCCGTGTCTGATCACCATGATTAAGCTCTGCGAATCAGCGCGAAACCTGGTCGGACTCTTCCGACAAAAAGTCAAGTAAGTGTATCCGGAATAAAGTTAATAAATCGATCGTATTAACTGCTTCTTTTGCATACTCTGTGTAAAAAAGCTTATTATAAAATCAACGATTATTTAGAAGACAATGATGTCTGGTGTTAAACAGTAGATTAATATTAAAGGTGTTCAGAGTAAAATTGTGTCTAGTGTTCAACACATTGGTAAGAAGACATTTTTAAGGTTCAAACTTTTTTTATTGGAACACACATACATACGCTCACGCCTGTCTCCCAGAAGAGCAGGCAGAGACCAGGGACTGGCACTTGCCACGATCCTGGCAGATCACTTTCGCTTCATCGACACTCATTAGTCGTTGCATGCAAGCACGTCGGTTTCCAATCATTTCGGCTTGGAACATCTTCCGAAGAAACGATAACAGATAGCATGAATCGGTAGACAGTGTTAGGACACCTGCCAGCTTGTTGGATCAAACCAACGTAAAAACATAGTAATATCGTCTCATCTGCACCCGAATAGGGATTTTAAGCTGAGGGGGTTTCCTTCCGAGAAGATATGAATTTCTGTATAATATTCTGCAATAGATCAGCAAGCTAACAGCCGTCCTACGCTCTCTCTGTACCGATTCATCGTATCTGGGAACTTATTCTGGTTGTGTGAGTTTTGGTGTGATATTATTGCGTGGCCAAAACCCCGTGTCGTGTAATAAAACCCCAGGTCTTGATGTTTACATGTTTATTGTGATGTCGCTGTTTCTGGTTCCCACGACACAGGGTATCCTAGTGTGGGGCCAGAAGTAGTGTACGTGCCTGTATTTAAATTTTTATGTTATTTTACGTGTGTTTTTAGTTTTGCCAACAAACTTGTCTTCTATACAGTGCGTCCCACGGCTATGCCACATGGAGGGAAAGTACCTTGAATATTGTAGATGGAACATTTTACTGAAAGAAGACGTAATTTTAATTTAAAAAACAATTTAAACTGCATTAATAGATTTTTATATAATGACATTGTTGAACCGGCAATCAAACCCGGTACACGAGAAAAAAAATACCCTGTATCTTTATCATACCGATCGAACTGTTTCATCATAAGGATTATTTTTTGCTGAATAACAGTGTCAGAAATAAAAGACCGTGAATTTTAACATTTTTAAATTAAAAATAAAATTTCTAGGTTCCTATCCTAAAAGATACCATAAAAATTAATAAAGTACCCTAAAAATTTTAATTCCTTTGAGTGTCGAATACATTTGATACATTTTTTTTCTTCGGCGTTAACGGCCGAATGTTTTTTTTACATAAGTTTGATTTTTTATCTATATGGTTTCAACTCGATACCTCCACGCGTTCCCGAGATAAAGGATCTTGACAGACAGACAGACAGACGAACCACAACGGGAACCTAAGAGGGGTTTCGTTTTTTTCCTTTTTGAGGAACGGAACGGAACGGTACAGACGCTGTGATTGCATACCAAAACTATGCTATTATTATAGATAATTGACAAGAACTTTATCACACAAGTTTGCCAAAGGCCATGCGAATGGTGGCGCTGTGGCCGGGTCGCCTATTTCCCTCAAATATGGTTGAGACTGGCGATGGCTGACCCCTGCGTTATGCTCGTGAACAGGTGCCGTCCGTGTGTCTGGCCGCAGCATTGGCGTTTTCATACTTGTTTAAGTTATAATAATAAGTTGTTATAATGTTTGACATTGCAAGTATTGATTGCACTCATGGGTCTTGAATTTTGACATTCTTAGGTAGATGGACATTCGTACCTACCAAACTTTGTATTAGATTTAAGATGTTTTGAGAAAAGATGGTCAGAGTGGAGGTTTTTTGCTGCCTTTTTCTCCACTACATTCGGCCCTAAGGCAGCGGCTAACATTATAATTTTATGTACATTGACATTCAACAAGCAGAATGTAAATTCTTTACGTTGAAATAAATTTCTTATTTCTGATTTCTGAATCCTAATAAAATAAAAATATTGAACCTCAAAAATGTTCAGTTCTGTAACATTCACTTTGAAAATAGAGTAGGTACAGTCTGTTACAGTGCAGTTACGCACACAAGAGCGCACCTATGTATATACGCATTACAACTACAAGTATGGCTCATCCGCTTTCGTGAAATAAAACAACTGTAGCTTTTAGAATATTCCTCGGCTACTATCGGACAAACCGATTATATAAACATAAACATTTACATTTACATACAGGCACATACATTGCTTTTGGCCCCACACTAGGATACCCTGTGTCGAGGGAACCAGAAACAGCGACGTCACAAACATGTAAACATCCAAGACCTGGAATTTTTTTTCTCCCCAGCCGGGGATCGAAACCGGGACCTCACGCATGGTAAGCAGATGCGCTAACCGTTACGCCACAGAGGTCGTCGATATGCAATAAGGTAAGGTTTATTTTGTATTGTTACGAGTATTTATAACTTTGCATAACTTTTCAAACTAGTGAAGAAAAGTTTTATACAGAGCAGGAATACACTCGTGTGCTTTCGGCGAAAACCGAACCGAATATTCTAAAAGGTAACATACTGTACCTTTTTTATAATAAAAAAATTCCAGATAAATCCGCGCGGATTGGCTAATAACATTTAAGTGTGTGTGTGTATGTTTTTGTGTGTCTGTTGCGTTAGATAATATTGTTTCTATCTGTTTATTTTGTTTCTGTGATGTGTCTTGTTGATATATTTTATGTTTTTCTCCTTCTTTCTAAGTAGTAAGTAAATAAAATTAGCAATCTATCTATGTAATTTTTTTTTACATGCGGGCACGTACATTGCTTCTGGCCCCACACTAGGATACCCTGTGTCGTGGGAACCAGAAACAGCGACGTCACAAACATGTAAACATCCAAGACCTAGTTTTCTTTATTGTCCCCAGCCGGGATTGGAACCCGCGACCTCTCGCATGGTAGGCAGATGCGCTAATCGCTGCGCCACATAGGTCGCCAATCTATCTAATTGTTAATTTGACCATGAAAATTTAGTCAAATATAAGCTCGATTTCAAAAATTAAATGCAATGATGGGGGGTCACTAGCAGACTAATTCGCACCAAGTATGAACGTCGTTGGGGTAGGTCAGTTCTGTGGTTAGCTCCAATGTCATTGTTGCAGCTTTGTGGGCGCGAACGGTGCACCAGTGCGAAAGGAGTATTTTCTTAACTTTGTAGTATTTTAAGACGACGAACTCTGTGGCGCAGCGGCTGGCGCATCTGCGTACCATGCGAGAGGTCCCGGGTTCGAATCCCGGCTGGGGGAAAAAAGGCTCGGTCTTGGGTTTTACATTTGTGAAGTCGCTGTTTCTGGTTCCCACGACACAGGGTATCCTATTGTGGGGCCAGAAGCAATGTATGTGCATGTATGTTTGTTTATTTTGCGATATTTTTAATTGGCGACCTATGTGGCGCAGCGATTAGCGCATCTGCGTACCATGCGAGAGGTCCCGGGTTCCAATCCCGGCTGGGGACAATAAAGAAAACTAGGTCTTGGATGTTTACATGTTTGTGACGTCGCTGTTTCTGGTTCCCACGACACAGGGTATCCTATTGTGGGGCCAGAAGCAATGTATGTGCATGTATGTTTATGTTTATTTTGCGATATTTTTAATAAATATTTTGTTTTGACTGTATTTTAAACATTTCACATCGCAATTGGCAAGATTAAAAGTACCCGAAACCGGCGTGCATGCATTGATGATTGTGATTGATTAATAATTGTCGATGAAGCGAAAATGATTTGTCAGGATCGTGGCAGGTGGCAGTCCCTGGCCTCTGCCTACCCCTCTGGGATACAGGCGTGAGCTTACGTATATAGGTATGTATGTTTCATATTTAATTTTAAAATGTGATGTGCGCTCCCTGTACAGATGAATTCGCATCGTGTGTGTTAATTGTTGATTTCATCATGGAATTTGAAACAAAAGTGACAGATACACGGTCGGGTCACGTGATGTCTTTTTTCATAGCATTGACGTCTAGATTGCTTGATTTGGGTGCGCGTAGACTTGAACCGGCAATGAAACTAAATCGCCAGGTCCATGCATTTGTCATTGTACTACCAATGCATTAGTAGAATCTAGGCCCTGGTAACCTTTAGTTCAAGTGACATCGGCCGGATCGCAATATAACTTTAAGAATATGTTTAGGGGGCACAAATATAGGTTTTATAGTACTTATAGAATTATAAGTCTCAAATCAATTATAATTGAGATTTGATGAAAAAAAACTAGACTATACAGGGTGATTGTCACTAAAAAAACTTTTCTTTTTTTTTTGCTTCAGTATCATGTAAATAACCACCCCTGAGTCGGATTTAACTGTACAAATCAACACCATGTATAAACTTCTTAAGTGTCCTCTCACTCAGCAATCCAACGTGCCGTTCGTAAATGAAAATTCAAATCAAACTACTTTTGCATGGGCATCACCACATGAGGCGTCTCTTAACTGTGCACTTGGCGCTGCATTGTTTTTGTGGTTTCCTAACCAAAGGGTAAAAATGGGACCCTATTACCTACTAAGACTCCACTGTCCGTCCGTCTGTCCACCTATCTGTCACCAGACTGTCTCATGAACAGATAGGCAGTTCAAAATTGTGACTAAAGATGTGTTCTGTTGCCGCTTAAAACATAATAAAGTATGCATAAATATTTAAGTGGGGGTCTCATACAACAAAAGTGATTTAGCAAGGAAATACAAACATGGAAAAACACTCAGACTGACGACATTAGTACAAACGTACGGTGCCCCCAGTGGGAATCGAACCCACGACCTCTGTCTTGGCAGACAAGCGCCTCAATGGCTTGACCGACGAAGCGAACAGGCGAGGCTAGAGTAAAAACATATCTTCTGTTTCAAATAGCTACCAGACAAATCGGCACCGAGTACGTCGTCGGTGCGATAGGTCAGTTCTGCGGCCAGCCCGTCATATTGCAACTCGGTGGGCGCGACCGGGGCACGTCAGCGCGAATGAAGAGTGTGTTCATAAATCTTTGTATCGTTTGTTTGTACATAGTAAATTAATGAATAAGTACTAGAGTTCCAAGGAGGTGTTATGTAAGCGTGTATATAAAAATGTATGTAATGAATAATGTAATTTACCAGGACCAATGAGGAATTTAATGACTATTTTTAATTTAATGAATTCAATGATTTTATTTTATTTTAGATTAGTATTGATAACAAGAATTCTCAGTACCTATTTATGTTAAAGCTAATATATTTATATACGTTAATTTACGTTTAATATTTCAGAATTTTAATGTCAACATCTTTTTAAGTGAGTTGAATAGTATGAAATGAAATGAAATGAAAAATATGAAATGAAAAATAGTATAATAGTATTGTAGTGCCCTTACAGGGTGTCATGTACCTTATCAAATTATATTTACCAGCTGTAAATATTCACATGACATAACAATGATTGATTGATTGATTGGATGATTGATTGAATGATCTGTATCTAATAAAATTCTCGTGTCTCTATTTTAGTGCGGATACTCTTCCAAAACGGGATGAACTATTTAAATTTTGTATGAATGTTCGGTAGGTTTGATAAGATAAGAATATTATTTAGGAGAGATTTAGTTTGATAATAGGTTCTCATATCCCTAGTTGGCAAAACAACGTTCGCGGGATTATCTAGTCTTTCTTCTAAGTGCCCTGCCTCACTAGGACGCCATGGCGACGTCGCCAGCTACATGCCAGCTACGTATACAGGCAGTTTGTATTGAATGGCGACGTTGCCAGATCGTCGCCGGAGCGGTTAGGGCATCTGCCTACCACGCGAGAGGTTCCGAGTTCGAAACCCAGCTACGGAAAAAAAACTCCAGGTCTTGGACGATTACATGTTTGTGACGTCAATGTTTCTGGTTCCCACGACACGAGGACACGAGACGAGGGTGTCCTAGCGTGGGGCCAGAAGCAATGTATGTGCCTGCATGTAAATGTTTATGTTTAATCTAGCCGCCACGTGTAAATATTATGTTCGTTTTTCCTGGTACAATAAAGAATACTCTTATCTTATCTTAGGGGCCGTTCAAGTATTACGTAAGCACATTTATTACAATTATTTACCCCCCTCCCCATTTGTCAGCAAAAGTAAGCAAACATCTGACCCCCCCCCCCCGCCCCCGTGCTCACGTAAACTTTGGTAGATGCATTTTTCTTTTAATGTATTTTGATTTTTTTTATTGATTCATGAGCAGCATTAATTCCCCTACTCGGTTCTAAAAGAGTACCTAAACATAATTAATAATTATTTGTGGGAATCATTATAAATTATTATTATTACTTTTATTGCACTTACATTTAAAATAAAAATATAGCACAATGCGGCGGACTTAATGCTATAAGCATTTTCTACCAGTCAACCGCAGGAGGTAAAGGAAAATGTTTGTAGGCGTGCATTTTCTTTTGTGCAATAAAGTGTAACCACAACAATAAAAGTAATTAAATAAATATAAAAAACATACTTATATAAGATAAGATCCTCGAAAATGCGTTTCGTTTTCAAGCATAGACAATGTATGGGTTGCCAATGTGTAAAAAAAGTAAATAACTACTAGGTACGTAATCACGTAAACGTAATCACCGTCTAGACCCCCCTACCCACCTTGTCATCAAAAATAAACATAAACATTTACATACAGGCACATACATTGCTTCTGGCCCCACACTAGGATACCCTGTGTCGTGGGAACCAGAAACAGCGACGTCACAAACATGTAAACATCCAAGAATAAGCAAAGCAAAGATTCCCCGCCACCCTATAGTGCTTACGTAATACTTGAACGGCCCCTTAGCTAGAAGCGGAAGCTTTGCAAGTGGCTAATTCTCATGTTTGCCTACCCCTCCGGGGTTCAGCCGTGGATTTATGCAATGCAATGAATTATAATCCATTTATCTATACTTGGCATTTTTTTCATACTTTAAACGACGCATGTACCAATGACTTTTAGTTACGTACATTTGTTTGTACAGAAACACCATTCGCTGATAAATTGTGCCCGGATAACGGCGACAGGCTTGCCACTTGTTACGTTTGGGACCTAATAAACTCGGCAAAACGTGGGTCCAGTTCTAGAGACTGGTGCCTCTGCCTACCCCTTCGGGGATAACGGGCGTGAGTTTATTATTTTATTTTAAACGACACTAAATCAAATACCTTTAGCGGTAGAAAACTCGAAAAAAACAAAACAAACAAACAAATAAACTCACGCCTGTTATCCCCGAGGGGGTAGGCAGAGGCACCAATCACTAGAACTGGACCCACGTTTTGCCGAGTTTATTAGGTCCCAACATCACAAGTGGAAGCCTGTCGCCGTTATCCGGGCACAATTTATTAGCGAGTGGTGTTGCTGTACTCGAAAAAGTTTACAAATCGAACACTTGGAAGAACAACGTGTTATTTCGGAACCCTTACGTTACATGAGAGCATTTTTTTAAGGTTTCAAAGTAATGGCCGAAAGAGGTAGCACTATAACGTGAGGCAGTGTCTCTTTTGCTCATTATTCCGGCGTTTTCGGAGTAAATAAAATCGGGTTAAAGAAAATAAATATCTATGAATAAAAAATGGTTTTCTTTGAAATATCACGTTGTTCTTGCAAGGGTGCGAAATTTAGTGCTAGCTAGTACTAAATTTGCAAAAGGTATCGAATTTTCCACCGCTAAAGTTTTTTAATTCAGTGTCGTTTAAAGTTAAAAAAAAGGCCAAGAATAGATAAATGGATTACAGATCGGACAGAGAAGCTTGGTTCTTTAAAGTAACCGAGCCATAGAAGTTACATAATCTACGCGCAATTTCAATGTTAGACCTTGATCAGAACTGTCTGGATTTGCTAAGAATGTTAGCATAAAAAACTTCAATTTAACCTTGTGGCTCGATACTGCATCGCGTTCTCCAGTTAACGCAACATACAGGGTGATTAATCACAATTGTGCGAGGTAACACAAAGAGTGCGTAAGAATAGGTGGGCACGATACTACAGGCCGTACTTTAGCGAAGAAAAAAAGAAAAGAATGAAGAATATTCTTTATTATTGTACACAAGGAAAAATAAATACCTACAACAAAATATTTACAAGGTAACAGTACAATTTGACGTAGTAAGAAGGTTCCAACGCACAACATGGTCATTTTTGAGTTAATTATACCAAAATGATCACCATGCTCTGTATTTAAGAATCAAAGACTTTCATAGCGATCCCAAGAGTTTTCGCAAAGCTATGGCACATGGTAATCCAACCCATATGTATGGAGAGTATACATCATCTTAAACATTAACATTTACATACAGGCACATACATTAAGATACCCTGAGTCGTGGGAACCAGAAACACAGCGACATCACAAACATGTAAACCTCTCGCATAGTCGTCAAATATATAAGAATAATAGTAACTTCCACACTACCCAATCACTTGACCTGGTCCCAAACTAGGATACCCTGTGTTATGGTAACCAGGCAAGGACATTACAAACATGGAAATACACCCAGACTGACGCCATTACGGCAACTACGGCGACCCTTAGCGGGAATCGAACCCACCACCTCTGTCTTGGTAGTTAGGCAGTCAGTATATCAATGGTAAATTGATAGACAATTAAAAAAAAGCAGTTGACAACGGATATTTTCTCAGCACCCTGTATTTCTAATAATTTCCCCAGAGACGCCTGTGAACAAATCCATGCGGTAGGTCAGTTCTGCGCAGTAAGCTGCCTTTATCAGTGTGTCAATGTTACCATCAAATTATGCCATTTTGACCTCAATGTTTTCGCGACTCAAGGTCCTAAATGTGTTTGGAGTGGACGCTCCATTTATCTGTCCAGACCATAACAAACTAAATGAATTTGACATTTATTACCAAGCAACATAAGACGTAAAATACATGTTAGGCGATCGTGCGTCGAAGTAGAATAGTTTTATGCGATTACGGACCCAATAAATAAGATTGAAAATAAAGTTAGAACGGAACTCCATTGAGCGTGCACTCAAAAGCGGTTATGACCTTTATTTGGCGTAACAAAAGGTTTAAAATTGCTTCAAAAAAAAGGGGTTACACTATAAAGGAAAACGAGTTTTTTTACAAATGTCCCTGGACTTAAAATTGTTAAGCAGCGTTTTCGGCCTTTGAGATGGAAATGAGGCCTGGAAACTTGTTAGAATTGTTATTTATTTGCGCGTTTGAATTCGAGT
Source organism: Yponomeuta plumbellus (assembly GCA_947310845.1). Lineage (NCBI taxonomy): Eukaryota > Metazoa > Arthropoda > Insecta > Lepidoptera > Yponomeutidae > Yponomeuta > Yponomeuta plumbellus. The sequence goes on from OX371200.1 coordinate 22,463,575, forward strand.
ACACCTAGTAACAAACACGTCTTATTTGTTTGCAGCTAACTGGAAGCTAATACAAACTTAATTAATAATTTCGTACTGGTCTACAGTAGACTCAGGAAATGCACATGAAATTGAAGAGCGTAATTAGTCGATCCGAGTCGACGACCTATAGGCGGAAAATTCTGTACCTGTACTATTATGTATTCTGTGTTATTACTGCCCTACCCTATGAAGCGGCCCGTCTTCGCTTACTGTTTTGGTTATATCTAGCCGCGCGCATTGACCAATGAGATGCGAGTATTTTGTTCACTACGAGTTCGACTCGTGGTACGGAGTAGAGTTCATCATCATCATCATCATCATCATCAACCCATTATGTCTCCAACGAGGGGCACGGGTCTCTTCCCTGAGGAAGGTACAGGCCATACTCCACCACGGGGGCCAAGTCCGGATTGGTGGAGGCTTGTAAGACTACTGGCTGGTCTTACTGTCAGAAGAGTAAACTTATTATTAAAGGTCGCATTCCGTAGTTATTTTTTTTCTAGTTCTATATATATTTTCTTTCTACGGATTAAATCTGATATTAATCCGGATCAGCATCAGCTATCATCAAAGTAGAGGCGAAAATGTTATCTTTGAGACTACAATAAGACATAATAATAGGCTACTTGACAGATTTCTGAAAACCATTTCAAATATTTGTTTGTTGGTGTTCATTGTGTGCGTGTTCAAAGCGGTAATTTTAAATTTTTTCGTGTATTTCTTCTAGAAAAAGCAAATAAAAATTCACTTTTAAAATGAGCCGCCAAAACGCCATCTTAGGCAATATGGCGTCGCAAAGGAATCAGTGACGTCACTGGTCAGTAAGCAAACACCAATGAACGTAAGAACGACATGAATGACAGATGCCATATTTACTGACCTGTGACGTCATCATAGTTTCGCCCAATCCAGGCCGTTTTCGATAAAATGGCTAAAGATATGGAAATTATCGAATTTTATCCTGGTTTTTTTTTATATAAATGATCCAATTTTTTAAATAAAATGCCTTCAAGCGGTTTGAAGACTCATAATTTACAAGTATATATAAATTTAATAAAAAAAAATTACACTATCACATAAACGAAAACCAAACGATTGTTATCGAAATAAAAACACATGAATCGGAGCTCTATTCTTTATTAACCATCAAATGTCGAAATAACTATAATGCTTTCACTGTCAGTTCAACCGAAGGTTTGAACTATTTTATTTTTAACTATTTCATTTTACAATATTAACTTAATTTAGGAAACACTCAAAGTTCAAACGAACAGCGGAATATACAAACTAATGGTCAATACGTACCTGGGTCGACGCACGCCTCGTCTTGTTATAAGATGGATACCTGGAGAGGGAAAATGCTGTTACAGCAGTTTTAGCGATAAGGCTTCCGTTTGGACTCGTAGATTAAGGAAATTACACAGTTAAATCTCTTTCTAAGGGTTCCGCAGTTAAATAAAAACCTTTTCGTGCCACTCACTGTGGAAACTACTGGAGTTTGGCGTGCCCACGGGAAACTATTTATTAAGGAGATAGGGCGACGTCTCAAAAACCGTGGCTTTGACTACTGCTCAGGGGCATTTTACTGCCCATTGAGATATTTCACTGCTCAGTATTTAACATACATAACATATAACATAACATTTACATACAGGCACATACATTGCTTCTGGCCCCACACTAGGATACCCTGTGTCATGGTTCCAGAAACAGCGACGTCACAAACATGTAAACATCCAAGACCTGGAGTTTTTTTTCCTCCCCAGCCGGGGATCGAACCCGGGACCTCTCGCATGGTAAGCAGATGCGCTAACCACTACGCCACTGAGGTCGTCAAATTAAAAGAAAATAATAAAAGGGGTCATATAATTTATTTGACCCCTTTTATTATTTTCTACGACTCATTTTTTGTTTACTTTACTGCTAAATTTTAACTGCCGAACTTGTTACTATATTCTATTTACTGAAGCGAACGACTAAAGGTAAACAAAGACACAGCATCTCTCAAACTTACATCTCACTCAAAATAGCTCATGCACGCAGCTTTGCTTGCCTCGTTGTACTATTATGTATTCTGTGGCATCGTATACATCGGTTTGGCAGTATCAGCGTTGGGTCCGGCTCGCTCGCCCATATTTTCCGTTTCGTAATAACAAACACAAAAGTATAAAACAACTGGACGGTGGACCAAAAAACTTTACCAATACCTTATTTACAATGATGAACAGACTAAACATAAGTTACCTATTTTATTTTCTTTAGTCGCACTCCCATCAACAACAACGTCAATCTTACTTTTTTTTGCCTTAAATAAAAAAAGAGGTTCGTAGTCAGCTCTCCATACTTCTTCCTACACTTCGCGTAGCCCATTAGCATAAAATAGTCGATCATAATCGGCCTTTAAACAAAAGTCCGTCATCTTTCCTAGTTGCGAACATATTTGGCAGCAGTAGGATCGCTTTTATTTGAGGACCACTGAAATTTTAGGTATTTTTTGGGGCATAGATCTCTTAAGCAAATGGTATTTTCATGATAAAATAAAATATTAGTTAAATAAACTGCAAGTAGGGGATAAATCAGGTAATAACAGTGTTATTGTGTTAATTGCTTAATGGTATTGATTAGGCATATCGTTCTGTATAACTTTGCTAAATATTATGCAGTGTTATAAATGTGGCATATTGAAAAACCACATTTTTGACATGTTGACACTTAGTCGTTCGCTTCAAAAAATAGACTGTAAATAATAAATACATTTCGTAATTTTCAACTTACCAAAACTACTATATACAAGTGCCGCGTTAAATCAGTGCCATTCTATAGCAAGCTTTTTTGCACAGAGTGTGCTTAACACATTTCTTAAACCAATTCGGAGTTAACTCAAATATATCTTGGGAAATCTTGTTGTAGAACCTTATAGTGCCCCTTATTAGCCTCTAAAACACATAATTATGTGACATTCATGAACCTCTCTCTAAAGCAGAATTTTCTGTCAGCGTACGTAGAACGTCTCTGATTGTAGAAACAAAAAAATCAGGGCAGAAGTACATACATATAGAAGAAGTAAATGTATTGTATATATAAACTTAAAAGGAAATACCTTAATCCTTAACCCTTACCTCAATCCGATGAAGAAGACCGCCTTCTTCTATCAGTAGATCTCTTCCTTTCCTCACTCCTGCGTCTCTTGTCACGCGGGGAGCTCCTGTCGCGGCTCCTTCTGCGCGCTTCTGGGCTCCTTCTGCGCGCTTCTGGGCTCCTCCTGCGTGCTTCTGGGCTTCTTCTGCGCGCCTCTGGACTCCTGCGCGCCGCTGGGCTCCTTCTGCGGGTCTCTGGGCTCCTTCTCCGGGCCTCTGGGCTCCTTCTGCGTACTTCTGGGCTCCTTCTGCGCCGTTCTGGACTCCTGCGGGGGGACTCGGAGCTACGAGAACGGCGGCGGCGTTCCTTGCGGTCGGGGCTGTCGCGACGGCTAGTGGGAATGAATATAGCATTTTTAGCACTAGAAAGGGACTGGATGGGTATCTAGACTCGTCCACTACACTACAAAAGTTCGAGTTAAAATATTATAATTTTATTTCAAATTCCATGATGAAATTAACAATTAACACACACGATCCTAATTCATCTGTGCAGGGAGCGCACAAAATTAAATGTATCCCAGAGGGGTTGGCAGAGACCGGGGACCACCTGCCACGATCCTGAGAAATCACATTAGCTTCATAGACATTCATTAGTCGTTGCATGCAGGCACGCTGGTTTCGAGTCATTTTTACACTAACATTATAAAGAAGAAATATTTGTTCATTTAAATGTGTAACATGCTATTTGACCTATTTCCGATCGACCGATTTTTTCCCCGCGCCCTATCCAATCCTGCAGTTTCGGTGTTGTAGACAGAATAAAAATATTTTGCGAATAGGCTATGTGACCGATCTCTGAAAACCATTTCATATTTTTTGTTGGTGTTCATGGAGTCCTCAGAGAGTGGTCATTTTAAATTCTTTCGTGTATTTCTTCTAAAAACGGCAAATGAAAATTTACTTTTGAAATAACCCGCCAAAACGCTATCTTGAGCAATATGGCATCGCACAGAAATTATGACGTCACTTGCCAGTAAACCAAACAATGATCGTAAAAAAGAATGAATGACAGACGCCATTTTTACCGACATGTCACGTCATCATAGAACGGCAAATCCAGGTCGTTTTCGATACAATTGGCTGCAGATACATAATTATCAAATTTTATCTTGTGTTTTTTTACAAATAATAATTGTTTTTTAGTTACAATGCATTAAAGCGGTTTCAAGACTCATAATTTATTTCGTCGTCATCAACCCATTATGTCCCCACCGAGAGGCACGGGTCTCTTCCCTGAGGAAGGTATAGGCCATACTCCACCACGGGGGCCAAGTCCGGATTGGTGGAGGCTTGTAAGACTAGTGGCTGGTCTTACTGTCAGAAGTTTTCAAGCCGCCCTAAGGCCTCTGACTTGGCTTAACGACTGCCATCTATCGACGGCAGCCGGCACCAACTGCTTAACGTACCTTGCGAAGCACGGAATCGCTCGGAAAAAATGCCACTAGCGTTAGTCATAGACGGTGACCCATCCATGGACTGAACGTGCCGTATGTTGCTTAACCTTAGTGATCGTTTAAGATCACTCAGGCAGCCCAGGCTACGAGCGATTCGTTATTAATTTATTAATAATTTATTTGAATACTTATAAATAATACTGTTTTTTCACACCGTCAAATAGCCTATTACATAACAGTACATAAGTCGAAAAAGTTGAAGTGTGGGAAGTCGCACTTTTGTGTAGTGTCAAATACTTACTGTGATTAAGCTACCCGTATCTTTGTAATATTGGGGCTATAAAAAAGTTTCAAATAGGCATAAGTAGGTCTTGATCTATGAACCACGCTACAGCGAAAAAAGTCTTACCGACAGTAAGTGCCCTGCCTCACTGGGACGCCATGGCGACGTCGCCAGCCACGTCTCCAGGCAGTTTGTATTGAATGGCGACGTCGCCAACAGTCGCCGAGTGAGGTAGGCACCATACATTTCAATACTAACTGCTTGGATACGGTCGCTGGCGACGTGGCCATGGCGTCCCGGTGAGACAGGGCCCTAACTCGAATTACTGTAATAGGCTATTTGATAGTGTGTGAAAAAACAGTATTATTTTTACGTTTACGTATAAATTACGAGACTTAAAGCAGATTCCTGTCATGTACAGACCTCGGCGACTCGCTGCGCCTCTTACGTTCCGGCGAGCGCCGTTTCTTCTTCACCTCTTCGTCGGAACTGGCGTCTGAGTCGTTTTTCTTCTTCGTGGCCCCTTTAAGCATTAAACACCGCTGAGGGATGAATAAAACAAGACTAGGTAACATAAACATCAGCTGCAATCATCACAGTAAATAAGTAAGTATTGGTAATTATTAATTTCCAAGAAGACAATTCCAATTAACATTGCATAAAAATAGAGAGAAAGAATTGCTCGTAGCCCCGGCCGCCTGAATGATCTTAAACGATCACGAAGGTTAAGCAACATAGGGCACGTTCAGTGCATGGATGGGCGACCGTCTTTGACTAGCGCTAGTGGGATTTTTCCGAGCGGTTCCGTGCTTCGCAAAGCACGTTAAGCAGTTGGTGCCGGCTGCCGTCGATAAATGGCAGTCGTTAAGCAAAGTTAGAGGCCTTAGGACGGCTTGAAAACTTCTGACAGTAAGACCAGCCGCTAGTCTTACAAGCCTCCACCAATCCGGACTCGGCCCCCGTGGTGGCGGGCAGAAGCGCCACAGAGGTCATCAAATCACCACCCGTCACCCGTTTGTGTTTTCTGCTGATTGTTGTATTATGTTGCGTGATTTTGTGTTTTTGAGTATTGTGTCGTCAAATAAATATATTTTTCTTTCTTTCTTTCTTTCTTTCAAATTAATTAATATGTACGTGCCGAATTTCAGCTTTCGAATACTAATCGTCTCCGATCGCCACGAACGGAGGGACGGATATGGCGATACTTTAAGGGTTCCTTATCGACTAGGGAACCCTAAGATCTGTGCTACTTACCAGCCGCCTTGGTCTCCCGGTCGCGCTGTCGCGACTTGATGAGTCTCACTATCTCCATCAGCTCCTTGCGAGCCTCGTCCCTTTCCACGTCCTACAAAACACTTCGAGTTAATATACACATTGCAAGATTTTTTCCATAACATGACCTATGAAGATTTTCTATCGTTGACCGTTAGACGGTTGACGGTTTGACGGATGAAGATGATGCCATCGAGGGGCGGGGGGGCCTGGCCTATAAATATGGAGTGCTTTTGGGGTGACGGTCACTTGTGAGCCTGAGGATGCCTCGTGTTAGAGGCGAAACGCTTTCTCACACAAGTATTGGTGTCGGTGGTGGTGTTCTGATTCACAGAGCTTAATCATGGGGAGCAGAGATGGATCTCGCGTCCTCAGTTAGTCGTCTCTAAACATTACCGTTATTTACTATTTATCTTACAGTATTAAAAAAAAACCTTGTAAAACACGTCATTTTGTTCTAGAAATTCACAACAAGAAATCGTTAAGAAACCACAGACTACATGAGAATGAAGGAAATACTCGTACGTAATATGACGTTGTAAAAAAAAGCAATAGTATTATTTTAAAAAACGGGATATCCGTTACACCACGTCCGTTGTAAGATTTTTGACACCTAATATTATGTAAGTGTACCTTACGTTACCACCCGTACAACTGGGTCAAACTTACCGTAAGCTTCACCTGATCGTAGGAAGTACAAAAGTAATTATAAAAGATGAAATAGAAAAAGTATTCGAAGTCGAGGGGCTCCATAAAGTTCGAGCAAAGAAAAAAAAATTTTTGTGTAAATTGCTAGATCCACGAAAACCGTACAAAATCTAGGCTACGAGGTATTTATTTGCGTTACTTACGGCTAATCTCGCGAGACCTTAACCTCTAGGCTACAACAGATTTATTTGCCTTTCTTAGGACGACTTTCGCTGAGATTCAAACTCTAGGCTACAACCAATGGCGGATTAGCCACGTAGCAAGAATAGCAAATGCTACGGGCCCCCGCACCACGCTTTCTGGGGTTTGTTTCATAGGACTAAAATTCATGGGTTACTATGACAATTCGATGTACATAACATAACATAACATTTACATACAGGCACATACATTGCTTCTAGCCCCACACTAAGATACCCTGTGTCGTGACCTTAAATTGTCATAATAAACTGTAGGTTTATGAAACTCGGCCCTACTATTATTTCTAGCACAAATCCAGAAGAGATTATTTTGTACAGTTTGTTTTATTCAATACCAGGTCCCTTGAATAATTTTGCTACAGGCCCCGCGACGGCTTAATCTGGCACTGGCTACAACCTACTTATGTGCGTTACTTAGGGAGACTTTAGCAGTCTTAACCTCTAGGCTACAACCTATTTATTAGCGTTACTACAATCTCTACTACGTCTAATGGGATTATTTATAAATCCTTATTTCTTAAATCACCACAAAAACGCAAATTCACACAGTCTGTGTTGTAGATTTCACAAGAAACATTTACAAGGAACACGGCGAGCTTATTTCAGAGCAAATCTTTGATATGATTATATTTTACAATAATACCTTCTTCTCATCTCCAGCGTTCGACTGGGACTTGTCCCGGCTTTTCCCCCGAACTTCCGCCGCCGAGTCCTTCCGTTCGCGCCCGTGAGATCTGTCGTTACAACACAATGTTTTGTGAGAAACCGCAGTGAACAAGACTTTCGCATTTTTGTAATAGGCTATTTGACCGATTTCTGAAAGCCATCTCTCATCATATTGTTTGTTGGTGTTCATGGAGTCCTCAGAAAGTGGTAATTTTAAATTCTTTCGTGTATTTCTTCTAAAAAATGCAAACGAAAATTTACTTTTCAAATAAGCCAAAACGCTATCTTACGCAATATGGTGTCGTACAGGTTTCGACGCCACTTCCCGGTAAACCAATCAATGAACGTCAGAAAGAATTAATGACAGACGCCATTTTTACTGGAATGTGACGTCATCATAGAATCGGCCAATCCAATGGCGGCAGATAAAAATTATCAATTTTTATCTTGTGTTTTTTACAAGTCACAATTGCTTCTTTTGGTTAAAATGCCTTAAAGCGGTTTTATAACACATAATTTATACGAATACGTATAAATAATACTGTTTTTTTTCACACTGTCAAATAGCCTATTTTATTTTATTAGGAAAACTAACAGCTTGTCCCTTACACATTACATTGACACACATAGAAAGAGAAAGCAAACAAAATGTTTCCACAACCATAGCCCGAGCAAATAGTACAGGTGGAAGAAAAACGACACAGTACACCAGAGTCAGCTAATCCAGAAATAAACGAAAGAAGACGGCACACCGTAATAATAAGCTGCATCGGTAATAAGGCCAACACCGAGTCACAAAACCGGGAAGTTACTGCTTTGCGAATAAAGGAAATGCTGTCTGTAATAATAATAAAACATTCATAGTATCTGTTCGAATTTCCTACACGGTCAAGCGCGAAGGGGTTTAGTTGTTGAATGTCAAAAATGTCATCAGTTTGAAATATATGTTCTTGGATGAAAAAGTGTCAACAGAAAAATGTTTTCTAATTTAAAATAATTAAATAAAAAAAATCAAAATCAAAAATTTATTTCAACGTAAAGAATTTACATTCTGCTCGTTGAATTTCAATGTACATACAGTTATGTAGAATGTTACGCTACAATTATTAAAATCCCACTGTGCCAAGTTTCAATAATACAAATTGTGAACTAACAACATAAGGAATGTCAATATCTATATCAATCTTTATCATTAAATTTAACACTTGACGTTTCACTCAACATACGTAGGTAAATAAGCTCACGCCTGTATCCCAGAGGGGTAGACAGAGACCAGTGACCACCTGTCACGATCCTGACTAATCACTTTCGCTACCTCGACATTCATTACTCATTGCATGCACGTACGCGGGTTTCGGTTACTTTTTTCCTGCCCTCTATGTTGGTATTAGTTTTTCTTTTCACTCAAATTTACGAAAAATCGCACAAAGAGATAGATAGATAGATAGAGAACACTTAATAATAAGTAATACTTAATTAAAAATTAATAAAATAAACAATCTAAATATGAACAGAAAAAAATATTACATGTCATTTAAAAAGTGAACCTTCTTGACGACCGCCACCTTCTTAGGGCTAAGGAAAAGAAACAAAAAAGTTAGTTCCTGCCTCAAAGGAGAAAGTACCTTATCCCCAATATTTATAAAGCAACAATTACTTACCTCTCTTTCGAAGACGTCCTCGAGCGCCGATCTCTTTCTCTCCTGAAAGTAAACATAATTTATTGCAGAAAATTAAATGCCCCTTCTTGTTAAGTGCTTTCACAAACAGGTGACCGAGTAAGCGATGCGTGATGGTTCCTCCAGACTACGAGCAAAGTTCCTTGACAATGTACTCTGGAAAGTTGACCGAAGTCCACAGTACGTCGCTACACGCTCGTTCAACTTCGCGAGGAATGCACGAATGAGTTCGCGCGGCGCGCGGCGGTAAAGTCCGTTCGCTTAGATAGTGTCGGTACACACGAAGGCAATCTTGGTTTTAGTAAAAAAACATTTACTTCAATAATACAACTTAGACGGCCAAAACACTTTAAATAGAAAAAAAAAACATGGTACACAAATATACCTAATGAAGCACAAAATAAAACACTACTCTTCATCACTCGAAGTGTCCTCAGAATATTCATCTCCACCGGAATTTAGAATAGGTACCTACCTAAGTGATGCAGGATCGATTCGTTATAAATCCATTCTAAAATACTGATTGATTTAATTCTTTAATTGCGTGATCTACATAATAGCAGAATGAGACGAGCTGCGAGTCAAATTCATTGGCGTGTTTGCGGCGCGTCGGTTTCTTTTGTCAAAAGCTGCCATGTGCCGAGGCGGTAAATATCAAAGTGACACTATGATGACTTTACCATCACAACTCGCATGTCATGGACGCTCAATCGCTTAAGTAGTAGTTGCAATGTGCAAGCTTCTTTTTGTCCTAATGACCACTCTGATTGGGGTTCCAAATAGTTAGCTCCGCTTGCAACACTTCTAGGAAAAACCGGATTGGCTCCTGCATACTACTCAACATGATCGTATCATATGAGAATCTATATTAATAATTTCGTACCGGTCTACGGTAGACTCGAACGAAATGCATTGCAGAGCGTAAAAAATTAGTCGATCCGAGTCGATAACTTATAGGCGGAACATTCGGATTATTCAATATAAAAATGAAGAAATTTCAATGTAAACATGTCAATGTGACTAATGTTGCGTCGGTGCCACGTCACCACGTGTCACAGGTGTCATTGTGAACTCTATTTCGGACATATTCTATGGTCTAATTTGGTGAAAAGAAAAAGTAAAGCAAGTCAGAATTTTAGGCGAGCGAAACCGGGTTTTCATCTAGTTACAAAATAATTACTAGCCCGCGGACCTGTTAAATCCATAGCTAGCTGACCAAATGGACCTATTAAATCAAATCAATAGTAGATTAGAAGCCAAGGGCTGTAAGGCATCAATTGCAGAACGAGATATTTAGGCGCACGAGCGCAGCGAGCCCGGCGCCTTTAGTTCGAGGGTGCAATTGGTGCTTACACCCGAGCTAACTACTCTGCTTTACATCTCGATTGTGAGGTAAGTAGAAGAAAACCGGCATTACAAGAATAAAACATTTACCTACTCGTTTTTCTTTTTGCCACTTCATGAACTCGTCGTAAGTTTTCAAATATCTCTCTTTAGAACTTTCAGGCAAAATATTGTCGCGGTCCTATCCCGAACCATCTAGAAAGGCTCTCCTTCTAGAAGCCTATCGAATAGTCGCCGCATGCTGCGTTTTAGTAAACAATAAACGCTGCAAGCAATAATAACTCGTATGTCCACTAGCGTAAGGTTCAAAACATTTGAATGGGTTACTGTTCGAGCGACGTTGCCTCGAGTAGGCACGTAGGTACGGGAATGTTCTAGAGCCCTTGCGGCCGGATATAAATAGCGGCCGCCGCGGCGCGCAGTCAGTTCCGTTTGGAATAGCGAAGAGTGAACTTCGAGCGAACATACCTGCGATACGAGCGATAACCTACGACCTCAGCGATACTATTGGACTTCGATTGGACCTGCGATTGGATTCTACGTGTGGACTTCGTGTCGTGAAGACCTGCGGACCAGACCCTGCGTGAATAAATCCTAAGAAGTTGTCATTGGCGTTTTACATCCAAATCCAGAACCCTAGCCCGTAACAATATTGTTAATTGCTGCTTCAGCTTCCATTTTCATTGAATCGGGAGTGCAGCTTATATCTTCATCACTTGCAGAACTCATGTTTTTTCCTAATTAGCACGTAATTATAAAAAAAAATCCCAAAAACAAACAATATTTAAAGTAAAAGTTTTCTGTTCCCACCTTTTCTTAATCTTTTTTTTCAAGAACGAAATGGACCTTCGCCGTTCGATATTTAAAATTGGTGACTATTATACTTATACGAAGACAAGGCTGAATAACGAAGCGACCTCTTTTGTCATTGAGCTGAACGCATGATGTCTATTGCCAGTATGATGGTTAGATGTACGCGAACTTTTTGAAAGAGTGAAGAGTTTTTTTAATTACTTACCGCCCTAGGGCTTTTCTAGCTACATTATTACCCTAGAGCGCTAATTGGTCACCTACAAGCCCCATTTGGGGGTAATAAGGACCTACTTACCGAATATGAGAGATGTAAAATAATTTATTTCAACAAAAAGAATTTACGTTCTGTTTGCCGAATGCCAATGTATAATGTTAGATGGCAGACGATAAGCCAAGTCAAAGGCCTTAGGGCGGCTTGAAAACTTCTAACAGTAAGACCAGCCACTAGTCTTGCAAGCCTCCAGCAATCAGGACTTGGCCCCCATGGTGAAGTATGGCCTATACCTTCCTCAGGGAAGAGACCCGTGCCCCTGGGTAGGGACATAATGGGTTGATGATGATGATGTTAGCCGCTTCCATCGGGCCGTATTTGTAGCGGAGAGGGCAGCGGGAAATAAACTCACTCATTTCTAAAAAAAAAAAAACTGAATACATCAGTGCCTAAGTAAATAAAAGATTCCACGATTGCTATATTTTCAAAGTCAAAATTAGCTAATAAACTAATTTTGACACAACACTCAAGACATTGACAGCGTTTGGCTATTGGCTATGGCGATATTGATATGTCAACGTGACAGTTTTATTTTTTTGCGTTGAATTAAAAAGCAGACTAGTGTCCACCCCCTCACCTGTCTTTGGAGAGGGATCGCGAGCGAGATCGCCTGGGCCTCCTGTCCTCCGCCTCCTTGGACTCCCCTCTCCCCCTCCCCCTTGCCCCGCGGTCCCCCTCGTCCCCCCGGCCCCCCCGCCGCTCGCCCCTGCCCCTGTCTTCCCTACGGTCGCTACGGTCTCTCTCTCGGGAATCCTCTCTGGGCTTCTTGTGGTCTTTGGGATCGGTATCCTTGTGTTCTTTCCTATCGCGGTCGTCTCTTTCGCTCTTGGTGCGCTCTCGTCTGCCGTCTCTGTCCTTCTTGGGGTCTGGGCGGTCGGGGCGATCATCTTTTCTGGAAATCGAACACTCTGTTTCGTGGAAAAGATCGGGTATAATAATATTTTTCTATCATCATATATTATATTATTTATGGAACTAAGTATCTTAAAGTACCTATACTAGCTGACTCGGCAAACGTTGTTTCGCCATACTATAAATTATTTGTACTGATAATAATTAAAAAAAATGGGGTGGGCCATCCTTATCACTTGCTGTGAAAAATAGATACAGTCTGCTAGCTTTTAGAATATACCACGGGCTCTAGAGTAGGCTTCGGTTTTCGCCGAAAGCACACGAGTGTGATACTACTTCCTGCTCTGTATAAGTGAAATTAAGTGTCATACCTATTAGTTCCGATTTTGAAATTAAGTGTCATATTAGTTTCGATATTTCTATATATTTTTTTAATATTTTATTGATAACACTTTTTGATTTTACATTTACACGAATATTATCCGATTCTATCCTTTAGTAGCCGAGGTATATTCTAAAAGCTAACAGACTGTAACAGCCTATTCAACAGAGTATGCGCACGCTGGCTCGTAGCCCCGGCTCCCTGAATCATCTTAAGCGATCACGAAGGTTAAGCAACACAGCTCACGTTCAGTGCATGGATGGGTAACCGTTCTATGACTAACGCTAGTGAAATTTTTCCGAGCAGTTCCGTGCTTCGCAAGGCACGTTAAGCAGTTGGTGCCGGCTGCCGTCGATAGATGGCAGTCGTTAGGCCAAGTCAGAGGCCTTAGGGCGGCTTGAACACTTCTGACAGACCAGCCGTCTCACAAGCCTCCACCAATCCGGGCCTGGCCCCCATGGTGGAGTATGGCTTACCTTCCTCAGGGAAGCGACCCGTGCCCCTCGGTGGGGACAAAATGGGTTGGTGATGAAAGTGCTAGTGTTACAAAGAGATTTTTCCGCTCAAAAAGTTGGAACGAAAAGCGTGAGCTAATTTTTCACTAACATTAGTTTTTATACAGTTTCCACACAAATGACAACAAAAATACAAATTTCCTCACCTCAAATCGCGCTCCCTATTCTCCTTCGGCTTGTCCCGATTAAAGGTGCTCCGCAGAAGGCTGAAGGGATCATAGTCTCCCTTCGCCCCCTCCCTCTCCTCCCTACCCGGTCCCTCTCTCCCAAGTCCTTCCCTACCCAGACCTTCTCTTCCCATTCCATCCCTCCCCAGTCCCTCTCTCCCCAGACCCTCCCTACCCAGTCCCTCTCTGCCCAATCCCTCCCTCCCCAGTCCCTCTCTTCCTAGCCCTTCTCTCCCCAGTCCCTCTCTTCCTAGCCCTTCTCTCCCCAGTCCCTCTCTTCCCAGTCCCTCTCTTCCCAGTCCGTCTCTTCCCAGTCCCTCTCTTCCCAGTCCCTCCCTGCCCCTATCCCTACCCAGGTCGTCCCGGTTGCCAAAACCTTCCCTATTGCCGGAGTGTCCAGGGCCCTTGTTGGACGGTACGGCGGCAATGGCGGAGGCAATCTTCGGTCCGCTGAAGTACTCTTCGTTTGTATCCATGCTGCCGCGGTAGCGAGTGTCTCTGCGGACGAAGAACGAATTTTGGATCATCATCGTCAATTGGAATTACCCTGGCTATCCATTGCATAGCTTCCACCAATCCGGACTAGGCTCCCGTGGTGGAGTATGGCCTATACCTACCTCAGGGAAGAGAACCGTGCCCCTCGGTGGGGACATAATGGGTTGATGATGGTCCATAGCACAGGGAATCCTAGTTTGGGAGCCAGGAACCATGTTTTGTAACCATTTTATAATAATGTTATTTCATTTCATCAGCTGCGCTTGCCAATGTGTGGTCTCCATTCGAGAACTTTTAGTGGTCCTACCCCCTCCTAGGGGGTATGGTCAGGGGGGATTTAAAAAAAAATCATTTTACAAACTAGACGAGTGAAGTGTCATTTTCTGTTTATTTTTTTGCGCTGAATCAAAGATAATATTGTTGCTGTGTCTCTTTTGTTCATTATTCCGGCGCTTTTGGAGTAAAAAAATGGTTTCTTCGAAATATCACGTCGTTTTGTATGTGGTCTCCATTCGAGAACTTTTCGGCCCCATCGACCATCACCGTGCCCCGCTCACTGCCACTTCAACTTTCTCATCCGCTGGGCTACGACCAGCCACAAGATGGACAGACGATCTCATCCAAGTGGAAGGGAGACGCTGGATGCAAGCCGCTTCCAAACGGTCTTTTTGGAAATCCACGGAGGAGGCCTATGTCCAGCAGTGGACTTCTTGTGGCTGAATGATGATGATGATGATTTCATTAAAACAAATGATAAAAAAAGTCGTGTAAAGGCTTCACTAACCTCGGCGGCAGTTCGTCGTGCTTCGGATTGACGCCAAGCGCCATGGCCAGTATATCGGCGCGGCTGTCGCCGGGCCGCTCGCGGCGGCTCTCCTCACGGTGCGAATCCCGCGGGTGTCGCGCCCGTTCGCGGCCGGCCGAGCCCGCGGGACGCTTGTGCGTGTGATCTTTGTCTTCTGTGGGGGGAAATATAAAAAAAATCCATTACATAAGCTCACGGCTGTATCCCAAAGGGTAGGCAGAAACAGGTTTTTGTCCCTCCGGCCGTTTTCGCAACTGCGTTTCGTAACTGGTTGCGAAACAAGAATGTTTATTCCTTGTTCGCAACCAGTTGCGAATCAAGACAACTTTTTCCTTAGCCGCAACTAGGCCTCCTAATGGTTATGTTTCGCAACCAGTTGCGGCAAAAGATTTTTTTTCCTTATTCGCAACCATCTTTGTCTGTTTCAATTTTGTTGATTCGTATTACAAACTTTTCAAAAAGACA
This sequence comes from Yponomeuta plumbellus, assembly GCA_947310845.1. Lineage (NCBI taxonomy): Eukaryota > Metazoa > Arthropoda > Insecta > Lepidoptera > Yponomeutidae > Yponomeuta > Yponomeuta plumbellus. The sequence goes on from OX371200.1 coordinate 22,479,047, forward strand.
CTAACATCTACAATAATATCAATAGACAATATCTAGTCTTGACAATATACCTTTAAGAGCACGTCAGTATGGAGAAGGCCTTCCATAAAATGTTTATTTTATTTTAGTTTATTTAAATAGGTTATGAGAACTACATAAGATTACTTTGTTGCATTACAAAATATATATAATTGTGTTAAGTAATTAAAATTTCTTAAGATTTAATTTCCTTTCTTTTTGAATTATTATATTAGCCTTTGGTTGCGAATAAGGAAATTAATTTCTCCCATCGCAACTCTGTAAGTTTGGGAAGATCGTATTCTTCGTTCGCAACCAAGTTGCGGCTAAGGAAAAAGTTTTCTTGATTCGCAACTGGTTGCGAACAAGGAATAAACATTCTTGATTCACAACCAGTTACGAAACGCAGTTGCGAAAACGGCCGGAGGGGTTTTTGTCACTTAGCAGGTATAAAAACATTTCCTATAAAAAAAAACGCAAAAACAGGTTAACGCCTGGGAGCAAATGTCTTCAACTTATCACTAATACAACATAACAAAATAAAACTTCGATAGCTTCTTGTGAATGGGTTATTTATTTACTGGAAGCAAAAAAGCTACTGCTAGCTTTGGTGAGCTCTTGTCCGTGAGATCTTTATTTACTGTGAGAGAAAAAACCATTCCTGCTGAAACACGTTACACAGATTAATCCGTTTTCCTTGCGAAACACCATCATCATCATCGGCCTACGGTTGTCCACTGCTGGACATAGGCCTCTCCCATTACACGCCACTGAGCACGGTCCTCGGCTACTCTCATCCAGCTCTTGCCAGCCGCCCTGCGAAGATCATCGCTCCACCGAGTCTGAGGACGTCCTACACTACGTTTACCGATCCGCGGTCTCCACTCAAGAACTCTTCTACCCCATCGGTTATCAGTTCTTCGGGTGATATGGCCGGCCCACTGCCACTTCAGCATGCTAATTCGGTGGGCTATGTCGGTGACTTTGGTTCTCTGTCGGATGACTTCGTTTCGAATTCGATCTTTCAGAGAAACCCCGAGCATAGCCCTTTCCATAGCATAGCTGAGCGACTTTAAATTTGTGGATCAGCCCCACCGTGAGTGTCCACGTTTCGGCACCGTATGTCATGACGGGTAGGCCGCACTGGTTGAAGACTTTCGTCTTTAGACACTGTGGGATTGGCGATGTGAAGACTCGACGTAGTTTCCCATATGCTGCCCAGCCCAGCTGTATTCTTCTATTAGCCTCTTTCTCGAAGTTGTTTTTACCTAATTGCATGGTTTGCCCGAGGTAAACATACTCCTTAACGACTTCGAGAATACTGCCTTGAACTGCAATTGGCTCCGGATTTACATGTTCATTGAACATAATCTTGGTTTTATCCAAGTTCATCCGGAGACCAATGCGTTGGGAAGAATCAGCTAGGCTACTCAGCATATGTTGCAGATCTTGCAGCGTTTCCGCCATGATGACGATATGGTCTGCAAATCGCAAGTGTGAAAGGTACTCGCCGCTAATATTAATGCCGTACCCCTTCCAGTCCAGCGTCTTAAACATATCCTCCATAGCATTTGTAAACAATTTGGGGGAAATAACATCCCCTTGTCTCACACCACGATGTATGGGGATAGGTTCAGATTGCCGGTTCTGGATTTGGACGGCCATAGTAGCGGCGTTGTATAGACCTTTCAACACTTGGATGTATCGCCAGTCGACTTGGCATCGCTGCAAAGATTCCAGAACAGACCAGGTTTCGACCGAGTCAAAGGCTTTTTCATAGTCCACAAACGCTAAGCACAGGGGCCGATTATACTCTTCGGTCTTCTGTATAATCTGCCGCACTGTGTGAATGTGGTCTATGGTGCCGTAACCCGATCGAAAGCCGGCCTGCTCAGGTGGCTGAAACTCATCGAGTCTCCTCGCAAGACGGTTCGTGATGACTCTTGAAAACAGCTTGTAGACGTGGCTTAAGAGTGAAATGGGTCGGTAGTTCTTCAAAAGGGTTTTATCACCCTTTTTGAAGAACAACACGACAACACACTTACTCCACGCCTCCGGAGTTCTCCCATCAAAGAGGACAGCATTAAAGATTTTCTGGAGCTCCTTCATTACGGGTTTACCGCCGGACTTCAAGAGCTCAGTTGTAATACCGTCCTCTCCAGGGGCTTTTCCATTTTTAAGCTGTTTAAGAGCCATCGCGATTTTGTCTAGGCTGACTTCTGGCAAGTCTTCAGTATAGTGGCGTGTCAATGTAGCTCTGGAATCCTCATTGTCGGGATCAGGCCGAGATGCATGCGCAGCGTACAGCTGGCCGTAGAAGTTTTCAACTTCCGAAAGAACCTCTGGTATGGAGGAAACAACCACTCCATCCGTGGTGGTCAACTTTGTCAGATGGCTTCTCCCAAGAGATTGAACAAACACTTTCGATCCCCGATTTTGCTCGATTGCTCGTTCTATTGAACGAGTGTTGGAGCATCGGAGATCGCGTCGAACTAGTTTGCCAATACTCCTGTTTAGAGCATGCCTTTCTGACGCAGTGACTGGTGGGCGTTCACGTCGTTCCTCCATAAACTTGAGTGTTTCTTCTGAAAATTTCGACTTCGTGCCTTTATGCCGCATTGCGCAAAATCTCATGCCTTCCTCCCTGAGGATTCCGACTACATTCTCGAGGGCCTGGTCAATGTCAACGTCTTTTGTAGTTTCCACGGCAGCGAATCGGTTCTCCAGGTTAGAATGGAACTTTTCAGATCCCACTATAGTTTGGTGCAGGTTTGGTCGGAGCCTGGATTTCATCAAACGGACACGTTCGAGCTTAAAATTAATATTCAGAGAGCCTCGCACAAGTCGGTGATCGCTTCCGGTATTAAACCTATTGATCACTGAGACGTCTCTAAATATACGCTTCTTGTCCGTTATGATGAAATCAATCTCATTTTTTGTCATAGTGTCGGGGCTCTGCCATGTCCACTTCCTTTGGGGCTTTTTCTTGAAGAATGAATTCATCAAGAATAACCCCTCCCTTTCGAGGAAGTTGACTAGCATTTGCCCCCTATGATTCCTGTTTCCATAACCATGGGATCCTACTACCGATTCGCTGCAATTCTGTACTCCCACTTTGGCGTTGAAATCCCCCATGACAACGTTGTAGTGGGCCTTGGTGGTGGAGTGTAAGGCCTTTGATATGTCATCGAACATATCTTCCACTTCATCGTCCGAGTGCGTCGAGGTCGGTGCGTAAGCCTGCACAACCTTGAGGTTATACCTCTCGGTTAGCTTAATGACGAGGTACGCAACCCTGCTCGACACACTTGACACTTCTACAACGTTGTCACAGAGAGCTCTATTTACCAGGAACCCTACGCCACCCTGAGATAGCTGGTCTCCCTCTCGAAAGTACAGCAGGTGGCCTGATTCAAGGGTTACGGTGTCCTCCCCCTCTCTTCGGACTTCAGATAACCCAAGAACATCCCACTTTACCTTCTCGAGTCCCACTTTACCTTCTCGAGTTCCCACTTTACCTTCTCGAGTTTTATTTTGACGAGAAGAGTTTGTTTGTACATTATTGTTTCTCTTTGTGTAGGCTAAGTTCCGTCACATTCTGATCACGTGCGGGTGAATCGACAAAAATTGACGCCGTCATTCTCCTTGGAAGTGTCACACTTATATGTTGTCAGTGCAACAGGTTGTTAAAGATATTTTTATTTCTATATTAGTTGGAGTTGACTGACAATCTTACATACTGTAACGACAATAACTGTATACTTAGTACATTCCTGTTGTGCTGAGAACTGTGAGAGATTAATGACAAGAATGACGAATTAGCGACAATTCGAGGAGATCCACCCGCGCACACTATTTGTTACGTGTAGCAGTACAAGAAAAACCAACGCAGCCAGTAGTTTATGTATTTTTCAAACACAAAAGAAGACGACGAAAAGCGGTTAGCTAAGCCTGTCGATGATAACATACGAATGTGTTAGCTTTACTAATATTTTAGTACAAGTCTTACCTTCATTATCGACATCCTCTTCAAAGTCCAATGCGTTATAGTCCACTCTCTCGTGACAAGATTTCTCTGTAACAACACAAATAATACAGTAATTATGGTAACCAGGCAAGAACATTACAAACATGGAAATAAGCCCAGACCTAGACCACACATATTCAGCTCAGCATCTTAAAATTGCTTATTTTCTCGAATAAAACATTTAAAAAAAATATTTTAATTTTTTAAGCACACTGCCAATCCAAGAAAAATCAACCACTATCACACTTTCCTGAATTTTATACATACATAAACTCACGCCTGTATTACGGAACGGTAGGCAGAGACCAGGAACAGACACTTGCCACGATTCTGAGAGATATATTTCGCTTTATACATTAGGTACTGGCTTTCTGGTCTTGTATGAAAAGTGAGAAGAGAACAACTAGTAGAAACAAAATCATAAAGGTGGGCGGGTCCTTCAAGCGTCATCGTCATCAACCCATTATGTCCACACCGAGGGGCACGGGTCTCTTCACTGAGGAAGGTATATGCCATACTCCACCACGGGGGCCAAGTCCGGATTGGTGGAGGCTTGTAAGACTAGTGGCTGGTCTTACTGTCAGACATTTTCAAGCCACCTTAAGGCCTCCGGAAAGAACATTTTGGTTACACCACCCTCTCGGCGCTCGGAATACTCTTTCTGACAGCCATCCAAGGACTGCTGGCGTATTGTGTCTCGCAAAGGATAGCGGGAACAGATCATAATCCGCCGCCGTTTTTTTGTGCAAAGCAGCTTGCTTGGCAAGTTCGTCCGCACGCTCAATTCCAACTGTGCCGACGTGCGCGCATATGGATGGATTGACCAGAAAGAGTAGAAATTAAAGAGTGCGATTTTGCTAATACTCTTATTTTCCATACCAAACTTTTAGTACTAAAAGACATAGTCTCAGCAATGAGAATTAACCGTGATCTCAGTTACAATAATTGTGTTTATATTAGAATAGAAGATGGCCTGAAAAGTTCGTACAATATTTAGTTACACTTCACTTCCGTTTTCTAGACTTTATGGACAGTCTGTACCCACCACAGCCTGATTTTGCCACCCCGATTTTCCTTACACCTGTACCTTTTTATAGTGTCATGATTTGTGATAAATTTGAGGCAAGGTTGTATTTCATTAAACATTAAAACATTAATTTAGGACGGCCGGTAATTTATAAGATGTATTTAATATAATTTTAAACAGTTCATTATTTTAAAAGTGGCCATTTGAATAGAATTAAATTTTTAACCGAATTGTCAAAAAATGGCGCCAAGACCAATCAATACCACGCGCTCGCCTTTAGTCTATAAAAGGGAGGGCTCGACGATAAACCGGCAGTCTTGTTCTGGCGCTGTGATCAGGCGGAAGCTCTGCCCGATTTAAGAATTTATATTTATAATTTATATATTAAAAGTGAAATTGTGAATGTTGCAAGTGATTATACAGTGATGTGAGATTTGTGAAGTGAATTGTGTTGTTCATGATAATAGATATTGTACAAACCTAAAGTAGTGTCACACTCGCCCTCCTCTTTTTCATAGTCACGTGGGTGCTCCGGCGTGCCACCTTCCTCTTGTCCTAGGAAAGTCAACCAAATATTACAGCTCCAGTGATGAACTTTAAACATAACATAACAATTTACATACAGCCTCAACCAATCCGGACTAGGCCCTCATGGTGGAGTATGGCCTATACCTTCCTCGGGAAAGAGACCCGTGCCTCTCGGTGGGGACATAATGGGTCGATGATGACAGGCACATACATTGCTTCTGGCACCACACTAGGATACCCTGTGTCGAGGGAACCAGAAACATCTATCACAAACATATAAACATCCAAGACCTGGGGCGTTTTTTGTCCCCAGCCGGGATTCAAACTCGGGACCTCTCGCATGGTAGGCAGATGCACTAACCGCTGCGCCACAGAGGTCATCATCATCATCATCAACAGCCCACCTCTGCCCACTTATTTATTTATTTTATCTTCATTTATTTGGGAAGCAAACGGTACAAGAGACAAAACTAAAACTGATTCTTTAAGAAATAAAGGTTTCAATTCTAGGTGTTTTCCCCCATAACGGCATCTTTCGTGGTCTGACCATCGGCCGCCACTCCTTTACTGCCCTGCCCTCGTATTACGTAACTTTCCACTCTATCGGATTAAGCATTTCATCATCATCATCATCATCAACCCATTATGTCCCCACCAAGGGGCACGGGTCTCTTCCCTGAGGAAGGTATAGGCCATACTCCACCACCACAGGGGCCAAGTCCGGATTGGTGGAGGTTTGTAAGACTAGTGACTGGTCTTACTGTCAGAAGTTTTCAAGCCGCCCTAAGGCCTCTGACTTGGCTTAACGACTGCCATCTATCGACGGCAGCCGGCACCAACTGCTTAACGTGCCTTGCGAAGCACGGAACCGCTCGGAAAAATGCCACTAGCGTTAGTCATAGACGGTGACCCATCCATGGACTGAACGCGCCGTATGTTGCTTAACCTGAGTGATCGTTTAAGATCACTTAGGCTTTAGCAGGATTAAGCATTTAGACAACTCATAACATAATCCGACCAAATGGTCAGATTTGTAATTTTTATACTTTACCGGAAAGCGAGCCTACAAGTTACTTTAAGCCTACATACGACATTATGCACCGGAATTATTTCAGCAATAGAATAAAATAGAAAGATGTTTCTCAGATGGTTAGAAAGAGCTCGACGAGCTGCGATTGAAGCTATAAAAAGCAATTTTCGTCAGAACCTCAGAACACAAAAAGAAGGAGAAGTGCCTTATGGGCGTGGAACTGTCGCTCAACGTTAGCCCGGTTGGGCTAAACTTGGAAAAACTTTTAAATATGGCCGTCAATCGCCTAGCGCCCGCTGCCACGGAAACATATGTGAAAAATCCCTGATTGCGCAGTGATTACCACCTGAAAATGCTACTCTATTTGAGTAGGAGTGTATTTTCTTCGGCAAGACTATTTTACTCACTATATTCATCTTTAAACTAGAAAAAATAATTATTATAATAATTTCCCTGTGCAATATGCATCCTAGTCCTAAGGACGTAAATGAGACGTATTTAATACGTCGGATTTACTCCACTGGTGTTTTTATATAGAACTTTCGTAGAGGGTTTCTAAATTGGACAAGCAAGCCCGCAATGGACCATCACGCAAAAATGACTATTGTTCTGAGCGATGTTTCGTGGTACGGCCGCACGTATTTGCCGTGAAATGCCAAAGTCACCAGTAGGTGTCAGCGGGAGTCATAGTGATGGGGTAGATGCTTTCTTTTTAGACTAATAAAGTATCGATATTATCGTCGCATTTACACTCGTTTGTCTAGACTTCCAAAATTACTAGGACAATTATATTGTAAGACTATGTAGCTAATGCCCGCGACTACGTCCGCGTGGACTTAAATTGCTCAGGAAGCTTCTATTCTTGTGGCAGGATTTTGTTGTAATAAAAACAGGCCTAGCTTCGATCATATAGCTCAAAGAATTTTTCGAAATACGTGATCGATTTGTATTTGAAACTAAGGGGATAGGGTCTAACTAGTTTCTTCTCAAATCAAGTACCGTTTGCTCCATCTATTCTACGGAGAAATGTTTCCAAAAGAAAGTGTTTCTAGAGAAACAAATTCGGTGATGTGTACTAAATAATATTCTTAAATATATATTTTACTAACGACCCGCCCCGGCTTCGCACGGGTGGCAAAAACGTGGAAATTTCCCGGGGTAGTAGTTTTTTTACACCGCGGGTTACATTATTCGAGAGTTCGTACGGAACCCTAAGCTTTTCGAAAATCCAATATAGCCTATCTTACTCACAAAGAATGTAGCTTTCTAATGGTGAAAGAATTTTTAAAATCAGCCCAGTAGTTTCTGAGCCTATTCATAACAAACATACACACAAAAATACAAATCTTTCCTCTTTATAATATTAGTGTAGATGAGCCTATCTTATGAATGAAATTCGATTAATTGAAAATAAAATAAATTATTTATTTTACAAAAACCTTTTTTATAGTATATTTAAAACAATTTAAGGCGTGCGCTGTACAAAAAAGGGCGTAAGGTGAAGGCACGGCGCAGGCATCTTGCGGCTTCAAAATGTTTCAAACAAAATTTACGTAGGCGATATGTTTTGAATTATATTCAAGCGGCACGGCACTGCCGACGTAGTTTCGTCGCCTATGTAGGTAAATTTTACAGTTATGAAAACGTTTTGAAGCGTTTCAGGTATGGATAGAATAGAAATAGATTTTTTCCTTAATCGACTATTTTGTTACATCCCTAATGTTGTGCTGTGTCTGTGAAACCTTCTCAGTGGCTGTTTTATTTGGGTTCACGACAAATAATGGGCCGGTGGTTTATGTTGTAATCAAATAGAGATTATGAGCAAAATGTAGCTGTGTAAGTAAGTGGCGACATCGGTTTTCTAGCAAACGGGCAATTATAACACTTCTCCTTCTTTTTGTGTTCTGAGGTCAGAACCGAACATACGACCATAATACTTTTGACGTCGCTGTCAAAGTAAGTTTTTATTTGACAATTCTTATTATTTATTTCCGAGCGAACCTCATCACCACAAAACTTACTACGTTGCCTCTCCGCTTCTTTATTCTTCTCAGCTTCTTTGGGTCTTTGCGACGCCATCTTTTGCTCATATTCGGCCCTCTCTTGCTCGACGCGCTGCCAACGTTAAAAACTTTCATTAATAGTCAAGTTAAATGATGAAAGATGAACACGAATGATACAAACAATTCTAAAATATTTATTCTTTATTTTCATTATTTTTCGGTGCATTGTACTAGCTATACTATAGTCTGATTTTCAATTCCGTAGAATTCTGACAGTTATCATTTTTTGACATGTCAGAGATTAGAAACCTTTTTTGGTCGGAGACATTTTTCAATTTCAATACGAGTCTACAAATTTAATTTGTTAGTGAATGTATCCATTTTATAAAGTGTGGAGCTCCAAATAAAAAGAAAATTTAAGGCGAGTGACAATCCGCTACTTGACTCTTTTTTCAAGTATGTCTTAAATGCTAAATACCTCTTCCATTAGACCAAAAAATATTTTAGTATATTTTTTGAAGTCCTAAAAGCAACAAAAACATTATTTTAAAACGTTGCTTTGCTAAACAGCCAAAAACGCGGTCCGCCGTTTTTGTCTATGGTTTGAAGTCCTAAATATTTGTAAACAAAGTTTGACATTCAACATAGGTAGAGTTCGTGCCACGAAAAAAGTATGAGTTAATGAATTTTGGCTTTTATTGTTATGGCCTTAAGGATTTTACCGTGGGACTTGTTTGGTGAAACGATCTTTACCTAGTCCTAAAATCTGTTAGTGATCTGTGAGCATAGTGAAATAACAACAACGCAACCATGATTTCATCGAGTTTACATGCAAAATATATCAATGAATCATTATTGCATTATTCGAGACTGCAAAAACACGTCAATAAAGACCGCCGGGAAGTCGCGGATTCGTGTGCCCAGTGAAATAAACATACGAAAAACTTGGCTCAAACTTGCCAAGAGAGACCCCGATTCTTTATCGACTGAAACTTGGGTGTATTTATGTGAAGATCACTTTAATGTAAGTCCTGTAATATCAATGTACACAGAAACTGTTTTAGCTGTAATAGTGCTTGGTTTGATTTGGTTTGGTTTTGGCAAATTGGTACTATCAGCTTCCACGAATCCAGCGTCCATGATTGCGCTTATCAATAAAATGATAAGACACTAACTGCACAAGAAGAGTTTTTGCAAAAACACTAAATCCAATCCAAATCACAAAAAAACCTACGCACGCACGACTGACAGATGTTTGTTTACAACCAAAGGTGCTTTTAAGATGGCGGATAGTGTTTTCACCGTTCCGATTTAAAAGCGAAAAATATTTTTTTAATTTGCAAATTTTGCAGCCACCCTGCACATTTACTTAGCAAAGTCAATATATTTCGGTTTTTTACGTTAGATACTACAGGAAATATCCATTTATCACGTCAAATTTGATACGAGTCAAGTAGCGTATTGTGTCCCTTTTCATCACACAAACATTAAAAAAGTACAAGTAAAGAAAACATATTTTTATTAAAATATCTAATCACCATTAATACTAATATCATCTAATATCACTATCTTCATCATCGTCATCATCACTGACATGAATGATTAAAAGAGCTAACAGCGGCATACTTCACTTTTCCAAAAAGGTTTACGAAACCTTGAATTAGTACGCAGTGATGCCAGCTATAGAATAAAATAAAGTAATTAAAGTTAATTCGATATATAGTCCGTGATATTGAAATATTTGTATTAGGTCACTTGAGTAAGTAAATATTTAGATTAACGTTTCTGTAGGTAAACCATAAAAAATACATAGCATTTTATGTTTTATTGGTTAAATGGGTCAAACTTGTCCCTTTTTCGGTGGAGAACTTTTTCAGTAGCAACACTTATGAAATGTCAGAATTCTACGGAATAAAATTTCAGACTTTAGGCGACGTATGACGAATTAATGAACAATGAAATGTGAACATAGAACAATGAATAATTAATATATAAATGTAGATAGATAGAAAACACATTATTGCAAAACTAGAAAAATAGACAAGAAAAGTTAAAGATGATGTCGATTTTTGAAGTAAAACTTTCGTAACCATTACACATTATGGTGCCTCTACACGATGGGCTAGCGCTGGCCCAGCGAGATGGCCATGCGATGGTTGGATCACCACTTCACGATGGTGACATTCATTTGTGATCTTCATATTGGTCGAGATGGACGTGGTCGGCCAGCCGACGTTATCTTTGTGTGGTTTATGTTTGGGATCATGCTTTCTCACCGATATAATTCTAAAAATTTTATTGTTTCACTATGAGGCCACGTAGTCGTCATTTTGAAAGTTCGTTATAAAAGCGTAAACGTCCACACTCAACCGCGTTCGAGCAGGCAGTGAGGAATGGGCCACGTGTAGATGCGTACCGCCATCGCTGGCCCACTACCGTTGATATGCGGCCAAAAAACCGACACCGACGCCATGCCACAACCATCGCACGCGCCTTAAACCATCCTACCTCCACACGCTGGCCCATCATAGTGACCCATCGCGATGGCCCATGGTGTAGAGGCGCCTTTACGGATACACTTATAATAAATAAATGTTAAAGGCTCGCCCACCTGCTGCCATAACTTATAATTATGAGAACGGCATTCTCACATGCCTTCAGTGTGCACGGAGTTTCGCCGTGAAGATAGGCTACATAAGCCATCTTCGATCGCACCAGCGCCACATCCCTGATTAGGGGTCAAAGTGGTCGCCATGGCCGAAATCGGTCGGAACAAAAGGTGCTTCCTTAATATCTGTTATTGGATAAAACCAAACCTAACCAAATCAAGTCATATTTAAAATATTATGTACATGTGTTCTTATAATTATATAATTACATAAATTCATTTAGATTTAATTAGTTGACATCAAAAAATAATTTTATAATTTTACATTTTATCAATATTTTCACAATCTATGTAATTAACTGACATTACCTTATTAATATGATATTTTAAATAATCTTTTTACAATTTATGCAATTACTTTTACTGACATACCACTAATAACAATTCAGCCGTCTACTTCGTTAACCTGAAGTTTGAATCGTGCTATAATTTATGACTAATACATGTTATCGTAATTGATTTTTATATCATATTTTATTTATTTAATTTTATTTTGAGCTGGTCGTAATTCGTACCATCTCTCCGAGCTCTGCTCGCTGCCGTCCGGGTACTGACGGAAGATCAGCGCTGGAGTACTATATCTCCAGCTTATGCTGAGTCAGAGCCCTTTTGCATTTGCCACACCTAAAGTACTTAAAGCATCGCTGTTTGTCTCAATTTAAATGTTTTTTGTTTTGTTATATTGCTTTATTGTGCCACTGCATAGTCTGCTTTATATTGTTTTTATTGAATGTGTGTGTAAATGCAAATAAATGTTTTATCTATCTATCTATCTATCAAATGTAGGTAAATAAATACATAAATGTAGGTACTTGAATATTGTCGCAAGCGATGAACGATAATGAAGGAATGGATAGTGTTAAGGGCTCACCTCGAACTCTGCGAGCTTGATGATACGTCGCTGAGCCTGGCGCCAGTGCGGCGGCGTCACGGAGCGCGAGCGCGAGCGGGAACGGGACGGCGTGCGGTAACGCTGCCGAAACACCGAACACTTTACTTTACATCCCACAGGGCAATTTGAAATAAAGATGGGCGATTATGAATGATACTAATCATATCATTCGACTATGGCAATCATTCGACTTAGTCGAATTAGACATCCAGATTAGTAACTAACGTTCTGTAGCCTAACCCCTAACACTCGTACTAGTAAACCGCTAACGCTATAGGTAGGTACTACTCGTCGTCGACTCGTGTCGTTCCGCCGCAACTCGGACTGACTCGGGAATCATTCAAGCAGATGCATACTAATTTGGTCGACTCGGGCGCTTCCGTCGTGAATCGGAACGATTCGGGGTTCAATGTATACGGTTTTATCGCTTGCTTCCACTTTGAAGCAAAAGCCAAATTCAACCTTACATCAAGGAGTTAAAAGTAAAATCATAAAACGTTGTGTGTAGCTACGAAATTTCGCGCGTAAATTACCGCCATTTTTCTCCCAGTAAGTAATACAGAATACAATTTGACATAGTGGTTAGTGGTTACTAATTAGTGGTTTCATTCGATTATCAGGATTAGTGATAACTAATATTGAAGTCGAATACGAACGTTAGTAAGTAGAAGATTAGTCGACTTATAATTTCATTCATAATCGCGCATCGCTAATTTGAAATCGTTACAATACATAGATAGATAGATAGAAAACACATTTATCATCATCATCATCATCAGGCTATACTAGTCCACTGCTAGACATAGCCTTCGCCTAATGAGCGCCATAGCGCCCTGTCTTGCCGCATCCAGCATCTGCCTGCAGATTTCGCAGATCGTCATCCCACCTGGTCGGAGGGCGTCCTACACTACGTTTGCAGAGTCGCTGTCTCCACTCAAGAACACGTTTAGCCCAGCGGTTGTCGCTTCTTCGCGAGATATGGCCAGCCCACTGCCACTTCAGCTTGCTAATTCTCTGAGCTATATCGATAACTTTAGTTCTCTGTCGGATGTATTCGTTGCGAATCCTATCCTTCTAAGAAACTCCGAACATATCTTTCTCCATAGCTCGCTGAGCGATTTCGAACTGATGGACCAACCTTATCGTGACTGTCCATGTCTCGGCTCCGGAAGTCATACCAGGTAGGACACACTTTCATTTTCATAACACATTACTGTACATAAAAAAGAAGATAACACATTATTAAATACTAGCTGTCCCGGCAAAGTTTTCGTAATTTTTACGGTTCCGTACCCAAAGGGTAAAACAGACCCTATTACTAAGACTCCGCTGTCCGTTCATCCGTAAGTCTGTCACCAGGCTATATCTCATGAACGGTGACAGTTAGACAGTTGAAAGTTTCACATATGATGTATTTCTGTTAACGCTATAAAAAAAATTACTAAAAAACAAAATAATATAAATATTTAAAAACGCTGACATACAACAGACATGATTTTATAGATAATGGTACAGAACCCTTGGTGCGAACCCTTCCCACACGCACTTGCCCGGTAAAAACTGTCAGCTTTGTGCAGCATTCGAACAGCCCGGACTCCTGCACTGCCGGACCATCGGTCTCCTTGAACGCACGCCACTTCTGTCTTCACCCATCCTTAAGCTGTATAAACATCTTGCTAAACGAGTAAGTTCAAATAGGTTCAAACAACATAAACATTTACATACAAGCACATATATGGCTTCTGACCCCACACTAGTAAACACTGTGTCGTGGGAACAAGAAACAGCGACATTACAAACATGTATTATGGGTATTTTTTGTCCCCAGGGACCAGGGGTTCTAGCCCGGGACCTCTCGCATGGTAGGTAGGTGTGCTATGATTTATCTTAACAGAGGCAGCGGTGAATCATGGAGAGATTCTACTCACGAATACGCCTCGTCCTTTGATAATTCTTCCACTGCGCGTGTAGGCGTTACGGTCCCTCTCGCGGTAACGCATCCTGCAAGCAATACGTGGTCAATGTTGCAAGCTATTGACTAAACTTAATGTCCTATGTCCCCTGAGAGTGGGGCAGATCCAAAATTCTCAGTCATTTCATTGTATCTTGGGCTGCGCTTTTCAATAGGCTGTTTGAGTTCATTAAGTCCTTAGAAAGTGGTAATTTTAAATTATTTTGTATATTTCTTCTAAATAAAAAAAAAGCAGACAAATCATCACTTCAAAAATAAGCCCCCAAAACGCTATCTTGGGCAAATATGGCGAAGCATGAATGACAGAAGCCATATTTACTGAGCTGTGACATCATCGTAGCTTCAACATTCCATGCAGAACATTCCATTCAGCTTTGGTCTACGTCGAAAAATTCGAGAAGCAATGTGTTAATCAATAATGTCAATAATAATTTTATTAAACAATATCAATATGACAAAGTTGAAATCAAAGTTTTAGTAGGTTTAAAAAAATATCAATCTTTATGAATACATTGACTGTGTGTGACAGACAGTGTTTTTTTTTGTTTACCCCGAACGAAATGAAGCATAAAATGTTAAAGAGGTGATTTAATTCAAACTTACATCAAGAAGGCACTGAAACTGTAAATTGACGCATTAAATAATCAGTCAAAAGATAAAAAGAATAATATTAAAGAGACATAAACCACACTCAAATTTGGTACCTACAGCCTCACTGGATTAGCACTCAAAGAATGTCTTAGTTTATTCTTAGATCCGATTTTTAACCGAGTCTTTGGAGGTCCCAGAGGACAGTGATCTATTAAAATACCAGAAAATCCCCAGTCTTCTGAGATACCAGAAGATGACCAAGTTCAAATACAAAAAAATACTATTTCAAATTCAAATATGGACAGACAGATGAACTGTCGAGTTGGTCAAAATGGCAGTCACAGTGTATTGCGTGAATTAAAGAGTCGAGACGGAATAAAGTTAAAAAAATACTTTATTAACTTGAACGGACAGAGTTTCTCCTAGATCTAACAATAGTAATCTCAATAGTCTAAGTAACAACTATTAATATCTAAATAACATCTTACTCAGCAATGGCGCTTGTCCCCAATTTGGTCTGCGCGTGTCTTGCTAGAAGAGCTGACAAAGGTGATATCCGAAGGGTCGTCACACTTAACTCCTCCCTCCCTAAGAGAAAAATTATCCGAAGGTGATAAAGTAGGCTTCGGAGAATTTTGTTTTAGGCATAAGTTATACAATTTTAGTTTCCAAATGGTCACAAGTACACATAATACTACAATGCAATAAAGGCTTAAAGTCCATATGCTAACTTGGTACGTCACTGTGAACTGATCAGAGTTATTTTCACTCTCACTGTGTTTGGCACTATTCAACACTTCCTTGATGTCGTTGAAGTCGATGTCTCGCAGATCTATTTGCTTGCTTCCTTTCGTGATGCTGTGTCCAATCTCTGGGATCTGTACAAGAGGTAACTGAAGGCTAATTGCTGATGCGTTTGTTGTAGTACCTATGAATAGCTCTCCAACTTGTGTCTTGCAGTGTTGACTTGGCGTTAATATGTAGGTACCCTCTACGTTGTGTTTGTGAACTTCCGCGTCACAGTGTTCGGTGATGATCAGGTTATCTTCGCTATACAGCATCCAGTGGTCCTTAACTAGTCTTTGTATCCTTAGCTTTTCGATCTTGATGTAGTTTTGATGACATCTGCTGTAGTTGTTCTTCACCAACATGATTTGCTCTATGCAAGTTTCCGCGTAGTATTGTGCCAGGTTTTCCTCAGAACACAGGAACTTGCTGTTTTCAATATCCTCGCAGTGGTGTTGTACAGGTCTGAATTTCAATCTATTCACCATAAGGTAAGGATATTTTGGGACTATCGTGAAGGTTTTATGGTTTACAGGATTATGAATGGGTAAAGGGATGATTTTGTAATAAATATACGTGTCAGCGTCTATTAGGGGTACTTCCATAACAAAAATTAAACTATTCCTATCCATATAAGATTTTAAAATTATATTACGTTCTATTTTTATTAAATTATGCACGCTTACTTTGTATATTAAGTGAGTGTTTTCTTCTATTTCGCTTAAGATACTTAGCAGTTCAGTAGAGTTATTATTGACTGATGGAGTATATGTAGTTTACTGAATACTATAGATGTTTCTATTTTCTGTATTATATTAAACATGGTTTGAAAGTTATTTAGAATTTGGTAAAGGCTGTTTATTATGGACCAGACATGATTAAATTTAGTTTCATTTTGCAAGAGTGTTTCCAACTGTGACGTTCGCAACCCTACGTGTTTGACGTTTAAATTTATGTCGTCCGATATATTTACCAGCTTATCAAACGCTTTTTGCATAAGTGATACTTTACGCTGTACTGAGTGTTGTTCCCTATTTAAACTACTTATTTCCCTGCTATATTTAAGTGCATCACTATTATCTAAATTACCAGAAATACATTTAATTAATGCTCCTAATGGGTTTATGATCCCTCTCCTAACTCTATGAAAAGGTAGTATTTGATGTATCCTATCTTTATTTATTTCTATTAAAGATTCTATCTGAACCTGCAGTCCTGCACATTCCCGACGTGCCTCACTATCTCTTCTGATTAGAACCTTTAACTTACCATATTCTATTATATTATTATCTATTTGTATTACTAACGATTCTAAGTCTAAAGTCTTAAAAATAGTCCAGAAGTTATTCTTCTTCACTGCTGCTCCCATCCGTAGTGGAGCTATTCCTGGGTTCCTGTTGAGGTTTAGAAGGTCCAGACTGTTCACCTGAATAAGTAGTGCCAGGAGTGTCACGCATGATCTGTGGAGGACGTTTTACGTTTTTTATGGCCACCCTGGTTTTTCTTTTATTTAACTGGACCGGTATTATGTTTTTGCCTACGTTGCCTATCGCGATAGCTTTTTCATAGCGTGGCAGTACCTTGGCTTTCCTAGTCCTAGTGTTTTTCATAAAAACCACATCTCCTACTTTGAAATCTTTTGTGGCTTCCTCTCCGCCTCTCTTATCCCTAACTTTTGCTTTGTCTCCATGAAGTTTCTCGGCTACGTATTCGTACAGGACTTTAAGACATTTTCTGTGGTCCTGCAGGAGCTTTTGTGATAAGTTCCGTTCTCCATCTATGTCAAAAACATTCCCGGCATCCGTATGGCCAAACACTATCTCAAAGGCGTGTAGTTCGTCGCTGAGTGTATTGTATTATTATAGGCCATAATAGCGTACTTCATAACGGTTGCCGCGTCATATTCTGTTTTATTATATTTGGCTAACCTATAGATTTCGATTATTGTTGAATGAAACCTTTCAACGATTGCCATTGACGTGGGATTGTTAGGTGTCCCTATGTGGATGTCAATTTTGTAAAAATTCAGGAGTTCTTTAATAAGGTCATTTTTGAATTCTGTTCCTGAATCTGCGTTAATTTTTGTCGGCAAACCGTACATACTGAAATACTTTATTAGGGCTCTTACTACTTCTGGAGTACTTCTATTCGGATTGCTATTGATTGCTTGGCCTAGTTTACTAAAGGCATCTACGATGGTTAAGTAATATTTTCCTTCAATAAACAAAAGGTCCATGAAGGCCTCTTGGAAGGGGGTGTTCTGATCCTGAGTCAATTGAATGGGTGGTTTTATAGGTTTTCTTTCGTACTTCATCTTTTTGCATTCTTCACACCCATTTATAACCGCCCTTACTGTTTCTTTCATACTGGCCCACCAGTAGTCCCTTTTTAGTTTGGTTAGGGTTTCCTTGATGCCCCTGTGACATGTCTTACCCTCATGATACTTTTTTATTACATACATCTGATCTTCCTCACTGTCTGTCAGATTTACTATTCGTTCTGTGCATTCTATCAGATTCATGGTCCCCTTTTTATACAATTTTGTAACTACTTCTGAAAAAGTTTTACGAAATGAGGATACACCTCAAAATAAATGTGGTACTTATACTTAGTATCTAAATACTCTTTCATGAAGTTTTTCACAAAGTGAGCCTTGTTTACCGGCATGTGAACTTCAAGGATGTTTTGTTTTTTAGTGGAAATGTCATTGACAGTGAATTTATTTAAGAACCACGTGTAAACGAGTATTAGCCTAGGTTTTGTATCTATGGCTTCCTTCAAGATCGGGATTCCTTTGTGTTCTCTATTTGATATTGAATGGGCTGTTGCTCCATCATCTGAATCTGATATCTCCATTATCTCTTCCTGCTCTGAGTCAGATAAGACTATTGTTTCGATATCTAGTTCGTCCTTATTTCCCTTCAAATCCCTTTCTAACTCTTCTACGATGTCCTGTACCTTGTCATTACTATCGTCTAAATTAACTATCATAGATTCAATGTCATCATTAGTAACATTAATCCTGATCCTTGAAAGTGCGTCCGCGTTAGTATTCTGACTACCCTTTTTATATCGGATTTCGAAATCATAATCCTGTAATCTAAGCCTCCAACGCGTCAACTTACTGTTTGGCTCCTTGAGCGAGCATAGCCAGGCTAGTTAGTGGCCTGTGGTCTGTATAGATAGTGAATTTATTCCCGTACAAATATGGACGAAAATGTTTCACTGCCCAGATTATGGCCAAAAGCTCTTTTTCTATAGTGCTGTACCTTGTTTCCGTGTCGCTTAATGTCCTGCTTGCGTATGCCACTGGTTTATCTGATCCTAGCGTGCCCTGCGAAAGCACTGCACCTATTGCAAAATTTGATGCATCGGTGGTCAAAATGAAAGCTTTGCTAAAATCTGGGAACTGTAGTAACGGTGCATTTGTTAAAAGCTTCTTACATGCTTCAAAACACTCTTTATATTCATCATCTATTATTATCTTTCGTCCTTTCTTTAAGCATACCGTGAGGGGTCTTGTAATTTTAGCGAAATCCTTGATAAATTTCCTGTAGTAACCAAATAACCCCAAAAAGCTCTTAATTTGTGTTACTGTTTCTGGAATTGGGAACTTTAGAATAGCTTCAATTTTGTCGTCATACGGTTTCAACCCTTCATTAGTTATTGTATGGCCAAGATAAAGTACTTCCTTTCTCAGGAAATGTGACTTATCCAGCTGTATTTTTAAATTTGTATCGCTGAATCTTTTAAATACCGCCCTGAGCTTTGGTACATGTTCCTGTAAGCTTTTTGAAAATATTATGACATCGTCTAAATAAATGAGGCAATGTAAGCCCTGAAGGCCTCTTAATACGTTGTCCATTGCTCGTTGAAATGTTGCAGGTGCTGTTTTTAGCCCAAAAGGCATCCTGTTAAACTCATAATGCCCGAATGGTGTGCTAAATGCAGTTTTAGACCTATCATCCTCTGAAACTTCTATCTGGTGGTACCCACAAGCCAAGTCAAGAGTAGTAAAATAGACGCTTTTTCCTAACATGTCAAATAGATCGTTGATATTAGGTAAGGGGTATTTGTCATCCATAGTTGTTTCATTCAGGCGCCTATAATCAACAACCATTCTCCACTTTTACTGGCCAGAGGCATCCATTTTTTTTGGTACTAAGTGTACTGGGGCACTCCATGGAGAATGTGATTCCGTAATCACATCGTCCTTTAACATTTTATCAACCTGTTTTTTTATTTCTGCTGTCTGAGCTGGAGGTAACCTATGAGCTTTGAGATTTATAGGGTCCTCATTTTTCGTTCTAATGTTATGTTTCACCTGATTTGTGAAGCTCAATGGGATATCCTCACAGTAAAAGATGTCCCTATATTCCTTGCAAACACCTTCTATCATTCTCCTTTCTTCCTCGTTCATGTGATAAAATTTCAGCTTAGACAAGTTATTCATAAGCAACGCATCAGTGTCTCCCTTATCGTTGCTGTAATTTACACTAATGTGCTCTGATTGATTATACGGTTCTACCCGGAATGGGGATGTAATCATTAATGTGCCCATATTTTCACTACAATTCTGAATCACTGTGGTTGCATACCCATTCACACAACGTACTAATGCAGCGGGCATTCGAATCCCTTCACCAAACTGCTTATAATCTAAGATTGCTTCTCCGTCTAATAAGTTTACCGGAAGTTTTACCCGTAACTCACTGCGGGGAGGCAAATGGTAAGTCTCTCGCATGGGAGGCTTATATATTATAGGAATTTGGGCATCCTTAGTTATCAAAGCCATGTATCTCGCGTCGATTCTAGCCCCTAAAAGCTGGATAACATCGAATCCTATAAGACCGTCGTATCTTTCATCTACACTGTATACATAGAACTTGTATTGTTGTCGAGTTTTGAAAATGTCCGGTAAAGGAATAATTGCGACCTCATTGTGTTTACTCGACGCGTGAGTACTAATAACCTCGAACGGCTCGATCAGTTTGCAATGTTTATAAAACTGCTCCGCTATGCGTGGACTAATAAAAGACCTTGTGCTGCCCGTGTCTATCATAAAAACGGCGTTTAATTCGGGAATTGAAATATGGGGCAGATTTAACCGTTTTTTAAGATTTAACGTTACTCTTTCCATACTGGGGAGGCGGTTAGGCAAAAATATTCCACGTTTTGTTCGTTTAATGAGGGCCCGGCTTCCTCGTTATAGTGGCCCAAGTCGCCGTAACCCATTGGTTCCTGACTGTAGTTGTCAGTGTAGTTGACTCGCCTATAGCTAGCAGTACGCATCGTGACGTCAGTGTTCGAACCCGACGGCGACGGCGCTACGTGCGGCGATCTAGGAGGTTGCGTCATACGCGGTGCATTGCCCGTGAAATGCTGACTGAACGGTTGTTGTGACCTAGCAGGCTGTTGCCACTGACTGTGGTTCGGCTGATTTCCGTGATTCATTGCATTATTGTTCGCTCTATTGTTATTAAAACGCGGTTGGAATGCACTATTTGGTGTACCTAAATCAGAAGGTAGCCTAGTGTTGTTCGGTGCAAATGCACTTGGTAACCGTTGCGAGTTGTTGTATCTTGGGCCGCTGTAATTATTTTCACCAAAGTTGGGCCTTGAACTGGGATAGTTAGCATTACGAGTATTATTTTTTGCGTTATACACGGTTTGGAAGTTTTGTTCTTTCAGAACAATTTTCAAAGCGTCCTCCAGGATAACAACATTTGGCAATCGCACCAACCTAACCATGTAAGCTGGTAGATTGTATAGGAACACATTCAATGCAGTATTATTATAAATTTGCTGTTTGGCTAATCGTATGTTAGCGTCACGTACAGTTTCGCCCACCTTTGCAAGTAGGGTACTTTTTATCTGTTGAATTCTATGACAAAATTCTAAATAACTTTCGTTCCTATTTACTTTCATTGATTCTAACTCCATAGCAAGACATTCCTCGGACCGTGGGTCGCCAAAGTGTCTGCTTAACAATGTTTTTAGCTCGTCCCAAGTGGTAATCTGATCTGTTTCTCCCACAAGATTCGCTGCTTCCCCACCTAACCTACTTGTTATTACATGGAATAAATACTCATTTTGCACTTCCGTTCCTTGGTAAGCTTGCAAAATGTTTTCGCTCTTTTTAATAAACAAAGGCAACCGCCTAGCATCACCCTCAAACAGTGGGATGATTTTCACCATTTCCATAGGTACACGGTTAACGTTTTCCATTTAAAAAAAAATCCCCAATATTTATCTTTATCTATGACTTAAATAACTTTTCACGAGATGTATATCGATGAAAATTACCTATAGTATTATTACGGCAATTTCTAATCCCTAATATAACACACGTAAATTTATCACAAGGAGTATAAAGGAAAGATACAAGGAAGGTGAAAAAGATTTACTCACAGACCCGTAGCTGCTCCCATGTCCTCGTAACTGGAATACTGTTGTTGATCCTTCGGGAACTCCTCTAGTCCTGATCCCCTCCTGGTCCTGATGCGTCGGTCTTGGGCTCCGCAGGAACTTTGGTTCGGCTCTAACTAATTTATTTATTTGTTCGGTGATCTCAACTAAACCGTTGAAACGGACGATGGATATAGATCCAGCTGCTGAGATCCTACCGGCGGCGCCAATTAAAGAGTCGAGACGGAATAAAGTTAAAAAAATACTTTATTAACTTGAACGGACAGAGTTTCTCCTAGATCTAACAATATAGTAATCTCAATAGTCTAAGTAACAACTATTTATATCTAAATAACATCTTACTCAGCAATGACGCTTGTCCCCAATTTGGTCTGCGCGTGTCTTGCTAGAAGAGCTGACAAAGGTGATATCCGAAGGGTCGTCACACTTAACTCGTGCCTTTTTTACTGAGTTTTAAGATGATTGAGTCTTTTGAAATTCTAGTAAAGGACCGTGCCTCCAGACATTTTCCCAAGACGCACATATGAAAGATAGCGAATTGTTAGGTCCGATTATTCACAGAATATTTCAAAGGCGACCGAGTTTTCTGAGATCCCAGAAGCTTACCAAGTCTTCTAAGATCCCAGTAGATGACCGTGTCTCCCGAGATCCCAGAATTTCTTAGATCTGATTTTCACAGTATCATTTTAGGTCTCGAAAGATGACCGAGTATTTTGAGATCCCAGAAGAAGGCCTTGTATTTTGAGATCCCAGAAGAAGGCCTTGTATTTTGAGATCCCAAACGATAACCGTGTCACCTGAGACCCCAGATATAGAAGTTACCTCTCCCTGTCCCGCTCTCTCCTGGGGTCGTCTCTATCGTTGTCCTTCCCCCCGCGCATGAGGAAGCGATTGGTGGGCACGTCGGGGATTTCCCGCGGGTCGATCTTTGACGTCATCGTTAGCGGGTGGGCGGGGCCCGGCTCTGGCTCCTCCTCCGGGGGATCGGATTGGTGCCTGCGTGGAAGGGGCGGGGCGTGAGTGTTGCCAGACTTTCAACATTACGGTAGGATAACGCGAGTTGCTGATAAAGATTTCGCTTGGGACTTTTACAATAAAAACAATAGGCTAGTTGCCCTAAAAAATGTAATTAGTCAGTCTTTTAGATTATTCAAAAATAAGGGACATGTATTTTTATATTTGTAAATTAGACCAAAAATAACAAAGATATAGCCCACTAAAGTGACGTGTGACGTCAAGCCGTGCTGCATTTTTTAGCACGGAGTGACGTCACACGTAACTTTAATGGGCTATATCTTTGTTATTATTTGTTTAATCGAAAAAAGAAAAAATACGTGTCCAATATTTCTAAAATACGGACTAAATAGAATTTAATTATTTTGACCCTGGAAACTACCCTTTTATAGATAGATAGAGGATGCTTTAAGTCACTTTATTGCTTTTTTTTATTATTGTAAAGGAATAAGTATAAAAAGAAAGAGGTGCTCGAAACCGGCGTACGTTCATGCACTAATGAAGGACGCTGAAGCGACTGTGGTCTGTCAGGATCGTAGCGAGTGATATATCTGTTATCGGCCTATCCCTCTGGGATACAGACGTGAGTTTATATTTGTTTGTAGCACCTATGTAAATATTTTATCATCATCATCATCAACCCATTATGTCCCCACCGAGTGGCACGGGTCTCTTCCCTGAGGAAGGTATAGGCCATACTCAACCACGGGGGCCGATTCCGGATTGGTGGAGGCTTGTAAGACTAGTGGCTGGTCTTACTGTCAGAAGTCCTCAAGCCGCCCTAAGGCGTCTGACTTGGCTTAACGACTGGCTTAAATACTTTATGCATTTTGTTTTTTCTGGTGTGCAATAAAGAATATTCGTATCTTATGGAATATGGTATGTTAGGGTCACGACAAGTAACAAACCCTGTCTACTCCTCCGGGATGCAGTCGTGAGTTTATGTAATATATTGACATCATAATATGGGGCAAAAATCAACTTATTGCATTTTATCAATCAGCCTACACTTCAGTTATTAATATTTTATCAATTTTCCTTTTAACTTCTTAGGGCAGTGTTACTTAATCTGTGGTCGGCAAGCAAATGTATGGGGGTCCGCAGCCTTATCTATGGATCTTTTAACAACCAAAAATAAATGCCACCAAAAGGCTCTTAATCGCGACGCACGCTGTATAGGTCAGTTAAGTAAAGCTGGCACGTTCAACACATTTACACGTTGCGCTTGTGTAGTGTCTGTGAATAGCACGCGGCGTGACGTGTACTGCATGCGCATCATGAAAAGTCTGCCCGTCTCTCTTGCGCGCGGTCTAGCTTATGAGTGTGAAGGGGACAGCTATAGTTTTACTTTTACTACTGTTTATATATACAGCGTGATCTTTTTGGTATTTAACCGTATGTGCGTTTCAATGAGGGATTTTTCTGACAGCTAAGAAAAGTGTTCCAAATGAGCCGCTTTCAGAAGAACTAACAAAAAAAAACGAATGGCTGTCAAAGGAATGCAATTTTGGACCTCAGTCCAATAGCCATGTGTGATACATCATCGAATAGGTCTCAACGAGCTGAATAAAAGTTACTATGACGTCAACAGACAAATATTTGTTCTTTCGGAGTTATATTGTATTGAAAAAAAAACTAACATTTTCAATTTCAAAAAAATAACATGTATCACACATGGCTATTGGGCTGAGGTCCAAAACTGCATTCCTTTGACAGCCATTCGTTTTTTTTTCTTCTGGAAACGGCTCATTAGTCAGTAGATGGCATTTTTAAGAGAGGGTTTTTGTTTTTCTAATGGGAATTGCCAGTTTATTCTGTGGTCTTTCCTCTTTTTTTTGGCTTTTGCATTTGATTGTGATTGGACTTCGAACAACTGCTACTGGTGCTAAAATCATGGAAAAAACGTTGAAGAAAAAGAAGAAGAATAGGAGACCAGAACATTCGCGTAACCACAATAGAAACCGAATGATGTTGCTCAGTTGATCACAGATTCCTTCCAGTTGATGAAATTACAGAACAGTAATAAAGTTTTTATCTGTGGCAAGCAATTAGAAAAAAAGGTAGGGTAATTCAGCCAGTAACTGACCACTGAGCGTCCGTTACCCTTTGTTACATAATTAAATTATAATTAAATTGTTGAGGATTTCTGGGATAGTTATTTTCTGTTTTGGTAAAGATTTTCTTAGGTGAAAAAACTATTTTGTAACCATTTAATCCACCTTGTTTTGAATACTTTTCGCTCGAATTTGCTAAAAATTATTATAACAAGTAACCCATATATTTGTATTTATTTATCTACAACGCTTTTTACACGATCTTTACTAAAACCTAACTCTAGTCTACACTTAAACTAGAGTCGCATTTTGAATCAAAATCATATATTTTTAAACATCCTGTATAGTGAAATTGCATAAGTGTGAGTACTGTGAACGTGCCAGCTTTAGATAACAGACCTATACTATGTACTACTAAAATAAATGGTCCGAAATTTATTGTGCTTTTTTCATTAAAATTCCTTAAAATTGTGCTTGCTCCCTAAGCTTGCTCCCCTTGCATTCCTAACGGGTGCGTGGACAAAAAAGGTTAAGAAACGCTACCTTAGGGGATAGAAAGTAATTTCATACAGATGTTATTTATACATAACATAAACGAACCTCTTCTTCTTCTTCTCTTTCTTGTCCTTCTTCTTTTTTTTCTCCTTCTTGGGAGACTTCGCCGACTCGGCGTCGCTCCCTTCTTTAACCTTGCGCTTCTTGGCTGAAACAAGATTATGGACTGATGTCAGAGTTCCAATTCAAAGTGTCATCAAGTTTAAGGACGACAACGTAAAGTCTGATTTTTAATTCCGTAGAATTCTGACAGTTTCCGTAGAATTCAGTCACTTTTTAACATGTCAGAGATTAGAAACCTTTTTTGCCCGGGTACATTTTTCAATTTCAATACGAGTGTGAATATCTGACCTTCTTGTAGAAAAACCTAAAAAATACGTAGCGTCTTATTTTTTATTGCCCGCATATGAGTCAAATTTGTCCCTTTTTCGGTGGAGAACTTTTTTAATAGCAACACTTATGTAATGTCAGAATTCTACGGAATAAAAAATCAGACTGTAGTAAGTCGTTTGAGATAAAAAAAAACATCGAAATAAACATCCTACCAGCTTCCAGCGCTCTGGACTAGCTCCCAGTGCTGACTAAGAGCTTTCTCAGCTTTCTCCTCTCACTATAGCGCCCCAGCGCTCACCGCGAGCCCCCAACGCTCACCGTTAGACCCCAGCGCTCACCACTTACCCCCAGCGCTCACCACTTACCCCAGCGCTCATCACTTACCACAGCGCTCACCACCAACCCCTAACTCTGATCACTTACCACAGCGCTCACCACTTACCCCAGCGCTCATCACCAACCCCCAACGCTCATCACTTACCACAGCGCTCACCACCAACCCCTAACTCTGATCACTTACCACAGCGCTCACCACTTACCCCAGCGCTCATCACCAACCCTCAACGCTCATCACTTACCCCAGCGCTCACCTCTTACCCCAGCGCTCACCAAAAGCCCCCAACGCTCACCACTAACCCCCAGCGCTTATCACTAGTTCCCAGCGATCACCGCAAGCCCCAGCTCACCTGGCCGTCTCAGCAGCTGTCCGCAGTTGACGACCGCGACATCTTGCAGTGGGCGAGCGTTGCGGTCCGTCGGCAGCGTCTCAACCTCCCTCACCAACGCCGCACCGCTCACTACTTGCCCGAACACCACGTGGACACTGGATGCCAAGGAGAATAGTGTTCAGAGCAGGGCTCAAGGTTTTGGGGAAAATCAGTCGCTTGTAATGGGCCTAGATAGAATTCAGAAATTTCAGAAATAAGAAATTTATTTCAACGTCAAGAATTAACATTCTGTTTGTTGAATGTCAATGAACTTATGATGTTAATGTTAGCCGTTGCCTTGGGGCGGAATGTAGTGGAGATAAGGCAGCGAAAAAGAACTCCACCTTAGGCGAAATGAAACCCACATTTAAGTACTTCGATTGGTATTGGGTTGTGTCGGGTTTCCGCAATATTCGATAACCACAATCAGGTGCAAAAGTAATTTAAGTTTCAAATATTAACACAGACCAAACATGCTATGCAATGTGATGTTGGAACAAAAAGACGTTCTCTCAGCACTGGCGAAAACGGAAATGACGCAAAAACTAGCTACGATCATTTTCAGGAGCGAATACGAAAAAACATCACATAGATAGACAAACCCCAAGTTTTTTTTTAATGCACTTTGGCCAACTAACAGATTTACGCACTGGCAGTTTACGAAAAATATGCCAATTTATTATCCGTAGCGAATTTCTCTTTCTGCGCAACTATATTATGGCTTAACCAACTGAAGGTATGACATTGAGTTTCCCTGGGGACCAATCCGATGTTACTACTACTTTGTTAGAGTCCATGGGCCGGTTTCTGAATTGAGAATTCCACCAAGTGACAGAAAGTTACTTGAGTAACTTCAGTAACGCTCTTTTCTAAGAAATTAGACGAGACAGCATTACACTTAACTGTAGTAATCAAAATTCTCGATTTAGAAACCAGCCCTTAAGGCCGATTTCTGAATTGAGAATTTGACGTAAGTAATTAATACTTAAGTAACGTTCTGTCACGCTCATTTCTGAGAAAGGATGAAGGGCAAAAATGTATGAAGCGTGGGCCCACCTCCAACAATAATGGCTTGTTTATTAAATTAAAGGTCTACATACATACGTACATTAAATACGTTCATTTTTAAATGATAGTTATTGGTCTGTTATAATTATGTTATTTTTATTCTATAAACCAAAAACTTTTATTTTCCTGCCCTAAAAATCTCAACTTATTATCTTATACAGGATGTAGCATTAGGTGGTTTACATATAAGCAAAAAAAATGATTTTATAAAACAAAAACTTCTATTTATAACCAAACACATCAACATTTTCTAAATAAAAAAAACTCCAGCCACACAGCGAATTCTGGTATGCACCTACCTGATAATGAACGTATGTATCTAGACCTTTAATTTAATAAGCAAGCATTTTTATTGGAGGTGGGCCCATTTTGCACATCATCCTTTGACGAGACTGCACTAGAGTTAAGTAGTTACTTAGCGAAATTCTCAATTTAAAAACCAGCCCTCAGTCTATGAAATAGATAATAGTAGATACTTACTTGTCGAGATGCGGAGCCGGCTGTGTTGTTCTACAACACACAACAGAACAAGAATGATAGCGTGCGCGCCGCCGCCCCGCCGCGCTCTCTACACATACATATAGAGATAGTCACGACACGCCAACAGCACCCTTCACTGCCTCTCACTGTGGGTAGACTTGCTTAACTTGGGCTGCTCAAGATAGCTACTAATAAGGATCCCTGCCTGAGACTTCTTTGGTGAAACTACAGCGGTTTTGAAGTTCGAATTAGCTCCCCCAGCTCAGAGAGCTGATGGCCGTTGGGACGGTATATTTCGGACCTGGCGACCGTGAGCCAGACGACGCAGTGTGGCCAGATGGTTACAGTGGTTATGTTGACCGGAAACTTGGGTAACCACCCAAGTTTCCCGGTCTTATCGTCTCCCATGAGGGAGGCATCAAATCACAAATGTACCATATTTGACGCAAATGTCTTGTATCTTGTATGCTCCGTAGTGGGCTTCAATTGGATGATGATGATGATACCGAAATTATTAATATTATCTATCACTAAATGTGTTAGTGACAAAGCCGTTTGATTTTCCATCCAAATTTTAAGACTGCTTTAAGATATACTTTCTACCTAATATGTGAGGTGTGTGATGTGCTGAGGTATCTGTCATTTTGGCAGCATCGTCATGTTATAATAGGGAAGTATTACAATAAGAAAGCTGAAAGGAAAGCAGTGTTATGGTGAACACATTTGTCATAAATGAAAGAATAAGATTATGATTAAATACACAATCTAACAACCGTAATGCTGACAAGTTAGACAGGCACAAATAGGTGCATTCTTCTTCATTGGTCCTAATGCCAATAATCAAATATTGTAACAAACTAATTATTAAGTCTGACTGACCACAAAATACACGCATCTATTCTGTAATAAATGGAAGTTATTTTCTTCTCTCCAGGCATGGATTAAGCCCTCAAAAAAGGTTGTGGTCACAGGGAGTCAGAGTATAAACTCACTCATGATTGATATAGTGCATTCATTCAAAGGAGGCTTACAAAATATAATTGACACCCTAAGCTTTTGTACATTGATAGATAGATGCTTGCTCAAAATTAAAATTAAATGTGTATTTACATACAATGTCACAAACACATTTTCATGATTTTTCAAAAAAATAAAAAATAAAATAATAAACTCACGCCCGATATCCCCGAAGGGGTAGGCAGAGGCACCAGTCACTGGAACTGGGCCCACGTTTTGCCGAGTTTATTAGGTCCCAAACGTGATTTTTCAACTTCAAATTTATTCACTTCAGTAGACTGCTATTAGGGCTATGGGCATACCCATCGTACCCACAATGGTATATCCACCCTTACTTCTGTCTGGGCTAATAACATGCTTTATAGAGAACTCTTATGTTGTTCTCTACTGTATATCCTCAGCAATAAAGCTTTGGCCTGATCAATCAGGATCATATATGCTTATAATCATGATATAAGCTAGTTTATAAGTATCATTAAGCTGATTGATTTTTTCTATAAGACCAAAAATAATGACTGCCCTAAAAGACAAATTTTACAAATAAAAACAGAAACAATTACAATAATTTAATATTAATTTATATCTTTTTTTGTAAAAAAAACAATGTGTTCCTACGAACTGTATTGCAGTGCCCTTGCAGGGCTCATGTTGAGGACTATATTATTTATAACCAATTAAGTACCACATGAAGCAATAAATGATTGAACTTGAACAAACATTCTTAAGCAAACATCACCCTCTTCAGCTTTACTGCTGGGTCTACTATTTTATCCATTATAATACTGTTATTTCACTAGCAACTAACTGCTGCTTGCTTACCATCTTACTCCATACATTACCTCTTCTCCAAACTTACATGAAGAACTGAGAGCCATTTGTATCCTTGCCTCGATTGGCCATGGACAGCAAGAAAGGCTGGTCATGTTGCAGATCGAATGCCTCATCTGGAAAGGACATTTGGATGGTCTTAGCCCTAAGGAGGTAGAAAATATGAAGCCTAAAGGTTTTCATGTACTAATCAATCAAATTAAAATAATAGGCTATTTGACAGTGTGAAAAAAACAGTGTTATTTATTATACATATTCATATAAATTATGAGTCCTAAAACCGCTTCAAAGCATTTTAACCAAAACACAATTATTACTTGTAAAAAAAACACAAGATAAAATTAGATAATTATGTATCTGCAGCCATTGTATAGAAAATGGCCTGGATTGGTCGACTCTAAGATGACGTCACATGTCCGTAAAAATGGCGTCTGTCATTAATTCATGCTTACGTTAATTGGTTGGTTTACTGGGATGTCACGTCATAATTCCTGTGCGACGCCATATTGCCCAAGATAGCGTTTTGGCAGCTTAATGCATAACTAAATTTTCATTTGCCTTTTTTAGAAGAAATACACGAAAGAATTAAAAATTACGACTTTCTGAGGACTCCATGAACGCCAACAAAAAATATGAGATGGTTTTCAGAAATCGGTCAAATAGCCTATTTATTTAAAAATTAAGAATTACATTCCGTTTTCTGAATTGCAATGTACTATCTTAGCCGCTGCTTTCCCTCCGGCCGTTTTCGCAACTGCGTTTCGTAACTGGTTGCGAAACAAGAATGTTTATTCCTTGTTCGCAACCAGTTGCGAATCAAGAAGACTTTTTCCTTAGCCGCAACTTGGTTGCGAACGAAGAATACGATCTTCCCAAACTTACAGAGTTGCGATGGGAGAAATTAATTTCCTTATTCGCAACCAAAGGCTAATATAATAATTCAAAGAGAAAGGAAATTAAATCTTAAGAAATTTTAATTACTTAACACAATTATATATATTTTGTAATCATCATCAACCCATCATGTCCCCACCGAGGGGCACGGGTCTCTTCCCTGAGGAAAGTATAGGCCATACTCCACCACGGGGGCCAAGTCCGGATTGGTGGAAGCTTGTAAGACTAGTGGCTGGTCTTACTGTCAGAAGTTTTCAAGCCGCCCTAAGGCCTCTGACTTGGCTTAACGACTGCCATCTATCGATGGCAGCCGGCACCAACTGCTTAACGTGCCTTGCGAAGCACGGAACCGCTCGGAAAAATGCCACTAGCGTTAGTCATAGACGGTGACCCCTCCATGGACTGAACGCACCTTATGTTGCTTAACCTTAGTGATTGTTTAAGATCATTCAGGCAGCCCAGGCTATGAGCGATATTTTGCAATGCAACAAAGTAATCTTATGTAGTTCTCTTAACCTAATTAAATAAACTAAAATAAAATAAACATTTTATGGAAGGCCTTCTCCACACTGACATGCTCTTAAAGGTATATTGTCAAGACTAGATATTGTCTATTGACATTATTGTAGATGTTAGTGTCTTTTTGAAAAGTTTGTAATACGAATCAACAAAATTGAAACAGACAAGGATGGTTGCGAATAAGGAAAAAATAATCTTTTGCCGCAACTGGTTGCGAAACATAACCATTAGGATGCCTAGTTGCGGCTAAGGAAAAAGTTGTCTTGATTCGCATTGTCTTGATTCGCAACTGGTTGCGAACAAGGAATAAACATTCTTGTTTCGCAACCAGTTACGAAACGCAGTTGCGAAAACGGCCGGAGGGGCTGCTTTTGGGTTGTATTTGACCAACCCCTCAATTAACCTGTCAATTGACCCCTCAAGCCCGAGGACCCACCGGTAAGCATCATATTGGCAATAGACATCATGCATTCAGCCCAATGACAAAAGAGGTCGTAGACGAAAGATGAAAAAAGACGGGAATAGAAAACTTTTTTTTTTTAGTTCGTCCCGCAAGGAACCGGCTAAGGTCGTAGACCATGCTGCCACGTAAAAGTTCTGTTATTCTTCACTGAGGATAAATTTTACAGTTCTGGGTACAGAATAGTACAGTTGTGATCAATAATTCCAGGTGTTACAATATTTAAGAAAAATATATATACCTTCGAATGTACCCCCATAAATGGACTCTCCTCCCGTTCCATTAGCATTGGTGAAGTCTCCTCCTTGAATCATGAAGTCCTTAACAACTCGATGGAACACCATGCCCTGAAATGCGACATCTTACTTGAGATAATCAGCGAAGTGCCAAGAAAACTATTTCTAATCTGTTAATGAAGAGACAGTACAAGTTTTTACATGTCTCATATTCGGTAAGTAGGTCTTTATTACCCCCAAATGGGGCTTGTAGGTGACCAATTAGCGCTCTAGGGTAATAATGTAGCTAGGAAAGCCCTAGGGCGGTAAGTAATTAAAAAAACTTCACTCTTTCAAAAAGTTTGCGTACATCCAACCATCATATTGGCAATAGACATCATGCATTCAGCCCAATGACAAAAGAGGTCGTAGACGAAAGATGAAAAAAGACGGGAATAGAAAACTTTTTTTTTTAGTTCGTCCCGCAAGGAACCGGCTAAGGTCGTAGACCATGCTGCCACGTCTTTGGTTTTTGTTCTTCATTATGAGTTTTTGGGAGGTTGAAGTAGGAATAGAAAACTTTTAGTTTAAATACCTATTGTTGGTTTTTGGGATTTATTTAGTCATTACATGCTAATTAGGAAAAAAACATGAGTTCTGCAAGTGATGAAGATGCACTGCTGCACTCCCGATTCAATGAAAATGGAAGCTGAAGCAGCAATTAACAATATTTTGCTTGAAAGTGCTAAAGAGAGATATTTGAAAACTTACGACGAGTTCATGAAGTGGCGAAAAGAAAAACGAGTAATTTTTTTCTACTTACCTCACAATCGAGATGTAAAGCAGAGTAGTTAGCTCGGGTGTAAGCATCAATTGCATCCTCGAACTATAGGCGCCCTCGCTGCGCTTGTGCGCCTAAATATCTCGGGCTGCAATTGGTGCCTTCCAGCCCTTGGCTACTAATCTACTATTAATGATCCCTCAACACTTTACAGCCATCAAATACATCAAATCTGGAGGCGTTCTTAAACAGCTCGTCAAAATCGACACTAACCTTGTACGTGAGAGGTTTACCGGTAACCTTTCCGAGGCCCATCTCTCCCGTACACAGAGCCCGGAAGTTCTCTGCTGTCTTCGGGGCTACATCGTTATAGAGCTCAAAAACCAAACGACCCGAGGGCAGCCCGCCGATGGAAATGTCCATGAACACTCGCTCCCGTGATGGCTTCCCGTCACCGTCCACAGTCATCTTGGCTGATTTTGAGGCGTTCACGCACTATTTTTACAGCGTAGGTTATGATCACGGCTTTAGATTGAAGCAAAGCAGTACATTTTTAGCTATCCTCATCAGTAAAATTCAATTCTTTCCAAGCCGCAGAACACCTTCATGCAAAGAAAACGAAAATGTAAAAAAAAAAAACCATGAACATGAAGCCCACAGATATAATAGGAAAGAATGAATGCACAAGCCATAGAGTAGAGTTGGCACAAGCTAAAAGGAGATAAACGAATGAGTGAAATGAATGAAAAGTAGTTCCAAATGAGCGTTTTTCCTTATGTCAAATTTAGTTTTAAAAGATTCCCTAGGTGGCAATCGTGGCAATGCCGTACCGTAGTAATAAGACTGACCTCAGAAGAAGGAGTACCATAGGAGCGTTAAAAAATGAAAACGTGCCACATAGTCTGTTTCGTCAATTTAAATAGCCGCAAGCTACGTGTTAGAAAGAGAAAAATATAGTCGTGTCTTTGTTGCTTTTTTCGAGCGTACAACCCTTAAACGTCAGTTGGTTACCTTTGGTTACCATTACGCGACCAAATTAGAACGGCTCAGAAAATGACGGCATGCAATGTGCCGCCCAATGACATTGATTTGGCAGAGGGTGTTCTGTGTTTGGCAGTGTGTTTGACAAGAGGTTTGGGAGTGCGCCGTTTTCAAGAAGCTTGTGTATTTTATATTTACTAAAGCACCATTTGAAGTGAATTTTAGTGGATTCTCATGGTATATAGTATAAGTAACCATCGGCATGGTGTGTGTTGTGTTAGAATGTATATCTCATTCTTCCCGAGAAGATAATGAAACAACATTCATCAGCTTCCACCGGTAAGTCTCAATTTTGTGTACCTAAAAGGGTATTTTCTCTAAGATTTCAACTATGGGCTACTAGAATTGCAAATTAGCTATTAGAGAATGGTGTTTTCATCATGATTATTGTGATATTTTCGATATAAATCATAATACAAGTTTGTTGTTTGTTGTAGGGGAATAGGGATGGGACTTTCCCACTTTCTCAGTGAAAAAAAGTATCGATAGTTCGTAGAGCATATTTAGTTATTTCTTGCGTTCGTATAGTTGTTTTAATTGTTAATTATCTATTGCAGGTTACCCGAAGACAGCACAAAATAACAAATGTCGATGACGCAATATCACGTACAAAGTAGTCTTGGAAAAATTTACACCGCATTTGCAGCAAGCGACTGTTTCATAAACAATAGCAAGTGGCGTAGGTTCGAAACAAGTGCCGTACCTACTTTACGCTTTTCCTTAGCCCGCAGATCATTGGTAAGGTTATAATTATACATTATAATGATACTTAAAACAAAATAAAGTCTACATACTGCACAATTATGTCGACTGAGGTGCACGTTTTGCTGTATGTATGTACATCAGGAATTTCACATGAGACCCGACTGTTTCGTTGGTCGTGATAATAAAACAGGTTGTCAGTTCCAACCTGCAAGGCGCCGTGTATCACTTGTAGAATTTTTCCCTGATTATTGCCTGACTGGGTGTTTTTTTCTATCCTGGACAACGTTTAGCAGTTAAAGGTCATAACTAGTTTAATACTATCATAGTCTGATTCTGGTGCAAGTGATTTTTACTATTTTTTATGTGGAAGTTATCAACGTGAAGTACTTAAATAAAAACAATTTTTAGGTTGCGCCCTCCGCGGAAATGGACTACGTTCGTGAGCTGCAACCAAGCTGATTTCATTTTAATTTCATAAAATATTATCTTTTACATTATGGCTGACACATTTTTGTTGAAAAAAAAACGTTAATAGGTACTTGTAAAACAGAAGTCAGGGATAAAAAACATATACATTATAGTAATACGTGTTGGTTTCTTCTCTATTGAGCTGCAGCCTGCCACTTTTTATGTGAAAAGCTTGAAACTACGTGCTTTATTTGATGCCAAATAATCTTGTACCAATAAATCGTTTGGTTTTTAATTTTTATTTTATTCCATCGAACCTGGACTGATGATGTTATTACAACGGGTGCCTTGAGTAACTATGCTAGGTGGTAGGTATTTATTGGAAACAAATACGTAATCTATTAACACGACACAGGGTATCCTAGTGTGGGGCCAGAAGCAATCTATGTGCCTGTGTGTAAATGTTATGTTATGTTATTAAATAGTTTTTCCTATTTTGGTCTTGTTTTATTCATTATACTTTCTTACAGTGCCACTATCTCATCTGTTCAGTTGATAGCGGCGCTAGTGGAGAATTTAGTAGTAACATTTGAGAAATTTACCTAGAAAAATGAGAATATTTTAACCCATCTTTCAATTTTAATGAACATTATATCTATAAATCTTAGTAAATGAATAAATAAAACAAAAAAATGGGGAACAGGATTTACAATTAATTAATTAGTTACAATTTTACCCACCTGAACAGATAACTTGGTGGCGCTGTATATGGTGATTATTGATGATTTGCAAACATATTTAAAAAAAAGTTTCTATATTTGCCGTACATATACATTTTGCCATGTTACCACATAACTCGGTAAAATCTTTCTTCGATTCGCTATAGCCCTATTAGTCCCATTTATATTATTGAAAACCTGATGTAGAATTACTTACTGTTACTTATGAATATTTATTGTAACTTATATGGTATGTACCATACTTAGCACATAATAACATAACCGTAAGGGGTTCCAGCTGGTTCACTAGCACCACCAAGGGAAAAATGATATTTTTTTAGAGATAAATACATTGATAATTAGATAGATAGATAATGGTGATAATAGTGATTATCATGGGCCCATGACTGTAATTTAAATTAATTGGAATTGGAATAATGGAATTTAGTCGTAGGTTTTTTGGTACACAGCCATGGGTCCGAAAAATCACTATTAAACATGGTGATGGGATTGAAAAGATACTTTTTGCAAATAGTGTAAAAGAGCTATGATTTTTTTATCATTTAATATTGATACTTAATTACCAACATTAATTTAAAAAAATACACAGATTATGTAGATCGGAATAAATAATATCGACATCTTTATGGTGTTTGTCCCAGCCCTATCGATTTTGGCTTTGTTCAGTAATCTGTGGCAACCGTGTACGATTGTAACATTTTTAGTGCATGAGTACACTACAGCTGTCTCTTTCTGGCGCAGAGATTTATCGTAAGAGTAACATGGACAGCTATACAACTGTTACTTTTTATTTTATTCCTCCTTCTATGGTACTCCTTCTTCTGAGAGACTGACATAGCCTATCACAGAGTACATTACAAGAGAGCGTAGCATCGGAAAAACGCATAAAATCCAGATGGCGCTCTACTTTTAAATAATTATAGGTTTCCAATAAATTCCACGACTAACAGCGCCGCTTTGAGGAAAGAAAATTACCAAATAATATCTGAAACGATAATAGATGGCAGCAGGCAAATTAGATTCATAATACTTCAAAACGATGACAGATGGCAGCAGAAAAAAATGATTCTATGTGAAAATGGTTTGTCAAATTCTTTTCCCACAGGAGAAGCTATAAAACACAAGGTAGGTAACGCACATGGGAGAGACCTTCTAATTCGAATAACGAAAGAAAACATTGTGAGGAAACCTGAGGATAAAAAAAAAGTTAATATTGGTATTAAGAATTATATTATGTTTCTTTTATTTATTTTCCTTCTGCCTTCATTACCTATTATTAGTTATATTAAAATTCTGTTTTGAGTATGTACCTACCATACGAAACAAATCAGGTATAATACAGAACAATATTATGTACTTTTCTTCATTGTCGCTGTATACCTACTTTCATACGCATAGGAACGCAGCACAGTACAGACGACGGCACATCATCCTATACACCCATGCACTCTACCCGGTTGCATTAAGGGCGACTTTGCAAATCACAAATTTATATGGCTTAGCTTCTATCGTTTGCGCTTGACGGGTCCGGCGGGGGGTTCTCGGGGCGGGGCTGGAGAGTGCGCCCGCGCGCTCGCCTCCAGCCCCGCAAAACGGGGGATTTTAGGTGATTTTCACAAAAAAAAATTTTTTTTTAATATTTCTTTTGCTTCAGTATCATGTAAATAACCAACCCTGAGTCGGAGTAAACTGTACAAATCAACACCCTGTATGTGTATATAAAATTTTCGTGTCACCGTGTTAGTGCTCAATTGAAAAAAAAAAATGTCTGGGAACCACTTTTCATCATCATCAGCCAACCCCTGCCCACTGCTGAGTATAGGCTTTAGGTTCATTATATGCTATTTGTTGCGGTCTCTCCCCGTTCGCATCCACGAGCCCTTTGACCACTTGATCCCATTGTCCGACCATCGGGCCATCGCACAGTGGACCGAAATTGAAGCTCCATAGACTTAGCGCCGCTTCAAAATCAAGTAACTCATTTTGAAAAATAAAACATGCCAGCATGTTCCTCTGCTACACCCTATTTACTGAATCGAACGAGTAAGTGTCAACATGTCAAAAATTTGGTTTTTCAATATGCCACATTTATAACACTGCATAATATTTAGCAAAGTCATACAAAACGATATGGCTAATAAATGCCAATAAGCAATAAGCACAATAACACTGTTATTACGTGATTTATCCCTCACTCGCAGTTTATTTCACTAAATATTTTATTTTATCATGAAGATACCATTTGCTTAAGAGATCTATGCCCCGAAAAATACCTAAAATTTCAGTGGTCCTCAAATAACACAGGGTATCCTAGTGTGGGGCCAGAAGCAATGTATGTGCCTGAATGTAAATTTAAATGTTATGTAAATGTAAATGTTAAATGTTGTAAATGTAAATAAAAGCGATCCTACTGCTGCCAAATATGTTCGCAACTAGCAAAGATGTAGGACTTTTGTTCAAAGGCCGATTATGATAGATTATTTTATGCTAATGCGCTACGCGAAGTGTAGGAATAAGTATGGAGAGCTAACCTCTTTTTTAATTAAAGGCAAAAAAAGTAAGATAGCCACCCCGACGCCATAATTACTCACGATTGACGTTGTTGATGCAAGTGCAACTTCTCTAAACTATTTTATTTTCTTTAGTATTTGTCTTGTCTTGTTTGATTGTCTGTCTGTTTTCCTTAAACAGTACCTACCTAAACCTATGTGGGTATACGATGCAAGCAAAGCTGCGTGCATGAGCTATTTTGAGTGACATGTAAGTTTGAGAGATGCTGTGTCTTTGTTTACCTTTAGTCGTTCGCTTCAGTAAATAGATTGTAGAATGCAATATTTTATGTAGTGTAACCTTTTTTGTTAAACCTATTATTTACAGAGATATTGGAGATTTCTTAGGTTTTTTGTATGGAACTGAACCGTTTTTTTTTATGTTATTCTTTATTCTCAAGATTTCTCAAGAAATTGTTTCCTGTGTCACAATTTGGATCATTTAAGCTATATTATGGCTAAAGCCTGAATCTCGCAAATCCTCGGAACATCGCCATTTTGAACATCAAAAATGATGATATCTATTTTATGGATTTGCGTAGTTTAACATGGATAATAGCTGCAATCTTATGTTCTTTCGTCATTACCTCATGAGAAAATAATAAGATAAGCTTTTTTTGCATTAGTTCCCCAATATGACCTAATCCAACCTGACCTTGCCGAAATATTTTTTTAAAGTTATTATTTATTCTCAAGATTTCTCAAGAAATTGTTTCCTGTGTCACAATTTGGATCATTTAAGCTATATTATGGCTAAAGCCTGAATCTAGGAAACCCTCGGAACATCGCCATTTTCAACTTCGAAAATTATGAAATCTATTTTATGGATTTGCGTTGTTTAAAATGGATACTAGCTGCGATCTTATGTCCTTTCGACACCACCTAATGAGAAAAAGAATAAGATTAGCCTTTTTTTGCATTAGTCCCCCAATGTGACCTAATCCCACCTGACTTTGCCGAATTAAAAAATGAAAAGAGATTTTTTTTCATTATTATCACTTTCGTTTTCTTCTTAATAAAATGAAAACAAACTATAAAGTACAGTACAAATCTTACAAATGCAATGTATTGCACTGGCTGAAACTAAATGTTACGAAAGGGTTCAAGGTTATTGTGACATTCCGTTACCTGCTTTCAATTAACTAATTAGGTACAGCACTGCGCGTAGCAAAGCAAATGACGTCACTTGTTTGTTGCATCCAGGTATTTCTTAGAAAAATGTTTGTTTGCATCTATTTCTCAGAAAAATGATTGTTGCGTGCATAATTGGTCAACCGAAGTATGCAGGTAATTTCTTTATAGGTACTCAAGATTTCTCAAGAAATTGTTTCATGTATCATAATTTGGATCATAATATGTGGTATATTGTCGCTAAAGCCTGAATCTCGGAAACCCTCGAATAATTGCCATTTTGAACTTTAAAAATTAAACATATGTTTTTTTATTTTTACGTCATTTAAAATAGCAACTAACTGCAATGTCATGTCCTTTCTTTCACACCACCCAACGAGGTGAAGAACTAGGCGCGTTTTTTTTATAGTGTTTTCCCCAGGAGGCCTAATCCACTTGGAAGATTTAAAAAATGTTTTATGAAATAAAGTCAGTGTGAAGTGGTTTTTAGTGTGCCGATTATTCGGAGTCACTTTCCAAACCATGGTATAGATTTATATCAACAAAGAAAAAGTTCTCTTTCTCAGTGTCTGCCTCGTCATCAAAATCATCATTAATTATTAGTAAATTTCGTGCAGCTGCTGATATCACTTTGTGTTTTCCTTGAAGTTTAGGTCTTTCGGCAAAGTCAGGTGGGATTAGGTCACATTGGGGGACTAATGCAAAAAAAGCTTATCTTATTTTTTTTTTCATGAGGTAATGACGAAAGGACATAAGATTGCAGCTAGTATCCATGTTAAACTACGCAAATCCATAAAATAGATTTCATCATTTTTGATGTTCAAAATGGCGATGTTCCGAGGATTTGCGAGATTCAGGCTTTAGCCATAATATAGCTTAAATTATCCAAATTGTGACACAGGAAACAATTTCTTGAGAAATCTTGAGAACAAAGAATAACATAAAAAAAACGGTTCAGTTCCATACAAAAAACCTAAGAAATCTCCAATATCTCTGTAAATAATAGGTTTAACAAAAAAAGTTACACTACATAAAATATTGCATTCTAGTAGAGGAACATGCTAGCATGTTTTATTTTTCAAAATTAGATACTTGATTTTGAAGCGGCGCTAAGTCTATGGAGCTTCATTTTCGGTCCACCGTGCATCGGTCTACCCACTGACCGCTGTCCTGTTCTTCGCTTTCACTGCCCTGGTCTCTCTGCCAGTGCAATCTTCCTGACAACAACTTTTGTTTTCTTAGGTTTTTAATTTTCAGTACATAACTATGAGGTTTTAATTTTTAACCATTATTATAAATGACTATGACACTCTAACCGACCAGTTTTAGGAACCTGTATTTAATGAAAACACACACACACATATCCACTTAGGTACACTTATTGTACCTAAGTGGATAGGTTTCGTGCTTTGCAAGGCACATTGTGTAGTTGGTGCCGGCTGCCGGAAGGCTTATGTGGTTTCATTAAATACAGGTTCCTAAAACTGGTCGGTTAGAGTGTCATACTTTTGTCTGTTCAATCAATAGCATAATATGGTTAGAGAAATAGGTGTGTAACCGTGTGTAGGTACTAAGTACAACCTATAGTTAGGTATAAATCTAATTATTTTATGAATTCTTTACCCACCCATTAAATTTAAAGATTATTTTATCAAAACAGTTGACGTGTTTCGTTTGTTTGTTTGTAAAGTTATGTTTGATATCTTCTATAATATAAAAATGAACCGCTAAATGTCTTGCTAAGCGCAAATCTCTGGAGCGGCTGAACCAATGTCGCTAATTCTTTTTTTAGAATATTTCTTGAAGGACGAGGATGGTTCTTACGGAGTTTCATAAACGAGGTACACACTAAAGTATTCTGTAGGGCTATCTTCTTATGTTGAAGTACTTATACATACCTACATTATAAAAGTAAAATAGTTTTCTGATCTAGCTACGTACATACTACTAATACCTAGCATCTACAAAATTTGCATAAAATTACAAAAATATAACAAACTAAAACTTCATAAACACAGTTGGATTCAGTGATTTGAACCCCGGAACTATTGGCGATGCAGTCAAGAGGCTCACTCGCTCAGCCATATCACATCTACGAAATGAAGCCGAAATTTATTAACACTTCTGTTTACAACAAAACCAATGTATGTGTGTGAGAGTCGTTTTTCACGCTTCACTCCGCCGGTGACAAATACAGTGATTTTAACATTTAAAATGCCATCTAAGTATTGTTAGTTGCATTGCAAATATTACGCTATTACCGGTAAATGCTTTACTTCCTAATAATTTTACTTCCTAATTTACTTTAATAAATAGTACTATTGCGTTGTGAAAAAAATAAAATACGCTCGGTCAGAAAATTAACGCCACCTATTGGCACCGCAGTGCCTAGCTGTCCGTGACGTATCATCTTAACGCCATCTTGCGAACTAATGTGAACTTTTACAAGAGCTGGCATGTTAAACTTACAAGGGGTTTCTATGATTATCACAAAAATGGTCAATAAGGGCTTCAAGTTTTTCAAATTCAAAATTCAAATTCAAATATTTATTTGAACGTAAAGAATTTACATTCTGCTTGTTGAATGTCAATGTACATACAGTTATGTATAATGTTAGCCGCTGCCTTGGGGCCGTCTGTAGTGGAGAAAAAGGCAGCGAAAAAAAACTCCACTCTGACCATCTTTTCTCAAATCACCTTAAAGCTAATACAAATCAAACCTACAAAATAATATCTTGGATGTGTTGAACACTAGACACATTTATCCTCTGATTAAATTTAATATTAAAATACTATTTAATGCCATACGTCCTTGTCTTCTAAATAATCGTTGATTTTATAATAAGCTTTTTTGCAAAGAGTGTGCTTAACACAATTCTTGAATCGCGTTGGAGGTAACTCTAATATATCTTGGGGTATCTTGTTGTAGAACCTTATACAGTGCCCCATAAAGGAAGTATTAACTTTTGCAAGTCTAAATCGTGGAAATGACAATTTATGTTTATTCCTAGTATTAACGTTATGATGGCTACCAAGTGTTTCGAGGTCTCTAATATTTTTCCTAACGTACATAATATTTTCATATATATATTGGCTTGCAACTGTTAGAATGTTAGTTTCTTTGAAAAAGTCTCTTAGCGAGTCCCTACTACCTTGCTTGTAAATAAATCGGATCGCTCTCTTCTGCAAGATGAAGATAGTCTCAATGTCTGCTGCCCGGCCCCACAGTAGTATACCATAGGACATAATACTATGGAAGTAACTAAAATAAACGAGCCTAGCAGTTGCAACGTCAGTAAGTTCTCGGATTCTTTTTACAGCTTGCAGTTTGGCATCGATTGTGATGCCCAAAAATACAGTATCTTCAACAAATTCTAGTTTTTCATTTCCAATCACAATGTTATTTTCAACTAATTTTACGTTAGGTAGGGTAAACTTCATACATTTTGTCTTTTTTGAATTTAACAATAGATTATTTGCAGTAAACCAATCTAGCATACATCTAGTGTCATCTAGTAGACTTAATTGTAACTAAATTCGTGGCTACGCTCTTTTGTATAGGCTATGTCAGTCTTATTACTTATTGGCCTATGGTAGTAATAATCGTCAAAGCAAAAAAAAAATCTATGGTTCTGTGGAATTTGTGATTGATGGTTGATTACCTAAAAAATATGCTGTTGTCGTTTGGTGATAAGTGCGCTTACTTACTATTTGGATATTTTGGAGTCTTTGCTGTGGATTGTGGGTTTGAATTCTATTTTTTATTACGAGAAACCTCGTCCGAATAGCTACCCTGGCTCCTTCTCTAGTTTAGTAATCTGTGGACTATCTTTGACATTGATTGCTACAAATCACAAATATGTATGTAAAAACTAATAGCGCCATCTAGATTGTCTCAAGGAACTAAGAAAAAAAAAGAAAGGAAAAACGCTCATTGAAAATAACTTTCTTTATAATCTGTGAGCAAAGCAAGCGCAAGCAAGCAAATGGTTTTCTGTTCTTTCTCTTTGTAAACGCTACAGATTGTAGTGAAATTTTTACTATATACCGAAATCTATCGTCAAACTCATAGTTTCATAGTTAATAGTAATTGTAGTCCACATAGTTCATTTCTGCACGGTGTGCTTGAGGCATAAAGAGCTGCAAAATGTTGGGTTCCGGTGATGGGGGCCACATCATAAAATTGCGTGGTCTGCCATTCTCTACGACTGCAGAGGACGTTCTGGATTTCATGTGTGGCGTCAACATCGTCAATGGCAAGGAAGGTGCGTGAACTCTTGCTATATTTTAGAAGCCAACAGACGAACTCTATTATAACACGACCTATTTCGGCATCAGGTATTCACTTGACGGAGGTGCGGCCGGGACGCCCTTCTGGAGAATGTTTTGTGGAGGTAGTCTCACAGGAGGATGTGGACGAGGCACTAAAAAAGGACAAGGAGAACCTTGGCAAGAGATATATTGAGGGTGAGTCAAAAGCTTATATTATTGCCCCCT
Organism: Yponomeuta plumbellus; assembly: GCA_947310845.1. NCBI lineage: Eukaryota > Metazoa > Arthropoda > Insecta > Lepidoptera > Yponomeutidae > Yponomeuta > Yponomeuta plumbellus. The sequence goes on from OX371200.1 coordinate 22,522,993, forward strand.
CTCATTTCTTGGGAATAGAAAATTGCCGTGTAGCGAAGACTGGTATAAATCTATAAAGAGGCTGGTGAGTAAAGTTCTCAAAGTGTGTCTTATAACATGTTTGATTCTAAATGCATACCATGCAACAACTTTACTAATGAATGTTGATGAAGCTAAAATTATGTATGTTGTATGTGTGATTCTAAACAGGCTAATAATTATGGTCAGGAATTAAACGCATTAAGGGAGTAAGCATACTTGAAACATGCTAATTTTAATATTAAGTTATGAATACCTTTCAAATCTAGACTTCTCTTTACTTTCTATGTCTCTAACATCTACCTATTGCATTTTAGTAGAAAACTTTGGGACCACTTCTGCTAATCTGTCATGTATGTATGTAAGCAGCCTACATAATTATGTCCCATTATAGGGCACAGGCCTCGGATTATGTATATACTGCAAATAATTATGAAATAATGCTATTTAATTATATTAATTTGCGAAATAAATATATTATGGGCTTAATATCCTCATGTGGCCACCCCAGATTACTTCATGTGTGTTATTCATAGGGTGTTCCATAGAGAGAGTGTGAGTTATAGGATATAAAGCAAAAGAATTGAGGTTGCCAACTGTGTGTAACATATCTCAAGTCCTGAATGAGAATCATTGGCACTTAAAATATTGGGCTTCCAAGTACTAGAGCAGGTGAAGCACAAAAAACATACCATACAACTTTTATGGAGGAGAGACTTCTTCATGTTGAACAATAAAAGTATCAATAAATAAATAGGCTAGTACACCAAAAGATCTAGTCAAAAGCCTGTTGGACATCTAGGAATACTGCAGAGAAGTATTCTTTATTTACCAGTGAATTTGTGATCTTATTGCAGACACAATTAACTTGTTATAGTGCCAATTGCTGATTTCTAAATCTGAATTGATGATCTGGTACTAACCTGTTTTCAGTTTGTCTCAGTGTATCAACAATGGGTTGGAATCTAACAGATTAACCATAGTCTAACAATATTTTCACTCTCCATTTCAGTGTTCTCAACAGACCGCCAAGACATGGATTGGGCGCTCAATGCTATGAAGCAAAGGGAAGACGGCTTTGACAGCCTTCCTGACGTGTCCGACGATATGGGTGTGGTTAAACTCCGAGGGTTGCCCTTCGGTTGCTCCAAGGAGGAAATCGTCCAGTTCTTTGACGGTAAGTTTGGCTCGGAAAGTCATGGTAAGAATACCATGATTAATGTAGTCGTTTTAGTGAGTTTGAATCAAAATGTTAATGTAAATCTGAGTGTGACTTGAGAGTGTTTTCATTCATAAATGTGATTTCCTAATCATGGAAGCCTTGTTTAAATCTTGCTGAAGAGTTTATACTCTTTGCAATATTTTCACTCAAGGGTAGACAACAAAATTAACCTGAGACTTGGGTATGGTAACTGCAGTGTCGTCTAGGCCAGTTCTCCTTCACCTCTCTACCTTTTAGTGGTGTCAATTTGTTCTGCCCTCCATTTAAGAGCTTTGCCCCTAAATACCAATGTGGATATTTTGACGGGCGTAAGCTCCAAGACGAAATTCAGGTCCACTATTATTCTGGTATTGTAGCAGTCTTAGTGGATCACACAGGGTTGACATTACAGGAAAGAGGCCTACGCCCGGTAGTGGGATAGCTATGAATATGATTTGGTCTCCAATTCAGTTTCTATATCTATCTATATATATAAAAGGAGAAGCTGACTGACTGACTGACTTGTAGTTAGTATGAAACTTTGCCGTTTTTGAAGTTATTCGATGAAATTTGGTACGAAGATTTTTCATTTAAAATTATGAAACACGTGTAAAATAGTTTTTAAAAAATCATCCCTTAAGGGGGAAAAAGGGGGGTGCAAACTTAGTATGAAACTTTGCCGTTTTTGAAGTTATTCGAATGAAATTCAGAATAAAAATTCTTCACTGAAAGCCATGAAACACACGTAAAGTTTTTCGAAAATCATCCCTTAAGGGGATAAAAGTGGGGGGTGCAAAGTTAGTATGAAACTTTGCCGTTTATGAAGTTATTTGAATGAAATTCAGCATGAAGGTTCTTCATTAAAAGACATTAAAAACGTGTAAAGTAGGTTTTCGCAAATCATCCCTTAAGAGGGTAAGAGGGTATTGCGAAGTTAGTATGAAAGTTCTTTCGCATGCGCTAAAAGTATCCCTATCTTATTTGCAAACACTTTACTCAGCTAGAGCCCACGCGGACGTAGTCGCGGGCAACAGCTAGTGTCTAATATGGCGAAGGCAAGTTAAAATTTTTAACAAAGAGTTCTGATAATTTTTGGCAACTTTTCTCTCCTGAGTAGGTAGCACAGTAATGCTTTAAATATGTCGTAAATACAATAATATAAAATTTGTATGATTACAATACAGTATGATTTGGTTCACCAATGGTCTAATCATACTGTTCCTACATACTGCTTCAGGAATTAGGCAGCTGATTTTGTGTTGTAGTAATGCCAATCTCTAAAAGTGAAGAAATACATTATGAAGGACCATGCATGTCTGAGTTGTCTAGCTGCCTGACGGTGATGAAGCTCTTACTTTCTCTTCGAGATAAAGCCTAAACCCTTTAGAGGGTCAGTATAGAATAGGAATAGTATAGGCTTGTAAGACTAGTGGCTGGTCTTACTGTCAGAAGTTTTCAAGGCAATCCAAGGCCTCTGACTTAGCTTAACGACTGCCATCTATCGACGGCAGCCGGCACCAACTGCTTAGCGCGCCTTGCGAAGAATGGAACCATAGACCGTCACCCATTCATGTACTGAACACGCCCTGTTGCTTAACCTTCGTGATCGTTTAAGATCATTCAGGCAGCCGGGGCTTCAGCAATTCTATTTGATAGAATGATTGCTTTATGCTTATGCCATGGACCTAGTTTTCTTAGAGCTTGCGCGCTAACTCCAGGGCCCTTTATAGACAATCCGATATACATTTCGAAGTCGATTAACCCTCGTATTAATATGTAGAGGCTATTCAACCTACATCGAATCGTGATAATGAACTACGAATTGGACCGTGTTGCGCGGAAACATGCCTACCCACAATACGTAACTTGCTATAAATTTATTTCAACCTAAAGAATTTACATTCTGCTTGTGGAATGTCAATGTACTTATAATGCTAATGTTAGCCGCTGTCTTGGGGCCGAATGTAGTGGAGAAAAAGGCAGCAAAAAAAAAAACTCCACTCTGACCATATTTTCTCAAATCACCTTAAATCTATTACAAAATTTGGTAGAAATGTCCATCTACCTAAGAAGGTCAAAATTCAAAATCCATGAGTGCAATCAATACTTGCCTATGTAGGCATTAGTTTGTTTAATTGTTTTTGTTTAGATGTGTTGATAAAGTATAAAACGTTTGAAGTAAATTATGGAACAAAGCAATCTAATGCGTTAAAAGGCGGTTTTCGCGCAAGTCACCTTATGTGGGTTGGTATGTTTCTGCGTAACAAGATCCAATTGTTGTTTTAAGAAACGTGGCTTCACAGCCCGCCTCAGCCGTTCTATCACGTAACTTTCCACTCTATCGGAATTACTATTTAGACTACTCCAAAGTGTCAAACAAAATATAATATTATGTAGGTATTTGACAGTTTAGAGTAGTCTGAATCAGATAACTCCATAAAATGGAGGACATTCGTGGTCGCACCCCAGTACCAACCTGAGTTTCGCAGTACCAACCCAAGTTTCGCAGTGCCACCCGAGTTTCGCAGTACCAACCCAAGTTTCGCAGTACCAACCTAAGTTTCGCAGTGAGACAGGCAATAACATGTGGCATTTAATTTCCGTCGTGGCGGGGCAGGGCTGCGGGTCGCCCCCAACGGGGTACACTTGCTGTCGGACAGCTCGGGACGGGCGTCGGGCGAGGCCTTCGTTCACTTCGTAGACAAGGAGACCGCCGAACGGGCGCTCGACAAAGACAGAGAGAAAATAGGACACAGGTGGGGGGACTCAAAGTGCTATATCATTTGGATTCGGGCTGTTCTGTACCGGCCCCCTTGAGCATTCGGGGTCGAGTACACAATGGTTTCAGACAGTGTGCGCGGAGATGTATCGTTCAATTTTTTTTTAATGAATTTTGTCTTAAGAGCAAAGGTAAAGTCTGTTCGCTATCATAGTGTCACTTTGATATTTACCGACTCGGCGCGTGGCGGCTTTTCACAAAAGAAATTAAAGGAACCCGACGCGGCGCAAACACGCCAGTGAATTTGGCTCGCAGCTCGTCTCATTCTACTATTATGTAGATCACGCAATTAAAGAAGTAAATCAATCAGTATTTTAGAATGGATTTATAACTAGATGATCCTGCATCACTTAGGTAGGTAACTATTCTAAATACCGGTGGAGATGAATATATAGGAGGGTAAGGTTTTGGTTACATAAAGTAGCTGCTAAAATGTAAAAATACCAGAATGTGACAAAATCTACTCGTATATCGAGAATTTTACTGGCTGCCTCGTAGGCCTAGCGGTATCACCTCGACATAGAGCAAAGGGGCGATTTGCACTGGAGGCCGAACCATACATTTTTACAAATGGCCTTAGTCTGATGTATTTCGCCGTTTGTAATGTTGTTGTCTGGTTACCATAGCACAGGGTATCCTAGTTTGGGACCAGGACAAGTGAATGTGTTGTGTGAAAGTTATTATTATTATTACTTGTCAATACGAGCATTTACGAACTATTAACGCCCCATTTTACTGTGGGGGATTCTTAGAAATCGCGTAAAAAAGATGTCAGTTGTTCTATACATTTTAATCTCTTAGGTGGTGATAGATAGATAGAAAATTCTTTATTGTATGTACACCAGGAATTACACATAAAATTTGACAATAACATAGTACAGTACAATTGGCGGCCTTATTACTAAAAGTAATGGTGATTTTAGTCTGGTGCAACTGTTTTTAGTTGCATTGTAGAAATTGTATAAACAAAAGCCCTAAATATTGTTACAATCTGTATAAGATCAGTTTTTTTCTTTGTGAAAGAATTAGTGCCTTTTTCTGGATATAAAAAAAAATATATTAACCTTTCAGAACCATAAGGTTGTCTTTATTTATTGATCTTCAGTTATTAAAAATATATTAAATTGAGCCCAAAACATAATTGGATGTAAAAACAAGAAATTTTATATGTTATTTCGCTTTTCGCGAATATTTGCCGTTTTTATAGATAACGGTAAGGAACCCTTCGTGTGCACGTCTGACTCGCACTTGGCCAGCTTTTTAATCTAATTAAAACATTATTGCAAGGTCTTATTCGGACTTGTTTAATGGTCTAGCGATAACAAAAAACAAAAATAATAAATAAATAAATAAACTCACGCCCGTTATCCCCGAGGGACTAGGCAGATGCGATTACAAAAAACATATCAATAAAGACATAGAACAAAGAAAGACCTACTTTAACAAGAACTACCAAACATGGTTTGACTTTGACTCGCAAATCTGCAAACCTCGTAGTATTGTCGGATATGATGTTTCTGCGTAACAACATAAAGACATACATAAAAAAATGCATTTACTCGCAAAACTTGAATTATTGTCGGTTAGAATTCTGCATAAAACGGTCTAATTAATTTTAAAAATCTCTGCTAGTTTTGATTTTATTTCACTTTTATTTCATGGGAGATATTATGGCCATGTGGTCGTGAAAGGGTTAAAAACAACATCGCTGTACTATCCTCTAACACCCAGCTACGCTTGGTGAAGTTTTGTATCCGATATGAATAATACATCTATACCGACACACTGTTCTAGGTATATGGTGTAGTGGGTAATTACATCTACATACTGAGTACTTCCTAAATGTTGTTGGTCTTAGGGAATGCAGTGGAAAATACATTTGCTTTTAAATCCATGTTCTTATATTAAATATTGGCATTCTTTGGGCTTCTATGAAACCTTTATTTTGCAAATATGTTTTTATTTCTTTTTTTCAATGACCAAGCAACATAAGGGAGTATCTACTTTAATGGGAATGATTAAATAATCTACTGTTCACAGGGAAATTACAATTCTTTTTTTTTATTACTGGCTTAAGGATTATTTACATTGCAACGGGCCGGGCGATTCAATCTGACATGATCATTAAATACTTATTAAGAGAGACTACAATACAAGTGCAAAAAACCTTTCCCCGTGTCGTGCCCGTTGGCCACACATCGCCGCACACACGGCAAATGAGACCATCTAGCGCGACAAAATTAAGAAAATACTTTTGTTCTTGCAACCCAAAACTATATTAATTCTTATTCATGATAGACCGCTTCACCAAATACTGACTATGATTTATTTTTCTTGAGGGTACGTAAAACGTAAGCGAGCGCGAAAAGAGAAGATTTTATCGCACACATATTTCTGTTCGCTTACGACCCAAAGTCCGGTGAAGTAATTGTGGTTTATTTCTTATCTAAGCTGTATGTATATTGAACAAAGTTTATTGATGAATATTGGAGCGTCAGGTATGTACTATAAATTGATACTATTTTACATGACGTTTCTTCCATATTTCGAGTCCAGAATACGTGACAAACGATACTCAGACTTTTTTCTTACTTTTGGTTAAAGGCTTTGAAAGTTTAAAAAAACTTCCAAGGACTACCACTTTGTTAACTATTTTAGTTCAAACTTTGGTATCTAGGCAAACCGTAAAATAAATTCCAGCTATCCCAAAGAATCCTTTTTTGAGTTATCTCCATTTCATTGCAGGAAGTCGAGATAGTGAAAATTCAAGTACAAAATCTATCATTAGAATGGAATTATTTTTGGTGCTGAAAAGTGATAGTTTTTTTAAATTATCATTGGCAAAGTGCACTAAGAGAGTAGTCAATTATTTAATTGATAAATTTTGTATGTCTGAACCATCTGCCGCGTACCAAAAACGGTTGAAAACTTTGGTTCAAATTTTCGTATCGAAATTAGTTAGAAAATGGAGGGATTCTAAACAAATACTAGAAAGATTCATAAAGAGTGCTGGTGAAGGGCTTGATGGTTATTTTATTCTCCCTAATCCATCTCTGAATCTGAATCAAACACCCACACCAAACCCAGGAAGACCAAAGAAGAATTTTGAAGAAAACTCAAAGGGGACTAAGTTAAGGATTGTCAAATCAGTTTCTTCTGAAAAATCGCCGGAAGAATTGTGTTTTGCAGCGGAATCTAGTCTGAACAGGAGTGGAAGAAAGACTGCTGCTCCGGTAGTCAATCTAGCTCTTACGACCACCCCAAAAAAAAATATAGCAGTGTACTTGTTTATGGTAGTGAGCGTAGAAGTATCATCATGGATAGTTTTAATTTCCTTAATTTTTTTTGGGGTGGTCGTAAGAGCTAGATTGACTACCCGAGCAGCAGTCTTCTCCCACTCCTATTCAGACTAGATTCCGCTGCAAAACACAATTCTTCCGGCGATTTTTCAGAAGAAACTGATTTGACTGATTTATTTAATTAGATTAAGCATACCTTTACCGCAATTAGTTACGAAATAGCATAAGCTGTAATGTAATTATATTAATTTGCGAAATAAATAAATAAATAAATGGAGTTGACAATCCTTAACTTAGTCCCCTTTGAGTTTTCTTCAAAATTCTTCTTTGGTCTTCCTGGGTTTGGTGTGGGTGTTTGATTCAGATTCAGAGATGGATTAGGGAGAATAAAATAACCATCAAGCCCTTCACCAGCACTCTTTATGAATCTTTCTAGTATTTGTTTAGAATCCCTCCATTTTCTAACTAATTTCGATACGAAAATTTGAACCAAAGTTTTCAACCGTTTTTGGTACGCGGCAGATGGTTCAGACATACAAAATTTATCAATTAAATAATTGACTACTCTCTTAGTGCACTTTGCCAATGATAATTTAAAAAAACTATCACTTTTCAGCACCAAAAATAATTCCATTCTAATGATAGATTTTGTACTTGAATTTTCACTATCTCGACTTCCTGCAATGAAATGGAGATAACTCAAAAAAGGATTCTTTGGGATAGCTGGAATTTATTTTACGGTTTGCCTAGATACCAAAGTTTGAACTAAAATAGTTAACAAAGTGGTAGTCCTTGGAAGTTTTTTTAAACTTTCAAAGCCTTTAACCAAAAGTAAGAAAAAAGTCTGAGTATCGTTTGTCACGTATTCTGGACTCGAAATATGGAAGAAACGTCATGTAAAATAGTATCAATTTATAGTACATACCTGACGCTCCAATATTCATCACTAAACTTTGTTCAATATACGGCTTAGATAAGAAATAAACCACAATTACTTCACCGGACTTTGGGTCGTAAGCGAACAGAAATATTTGTGCGATAAAATCTTCTCTTTTCGCGCTCGCTTACGTTTTACGTACCCTCAAGAAAAATAAATCATAGTCAGTATTTGGTGAAGCGGTCTATCATGAATAAGAATTAATATAGTTTTGGGTTGCAAGAACAAAAGTATTTTCTTAATTTTGTCGCGCTAGATGGTATCATTTGCCGTGTGTGCGCCGGGCTTTTTTGCAATAGTTTTGTAGTCTCTACCTGAAATGTATTTAAGGTTTATTTTAGTTGGAATCGTTGCGCGGCACATCTCCGGCACGTCGTAAAGTGGATAGCCCGTTACTATTTACTTTGGGTGAATGCTTATCTACTTAAAATTGATTGGCCATCCTTCTCATCACAGCTACTCCGGATTGTTATGTTTTTCTATTACGAATTGCATGCATTTGAAAGAGTTGAATCGGTTTTTATCAAACAAGCGCTGTGTGACGAAAGGATAAATGACTTTGTTCTGTAGGTTATATTTCTGAATTACACGTTCAAAGCGTAATGTTTCAAATAATGTTTGGTTTGTTGTTTCTATTTACTTATTTCTTATAAAATATAGAACATTTGCATCAGAATAAAGAACAGTCAGTTCTTTTTCTACCAAATACGTTTAGAAACCAACCTACAAACTGTTTGGTTGCATAACTAAACCGCCATATTGAACAGTCTGCTCTCTGATTGGCTAGCTACAACTGGCGCCATGATTTCCAACCAGCTGTGATTGGCTATCACAGATTGATACAGTTGGCGTCAAACTGTATTTATTTATTTTATTAAGAACACAAAACAGGTCACAGACACATTTTCGCAATTTTACATCGTACAATGTAGATCAGATCTAGCCTATGACCCTAAACTTGTGAACCTAGCATGCATTTAGACAACTTGTAATTCGGATTAATCCTAACTAAATTTATTTTTAATTTTATTAATTTACTATATTTACTCACTGCGCTCTAAGAATGCCACGGACAGCCTTTATAAAAACGAAACATTTCTGAAAAATATCAATGTCCACATCTTTGTTATCTGCCACCAGATCGTTGTAAGTACGACGCATCCTAACAATGGGGTTGTAAAAAGAAGTATTGTTTTTGTAGGTTTCTAAAGGGAAGAGTAGAGGTTTGCGACTGCGATATCTAGTATTAAATGTTATCTGAGAGACGAGAGAGGAAGAGTCTATCTTCGAGTGAATGATTTTATGAAGGTAAATTAAATCGTGTTGTTTCCGACGCAGCTCGAGAGAAGTTACATTGAATTTCAACAGTCTATCGTTATAACATGGCACTGAGCGCCCACAATTTAGTCTGTAGCATAATATTTTTAAACATTTCTTTTGCACCTTTTCTATGTTATTTATGTGTGTTGAGTAAAACGGGGACCATATTGGGCAGGCGTATTCCAATATACTTCTGACTAGACTATAATATAGATACAAAACAATATTCAAAACAATAAGTATTCAGATGCCTACATCCTTCCTTCCTACCTCGTATTATTTATTTATTGCTTTTAACTCGGAGGATTTAGTGTTGATCAAAGCTAGGTAGAGGCATTCACCAATGTAAAGTGTAATCTGTCATAGCCTCCTCCATTTACAACCAACGCTACTGAGATTTGGTTGTAAAAGGAGAAGGCTGCATTTGAGCTGTCTTAAGGGCGCGGGAGGGGAGTGGCGGGGAGCGCGGGGCGAACGAAGGCCTGGGCGGGTCAAGAGGGAAGAGAGGGAGGGAGGACGCCGGACAAGACGTTTTGTGTTTTATTTATAAGTGTGTTAGGGTTTGCGTTTCCTTAAAACATTGTTTGACAAATTATTTTAAAATTAATACAACTGTCAAGTAGAGTTTCTGAAAACAAATTGTAACTTTGTTAATGTTTATTTAAATGTGATCATTGTAGATATTTTAATTTTAATATGCTATGTGTAAGGGAAAGTTATAATGTAACCCAGTTTTCACAGTAGATTTGAATTTTTATATTCATGATTGGAGTGAAAACCGGGAATCGTTTATCCATTGATATAAGTTAATTGAACATTATTTATGTAAAAAATCCGTGTGGTGCTCTGCAGCAGAGTAACCACCTTAGAATTTGATCATTTATATCTTAAAAGGATGTACGTCAAACGTACATAGAGTACGCATGCCGTTATGTGCTGTACGTGCCTTAGGTAATGATAAAATAGACATTGATTGTGGCTCTGCTGCGGAGCATACTCTCTAGCAGAGCCACCAAGAATATGTACTCAGGAAAGATAAACGCTCCCGTTTTTCGATTAAAACTGTTGTACGAGTAGTGTTTATTGCGTACGTTAACACGTACGTTTTTTAACAAAAATATAATTATCAGACAGCGGATTACTATATTGTACGTTTACCAAAATTTTCTTAGAAAGAGCCTGGTTATTATACGTAAGTTAGCATTTTTTTCTGTACTATCGTTTACGAGAAACACGTACGGCATACGGCATGATCAGATTCTAAGGTGGTGGCTCTACTGCAGAGCACCACACAAAAATCCATCTGTATCGATGAACGAACTGATTGAATTAGCAAAACCCCCAAGGAACGCTAAATATTGACTAGTGGTCAGGCTATAGATCTGAACGACTTGTGTTCAAAAATTTTATATTATCTGACATCGACTCTTCCTGTTACGACAATACGAATCGACCAAGTCGACCAACTTACCTGTTTTCTTTTATAGAATTGTCAGAGTTCGAACAATGTAAGGTCTTTTTGTCGGGCTTAGAATAAAGAGTCAATAAATTCTTGAATACTGGTATTTTGGGGAAATCCTCTGAGACTTAAATATAGTTAGTGAAATGATAATTCAGTAGTGAATGCTAAGAAGGTTAAGTTTTTGTACTGTCACTTTTAACTGTAGATGTAGGACAACAGAGTTCAGCCAAGGTGAACGCACATCTATCCGACCGTGCACCAAACTTATGATGTCCTTGTATGAAATTTTATGGATCCTTACAAACTCGCGTCCCATTGAGTGAATTTAGGGTTCGGATTTTGAAAATTTGTTCGGCGGGTGGATTTACAATCCTGTTGAAAATTCACGTTGAGGGGATAAAAAAATACGTATTGCTCGAGAATCGTAACTTTTTTAGATTTACATGCTTTAAATATACCTGTTTTATAATGCGCTTTAACCCAAACATACTCAAACTCAATAGATTTTTAGTAATAAAATGAATACTGCTATCAAAATCATCACCGTCTGTGAAAAAAAATGCTACTCTTGACTTTTGCCGGCAAAAAGTCGAATACCCGACGTAGGAACTAGATTTTAATTCATTATTTACGTTTATCCATATTGTATATAACTTTATAGAAAAGAAAATAATAATTTCTTCGTAAAGTTAATGATTAATTAATTAACAAAATTTTAGCGCGATATTCGTCAACACCGTCACGGCAACATCAAAGTGAAGGTAGTTCTGTATGCGTTGCATTTACGCGGCCAGCGATACCCTGATCTGCTTCCTCAGTTCAATAGCAATCTCCGGAGCGAGTCGCACGTGCATAACACGCTCTCCGAGAGCAAAGATTTCGTTGTGAGTGTCCAAAAGAGTTGATTAGACAAAGTTGTGTCATTACCGTCAGACTGTGGTTCAAGGTAAGTACATAAAATAGCATTACGATTAATTTCAATAAGATCTTGATGTAAGTGAAGATGCTAAAGAATATAGCGGTATCTTATTAGCGATATTACTTTTCTAGAAAAATTGACGTAATGTTCGAATCGTCACCACCATACGCATCATCACCGTGTACAAATGATGTGCGATCCCCAACCCGCATGCCCTGCGTGGGGATTATGGGATTATGGATTACCCCCAATGATGGCACGACCAAGGAACTGGCCCCCAGTTCCCAACCGCCTCGCTATTGCATAGCAGGGGCTGCTAAGAATCACCGGGCTACCTCAGGCTGCCACAAACAATTGACCCTGGCAACGTTCAATGGGCGCACTCTGAGGCTTAATCATCATCTAGCGCAGTTGGAAGTGGAGTCAGAGAACATTAAATGGCATGTTCTGGGGTTAAGTCCGTAGATAGGGGGAGGACACCGTAATCCTAGACTCGGGCCATCTTCTCTACTTTCTCGAGGGTGATAAAACATCCCAGGGTGGCGTAGGTTTCCTAGTCAATAAGGGCATCTCTAACAACGTTGAAGAAATCTCTAGTGTGTCAACCAGAGTAGCGTACCTTATCCTTCGGCTGTCCAAGCGTTACAGCATGAAGGTCATTCAAGTTTACGCACCGACCTCAACACACTTGGATGATGAAGTGGAGGATATGTACGAAGACATATCCAAAGCCTTACATAACACCTCGAAGGCTCACTTCAACGTTGTAATGGGGGACTTTAACGGCAAGGTGGGAACCCAGAGTGGTAACGAGTCCCGAATAGGCCCGCATGGTTATGGAGTCAGGAATCACAGGGGGCAAATGCTTGTCAACTTCCTTGAGAAACAGGAGTGATTATTAATGAACTGTTTCTTCAAGAAACAGCCTCAAAGGAGGTGGACATGGCAAAGCCCCGACACTGTGACTTAAAATGAGATCGACTTCATCATGACGGATAGCAAGCATATGTTCAGAGATGTCTCAGTGATCAACATGTTCAATGCCGGATCCAATCACTGACTTTATGGACTATGAGAAGGCCTTTGACTCGATCGAAACCTGGGTAGCTCTGGAATCCTTACAGCGATGCCAAGTAGACTATAGTTATATCGATGTGTTGAGATGTCTATACGAAGCCGGCACCATGAGTGTCCAAGTACAGGGCCAGCAGTCTAAACCTATCCAACTGCGCAGAGGAGTAAGACAGGGGGATGTTATATCCCCGAAACTGTTCACGACCGCGTTGGAAGACGTGTTTAAGACGCTGAACTGGAAAGGAAAGGGCATTAACATAAACGGAGACTACATCTCGCACCTGCAATTTGCATGGCGGAGTCGCTAGAGGAGCTGAACCAGATGCTAGGTCGGCCAGCCTAGCTTCAGCCTCGTGACGTATCGGTTTTGGCATGAATTTGGATAAAACTAAAGTCATGATCAATGGCCACATAGATCCTATACCGATCGTCGTAGATCTAGAAATCGTTTCCGAATATTATCTCGGGCAGATTCTGCAGTTAGGTAAAAACAATTTCGAGAAGGAAGCCAAGAGGAGGATCCAGCTGGTTTGGGCAGCGTATGGGAAACTACGCCGAGTCTTCTCGTCATCCATACCGCAATGCTTGAGAACGAAAGTTTTCAATCAGTATGTCCTACCTGTAATAACCTGCGGAGCCGTGACGTGGACACTCACGATACGGCTGGTCCACCAGTTCAAAGTCGCTCAGCGAGCTATGGAGAGAGCTATGCTCGGAGTTTCTCTGAAGGATAGAATTCGTAACGAATACCTCCGACAGAGAAGCAAAGTTATCGATATAGCTCAGAGAATTTAGCAAGCTGAAGTGGCAGAACCGACAACCGTTGGGGTAAACGTGTTCTTGAGTGGAAACGGCGACTTGGCAAACGTAGTGTATGACGCCCTCCAACCAGATGGGATGACGATCTGCGAAAGACTGCAGGCAGATGCTGGATGCGGCAAGCTGACGACAGGGCGCTACGGCGCTCATTAGGGGAGGCTCTTTGATTATAAAAAAAGGACCAAAAACCACCGATGACCACAACAAACCAATGTGATGATTATGTAAAAGAATCTTGTTAAATTATGAAAAAAGAAAATTTGGTCAGTTTCTTGGTAATATAATCAATCGTAGAATAACACAGAACAGTAATCTATTACTAAAAAGTAGTTGATTACCAAAAAACTGACCAAATTTCAATTAACTTAGTAATAATAATAGTGATTACGTGTTACTTGTACAAATAACTTATGTTTTTTTACATGACTTATTACCAAAAAAAATGACCAGATCTCAATTAACATAAAAATATAATAATAATAATTAAGTGAAAGACTGTTTAGGATTGTTAGTAAAATTGTGTTGACTTATAATTATCATTAGAGGTAGAAGAAAATGACAATATACGATTGTTATCAGAATTGTGTTGATTATATCATTAAAAACATTTGATTTTCATATATTTTGTTTTTAATTTGACATAACTACTTAGTTAAAGCATCATCACCATACACACGAAATCATCACCATCCATAGATAAATCACCACCATACCACAGTCGTCATCACCATCTCACCTCTTTTTATTTGAATGATGATATCTTCGGATCGACGTTTAAAATCTTGGTCTAAACACAATGTAAGAACATTATAGTTATCCTACAATGATTTTATCTGGTTTTACTAGCATTCCAATGTGTTTTAATTTTTTTGAAATTTTTGTTAAGAGAAATCTTTGTTGGGTAAATCCACCCTCGGCGCTCAATGACTTCGGTTTTCCGTTTTGTCTGGTGTAGATAGATTCGCGTTCTCCTTTACAGATATCATTATATTGATGTTGTTAAATCAACGTATGTCAGAGTTTGTCGACTGTCAGTGTAAAAAATCGGACATCTAGACTTTATTAACTTTATTACGGATACACTTAGTTGATTTCGTCCATTTCCACTCAACGTGATTAAGCGCTGCGAGTCAGAGCGAAACCTGGTCGTACTCTTCCGACGAAAAACGAAGTAAGTGTATCCGGAATAAAGTTCATAATGTGTAGTGCTTACTAAAGGTTTAGTTCAAAAATACCTAGACTTTATTCACGCCTAGAGGCTCAAGGCCCTATTTCATAGAACTTGAATTCATTGTCTTCTATGAGAAATCTATGTACGTCGCCAACCATTCTGCAGATTAACAATTAGTAATACTTTGACACGCAACGTCTTTAGAATTGCCACAACAAACAATGAATTGTAGTTTCAAGAAACGCGGCCCAGTCAGTTCGTTGCATCGCCGCGAGAAACCAACCAGCCATGATAGCAAGACCTCCGGCCCGCAGGTACATAGAGGTGTTCCTGAGCTCAGCGGACGAGGTCCGCGGCTGGGGCCCCCGTATGGAGGGCGGCGGTCGCGGCGGACGCAGCTTCCCGCGACCGGCGCCCTACGACCGGAACGACCGGTTCAGCGCCGGCGGACGGTACGGCCCGCGTGGGGGACGCCCGGGGCTGCCTGGTGGACTCGGAAGAGGTACGTGTGGCCTAGTTTCTCTTAAACGACCTCTGTGGCGGAGCGGTTAGCGCATCTGCCTACCGTGCGAGAGGTCCCGGGCTCGAATCCTGGCTGGGGGCAAAAAAAAGTAACCCAGGTCTTGGATGTTGACATGTTTGTGACGTCGCTGTTTCTGGTTCCCACGACACAGGGTATCCTAGTGTGGGGCCAGAAGCAATGTATGTGCCTGAATGTAAATAAAAAAAAAAACATAAATCTTGAGCAATATGGCGCCGTGACGTCACAGGTCAAACAAAATCATTGAACGTAAGAACGGCATGAATGACATGAACGCCATTTTCACTGAGCTGTGACGTCATCATGATTCGGCCAATCCAGGCCGTTATGGTAAAATGGCTACAGATAAAATCAAATTTTATCCTGATTTTTCGACAAATGATACATTTGTTTTAAGTTGAAGTGCCTTGAAGCGGTTCGAAGACTCACAATTTAGACGAATATAATATAAATAATACTTTTTTTTTTCACACTGTCAAATAGATCATTGTGCTAGTTTCTTGTGTGATTGAATGGATTAGATCTTCACGAGCTGACCTTGGAGTTGCGTTTTGCATTATAACACTGATCGGTACCCCCATGGTAATGGTTTGCCGTAGTTTTAAGGTGATGACGCATTTACTAGATACCTAGCTTACAAAGACCATTTCCGAGGGAGTGGGCGTCGCGCAACTTATGAAGAAAGACTGGACCACTTTCAAATGAATACTTTGGCACAGCGTAGAGAATATCTCGATCTATCTTTCCTGCAGAAGCTTTTAAATAACAAAGTCTCCGAACCACATCTCCTTGGCATGATTAACTTCCACGTACCTCGCCCCAATGCACGCCAATCCAAAATAAAAACATTCAGCATAAGCTACTCCCGTACCAACTTAGGAAAAACTGCTCCCATTAATAGACTACAAGCTCCCTACAACAAACTTGAACGGTCACTTGACCTGGATATTCATAGTGATAGATTACGTGATTGGAAGTTGGAAATGCTGCGGCCTATCTTACTATAATCGTCAAGTTCTGTGTTTATAATATGCTTTGATCTCATTTCAACTCAACTTAGTTACTTAGTTTTAAGATAAAGTGTTTAAATAAGTTCAAAAAGCGTTTGAAAAAGTTTAATTTAAAATTAAAAAGATTGTCATTTATGTTATTTCAGAAATGATTTACTTTAAGTCAAGAGAGTCGTTGCACACCTGTATTTGGATGTTAGACTAGAACATATCCACACAATGTTATCTTAAGTGATGTATCTAACATCTGTTGGTTGTGTCTAATTAATAAATAAATAAATAAATGACGCCACAGATCACATATCATATTGATTGGTGTCCCCCAGGCGGCGGCGGCGGCGTTAACAGCTCGTACGGTTACGGCGGCGGTCGCGGCGGCCAGTTCCGGCGCGGCGGCGGCAACGGCGGCCACTGCGTACATATGCGCGGGCTGCCCTTCAAAGCATCACCTCAGGACATCGCCTACGTGAGTATCCTAGGCCTGAGTGCGTATACTGAGTTTTTTCATTCACTCTCGATAGTGAGAGCGTTTGCGTTTTGCATAGGAGTGACAAAGAGACAACTAGATGGCGCGCTTGAATCGCTCGTAGCCTGGGCTGCCTGAGTGATCTTAAACGATTACTTAGGTTAAGCAACATACGGCGCGTTCAGTCCATGGATGGGTCACTGTCTATGACTAACGCTAGTGGCATTTTTCCGAGCGGTTCCGTGCTTCGCAAGGCACGTTAAGCAGTTGGTGCCGGCTGCCGTCGATAGATGGCAGTCGTTAAGCCAAGTCAGAGGCCTTAGGGCGGCTTGAAAAACTTCTGACATTAAGACCAGCCACTAGTCTTACAAGCCTCCACCAATCCGGACTTGGCCCCCGTGGTGGAGTATGGCCTATACCTTTCTCAGGGAAGAGATCCGTGCCCCTCGGTGGGGACATAATGGGTTGATGATGATAGCGCTATAACGTGATGCAGTGTCTCTTTAGCTTATTATTCCAGCGTTTTCGGAGTATAAAAAATGTTTTTTTTTCGAAATATCACGTTGTTCTTGCAAGGGTGCGACATTCTCCTTCATTTTATAAACTGTTATCCGGATACACTTGTACTTGATTCCTGTCGGAAGAGTCCGACCACGTTTCGCTCTCAGTCGTCAGTCACGAGACGTCAGTTGGAGACGAGCAACCGCCGACGCGAGCTCCGTCTGCTCATCATGATTAAGCTCTGCGAATCAGAGCGAAACCTGGTCGGACTCGACGGAGCTCGCGTCGTCGGTTGCTCGTCTCTGCTCATCATGGTAAGCTCTGCGAATCGGAGCGAAACCTGGTTGGCCTCTTCCGACAAAAAGTCAAGTAAGTGTATCCGGCCGGATAATAGTATAGAATATGTATTGCTTACGAAAGTTGTACAAAGCGTGTGTGCGGTAAGCCTGTAATACAGTTGAAGAACTAGTTCAGTCGCCATCTTAAATACGATAAGATCATGTTAAACTGAACCACTAGTACATTATAATGTATGCCTATTTTTATAAATTAAAAAATGTATACTTTTTTCTTAATTATTTTTTATATAAAAAAAATCTAAAATTTTCGCGCTACAAAAAGCGTGACTCGGTCCATCGTTCTGTCCATACAGGTCATAACTTTAGTGTTAACCCCAGTATCTTTCCTCGGACAGTTCTTCAAGCCAATCCGGCCGATAAACATCGATATCCTGTATGACAGCACTGGCCGCCCATCCGGCGAGGCTGACATCGTGTTCGAGTGCCACGAGGACGCCATGCGGGTGAGTCCTGTGCATAGATAAGGATAAACATAAACACTTAAATGCATTGCTTCGGCCTCACAAGGATACCCTGTGCCGTGGCAACCAGAAACAGCGACGTCACAAACATGTTAACATTCAAGACCTGGGGATTTTTTTGTCCCCAGCCGGGGTTTGAACTCGGGACCTCTCTGGATGATGTATTTCTGTCGCCGCTATACCAACAAATATCAATAAACAATAAAAGAAATATTTAAGGGGGCTCCCATACAACAAAGGTGATTTTTTTCGCCGTTTATATAGCGGTGCGGAACCCGGGCAAAAGACAAAGACAAAGAATTTTATTTGTAAAACATGGGTAATCATCTGATGGTATAACAGCAGTCATTAGGGAGTCCAGCATGTTTTGCCATTTGAGGCGTACAAATATTGAGAATTTAAAACATTACAATCATGCAGTTAACATACAATGAATAAGTCAAAATGTCACTTCAAGTACTAAGTAGTTATAGTAATAGTATCATCATCATTATTGTCAAAACATAATAATGAAATTAAATTATAGTATAAAGATATAAAGGTATGTCCAAATATTTAAATGTCATGTTAATTAAATTAAATACAAAATGTCAAATTGCTATGTCACGGCAGCGCCACACAATCTATAATAATTATTTTTCAGTCAAGTATTCATTTATATTATAATACCATTTTTTATACAATAATAATTTTAGTTTGTGTTTGAAAGAGGCAAAGTCCAACTCTCGAATGTCTCTGGTTAACTTATTGTTAATAACAGGCCCCATACAGAATATGCTCTTCTGCAGGAGTGCTGTATTGGCTTTTCGTATACATATTTTACTTTCATCCCTTTGCATTCGTTGACTGACATCTGAAACACGTCTAAAGATGTCCGGATTTGATTTTACAAAAAGTGCAACCTCCAGAATATACATACATGGTAATGTTAAGATATTATTATTTATAAAGTAGCTTTTACAACTGTCGGTTGGTTTCATTCGAAATATTGACCTTATGCACCTTTTTTGGGCTTTAAATACTTTATCCCTATCTGTCGAATTACCCCAGAATATTAATCCGTATCGCAACATGGAAGCCACAAAGCCGTGGTACGCAGATTTAACTGCATCAGTGTTTGCAATGTGAGCTAACTTATGTAGGAGATAGCTAGAAGAGCTATTTTTTTTGCATAACACCTCAATGTGCTCTTTCCAATTTAGATGCTTATCCAACACTAAGCCTAGAAATTTTGTGGTATCCACTTCTTCAATTTTATCATTTTCAAAGTTTATATTTAAGTCAGATATGCCTGGTATTCAAACTGCATGAAGCAAGTTTTAGTGAAATTCACCTTTAAGTTATTTTTGTTTAGCCAATTTATGATGGAATATAGCGCTTCATTAATATTCCGTTCGTAATTTATTTCCTTAATGCATTTTATTGTGACTGTACTATCATCTGCAAAGAGGGACACATTATTTTGGGTACGACTTGAGCCCGTCTTGCACTTGGCCGTTTTTTAATTGTTCTTTCCAAGGTCGTAACGAAACTTTGCGACCTCTGTGGCTTAGTGGTTAGCGCATCTGCTTACCATGCGAGAGGTCCCGAGGGTGGAGAGAAAAAAAAACCCCATGTCTCAGATGCTTACATGTTTTTGGCGTCGCTGTTTCTGGTTCCCACGACACAGGGTATCCTAGTGTGGGGCCAGAGGCAATGTGTGTGCCTGTATGTAAATGTTTATGTTTACAATAAAAATATGCGTTCGTCTCTAGGCTATGCGCCGTGATAAGAATAACATGGAGCATCGGTACATCGAGCTGTTTCTCAACTCTTCGCCCGGCCTCGGCGGCGGCGGCCTCGGCGGCGGCGGCCTCGGCGGCGGCGGCCTCGGCAGCGGCGGCCTCGGCAGCGGCGGCCTCGGCGGCGGCTTCAAGCCTAACAACAGGAACTTCCGGAATTGAACCCTAGACCCCCGCTCTGCGCTAAAGCCGACCCACTAGAGGCAGGGTAGAACTCCGTACGCTTCCGTGTAGAATCCACCCGTTTCCTGATGTACCGTTTCCGAGAATAGGCTATTTGACGGGTACCTGAATACCATCTTAGATTTGTTGTTAGTTAAAATAAATTTTAAAATAAGTCGCCAAAACGCCGTCATGAGCAATATTGCTTCACACAGGAATCATGACGTCTTGAACGATTTGAATGTATTTACTAACCTGTGACCAACATAAATTTGGCCATCCAGGCAGTTTCCGATACATTTTATCCACTGATACAAAATTATCAAATTATAGGTATCCTGGTTTTTTTGACAAATGATGATTTTTTTTAGTTAAAACCCCTTTAAGCGTTTTGTAGACTCATAAATTAATACGAATATACATAATTATATCAACAATAAATTTTTTTCATACTGTCAAATAGCCTATTTTGGAATGTTTCCGATGTTTCAGAAGTGTATTAAATTCTAATGAATGATTCTTAAATATCTGGATGATAAAACCGGTACTTTCATAATGGTAGTAACTTCCATACATGTTCTGGTGCTATGATAACCAAGAGATCACTTGCATGGAAATACATTCAGACTGAGGGCATGTGTACAAATGATGGCTGGAACCGTCATATTATTATCTATTTTTTTTTTACGGTTGGGAAACTTTCTCGCAATTAAATTGGAGTGACTTTGTTTTTACCATAGAGGGTAGATTTTTTTTCTATGTCTTGCAATCTCGGAAGTCCGAAATATCGTGTTACTATTATAGCAAAATATATTCTAAAAGTTTTTTAATGGTTATGAAAAGCTATTATTGTTGCAAAAAGTAACGCTTTGGCATGATTGTCTACCATGGATGTAGTGTAGAGACCTAACTTTTGGGCTCTTTTACTTGTGGCAGAGTTGCCAGCAATTCTACTTCACTGGCCAAATTGTTGGTAGAAAATAATCTACTGTCTGTAGTGGCTTCCGGCTTTGGACGTAAGCTCAGCATCTTGGTGTTTTGTATTTTTCTCTCGTCTAAAATTAGCGTATGAAGAAGCCTTAAGTACTGTCGACGGCAAGTAAACCTTTACATTTTGGTCGAAACGTAACTGAGTAGTGTACGCACGTAAAGGTTGATTTGATGTCGATTGTACATTGTATATTTTAGTCTTACACCAGTGTTCTTAAACTGAGATAAGGCGATATGTTTTTATTTTTTTTATTTTCACAATTCGTTTATCCGTTTTCAACGTTTTTTCTTTAATGCAGGAGCTAATAGAATCTGCGTATGTATACGAAAATGGAAGGCGTTCTGTTTGTCAGTACGAGCAACTTTTTCTAAGTCTAAGAAAAACTTGGATGTCTCGTTCTTTTTTTGAGCCGTGGGTAATTAGGAAAAATTAAAGCTTAATTTTTTAGGCTACTTGGAAGATGCCATAATTGTTCAATTTCAACTAGAGTGATATAGGGCACGATAGTGATCTAAGTGCATCGCGTTACTTATGCCCAGTTCCAATATCCACAAAACGCTTCGTTTTTGCTTACGATCGGTTAAAATTCCTACGAAATTCCTACGAACCGTCAATAAATTGTACGGAAAACGGATCGTAGCCGGTAGGCGTATATTATAGGAACCGGGCATTAGATCGGTCCGCCGTCCCTTCACTTTGCAGACAGCACCAATTCTATAGTGAGATGTTGTGATCTCTCAATGGGGTTAGCACTGAGGGGCAGGATTAGCATGAAAAATGTATGATTTTTCTATGCCATTGTGTAATGTGTAACCACCTCATTGGTAAAATTACACTTACATCACTCTGGTTTGAACCCTTTATAGGGCTGTGTGCCATATATGGCCACCATAATTTGAACTTTATTGCATTGACATAGAGTCCAAAACCAATGAAAATTTAAGACTAGCTCTGCCCTATAAAGAGCTAACTTCGTCACTTCGTCACTTTAATTACAGTGCCACCATCTTATCTGTTCAGTTGATAGCGGCGCTAGTGGAGAATTTAATAGTAACATTTAAGAAATTTACCTAGAAAAATTAGAATATTTTAACCCGTCTTTAAATTTTAATGAACATTATATCTATAAATCTTAGTGCGTGAATAAATAAGACAAAAAATGTGGAACAGGATTTACAATTAATTAGTTAGTTACAATTTTGCTCACCTGAACATATAACTTGGTGGCGCTGTAAATTGTTTTCAATTGAACTCATTGAACAGTACATTGTTATCGTTATTTCGTTGGCAGCTGCACGCAAATTTTATTAATACATTTCCTTTTTACCCAATTTTGGAAGGTATACGTTTTTTTATCAACACTAAATAATAATAAGTACTTACTGTTTATAAACACTGGTGTAAGTTGAATAGATGTAACGATTTCTCGTTTTTTAGTTTATTTCTTATATTATGTCCTTCGTAGTGAAAATTAAGAACGTAATTGTACAACCTATGTTTATTTTGACTATCAGTAAGTAGGTTACTTTGTAGTTATGTCAAAATTACCAATAGTAGTCGTTTGTGTCAAATGGTAAGTTTATTTTACATTCTAGTGCCCGGTCCCAATAACCTACCAACCAGCTACCTTCAGTTAAAATGTTAACTGGTGATAGGCCACTCAATAGAAAAAAAAACGGAACATTTCAATATCGCGTTGACAGCTAACTGTCAGTTATCTGTAGATAGGTTATTGAGACCGGGCACAAATCAGCATCATGACGTATTTAGCTGTATTTTAGACTTAGTTATTACAGCAGATTGTGCAGGATCTGTTTCAGGAGAATTTGCGATTGGGTCCAAAGTTATTTTTGTACAGAGTTTTTTAATGGAAATTATTCATTCGGTTATATTCAAGTCTACTTTCGCTCTACCTCTTTGAACGTACTGATTAAGTATTCGTGTCCCATTTACATAACTCCAGTTAGGATTGAGCTGAATTCCAGTAAATTTGCTTCCCAGCTAATAATCTATAGTGAATGGGGCAGCAGAAATGATTGCTTTACGAATCTCTTGGAGATAAATTAGTTTGATACAACTAAACTTTTTCATAAGTAATGTAATGTTTCACTATTATACACCAGGGCCCTGATGCTACTAGTGCATTATAGTTCAATTACAGTTACATGGTGGGTTCACGTGACACCGTTTTTAATTGACTCGTAGAATACTAAACTTGTGCGCTCGTTGATTCGAAGCGGCAATGAAATGAAATCATTGTACTGTCATTATACTACAATACACCAGCAGAATCTAGACCCAGTAATCTGTGCAGCTCTATAAAAAACTTGGCTCAATGAAAACCTTGTCCTGAAATCTGCATGTCTATTACAGAATAAGTGCTCTGAATTCTTACGTGTAATTAAAATGAATGAACTTGTCTTTCTCTCTGTGAGAGAGAAAGACTGAGAAAAGCTGAGGAATTGGATTGTCTAAGTGCCCTGCCTTGGCGACGTGGCGACGTCGCCAGTTTCGTATCCAAGCAGTTTGCATTGAATGGCGACGTTGCCAGACCGTCGCCAAGTGAGTTAGGCACCATACATTTCAATATTAACTGCTTGGATACGGTCGCTGGCGACGTCGCCATGGCGTCCTAGTGAGGCAGGGCACTTATTGTAAAACTACAAAAGTTTATAATTATTGCTAAGTTACTTAAAAACGGTAAAAGTGTGTCATCTCTTGTACAGCTCATTTACAGAGCTATTGTGTTGTCTTGTGTTTTAGAATAAAACCTCCTAGAATAGTTACATTACAATTTATACTTTAATAAATTATAACGCACGTATATTAAATAATAATTATTTAATTATTATTATCGAAGACCTTATTTCCGAACCCAACATCATCGGAGAAACAAAATCCCACCGAATCCGTTGGCTTGGTCACGTGGAAAGAATGGAAGAGGACCGAGCAGTTAAGAGAGCGTACTCGGGGCTTCCAAGCGGCCAAAGACCGGTAGGCCGCCCCAGACATCGTTGGAGGGACGAAGTAGCCAAGGACCTGCGTGAGCTCCAGGCCGGTGACTGGCAGGAGACCGCGCAGGACAGAGACAAGTGGCGACTTCTTGTATCGGAGGCCAAGATCCACTTCGGGTCGCTGAGCCATCGCAGTAAGTAAGTAAGTATATTAAAAATAATGTTTTTTTTTTCATTTATCACCGCAACCTTTTTAATGTTAGGTACTGGTTTGCAAACTAACAAAAGCTTTCGTTTCTAAATAGTTATCGTATTTTATCATTACATTTCTCTTTCATACTATGAGTAAGTACGAAGAGGGTGGTCTGTAGATCAACCATGATATTAAAAAAAAAAACGGCCAAGCGCGAGTCAGACTCGCGGACGAAGGGTTCCGCTTCCGTGTCATTATAAAATTGGAAAAAAATCACGTTTGTTGTACATATTGGAGCCCCATTAAATATTTGTTTTAATTTAATTATTAATACTTGTGAATATTTCAAGCGTCTACCTGTTGCCGTTATCAATAACAGGTAGAGACAAGCGAGAAAATCACGTTTGTTGTATGGGAGCCCCCTTAAATATTTATTTAATTCTGTTTTTTAGTATTTGTTGTTATAGTGGCAACAAAAGTACATCATTTGTGAAAATTTCAACTGTCTAACTATCACGGTTTATGAGATACAGCCTGCAAAGGTAGTATGAGGACGCGAGTCGCGCGCGACAACGTCAAAAGTCGCGAGAATTTGACAGTTATTGTACTGGAAAGTCGCGACTTTTGACGTTGTCGCGCGCGACTCGCGTCCTCATACTAGGTACCCTGGTGACAGACGGACGGACAGCGGAGTCACCGTTTTACCCTTTGGGTACGGAGCCCTAAAAAATTAAAATAAACTCACGCCCGTTATTCCCGAGGGAGTAAGCAGAGGCACCAATCACTAGAACTGGGCCCACGTTTTGCCGAGTTTATTACCCTTTAGGTCCCAACGTGACAAGTTTCAAGCCTGTCGCCGTTCTCCGGGCACAATTTATCAGCGAATGGTGTTGCTGTGCAAACCCTTAAAAAATAAACCTTAATTCCCATTTCTAATGTATTGTGGTATTAGTAAGGAAACACTCATTCATTACATAACATTTAAAATAACACTTACATACAGGCACATACATTGCTTCTGGCCCCACACTAGGATACTCTGTGTCGTGGGAACCAGAAACGCGACGGCACAGACATGTAAACATTAAAGACCTGGGTTTCTCTTTTTTTTGTTCCCAACCGGGGACCTCTCGCATGGTAGGCAGATGCGCTAGAGTGCGACAAGTGAGCCGTGGCACAAGCCTTTGGCGGGAAATTTAAAAATCTTTTAGTGGTTAACCCTGGACATGGTCTGAATAAACCATCTTGATACTTTTGCTTAACTTGATTATTTGTTTAGTTAGTTTGGAGTCTCCAATTAATTTTGTCGAAACATAAATATAAGCAAAACGAAAACATTAACTAGGTACATCAAAACCAACATTGATTTTTTTTTTGTCTATAATACATATTTTTGCGAAATAGTTACAAACTAGAAGTTTTTGCCAAGTACTTCTTTAAAATCGTCGCTGGACCTCGATTCATCATTACTAGTCCATAGATCTGAACTTCCTGAGGAGAAGTCTTGTTCTCCTATATTCGGTCGGTAACAAAATCGATAAAAGCCATGTTTAGTTTCGTTCTACGTCTGTTTCTCTTTGAACTGGATGTAAGTTTCAAATCGGAAATAATGGGTGTTAATCAATTCGAGACGTGCTCAGTAACTGGCTGGGTTTCTTGGGACTCAGGTAGGTTGCACGGAGCAGACGACGAGGCTTCGACTGTACCTAAGTATTCGTAATCTTTAAGTACTCGAAATATAAAAGCGATGAGAAATATAATGTATTGACAATAACAATAACAATAACGAGGTAGTTACGTCTGCCGACTCAACGAATAGAGCTGGACCAAGCAGAATCTTCTCGTCGGTCTAGACGCTGAATCGGCAAGCGGATGTTTGTTCAACGGCCACCTGCGGCGGCCGAGCTTAGCGATAGCAACTACAAATAAGTTAGTCTTAGACCAGAGTTTGTGACAAATACACGTCTCTATTAATTAAAAATTGTATTTTTAAAACGTCCTCCCGCTCGCACGACGCTTGACTGGCTAGCGATCGCTAGGATTTCCGGGTCGCGTAAACTATAAATCAGTATACGACGGCGAACGTTTTCACGCGTTTTCAGCGGAAATCCTCGAACCAAACAAATTCGTCAAGAAAAACCTATCGAAGGTGTAAATGCAACCAAGGAAGGACGACGTCTAAGACTCAAGGAGGGACATGGGCAGCCTGTAAGTAGATCTTAATCACTACTCCAGTCTCTTACCCTATCCTATTCCACTATAGATATAAGTGTCTGAAAGTGTTGTTAGTGTTTTTCCAAAAATCGATTAACCTAAACTGAAGCATTTTGTAAGACGTAGTTATTAAGAAAAATTAAAAAAAAGTTAAAGAATTTGAATAAATAAATAAAAGTGAATAAATAAATAAGTATAATAAAGTATAATTAAATAATAAATATAAAGTGTAATTAAGTAAAAGAAAATGGAAAATATAACTCAGATTCCGAAGGAAATTGCCAGCGTCATCCCCAAATTTGATGGTGATGAAAAGCTGTTAAACTTATTTATAAGAAAATGTGAATATGTAATACAATGCTGTAGAGTGGAAGGCAATGCTGATCAGGACTTGTATGTTTTTCACATAATCACGTCAAAACTCACGGGTAAAGCAGCGGCTTTAATAAGTGAAAGACAAGACCTAGATACCTGGCCCGCATTGAAAGCCGCCTTAGAGCAACATTTCGGTGATCCGCGTTCAGAAGAATGCATAGCAATCGAGCTAGAAACACGGAAAATAAACAATGGCGAGTCTTATCTTGATTTCTGTAATAGGATTCAACACACGCGAAGTACCTTAATCGCTAAGGTTAACACCATACAAAATGACCACTTGCGAGCAAGCAAAGTAACCATTTACGACAACATGGCGTTAAACGTCTTCCTCTACAACTTGCCAGAGGACCTTTTACGCATCGTGCGATTAAAGGGTGCTACTTCACTGGAAAATGCATTAAGCATAGTTCTAGAGGAGGTGAACTTCTTATTTCAGTATAACGCCCGAAACAAAATGACAAAAATGCCAACCGTCATGCCACCCAGACCAATGGCTTTTCCCCAAAATAGTCAACCGCAACATGCCTTTAAATTCGGCATCCCCAATAGTGCGCCTAACGCAGCCCCTAGGCCTTATAACCCGTTAGTGCAGGCACAACCACAGCAACAGTTTAAATTTGGTATCCCACATAGCAAACAAGTAAAACTACCCTCTGCGGCCCCTCAACAGTTCGGATTTAGACCGCAACTACCCCATCAACCCTTAGGCCATAAGCCTCAATTCGGAATTACACCCCAAGTTGGATATCGACCACCCTTGAACCAAACGCAGCAGCAGTTTGGATACAGACCTAATCACGGACAGCAGCAGTTCGGCTTCAGGCCAAGCTTCAACCAAGGCCAATTCGGCTATAGACCGAACTTCAACCAAGGTCAAGTTGGCAATAAGCCCCTTACTGCGCAACAGACGACGGACGTGAGCATGCGTACCGCACCGCCCGCACGTCCAGGGTTCCGTATGAACGAGCTTTATAACATCTATGAGGACGAAAATGACGAGTACTACTGCGACCAAGTGTACACGCAGGAGTCATACGAAACGGAAGATAACATGTACACAGAGATTTACGAGGACAATGCTGAGGTCCAGGAAGACCCAAGCTCATCACAGGAGTCAACCCAGAATTTTCACATAGCCAAGAACAAAAACATAGACAGATAGTTTACCTAAACTGCACAAAATTAAAGTTGCCATATATTGAAATTCCAGAATTACAGTCTAAATTCATGGTGGATACGGGAAGTCAACGCTCATTTATTAGCCCCGCTAAGGCAAACGAGTTCTTTTACAACTATAAAAGGTACGAACCTTTCGAAGTAATAAGCACTCACGCCTCTAGCCAACACAGCGAAGTAATCGAAGTTCCACTTTTTCCAACTTTCAACAGCCCTGAAATTCACAAGTTTTACGTATACGACGTGGACGGACGCTATGACGGACTCATAGGCAGCGAACTCTTAAAACAGATAGACGCGAAAATCGACATGAAAAATAACATCATTTTCACAAGATCGGCGAACATACCAATGGTGTATAACCCCGATGACGTCATATGCATAGCTCCTCGATGCGAACAACGAGTGAAGCTACCCACGGACTTACAATACGGCGAAGCTATTATCAACTATGTAGCGTTCGCAGAAGGCGTCAGAATGCCTAGCGCTATAGTTAAATGCGAAGACGGCTACGCAACTACCGTAATACAAAATACGCTAGATGAAGACATTACACTGACCATAACCAGCCCTTTTATTGTAGAAAAATACAATAGCGAAAAATGCGAACTTAACAGCTTAGTTTCCCCTCAAAACAAAGAGAAAATACTCACGGAAAATCTAGAAAAATTACGCCTCGACCATATGAACTCAGAAGAACGAGAAGGCATACAAAAGCTTTGCAAAGAGTACAAGGACATTTTTTACACCGAACAACAACCCTTAACTTTCACTAATGAAGTAAAACACAGAATAAGGACTCGTAATGAGGACCCCATCTATATCAGGCCGTACAGACAACCACAGGCAGTAAACGAGGAAATCGGAAAACAGGTTGAGAAAATGCTTGCGAACGACATCATACAAGAGTCGCACTCTCCCTGGAGCGCCCCTGTACACCTGGTGCCCAAGAAACCAGATGCATCCGGTGAAAGGAAACACAGACTTGTAATCGACTACAGAAAGTTAAACGAACAGACCATAGATGATAAATACCCCCTACCGAATATAACAGACCTCTTCGACAAATTAGGTAAAAGTACCTACTTTACCACCCTTGATTTGGCAAGCGGCTACCATCAGATAGAAGTGGCTGAGGAGGACCGCCAAAAAACGGCTTTTACAACCCAAACAGGCCACTACGAGTTTTCCCGCATGCCTTTCGGTTTAAAAACCGCACCAGCTACCTTTCAAAGAGCAATTAACAACGTGCTACGAGGACTACAAGGACTACACTGTTTAGTGTATCTAGACGACATCATTATCTATTCGTCTAGCTTACAAGAACATCTACAGAAGCTACGTCTAGTTTTCGACAGATTACGTAAAATGAACCTCAAGGTTCAACTAGACAAGTCAGAATTTCTACGGAAGGAAGTTCTATACCTAGGACATACTATAACCAGCCAAGGACTCAAGCCCAATAATGAGAAAATTAAGGCAATCCTTAATTATCCTTTACCTCGAACAACAACCGAGATTAAAAGCTTCCTCGGATTAATTGGTTACTACAGGAGGTTCATAAAGGACTTTGCAAAAGTTACACAGCCTATGACAGCCAGGCTAAAGAAAAAACGCGCTATGCCCATCAGCGACGAAAAGTACATAGAGTCTTTTGAGAAGTGCAAGGAACTGCTTGTCAATGCACCGATCTTACAATACCCGGACTTAGACAAACCCTTTATATTGACAACGGACGCCTCAGACTTTGCCCTTGGAGCTGTTCTCTCACAAGGACCAGTCGGGAGCGACAAACCAGTCGCGTACGCGAGCCGTACCCTTAATGACGCTGAAAGAAGATACAGCGTGACTGAAAAGGAATTACTAGCAATCGTCTGGGCAGTAAAACACTTCCGCCCTTACCTGTATGGTAGAAAATTCCTGGTCATCACCGATCATAAGCCCCTCCAATGGCTTAAGTCCCTAACCGACACAAACAGTAGGCTCACCCGTTGGCGCCTAAGGTTAGCTGAATACGACTTTGACACCATATATAAAAAAGGAAAATAAAATTGCAATGCAGACGCCCTTTCACGTATTCGAATCAACGCATTAGACAACTTGTCGACTCAAGCAAACGTAGACAAGAAGGAAAACAAGGAAAAGTCCATAAAACAACTCACGAAGGAAATAAGAAAATTAGGAAAACTACAAAAGAAAACACTCGCACAAATTCCGGAAAAACCAATTACTATATCAGACTCTAGTTCAGAACACCCTATAACTATTGACTCTGATACAGACAGGACACTATCATTAGGCCGTAGATCTCCATATTCTATTGCCAGCCCTTCTAGTGCAACCCTTACAGCAACCGAAAGATCACCCTGCACAGAGACCGCACATTCTGGTGAAAACTTGGAATCCCAAGGCATCCCGATTTTACAAGAAGCTGTAGATACAAAACCCAATCAAATCTTGGTGTTTACCTGGTTAAAAGATAAACTCTCTGTAAAAGACATTTCCCGAGAAAAACAGAGAATCCTAGAAGTACACTTACCCATAAATAGACCAGACTTAGTAAAACAGTTTCTCAAGGAATACGTGAAAAATAAGACAAAATACTACATCTATTTTGAAGACGAGCAGCACCGTAGACAGTTTACGGAAGCCGTTATATTCCTTTTTAAGAAAGAACTAGTACAGTTCTACGAATGCAAGAAAAGAGGAGGCGAGGCTGAATTCCAGATAGAGCCCGGAGACACTGTTTACGCCAAAGGGACGAATAAGCGGTGTAGTAAGGACAAACCCCGTTACTCCCAGGCTTTAGTGACTGGAGACGCCGTTAGGAACATAGTCCCCATTCAAGTTGGTAACCGTATCACAACAGTGCCAATTAAGAATGTGAAACGCCCTCCACAGACACCTGCTCGTCGTGGCCCTGGTCCTGATGATGAGGAGCCAGGCCCTTCAACTTCAAGAGCTAAATAAAAACCCAGGTATATTACCCGTTAAACACGGAGTTGCTGTTCTTAGCAAGGACAAATGGGTCATCGCGAAGACGCTCGACTTTAAGTCAGTCGCAGACGATTTGCAGACTAATGTCGCAAGAACATCGCAGCTAAATAGGTTAATTAGTACTTTAAGTGATAATTTTAAGAGTAATTTTGTAGATTTAAGGATACAAACAGAGTTTGTTAAGAATTTAACTATTGACAAGTTTCGGCAAGTAGCACCCTCTATTCGAATTAAACGTGGACTCATTAACCCTATTGGTTCAATAATTAAACTAATTACCGGAAACCTCGATAACGACGACGCCCTTAGGTATGAAAAAATGATAAGCGACTTTAAATCTAATCAAAACAGTAACGACAGAAAACTAACGCTAATTACCGAAATGGTCCATACTTTAGCAAACTCTACATTTAGATTAAACGATAACCTCATTCAGATTAATACGGAAATTAAAAGGTTAACCGCCGACGTAAACAACGTTTTGGAAAAGGAGTTTTCTAATCATCTGGAAAACCAAATTATTAACACCTATAACATGTTAATACATAACTTTCAGGCGATCCATATTAAACTGAATGAAATAGAAACTAGCTTAGCATTAAGTAGATTAGGTATTTTACACCAATCTGTTATAGAGTCGAGTAAGCTATTGCAACTTCTGAAAAAGGTAAACGAGGTGGAAAAATTAGTTTTCCCGCCTAACATGGAAAATTTAGTTAAAATTGAACAAAGCATTATGTTAAAAGCCTATTCTAAAATGAATTCAATAACTTACCTTTTGGAAATACCACTAATTGAAACGGACACATATATCTATTATAGACTCTATCCTTTACCTGTTTTGTCCCAGAACCTCACCATTGTTATCCTACCCAAGTATCCTTACATCCTAGTGAAAGGATCTAAAATCAGGTTGCTTACTCGCCCATGCAAGGAGATCGACGAATCCAGCTTTCTATGTCTCGATGACGACATCTCGCACTATGTACAAGACACATGTATCATAGAGCTTATGACGTATGCTGAAAGAGTGACGTCATGCTCTCAGGTTCCTGTAACCATTGAAAACGTTAAGATCCAGCCAATACAACCCTATACATGGATATTATATAGCAAGGAAGAAAGACTGTTATCCCGAACCTGTGCCGACGAAACGTTTCACCAGAAGATCCATGGCACCTATATACTCACCCTAAATGACCTATGTGAGGTAAACATCGGCAACTTAAGCCTGAAAATGCGGCAAATGGACGTGGATAACTTCGATTACCGGAAACTGCCTTTAGTGAACTTACCCACTGTAAAACAACCCCCAGTCAGTACACCTGCAACCCCTGTAAACCTGGAAGGCGTGGATCTTGATGACCTGAAGTTCCTGTCATTAGCATTGAAGAAAAGTTTCAGTGAAAATAGTGAAAATGAAAAGCCCATTATCATGGTGAAAAGTGTCAGCATCTGGACAGTTGGACTTTATGTAGCGCTCCTTATATTACTGTGTATTTTAGCTTATAAGTATCGTATTAAGATTTTGCAGATGTGTCCTCGAAGTTCTGCTCCTTCAGAAGAGAACTTCGATCCTAAGGAGGGAGGAGTTACGTCTGCCGACTCAACGAATAGAGCTGGACCAAGCAGAATCTTCTCGTCGGTCTAGACGCTGAATCGGCAAGCGGATGTTTGTTCAACGGCCACCTGCGGCGGCCGAGCTTAGCGATAGCAACTAGAAATAAGTTAGTCTTAGAACAGAGTTTGTGACAAATACACGTCTCTATTAATTAAAAATTGTATTTTTAAAACGTCCTCCCGCTCGCACGACGCTTGACTAGGTACCTACCTCTGTATATTTATGACCTATATATTTATGACCTTTTTGACCACACCTTTTTTCTTGTTTAAATCTAGGACGAGTATCAAACTGTTGCGGCTGTACTACTTGCAGCTGAAATACCTAACTTTGACAGTCAGAGTGTGGCCATATGAAGAATTCGAAATAAATCGCGGGCCACGGCTCGCTTGTCCGTCTCTAACAACTGCGCCACAGAGGTCACTCGCCCAAAAAAAACCCAGGTCTTGGATGATTACATGTTTGTGCTCGCTATTTCTGGTTCCCACGACACTGGATATTCTAGTGTGGGACCAGAAGCCACGTTTATAAGTTACGATCGCGAAACATTTACAATGGAGGAACCGAG
This sequence comes from Yponomeuta plumbellus, assembly GCA_947310845.1. Classification (NCBI taxonomy): domain Eukaryota; kingdom Metazoa; phylum Arthropoda; class Insecta; order Lepidoptera; family Yponomeutidae; genus Yponomeuta; species Yponomeuta plumbellus. Next base: position 22,556,365 of record OX371200.1, read on the forward strand.
GACGACAGTCACACAAAGAGAACAAGAATTGAGACAAACTGGATTAACATAGCACGATAACAAAGCAAATAATACCCTCCGTCCCAGTACAAGATAAAATACGAGTGTAACTTGCTAAAGGGTCACACACCACTATTCGTCCCCTAAAATCAGACAGTAGTAAAAATAAGCGTCCAAAATAAATCATAAGCAATCATTAGTAGTAGAGCATTTCGAAATGGGCGCGGTCTAAAATACAGGAGTGTAGCGATTTGACTTATTCTGCGTATTTTCCTTCTCTTCTAATAAGAAGAGAAGGAAAATACGCAGAACCACTGACCATTGACTTTAGTGAAGCAAGTAAATATAATATATTATAATATACTTGCTTCGCTGAAGTCAATGGTCAGTGGACTTCATGAGGAACTAACTTTTACTTTTTTTTTTGTTAACGGGGTGAAATGCTTTGTGCACCATAACCGCCACCCTTGGGGTAGGGCGACGGCCGTGTGTCGGACTCTCCTCCCCTAATAATAGGAGAGGCATACCTCCTAAAACACCCCGGGGGCCGTCCTGTCGCTCGTGCAATGGGGCGCCGCCGGATCTCGCAAGTGGTAGACCACAGTGCGAATGCTACAGCGGCGCCCCGGCGACGTCGACCCGACTCGCAAAGGAGCCGGGCCCACCCTCACTGGAGAAGGGGCATGGGCCCCCCACCCCCTTCTCCCGTCACGGTGTCGGACGGCAGGTCCCCCCCCAACCTGCCGTCTGTGACTCTCACTCAACCGGCGGCGCAAGGTCCGCGTAGCGTCCTCCGCGCCACCGGCTCTCCCGGCGGAGAGGCGCGGGCTCCACAAGCCTCCAACTACCGAGGACCCGTTGTGGCCCTCTGCCCGGATCCTCGGCCCATCTAAATTCCCTCCCATTAAAATACCCCTCGGCCAGAGACCATATGGGGTGCCCAGTCCCTGGTCCCTGGCTTACCTCCCTCAAAATCCCTCCCTCCCAAGCCCGGCTTGCGGAGCCCGCGCCCCTCCAGCCCTCTTCCATGCCCTCTGCTGGACAGAGGGACATAGAGAGGGCCCCCACCGTGTGTTTTTTATAGAGGTTGTTTCCTCGCGGCCCGAAGGCCCCCGGCCCCACTCAATGTGGGGTTACGGGTGCGGGGCCCATGGTGGACCCCGCGGGACATCCAGCAGTGCAAGCCACTAGACGTCCCCCCTCCCTCTGGTTTTGGTCCGCGCCGGCCGAAGAAGGTACCCCCCATATCTGGAGGGCGCTCTCCTATCCGCCACCCGGGGGACGCGTCCGATGGAAGACCAGAAACTCCGCACGGAAACTAACTTTTAGGTAAAAGTTAGTTTCCGGCTAATTTCCGGCTTATAGGTATCTAGGCGTAGGTACGCCTACATACCTATAAGGAAATTAGCCAGGAATTTATAGTTCAAGGTAGTTCTAATTCTTTCCAGTTCTTTCTAACCACTAGGGAAGCGACGTTATTAGATTGATAGAGAACACTTTATTGTACATAAAAGAGGACTTTATAAGGAAAATAAAGAAGGTGGACTGGACGATAACAGTGAAAACACATCAGGTTATTGTCGAGTGTAAAACAGACAAAACATTAAAACTATAACAAAGTTAAATACTTAGGTAGGTACATACGGTCTCAAATATAACCGATAACATAAGCAAATAAAAACTATATCGCGCACCTGCTTTCGTGTCAAGCCTGCCTCAAGCCGACCTATCCGCCTTTCGCTTGTCGCTTGCACAGCGCCGTATCCAGGCGCTGGGACGGCGGGGCGCCAGCGGCGGCTGCCAGGCGCGGCTGGCCGGCACCGAGCGCTGGTAAACAGTGGCGCCAGGGACACGGGGATCCGCTGATAAATATTATACCTATTGGCAGGGACGGTGTAGTTTTGGTTACGACGGGACGTTGGGTTGTGGCTACTGCGATAGGTTTTGTGGCTAAGTAGAGTATTGAGACCTAAATGGTCTAGTTAATTCAATTGGACAATAATAATTTTAATTATTTTACTAATGTGAAGAAAAAATAGGTACATAATTATTGTCGTAGATTTTTATTACTCTAATTATACCTACATAAGGATTCTTATCGTAGGTTTTAACAACTGGTTAGACGATTCCGTAAAAGAGTTCTTATAAGGAAAAGACGTAAGCACAGCTTAAATAAATAACATCTGAGGAGAGCTTTAGCGAACTCGTGTTTTTATTAAAAAGCCGTGAGTTTTAGGTATTTATATAAATACGATTCCCGAAAACACTTCCCAAATGCACTTTCAATAGTTTTTCCGTTCCCTCCAGGCGATTTAAGCTGCATTTGAGGACTCTTGTTTTATTAATAAAACAACAGTCTTCTTTATTAATAAAAGGGAATAACACTAGCGCCAAGGAAGATAAAAAAAAAATTTACGTATAGAATTCCCAAAAAGAAATATCTGTCCCGCCCGAGTTAACATGTTCGAGAGACCACAGATTTTGCGAGTTTGTTGCGAGTCCAATCTGCAAATAAGATACGATATATCTCATTACATCTTTCCATAGAAATCGTCAGGAGACCACACACGACAGCTATAATATGTATACATCTTTACATCTCCGTATCTTAAAGGTACTGAGCGGTCTCTAAGCTATACATCCTGGGATGTAATGTATATTATAGCTGCCGTGTGTGAAGTCCCTTATTCAGGGGGCACCTTAAATAGTCCACCATTAAAATTACACCACAAATACACCACAGATTAGATTTCTGTGGTGATCGGGATTTTTCATGCGAATCCAACAACCCAATTAACATTAGGCAAAGACATTAAGGCAAGATTATTATTATTATTTTAAACTAATTACAAAGTAAAGATACAATTGCGTGCTTAATGCAAAAAACATCGAATGCAAGATTCGTTAAATATTTCTGCTAAAACACTGGAACACACAGCGCGATGCGTGAAACCGGTTTGAAGGCAACCGGAATCGAAGTCGCTACCTCTCGCATGCCAAACCGATGATCTTCGTGACTGCTTGCAAGAACCTACTTATATGTTGTGTTTTGATTGACTGCTTTTAATAAAACTTTTAGGTAAGCTTCAAAGAGAGTCCAGTTCGTCCTTATAAACGACATAAACGCGTTACCTTTTGTAGGTAAGTTCGAAACTGTGATTCCATTCAATTTATTTTATTGCAATAAATTACGGGACTATAGTATAATGTTATCTATATTAATAATAATTTCGTACCGGTCTACGGTAGACTCAAAAAAATGCACACCAAATTGAAGAGGGTAAAAAATTAGTCGATCTGTGTCGACAACTTATAGGCGGAAAATTAGGATTATCGAGTATTTCCAACGCAGTAAACATGTAATGTCTCCAGTGTTGCGTTGGTGTCACGTCACCACGTGGTGACCACAGGTGTTGATTGTGAACTCTAAGTTCTAATTTATTGAAATAAAAAAGCAAATAGATATGAAAAATACCAAAAGTTTAATGCTGAACAAAAAATGTGGTCGATACAATGTGGAATATCATTATGAGAGTATATTTTAGCCGAGTGAAGCCTGGTTTTCATCTAGTATGTAGAAAATTTGTAGTTCAAGTGTAATTTTACCCATAATAGCAGCTGCAGCTGTGATTTTCTTTAATTTGTGTTTCGTTGATGAAGCGACAGCGATCTGTTAGGATTATGGCAAGGGCCGTTTCCGTTTCATATAATATAATATGTCATATCAGTATGATACGAGGATATAGGTACATGGTACATGTCCTCCTGGTCATACTGTAACACGATATTATTATTTTTAGAAAAAGGTTTTTCCTTCCTCCTGCATAACTAATATTTAAATTATTTTCTGTGTAAATAAAGAAAGTAGTAAATATGTACTTCTACTTCTATTATTAAGTAGTATTTACTTGTGGTTTTATGTGCTGGCATTTGATTTTCCTTCACTCTACAGAATGTTCAGAAAAGTGAGTAGTATGACCAGGAGGACATGTATATCTTCGTAGTCATACTGATATGACTAATTAGTATGACCACCAAGAAACGGTGATGGCAAGTGGCAGTCCCTGGTCTCTGCCTGCCCCTCTGGCAGAGAGGCGTGAGTTTATTTCGAAATATTTCTTTCGTCAATCTTCCATACCAACGACGCTCTAAATTCTCTGATTTATGCCTTGGTCGATTGCATGTGTTTTTATCGGACCATCTTATTTTAGGACGTAAAAGTCAAATTGTTTTTATTCAAAATAACGAACTTAAAAACTTAAAGTCAAACGAAGTTAATATTGTAAGTAGTCTTAAATGTTATACATACATACATGTATGCTCACGCCTGTATCCTAGAGGGGTAGGCAGAGACCAGGGACTGACAGCCACCTGCCACGAATCTGAATCACTTTCGCTTCATCGACATTCATTAAATCGTCGCATGCACGCACGTCGGTTTCAGATACTTTTTATCTTTCTCTCTGCTAATACATCCCCTATTTGGTCGAAGTATGTCCGCCTGGGGCGTCCCTTATCGGCCCTTCCACTCATTTTCGCTCGATAAATTTGTTTTGTCAGTCTTTCTTCCTTCATCCTTTCCATATGTCCAAACCAACGCAATATTCCTGTCTCAATTTTAGTCATTACACCATTTTTTTTATTCAAATGTGCTGCAAAAAGGCACAAAGTGTGCTTCAAAAATTTTTTGAGCCGCGAAGCTTAATTAACCGGTAAGCTTGTTATCTTCGGGAACCTATTTTACTGTCGTAGTAAGTATGTAACCATTCGTATAACTATCGTACAAGAGCCTACTTTCGTACTGTTATTATGATCGCCATCCGGTGACAAGGCGACTCGGCGGGCGTACAAAAACAAGCGAAACAAATCATACCCCATTAGCCCTCGTCCACTGACCTTCATGCCCCATGACAGACAAGGGCCATACATTTAGGGCTACTGGCTAGGGCGCCGTGAAGGGGCTGCTACTCTAGGGTTGCCAACTTTTTTTGTACAAAATAAGTATACAATGTATAGTATATTCGAAGCTATTACCTCTAAAAATAGGATGGCAAAATAATAGTAAAAAAATTGTAATGGTTAAATTGACGACCTCTGTGGCGTAGTGGTTAGCGCATCTTAGCGCGCTTACTATGCGAGAGGTCCCGGGTTCGATCCCCGGCTGGAGAAAGAAAAAAAAAACTCCAGGTCTTGGATGTTTACATGTTTGTCACGTTGCTGTTTCTGGTCTGTTTCCCACGACACAGGGTATCCTAGTGTGGGGCCAGAAGCAATGTATGTGCCTGTATGTAAATGTAAATGTTAATGTTACTCGGTTCTAAGCGAGCACCGAAACATAGTCTTTATTTGCGGGAATCCTCAAAAATGCGTTTCGTTTTCAAGCATAGACAATGTGTGGGTTTCCAGTATGTGTAAAAAAGTAAATAACGACGTAAGCACCATCTAGACCCCATCCTTCCCAAGTCGTCAAAAATAAGCAAAGCAAAGACCCGCCCCCCAAACTTGAAGGGCCCCTGTGCATTATACTTTGGTTTTGCTGTCGTGAGTCTGGAGTAGGGGCTGAGCAAGGGGCTCCGCCGGCGGCGGGCCAGCGGCGCCCGAGTCGCGGCGTCGGCGGGGCGCGCGCTCGCGGCACAGTGCGTGGCTCCTTCTGATAGACATGCGCAAAATATTACATCGAAATCAAATACCTATCAATAGAGAAATTGAGATATCAAAAATTATATGTAAGTGGTTGACCAAAAAGGGACCTGGAGGGATTGGAAACCGTTATTTTTTAATTTGAATTTTTTAATCTGTGGTATTTTAGCTTTGTTTTGGTCTAATCAGAATATTTTTAGGTGCCGTAGTTATTTTTTTATGATTTTTTTGGGAGCCGAGTAAGAGTCGAAACGAAACCTGTAGAAACACGAAACTTCAAACGCGATTTTCTCGAAATCAATTATTTTCCCTTGCTCAGGTCCCTTTTTGGTCAACCACTCACATATGATGATTTCTGTCTGGTTTCCGACTATGGTTGCCTGGAAGAAATTGTTTATACCTATGTAGTATAAGATACAAAGGCCGCCGATTTTTCATTTACGCTCATTGAAAATTAGTTTCTGTTTTACTCGGTTGGCGTTCACCTACTGTAACTTGAATAACATTTTACACATAGAGGAAATTGATTTCTATGACCCTTGCTTATAGTAATAAGGCCGCCAATTGTCCTTAGATTTATAAAAATCTGTTAATGTTATTTATGAGTACAATAAAGAATATTCTATCCATCTATATTTAAGTATAAAAAAAATACTAAGAGAAACTATTATATTTTGCGTAAAGCGGAACCCAGCCTTAATCTTATTCTAAAACTCGCTCTTCAAGTCAAATAAAGTGAAAGAAAAAAAATAGAGAAATTATTTAACTATATTTTTTTACTATTATTTTGCCATCTACTATATTTTTGGAGGTAATAGCTTCGAAAATACTGTATTTGTTTGAAAAAAAGTTGGCAACCCTAGTCGAGAGCGGCAGCCGCGATGGCCAGGCCAAATATAAAGATACAGTACAGGTAGGTATTGAAGCGGACAGTTGAAACCTCAATCTTAACATATACATGTAGAATGCAAAATGCGCGACAATACAAATAAATTTGTTTAGTTTTTTTATAAATACAAAAAAAATTACAGAACATAAGTTAACGTGAAACAAAAACTACATTTGGCTACATGTGATCAGTGCCCCCTTAAATTTTAAGTGAGTACATACTTATACATACTTCACTAATTGTGAAGAATAATCAGAAAAATAACATTGGTATGTTTATTTTTCTATATCTGCTTTTCCTGTATAAGTAATATAATTAAACAGTTACGCAAAGGCACATACATTGCTTCTGGCCCCACACTAGGATACCCTGTGTCGTGGGAACCAGAAACAGCGACATCACAAACTTGTAAACATCCAAGACCAGGGTTTAGAGTAGAGTAGAGTTATAGTGTACCTAACAGTAGGTATGCTGTATGTCGATGCTGCGGGAAAAAGGCCTCAAGGTTAGTATTAACTGAGTGTTTGCACCAACAGCTAGGGTTACCAGATGAAAAAATGCGGATTTAGCTCACGCTTTGCAACTTGCACATCGCTCTCAAAGCGGCGGGGCTGCGGGGGTGGCGGCGGCATACAGCCCGCGTCGCCCCGCAGTGCGGTTCAATTGTTACCGAAAGAAGATTATTTTTAGTTGGTATAACTTTCAATTAAAAAGAGATCCTTAAAATGTAACCTGTGTTTTATTGAAAATCCTGAGATATCACGAGATTTGCAAAATCCGCAATCCTGAGTAAAGTCGAAAAATCCGGAAATCTCAGGACAAATCCTAACCCTAAGTAAGTAACCCTACCCACAGCACTGATTTTCAGCTATGGCTTTCCGATAACTCACGGAGCATCGAAACAGAACAGACATGAACTCGTACATATACAAGCACATACACATACCTGTCTCGTGTGCAATAAAGTACAAGTACAATACACGTATACAGTATTTGTCATGTCTTTATACGTAAATAAACATCATACATACATTATATTCTGATAAATAATACACAATGTGCAAGAAACGTGTTAAGCACACTGTGCAGAAAAGCTTATTATAAAATCAACGATTAATAATTAGAAGACCAAGATGTCTGGTGTTAAACAGTAGTTTAATATTAAATTTCATAAGAGGGGTAAGAGGGTAATTGTGTCTTGAACACATCCAGGAGAACCTACCTAATAATTTTTAAGTTTGGAAGTTTCTTAATTAGGCTAAAACTTTTTTGAAAAGAACAAACGTGGGGTTTCTTTGTTAGTTTCTTCTTCGTGTAATCTATTTTTTACAATTATTACAAACTATATGGTATACTACTGTGGGGCCGGGCAGCAGACATTGAGACTATCTTCTTCTTGCAGAAGAGAGCGATCCGATTTATTTACAAGCTAGGTAGTAGGGACTCGCTAAGAGACTTTTTCAAAGAAACTAACATCTTAACAGTTGCAAGCCAATATTTATATGAAAATATTATGTACGTTAGGAAAAATATTACAGACTTCGAAACACTTGGTAGCCATCATGACGTTAATACTAGGAATAAACATAAATTGTCATTTCCACGATTTAGACTTGCAAAAGTTAATACTTCCTTTATGGGGCACTGTATAAGGTTCTACAACAAGATACCCCAAGATATAATTAGGGTTACCTCCAACGCGATTTAAGAAATTGTGTTAAGCACACTCTTTGCAGAAAAGCTTATTATAAAATCAACGATTATTTAGAAGACAAGGTCGTATGGCATTAAATAGTAGTTTAATATTAAATTTAATCAGAGGATAAATGTGTCTAGTGTTCAACACATCCAAGATATTATTTTGTAAGTTTGATTTGTATTAGCTTTAAGGTGATCTGAGAAAAGATGGTCAGAGTGGAGTTTTTTTCCGCTGCCTTTTTCTCCACTACAGACGGCCCCAAGGCAGCGGCTAACATTATACATAACTGTATGTACATTGACATTCAACAAGCAGAATGTCAATTTTTTACGTTGAAATAAATGTTTGATTTCTGATTTCTGATATAGCTGTGCCCCGCGGTGTTACCCGCGGTTTATTAAGGAAAATAATAACTATTCACATTTTTAGGCATTTCTCATGGGAATAAGATATTTTCCCGCGGAAAAACGTAGCATGTGTTAATCCAGGGTGTCAGCTAACCCCATACCAAATTTTATTAAAATCGCTCCAGCCGTTTAGACGTGAAGAATTAACAAACATACACACTCACACACTCACAAACTTTCGCCTTCAATTAGTGTGATAATATTTTTCAGGCATTCAGTAAAATGTAATTTATTAATTGTGCAACTAACAACTTCATGACATTCTGACGTTCATAAAGTAAACATTTTGTTTTTTTAATATGTATAATTTTTTTGTACTTTTAATTTAATTTGACATTGATCTGAAATTGTCACGAAGAAGCCACGCGCTACCAACGTTACCAAAAACATCGGCGGTGATTACGGCGCGCCGCCGCCGCCCGCCCGGCGCAGGCCGCCACCGGCGCCGCCGCCGCCGCCGCCGCGCCGGCACGGCGAGGGCCGGGCGGGACACAGGAGGCGCCGCGACTGCCTCGCCGGCACCGAGGCCAGGGAATCGAGCGCCAGCGGAGCGAAGCCTCCACCAATCCGGACTTGGCCCCCGTGGTGGAGTATGGCCTATACCTTCCTCAGGGAAGAGACCCGTGCCCCTCGGTGGGGACATGATGGGTTGATGATGATGATGCTGATGATGATTAAAAAAAAGAAATCTAGGTCTTGGATGTTTCAATGTTTGTGACGTCGCTGTTTCTGGTTCCCACGACACAGGGTATCCTAGTGTGAGGCCAGAAGCAATGTACTGTAATTGTAAATGTATGTATATGACATCACTTTTCATCGACATTCTTTACTTATTGCATGCACGCACGCCGGTGTCGGGTACTTTTTATCTTGCCCTTTGCCACATCGCCTATTTGGTAGAAGCATGTCCGCCTAGGGCGCCCCTTACCGACCCTTCCACTCCCATTCACTCGATATATTTGCTCCAACAGTATTTCTTCCTTCATCCTCTCCAACGTTTAGTACCTACTTAGTAAATATTAAGTAATCTACTTTTTCAATACAAATGTCACCACATCACCCATAATTAATCATCATCATCATCGGCTTATGCTTGTCCACTGCTGGACATAGGCCTCTCTCATTGCACGCCACTGAGCACGGTCCTCGGCTATTCTCATCCAGTTCTTACCTATAAGAAGAAAATAACTTTTAGTAACATAACATAACATTTACATACAGGCACATACATTGCTTCTGGCCCCACACTAGGATACCCTGTGTCGTGGGAACCAGAAACAGCGACGTCACAAACATGTAAACATCCAAGACCTGGAGTTTTTTTTTCTTTCTCCAGCCGGGGATCGAACCCGGGACCTCTCGCATAGTAAGCGCGCAAAGATGCGCTAACCACTACGCCACAGAGGTCGTCAGGTAAGCTCGTCTTTTTGCAGATCTTTTAGATAGGTAGATAGATAGATAGACAAATCGTTTATTTGAATTTACACACACACGCAATAAATACAATATTTAGCAGACAATACAGTAGTAAGAAAAGCAAACAACACATACAAAACACAATGAAACAATTAAAAAAACATTAACAAAGGAGGCATGAAAAGAGAGATGCGTTATCCAGTGTGAGTACTGTGGATGTGGCAAATGCAAAAGGGCTCTGACTTAGCATAAGCTGGAGGAATGGTACTCCAGCGCTGATCTTCCGTCATTACCCGTGAGGCAGCATGCAGGGCTCGGAAAAATAGTATCATCTTTTCTTGTGCAACAAAGAATTTTGTAATCAAATAAAAAAAAAAATCTTATCTGGTTAGATTTCCAGGAAGAAGAGAAATATTTTACCCTGTAAAGTGCGCATTTCGTGGCCCCAAAACTACTGTCCAAATGATTTTGAGTGTTTGCGTTGCATAGACTTGTGTTGCGTGGCGTGCGACACTATCAAGTAGACGAATTAGGGGCGAATGGATGTCAATAGAATATTGATCCTTGCCGGGAGATGTTTTATTCTCGCTATCAACATCTTATTTGGCGGCATGTTGTCGTGATGATAGATAGACACTGAGATGTACGGAATACCTACTACGACCAAATAGGGGATGTGTTAGCAAAGTACAAGATAAAATCGGACTCTGCAATCTATTATAATTTGGTTAAACAATAATAACTTGAAGGTAAATTTAAGTAAAACTAATTTTATGCAATTTAGCCAAAGGTTACCAACAGCAAATTTGGATATTCATTATGAAAATATTAAAATACAACAAGTAGAGACCACAAAATTCTTAGGACTAACGGTGGACCGAAATTTAAACTGGAAAGCGCATATTGCGGAACTTTGCAAAAAAAGTTAGCTCGTCTGCTTATCTCCTCTATAAACTTGCCCCTGTCACTAATATTGATGCTCTAATTACTGCATATCATGGCACGGTAGCTTCATTGTTGCGGTATGGTCTGATCTTTTGGGGTAACTCAACCGACAGAGAGATAGCATTCAAAGTACAAAAAAGGTGTCTAAGGGCAATGTTTGGACTGAAAAAGACGGATAGTTGTAAACCATACTTTCAAAACTACAATATTCTAACACTTCCGTCAATGTATATTTTAGATGTAGCACTCTTTGTAAAACCGAACGCAGGCATTTTCCGACCGATCTCGCTAGTCAGAACCCGCTTACAACGGGATGAAAATAGAGTATGTATACGTAGAGCCAATACCGCACTTATGCATAAAAGTCTATATTGTATGGGGCCTATGATTTATAATAAAATACCAAGAGATATACGAGAATTTGACATGGGCCAATTCAAATTTAAATTGAAAAAAATGCTACTAGAAAAATGCTACTATAAGCTAACAGAATTTCTAACTGATTGATTTATTATTATATGACTATGTACTGACTCTTCTACACACAAACTTGACTTTGAAATGTACTTTAATATTTGACAAGTTGATATTTCATTTTTTTTTTGAACATAATTGACGTAAATATAGCTCGTATGGAAAGTATTTTGTGATAGAGATATATTTTAATGACAAACGATGGTGCTCTCTCTAAATATTTTGTAAGTCCCGATGGGCGAAACATGTACAGGACGTATTTCAATGTAACAACCTTATATCTCATGTTTGACAAATAAATAATCTTTATCTTTATCTTTATCTTTAAAAAGTACTCGAAACCGGCGTGCGTGCATGCAATGACTAGTGAATGTCGATGAAGCGAAAGTGATTTGTCAGGATCGTGGCAGACTGTCCCTGGTCTACCTCTCTGGGATACAGGTGTGAGCTTATGTATGTAGGTCCGACAAAAAATCAAGTAGTAAGTGTATCCGGATAAAGTTAATAGTACTAACTCTTCAACACATCCAGCCAATTTTCCGCTTGAAATAATTTGATTCTAGTTGCTGTTACAAAATGCTAGTGGGAGCATAAGATGAGATAAGAATACACTTTTTAATATACACAGGCGCGGATCTGATTGACTGCCTCGTTGGTCTAGCCATTCAGGCGTTTACCTAACAAAAGAGCGGTCGTGGGTTCGATTCCCACTGAGAGCCGCCGTACATTTGTACAAAAGGCCTCAGTTTTTGTGTTTTTCCATGTTTGTGATATCCTTCCCTAGTTACCATAGCACAGGGTATCCTAGTTTGGAACCGGTCAAGTGATTGTGTTGTGTGGAAGTTACATACATACATAAGCTCACGCCTGTGTCCCAGAGGGCAGGCAGCGACTGCTATCTGCCACGATCCTGACAGATCACTTTCGCTTCATCGACATTCATCAGTCGTTGCATGCACGCATGCCGGTTTCGGGTACTTTTTATCGCGCCCTTTACTTATACATACCCCATTTGGTCATAGTATGTCCGCATGGGGCGTCCCTCCGGCCCTTCCACTCCCATTTGCTCGAATTATTTATTTCTTTATTTTTTGAACTAAAAGTTTCGTAAGCACTACACACTAATAACTTTATTCCGGATACACTTACTTTATTTTTTGTGGGAAGAGTTAGGACTCTGGTCAAGACCAATATCTTCATGCCCTTTGCTCATACATCCCCTATTTGCTCATACTATGTCTGCCTGGGGCGTCCCCTCCGGCTCTTCCACTCCCATTTGCTCGAATTATTTATTTCTTTATTTTTTTAACTAAAAGTTTCGTACTAGACTACAGAATTACAAGGGTCCTAGACGAAAACCAACCAATTGAACAGGCGGGATTCAGAAAAATCTTTAGTATATTGGACCACATCCACACAATCAAACAAGTCTTGGAGAAATATAACGAATATCAGAAGGACCTATATATCTGCTTCATAGATTACTCTAAAGCTTTTGACAGCCTAAAACATAAATTTATCTGGCAGAGTCTGGAAGAACAAGGAGTGGACGAGGGCTATATACAAGTAATCAAATCCATCTACAAAGAATGCAAAAGTCGCATTAAGCTAGAAACAACAGGAGACCCATTTCCTATAAAGAGAGGCGTGAGACAAGGAGATCCGCTCTCCCCCAAGCTGTTTAATGCGGTGCTGGAATACATATTTAGAAGATTGGACTGGGAAAACTATGGCATTAACATCAACGGTAGCCGCCTTAACCATCTGAGATTCGCTGACGATCTTGTGTTACTAGAAGAAGAACCTGATAAACTTGAACACATGGTAAAAGTCTTGGCGGAAAAGAGCAGAGTTGTAGGATTGGAAATGAACGCAAACAAAACAAAACTGATGACCAACTCCACAGAAGTCAACATAGAGGTTTACGGAAACAGGTTAGAATATGTGAAAGACTATGTTTACCTAGGACAAATTATATCCAACGAAGACTCTATGTCCAAAGAAATAAATAAAAGGATAGCCTGTGGATGGAAAAAATACTGGTCCCTAAAATAAATAATGAAGAACAGAGATTTAAGCATGTATATCAAAAGAAAGACCTTCAACACCTGCATCCTCCCATGCATGACATACGGCTGTGAATCATGGGCGCTAACAGACAAGCAAAGAGAAAAACTAGCTAGTACACAAAGAGCAATGGAAAGGAGCATGCTGGGAATCAGACTTAGCGATAAAATCAGAAATTCAGAAATAAGAAAGAAAACTAAAGTAACAGACATAACTACTCGCATAGAACACCTGAAATGGGGTTGGACAGGACATATGTTACGTTGCAAAATAAACAAATGGAGTAAACAAGTCACCTTATGGTATCCAAGAGAAGACACCAGAAGGAAGGGTCGTCCGAAAATAAGATGGAAAGACGATATCCGCCTAACCTTGGGACCATACTGGACCAGAGTAGCTGAGGACAGAGCTCAGTGGAGAGAGCTGGAGGAGGCCTATGCCAAAAGGCACGCCAAGTTGCGAGACATACTATGAATTAACCAAAACTTATTCAAAACTTTGAATTGTGATTCATGAAGCAATTTCGGAATAAAAGGGCTTATTATTAAGCACTACACACTATTAACTTTATTCCGGATACACTCACTTTATTTTTTGTGGGAAGAGTTCGGACTCTGGTCTGATTGTCGGCCAGATCTGTGTCTCTGCTCACCATGATTAAGCTCTGCGCATCAGAGCGAAACCTGGTCGGACTCTTCCGGCCAAAAATAAAACAGTATATTCGGTTCCTCAGTCTTTCTTCCTTCATCCTCTCCACATTTATTTAATTTTTTTTTAATTTTATTTTATTTATTCAAGGAGAAAAAACAGAATTGACAAACTTATTACGTAAAGAATATTAAGTTAACACAGTACATTTTGCCAACTCCTAAGCTTTTCCCACAGATAGGTAATCACATTAATAATAAGGCGCAATACACGTTATAGTTAGGAAATAAGAATAAGATAAACAAATAAATGCATGAAGCAACTGTTTCGGAAAGAGACATAGGTAAATGTTCAAACCAAGTTATTGGATGTAATTCTTTATACGTATTACTATCTTCAACCGATTCTAATACACTAACGGCCGATTTCTGAATTGAGAATTTCGCTAAGTAACTACTCAACTGTAGTGCTGTCTCGTCAAGTTTCTCAGAAAAGAGCGTGACAGAACGTCACTTAGTATTTACTTAGTGAAAATTCTCAACTCAGAAACCGGCCCTAGGCCGTACCTATAAACCAAGATCCGTGTATGAATACCAAACATAACTATAAATAAAAATAAATAAAAAAACTCACGCCCGTTATCCCCGAGGGGGTAGGCAGAGGCACTAATCACTAGAACTGGGCCTACGTTTTGCCGAGTTTATTAGGTCCCAAACGTGACAAGTGGCAAGCCTGTCGCCGTTATCCGGGCACAATTCATCAGCGAATGGTGTTGCTGTACAAACATAACTAAATACGGAATATGGTCAGTAGAGACGGACTACGCTCGGCGAATCAGACTGAAACCTAGTCGGACTCTTCCGACAAAAAATGAAGTAAGTGTATGCGGAATAAAGTCAATAACATGACATGACATAACATAACTGTCATTTACATACAGGCACATACATACATTGCTTCTGGCCCCACACTAGGATACCCTGTGTCGTGGGAACCAGAAACAGCGACGTCACAGACATAATTAGAGTGGAGATAGAGAGAGAGTACTTATTGTGAATTGGATTGAATAGAGTAGGTATTTATTGGGCACAATTATGCAATGAATGGAATTTGCGAAGATGCATCTCCAGGTGTCACCTTAACAGGTGTATTCATATTTTATTTTCACAATAATTGTCAAAATTACTTTTATCTTGAGCATAATAAAATTAACTTTAAAAATTAATATTTTAACAAAATTAAAGATCTAACTTAAATTACTTATGTGCAAAAAACTCTTTTAAACAACAAAAACAGTGTTCCACTTCTTTGTCAACATTTTGAACGAATTAGTTTTTACATTCGAGTCTTTGAAACGGTTTGGTAATGGTAGGTAACTGATTATAAATGTCTACACACATGGCAAATTAATATTCGTCAGTTTCCTCCTTAATCCTCTTCACGTGTCCAAAGGAAGTTATTATTCTTAGTATTATCATCATCAACTAGCTCCAATACACCAAGATCCGTGTATTAATGTCAGACGTAACTAAAGACGGAATAAAAAGTTGTTCTCCCGTTTTCTCGCTGACGGGCGGGCCGGCGCCTGATGGTTTGGCGCCAAACTCCGTGCTGCGACGCTTTGCCGCGCCATCGCGGCAGGCGCTGCTCGACAGACGTAAACAACCTATCGCTGTTTCTCTGCTTCATACTCGTAGTAGCGCTGATATGTTTGTTTGGATGGGTAGCTTTATGGAGAAGGCCAATTATGTTCCTATGTATTGGTTGTGTAGGCATATATTATAGACGGTATTTTGGTATTGGTAGGGAAGGCAAAATGTAGGTTAGTAGAGATCAAGTAAGTACTTACCTTGTGTAATTCTGACTAGCTAATGAATGATTAGTTTTTTGCTGTACTTTATAGTTTTACAATAGGTATTGGTATCTTTTTTCATCCTGGAAAAAATTTGCTGGCCAAACCTAATTTGCTTTTGACAAGCCTCAGGGCAATTTCGTGGATTGAAAATATAAATAAACATACCTATTTATATGTATAAGTATTAAAAATTTGTTTAAAAATGAGGTACAATGTGAAATGTAAAAAAAAAATTTATTTAAAGAAAAATTGCGATTTTAACATACATAGATGGAATTATTCTTTATTGTAGGTAAACAGAAATAACATGTACCTACGAAAGATCTTTTTTTATAGATGGTAGTACATAATATTTTTACTAATATTAATCCCACTGTGACTGCCGGTACCGGTCGATGTATTGTCTACAGAAAACTACCATAAGTTGACTCCTCCTATCATTAGTGTCAGATATTTACAAACACTTGCTATTAGCACCCAGCATCATCAATCCGCAATTTGCCTGCAAATGATCGACGAGCGCCCGATACGCAAGATGCTCAATCAATCGACAGACTTGGGCCGAACTTTATTTATCGATTCTAACGATTGGTACAGTCCACAGCATATCAACCATTACATGCGTATACTCATGTTGAGTAACGTTTGACCTGCTGCCGGCTAATAGTAACAGTTAACTAACTGTATGATTACTGGTACAGCCAGCGGTACGCTAGACTTACAAGATCTAAATCAATTAAATATCTATACAGACAGGGTCAATTACTCGACTTTTCGGGTGCGGACTCGCTGTCACACTATTTTGTCACACCAGTGTGACACAGAATATTTTTTTCCTCACAGTCACACCAGTGTGACAAAGAAGATTTTTTTTCCTCACAGTTACACTATGTTATTGTGACGGGTTATTTCAAACTCATTAATATCAACTGTGTCCTTATGTCAGTCCGGTCAAAGTATAGTGAAGTATACTTGTGTAGGTATACATACATACATAGTGTGACTGTGAGGAAAAAAAATCTTCTGTGACACACTGGTGTTATAAAATAGTGTGACAGCGAGTCCGCACCCGACTTTCGCCGGAAGAGTCCGACCAGGTTTCACTCTGATGCGCAGAGCTTAATCATGGTGGGTAGAGACACAGATCTGACCAGAGTCCGAACTCTTCCCACAAAAAATAATATTATATTAAGGAATAAGGTTAATAGTGTGTGCACTACACTTACGAAACTTTTAGTTCAGAAACTAACGGAACAAGTATATCGGGCAAATGGGAGTGGAAGGGCCGGAGGGGACGCCCCAGGCAGACAAAGTATGACCAAATAGGGGATGTATGAGCAAAGGGCATCAAGATATTGGTCTTGATTCACTTCATTTTTCGTCTTAGAGACGAGCAACTGTTCGTCTCTGAGACAAAAAATCAAGTGAATGTATCCGAAATACAGATAAGATATAATAACATTTACATACATTGCTTCTGGCCCACACTAAGATACCCTGTGTCGTGGGAACCAGAAACAGCGACGTCACAAACATGTAAACATCCTAGACCTGGTTTCTTTTTGTCCCCAGCCGGGATTCGAACCCGGGACCTCTCGCACAGTAGTCAGATGAATATTCTTTATTGTACACGAGGAAAAACACAAACATACAATATTTACAAGGTAACAGTACAATAAAATAAAGTTAATAATGTCTAGTGCTTACGAAGTTTTAGTTCAAAAATATAACTAATATAAAAATAAATAAAATGTTTATGTCATCAACTTAACATATGTATGTACATTTGGTCTTTATAGTATTTGGAGCTCCATTTATAGCAAAAAGATGCCTGTGTTAGGACGCTCCGCTCTTCCATAGCCAGTATTAACTATTTTATAGAAGCTACACTAAAAAAGGTTAACGAAACTGATTACAATTTAGCTTCTTTATCTTTTTCCAGCAATGGTTGTCTGGAAGAAATTACTTTAGTAATAAGGCCGCCAATTGTACTATACTATGCTATTGTCAAATTTCATGTGTAATTTCTGGTGTACATACAATAAAGAATATTCTATCTATCTACAGTGAATCTAATCTAAAGGATGAAGCGTTGACATCTGCACAGTTCTCGTTAGTTGACCGTACTCTACTAGTAGATATAAAATAACTTTGCAAGTTTCAACGAAATCCATGAATCTTTCGAGCTGCTAAATCCGGGCGTTCTATTGGACTTGCTAATGAGCACGCATGGATGCCTTCCCTCGCCTGCGCCGCGCATCAATCACTTCAGTTTCTGGGCTCTAACTAAAGTTTCGTTTACAGGAACGTTTGAGGAAAACGGAACTTAACTGTTTAAGGGCCTTTCTCCACTTCTCCGGTCCGGCAAACGTTAATTACCGGTCCGATTTAGAGACACACAAGAATACTAGTAAGCTTCTCCACTACTCCGGCATCCGGTTTTTAAAGGTCCGATAATTTGCTAGATCGGAACGGTATTTTACCGGGCTGAAGTGATCGACGCACAAAAACAATACACGTTTTTGCACCGCGCATATAACCCGAAAATGTTCCCATACTATTTTATTTACATTAATAGAATGTGTGGAAAACGTCCCCTGCCTCGAATAGAAAAACCGAGGAATTTTAATAAAGCACAGCGTCACGTCCATTGCCGATTATAATCGGATGAAGTGGAGAAGCATAATCCGGCATCAGATATTTTTCTCATGACTGATTCCGGTTCCGACGCCGGACCGGAGCAGTGCAGAAATTGCCTTAGTGGTTGAGTAGCGTGCTCTACCACTCTACAGGGAAATAAACAAATAGGTATATTTTGCCGCTTCTGACTTACGGACTCATAGTAATAGTATCAAATATGCATAAATATCTTGTTTGGGTGGTTATTCCAAGGGAGGGGGTCGACGAAGAGTAATATTGTGTGACAAGAAGGTGGGAGGTGTCCTAAATTTTGTTAAGTTACGATTTTAAAATCTATTATAATCTAAGTGTAGTAGTGTAGTGGTGTGTAGTGATCTAGTGTGTGTGTGTGTGTGTTTAACACGGACTTTGAACTATTAAGGAAAAACTCAAAACATTTTCAACTCTCTGTTCCTAACTCAATTTGTAACTCTATCGTGAATAACACCAATTTCGGAACATCTGTTTTTATTCATTAACATCTAAAGTAAAATAGTAAAATATGTGACTTCACACTAGGGAGGGGGAGTCTCACAAATGTGGCCAGCTGTGACAAGGACGGGGAGGGGTCAAAAAATAATTAATTTGTGTGACGTAATTTATGGATGACCTTTAATTAGACATGCTACTATGATAGTACCTTGCCTATCGTCATCATATTTTATTTTAACGTATTTATTTACACTAGGAAAAAAAAGACATAAACATAATAACATAATACGTATAATAATGATACCTATATGTTTTTTATAATTTATTTTGAAAATATTGACCAATTTCGGTTTTTTTTAGATTTATTCAGTATGTCTATTTTTAATATTTTTCTAAAAGTTTTGTGTTTTGTTTCATAGTATGATTAAAAAGATAATATTTGCCTACCCTATGTTTGTCCTTATCTTTTTTGTAAGTAAGGCAAAGGATTATCATACTGTCATTGCTGACGTCATAGAAAAGTCAAGTTAAGATATTCAAAAGAAAAGAATTTAAGATATTCTTTTCTATTGAATATCTTTAAAAAATTAGACTTATTTACATCATCATCATCATCATGAACCCATTATGTCCCTACCGAGGGGCACGGGTCTCTTCCCTGAGGAAGGTACGAGTATAGGCCATACTCTACCACGGGGGCCAGGACTTATTTACATAGGTACTTATAAATATAAATTGTACCTACTGGAAATTGTCAAATCTCATGTGTAATTCCTGGTGTACATACAATAAAGAATAGTCTATCTATCTATCTATCTATCTACTGAAAGCATAATTCTCGAAATGGTTTTGAGATTTCAGTCCATGTTCAAAAATGTAGCGTGGGCAATTGGTTTTACGGGGCCATAATTATAACAATTAACTTGTTCCTTTTTATTCATGAATAAAATACAATACAAGTTGTGACAGCAAGATGTGATAGCTCGTCTTCGGCCGGCGAGGCGCCGCCCGCCCTGCCTCGCCGTCGCCGTGCCTTGCCCGGTGCATCTTGGGGCGCCGGCCGGCGACCGCTCGGAAATAGCACTCCGTTCGCGAGACTGGCAACTCATTGAATATTCTTGTGCTACGTAATAGATATTACGTAGTTTGTTTTTGTGTGTTTTTCCTTAAAGGTTTTTGTAGTTGTCACTGAGACACAATGTAAACAAGTAAATTAAAAACAGTCAACAAAACAAAAGAATGGTGAAAAGAACATATTGTGAGACACATAAAATCGAATTAGTTTTAAATTATAAGTTTCAGTAGAATCGTGTCTTTATAAAATTATATAACACTGTGAGTCTTGAAACAGTTTAAATAAGAAGCTGTTACCAATCTTCCTACATTACGAAACGAGGAATCTCGGTGAGGTTCGAGTCACACGGACATCGGTGTTCACCGCTTCGTGAGTGCAGACGGGAAACGCGTCGGATCGTATAGCTAGACAAAAATGAGGATGTACCTGTTACAAACTTCCTCATTCTGTTACAATGTGAGTAGATAGATAGTTAAATCCAGCGGAAGGCGAAGATTTTCTACTATGGTGTTCAATATTATACAGAGTGCGTATACTGAGTTTTTTCATTCACTCTCGATAGTGAGAGCGTTTGCGATTTGCATAGGAGTGACAAAGAGACAACTAGATGGCGCGCTTTGTCACTCCTATGCAAATCGCAAACGCTCTCGCTATCGAAAGTGAATGACAAAACTCAGTATACGCACTCTGTAGTCTTGGTGTATTTTCCGTGAACGCGCGACTTGTTTGGGCGCGCTGCGTGAGCCGCGTCACGCGGCCGCGCCCGGCCGGCGCGCCTTGCCGGCCGGCCGTTCGCCGCGCCATTGCTTATCACGTCTGATTGCAACGCCAGAGGTCGTGGCGGTGATTCTTTCTAATGACTCGCGAAGCATTGACAAACATGGGAACATGACTGCTGCCATTTGTTTCAAAAGTTTTTTTTTTGTATGTTTCGCCGCAAATCCTCTGACATGGGTCAGAGACTTTGTCAGACTAACATTGTGATTAAACTAAATAATTATTATTATTTTCTTTTCTTTGCTCTACGTAATTTTTTGCGTATGTTTACATTGGTAAACTACGCCTGCAATGTGTAAGTATGTTTTTTGTTATAATTCTATTTGAGTACTGCTGACATTGTGAGTCCTGGTGTTATGTGTACATATTTATTACTTTTAATATTTCTTAGATACTATTTTCTTAATATTACTTATTTCTTAATCGGCTTTTTCTTCTGTTATTATTATTTTTTTCACTCTTATGGTTCTTTTTTTTTCTTTTTTTTTTCTTTTAATTTTTTACATTTCGTATATTTACTTATGGTCTAAATTTACAATCTTATGGGTTATGATATTCTATCTTAAGCATCCAATGTGCTTCAGATAGAATAACTACTTCACTATGTTATTACAGTTGTTTATTTATTTTCCGTTTTTTTTTTTTTGTTATTTACAGTATTTTTCTTTTTGTATATTGTATCTTCGGTACATGAACATGTACTTCAGATTCAATACACCTAGCATCAGTTTCTTATCTTATGTGTGTTCTCTTATGTTATTGTATTACTATATATATAGCATTATATATATATATATTATGCTTATGTTTATTTTTATGCATTTAGTTAGCTTACGTAATTGATGCATAAAAACTATCGCGTTTTTATATTCTGTAATATGTTTTATAAAAAATTTTTACTAACATGTTCTATCTTGTATATTACTTAGTAATATACTCTATGTATATAATTAATATATATTTGGTGCCTATTTTTAATATATACTTGCTCTTATTATACTTTATGTTTTATTTCTATCATTTGCTATTGTTACAATGTTTTCACAATATGTTTTAAATGACTCTATAATATTCATTATTGGCTATATATTTTGACAATGTTTCTTTACTTAACTTAATACTAGATTCTATTTCTAAGTTATACCTATCTAATCCATGCATTGGACAATCTAACAATAAATGTAATATTGTTTCTTCTTTTCCAGGGTCACAAATTCAAGCTGGGTCGTCTTTACATTTAAATCGGTTTAAATAATGTGCAAAGCCGCCATGGCCGGTGAATGCTTGTACGAGCTTTGGAGTGATATTGACTGCTCGTATAGTCTTGTAAGATTGTATTACATCTGGTAAGAATATCTTTGTTGTCTCAGCCGTGTCTCCCTCCGCATACCTTGCCTGCCATTTGAGGAAAGTGTCTTGTCTAATGCATTTCTTGACGAATGATAGGGTCACGAAAGTTACGTAGTAGCACCCCAGACTCAAGCTGCCCGAAAATGAAATTACTCGCAAGGGATGATTCAAATTATGTAGGTTGATTTGAGATGATTCGAATTCGTAGAAGATAAACGTAGCTCAGTGAATAAACGAAGGGGCATCCGGGCAGCTAGTATAAACATTTACATACAGGCGCGTACATGGCTTCTGGCCCCACACTGGGATACCCTGTATCTTGGGAACCAGAAACAGCGACTTCACAATCATGTGAACATCGAAAAACTGGTGTTTATTTTGTCTCCAGCCAGTCTTCAAACCCGGGACCTGGTAGGCAGGCGCTGACCGCTGCGCCACAAAGGTTGTCTTAAATAGTTACCTAATAGGTATGCATGCTGAAACATATATTTGTATACCTACATTGTTCTGGGTACAACATAGCGCTCTAAAATATACTGTAAGACATTTATTATAAACACACCTAAGTTCACAAATAAATAGCTATATTGATTGATAGACGTGTCTTTCTCTGCTCTCACGTCCTGTCTGTGTGTCCCGGGCCTAGTCCGCCCCGGCTACACGCGTATCTTTACCCTGGCGGCCGTCGGGAGCGGGGCAGGCGAGACGGCCGCCGGCGCCCGCCGAGCCGGCGGCGTGGCCGCGCGGGCGCCGCCGGGGCGAAGCCCCGCGCCTGGACAGATGACAACTCGCTGGAGGAATAACAATACTATTAGCCGTTGTGACTTGTGACACCGAAGGTAAATTTCCGGCGTGTCTTCGTAGACAAAAAGTACAGGAAACTGAAGTGTGTGCATTGAGTAACTGATTACTGTTGACTAACGTCGGCTAAAAGTGTTGAGCTGTTAACTCCAAAAGTACAAATTTTCAGGAGACTAATAAAACCATCCTGTTTTTACATCAGGCAATGAAATGAAAAAATAAAAGTACCGTTTTCGATGAAATGCGATGAAAATTTTTCAGTTTTTAATTTCATTTCCTGATGTAAAAGTACGATGGTTTTATTAGTCTCCTGAAATACTTTTGGAGTTAGCAGCTTAACACTTTTAGACGACGCTAAGCGAAAAAGGTCCGTCAGAATCGTGGTAGAAATAGAAATATCTTTATTGAGAAATACAATTTGACAGAGTGAATTATGAAGCCCTTGCTCTCGTACTAGGATAACCTGTGCGCCAGGAGCAATGTACCAATGTACGAAACAAAAATTAAAATAAAGAGTAAGTAAGTCCTACAGAAAGCAAAAACAGAAAAACTTCCTTTCCTGCGTGTTAGGCTAAGCGAATCGTTGATATTATCTAGATTAAACTACTGTGATGTTGTCTATGGTGGATGTATACTTGGCCGGACAAAAAGACTTATACAACGAGTGCAAAACGCATGTGCTCGGTTTTGTTTCAAAGTCCCACCCAGATCCCATGTCACTCCGTACTTGAATGCCGCAAAGCTCCTTAATATGGAGTCTCGACGACGCCTGCACCTAGCCACGCTGTTGTTTGGTGTGATTCGCAACAAAACTCCTAGATACCCTATATAAGAAACTAGAATGGTCATCTAGACAGCGACAGGTGCACAAAGACAGAATTCGAATCCCGGCGCTTCGCACGAAGACTTTTCGTGGCAGCTTTAAGTACGCGGCGTCCAAGTGCTGGAACGACATTCCTCCCCCAGTCCGTGAAGCGTTCAGTAGGTGTGCCTTTGGGCGCAAGCTCAAGGCATATCTGCTTGAGCAGCAGAGACTTTCCTATCCCGAACCTTCGCGCCGCAGACTTCGCACTATAAATGACTTGGTGACGTAATACTGTGATCGCATCAAAGATACTATAACTATAAGGATTTTTTTTTCCTCTGTGGAGGTGGAATGAATGTGCAATCAGGTTAGATTGCATATTTGTTCTGGTTCTGCTGGAGAATAAATCTTTATTTCATCCATTATTATTATGTTAAATTGTTTATATTTCACATTGTAGTTACATGTATGTGTATGTATATATTATTATGTCTTTGTATAATATGTATTTATGTATGTGTGTTATAATACATGGATATGAATTAAATACACCTACGCTGTTTATATAAATTTATTATTTTCCTCTTTAAATTTTATATTTTCATTTTATTACGTTTTTTTTCTTATTTATTAGTTTGCAACAGGTCACACTGCACTCTGGAGCATTTAGGGCTATTGGCACTGACTGAAAATCAGCGCTGAGGGTTCCCGCCCTCAGCACTATGCTGAGTCAGCTGCCATTTGCAGCAGCAGAGACACACCGCGACAAAGTTTGTTAAGTGTTTTTATTGGTTTTTTTTATTGTGTTGTCTGTTGTTGCAATTAACGTTTATCTTTCTTTCTTTCTTTCTTTCCTTAGAGCTTATTAAGGTAAGTGAAAAACAGTTTTTGAACTATTTCGTTAGAGACAGATAAAAAATACCCGAAGCGGGCGTGCGTGCATGCGACGAATAATGAATGTCGATGAAGCGAAAATGATCTGTCGGATCGGACTATCGGCAAGTGATAGTCCCAAGGGACTCCAACAGGAAGGGAGGGGGTCCGACAGATGGGTCAGAGGGGTAAGCAGAGACTGGTCTCTATATCCCAGAGGGGATACAGGCTTGAGCTTATGTATGTATGTGATAACTTCTAAGCAACACAATCAATTTTTGAACTAAAAGCACTATACTAAATTTTATTCCGGTTTCCCTTACTCGACTTTTTGTCGGAAGAGTCCGAGCAATCGACGACGCGAGCTCTGTCGCTGCTCACCATGGTTAAGTTCTGCGAACCAGAGCGGAGCCCTGGTCGGCCGCTTCCATCAAAAAGTCAAATAAGTGTATCCGGAATAAAGTTAATAATTACAAACTTCTTTTATTTTGTATTTTATTTCTTTCTTTTATTTTTTATTCCAAAAAAAAATTAACACATACAACAGTTTTGGTGGTCTCCACACTAGGTAAGAACCTGTGACCTTAGGACAAAAACCGTTATCTCTTTTCTCGAGCGCATGTTAAATTAGTGAAATAAAAAATGTAACATGCAATTAAATTACGTTAAATTGATAAATGTTGCAGGAGAACAGCAATTGGTATTTTCATACTTTTTAAGCATGCTTTCCATCATCATCATCGTCAACCCGTCCCCACTGAGGGGCACGAGTCTCTTTCCTGATGAAGGTATAGGCCATACTCCACCACGGGGGCCAAGTCCGGATTGGTAGAGGTTTGTAAGTCTAGTGGCTGGTCTTACTGTCAGAAGTTTTTAAGCCGCCCTACGGCCTCTGACTTGGCTTAACGACTGCCATCAATAAATCGATGGCAGTCGGCACCAACTGCTTAACGTGCCTTGCGAAGCACGGAACCGCTCGGAAAAATGTCACTAGCGTTAGTCATAGAACGATCACCCATCCATGCACTGAATGCGCCCTATGTTGCTTAACTTTCGTTCGTGATCGTTTAAGATCACTCAGGCGGCCGGGGCTACGAGCGATTCTTCCATAGAGGTAGAATAAAAAATAGACGCCAAACACATATTATGCCGATTCATAGTTTTTGCACCATATATTGAAAAAAGGCACTTTTATAAAATCAAAAATACTTAGTATACAACCAACCATTACTGATTTATTATTTGCTTAAGTACTCATAAAAGGAATCAGCGTCTCTATTTTACTCTATCTGAGCTACGTACCTACCTAAAGCATGCTTAAAAAGCATGAAAAAAAATAACAAATGTAAATAAACATAAAACATTTACATACAGGCACATACATTGCCTCCATGCCGGACTCGTGATCACACCAGGTTGTAACACCAGTGTGAGAATCAGGAATTTTTCTCTCAATTGTTACTCTGGTCTGGTCGTGGGAACCAGAAACAGCGACATCACAAATATGTAAACATCCATGACCTGGGGCTTGGGAGTTTAGCCTTAAATAAGACTTTATCTTTCTATCCCCTGTACTCGAAAGAAGTTGCGGCCTACTAACCGCAAGTTGGTCTAACCAAACACAAACCCGGCAAGTTACTCTACGCGAGCACAAGCCTCGTATCTCTGAATGAAGCAGCACACAATGGGACAGGCTCCATTCACAGCCGCCCGCCTTAAATAGGGCGGCTAGGGCGGTTTCGCGCCACTCCAGAAGCGGACACCGCCCAGCATCCCGCCCGCCTTAGCTACGCGGCAGACGTAAAGAAATACGAATCTTGTTTGATATGCTCTTTTGTTCTAAATTAGTTATTAGTAGAGTTAATGGGTGTTTAGAGATGTTTTTGGAGATAGTGCTTAGATGTGTACGAAAGTTTTTAGGAGTTTCAGTGAAGTTTTTAGTAAAAGAACTTGTCTAAAACTTTTTGAAGTGTTGAGGATTTATCTTGATGTTATTGTAAGTACTACATTTTCTTAGCTTCCCCCAGGCGGATTCAAATTATTCCCACAAATTATGTACTGCGATTTTTTTAGCTGTTGAATAAATTATTAATAAATAATTCCGGAAGCAACTTGCTCCATGAATTTTGGTTTGACTCCGATCCGGTCAGCTGTTTGTGTGAAATTTATTGCGATTCTGGCTTTATAATGTAGTTGCATCACGTTAGAGTTATGGTCTTTTTGGAGAAACCTTGCTGTTGTATATAATCCCTCAAAAACTGAAGCTAAACGTACCTAGAAGGACGTGCTAATTAAATTACGATTATTTTGATGAAGAAAAGTTGTTTCCAAAAAGATTAGTTTTGGAATAATCAAAAATTCTCAGTCAAAAATTTAGTACAGGGTTAAAAAAATATCTACAATTTAATTATGAATCAAACCCTCAGACCACATTTTTCATAAGTTTACGAATTTGAATGCAATAAATAAAAATGTTAAATCGTGCGAGCGGGACAACATGTTTCATGTAATAGTAGCCCTAAACTTATTAAACTACTTGCATGTCATGTTACTGCTACACCTGAGGAGAGTCTAGGTGACGTAGAAGAAACTTGCTCCAAAATTAGTAGAACCAGTTTTTTGATCAATCTCAGTTAGGTAGAACATTGAAGCTTCTCTCTATTCTCATCTCCTCTAGTCAATAACAGTTGGTGATTCGGAAAACAAAGAAATGACAGCTTTCCATCTTCAGGGTTTGTTCCTGAATTGAGAATTTCACTAAGTAAAATACTTACGTGATGTTCTATCACGCTCTTTTCTGAGAAATTTGACGAGACAGCACTAGAGTTAAGTAGTTACCTACTTAGCGAAATTCTCAATTCAAAAACTGTCCCGAAGTCAATTTAAGCTCAAATTAAACTCGGAGAGTTTTCAACATTTTCAGTATGTCCGGCTCGAAGGACCAAAAACTACTAGGACGCCATCTTGGCTCGGCGCAACGAAATACCTTCCTTAGTTGAGCTATTCCCTTAGTAACTGTAGAACCAAATAGATGGCGCTAGTGCTTGAATTATATTTTGCACCCGTGTTTTGTTCGTCAGAGCCATAGTTTGTAAACATCTGTTTTATGTTTTGGCTTATTGTAAAAAACAGCGCCTTGTTTGTTGTAGAAAAGACTGGTTACTCGGACATTGATCATTGTATTATTCAAATCATGATACAATCATTGTTTGTACACTGATCATGATTATTATTATACCACAAGTTCTTGCTTGATACCGTCGGTTAGCAA
This sequence comes from Yponomeuta plumbellus, assembly GCA_947310845.1. Lineage (NCBI taxonomy): Eukaryota > Metazoa > Arthropoda > Insecta > Lepidoptera > Yponomeutidae > Yponomeuta > Yponomeuta plumbellus. The sequence continues at coordinate 22,584,468 of OX371200.1, forward strand.
AAGCGTGTCAAAAGCTTTGAGAATTTAGACTTAATTTAGACTTTAAGTCTAAATTCTCAAAATCGTGTGCACTTAACCTCCTCAGTCCCGTGTCGACAAAATAACAATAGAAAACTATTGTTATTTTCAAGGTCAGGACTGAAGAGGTTAAAATTGACCCAAGAATTTTGATTGCAAACAACAAAAGTTTTTCATCTAAGATTGCAACCAATACTTATGAAAAAAAATTGCTTTTCATTATAGAGTTTGTGTTTGAAGATGATAGTACGAAACGAATAGTCTGTACTAATATTATAAAGAGGAAAGATTTGTATTTTATACATACATACATACATAAGCTCACGCCTGTATCCCAGAGGGGTAGGCAGAGACCAGAGACTGCCACCGGCCACGATACTGACAAACCACTTTCGCTTCATCGACATTCATTAGTCGTTGCATGCACGCACGCCGGTTTCGGGTACTTTTTATCTTGCCCTTTGCTAATACATCCCCTATTTGGTCGAAGTATGTTCGCCTGGGGCGTCCCTTACCGGCCCTTCCACTCACATTCACTCGATATATTTGCTTCGTCAGTCTTTCTTCCTTCATCCTCTCCATTTTATCCTCTCCATCTTCATTTTATGTATGTTTATAATGAATAGGCTCTGAAACTACTGGTTTTAATTTTTTTTTCACCATTAGAAACAAAGGCTATATTAGATTTTCAAAAAGTTTAGGGTTCCGTACGAAATCTCGAATAATGTAACCCAAGGTGTAAAAAAAATACTACCCCGGGAATTTTCCACGGAACTAATATAGCAATTGGAAATATCCACGGAAACGTTTTTGCCACCCGTGCAAAGCCGGGGCGGGTCGCTAGTAATAAATAATTTCAAGCTTGTCCTCGATAAAAAAAAACAACAAGGTACCTACGGGATTCAGTAGGATTCAGATAAAGAAAGCTCAACAATATTCCAAGAAAAGGTAGGAAGACACGAGTCACGAAAAGCGCACAATCCTTTAATTCTTTGATGATCCTGTCCTTTGGAAAAGTCACCGAAGACTTTCGAAACTCCTAAGGCCTTTACCTTTATTTTGTCTGTGAACATGAACTTACAAAGTAGCTTCGACACGATCGAGTCGGCTCAAGTGCTGCGAACAGACACAAACGTCTATCTATCTATCTATTCAGCCCGCTAATAGAGCCTACTGGTGGGCTCTTTTACGCGAGCCCACCCGGTCCAGTGCTAGTCTCGTCCAATGTTTCCCAGCCCCTTTCACAGTGTCGTCGGCCCATCGGGCTGGTAGGTAGTCTGCCCACCGACGGTCGACTCCCCCGAATGGCTCCCAGCTGCCTCTTACCTTCCTCAGGGAAGAGACCCGTGCCCCTCGGGGACATAATGGGTTGATGGTGATAGCCGGAGTATTGCCGGGCAGCGGTGCATCAACGGGCGGGATACAAGTAATACTGATAGATAGATAACACTTTATTGCTCAACCATGATACAGAGTTATTGTAATTTCCTTATGTCTAAATGGTATACAATGCGCGGTCTTATCGCTTAGAGCAATCTCTTCCAGACAACCTTTGGATGGAGAGAATTGCAGGAAGAACATAGTCGGTAGGTGTGGATTTTCCGATGTACATAAATAAGAAAATCGAAAGTAATTTGTGCGACGCATCAAGCAAACCTGTGTCTGTACACAAAAGACTATATCCCCGTCCAAAATAGACATTCCACTTCCTTTAAATTTCGTTTCCCTACTCACATTATGTCATCTCATTTAGCTATGATAATATTTATTGGGGAAAACGAAATTAAATAAGATATATTTTTTGTATATGGTCAAGACTATGTACATGTATGTACCTAAATATTTATTATATTTTGTTAAATCCGGGCGCTACACATGTAAGGCATACAGAAAGTAACAATTTCGTTTTCATATTGACATGTTTTGTTTATTTCTCTTTTATGCGCATGTCGTGATCCTGGCGGAAATGGTCCATCGGCTGGTTGACATTTAAACATAAACATTTACATACAGGGACATAAATTGCTTCTGGCCCCACACTAGGATACCCTGTGTCGTGGGAACCAGAACAGCGACATCACCAACATGTAAACATTCAAGACCTGGGGTTTTCTTTTATCCCCAGCTGGGATTTGAACGCGGAACCTCTCGCATGGTAGGCAGATGCACTAACCGCTGCACCAGTCGAAAAATTCAATCCGACATCGTGCGAGCGCATCGATTCAAACTAAAATAAACCTTAAATACAGCATTTTACGGCTAGAAATTCAATAGCAGCGCAGAAAAGCCCTGCCACGTGCGGCCAACGGCCCGTCACGGCGGCGAAGGGATCTATTGTGCCGCTCGCACGCCGCGGCAGCTTGTTGGAACGTCTTCAGCGTCCCAGAGCAACGTAGTTTGCCCACTAATGTTACTGAACCGCTAATTCAAGCCATTCTCCTCTTACCATCTTGCAGCACTATCGTGCTTCAATTGTTAGTAAAGGCGATCACTCCTTGACCAGTATCGCTGTAAGGCCGGCCACAAAGTCGCCGGACCACAATATTAAGTTTGGCCGCTATCTCAGGAGCCGCCCGTAATTTATAAGTCTATGTGTGTTTAGTCGGCACATTCCACGCGAAGGCTGCGAGTCGACGGGACAAAGATTAGGGAGACTGGTACAGAAGTGACAATGGTACTAATGCTGTCATCCGCAAGCGGACCGCCTCGATCATGCGCAGAAGCAGGTCTTGCTACAGCAGTATCATGAAAACCCTGTCTGAAGAGTTTGATAGTTAAATCCCACTGAATGGGAACCGAGGTTTGATTTTTTTTACTTTTTAAAATTAGTCTATATTCGGGTCATTGTCGCTAAGTACATTAAAGTTAAATAAAAAATGTCAACGACCTTTATTATTTACTCCATATATACTTATTCCAGTGTGGGGGACGCGGACGCTTTATTATAACAAATAAGCTGCTTAGTATTTCGGTAACGGATCTCTGAGTCAAAAATTGATTTTTTTACCCAAAATATATTTAAACGATCAATTCAGGGTGAATTTCCCACACGCATTTTTTACGCGGCTGGTATGAAAATGGCAGTGTAAAAAGCCTTTTTATGGTAAAATTATATTTTTTTGTTTAGTTTGTGTACTTACCCATAAGAGGCAACAGATACGTTTTTATTTGGATCACTCTTAAATATAAATAAAAAAATCTAAATGTGAAATTTTTCATCTTCGGTGACTGTCCCCAAACCTTATTTAGTTCTAATTTCTTTAGCTAAGGAAAAAATACAAACTGTACATACATACGGATTATTTTATTCGATTCCTAAAGAATAGAGGTATAATTTAATATATATTTCATAATCTTAATCGTTATATTCAGTAAACCGTCAGACAAATACGAATGTCCCATTTCGGTGATTGAAAAAGAAATATATGGATTGTCGAGAACAGGAGAGCTATTGAACATAGTCTAGCTTCTGTAACTCAAGCGCCAGTCACGCACAAGCATTTGGAGCTAGTGGTCGACAATTTTGCTTTCATTTCCGTGAATCAATTAATATTATAAATGAACAAGATAAAACTGTTGATTTTATATTCGCACAAACACTTCTAGTAATATATTCAAGGATGTAGTATAGATCTCGGCCTAATTTATGTATATGTCAAAATATTTAATGTTTTTAGGTGTATTTTAATATCGGTGATTTAATTTCGGTGAATTCGGTGACCTGAATGGATCACCGAAATTAAAAAAAAATCACCAAAATGAAAGTTTTCTTCATTTCGGTGTTTTTTTTAAAATTTCGGTGAATTTAAACAATTACGGGGACAATTTGTTTCATTTCGGTGAATACTTCTTTCATTTCGGTGATTTTCACAGTTTCTTTATACAGGGTGAATAACATAATCAAAAATCGTAGCGAAATTCTCGATCTTGTTTAAATTAAAAGTTATAATGTTAAGTCACCGCTGCATTTATACGAAAATTAAAATGGCTCCCCATCTACCTATCTATCTGGATGGGTTTTTTATCAACTTCCTCTTTTCTTACTGGATTGTCTGAAAACTATGTAAGTTATTTGAAAAGTTAGTAAAAATAATTAAATGCTTTTACAGTCATCATCATCATCATCATCATTCAGCCATAAGAAGTCCACTGCTGGACATAGGCCTCCTCCATGGATTTCCAAAAAGACCGGTCGGAAGTGGCTTGCATCCAGCGTCTTCCCGCCACTTGGATGAGATCGTCTGTCCATCTTGTGGCTGGTCGTCCTACGCTGCGCTTGCTGATATGTGGTCTCCATTCGAGAACTTTTCGGCCCCATCGGCCATCAGTTCTGCGTGCTATGTGCCCAGCCCACGATGCGGGCTATGTCAACGACTTTCGTTCGTCTACGGATCTCATCATTCCTGACTCGGTCTCGCAGAGAAATTCCGAGCATAGCCCTTTCCGTAGCTCGTTGCGTGACCTTGAGCTTTCTTATGAGGCCCATAGTAAGAGACCACGTTTCAGTGCCATAAGTCATCACTGGTAACACACACTGGTTGTACAGTTTTGTTTTGAGGGATTGAGGTATTCCGGAGGAAAAGACTTTTCTAAGTTTCCCGAACGCTGCCCAGCCGAGTTGGATTCGACGATTAACCTCTTTCACGAAGTTGGACCGGCCTAGTTGGACTGTATGTCCTAAGTAGACGTATTCGTCTACATTCGTCTCGCTTTTACAGTCTATAATTTTTTTTCACACACTTTGATTTCTTCAAAATTATCTTCCCTATCCAGTACCTAAACATACCTTAATATACATAAAATAGTCGGCACTGAAGGTTTTTTTAGTAATCACTACATAGTATAAAACAAAGTCGCTTTCGCTGTATGTCTGTCCCTATGTATGCTTAAATCTGTAAAACACCACCACGGATTTTGATGAGAAACATTGACAATTTTAGAGGTTTCTAATATAATGTTTTTTTTTAATCCTAAATTCCACGCGTGTGAAGACGCTGACAAAAGCTAGTTATTGTTTTTTTTTTTAAACTTACATACATATATTTTACCTACTTTCTTTTATATAAGTTTTGCGAACACACTGCGTCAGTTAATATTTTATTCATACACATAAAAAAAATACATTACAAACACAATCAAAATTCACACACACAGCTTCGTCAAAAGCTAGTTATTTATATAACTTCACCAACATTGTAACAGTTACTGTTTGTGCCTAAATAAAATATAATAAAAAAATACATGTCGTGTAATCATCATACTGTATTTTATTTCGGTGAATTTTCATTTCGGTGAATCCTTCTTTCATTTCGGTGATTGACTGTTTCATTTCGGTGACACCTAACTTTGAAATGTCTGTCATCCATTTGTTTTTTTGTTTTCCATTGTAACCATTATTCATAAAGTTATAAAACATTAAAAGTATTAGCAAATATAAGTAAAAACACGAAAAAGAGGTAAACAAAAAAGTTCACAGAAATGAAAAAAAAAAAAATGGGTATGTTGAAATTCACCCTTCAACGATACCTCATACTATGCATTAGATGAGGAAAAGATCCTAATTTAGGTAATTGTAACGGAGGATTTAGAATTTAAGGAATGAATTAACTTTTAGTCATCGTAATTACCTATTAACATGCATATTTAAACCGTACGAAAGGCTCGTAGCCCCGGCTGCCTGAGTGATCTTAAACGATCACGAAGGTTAAGCAACATACGGCGCTAGTGGCATTTTTCCGAGCGATTCCATGATTTGCAAGGCACGTTAAGCAGTTGGTGCCGGCTGCCGTCGATAGATGGCAGTCGGTAAGCCAAGTCAGAGGCCTGTAACGAGGTACAATTCACCTCGTTGCTTTCTATTATTTTTGGCCATTATCTATTCTAAATTTTATCATTTTATGACATTTGCCACAGTGGTTGAAATTAAATTAAATTAAATTAACGTGAACGCCATTATTTTACTACAATATATTATTCTATGACGACCCTGATTGTCTCATTCTCAATATTTATTATCTATTACAATCATAAAATATTTAAAAGGCTCATAATGTAAGTGTTTTCTTTAATACTCGTACGGTGGATACAGCCGTTATGCGAGGTCTGACAAACTGGTTATTTGTACGCTAAATGCGATTAAACCAGTATAAATCGATATACGTCCAATAGTTATTCAGAGTGTATAACTTATTTATTAGTAAGGCCGCTAATGTATTTTATATTTATCTTTTTAGACCTTAGTTAAGATTTCTTATTTCCTTGTTCTCAGGTGCCTTTCTTTTACCTTATAAACAATATATGTAAATACTTCATTGCCTCTGGATACCCTACTTTAATTTGTCCCGAACGCACTCCCGAACCCAATATTGCGACACTGGCGCCCAACGAGGGGCAGCTTGAAAAGTTCTGACAGTAAGAATCGGTCACTAGTTTTACAAGCCTCCACCAATCCGGATTAAACCCTCGTGGTAGAGTATGGCCTATACCTCCCTCAGGGAACAGACCAGTGCCCCTCGGTGGGGACATGATGGATTAATGATGATACTTAAACCAAGGCATGCAAAAATTAAATTAAATTAAATAGTAATAAAAAACAGCCTGAAGCTTTGTTCACCACCTAGATGGTTGGTGAAAATAACAAGAGATGCTTTTAGAGATTGCCTCGTAGAGACAAGATTAACTAACCAGCGTACCACAGCCATTACGCCGGCGTCCGCTATTCTGTGGGCGTGGATGTCGGCGCGGCGGGCGCGGGTGGCGCCGCACGCACACAGACGCGCGCACCTGACGCCGCCGGTGGCGCCACCGCGCCTCTGCCCCGCGCCTCCTGCCGCCGCGGCCTGTGTTACCAGTGGGAAGATATTGCTGCGAAGCGGGGAAATAAATAATCTTCAAGGGTTCTTCAAGTTGGTTCAAAGAATAGAATCGATGAATGATGAAGGCCTTGTGCCACTAGTTTGCCATCATATAATTTGAACGTGTGAAAGATAGAGATGAAGTAGTCTTAGTTTGAAATATTATTGTCCGTGGAGGCTAAATTATTATTATTATTTAGTGAACTATTGAAAAGCTACATAGACATTCTACTTGTCAAATGTACATTAATAGTCTTTGTACGTACTTATTTGTTACCTATATTTCCGTCCTTCGAGGCGGAATTTGACGTTCATAAAGTAAACATTTTATTTGTACTATGACAAAAATATTTAGATTTTTGATTTTGAATAACATTTTTTAATGATAACCAATACAATCGCATTATACAGAACTGACGTAATACCTAAGTTCCTGAAATGGCAGTACACATTAACATTCGACGAGCCGGATATGTACAGCGTCTCATTTGACTCTTTCACAATCATACGCATATTTATATTGTTTGTTCGGTGCAGAAGACAGGTTTCAATTGACTGTTTTAAATTCATACTGGTACTCGCAATGTTTGTCCGGCCAGGCAGACAGGCCAAGAACCGCCGACGAAAAAAGAGCCGCCCGAAAAACCAGTCAAAAAGGTTGTCGGTGCACGTCGCTCCAGGGCGCGCGGCAGTCGAGAGCCAACACGCGACGAGCGATGACGTGCTCGCTGAACGTTCGCGCGCGCGGGGCCGGGGCCTCGTGACGACGACGATGTGATGTTCCGGAGACGAGCGCTGCGGCGGCGGCTGACGGGGGCCGGCGCGCCCTCCCCGCCCGACCTGACGCTGCGGCAGCTGGCCAAGGCGCTGGACTCCGGCCCCACGGGGACGGACTGCGTCCCAGCGCCTCAGCTCCAACTAGCCACGGCCCGCGCCTTCCGCTGGCCGGACCTTCAAGACCTCAACGAGCTCAGAAGACTCCCTCACTGCAAGGAGCAGCACTGCTGCAACCCGCACCACTGGAGCCGCCTCTGCGAGCCCGGTACGTGAGGCCGTTGACCTGATCAACAAGTGCACGCGATGTAAACACGCCCCGGTGTTACGATCTTTCAGTGAATTCAATCGTAAATCCTCTATAGCCAAGTGGTTGTGTGTTTCAAGTGAACCGGCAAGTTCTCGTGTGTTGTTTAGCAGATGTGATTCTCTATTGGAATTTTGTCTGAGTGAAAGGAGACGTAGAAATGAAAGCATCGGTGTTGGTGCTATTTGAAGAATCTCGTCGGATCGCGTCTAAGTTAATGGCCAACTAGATAGTGTCTGTAGTAGATATTTCTTGAATCTCGGTGTATTAAGTTTGTCGTATATCACTAACACATGGCTTGTTATCCGATACCTATTTGTTATCTTGCTTGATTCATGCCCCATCATTTGATTCACTAACTAACCGTTTGGTCGTGTAGTGTGATATTTCATGAACATTTTCCACTTTGAACATTCTGGTTAGAATATCTATAGGCCGTCCTATTTTCAGTTCATGTCTAACCTCAAACTCTTCACCTGTTTAGCATTAGCATGTTCGCGTTAGACTCCAGCTGCAATTAGTGTATCAATCGGCGGTATTATCGCTCCCATTATCTTCAGTGCGTTGCCAAGCGGCGCCGTCGCGACCAAAGAGTATGAAGTGCAGACATCCCAATGTAACCGAGGCGCATCATAAAATGTGGCATAAATCCCAAAGACATCATCAAACAAACTTTGGCTTGATATCAATTATCATCCGTGATTGTTCGGTGGAACGTGTGGAATTGAAATCAAAGTAGACACTTCTGTCTCTCGGTATTTAGTGCTCGATGACAACGTCCGCAGTGACGTCATATGCGCGGACGCACGCGCCTCTTTCCACGTTCTAATGGCACAGGAAATTCTAATCTTTGAACTTTAATTTGGCACTACAAAGCTCTGCCTATTAAGCCCGATTTACACTTCATCAAGTGCAGTAGCGAGTTAACTTGCGACGAGTTGAGCCGCTTTTGCCGTTTGAATAACGTTTGAATCGTTTAACTACGTGTTGAAGTGTAAATCTGGCTTTAGAGATATAATTATTTGTAAATCACAGTACGCTACATAGTCCCTAATAGGGTCGTTAACGGGCGCATAAATACATAATTGTTGGTCATGAACTCGGCATTCCCGAAATCCAAAAGTTTCAGAATAATGTGACGCTAATGAAAGGTAGAATTGAACTTCAGCGGATAACTTGGAACGCCAGCTGAACGCTTGGCATGATTTGAGATTGATCTATATTATTATGAAACTCCAATGTTCAAGACAGGCTCACAAGTGTAGCCCTGTCCAAGTATATCGTCTGATCATAAACGTTCCAATATTTCGAAAGTAGGCATACCTATTTAAGTACTGACTGTATTCTGTTTTGAGACTATCTCAAACCAAGGGCTGACATTTTTGGGTTATGAAAATGTACATGCTTCCTTCTAGCTCTCATAATAATAACATCCACGCAGAATTTTAAATCCAGCTCATTTGAAAGCCGCGTGTAAACGTTGACGCCACCCGTGGGTGAGTATCGCCTAATCTGCGCGAGGGTCAGACGCGCGATAAGTAGACAAGGTCACACCGGCGCCGGCGCGCCGTGGCGCCTTAGCACCCGTTAGCTTTTTAATTCGTCAGCCGCGCCTTTGTCCGTAAACATCATTACGTGACGTTTCAGCCGCTGCAGTTGCCGGCGCCGGCTGATCTTTTGTTTTTGTCCTAATGGGTTCTACTTTTTGCATGAAGCCTGGATCATTTTTGTCTCGCCTACGTGAACTTTTTTTCTGCGCGTCTGCAGATTATATCAATTACTGTTGTTGATGACGTCTTCATCTGCGTTAAAGTCTTCAAAATCGTCGCTTGTCCGTGCATTCTTAAATTTTGTTTGCACATTACTGTATGGGTGTATGCTTAAAAATATTACATACTTTAGTGAGTTGAGTTAGAAAACTGTCTTCTAGGTGACTACTGATTTTGAATGTTAGATTTAGGCAGTTCTCTGTTATGAGTCATTCATCATTATGTACATTGAAGGTTGCGATAACATATTCATGATATAACGTGCGTACTCAGAATTGGATCAGTTTGGTCATTGCCCGATATCATCAATTCCAGTAACTTTGCTTACAATTTCTTCACGAACATCGGGTGATTTGTGTGGCGCCAGAGTTATCATCTCAATCTATAAGGAACTTGTTAGTTGACAATTAAGATTTCCCAACTAATGAGTATGTGGTGGCGACTCTCAGCGCCCACTACCACCTACACCACGGGTAATATAATAAGGCACTCGAATCCACGTGTAGGCGTGTTGACAATGCCTGTTAGCATACTAATTAAGAAGAAAGCCAAGAAAAAACATGAATATTAATGCTTCCTAATTTGGTTGGACCTTGGTGATGCCACTAATATTTTCATTATTCAATTTCAAAATGTGTTTTGTCTTCTATACCGCCGTTTTCTTTCTTAGCTTTGCAGAAAATTCTTCTTTTGTCATATCAACACGTCAAATTACATCCTATTGGAATACAAGCCTACAAGAATACCTCCTCAGGCGCATTTAAATCCCCAGTCGCAGCGATTCCTTGCAAATTGTAGTCGGACCTCACCTGCGCGAGTTTTTTGCTATATCCGTAGACGCCGCGCGGTGGCTGGCCGCTGTTTTTCGTCAACTTTCGCGCAGCACGTTCCCACGAGCGGCTGCCGCCACCGCCGCCGCCGGCGCGACGAGGCTAAATATAGCCGGCGCCACACCGCCACTAGGATGTTTTATTGGATGCCCGTTTGATTTGTGTGCAGCATTATCGCCTTTATAATCCTATCAGCTGCCGGTACTCTCGTAAATTATCATTGTTTGTCCTTTGCTGTGTAGATAGTTTGTATTTCTAGTTGTTGTCGATTAACCGTTTCTTAGGGTTATCTAATATAGCGTGACATTTTTTTATCCGTGATAATAATTTTAACTTATTTGTGATTCTTCGTAACATCGGATATTCCTTTTAGTAATAATATCAAAATTTCAAAGTTTCTTCATTAAATACCAACGGATGCATTTTTGATTTATTTCTAAATTGTCATTTAAAATTTTACCCTATTATTAATGATTAGCAAGTTAACAATTCTTGATATTCGGTCATCCATTACGTTAATTGCACTTTTATTGCACACGGCATCCACGAGGACAAACCGAAGTGTCTTCGTAACTGTCGCCAATAAACTGTTCACGTTGCTTTTGAGTCGGCAACAGGTGTTTATGGCTTCGCACCTGTCTCATTAACATCATCATCTCCTTCGATGGCTCCGATAACTGCATATTTATCGTATTCTACTCCATTGTAACTTGATGCTTCTTGTCATCAACCAAACTGCTCTAGAGCTAAAAAAACTGGGTAATGTCTAGAAAGTTTTTGCGTAAACCCTGATGAAATCTTTCCAAAATATGTATCCTAAGTGGATGCATATATATTACAATCTCATATTAGTTTCTATTTCTCAAAACAGTTCTCGTATCGAAATATCTACAAAATGCCCATCTACTATCCAACACAAATCATGGTGGAGCAAGTAAACCAAACTTGCAATAACTTGTATGACTGTCATGGATGATACAGGGGTGCCAGGAAGGGGAATGCTTATATCTTATCGGCGTAGACACCGCGTCATTTCCAAGTCAGGGATCAAGTGATCAGAGATTGTGCAGCGCACGAAACTCGAGCGAAATCTAACCGATATCCAGCAAACAACTTAGCTCAGGATTTAACAACGCTGGAATTAAATCCCCGTGTTTACTATGGCTCTCATAAAACTCTACAAACTTACCAGAAAGCTATTTAATAAAATAAGAGCTCTTTCAATGTTACTACACCTATGATATAAGTCTTTAATATGTGCTTTTGTTGAAAATTTGTTATTCGGACGGAGGATCGAATTATAGTAAACGAGGATCTTACAAGAATCATCAGTAGATAGAATTCGTGATTAGTTGTGCAAAAACCAAGGTTTGTCACCATCGCTGTCAATATTAGAAAAATGTCTGCCTCCTTCAAAAGGGGTTCTTGTTTTTGTTGTAGGGTAGAGAAGCGGCACCAAACATCCGGCAATCATACAGCAACCCACGGTGGAAGATAATCGTACTGCAACGACAATTTTCGAGTGATTCAGTTGCCCACGCAGCATTTCTCGAGCCATTACCGGGCGAGTCGAAAATTTTAATGATGTCGTCTAGTTATACCCCCGGAGTCCATCTGTCGGCGGCGCGGCCGATATTTATTTAACCATAATTGCTTGTCGGCGGATTGGCGCCGGCGCCGGCCGTGTCGCGCCGCTGCGGGGCGGCGGCGGGGGAGGGGACACGGCGTGCGCCCGCGCAGGTACGCGACTACATAGCGTAACTCCGACTCGATCGTGATCAGACTTTTTCGTTTTTTTCCGCCAGCCTTTCTTCGAACAGGGGTATTTGCTGTTGCCCAATTTGCTGCATTGTTTCGTGTTTTTCGACGCATCTCGAGTATGAGCTTCCAAATCGTTAAGAGCTCGGTTTTCGAGTCATGATGTTGTTCATCGGCTGCGATGACATAATCACTATATTTTTAGATCGTCTAGCTTCGTAAATTATTGCCCATTGATGCCTACTACAAGCACCTGTAGAGAGACCGGTTCGGCCACTGGTGGCTGGAGCCGGTGAAACGAGAAACACTGTCGTCTTTTAAATAACAGATCCGTCATGTCTCGATAGGAGGTTTTGTCTCTTGTCAGGACTCTTTTTGCCATTCATCCGTTTTTTTTTTGTCGGTATTGTTGCACTCGGGCTAGTAGCCGGTACTAGTATCGCAGTCACGGCGGCAGTTAAATATCTGTTGCTTTTGTAAATGCTCACTTTCTGTATTTTTCATCTTTTTTTATGTCAAAAAAAGTGATGAAGCTTCCATTGGTAGGTAGTTGGTAGTGTCCGTATCACGAGGATTTTTACATTTCATCGCAAACTCATCCATAAAGAAACTAAGTACAATGCGCGGATGTAAAGACATACTGTCAACTGTATCAACTGTAACTGTTTTTTCATACCATATAGGTATGAAATTTCGTGACCGTTCTCTTTTTAATAATAAGAGATCATTATAATTCCATAATCCTTAACACCAACCTCGTTTAATTTCCATCTGAACCAAATCAATAAGCCATTAAGGTAAATCAACAGGTAACTCTACTGCGTGCTCTATCAGTGCAACTTTTGATAATGTAATTTTTGCACCTGTGCCATCTAAACTATTTCTTTTTAAATTTAAAATTTGTGAATTATGAATAGAAATACTTCTCATTTCTTAAGAATACTTCAGGGTTGGAAGGCAAGCGTCTCCCCATGTTTTTTTTTTATGAATTTCAGTCTCGTCGAAGCAGTTGGTGATTTCAGACGTTCCGAAAGTTACAATTTTATAATAATGACTCAACCTGAGTCACTTTGATTGCCAGTCTTGCAACTGAAGTGTGTCCGTCTGTTTGTCTACCACATCTATATTCGGAGGCCCAAAGGGAGTCGCAGCTAGTCAGGCGTATATTTCAATCCAGTTTTACTATCGAGACCCTGATTTGAATAACTGGTTTATATATTTTTTCTTTTATTTCATAAGTCACAAGAATGAGCGCTAATTAACTTCCTCCGCCGATATTGGATAAAAGTATTTTTAATGACTCGCGATGCTCCCACATGAGTGAATGGGTCTAACCGCGATTGATATTGGACAAAAGCAGAATGTTATGGCTGCGCGAAAGCAGGTGTTATGTATCTAATAAGTCCTAAGAACTGATCTAATTGGACGTAATTCGCTGTTCACAAAGCCGCGCCCCGCACTAAAGCGAATATAATTTATTTCTGCCGAATGATTTACCTTGGTTTATTGCTTGGAGCTATCACGCTGTTCAAAGCTCATATTATTTTTCCCGTCTCAACTTACGCATTCAATGAATGGAGGCTTTAGTAGAAAGACCTCTTCGTTTTTGCGCTACTACGTGTCTTGACCTTAGTTTTGAGAAATCTTGTCAACTACTTCACCACTTATTATCACCTCATTTGGTATTGAAACATAATGAATTAAAGGGAACTCGCAATCAGCGCTTACTCAGACTTCCTGTACGATCGGTCGGAAGCAGACAGCTCTTCGCTAGACGTCTAGACACTCAAGGAGGCCGACTATTAGCTACTTCGATGAGATCTTTTGTCTTGAGTGAAGTGGGTTTTATCCAATTACTTATTTCAAGAAACAATGTTGTTACGTGTACTGGTTCAATGTTTTTCAGTGTTGAAAAAGAAAGAACAGCCCTATAATAAGTACTGCAGTGTAGGTACTGTTTACGGTTCAGACTTTGACCATTCTTATGTTATGGAAGAGTGTAATTTAAATTGATAGTGATAATGATAATCGTGCATTTAAAGACGGCTCTTCGTTTTCTTTAGCTTTCTGTTGATAGTGACAGTTGAAAATCAGATCCAATAGATTCTGAATGGATGTACAACTCAGGTGTAGTGTACCTATTATTCACTCAATGTTGTGGAGATTTTTTCAGTCACATTTGCATTTTTTTTCTTTGACCTGGTCTCAAAATAGGATAAACTGTGCTATGATAACCAGGCAAGCACATTACAAACATCGAAAAACACCCAGACTGGGGCCATTTGTACAAAATATACGGGCACCCCCAGTGGGAATCGAACCCATGACCTCTTTGCTTGGTAGCTAAGCAACTTGACGGCTCGACCAACAAGGCTGTCAATTTGTAGAGCTCCAAGCAGGAAGTTTAATATAGAAAATTTACTCCCCAAGCATGCACCCCCGCGGGTGTGATCGAGCCCGTGGTCCGTCGCGCCGGTTGGGCGCCGCCGCTGGCGCCACCATCGCCATTCGCGTGTAATTCGGGCGAGCTATTTCCGTCGCGCGGCGCGCGCGCAGCGTTCCGTTTTTTGAGCAATTCGGGGACGTTTTGCTCCGCGCGGCGCGCCTGCGCAGTGACAGGGCAGATGCTGCCGCATCAGGCTAAGGGAAGAATCGGACGAGACGTTGATATCTTGACTGCCGGAACGCTTTGATGCAAGTAACTTTCTGAGGAAGTTTGGCCTTGTATCTGCAAATAATGTGGTAGAAATTATTGGTACTTGGAAGTTTTTGAATAGCATCTGGTGATTTTTTTAACTTAACTAGACGGATGAAGTGTCCAATCAGGCATTGAGTGGAATATTTTTTTTTTGTATTATATCGCAGCTTAGAAAAAGTTCGTTTATAACGTCGCTGTTTCTGGTTCCCATGACACAAGGTATCCTAGATCCTAGTGTGGGGCCAGAAGAAATGTATCCTGTATGTAAATGTTATGTTATGATACGTCTTTGAAAAATTGGGGGAAATATAAAATTCGCGTTACCTATCTTTAGTAAGTAGGACTCGATTTAATAAACCCAATTCAAATTATTTATTATACAATATATTATACATACTTCGTCGGTGTACGAGTGACTTATCAGTAACATAATATAACTGCTTGTTATTCCTTTGACTAACATTTAAACACAAACTTACCTACCTACTGAAATGAATTCATGGAAGTAATTAGCAATCTCTGCCTAGTGTCTATTCTGCGGCACTTCCGTCAGATAGCATTAATCTTTGCCGCGCGTACACTTGAAACTCACGCAGTAGTACGGACAGATAGGCAAGCTAGACGTCTTTAGATTTCAGGCGTTGACTGTACTTTTCATGACTGAACAATTCGGTTTTAGATTATTAACTTTATTCCGGATACACTTATGTGTTTTAGGTCTTATAGATATTATATTCTGGAACTTCCAAATTTAATAAAACAACTTATATGAAATGCATGTAATTTCTTATTCCTTTTTTTTGTCTAAGCCAGTGTGAAAAAAAAGTATTATTTATACGTATTCGTATAAATTATGTGTCTTAAAACCGCTTTAAAACATTTTAACTAAAAAAAACAAGTTTGATTTGTAAAAAAAAAACAAAAGATAAAATTTTATAGTTTTATGTATCTGCCGCCATTGTATCGAAAACGGCCAGGATTGGCCGATTCTATGATGACGTCACATGGCAGTATAAATGGCGTCTGTCATTCATTCTTTCCTAAGTTCATTGGTTGGTTTACCGGGAAGTGGCGTCATAATTCCTGTGCGACGCAATAATGCTTAAGATTGAGTTTTGGCGGCTTATTTGAAATTTTCGTTTGCCTTTTTTAGAAAAAATACACGAAAGAATTTAAAATGACCTCTTTCTGAAGACTCAATGAACACCAACAAACAATATGAGATGGCTTTCAGAAATCGGTCAAATAGCCTTCTTAAGTCTGCTAGAACTGTCCACAAATAACTTGAAACGTCCTCTAGGGATGACAAAAAAAAATCTCACTTATCAGCCTAGCATACTTCTGGCCGCACTAAAACGTCGTACATTTACGCTAAATCTTAAATCTTATTTTCATCTTAAATTGACCGAAGACTGTTACATTTCCTGTTTTGCATCTGATACCCTTGTAGTGGACAAGGGTATCCACAGCTAGGTGTCTAAAAGACTGCTTACATTCACTAGTTTTGACATTGTCATGAAGCACCTAATAACCGATTGATTTATTGATTCCAACAAATCAGTTTCGCTTCATCGACATTCACTAGTCGTTGCATGCACACGCGTCGGTTTAGGGTACTTTTTATCTTGCCCTATGCTAATACATCCCCTATTTGGTCGAAGAAGTTATGTCCGCGTGGGGCGTCCCAAAGCGGCCCTTCCTTTCACATTCGCTCGATGTCCTACTTTATGTTTATACTTGCTTTATCAGTCTTTCTTCCTTCATTCTCTCCACATGACCATACCAATGCAAAATTCCTTTCTCAATTATAGTCACTACGTCAGTCCACAACGTGGCAGGTGGCAGCAGTCCCTGGTCTCTGCTTACCCCTCTGAGATACAGATATGAGCTTCTGTATGATTTATTGATTGATTGTAGTTCCCTCCTTGGACTAGCTCCTTTTGAGACGTTAATTGCTAAAATACACTCGATCGAAGGACCGCGGCAGAGAAACGATTTACTGCTATAGATCAGGCCCCAGATTAATTACATAGTATACGCTGTAGTAGTATCACTACACGATGGCCCATCTGGTTGCTCAGATGGGGAACTGATTGCACGAGGTTTTAGGTCACCACAACTGTAACACAATGATCCGCTAGCTGCGCCTACCGTATATCGCTCATCAGCTCAAATTCCATCGACCGCCCTTCCAATTTATACCCTGATATTGTTTATTTAAAGCCCATTTTTAATTGACAGCACCGTATAGTATGATAATTGAAACAACGCGACGAGGCATAGCTTTTCGTAGCTTTAGCAAATTGGATCTTCTACGTGTTGTGTCAAAGTACATTTCTGTTCGGCAGTAGAGTAACTTGCTGTTGCACCACGTCGACTAATGAATACCAATAACTAGGTAACTAATGAATTTCTAAATTGAACTTACCAACGATTGTTTTAAAGTGCGTTCTCTTTCGCCGTTGTACTTAACATATGACGTAATGAGATCGAAAGACAAAAATCACGCCACTAGTTCTTATTTAAATAAGACTTTCTTCAATCTGGACTCTATCTTATCCTGTTAGAGGCTAATTTAGCCCGGGATTGTCCAAGTGTAAGCTACGATTGTGTGTGTGGATAACACATGCAGGGTTCCATCTGATATTATTTATAACCAGTGTGGTGCTATGCGTTTAGGGTCATTACTTTGGCATTTCTACTGAAGGAGTTTTTTCAGCACTCGTCCTTAGGGGAGCTCGGGGCAGACGGCCGAGTGATTCACTAGCAGACGCTTTGCTTTCATCTGCATCTGTTACGATACATTTCTTATTCGCAATGCAAATACTATACTCCGTTAGGTATAGAATTTATTTGATAGTAATAAATAACAGACGATACACGGATAATGACAGTCGGCAGATCTTATTTTGGTACGCGTGTGCGCTGTGATGATTTATATTATAGTGAACTGAAGTTAGGTCGATAAAGTAAACTAAACATTGCGGGCGCGCAAAGTGCAGACGCCGCCAGGCCTGTTTCACTACGTGTGTCGGTATCGAACGCGTAAGTACATGCGGCGACCACTCCGGAGTGGCAAATAGGTGGGAATTCAGGCGCTAGAAGAGGTAAGAGTTACGCGGTAGAAATAGAGGCAACATGTAGATGAATATAACGTAGCTTTTTTAGCGCCGTGCGATCTGAATTGCACCCAATTGTATCGCTGCTAGTCCCTTTTTCTTTAATTGATTTTGCGGAGTCAATCTTCTCTACCTGTTTTATTATGTATTCTGTGACGCCACGTATTTGTGTATGACAAGCCCGTACACCACATGTAGTAGTAAGAAAATAGTTTTATTTTGTACCATTGAAACTCGTGAAAATCAGTAAAATTTGAGTTCAAGGCTCCGTGCCTCTGCCTAACCCTTAGCGAATTAAGGTCGCGGAGCAATGACACCTTTCTATTTACAAACCTCCTTGGTATATAATGGATGCCAGTTATCACATAAATAACCATAAGCGTTCGACATACACCTATCGAAGTTGGATATGGGTGAATATACGGTATTTGATTTTTTTGTGTCCCAGAAGGAAATGTAATTTGTTCCATTCAATATTGATAATTTCTCTATTTGACACTATTTTTAAATGTTTAATGATGAGGGCCAGAAGATTTTTCCATTTTTTTGAACTTTATACCACCAGAGGAAAATGTGTTACCAGAGGAGTGACACTATTGGCAGAGTAGTCACAAATTAAAGCAGGGAAGTGACAGGCCATTTATTATAGCTAAGAAAGGAGACACGTATTAAATAAAACATGAAATATGTCAGAAAAGTGACGCCAGAGAAGTGACAAAATCGCACAAAGCCTACAAAAACATATCACTCGCTCTTCTGATCACCGTTTAACGTAATACATGACATCTACACACAATAAACATTGCATTGTGCAAATATACAATTTCGTAACTATAAAATACAAAAGCATAGACTTACCAGAGGAAATACTCAACGACTGGCAGAAACACGCTTTCCTACAGTGAATCGCAAATTGACGCTATATTATTGGAATTTTGCTCAACGCCATTAGCTTGTTTCTAACTTAACACTATTGTATGCGCGTAGTTCATGGACAAAAACATACCTTTGCGGTTTTAAGTCAAATTTTACTTCTTTGAGTTTCGCCAGATGAAGTGACATTATTGTAACGTGACATGAAAGTAAGTTATTTTTCTTTATATTAATAATTTTTTTTACTGTATATTTTGATGAAATATGTTTCGATGTTTATAAAAGCATATGATCATATTTAAAAAAAACATAATGGCATACGTATTTAAAATATCTCGCCATAAAATCATTACAATCTAGAAATGGGGAGGCCAGAGGAGTATACATTTACAACTATTTTTAACAATTAAAGTCTTAAATTAAACAATTATCGTAAATAGACTATGTGGGGCAAAAGACCATATTCTTTAATGCTTAAGCATAAGACGCAATAATATAATAAGTTTAACATAATATTTGTCTATGGACCATAGAAATTCATCAATTCAAATAGCGTATATTCACCCATATGTACATAGTCTGATGTGATAAATAAACATTTTTCAATTTCAATTTCAATTTCCTAAGCTTTTGACAGCTGTATCACCACTTTGAAATGCTGCTACACGAGGTATGGAATCTAATAGCAAGCACATGCCAAATTACAGACGTGTCTTTAAATACAGAAAACCTAACGTAAGAATAACTGATGCTTCTAGGCGTGTTCATCTTGACGATTTGAGAAAACATGGTCAGGGTGGAGTTTTTTTCGCGCTGCCTTTTTCTTCACTAAGAACAAAAGTAACATTTATTATACCAACATCACACATCACAAAAACAAAATAAATAGATAAGTAACATAAACGCAACAGAAAATAAAACAAAACATACAATGTAGTCTATGGTGTGCCCTAGATTGCCACAAAAGGCAGCTGACTCAGCGTTGTGCTGAGGGCATGATCCCTCAGCAGTGATTTTCAGTCAGATTTCTGAAAACCATCTCAGTATCTTAGTGTCCATTGAGTGCACAGAAAGTGGTTATTTTAAATTCTTTCGTGCATTTTTGCATTCAAAATTAAAATCACGCACTTTCCGTCTATTTTTGCCTCTCGTGTAAAATTTATATTTTGGTGCTTACTAGCGTCTAACTCTGAGGTACAGAAATGTAAATAAAGAGAAAATAATAATGATACAAATACGTCCACATTGATATCGAGTAAACAGAATTATTAACGTTGATGTCAATTATTGATTTTTGAGTGACCAGGCTCTGCATGTACTTTACAAAACTAGTGCGAAGAAGCCAGTATGTTGTTCTGGCAACCTGTGATTCCTCGGATGCAGTTGCTTGCATCAACAGTTATGCTTCCCATGTCGACACTCCGCTAAATTCTCGCGAGCCGCTTCTGAGAATTCAGCGCGTGATCTGACGAGTGCAAATAAACGTCTCTCTGCTATTACCACGTATAGAGGTAACGGACAATGTTACACAATTCGTCTTATCCCCAAACAGCTTCAAATCTTTTAAACTGCCATCACTCGCTATACTTTTTGTATGGTATCTTGGTTGACATGTACATATATGTCAACATGTATATTAATGTACATGTTTTAGAACAGCATTTTTAGAGACTTGTAGAGCATTTACAACGTCGGAAATTTAAGTAATGTAAAATACCTTTTTTTATTCAGAGGTCGTTTTTCTATATTGTAAACACAAAGCTTCAACTCTGAGTCATATTTTGAGCAATAACCAAAATCCTGACGAAGCAAATATATATCGAGCGAATGTGAGTGGAAGGGCCGGTAAGCCAGACGCCCCAGGCAGGCATACTTCGACCAAATAGAGGATTGCAAAGGGCAAGATAAAAAGTACCCGAAACCGACGTGCGTGCAAGCAACGGCTAATGAATGTCGATGAAGCGAAAGTGATTTGTCCGGATCGTGGCAGGTGGCTGTCCCTGGTATCTTCCTACCCCTCTGGGATACAGCGTGAACTTAAGTATGTATATACATCCAAATTGTATAGTACCCGTAGCCCAGATTACATGAGTTTGACGAACTTCATTAGAATGAGTGGCTGTGTTTGTATTTTGTTGCCTCATATTGAAGATTCTTAGTCATTTGTTTGTGCTCTGTAATATTTTTGGAAAATTCTGAATCCTAGAGTGTACGTAGCAAAGATAACATGAAGGTTAACGAACTTCTAAGTGGTCATGCTTCTGTATCATAATCATCAACCCATTATGTCCCCACCGAGGGGCACGGGTCTCTTTCCTGGGGAAGGTATAGGCCATACTCCACCACAGGGACCAAATCTGGATTGGTGGAGGCTCGTAAGACCAGTGGCTGGTCTTACTGTCAGAAGTTTTCAAGCCACCCTAAGGCCTCTGACTTGACTTAACGACTGCCATCTATCGACGGCAGCCGGTATCAACTGCTTAGCATGCCTTGCGAAGCACGGAACCGATCGGAAAAATGCCACTAGCGTTAGTCATAGACGGTCACCCATCCATGCACTGAACGCGCCGTATGTTGCTAAACCTTCGTGATCGCTTAAGATCACTGAGGCAGCCGGGGCTACGAGCGATCATTTCTGTATCGCAGGCTCATATTAAAGATTCTTAGTAATTTGTTTGTCCCTGTAATATTTTGAGAAAATTTTGCAATCTACAGTGTCCATAAATCTTAGATAACGTAAAGTTTGACGTAATTTGGATATTTGGAACGTTTTCTTTAAGCATTCGTGTATTACACGACACCGATACGCAAAACGCTTACCGACACAGTTCCCAAAGCGTCCCTCATCAGCATCTGTTTGTCATTCGCGCCATACCGCAAAGCCATTCGAACCAACACCTTACAGAAAAGAAATTCGGCAGAGTTCAGAACCCCGACGAATGGTAATTGCGGATTTAAAATTCGATGGCTCTTCGAGAATGCGCGGTGGCGCCGTAGGGAAATTTGTATTCTGGGTACCGTACCGTGTCCGAAATGTCGTCCTCTGTTCTCTGCCAATCGATTTGTCCAGGCTTTCTTGGAATGATCGTTGTTTTTTTAAAACGACGAAGTATTTTGAGATTCGGAATCACATTTCTGAATGATGATGATGATGATGATAAACTCACGCCCGTTATCCCCGAAGGGGTAGGCAGAGGCACCAGTCTCTAGAACTGGACCCACGTTTTGCCGAGTTTATTAGGTCCCAAACGTGACAAGTGGCAAGCCTGTCGCCGTTATCCGGGCACAATTTATCAGCGAATGGTGTTGCTGTACAAACAAATGTACGTAACTAAAAGTCATTGGTACATGCGTGGTTCGAACCCAGACCCTCATGATCGAGAAGCAAGGGTCAACCCCACTACGCCACCACCGCTTTTATTTCTGAATGCTAAACAATATTAAGTAAGAAAGTAGAGTTATAAATCATAAATGATTGTGCTGCCGATGTACATCCCACTGCAAGGCTTGTCTCAAATAGAGAGAAAGAGAGTATAGGCCTTAAAATAACTTACACCCAGTTTCTTGTACACATACAAGTTAATCTATTGTCAACAGCTGTCAGTTGACCAAAGCGCATACGAAAAAAACATGAAGTAGGTATATGTTTTGGCTTATAATTATTTAGCAGAGCAGACAGCACCTAGCTTCTCCGTTTACAAAAACTATTACTAAATCCTAACAGATTCTTTAAACATGGTTTAAATAAATTATTGTATAGGACGTTCGCAAGTGCAATGGTTTTTTGTATTCAAAATACGCAGCTGCTATGTCTGAAACAGACCCCCTCATCACAAGAAAATTACTCGAGAACTCATCCCGATAAATTGTGCATGAGAATGTCAATCTCGAATCCCAAGCTCATGATGCAATTACAGGCTTAAAATATAGGTCTCGCTTTACCTGTGGCCAGATTCGAGTCCCTGCGGCTATAATTACAGACGTTAAGGATCCCTTCTCTACCTGGGCGCGGTGTTTGTTTTCGACCAAGCTTTTGTTTTATGTTAGTGGGATATAAAGTGTAACTCAGTGAGCGCGCTTCGGATATTGGAATACATACTTGTTTGAATTTGGTTTGGTCGTTTATTCTTTTTAGGTTTTGCCTTTGGAGTCTCTGGTATCGCAGGGAAATTCAAGGTTTCATTTGATAGTTGAGGATCTTTATAGAATTTAATCTTTTTAAAGTGTAACTCAGTGATCGCGCTTCGGATATTGGAATACATACTTGTTTGAATTTGGTTTGGTCGTTTATTATTTTTAGGTTTTTCCTTTGGGGTCTCTGGTATCGCAGGGAAATTCAAGGTTTCATTTGATAGTTGAGGATCTTTATTGAATTTAATCTTTTTAAGGTGTAACGCAGTGAGCGCGCTTCGGATATTGGAATAGATACTTGTTTGAACTTGATTTGGTAGTTTATTCTTTTTAGGTTTTGCCTTTTGAGTCTCTGGTATCGAAGGGAATTCCAAGGTTACATTTGATAGTTGAGGATCTTTATGGAATTTAATCTTTTTGACGTCATCCCTTATTTTGTCCAATGCCCGTTTTCACCAACCAACCCATAAGCTCCTCGTAACTAGGTAAAACTTTTTTGGGGTGACCCCGTAAAGTACTCTCTAACTTAAATTCAGTTTCACCAACCTAAGTGACGGCTAACTGGGTATAACCTGTTGAGATTTTGGTTCAATTTACCGGTAAAATTGTTACTGAGTTTTATGAATATTTAATCAATTTAATCGAAATTAAACAGTTGTTAAGCTTTTTCATGTTTTTTATTTTTGTCCTGTTATTGTAGCGTGTGAAGTGTACTGTTTTTACAATAAATATTTCTTCTTCTTCTTCTAATATTTGTTCCACTTAATATGTTAAGCTCATCGTACGTTTATCTTTTGTTTCAGAAACACCACCGCCACCGTACAGTAAATACGCGATGGATGACCTCAAACCTAAAGGTGAGTGTCTAGTATTGCTATCCATAATTTTCATATATCACTCGCACTTAAATCACTCAACATTCGCTCGTCAATCATAGGAGTGCAAGTTTTTGTATCACAAACTGCCAAATACTCTAATTACACACAGACCGAGTCGTACAACTTTTCAAAGGCTCATTCAAACGTTGTCTATTGTCAAACGACGAGCGTGGTCCGTTTCTTGAATGCGTCATCCGCTCGCCGCTGCAGTTGTTTAGTGGAGTGAGCTTCGTATTGGTTGGACACACAGCTGTTCAATCTTGACTTTCCTGCGAGTACGATGACAGATAGACATACAGGGTGTTTGTAAGCTGGGTGCAAAGCCTTAAGGGAGTGTTAGTATAGCTAGATGGTCTGCATACTAACATCCCCTTAAGGCCTTGCACTCAGCTTCCTAACACCCTGTATAGGTGTAGATATTGTGGACTGCCTCGTTGGTGTAGCCGTTAATGCCAACTTACCTACCTATCGCTCGTAGTCCCGGCTACCTGAATGATCTTAAACGATCACGAAGGTTAAGCAACATAGGGCGCGTTCAGTGCATAGCTGGGTTCCCGTCTATTACTAACGCTAGTGGCATTTTTCTGAGGGGTTTCGTGATTCGCAGGGCACGATAGATGGCAGTCGTTAAGCCAAGTCAGAGGCCTTAGGGCGGCCTGAAAACATGTAACAGTAAGACCAGCCACTAGTCTTGCAGGCCTCCACTAATCCGGACTTGGCCCCCGTGGCCTGTACCTTCCTCAGGAAGAGACCCGTGCCCCTCGGTGGGGACATAATGGGTTGATGATGATGATGACCCTGTGTCTGCGAGTAAAATGTTAGGCAAACAACAAAGTGGTTGATTTCATTAGCGGTTTGTCGCTTCGTGTAGTGCTAAGCTCTCGTCTCGGCACAAGAGCTATGGTATCACGAAGAAGGGACGGGAAGCGGCCCGCTCCGAACATGCCGCGCTGGTGGAATCCGGCGCGCGCGCAGGCCCCTTCCTGGAACTAGGGCCCTTAGGGATGGGCAAACTCCATTGCTGCTAAGTATATCGATAACATGAGGAACCTCTCACCCTTAGGTGCAGCGCAGACGACAGACTATATCCGTGACGCACTTTTTAGTCCGTGAAAATAGAACCTATACAATGGGGAACATCATAGTTATTTTTTTTTGGTTTATCAGATTTGGTTTACAGATTTAAGGCTTACTTAAGCAAGCCTGAAACAATAAAGTCGAAATATGAATAAATAATTTATTTTTTTATTGCAAATCTTGAAAGTCCGGCGCACAAAAAACGGACTCGATCTCACAAAAAGTCTGTCTTCTGCGCTGCACCTAAATCACAGAGGGGTGAGGAAGGCACTCAAACTATTTTACTAAGACAATTTTACGTTTTTTAAAACGAAAGAAACGGAAAACAAAACACGTACAAAGAATAATTGATGTTGATTAAACGAAAGTAGTTTGTCAAGATTGTGGCGAGTGAAAAACCCTAGTCTCTGCCGACCCTTCTGGTATACAGACGTGATGTAATGTAATTTATTGAAGGTGGAAGAGTTCCTAAAGGCTGTCTTAATAGAAACCTAAAGCAGGATCGTGAGCAGATCTGAATCTGATTGCAGTAGAAACGATTTAAGAATAGGTCCCAAAAATTAGATAACAGCCGCGGATTGGTATTATACGCGTGTGTTTATCGCAAGCAAAATAGTAAAAGTACTGTTTATCAATTGTACAAAAATCACTCTGTTTAAATAACGTTTCTGCTTTAGAGAATAGATACTGGCGTTGCGATAAGTGTACGTAGCGCTCGCAAACACCGTTATCTATTCATAATTAAATAGTGACATATCGGGTGCGCGGGCGCAGGCGAACTGCCATTCGGTCGTTATCAACAAACAACGCACCCTTACTTATAGTATGAAGAACATCATCTTAAATATCTACTATTATGTTTCGCAGTTTAAAATGTCTAATGGATTAAACTAATTTATGCTAATGTTAATTAGTTGAGAGTGCAATCATCTATCTATCTAATAAGCCCGTAAATAGAGCCCACTGTTGGGCATAGGCCTCTTCTCTTTCACGCCAACCCATCCGATCCAGTGCTAGTCTCGTCCAATGTTTCCCAGCCGCTTTCACAATGTCGTCGGCCCATCGGGCTGGTGGTCTACTCACCGACCGTCGATAGTCTATTGTGTACACGTATATAGACTCGTTTTTTACCGCTGCTCTGACTCTCCAAGATCTGCTGGAAGAAATCTCTTCGAACTCTACAAACCTAAAACCTTTTTTTTCAAACCAATCTTTATCATCTAAGATAAGGTATAGGCATAGGTACAGACAGCATCTTTCAATGGACTGACTATCGTAATCGGCTATTAAGCAAATCTTCAGAAAAAGTTATAGGTTTTTTTTTTTAAATTGGTTAAACTAATCTCTCATCTAAGATAAGGTATAGATATAGGCTTAGGTGTAGATAGATCTATCGATGGACTGACTGTGCGAATCGGCTATTTGACAAATCTTTAGAAGAAGTTTCCGAAGGCCTCAAAAATCAATCGATAAACGCATAGTCGGGGAGCCCTACGCTCAGCGCACGCGCAAGCTGGTCCCGCGCGCATTCCTCCGCCGGCCGCCATCTTTAAACTACATTATTAATGTTTACGGCGGCTCCGTAAACACATCACACAGACATCGGGTTTTTTAGCGATCCCCACCGAGGGCCGTGGAGCTGGGGGCCCGCTTTGACGGAATTTGAGAAATAACTTTGCTGATTCTGTGTTTCTCTATCTTTGACACTGGTGAGAATTCAGAAATGACAAATTTATTTCAAGGTAAAGAATTTACATTCCGTTTGATGTTAGCACATTTACATTGAAATTCAGAGTGGACATCCATTAGGTGATCGAAACGCTGACACGCTTTCTTGAAAATCAGCTACCATGCAGCGGGGTCAGATTGAGGATCAGCTCAGATTCAAATCAGGGATCAGATTCCAGGGATCCAAGTCATTGGTGGAGCTATTCCTTTCTTAACAGACTTCCATAGAGGAAGAGGTTGTTCTTCTTTACAAATCCCTACCATGTTTTCCGATTACATTGATTATTTTTTATCAGAGGTCATATAACTTATTCGAAACACAGTAGTGGTGTCCAATAAAGATTTATTTAGCCATCAATTCTTAAGAAAAACACCACTCTTTAATTTGCAAAGGTATCTTCAAGGCATTATGGACACAAACATACCGTCAGTGCCACCTAGTGTTTACATAAGCGAAGTTGGTATAAGTTTCGATAACGTTTTGTTAATCTTTATCCGCTTGTTAATTTCTTCTCCTGATAGTCACATCAAAAAATGGAATGAAATTCATGACAAAAGTACACAGGAAGTCTTCTCAGCAAAATTGTCGGGGAACCAAAAGATACGGAACCCGCAGCGAAAGAAGCCATTAGCTTACTCGAAACCCCGGAGTTTTTTCCCAAACTTCCTCCGCAGCACCGCGAGGTGGAGGCAATATATTTGTTTTTAATAAACGGCTCGCCGAGTGCGGCAGGACGAGTCAATCGCTTGATGGCCCTGCACAATGCCGGGTAATGTCACGTCATTCAGTGAATGGTGACGTCACTGGAGTGGCCCGCGGTGGCCCGGCGTGATTGATGATCAGCGGAGTCGTACCTGAAACGCTCAAACCCTCCCCCGAGATCCGCTTGTAATTTTTGAGAGCGTTAATAGAGATCTTGCGGAGTTCATCATACATAGCTAACACGATGGAAGAGACGACGTGTGAGGGTTGGGGAAGCCTTTCATAATTATTTCATAAAAAATGCACGACTGCCAGTTTGGATATCCTGTTAACCAGAATAAGGTCAGGATTATTTTTATAGCGAAATACTAAAAAGAAACTTTGTCCGTTTCCTTCATGGACAACCTTGGATGTTTACATATCGGCAAGCGCAGGGTAGGACGACCAGCTACAAGATGGACAGAAGACCTCATCCAAGTGGCAGAAAGACGCTGGATGCAAGCCGCTTCCAACCGGTCTTTTTGGAAATCCATGGAAGAGGCCTATGTCCACCAGTGGACTTCTTGTGGCTGAATGATGTTGATGATGATGAGGATTACTGTTCGCTGGCCGGCACATCCATCTAGGATGATTTTTAATTATTAAATAGGAGTCCCTACGTTTTCTTTTATTTGTCTGCCGATCCCTAGCTAGGCTAAGCGATGCTGGACAAAACGAGAAAATAAAAAGTATGTTTTGCCAATAAACAGTTTCAGTAAAAGTATAGTGCTATAGTACATAATAATTATATGAACCCCAAAAACGGAAATCATTTCTGGTTTGACCAGCCGTGATCACGAAGCCTTTCTGCTCCTTGAGCCTTTGTAAGTCAATGAACAAGATAAGGCTGTTTTGCATCACTTCAGCATAAAATTGGATAATAGAGAAATTGCGGTTGCAAAAAAGGGAAATCCAAGGGCGTTAAAGGGAATCCCGACCTGTGGTATGAATTTGCACCCTCCTACAGGCATTGATTCTACTTCGGGATTTCCTGTGACGAACTTGGCGGATAGGCTTTTGAAATAATGGAAAAAGATCTAATCGTATGGATAAGTAACTAGGATATAATCACACATTACAAATCGTGAATGATGGTGATAATGATCTGAGAAAAATCTTTGCGACTGATACCTATCGAATCAGAATAGAATTAGGTATCGAATCTCCTTAATCAATCATGATTGATAAAGATTGCCAACGGTTTCTATTAGTGTTGGTGGACAAGTTCTAACAGGATGGCATCGTTAGCACCAAATCTTAATCAAAAGACGTCCAACCAATAAATACCAAAGATAGAGTCCATTAAAGTCAGCTACATTATCAGTGTTGGGCCTTCCGAGAATGGGTTCTAAGAAGAATGATCTGACTTCGAAGCTGTTGACAGTGATTCACTTTAAACATTAAAATTTAGTATTTCATTGGCGGGAGTACACCTAACGACGAAAATTGTTTTGGAGGAATCTCTGAATTTAGCGTTTGAATTAGTTATTCTTTTAGTATTTTACATTAGAAAATGGTTAAATTGAATTCCTATTCAAGAATTTTCGGTGTCGCATTGGAAACAAAATTTAGTTGGTTACGGAGAAAAAACTCCTTGCTGTAAACATTTACATACAGGCACATACATTGCATTTGACCCCACACTAGGATACCCTGTGTTCTGGGAACCAGAAACAGCGAATTATAACAGCGCATAATAATGTGAACATAATGCACTAGTTCCAACTTTTAGAATAATAATTCTAAAAGTTAGAACTAGTGCATTGAACTGATTTTACGTTGCCTATCTTTATATCGTCTCAAAGTTACTTATATATTTTCCCACAGTATTCTCATCCCATCTTTCATCTATTGACTTTGGGCCGGTTTTTGAATTGAGAATTTTACTGAGGCCTGCTTGCACCACCGACTAAAATCCATTTAACCCCGAGTTAAACAGAATTTTGACAGATAAAGTATGGCGGAACTCGGTGTCGGAAGTCGGTGGTGCAAGCGGGCTTAAGTAAATACTCAAGTAATGTTCTATCACGCTCTTTTTTGAGAAATTTGACGAGACAGCGCTAAATTCTTCATTTAAAAATTGGCCTTTTGTTTTGTTCGAGTTCCAATTCAGTATAAGCTCATCAATCCTAATTCTAACGCGAACAATCGTCGCCTGTCCTCAAGGTGTAAACGCCGCACTGTGCCCTGAATGGGCCAGAATCGGACCCAATTAACCCTTCCGTCGTTTTTTGTCGGAGCCCACGTGTTTCTGGGAAGCCATTCATGGTTGCTTTTAGCGCGTATCTCCGTGAGGCTGCTCCATTAGCTTTATCACGCGTTATCGTGCGCCGGCGCCGGCGCCGCGACACTAGCCGCCGCGATTATGTGTTTAATGTGTGTGCTGATAGGCGAACCGGTCTTGGTGTGGGTGGAGTCTGTATTGCCGGCTGAGAGCGGCTGAGAAAAAGTCCTAGTTTGAGCAAATACTGTTTATGCTCATTAATTGATTCTCTCTCTGGAAGACGCCGTGTGTTTCATGTCATGAGTTACTGGACCACTATGAAGTCTACATTCGCGAAGGTAGTTGTTACCGTTGTGGTGACATAACAACGTTACCTCCTTTTCGTGGGCGTCACTACCGTTAAGTTACTATTGTATGTGTCACTTTACTATTGTTAGTCACCAACCAAGCGGCTATTCGGCTTGACAAAGGTCGAAACCCGATTAACTCGCTCATAAAGAAGGATTTAATTGTGAAGAGCGAGGCGTCCGCATAATCCTGGCATTTTTCCACTAAATCGACTTCCAACGAGTGAATTTTAAATCAATAAAATGGTATTATGGCTGCGGTAAGCCTCTGTGGTGGGTTTTAAGTGTGCCCAGAGGTGGTGGCGACCGATTTGTTACGTTTTTAGGGATCCGTACTTCATAAGAGAAAAACGGAACCCTCGAAGGTTTACTTTGCTGTCCGTCAGTCTGTCAGTATGTTTGTCAAGACCCTTCGTCGCGGTAACGCGTGGAGGTATAGAACTATAATAGGTAATTATCAGGTATAATGTGAGAAAATCAAACTTCTACGTTTTACGTAAAAAAATATACCACCGTTTATGACGCATAAGACACTCAAGGAAATCAAAATTTATAGGAGACTTTCCGTGGAGAAAAAGGCAACGCGTTGCAATGGGATAAAAAATTCCGCTCTGATAATCTTTTCTAAAATAATAATTGAATTCTTCGCTTTTACATCCGAATTAAACATTCCTCTATTCAAAATGTTATCATAAGCACAAATGGACGGCTCTCAATGCTGTCTCCGTGGGTAACGAGTCCACTTCCCGTCGCGGGAATCATTCTGCTGCTCAAATATTTTGAATTCGAAATCAGCTCCATTGAAGGGTCGCCATTCATCGGTCCGTACTAGGGTTGACAAAAAATAACTTCTTATTTTAAAAAGTATTTTCGAAAAGGGTAATAAGGGGAGCAGAATAAAAGAAAATGAGAGCAAAAGGTTTTTATTCGAAGTAGCTCTGGAACTGTGACTCAGTGAAACTTACAAGTTAAGCTTTGTGTACCTACTGTGGCGAGCACATGTTAACTCTGCGCGCGCACTATAAACTCCAACATTTCTGCATCGCGCAAGCAAAATATTTCACATGACTTACAATAAATACAACGTCCAACAAATAACAGTTGGACCGGCCGTCCCCAGGCATACGATCTGCCTGGGGGGAAATTTCCCTTTATAGTGGAAGAGCATGATCACCCGCTCTTCCCTATAACTGTACATCTTAAAATCTATGTAGATGTGCTTATTTCGTTTTAGTTTGGGCGTTGCACAATATAATTGGAACGAAGTATTTTAGGCCACACACGGTTTTTTTTACACAAGGCTATTTAATTTATTTCCAAAAATATGGATCTGAAAAAAGACCCTTTGAATAAAAAAAAATCAGATCCATAGTTTTGGAAATAAATTAAATAGCCTTGTATATTTCTTTAATCGAATATGACACGCGACTACTCACACTTAAAATATAGTTCAGAATGACAATATGCAAACGGTTGGCAACCCTAGGTCGCACACAAGGACAGACACCCACACAGCGACAGTCCGTGGATGATACTAGTTGAAGACAACGGTCGGCTAACTGGCCAACGCATTGGTTCAATGAACACTGTCGGAGTATCCAGCGCTATTTTGTATTTTCAGATTTAGACGTTTACAAGAGATTTCGAGAAAATAGTGAGGCTCGGATAACATCAACGATAGAATATTAGGGCAATGAGTCTTTCAGAAGATTAATGCTTCTTTCTATAAGCAGCCTGTATACGTCCTACTGAAAGAGTAATGTGTGATCACATTTATCATCATCAGCCCATTATGTCCCCACCGAGGAGCATGGGTCTCTTCCCTGAGGAAGGTATAGGCCATACTCCACCACGGGGGCCAAGTCCGGATTCGTGGAGGCTTGTAAGACAAGTGGCTGGTCTTACTGTCAGAAGTTTTCGAGCTGCCCTAAGTCCTCTGACTTGGCTTAACGACTGCCATCTTTGGTCGGCAGCCGGCACCAACTGCTTAACGTTGCCTTGCGAATCACATTTATGTTTCGGTTATTTGCGTTTCCGAGTTCTATTACCATTAAAGTTGGCTTGCGCCAAGCCTTTGTGATAGTTCTATCTATCTATTTATCCGTGGTTAAGGTCTCACCAGTGACAAGACGACTTATAATATTTGCAGAACTAGCCAACGATAGATACTCGTATGTTCATCCCTTGAAAAATATTTTATTTATTTATTACATACATAAGCTCACGCATATATCCCAGAGGGTTAGGCAGGAACCAGGGACTGCCACTTGCCACGATCCTGACAGATCACTTTCGCTTCATCGACATTCATTAGTCGTTACATGCACGCCGGTTTTGGGCACTTTTTATCTTATTTGGTCGAAGTATGTCCGCCTAGGGCGTCCCTTATCAACCCTTCCACTGATAATCGCTCTATATATTTATTTCTCTCTTCTTCAGTCTCTCTTCCTCCACCCTTCCCTTATTTACTTCTTATCTTTATTTTCTTACGTATCCACCTATCTACACTTTTGCTATGGAGTTAGCTGACACCCTGGATTGACACATAAGCTACGTTTTACTGCAGGAAAATATCTTATTCCCATGGGAAAATCGATGAAAATTAAATTTTTTAAACTGATTTTGCTTCTAAAAATGTGAATAGTTATTATTTTTTTCTGTTAGAATACAATTTATTTCGCTAATAACCTGCGGGTAACACCGCGGGGCACAGCTAGTATATCTATATTTACGTTCTTATCCAGTGATTCAGCGCAAGTCAACCTCATAATGCTTGCTTTCAAGCAACCAAAATGAACCGTTAGAGTCACGGCAAAGCATTCACACGGAGCCCCGAATAGCTTGGAGCGCATTGACACTGGCCCTTGCTACATACTTTCGACTTGTTTTAGGCGGCTAGTTACCGATGGGAAACGAAAAGACCTCAGGCACTGTGTGTGATTAGACTTAATTGAGTAATTTTTCGAGCTATATAAAACACTAGCGATCCGCCCCGGCTTCGCACGGGGTGGCAAAAACGTTTAAGTGGAAATAGTGGCAAATTCCCGGGGTAGTAATTTTTTTTACACCTTGGGTTACATTATTCGAGATTTCGTACGGAACCCTAAACTTTTTGAAAATCCAATATAACCTATGTTACTAATGAAGAATGTAGCTTTCTAATGGTGAAATAATTTTTAAAATCGGCCCTGTAATTTGAAACATTATTCATTACAAACATACACACAACTACAGGCACATACATTGCTTCTGGCCCCACACTAGGATACCCTGTGTTGTGGGGACCAGAAACAGCGATATCACAAACATATTAACATTCAAGACCTGGGGTTTTCTTTTAGTCCCAGGCGGGATTCGAACCCAGGAACTCTCGCGTGGTAGGCAGATGCGTTAACCGCTACACCACAGAGGTCGTCAGTAATTAGAGTTCTTCTGCGGGTAACTTGGAAAACCTGAAGGAGGTCTAAGTCCCATGTGCAATGGGTGTCAAAGGGCTAACAATAAATTGATGATGAGATGTATT
Source organism: Yponomeuta plumbellus (assembly GCA_947310845.1). Lineage (NCBI taxonomy): Eukaryota > Metazoa > Arthropoda > Insecta > Lepidoptera > Yponomeutidae > Yponomeuta > Yponomeuta plumbellus. The sequence goes on from OX371200.1 coordinate 22,618,118, forward strand.
TCGCCATGCTACATTTGTGAACACGAACGGAGATTTCAAAACCATTTCGAATGATATTGTTCCACGAGTTTTTCCCAGTTTCATCATGAGTCTGGTGAAATCGGGTAAAATTAGGTATAATGATGAGGTGGTGACAACTGGAGTATTACAATATGAGTGACATGAGATAGAAAAAATCAGAGCAGCTATGCAAAAAGGGGGAATAACTATAATCTTCATCATCATCATCATTCAGCCATAACAATAATAATATAATAAAATTAAATAAAAAATAAAAAACTGTAACCAAATATAAATCGCTCCGAGTCACATGCCCCACCCAGGTACGCTCCAGAGCGAACGTCTATGCAAAAATATAAAAAGACCAAATATCCTTCAAAGGAGTCTTCAACACGCTGTTTTAACTTAAGTCCATTTTAAAGCCTCCTCTAATCCATAACGAACAACCATCTGAGTAGGTACCTGCTTCGTTCAAAACGTGAGAATAACTTAAATCTCTTGACACACTCTCAACCCAATTTGTACTCAAGTGTCACTTTTATTTTTATGTTCACATCTCCAAAATCTACGGAGATGACTCATGCCTTGTTTTATAGAGACGTCGAAATAAAGTGCAGTGGTTCTCGTGTCGGTTTTATGTAGTCAGAGACTTTCTTCATCATAATCATCCCACCGTTGCTCACTGCTGGGTCTTTATAGGTCTTTCTCCCCAAATGCCATTTCACACGGTCACTCGCCATTCCCATCCACAGACCTTAGAATTAAAATACAAATTCAAACGTTTTTATTCGTACCGCTAAAGATTTCGTTTTTTTTTCATATTTTCTCAGCATATAAACCTTCCCCTTTTCTAGGCAATTTAAAAAAAAATCTATGCTTAAGAACCATCTTCGTACTTCAAGGAATATTCTAAAAAAAGGAATGAGGAAATCGGTTGAGCTGTTCTCGAGATTTGCGCTTAGCAATACATTCAGTGATTCATTTTTGTATTATAGAAGAATGTTTAGGTACTTTATGAACGTCAAAGTTGTTAGTTTGACCATCGGGCCGCAGGTGTGCCCACTGACCGTCGATCAGGGCCTCAATTCTGTTAGTGCATTATAGTACGATGACAGATGCACGGTCGGGTCATGTGAAGTGTTTTTTCATACCATTGACGCCTAGATTGCTTGATTTGAGTGCGCGCGTAGACTTGAAGCGACGAAGAAACTAAATCGCCACGTTCATGCAGTTGTCATTGAACTACAATGCATTAACAGAATCTAGGTCCTGTTTTCGGCCACCAGTCTGTTTTTGCCTTGGACCTGCCGTCTTCCTCCCTATCCAGATGTATCGTCAATTTCCACTTCAGTCTCGAGATTCTAGTGCGAGACTTTAGTCGTCTATATCGGATATCTGAGTAACTTATCTTACAAAAATAAATAAAGTATGGAGCCCACAGTACTTGGCTCACATAAAATTATGTTTTGATACTGTATAGTCCTTCCACGTGTCAGCCGTGTTTATATTCAAAACAGTGGAGGGATGGAATCATAACATTTTGTTACTCCGACAATATTATTGTTAAGAACCTGGAAATCATCTCGCCTTCGAGTTGGAATCTTGTGAGAATTTCGAGGCGCGGAATAAAGCTTTTCAACATACATACAATACTCACGCCTGTATCCCAGAGGGGTAGACAGGGACTAGTGACTGCTAGTTGCCACGATCCTGACAAATCATTTATAATTTATAAGCTAAAAAAAAAACGCTTTATAAGTTATAAAGCTTTATACTACTTTTCTTATTCTTCATTTTCACGACGAGAAGAAAATTCTCAACATGACGAGCATTTTCTTCAGATTCTACAGAGTGGATTTGAAATTGTCAGCAATATTTAAAGATTTTTATCGGACGAGTCCGACTAGGTTTCGCTCCGATTCGCAGAGCTTAATCATGGTGAGCAGAGACGGAGCTCGCGTCGGCGGTTGCTCGTCGTCGGACTCGTCCGATAAAAACCCCCGTAAGTTGATCCGGACTAAAAATTTACTATGGGCATAATCATCATGCGTGCCCACCGCGGATGGCAATTTCAAGTAAAAACTTGTATTTGTATTGTACTTTATAAAATATTGTATTTTAATTTAAATCTCAGCCGAACGAAGCCGCTGGCACCGCTAGTCTTTTAATACCACCTTCAGGTTCTCAGAGAAAACCGCTTTGCTCCTAATCAATTCAGAAACTAGTCCGGACACTTCGATAAATTACAATAATATAGTGTAGCCACATGCACCAATACACGCGGACACCACCGGTTTGTGCATGTGTGCGCCGGAGTACCTTGCCCAGACACGCTATGATGTCATACACACGAACGGGCCCCTATAGGTTGTGGTTTGAAATACTAGGCTTATGATAATGTCGTAGCAAACTTTACTTACATAATCTCACGCCTGTATAGGTACTGCAGCCCAGGGGTAGGCAAAGAGTTGCCACAAATATGACAAGCCGCTTTCACTTCATCAACATCAATTAGTTATGGCATGCATGACGACCTCATCTGCCTACCATGAGAAAGGTCCCGAGTTCGAATCCCGGCTGGTACACAAAAAACACTCAGGTCTTGGATGTTTACATTATTGTGATGCCATTGTTTCTGGTTCCCACGACACGGTATCCTAGTGTGGGGCCAGAAGCAATGTACGTGCCTGTATGTAAATGTTTAACGTTAGGATAGATTGTTATAATTGAGATCTACCCTGAGATCTAGTAGCTAATGTGAGTATTCCGTTGTCTTCCAGAGCACGGATTAAGTACGGAGGACGCCCGGCGGACCGACCACGAGCGGCTCGCCACCGGCTCCCTCACCACCGATGGTGAAGGTATGTATATTATTAGTTTCTTTCGAATTTATGTCTGCTTGAATAAAATCTTATTTATCTATACTTCTATACTAATATTATAAAGAGGAAAGATTTGTATTTTTGTGTGTATGTTTGTACTGAATAGGCTCAGAAAAACCGGGCCGATTTTAAAAATTCTTTCACCATTAGAAAGCCACATTCTTCGCGAGTAACATAGGCTATATTGAATTTTTAAAAAGTTTACGGATCCGTACGAAATCTCAAATAATGTAACCCAAGGTGTAAAATACTACCCCGGGAATTTTCCACGTAACTAATATAGCTATTTCCACGGAAACGTTTTTGCCACCCATGCGAAGCCGGGGCGGTTCGCTAGTTGCTCATAATATAGCATTATTAAATTACAATTGTTATAATCTAAGACTGAATGTATCGAAAGTACCTGGGTGACCGAGCTTTGCTCGGTATTTTTTTTTGTAATATTTTTCGTGATTTTTGGAATAGTACATTACTGCAGCGGCCAGCAAAAGTCGGCAAAGCCGAGCATTGAGCATTGTCCTGATTAATTTTCGTATTTTTTTTAGAAAAAAAAAGTACTTGGATACGAATTAGGGGCGTTGATAAAGGGCTCCTAATAATAGGTTTTCACACAAAAGAAGGAACTTGAAAAAAAAAGAATAGTCAAGTCTCGAACCAGGGTATTCTGTTAACGGTATGGTCCTATTTCCCACTTAAGCTATGACAACCTTACAGATGTATGCGAAAATTAACTTCTTGTAGTGTAGCAGTTATTTCTTTGCCTTAAAACGCGGTTAAAACGACGTTTTATAAAAATGAAACCTAGTTGGATTAGTTAATTGCCCCCAAAACCCCCTGAATACAACGTTCATGAAAATCGTTGGAGCCGTTTCCGAGATTCTGTGAAAATGTTTTTCGAAACCGCGTCTTTCGCGACTACATCATTCCAATCCATAAGCTTTCGAACCTATGAGGCCGTGGAAAAAAACTTGGCAATTGGTTGCGTCAACGGCTATAGAAACTACGTAGCGGACCCTCTAACCAATCAAGACCTGACGGTAATAAGGACCTAGATTCTGTTAATCCACTGTAGGACAATGACAACTTCATGGACATGGCGATTTAGTTTCATTGCCGCTTCAAGTGCACGCGCGCACTCGTAGCAAACGATTTAGGCGGCTATGGTATGAAAAAAGACATAACGTGACCGTACCGTATAACTGTCGTCGTACTATAATGCACTAACAGAATCGAGGCCCATTTTGGCCCAAATAAAACTGCCTTCCTCGAGCGGCGTCACCTCTCCGCGCCACGACGTATATCTCCGGAAGATTACGGATATCTACCAAGCATCCTTTGTTTCGAACCTCTCTCAGTGCATTAGCGTATCTCGAATGATAAGGTTGGTACTCACTAGGTGGATATGACGTCACACGGGGTCAGCCGCTGTGAAACGTCTCCCAGATAACCTCTGATGTGAAATCAAGGTTAAGATTTAAAGTCCCGGCCTGCGGAATGTTTGTTTTTGTTTGGTATAGTCGAAGGCAAAAGTAATTACAATGAAAATGAGCCAGTGCAGCTCATTATTTAGTGCTAGGTTTTAAAAGAATAACGATGTTACCTCTGTTGGAAAAAAATAAACTTTTTTTATTTAATTGAATGGTTACAAAACATGGCTGGCTACTGGCTCTCAAACTAGGATACCCTGTGCTATGGGTAGTCAGGTACATATTTGTGGAGTTTCTTGAACGATTTTTTTCGAAAATAATCTACATTTCGAAACGTTCAATATGTCATAGTTACTGTGTTATTACTGAGAACATAATTTATAATTATTTTTAATTAAATTTCTTAAATGATGGACGCACGAAACTAGTACATAAGAAATGTTACCAAACTTCCCATGATTTTATTACCTACCTCAGATGTGAGAGATTAAAATAAATTATACCTGTTTTCAACATATTTTTAATGGAATTCATTGTATTAGAAGTCAAAATCGAAGCAAAATGTAATAACACTTTTCATATTTGGCTCTTTACGATTCTTACATTTGATTTAAATAAGCATCATGCGCTATTAATTCTGCCGACTAAATTAACCTATTCGACTAAGTCTTCTAGAAATGCTAATACCATCTTCTTGTGGCTTTTAGATGATGGTCAACGGTGCTTCAGTAACTTTCCCAAGCCTAGGTGGTCAGTGGCGTCTCTTCTTGGAATCCTCACTCGACACTAAGCTTAATGACCAGTTAGGAACTATATGACACTTTACGAAACAAGGAATGTATAAGTTCTCTCGAAGCACGATGTTTACACCTACAGATACATGTCTATGTGTGAAACATCATTCGTCTTTTCCTGGGATATATCAAATTAAAATAATTTGTTTTGACATAAAGAATTTACATTCTGTTTGCTGCATGTCAATGTACTACGATAGCCGCTGCCTTCCGGTCGTATTTGTAGTGGACAAAAAGGCAGCGGGAAAAAACTCAACTCTGACCATGTTTTCTGAAATAATCTTAAACTTAATACAACAGAGCCTATGTATACATTATGTTCTCATGCCATCCCAGATAACACAGGATATCTGAAGTGTTAGTCGTATTTTTGTAACAATAAAATATTTTTATTCATAATAAAAACAAGTTCACTTTCTGTACGTCAAAGTTTTTTTGTTTCACGATTAATCGATTATGTGGAGAAGCTAGAAGAAGAATTTGATAAGATTCTAAGATTGCCAACAATAACATTAAAAGTCAAAATATTCGTTAATTTTCTTACAAAAGTGGGAAAAAGCATTTATTCTAAGATCAGATAAAATATTCTAAAATCTAATAGTCAATCGAGAATCGCTCGTAGCCCCGGCCGTCTGAGTGATCTAAAACGATTACTAAGATAAAGCAACATAGGTGGCATTTTTCCGAGCGGTTCCGTGCTTCGCTAGGCACCTTAAGTTACGTTGGTGCCGGCTGCCGTCGATAGATGGCAGGGATCGGAGGCCTTAGGGAGGCTTGAAAACTTCTGGCAGTAAGATCAGCCACTAGTCTTACAAGTCTCCACCAATCCGGACTTGGCCCCCGTGGTATGGCCTATACCTTCCTCAGAGAAGAGACCCGTTAGTCCCGTACCACTCGGTGGGGATATAATGGGTTGATGATGATACAATCGTCAAACTATCGTAGGAATTTAACTTGTGTGCCTTCCTGCAGAATCTGTTCTGACAATAAAGCGCTCTAGGTGATTTGAGAGTTATCCACCACAGTCTGGGTGTTTTTCTATGTTTGTAGTGTCCTTGCCCGGTTACTATAGCACAGGGTGTCCTAGTTTGGGACCAGGTCAAGTGATTGTGCTGTGTGGAAGTTATTGAATTACATTTAAATAAGGAGGGTCTTTATGCCATCACCTTCGTTAAAAAGAAACTCAATTTTCCCACAGCATCAAATGCCAATTTCAAATTCACAATGACTAACGTGCCCACTATCCAGTCCATCCAATAGATTATGCAAATCGATGCCGATTTGAAAAGAATGAAACCCAATACTCTGTAGGTAATAGGTGACATTTTTATTATGCTTGTCTACCATAGAGCATTTTTGTAACAGTCGAAAGGTTTTTGACCTGAAATCTTGCCACTTGGTTAACCCCAATTCTCTTGAGCAGAATCTGTTCTGACAATAAAGCGCTCTAGGTGATTTGAGAGAATGTTCTTTTCATTGTCAAAAATTGAATTCTGAAAAACTGATTTATCGGTAACGGAAATATTCGTGATGTACGACCTTTTGCCCGAAACTGTAAAATGCAAATTCAAAATGGTTGAAATTACTTAATTGTAATTGGGTTAGTGGCGCCCTATGCTGCATTTGTCTGATCGCAGTTTCTGCTCAAGAGAATTGGGGTTAAACAAGTGGCAAGACTTCAGGTCAAAAACCTTTCGACTGTTATAAAAATGCTCTATGGTAGACAAGCATAATAAAAATGTCACCTATTACCTACAGAGTATTGGGTTTCATTCTTTTCAAATCGGCATCGATTTGCACAATCTATTGGATGGACTGGATAGTGGGCACGTTCGTCATTGTGAATTTGAAATTGGCATTTGATGCTGTGGGAAAATTGAGTTTCTTTTTAACGAAGGTGATGGCATAAAGACCCTCCTTATTTAAATGTAATTCAATAACTTCCACACAGCACAATCACTTGACCTGGTCCCAAACTAGGATACCCTGTGCTATAGTAACCGGGCAAGGACACTACAAACATAGAAAAACACCCAGACTGTGGTCACTTGTATAAATAAAAAAAGAACGACCTCTGTGACGGAGCGGTTAGCGCATCTGCCTACCATACGGGAAGTCCGGGGTTCGAACCCCGGCTGGGGACAAAAAAACCCGAGGCCTTGGATGTATACAGTTTGTGAGGTTGCTGTTTCTGGTTCCCACAACACAAAGTATCCTAGTGTGTGGCCAGAAGCAATGTATGCGCCTTACTCATTTGTTAACTCTGTATGGATCTCCAATGAGTAACCGACACGCGCCGATATAGACACAGAATAGTAGTTTGTTGAGATGACATCGGATGCATTCGGTCAACTCAACATCTCCGAAAGTAATAAAATAGGAAATAAGAACGAATTGGAGATTCGGAGAGTGAAGAGAAGCCACTGGTCCGAAAGAAGAAGAAAATTAATTTATTTGACGACACAATACTAAAAAAAAAACACAAAAATACAGACATAACACAACTTTTACAAGAGAACGCAAAATATTTGGGTAAAAGTACATAAACGGCACAACACGGTGGTAAGCGTCGCTGGTTGTACAATTACTTAAAATAATTTATTGTTACTTAATGCTAAAGTAACCACTTATTGTACAATTGTTGGTTTACCCAAAAAGGAATAAATAAATAAACACGAAAAAAAAAACAACAAAATTGGAATGAACATAAAAGTGTGCCAGAACTGATCGTAGATTTTAAGTATTGAGCCCCCAAAATAGGCCCGACTCAGCATAATGTTGCAACAGAGTGATCCGTTGCAACGCTGATTTTCAGTCGGGTCGGATGAAAGCTACAAGGTGATCTAGACAAAATATGTAAGAGATTATGATATCGCGCGAGTCTAATGTAATCCAGTTCGTGGTGTGAACTGCCACCGCCTGTCTGGTGCTAGCGGTGGTGGTGGCGGTAACCTTGACGATCGATCCCAGGCGCCCGCCCCGCCGGCGCCAGCCTTCATGCCACCAGGGAAACACCCACCTTGTCTGCGGGCTTTTTTGTTGTTCTGGGGCGCTCTTTTAAGCCAGAAACCTTAATCGACGATTGGGCTCGTGGGTTTGGGAACTGGGTGGTGGCTGATTTTTTTTGGACACTGGGTACAAGATAAGTGATAAGTGATTTGTCAGGGTCGTGGCAGGGGGCAGTCCCTGGTCTCTGCTCACCCCTCTGGGATACAGGCGTGGGCTTGTGTATTTATGGATGTATGAACTGGATACATTTGCCAGTTGTGTAGACCAAGATTAGACCCCTCCTTAGATTTTATCATTATCATCCTCGTAGATGAAGATCTCTAAAAGCTGAGGAACTGAGTAGACTATTAATTAAGCCAAATAATCGATCAGATTGTTGACTTTAATCAGTTGTGTTGTGACCTTGATAAGAACAATTAAAAACCATTTTTATGGTGAGCCAATCGGTGCACCAAATATTATACACGTTAAAGTGTTACGAGTATATATGTAGTAATATAATTTAATTTTTAGTATTATCACAAATGGATTAGTTTTTAATTACACCAAGCGTCTTCATTCAAAAGTTTTTCATCGTTCTTGACATAATTTGTTTTCCATATTTTCCACAATTACCTCAGACGTTCGAGGCACATTTTTGCCCGTTTATTTCCTCTCGTGCGTGTGGATGTTGGCTAGCTGGCAGGTATCGAAGACGATTAGCCAAACCGATCCGTGCCGTGACATACCCTCGGCGGCCGGCCGATGACAGCTCGTCAGCCCGGCGAGTAATGGCGCTCGTCAGTCGGCTTGAGTCGTGATGTCACGGCCCAAAATTATTACTTTCTTTTGTTTTTCAGCCATTGTGTCGTGTAGGTATCGCGTTACACGAGCGGCGTTTTGTTTTGTTACGGCATGTAATATTTATAGTGGATCGTGTAAACAATTAATCGCTGGACGCTTTCCCGTTGGCAGTTAAATGCTTACTTTCGCGTCATTTTGGCTCTTAACTGATGTTTAATTTCAGAGATGCACTAATAGGTTATTAACTGAACTATACAGCAAGGAAAAATGTGTTCAAATATATCATGAGAGTTGATACGTTGTGAAAGACAAACCTGTCAAATTTAAAGTTCAGAATTACTGTTGACATTGTTGCAAGGGTGCACCGTCCCTAAATTCATTCCTAACTGAACATAAGATAAAAGTAATTTAAAAACCAAGGTCCATCTTATACCATGACCGCAGGAACTACAGACTTTTCCTGAAATCTCTTCCTCGCTGGACAATAATACAGACCAACCTATAAAACCCCATCAGCCCATTTATGTATCACTGCAGTCTTTTTCTGAAGAAACTTAATAACCTATAAACTGATTTCCCGATACACTTACTTGAAGTTTAGTTAAAAAAAGAGCTCACAACTTGGCCCACAGCAGATCGACGATTTCAAGCGCTGAGATTTATAACTCCTCAGATACACAATACATTCATAGTAAACGAGTGTTGCTACTATTACGCTTCTAAAAATACCTACACGAAGGTATGCAATTTCCAAACCAAAGTAAATGTGAGGCATACGTTTTACCATCTAATCACTTTGCTAGTCCAGTGCAATGTTTGCCAGCCTCCTTCGCAATATTGTAGGGCCACCGGTCTGGTTGTCTGCAAGGCGACACCGTCTACCCGTTCTTGGCTACAATTTAGGGGCTATCTAAGTCGGTCGTCTTCTCGCATAACCCTGTATATTCTGGTGTACTAACTCTCTCTTCATCTCTCTCTTTCTTCCTGGCTTTTAATCCCACATGATGGTGGAGTCAGCCTTCCTTATCTTCTCCCTCCACTTCGTCTTATTCCCGTGTTTTCTTCAGAAGCCTCGCACTCTGATGTCTTTCTTCACTACATCCATCCACCTGATTTTCCGTTTTCTTCTGAATCTCCGTACTAACAATAAAGAATATTCTATCTATCTAACCCCCCCATCTCCAAAATGAAGCTTTATGATCCTAGATTACAACAATCTCCCTGTCGTAACCCAATCTAACCAAACACTTTCTCCAATTTTCAGAGAAGCCGAGCTGGGAGGCAGAGTGGTGCCGGCTGGCGTACTGGGAGCTGGCTCGGCGCGTGGGACGCCAGGTGGGCGTACGACTGAAGGCGGTGGATGTGTTTGGCAGCGGCTGCGGCGCGGATAGCCGACACGGGATGTGCCTGGACGCACTGGAGCCAAGACCTGGCGTGGTCGAGGTCGAACAGGTGATAAAACTTTCTCGTTTCCACTATACAGGTTTTTGAGTGGAGACCACTGTAACTCTTGTATCATCATCAACCCATTATATCCCCACCGAGGGGCACGGGTCTCTTCTCTGAGGAAGGTATAGGCCATACTCTAGCAAGGGGGCCAAGTCCGGATTAGTGAAGGCTTGTAATTCTAGTGGTTTTGTTTATTATCATCGAGTAAATTATTAAAGGCCTATGTTTTTGGAATAAAAACCGTATTGATTTAATTTCGTATTTAGTTGGATACTGGAGGGATTCAATCCAAATTCTGGGTTATCATTAAACGAGGAACTGAAATAACATGTAATTTATTGTATCTAAAAAGCCCTTTACGGTTGTCCTATCTTCCTAAACTATAGTCCTAAACTTTACGAAATTGAGATCTTCAAATTGAGAATATTGAAGAACCTTCAATAATCTTTTTTTCTGAGTTCGAGCTCCAGAAATAGAATTGTCAAAATCGGTTAAGATTTGATGATTTTAAGTAATAACATAGCAAAAAAAGGAATATACGCGTCGATTTTGGATTAGGATGTTTACATGTTTGTGAATTCGCTGTTTCTGGTTCTCACGACATAGAGTGTTCTAGTGTGTGGCCAGAAGCAATGTACCTACGTACCTATAATTATGTAAATGCTTATGTTTAAATTCAGACTTTACATAGAGGGCTTACGGGAAAATACCAGTTACTACGGCTAACGGTATCGGGTATGGAGGTACTTAAATTAACAATCGCCATTAGGCATGGTAAAGTGTAATTTGTAGAGGACGTCAATTGACCCAGAGGAGGCAAACTAAACTTTATCTAGCTAACTCGTGACAAATGACGGTTCTTTTCTCCTATCTGCTACCATCCATACATAGACCACCACTTGATCACATTGTCTATTGGTTCATCTTTTACCACTGTCAAATTCCCGGTTTTAATTCATTTAGTAAGGGTACCCATAATCATTGTGCTTTTTATTTATATCACTTGTTTCTTATGTGCAATTAAGAATATTGTTCTGGTTAATTCGATTACTGCTTGGATCAAGCCACTATCTTTCAGTCAGGTGCTCTGCGAAACGCAATTTACCAATGAAGTACACAAAAAGAATTGCCTATAATGACCACCCTTGACTTGTTGATTGGGCATCGTTGACTCGATACTTATAGCACCCATAAAGAGAGCATTGCCGTGGCCATTTCGAATTCCTTGAAACAGTGAGGTACTGTTCGACGTGGCGTTGTGAATCTGCGCCGATAAACTCAGCGCACTTAGCGAGTGCTCTATTTAATATCTAAGTAAGAAGCGATGATATTGATTTAGTGACCAGCGTCAGATAACCTCCCGCTGTGGTCGCGATAACTTCCAAGATAGATAGTTGTTCGCCAAACCTCCAAACATCAGGAGAATTCACTCGCATCTCCTCTTGAGATACATTTTTGGGAGACCCCGGAGTTGTAGCCTTTGAGTATTGATTCACGTTCCACCAGATTTGTCTCTGGGTGACCGCAAATTGCGACTGCGCCGGTGGCTCTCTTTATTGTTTTGTTACACGCCGCTCGTTGTATTCAATTGGATTTGATTTCCGCATTTAAATACGTCATGAGACTCGATCTTGTGATTCCAGTTGGATAATTCCTTTACCGAGTTAGTTAGTTTTAGAGTTACAGGTTTTTTTGCGGATTTGCACTACAGATACCGCACGCTAACTGTGATAAAATACATCGTTAAGAAATCTGGACGTCTAAGATGGTTAACACCTCAATGCTCCTAATTTTATATTTTCCTATACTAGGTTTCAGCTTCAGTTTCATTAACTTTTAGTTCAAAAAAAGGTCTCAGCTTTTTAACAGCAATCAGAATGACTAAAAATGATACTCTGAAATACAGCGTCTGCCTTTAAAACCGTTATTAACCGTCATCCAAAAAAGAGGAGATTCTCAATTCGACGAGTATAATTACATATATTCATTTTAGAGTTCAGCTTCCAACTTTTAGTATAATCTGCAGTAGGTACCTGTGAAATACTCCGGACTCGTGTAATCATGAATTAAAGACAATATAATAATCTTAGCTTAATCATTTATTTGTCATTCGCCCCAAGATGGCGGGCGTGACGTTTTCTAGTGATGTACACTAGAGTACCTATTTGAACCAGAGGCAACTTTCAGAGGCAGGAGAATTTGCTGTAGCATTTATTCCCATCAATAACCCTTATTTTTTGTCGTTCCAGGTGAAGAAGACCCGTGCTAAGATAGGCCTTGGCGTGACACTCTCGTTGGAAGCCGACGGCGTGTGGCTCTACAACCGGAGCGCCGAGCCCGTCTTCGTGAGCTCACCCGCATTAGATGCAGCCGCAGCCAAAGCCTTGCTGGTCTGGCGCGTGGCCCCGGGCCACTGTCTCTGCATCTTCGACCCTGCCGCCCCGCCCCCGCCGAGGTCCCACCCGCACATCGGCCCCGTGGACCCCAGGTCTGTCCGCATCTCCTTCGCCAAGGGCTGGGGCCCGAAGTACTCGCGGCGTGACGTCACTGCTTGCCCGTGCTGGCTGGAGGTGCTCCTAGCGCCACCTAGCTGACGGTGACTCTGAGTGGCTCGGTGTTCTCTAGTGCGGTTCCGGGGCGGTTCCGGGGCGGTGGCGGGAAAGGGGGCTACCGCAGGCGAGGCTCGAAAGTGGCCATTGTTAAATAAATAATATATATTTGACAGTGACAGCATTTCTTAAGTTGAACTTTCGCCCTAGGGGCCAGATTTATAACATTCCTTTTTCCGCCACATATCCGCTGTTCTGAACGAGTCTGGACAGCGAGAGAGGAATTGAAGTGTGGTTTTACAGACATTTTGATATTGAGTTATGGACTGGAACGCGGATGGAATAAATATGTTGAAAAAGAAAATGTATATTGTTGGACATGCATACTTACATTTTTGTACAGTGACGGAGAAAATGAGTCAAACTACCAAATCGGTAAAGTATGTCCTTTTGAAAATTGTAAAGAGGCCTTGTATACTTATTAAAAAGTAGACTTAATTGTATCTACTTGTATATGTGATTGGCAAGATTCTATGAATTTAATTTAGAGTTAAATTTTGTAGAGTGGGAAAACAAAAAAAGTTGGTGAGTATGTATCAGTTTCATTCAGAGAATAATTTCATAGTTCATCCTCATCATCATCATCAACTCATTATGTCCCTACCGAGGGGCACGGGTCTCTTCCCTGAGGAAGGTATACGCCATACTCCACCACGGGGTCCAAGTCCGGATTTCATAGTTCATTCCATTGTAATTGATTTACTCGCACAGATTGGGTAATTGGAAGCCAATTTTGTTGCGGAGTAATTTTGCACCCAAGGGATTATGTTTCATGTTCTAACAGCAACAGCTTCGGTACGTTTGTTCAGAGAACAGTCCCTTATTTTGTTTTCCCACCTGACCTGATCAAATAATGCCATCCAAATAAAGAGGCCTTCTACTAATTCTGTGTAAATAATATTTTAAAGTCACTATTGTCTTTGATAGGGAATTTTGTATAAAAACTCGGCTTTTAAAAATCACGAGACTGTAAATACAAACTATACAATATAAATATTTGTAATTAAACTATTTATAACTATGCCTTACCTTATGTTACTTGTATTTAAGGTAGATTAGTCGTATTTTTGTACAAAAACGTTATTGATTATTTCTAAATTGTGTCAATGCGACGACGAGGAATTTTTGTACTTGTAAAGTGTGTATCTGTTAAAAATTTGTGAAGCTGGCTGTGTGAAACGCATTTTATTGAAATGTATCTCAGTTTCCTTTTTCTGTGCGCTGTTTATTGTTTCCATATTCACCATTTTCCATTTGAGTACCAAATTTATACAGGGTGTAACTAATCCTCACACACTTCCAAAAATGGGGGGATGGAGAAATATTCGAAATCGCGAAAGAAAAATCACTTACCCCATAATAAAGTTCCTTTTGGTGCATTGATTGAGTCCATAAAATAGAATTGACATTTGAATGCATGTATCAGCTGGGTTTTTTTTACCATTTATTTATTTTATTTTATTTATTTTATTAGATCCACCAACAAGATAGTACATTATACATTATATAATTTAGCTTACATGCTATACCATTACATTACATTACATTACCATTGCAAAGTTTTCATTATTTTTGTGTGTATGTGGAGATTTTATTACACTCTGTATAATATTTAAGTGTAATTTCAAACTAGACACCAGTGAAGTGTGATCTAACACACTGTAATGAGCCTTATAGATCGATAACATTCAAAGAGTAAATTCACTAATTACAGTTTAACATAGTGCCTTCAGTAGAATTCAAGTGAATAGGGTAATCAGTCAATTCGCCTGGGCTCGTTAATATAGCCTACTGTTGAAAAGTTAGTAATAGTAATAAAAATATATAATGACCTCGAATTTAAGATTTACCTATGCCAATATTAAGCAAGTCGGCAGAGTAAGCAAACTGACAATAAGAAATTACATTCTAGTCTTAAAAATCTTACTTTGCTACGTAGAGACCACTGAGAAACTGTAACTAATTGTAGTTAAATCAAAATTTTGGCCAGTCTAAACTTTTTAGGAACTTACTGAAAATTGTGCAATAATGAACAATAGTTTTGAATTAAATTATTTATAGTATAAATACTGAAAGTTTTTGGAAGAACTTGTGTCCAAATTGTTAGGCGACAATTCGGCAATCATGTCGCTGTCTGACTGTACATGGTTATTTATTGCAACCTCACGCTCCAAGCCGTCACAAAATGCAATATTTTATTTGCATTGTATAATGTCTGCCAGTCATGTTTGGGACTTATTTATAAACAACAATGTGCTGTTAGTCATATACACTGAGACTGATGTAAAGCGCCTTAACCACTATTTATTAACATACACAAAATTAACATTTTAGTTCTACTGTTTTGTTCACACATCACTGATACTTGTTGCTATAGAAATTAAAGACGTTTTAAAGTTAAAAACTGCCCACAGAAGCGGAATAATTACAATAATAGTAGTTTTACAATAATCTCTGTTTATTGAAATTTGAATTACGTAATTTTCATTTTACCTAATTTCGTAGGGCGCTGTTAGCGCGCGTTTGCCTTGTTAGTACGAATGTTATAGAATTTTTGACTGTATGAAGTCTGCACTGTGGGCAGTTGTAGTTCTTCCTTAGGCGCTCCGTCTGACTGGGATGAGATTAGGATAATGTTACGAATAAAAGAGGGAGAATATTTTTAAATTTTGCAGTTTCATTTTAATTACTTACCGCTAACAGATGTAGGTTACATTCTCTAGACTTAAAATATTTTTATACAGTTACGGACTTATTTTATAACAACACCACTCCTCTAAGACCAATCTAAAACTCTGTTTTTTTAATCTGTGACTCCATATATCTTATCCTTGTAAGATCTCCACCACAGACTATTTTAATCAGTGTTTTAGGAGTCTTGATGAATCGAGTTTTTATTATAAGCCCGTTAGTTACGGAAACGCCCTACGGTAGCACCGTAGCACATTTCTGTAACAATATATTATGTTAAGTAAGTATCACAATTTTAGGAAAAGTTTTGTAGGCTATTCAAGTTATTACAGAACTTACTAAGCAATTTATTCTAACTTCTTCAGAGTTGTGTTCGGCACTATAAAACATGCCATTCCAGCCACTGAAAAGAAAATAGTAAGTTAAAGATATTTGGTTGCTTCATGTATGTAGTACTATATCATAATAATTAGCCGGTATCAGTCCACTGCTGGAAATAGGCTTCTCCCAAAACACGCCACTAAGCTCGATCATCGGATCTACTCCAGTCACTGCCTACTGCCTTGCGAATGTCGTTGCTCCACCTGGGTCTCGATTCCGTTAGCGCATTATAGTACAATGACAGTTACACGGCGGGGTGCAGTGTAGCTCGCACGACACACGCGTGGGAAGGGTCTCGGTCTGCGGTAGCACAGACGTCTGTGCGTCGTACCGGCGTGCGTGGTGCATGGCTGTCCGTGGTCGTCGGCCAGGCGTCGGCCGTCGATAAAATCGCGCACCGTGGGAAGCCAGCTTTAGGCGTAAGGCAAGCAAGCAGTAGGTATTGGTACAGTGAACAGCACATCATCCTATACATCCATGCACTCTACTCCGTTGCATTAAGGGCGACTTTGCAACTAAAATGTGAAGGTTGACGTGCTGTCAATTGTAGCTGTAGAGTAATAGAAACTGTGAACCCAAGAGCATCTGCCGACAAACTGTCATGCGTTTGGCAGATATCATCATCAACCCCGTTTTGTCCCCACCGAGGGACACGGGTCTCTTCCCTGAGGAAGGTCAAAACAGATAGTTGGCAGATATAAACATAAACATTTACATACAGGCACATACGTTGCTTCTGGCCCCACACTAGGATACCCTGTGTCGTGGGAACCAAAAACGGCGACATCACAAATATGTAAACCTCAAATACCTGGGTTTTTTGTCCCCAGCCGGGATTCGAACCCGGGACCTCTGGCATGGAGGCCGTAGCGCAATCCGCTGCGCCATAGAGGTCGTCGTGCATGCCATAACTATTTGATGTTGATAAAGTGAAAGCGGCTTGTCACATTTGTGGCCTACCCCTGTAGTTTGCAGGCGTGAGATTATGTAAGGAAAGTTTACTATGACATTATCTATTCGTAGCTATTTCAAACCACAACCTATAGGGGCCCGTTCGTGTGTATGACATCTTAGCGTGTCTGGGCAAGCTACTCCGGCGCACACATGCACAAACCGGTGGTGTCCACGTGTATTTTATTTTATTTATTTATTTATTGGATTTTAGGAAAACCATCGACTAATACAGCAAAATGGAGGGTACATTGTACAATATAGCAGCGAAAAGTCATTTAAAGGTTTTCACTTATAGCTACATTATAGTTGCATAGAAAGTAACGGGTTCGTGTGTTTACAACATCAAAAACAAATAATTATATTAACCTAGACTGCCGAATCTTAACATCAACTAAATATATAAGAAGCAAATCAAAGCAACCAAGCCCATCACACAGTAGACAACTCGCTACCAAAGAAGTTCGCAGCTAACCTACGCCTGAAGCAACGGTCGTGAATGACAATGACAGACAGTATTGGTGCATGTGGCTACACTATATTATTGTAATTTATCTAAGTGTCCAGACTAGTTTCCGAATTAATTAGGAGCAAAGCGGTTTTCTCTGGGAAGCTGAAGGTGGTATTAAAGGACTACCTGTGCGAGCTTTGAGCCTTTCGCGTGGTAGGCGCTAACCGC
This sequence comes from Yponomeuta plumbellus, assembly GCA_947310845.1. Classification (NCBI taxonomy): domain Eukaryota; kingdom Metazoa; phylum Arthropoda; class Insecta; order Lepidoptera; family Yponomeutidae; genus Yponomeuta; species Yponomeuta plumbellus. Next base: position 22,635,773 of record OX371200.1, read on the forward strand.
TGCGCCACAGAGGTCAAAAACATATATTTTTTTTAACAAATCGCAAAACTCAGGACGCCGACAGGATTCACGAGGCTGATCAGGTTCCTTGATACTCACTCATCAGGACGGCGGCGATGACCATGAAGGGCGGCAGGCAGCCGAAGTCGATGAGCGCCGGGAACGTCACAGTTCCCAGGATCGTGCCTATGCGCCCACACATCAGGAAGGTTGTCAGCGCCATCACTCTGCAACGGAGACAAGGCTTATAGCTTAAGTGCGTTGCACTGATGATGATGTAATTCCTGGTGTACATACATTACTTGAAATTTCTTTTGAAATAGGTCCGCGACGCTTACCTGTTATTTAAGTTTCGCTACTCCAACAGTATTTTCACAGTTTTTAGGTACCTATTATTTTTCTTTACAAACAAACAAAACTGAAGACAAAGAAGAAGAAAATACAATTGTTTATCGCCGCATAGATACATATAACACGAGAAATATAAAGCAAAAATTAAAGAATCAAAATAAACACATCAGAAAACATCAGCATGTCCATGCGGCGGTTAAAACGGCCTCAGGCTCAGTAATTACTGCGGGTTTGCTGCCCACAGCACTGATTTTCAGCGAGGGCTTGGTCTGAGAATATTCTATCTATACTAATAATAACAAAATCAATTGACCTGGTCCCAAACTAGGATACCCTGTGCTATAGTAATCAGGCAAGGACATTACAAATGTACGGCGGCCCCGATACGTTTCGATTTCTGATTTCATAGGTTGGTTTCGCTACACAATCGTCCAACAAGAACACATACCGCAGTGACGTCGGGAAGAGATCCACCATGACGCTGGCGAGAGAGCCACTGCATAGCGCTGTGAAGGCCAGCGCCACCGTGACCAGCGCCAGCACCGTCATCGGCCCAGCCCCGAAGAAGGGGAGCGCAAGGACGACCAGCCCGCTCAGCACCTCGCACGTGCCCGCCACCATCTTCTTACCACATTTGTTTACTAGAAGAAATAAAATTTGATGAGTCCAACATAAAAAAGCAAGCATGAAAAGACAATTAAACAAACAAAATTTTTAGTCACTCCGGACCGCTTTTGAACTAAAACTTTTGTAAGCACTACACACAAATTCACGCCACATTATTCACTTCATACCTCGCGGTATGACGTGAAGGGGAAAGGCCTATCTGTAAATGTTATTTATGAGTACAAGAAAGAATATTCTATCTATCTATCTATCATTACCCAACAGTCGGCAGAGGTGGGCTGATGATGATGATGGTGATGAAAGAAGAAAGGGTCACATCATCAACCCATTATGTCCCTACCGAGGGGCATGGGTCTCTTCCCTGAGAAAGGTATAGGCCATACTCCCTAATGAGCCCTAATGAATAGCAAATTCAAATTATTTCATTCATAATAAAAAACAAAATGTTTACTATATCAACGATAACGTTGTTAGTTTCACAATTCACAACAAAGACACTCCTCATTTCTTATTTTCGAAACAGTTTTAGCCTAATAAACAGACTTTAGACCCAATTTTCCTCTGATTAGATTTAATATTAAACTACTGTTTAATACCATCTTTGTCTTATAAATAATCGTTGATTTTATAATAAGCTTCTTTCACTCAGAGTGTGCTTAACATAGGTCTCAAACCTTAAACCATTTCTTGAGGAATTATCTTGTAAAACCTTATACAGTGCCCAATAAAGGAAGTATTGGTCACTGTAGCACATGGTAGCACTTACCTATGAGACCTCCGATCCCGAAAGTAAGCACAGAGCCCGCTCCCACTATGGCACTGGACAAATATGTCATCATGCTGATGGGAAGCGGTTGACACAGCGCTACTTCCTCAGGCAGCAGAGCGACGGACGGAGGCGGCGCGGGCGCAATAGCCGAGCAAAGGCTCCCGGCCTCCACCGAGCCGATCATCGCAGCTAGCTGAGGGTACCACAGCCGGAGCGTGTTCGTACTAGTAGAAGACAAGATAAGAAAATCGAACTAAAATCAAGAGAATCAGTTAAGGAGACTCATAATCATCATTATCATCAACCCACCACTGCCCCCTGCTGGGTATAGGCCTTTTCCCCAAATGCCATTTCACACCGAGTTCTTGAGTGGAGACCGCGGAAACGTAGTGTAGGACGTCCTTAGACTCGGTGAAGCGATGATCTTCGCAGGGCGGCTGGCAAGAGCTGGATGAGAGTAGTCGAAGACCGTGCTCAGTGGCGTGCAATGGGAGAGGCCTATAGTTAGTTTGGCTTAGGGTTTCCGCACTTGGCCTCATAGTTGGGCCATTGTACGTAGCAGGGCTGTGAGCTTACTCCAGCCAGCCTATCTCTTTCCAGAAGGCCAGCAGTGCTCTGATGTCACTGCAGGCCTCCTGAAGGGTTCCCAGCTTCCCAATGGTGGCGGTCCGTTGTTTCTCCACGCCTTCGCAGTAGATGGTCACGTGGGCGGGTGTTTCCTCTTCTTTCAGGCATCCCCGGCAAAGCGGGCTGTCGGTTAGTCCCATGTTATGGAAGTGTCTGTTCAGTGAGCAGTGGCCTGTTAGTATTGCCACAGCTCTGCGCAGATCATATCTTTTTAGACGAATCAGGCTACGTGAGAGACGTTTTGAGATTATTGGTAAAGCCTCCTTGGCTTGTCTGCATTTGGGAGAGGCCTATGTCCAGCAGTGGACAACCGTAGGCCGATGATGATGATGATGATGATGATGCCATATCACACGGTCTCTCGCCATTCGCATCCACGGACCTTCCGCCGACTCAACGACATCGTCCGACCATCGGGCCGCAGGTCTGCCAGAGACTACCCTTGAACTATTCTGCAATGTCATCTTTAAATGATTGCGCAATAAGGTGGAACGTCTTTTAGGATATTGCGCTATTGAAACTCTCAAGTTGACGTTAGAGGAATAAATGAACTACCTTCAAATATACGACAAAGATCTGAAAATATCTGATCGCAACCCGACGACGCGAACTCAGTCTCTGCTCACCATAATTAAGCTCTGCGAATCAGAGCGACACCTGGCCGGACTCTTCCGACAGAACTGATAGTATCTGATCGCTTTCTAAAAGTGGGCTCTGTATCAGCTATTCGACATTCGGTTCAAAAGTTATCATAAATATATTTATCGCAATAAGAGTTTTTCAGATAAACTCACGTGGGGAAGGAGTCACTCCAGACCTTAATATTACCAAAAGCAAAGGAAACGTCGAAATTAAAAAAGAACTTCAGGTAGCTGATATCATCCTAAGCAAATTGAGGGCAAAATGTGCTCCACCATTAGTGTATCTGTATTATCAGAGAATGGAATGTAGCTGTCAGCATCAAAGATCCATTTCGCTTGGCATCATCATGATCATCATCTTCATTATCTGTCTATTCTAGTCCACTGATGGACATAGCCCTCTCCTAATGAGCGCCATAGCGTCCTGTTTTCTTGCCTTGAGCTTGCCGCATCCAGCATCTGCCTGCAGTTTTTCGCAGATCGTCATCTCACCTGGTCGGAGGGCGTCCTACACTACGTTTGCTGAGTCGCGGTCTCCACTCAAGAGCACGTTTAGCCCAGCGGTTGTCGGTTCTTTGCGAGATATGGCCAGCTTGCTAATTCTCTGAGCTATTGGGCTATGGGAACCGATCCCACGACCTCTGTCTTGGTAGTTAAGCACCTTAACGGCTAGACCAACGAGGCAGTCTTGATAATATCGATACATTAGTAAGAGATAATGTTAGGTATCCCCTACCCAAACATACACCCGCCATGTATTAAGCATAGCAGCAAGAGCCAGAGTCCATGGGGTCGTTGGAACAGCGGTGCGAGCTGATGGAAGCCCCCGCGCAGTGCCGCCACGCCCTGCGCCAGCTGACCTGTCTTTTCTTCCACTAGCAGTTGGATCTGGAAGTTTCACGTTTGTGAGTTGGGCAGTGTTTGCTTTAGTCAGAAATAAGCAATTTATTTCAACGTAAGGAATCTACTTTCTGTTTGTTGAGTGTCAATGTACTTAATATAATGTTAATGCTGGCAATTTGGGGCCGAATGTAGTAGAGAAAAAGGCAGCGAAAAAAACTCCACCCTGACCATCTTTTCTCAAATCCTTTTAGGGCCTGCGCCGACGACGGATTTTTTTCCGCAGCGAAGGAAAAAGTACGCTTCGCGAATAAAAAGTCCGCCGCGGATTTACCGCGAACTCAACGCACACGGTGTGCGATCATTTGTTGCCCGGAAATGTAGAGAAGTGCACGCTATGGAAGCAAATATTCAGAGGTTACGTTGTGTTGCAATTTAGATGAAGTTTAAGAAAAAGAGAAGATATTTTAAAAGGAAATACTTGGTCCATCCCCTTATATCAGATCGATTAACAAATGGATATTTCAACGCGGATTAAAGTCCGCCATGTACGTTGCCTCGCCTGGTCTTGGCCTAGTCACACGAGTTCTTTGGGGGGAGAGTTTTTGAGACTCCCCCGTACTTTTGTCCGGCCAGCCGACCACTGTATCGAAATCTGCTTGGATTGGCTGATTCTATGACGACGTCACATACTAGTAAAAATGGCGTCTGTCATTCATTCTTTCTTACGTTCATTGGTTGGTTTACCGGGAAGTGACGCCATAATTCCTGTGCGACGCCATATTGCCTAAGATAGCGTTTTGGCGGCTTACTTTTGAAACACAAAAGTAATTTCCGTTTGCCTTTTTTATAAGAAATACACGAAAAAATTAAAAATGACCACTTTCTGAGGACTGCATGAACACCAACAAACAATATGAGATGGCTTTCAGAAGTCCGTCAAATAGCCTACTCCTTACAGGATAGGTGTCCTCCGGCTTGCCAGTGTTGAGTGCGTAGATCCGCCTGAAGACGGCCATGGCTTCATCGTTACGTCCGCGCGACATGAGGAACTTGGGGCTCTCCGGGAGGCAGAGGCAGGCCAGCCCCGTGCAGACAGGCACCAGCGCCGTGGCCATCAGGAACAAGTTCCATGTGTGGATCACTGCGGCAGAGAGGCACTGTCAGACGAAATGGCAGGTTTTTTTCTCTAAGAGAAAGAGAAAATACACGAACGAACGAACGGATTTACGTACAGGCACATACATTGCTTCTGGCCCCACACTAGGATACCCTGTGTCGTGGTAACCAGAAACAGCGACGTCACAAACATGTAAACATCCAAGACCTGGGATTTTTTTTTTGTCCCCAGGCGGGATTCGAACCCGGGATCTCTGGCATGGTAGTCAGATGCTCTAACCACTGCGCCACAGAGGTCGTCAAACCGTCAAACCGTCAGAAAAAGATGAACTCTGTGGCTAGTCTTACTGTCAGAAGTTTTCAAGCCGCCCTATTTTACAAAACGCCGTCCTCGGCAATTTTTACAAGTAAAAACCACAGTGAAACAACAAATTTCCATACCGATGAATATTCGCTCGTAGAGTCGTAGATCGCCTAAGTGTTCTTAAATCATCACGAAGATTAAGCAACATAGGACGCGTTCAGTGCATGGATGGATGACTAACGCTAGTGGCATTTTTCCGAGCAGTTCCGTGCTTCGCAAGGCACGCTAAGCAGTTGGTGCCGGCTGCCGTCGATAGATGGAAGTCGTTAAGCCAAGTCAGAGGCCTTAGGGCGGCTTGATAACTTCTGACAGTAAGACCAGCCACTAGTCTTACAAGCCTCCACCAATCCGGACTTGGCCCCCGTAATGAAGTATGGTCTATACCTTCCTCAGGGAAGAGACCCGTGCCCCTCGGTGGGGACATAATGGGTTGATGACGATGATGATGAACAGCGTTTACTTGGCCTCACCAGCTAGTCTAACCTGTAAAATTCTCGTGTCACCACTACATGTCACTATAATCTCGTCACACTGTATGTGCGTCTCTATTATATGCTACCTCTACGTACAGCATGCTTAAAAACCATGAAAATAAAGCAAATGTAAATAAGGCCTTACCAAACCGATCTCCAAAAAGGTGGAAATGCCAGTCGTTAGAAAGAATTCCCCAAGCCAGCAGCGGAAGCGTGGTGTTGGCCGCGGTATAGAAGAGGTTGGTAAGCAGCATCGCGCGGGCTCTGAGCTCCGTCCTGTGGAGCTCCGCAACGTACGAAAGGAGCACAGCAAAGGGGCCGTTGAACCTGAAAGGGTAAAATTTAAATATGCCGATATCTCAAAAATAGTGCAACTTTTATTAAAACGGAATTTAGGCATGTAGTTGGTAAATGATATGACCTTTCACCAGTTGCAAGGGTATCCTTTAATTTTTGGACATCCTGTGTAATCTCACGCTTGTATCCCAGGGGGGTAGGCAGAGACCAGGGTCTGCCAATTGCCACGATCCTGACAGATTTCCTTGCGCTTCGTCGACATTCATTAGTCGTTGCATGCATGCACGCCGCTTGCGGGGACTTTTTGATCATAAATTGGGCTACTCACAAGAAACCGCACAGGAACCGAGTAGCCAGAAGCATGGCAAAGTTTTGGCTGAGCGCAGCCGTCACCTCCAGCAAGCCTGATGCCAGGAAACCGTACACCATGATGCGCTTGCGCCCCAGAGTGTCCGACAGGAAGCCCCAGATCATCGCCGACGAAATCATACCTAAGGAGGAAGATGGGATATAACATTTTTGAACAAAAACTTTCGTAAGCACTAGGCATTATAAACCTGTTTATTCAGAATACATTTACTTGACTTTTTGTCGGAAGAGTCCGACCAGGTTTCGCTCTGATTCGCAGTGATTAATCATGGTGAACAGAGACGGATCTCGCGTCGCCGGTTGCTCGTCTCTGACTCGGTCAGGGGTGGGTAATGACAGTAAATATTTTATTGTTTGCAGCTAAACCTCCTTATATGCCTGAGATAGCCTATATCTCCGGCAAATAGGGAGGTTTAGCTATGATACAATCTACTATTGTTGTTTCTTTTAAAAAGTCAAACGCCCGCTGCGCCCTAACAGAACGATGGATCCAGATGAAGAGCGCTCTAGAAAGAAAGAAAGAGAAAGAGAAACGTTTATTGCACCAACAGTCACACACAACAAAAATACGAAATACAAATGAGAAAAAAACATTAAAGATAAAAAGAGGTACAAACATAAGGAAATACATTTATACAGTTTTGTCGCGGTGTGTAACCGCTTGGACGCCGCATACTTAAAACTGCCACGGAAAGCCATCGTACGATGCGCTGGAATAAGAATTCTGTTCTTATGCACCTAGCGCTGACGGGACGACCATTCCAGCTTTTTGTGGAGGTAGGCTGGAGATTTACTGCGAATGATACCAAACAGTAACGTAGCAAGATGCAGTCGTCGAAAAGCTTTGCAGCGTTCAAGCACGGGGTGATATGGGATCTGGGTGGGACTCTGAAACAAAACCGAGTACATGCGTTTTGCACTCGTTGTATTAGTCTCTTTGTTCGGCCAAGTATACAACCACCATAGACAACATCGCAGTAGTTCAATCTAGATAATATTAACGATTCACTTAGCCTAGCACGCAAATCAGTGCTAAGGTAATCGCGTATATTAGATAAAACTTTCAGGCGGTAGAAGCAATTGCTCACTACATTTTTGATATGATTTTCAAATCGCAGCTCACCGTCCATCAGCACACCAAGATTTTTAGCCTCTACCACCCTCTCCACTGGTTTACCCATAATGGCTATATTATTGGCTGCAAGAGCTTGCATCGTATTATGGATTTGACGTTTAGTGCCAAGCACCATGTACTTGGACTTGCTAGGGTTCAGCACCAGACGGCCTCTATCGGACCATGACGCTATACTATCGAGGTCTCTGTTGATCAAACTGGCTGCCACAGCTGCATCTGCTGAAATAGTAGATATGTACAGCTGTGTATCATCAGCATAAAGATGGCAGTTGCAGTTTTTGATACTAGAAACTATATCTGCACTATACAATATGAACAACAGAGGGCCTAATATAGATCTCTGTGGTACACCTCTAGCCAGTTGTTTTAATGATGACAACTGCATTGTGCCATTGCCTTTCTGTATCTCTACTATCTGTGCACGGCCCGAAAGATGTCTGTCGAACCACCGAACACCAGCATTATCAAATCTATAATACGACATCTTCGATAACAAGAGAGAGGTATTCAAACTGTCGAAGGCCCTGGAGAAGTCTAGCAGCACCAGAATGGTACTCTTTCCCCTGTCCATTTCCGTCAAGACGTTATCTACGACGTCCAATAACGCGGTAGCCGTTCCCCGAACCTTCCGGAAACCAGATTGTGTATCTGGCAGTATGCCATTCTCCTCCAGGTACTTCGACAACTGATCATACACGGCCCTCTCGATTATCTTAGACATACAGGGAAGGATGCTGATAGGGCGAAGGTCGGATATATGGACAGGGTTGGGTTTCTTAGGAAGCGGAGTAACTTTCGCAGTCTTCTAGTCGGTCGGAAAAGTCTTCGATATTATACTCCGATTAACAATCGCGGTCAATACTGTTAAAGTCTTCGGTAATGTTAGTAAGATCATGTCAATACTAATTAAGTCAACTCCAGTGGCATTTGTTTTTATAGAAGTCAATATTTTTGATATGTCGTATGGCGTCACAGTGTTAAGTTTGAAAGTGGTGGCTACGTCATGTCTGTGGAATTCGTAATAAGTCAGGTCAGAAATAGTCACCTCAGGCGATCCTGGAACATTCAAAAAGTGGTCATTGATCGCGTCAGCGTCGTTATAGTGCGAAGGAAGTTCCACGTTCCGCTTTACACCCAACCTCGTCATAGCGACCACGATCCTCAGCATTGAGAGCGACTGATTGGATTTGAGTAGTACTGTTATTGATTAAGAGTCGGTTTTTGTATTGAGAATTTCACTAAGTAGTTACTTAACGGTAGTGCTGTCTCATCAAATTTCTCAGATAAGAGCGTGACAGAACGTTACTTAAAGCCGAATTTACCTTAAGAACTTAGTGGCATGCATGTTGAGTTTCATGAAAGTAGTTTCGATATATGTACATGCGAAAGTAATATCGTAAAATAATTAGTCTCGTGAAATCGTCAGCATCGCAGTAACCATGATAACCATAAGTGTTTGCGAAGCATGTCTGGCAGGTTGCGCCAATATGTGTTCAAATATGTTTTCAAGTCTTTGCAAAGTCTTCAAAGATGTGTTCAAATATGTGAAGCTAGGTCTGACGCCGGCATAAATCACATGTGAAAACTTTGTACCACCAGTTTAGCTTAGTAGGTACGAGTAGTAAAACCACTAGTTTCCTAATTTAAATTCGGCTTAAGTATTTACTTGGTGAAAATCTCAACTCAGAGATTGGCCCTAATTTAGTAACATACACAATGCCTCCGTTATTAGTAAACCTTTGTAAAGATTGCTTAGATAACAGTCTGTGATAAAGTGTAACATCAGCCATTAATGAAGCATTTTAGTGTTTCTCCAATATTGGCTTACATCAAACGTGATAATTTGAGTCAACATCGAATGTCGGAGTAGAGTCTCACGGTCTATAGACTATTGCATTCGCTTGCGCATTGTTTTCTGCGAACAAGTCATGAAAGGTCATGTTAACGTCATAATTTGGTTACATGGACTTAATTGCCCATTTCAGTTAGTTCCTCACTCATACGTGCGCTCTTTTCTTTAACTACAGTCTGTAAAACATAGCTTGAGCTCCACGACAGTCGTCACACTGACAGGGCTAGGTTACGATATTGCTTAGACATCGAATAGTGTGCAGTAAGTACGGAGTTTTCACAGTACAAATATTCTGTAAAAAAAAATTAAAACTTCATGGACGCAATTTCGATGACAGCTGGCGCGGAGCTCAAGCTATATTTTACAGACTCTAAGATATTTTATTTTAGTTAAACAGGGACTATTTAAACTATATTTGAAAGGAGTTTTAAGCCTACCCAAACCCTCATTGGGGTGATTCCAGGAAATGGCTCAAATTGCTTAATTTCTTTGGCGCACTTTTGTATTATAACGTATTTGTAGGTTTTGGTGGCAACTACGACAATATGAGTACATGTTACTTTTTATTGAAATAAATAAACATAAACATTTACAATACAGGCATATCATTGTTTCTGGCCCCACACTAGGATACCCTGTGTCGTGGGAACCAGAAACAGCGACGTTACAAACATGTTAACATCCAAGACCTGAGGTTTTTTTTTGTCCCCAACCGGGATTCGAACCTGGGACCTCTCGCATAGTAGGCAGACGCGTTAACCGCTGCGCCACAGAAGACGTCAGACTACGACAAAAGGCTTCGACCCTTCTCCCACGTCACTAAGATGAGACCGTCCGGAGGATTATCATCACTGCTGCCACTTTATTGAGATTCGAGACGTTGTGACATAGCAGCAACATGACTGCGCACTCAGAGACAAGAGCCCTTTCGTAACACATGCCCTTAGTTTTTCATAACAACGGGCCTCTGAGATTGCGCCTTAACACCGTCATAGGTACACTCTCTGGCGTTATCAGTGAAGTGTACAGAAAGATTTCTCTGTCAGTCAGAGTTAAACTCAATACATAGCCTCCCGTGCAACTCGGAGGCCTTGCTTTGCGGGTAAATGTTTTAGTCATCTCACGATGACAATAATGTTGATAGGCAGTCAAAAATTACTGTGTATGAAATGACGAGGCAAGGGCTTTGTACGAGTATCACCAGATAACATCGGTCATATTTATAAAAAAACGATTCCACTAAAAGGCAATTGGTCAGGCTTAAGTCATTTTTAAGACTTAATGTTTACTAAATTATGTTTACTAGTTATCACAACACAGGGTATCCTAGTTTGAGACCAAGTAAATTGAATGTGTTGTGTGGAAGATTATTTATGGACTTATTTTTCATGTCTGTCCGACTGAAACTTTGCAGGCTTACATCGTAACTATAACACATACTACAAGCCTTTGCACTTTAATCGTACCATGTTTGACGCTAGTCCGTATGTAAGAACATAAAATATTACTGTTTTTACGAAAGAAAACAAGAACACAAAGATAAAGTGTGAGTTCAAATCGCAGGATGGTTCTGTTCTAACACACAATATTACGTATTTTGTTGCCTCAACTATAACAAATATAATCATAATCTGTCTGATTTATAGTTTAATGACAAACCGAGTATGACTATATAATCCATTTAGCGCTATTATAGCGCTAGCTAGTACTAAATTTGCAAACGGTATCGAATTTTCTAGCGCTAAAGGTTTTTAATTCAGTGTCGTTTAAAGTAAAAAAAAATGCCAAGTATAGATAAATGGATTATAGATATAACAGATTAAAGAATCATACTCTGTTTGATGGGAAATTATTCTATTATGATATTCTGATACAGCCGAATAAAGAAATCATCATCATTCATCATCCACCCATTATGTCCCCACCAAGGGGCACGGGTCTCTTCCCTGAGGAAGGTATAGGCCATACTCCACCACGGGGGCCAAGTCCGGACTGGTGGAGGCTTGTAAGACTAGTGGCTGGTCTTACTGTCAGAAGTTTTCAAGCCGCCCTAAGGCCTCTGACTTGGCTTAACGACTGCCATCTATCGACGGCAGCCGGCACTAACTGCTTAACGTGCCTTGCGAAGCACGGAACGGCTCGGAAAAGTGCCACTAGCGTTAGTCATAGACGGTGACCCATCCATGGACTGAATGCGCCGTATGTTGCTTAACCTTAGTGATCGTTTAAGATCACTCAGGCAGCCCAGGCTACGAGCGATTCCAGTGATCGTTTAATATCACTATACTCGTAATAAAGTAATAAAAGAAATCGGGCTGCCCCAAACATTTAATATATTGCTAGCTAACCCAGAAGGTGCTGTTTTGTGGCCCTGGAATTGAAGTCACAAAAAAATTAAAATCAGGAAAAAACTAACTCGAAAACTATAAAGAATCGCGGGAGACACATGGGGGTGATTTGAATCCCCACGACAGACATGCCGGACCTAATTTTTTTTGTGACGTTAATTCCCCAGCCACCCTGTATATTCGATAACATGTTTTGTTATCTAACAAAATTCTAAATTATGAAATTCCCATGCCATCACCGGTAATATTCCACTTGTGCCATTATTTTTCTACATCCTCCTTGATTATACTGTACGGTAATTTATTACAACATACTAAACATAAAACATTTACAAACAGGCAGATACATTGCTTCTGGCCCCACACTAGAATACCCTGTGTCGTGGGAACCAGAAACAGCGACATCACAAACGTGTAAACATCTAAACCTGGGGGTGTTTCTCCTATGAATAGAATTGAATTGATTTAGTGCTCACCGGCGTAAGTGATGGCGGTGATGGTCCCCATATCGAGCAGGCTGAGCTGCATGTCGCACTTGGCCCGGGTGAAGATGAAGGAGATGGAGGTGGTGACCGAGACGGCGCTCCAGAAGGCAGGGAGGGTGCACAGCATCAGCGCCACGTGGAATTTGCCGTAGCCGGTCGCCGCGATGGCCACCTCGAAGTCCGACGGCTCAGGAAGCGGTTCTGGCGACGAAAACCAAAAATTCAATTAAAAAAAGTTTTTTTTAAAATAATTTGCACACAAATCATTCTTTATTTACAAGGTAACAGAGCAATTGGATGCCGTATTGGGGGCCATCCATGAATTACGTCACACGTTGAGGGGCAGGGAGGGGGTCGACGAAGCGTGATATTGTGTGTCAAGGGGGTGGCAGGGGTCCTAAATTTCGTGACGTCACATTTCAAAATCTACTATAATCTATGTGCTAAAACATGAACCTCGAAGTATTAACGAAAAAGTTAAAAACATTTCCCACTCCATCTGTTCCTAATTCTATTTGCAGCTCTATCGGAAATAAAACAAATTTCGGAATTGCTGTTATAATTTCGATATGCAATAATTTCTAGATGTAAAATTGCAAAATATGTGACGTCACACTAGGGAGGGGGGAGGAGTCACACAAATGTGACCAGCTGTGACAAGGACGGGGAGGGGTCGAAAAATCATGAAATGTTTGTCACGTAATTTATGGATGGCGCTGAGACCGCTGGTTTTCAGTCAGTGCCTAAATATCCCACGAGTGTCCCAAATTTCAAGTGACTTAGCAAAGAAGTTCTTGTTGTTGATTTTGTTTTATCCTTTTTATTGTTTGTAGTATTTAGTCATTCGTCATCAGTCCTCCTCTGCCCAATGCATGTTCTACTATGCATCACAATGTTTTCAGTTTATTAGTGTATGTATGCTATGTATATTTTATTTCGTTAATGCAATGAATTATCACTTCTCTTTTGTTTCGGTTGAAACTCCGTGAGTCACCAAAGGCCCCGCTGAAAATCAGTGCCCCAGGTAAAACCCAGGTAAACTAGACAGTACCTATACTGAGCTCGAGGCCATTTTATCGCTGCATAGACTTATTGGTTTGAAATATTGTGTTGTTTTTGTTTAATTTAAATCACATTTCATATTATGTCTTTGTGGTTCTAAATAAATGTTTTTGCTCAAACATGCTTGGAAATTTGGGCACTATTTCGACAACCTTCTTCGAGATAAATCGAAATTGCTGTACTGGCCAATTACACGTGAGCAGCAGCCGGAAAAAATTCTATGAAAAGTCATAACTGTCGTGTTTTGCGGCCAAATAAACTACATACATGGATGTAATAATCAAAGAGGATTGAGTACTCTGACAAAAAAATGTCCTGACAAGGAGGCTCGAACTAGTGAATGTCATCTCTTTCTAAATAGGGTGACCTTGATGTCAATGAAAACCGGACGAAACATAAGGGAAGCCAGCCGGAAGGAACGAGCGAAGTTCTCTCTTTAAGAGTAACTTGGTCATTTACTTCCATAATGGGTGACACAGTACCTAGTGGTAGGTATATTAATTGACTGAAGAACTTTAATTATACTTATATTTGCATTTAACGAAGTTTTAAAATTATAAAATGAAAGCCAAAATCAAGTCATAAAATTAGCTTTAATCCAAAAATAAACACAAAGAAATAACTCATTTAAATGTATAGAATTTACAACTTGCTTATTGAGTGTTATTGTAGAGTACATTACATACTGCCCTCAAATAAGGTTTGTAGTGGAAAAGAAGAGTAGAGAGAAGAGTAAAAATAAAACTCAACTTCGACCATGTTAAAATACGTTTTTAAAACCTTGAGTGGTATTGCTACAAAAATTACTTAGCATACATTCATGGCTCGATTCGAGTCTGGGCCTTTAATTTGAGAATAAGTAAAGTTCACTATCTTGCATGGTAACATGGATACATGCAAGATAGTGAACTTTACTTATATTCCCAGTTATTAATAGTGCATTTAATAGTAGTACTTTTCTTACATTTCTTATCATCAGTTACAGTAGGCTACTTTTTATCGCGGAAATCGCACTCATTCTGCGGAATTAACTTAATCATATTTTGATCTACATAAGTTTACAAATTATTTTCAGTGAACCAATTTAGAACTTTATATCATTATGGTACTCTTGGTCTTGACAAGGGTTAAATTAAAAATTAAAAATGTTGTTGCAGACAAATTTTAGTGTACAAATAGTAAATTCAGATAATAAAATCTAACTTGCCAATACGAATAAAACTCATGGAGCTAGCTAGATTGATGACAAACATTTGAATGTTTTTTTTTACATTTAAAATATGCATAAAAGCTAATATACATTACAAAATAGAATAGAATTATTAAGTATAAAATTAAATATTCTATTATACCTCCAGTCAATTTTTCTATTCAAACATAATATTCAAAGCTTCTTCTTTTGGGGAATGCATTCAGTCAGTTTGGGCACCTGCATCGAGCTGTGGTTGCTTCGTTGGTAGTTCTTCCAGTTCAACATTTTCTTCCGTCGCTTAGTACTTACTTTTACATTACTTTTTTGCCACAGGCTGTAAATATTTATTTATTACTTACTTTCTAATAAACTTCTTAGCAAACAAAACACAAAAGTAACAGAAAAGTCCTGTGCAACGTACCTAAAGGGGTTGGTAAGCACGTCAATAAAAAGTAAACTAAGTGATACTTTCTGAGTTATTCCCGTTTGAAAATATAAAATATAAAAAAAAACACTTTAATTCATTCAATTGTCCATTATCATCATTTTAAAGTATTTTGCGTTACAACTAGTAATAAATTGGGGACATTTTGTCAAAGAGTATTTGTTGTTTGTGATAATTATTTTTTCTATCGATTGGCATAATGTACACCAAACGGCAACTTTTCATGTAAAAACGTACAACCTTTAGGTATGCTACAGAGGTTTGAAGCCTTTTACTCACCACTACAAATGGTACAGGATCTTCCTTTAACCTAGGTAAGACCGTAAGTTTAAAATCTTATTTTCTAAAATACCGGCTTTTGCAGGCTTCACAAAATGCAGGATTTTGTGATGTCGAACCAGAGCCTCATAAAGCATCCATCCATTTTAAACGTAAGCTTTCGTTTTTAGTAAAACTGAAAAGAGACCATTGGGTAATCAAACACATGGCCTACATTTTACAACATCATGGTCATAGTATTCCACATAAATGAGTAAGAGTAAGACACACTCCTTCAGTTTGTGGCTCTCGCTCTGGACACTTTACTCTAGTTGCTTACTTATTAAGAGTTTAGTTTTCTATGGAAGGTTTTTCGTAGTGCTCTATCCTCTTTGATTATAACATCCTTGACTGCATACTAAACTCATATCTGTCGTGTTATTTAAAAATGGAACGAGCTTTTTGAACGAGATGATTTGAAATAGCTGCGAACAGTGACAACCAAGGAAGTAACTTATCAGAGTTTTATTTAAATTTCGAACTGGCTTGTGATAGAAAGCTGGATATACCTATTCAAAAAAAAGAACACTTTAACGCGGCAAAAAATATTGTTGTTCGTTCGTGGTTCGTCTGATTTTGAAGGTTTATTGAATTTAACAGAATGAGTCCATAGTTTTAATTTCCACGCATTGTTTGAGAAAAATCATATACGAGCCTTGGCCACAACTAGGCATTCATGGACTCACGTATGTGTGCTTCGCTTCGCCTCGGCCCACATTTCCACGTTCGCCCATTAATGCCTCTTTTGCTGGCCGCTGCAGTAATGTACTATAAGGGATGTTGTATTAAGTTTCGTATATTTCGTATGTTAATGTTGTTTCGTTATGTAAAATTATTTTAGAAAAGATGGTCAGAGTGGAGTATTTTTTCCCGCTGCTTTTTCGTCCACTACAAATAAGGTCGAAAGCAGCGGCTAAGATAATACATTGTCATTCAGCAGAAGGAATGTAGTTTTTTAAAGTTAAAATAAAATGTTTTGATTTGATGTGACTCGCACAAAACTACACTTCCAAATCTGTTCAAGGTATTGAATGAAAAAGTTAAAATTTTAACAACCATGAAAACATTACGCACCTTTTTAAGTTCATCGGACTTTGGTGAAAAATATTATCACGATAATTACCATGTCATCAAAAAGCAAACACTGTCATGGAGTAAACATTCCAGTGTCCATCACTGCAAAAAATAATACACGGTCCGATGTCGCAGCTTATTTGTACCAAAACAAATGAACAAAATAAAATCGTAAAAAATCTATTTAAACGCCAGCGGTAAAACGTTCAGTGATAATAATGTGGAAAACAAATGTGTAGTATGCAGAAGCGTAGATCTAAGTCTAAGCTTATTTCCTGTAATTTTAGCACCCAAGGTTAGTACACTCGTTTCTTCCTAGACACTAGTCATCCTAAGTAAGGAAACTGCCACTCAGGTGCCTTAGATAGACATAATGACATAATTAAAATAATTGGGTATAGGCAACCATTTTGTGCCTAGCTTCGCAAGGCACGTTAAGCAGTTGGTGCCGGCTGCCGTCGATAGATGGCAATCGTTAAGCCAAGTCAGAGGCCTTAGGGCGGCTTAAAAACATCTGACAGTAAGACCAGCCACTAGTCTTACAAGCCTCCACCAATCCGGGCTTGGCCCCGTGGTGGAGTATGGCCTATACCTTCCGGAAGTTACCCGTGCCCCTCGGTGAGGACATAATGGGTTGATGATGATGAGGGTAAAGAAGATAATAGTTTCGTCTGACCAAAGAGGCCAGACGGGCGCCCTCCGGCTGAGGAACCCAAGCGGCTAGAGGCCAGGGCGACAACGAGAGAAAACGTCGAAAACTAAAATGAATGATTTATGGATTTATTATTATGGACATGTACACGGAAGGTGCTAGGGGGGTCGCAAAGTAATATACTACTAACCTTAAGGGTTGGGGGATGATTCACAGAAGAGGAACCTAATAAAGGTGCGCAAAGATAGGTTTGGTCAGTCTGGCTAGGTACTTACATTTATTCAGCAGCGCGCATCAGCTCAGCGTGAATACAGGATGGCACCAAGTTCAGTAGGCACAGCACAAGCAGTGGAAGCGTTGAATGTCGGGAGAAAGTCCAGGGGAAAGCACTATTTCCGCAAAAAGCACATAAAATACAGGAACGTGCGCGCGTCGCGGCGATCCAAGGGCAACAGTTCCGCTTCTAGTCGCGAGGCGGCGCTTTCGTACCAAGCCATGTCTGTCAGTCAGGGTGTAATGGAAGGGGGCTAAACAAGGGAAGTTTCTTTAGGTCCTTAAGGGATGAAGGAGGGCACTACAAATTTAGATCTACATATAATAAAATAGGATGTCGCTGTATCTAATTAATAACTTTTCTTAACATAACCCCCGCCCTAAACATCACAAATGTTTACGACTGAGGGGTGAAGGGGATGATATCTACAGGAAGGCGTACAAGTTTGGTGAGAGAGCGTTTTTTCACTCCGGAAGGGGTTTGTACATCCACTACACGTACGACACTATCTTGACCGGGGTAAACATTAATGATGCGGCCACGTCGCCACTGTAAAGGGGGGGTATTCTCCTCCTTGAGGAGAACAAGCTCGCCGACTACAGGAGGATCTGAAGGAGTCGTCCATTTATGTCTACTCTGCAAAGTGGACAGATATTCCGCGTGCCAACGGGACCAAAAATGTTGAGTGACTTGTTGCACTAACTGAAAGCGGGTAAGGCGACTGATTTTCACATCTTTGAAGGGGTACTCAGGTACAGCCACCAAGGGTTGCCCGATCAGGAAGTGACCAGGAGTTAACACCTCAAGATCCGGACTTGAAGCCAATGGGCACAGAGGGCGAGAATTGAGGACGGCTTCGATTTTCGCAAACACTGTAGTCAATTCCTCGAAGGTTAGAGTGGTCTCACCTATAACCCGTTTTAGGTGCGTCTTCGCTGATTTAACAGCCGCTTCAAATATACCACCCCAATGAGGGCACAAAGGAGGATCAAAAACCCAGTTGATACCTCTTTTAGAGGACTGGTCAGCCAATTCGGACTGGTGCTCAGCAAGGAAGGCATGCAAGTCACCGAGGTAGACACCACCACCAAGGCACCAAGATAGTTCCGACCGTTATCAGAACGGATAAGGGAAGGCAGACCACGACGAGAAACAAAACGTGTAAGGGCCGCAATGAAGGCTTCTGTGGTCAGGTCCGATACGACCTCTAAATGGACCGCTTTAGTGGAAAGGCAAACAAAAACGCACAGGTACGACTTTACAATTTTTCTGTTTCTAAAGGTTTGCACTTTGGTATAAAAAGGACCAGCAAAATCTGTGCCAACGCCATCAAAAGGCCTCGTTGCAACCACTCTATCTCGTGGCAAATCGCCCATAGGAGGCTGGGTAACCGCTGCTTTTAAGCGATAACAGGATAGGCATTTAAATATCACGTGATTTACTAATCGCCGAGCAGACAAGATCCAAAATTCACGGGTCAGTAGGGCTAAGAGGGCATTAGGACCGGCGTGAGAATTACTCACATGGTAGTGTGACACAAGAAGCTGGACAAAATGACCAGACTTCGGGAGGAGGAGGGGGTGACGGGCGTCGTAAGGAAGATCCGAGTTTCTAAGACGACCTCCGACACGGATTAGGCCGCGGTCATCCAGGAAGAGACTTAGACGCCGAAGGGGAGATCGGAGCAGAGCCCCGCGATGGAGTAGGTCCAATTCTTTGGAAAAGGAGGTAAACTGCACTAGTCTAACAAGGTAAAGTAAGGCTTCTTTACGTTCATCGGCAGTAAGGTAGGGTTGGAGAACAATAATTTCAGGATGTCTAGTCCGTTTCACAAAACGCAAAATATACCCAATGACGCCTACAAGCTTAGGCAGGGAACTGAATCTATCAAAAATAAATGATGGTTCTGGAGAAGGATTAGGCGTAGTCACAAGCAAACAGCGTATTCCAGGTAGATCTCTAAGAGGAGGGGTTTCAGATGTGGGCCATTGAGGTGGAGGTTGTATCAACCATAGAGGCGACCACCACAGTGGATGTTTGATCAGGGAGGAAATAGAAACTCCGCGGGAAGCACAATCGGCAGGGTTGAGGTCACCAGGGACGTGTCGCCAAATGGAAGGAGTAGGTGAATTTTCTATTTGGGAGACACGATTGGCTTCGAAGGTCTGTAAGTGATGAAGGGGTGTTTTTATCCACGCTAAGACTACACGGCTATCTGACCAGCTGTAAATACCACCCAGTACTATAGACTTTTGCAAGCAAGAGGCTACGTGATGAAGGATCTTGGACAGAAGAGTCGCTCCAAGAAGCTCCAACTTGGGAATCGTAAAACGAGTTCTAACAGGGGCGACTTTACTTTTCGCCAAAAGTAAATGAATAGAACACGAGCCAGAAGAGTCCTCAACGCGTAAGTACACAACTGCAGCGTAACCTGCTTCGGAGGCATCACAAAAACCATGAAGGGAAAAGGAATTGGCACCGACAGGCATAATAGGACGCGATAGGGTAACAAGGTTCACATTTTTTAGGTCTTCAGAAAACTTACGCCACTCTGCTGCAAGAGGCGGGGTCAAAGGGTCATCCCAAGAAAGACCAGATAGCCAAAGCCGTTGCATAAACGCCTTAGCTTTAAAAATCACGGGTGTAATCCAACCACACGGGTCGTAGGTCCGGGCTATTAGCGACAGCACTTTACGTTTTGTAGTTTGGGTCTCAGTGTAAGGGGAGAAACGATATGTAAATACGTCAGCTGCGGGATCATACTGAACGCCAAGGACTGCAATCGTTTGGGGATGCTCAGGATCTTGAAAAGAATGGTAGGTCCGCAAGGAGTTCAGGGCGGTTTGAGATCCACTTTCTCAACTCGTAACCACCAGATGTCATTATGCTATTCATCTCACTCATAAGGACACGGGCTTCATCAAGGGAGGCAGCCCCAGTAAGGCAATCATCCACATAAACGTCATTTTCTAAGACAGAGGCTGCGAGGGGGAATTTAGACCTTTCTTGTTCAGCTAACTCAAGGAGGGCTCGGATGGCAATGAAGGGACTTGACCTGAGACCATAAGTATTTGTATTGAGCTCATACGTGCATAAAGGGAGATTGGGAGATTCACGCCACAATACAAGCTGATATTTTCTGTCTTCCGGATGAACCCACGTCATTCTAAACATCATTCGGATATCCGCTACAAATACGACTTCATGTCGCCTGAAATTAAGGAGAATGCAGGTAATGTCCCGTTGTAACTTAGGACCAGAATGGAGACACTGGTTTAATGACACGCCAGAGGAGGTAGGGGAGCTTCCGTCAAAAACTACACGAATTTTAGATTCGTCGCCGCTTTTAAACACCCCGTGATGAGGAATAAAATAATGTTCCGCAGAAGACTGGTGAAAGGAGGAAGGTGACATGTGGCCGAGTTCTAAATACTCTCGCATAAAAAGTACATATTTTTCTTTGAGGTTTTGGTTCATTTGTAGGCTTTTCTCAAGGCACAAAAAACGTTTGAGGGCAATGGACTTCGAGTCGCCAAGGTGAGGACGGTCAAGCAAAAAGGGGAGACGAACCATGAAACGACCATCAGGTTCACGTCGAGTAGTAGACTTAAATATTTGCTCACATTCATTGTCTACAAGATTTATTGCTGGCTCAGGTGGTTCTTCTACCTTCCAAAACCTTTCAACCATCTGGGAAAGGGTAACACCGGTCAAAGGAACATCAGGGGGTGTTGAATTGGGAATGGGGCCAGAAAGAATGTATCCCAAGACAGTTGGGACCGCAGTGAGACCAGCAGGGTATGAAACAGGCAAATCGAGACACAGTAAAGATCCAAACACGTCAGCACCTAGGAGCACATCTATAGGGCCGGGGCTATAAAAGGAAGGATCGGCTAGAGGCAATGAGGAAACACATGATACTAAACTAGAGGACAACTCTAGTTCAGGATGTATACCGGCAATAACATCGATGACCATAGCCGAGGCGGTGATCTCAGGAAAGGTAGACTCCGCAGGTTTGAATGTGAAGGAGACACCACCTCGAACTCTTACAGATTCGACATTACCAATACCTCGCACTGGAGATATGGTGGGACACACTGGCTTGTTTAGCTTATCCACTACTAAATCAGTAGTTAGCAAACAGCCTTGGGCACCAGTGTCACAGAGTGCACGCGCTTCGACATAATAACCGGAAGCGGAACGCACATGTATGACAGCGGTAGGGAGGAGGACTAACGAGGCAGGAATAACAACATGAGAAGGTGGTCGGATCTGTGGGCAAGCTAGTCATTGGCGCTGGCGATCAATAGAGGGAGAGCGGTTGTATGTCCTAGAGGAAGACGGCGTTCCGTAAGACTCACGAGGAGTAGGCGGTAAATTATAAGAACGACGTTGAGATGGCGGCGTCTGGGAACGTGGAGAGTTCTGTTCCAACGCAGGAACAGGAGACCGCGAGGAGGGACGGCCGGAATCGCCATAGTATTTGGTGCCCCCGACCATACGACGGGTGCCCCCTACATTGCGGTGGGGGCCCCCGCCCATACGCGGAGGTGAGGAACGTGAATTTTCCGTGGGAGAGGAGCGGCGTGGAGGAGACTCACGGAATGTAACATTGTTACGACGAGGGTATTCAGGGTTCCGTGAGTCATTAAAACACAGCAGCGTGTGATGGGTCGAGCGACGACAAGTACGGCAATGATAGTCACGAGGGCACATAGCGATCGAATGCTTATCCAAGCAGCGATAGCAAAGGCCGGCCTGTCGCACAAATGAGGAACGCTCACGTGGGGACAAGCGGATAAATTGGTCGCATTCACGTAGGTAATGCGAGGACGAGGCGCACATGGCACAAGTGCTTACGGCGGCGTGAGGTTTAAGAGAGGAAACTGCGGCTGAATAAATGCGACGGTAAATAGGGGCACGCGACTGCTGCCTCGGCGGAGGAGAATGCGGGGTAGGCACGGACACGGAATGATCATTATCAATAAGGGCCGTATTTCCAACATTATCGTGGTGCCTACATTCGTCCTCTAGGAAGGACACTAGTTGGTCGAAAGTAGGAAGGTCTCTTTTGTTATCGCCATAACGGCGCTCAAAGCGGGACTTCAGGTCCGAAGGCAGTTTGGTCAAAGAAATATGGACCAGCAGGTAAGACCATTCCCCTACAGGTAAACCAAGTCGCTCGAGGCACCTATATGCTGTCAAAAGTGGGTTAAGAAAGGAGGCACGTAACCCAGTTAGCTTAGGGCTAATTTCTTGTAGGTGCAATATTTGGGCAATGTGTGTATCAGCGAGGACACGGGTGTTATGGTAACGCCGCTTAAGTAGGTCACGCGCAACCTCATAGTTGCCCGCTTCGATGCGTAAATGTTGTATCAAACGGCGGGGCTCGTCACTCAAGGCACCTACTAGGTAATGTAGTTTTTGGGTAGGGGTAAGGTCAGGTTGACAGTCCACAACACTGTCAAACTGGTCTAAAAAACTGACCCATGAATCGGGACGCCCACTGAATTTAGGGATCGGCAAATCAGGTAATTTTTGTCTTGGTTGAACGTCTGACAACCTGGAGAGATTGGTTAAATTAGAGCAATGGGAGGGGAGGGCCGTCTCCTTGGGCTTGAGCTCCGAATATTTCAAGCGCAAATCATCGACCGTGTCACACATAGACCGCATCTGGGTCTGAACATACTCAGCTTCCTGGGTATCAATGGCCGGGTCGAGACCACCTAACAAACGGCTACAACAATCAATAAATTTCGTAAAGTTTGCTTCCAGGTCACCCAGTCTAAATATAAGTTTAGCTGGAGCAGCAGTATTTAGGATATCGTGGGTTGCAGAAATCCAACTCACGAAGAATCGAACCGTCCCCATACTCGTTCTGTACTCCTCAGTGTCAGTAAACAAAACATTCTCATACCTATCCGGCATTATGTAGTGATAACAAATCACTCAATACTCAATAAAATGTGATAGGCAGGCGAAATCACCGTAAACAAGGTGTTTTACTATTACAATAGCGGAATCACACTTGCAAAATAGGCATATAAACATACAG
Organism: Yponomeuta plumbellus; assembly: GCA_947310845.1. NCBI lineage: Eukaryota > Metazoa > Arthropoda > Insecta > Lepidoptera > Yponomeutidae > Yponomeuta > Yponomeuta plumbellus. The sequence continues at coordinate 22,659,145 of OX371200.1, forward strand.
GACAAAATTCAATAGTATAAAAAACTCGAGCCGGCCGCTTCGCGAGAACAAAAGAAGAAACCGGTCGGACACGGCTGTCTTATCACCGATGCACAGTTTAAGACGATTTAGAAATCTACGTAATTGAATGCAATAGGTATGCAATAAATATTTGCCTATAGCATTGAAACTAACGGGAATTAAACCGCGAAAACAATGGGGATGCACTAAGAATAGTGGGGAGGTCGAACCGCAAGGGGTGAAATCTCAAAAAAATAGGGGTTGAACAAGAAAAAAAGAGGGGAAAGTAACCACGCTCTGCTACCAGGAGTGTACACGGAAGGTGTTAGGGGGGTCGCAAAGTAATATACTACTAACCTTAAGGGTTGGGGGATGATTCACAGAAGAGGAACCTAATAAAGGTGCGCAAAGATAGGTTTGGTCAGTCTGGCTAGGTACTTACATTTATTCAGCAGCGCGCATCAGCTCAGCGTGAATACAGGATGGCACCAAGTTCAGTAGGCACAGCACAAGCAGTGGAAGCGTTGAATGTCGGGAGAAAGTCCAGGGGAAAGCACTATTTCCGCAAAAAGCACATAAAATACAGGAACGTGCGCGCGTCGCGGCGATCCAAGGGCAACAGTTCCGCTTCTAGTCGCGAGGCGGCGCTTTCGTACCAAGCCATGTCTGTCAGTCAGGGTGTAATGGAAGGGGGCTAAACAAGGGAAGTTTCTTTAGGTCCTTAAGGGATGAAGGAGGGCACTACAAATTTAGATCTACATATAATAAAATAGGATGTCGCTGTATCTAATTAATAACTTTTCTTAACAGGACATTTATGATGATGTAATACTAGATTGTTCACCAAGGGCGCAAACAAGATTTTTGCGTCGAGGTTGTGAAATTGAATCCAGAGCGAACTGAGGCGATTCTTGCAGAATCGCTGAAGAAGCGAGGGATTCAACACTACCGAGACCAAAAATGATTTGCGTCCGTGTAGAACACTCTGCTTTTCACTACCATCTGAGAGGAATGAAAATGCGTACTTGCGTCCCAATTTCAAATATTTGACAATTAGGTACTTAAAAGTTTTGCAGCAAAGAGTTTGGAAGTTCAGTAAGTAGTTCCAAAATCGATTTTAAAACTTATTGCTTGGGTTGGAGCGAAATAGATAGGACGAATCCTCAAGAGTGAAAGAGAAGTCTGACTTCTTAGTAAATGAGTGTACTAGTAATATAAATTCAAAATTGAATTTTGAGTCTATTTACTCAAAGGTACCTAAAGGTAAATAGATTAAAAACCCAATTTTGAGTCTATTTACTTTGATGCATCTTAGCTTGACCAACAATAGCGTGTTTTGGGTCGTAAATTTGGGCATCAAAATGCATCATTTCGAGCAGATGATGGAGTGAAAATAATATTTTTGGGTCTTCTGACGGTACTGTGTCTGTCGCCGGGGACAGTGTATGTCAAATTGAGCACCGGGCGTACATTTGCGGATTGTTGGCGGCAGGCCAGGCCTTATCGAATACTCGCGCCCGCGACGCGTTTTATTTTGATGCGACTATTTCATATTAGTGGCGGGAAATAAACCTGCCGTCTAATCAACGTCTGACCGCGAATTATAACGAGTTGGAGTTGGAGAATATGGTATTTCGTAAGCAGTCGAAGAGTTATTGGTTGCCGAAAATAATTAGAAAACTGTTATGCCAACTTGACGTCAATCACTCCCGTCATCTCAGAAGCATATGGTCGTATGTTCGATTCCGACGAAAATGACTTTTTTGTATATTTAATCTCAGCTTCGAGCTTTTTCTAAACACCTGATAGACATATTTCTATCTTATTCGATTGCTGGGATAATTCAGTTGCATAATGTCGTTTGTAGGCTTAGTTCGTTCCTAGTTTGGGACCTGGTCAGGTGATTGTATCGTGTGCAAGTTATTATTATTATTAATAATAGTGGTTTTAAGACCCTTTATTTCTTTGTGAAGTTTAGATCTTTAGCTTGTTAATGCATGTCGAAGTTGTCATTCACAAATATATATTTTGTCCATTCATACACCGAGTACATTCTTGACATATGTATTTTGTAAGTACCTAAGCTCTTCCTGAGATTGTCAAAGTAGCTAGAAAATATTAATTTTATTATAAAATCAATCATCATCGGCCTACGCTTGTCCACTGCTGGATATAGGCCTCTCCTATTGCACACCACTGAGCACGGTCCTCGGCTACTCTCATCCAGCTCTTGGCAGCCGCCTTTAGTTACTTAAGTATTTACTTAGTTAAATTCTCAATTCTAAAACCGGCTCTAGTAACATACTGTTGCGACTAAAGTTTCTTATTTTTCTTTATTAAATGTGAGGTCTCCTATCAGCAGTTGGCAACCAATATCTTGCTTAAAATAACTTGCCTGCTTTAAGTTTGCCCTGTCGAAATCACTAATTACGAGTAGCTCATCTATAAAAAGGGAAAAGTGTTCTTACCCTGAGCCATCTTCTCCAGATTATTAGATGACAAGCCTGTCACCCGAAACAGATGGTCGTGTGAAATCTCTTCTTTGGGAGCTGGCGCCTCAGAGTCATACCTTGTCGTCACCATGTTTGCCTCTCTCACTTCCTCGTTCAATTATATAATTGTTTTCGCGTGAATCTTTCTTCAATCTCAGATGCTCCCTATATCTTCTAACACTTTCTGATCTGTTGTCTTTTGAGACTTCTTAAACATTCAGCTCACCTCTGCACTTCTACGTCTTTTAACAATCAAATTATACGAGAGTTTCACTTGAAAGCTACACCGGATTAAACATTAGATCTCTTTACCTTTTCAAGGATAAAAAGAGTGCCTTGTCAGTTCAATGTATAGAAGCTTTACTTTTCAAAAACTGACGAAACCGGACGTCCAAAACTATAGTCCTGCCTGTGCTAGGAGTTTCTGCTAGCATCCTTACTGAGAGTTCAGAGTCTAGTGATAAGGTTGTAAGCAACACAGTTTTATAAACCAGCAGCGAAGTCGGGGTTTGCCCAGGTATTAAGATAAGTTGACATCGCAAACAAGCCTTTCTGTATTCCTCCGCCGTTTTTGTGTGCTAATATTATCGTTGCTTCTGAATCTGGCGTTTTGCTTACAAATTTACATTAACTACAAATTTTGTGCTATAGTTAGATACGACCTCTGTATCTGTAACTACCTTCCTGATCTGACTAATTTAAGTTAAACGTAAACTCGACTAATCTAAGTTTTTACCGTGGCACGGACATTCGCTCTGGGGCATCTCCGAGCTGAAGGATTCCATGTTGTCGTGAATGTAAAAAGATTTTATCTAATGTTTCATTTTCAACATTTTCGTGTCAGTGTTAGTGCGCATATAACTCCCGAACGGCTTGACTGATATTTATGAAATTTTATACATAAGTATATTCGGTAGATCTGACAATAGATTGCTATACTTGAGCCATTACAAACGTGCGATCTGAGTCATAAACATTTGTATCAGACCTCTCTCTTACACATATAGGAGGCATATCAGCCATATCGGAAGTCTCGCTCGCACTTTTATGACTAGGTTCGCACGTTTGTAATGGCTCAAGTATATCTATTTTTTCGTTTTTTAGTTAATAGGTGGAACTTTAATACACAACATTAATTAAATAATATTAATAATGAACTAACAAAAAAAAATAACTTAACTATAACTAAAAACTCCAGGTCTTGTATGTTTACATGTTTGTGACTTCGCTGTTTCTGGTTCCCACGACACAGGGTATCCTAGTGTGGGGCCAGAAGCAATGTATGTGCCTGTATGTAAATGTTTATATTTATGTTTAACTTAACGTTTTTTAGTGATAATGATTAATTTTCGTTTTCTAGTGATAACCAATTTGGCAGAACAACGTTTGCCGGGTCAGCTAGTAATAGCATATAACAGTGTATTTTTTGCGCAACATATTTAACTACATAGTTTATAACTACTCCTGAACTAAGGAAATTAGTATTATTCCTATCTAACTACATCACCTGCATTATGAATTGTTTAATCAGCCAACGTGTAAATTGCAACGTGGATGTGTATGACTGATGTTTGTACTTTCATAAGTGTACCCTGTTTCACCAATGTAAGTCGAACTAAGACCCAGGTTTAAGCGTGGTTTCGGAGCTAGAGCGTCGAAAGTAAAAAACCGTCTAAGCGCGAGTCAGACCCGCACACGAAGGGTTCCGTACCATTTTCTATAAAAATGGCAAAAAAATCACGTCTGTTATATGGGAGCCCCCTTAAATATTTGTTTTATTTTAATTTCATTGTTTATTTTTAAAGTTAATGTATAACTAAATATTCTGTGAATATTTGAAGCGTCTTCCGATTGCCGTTATCAACATCGAGCAAAAAGAGCAAAAAAATCACGTCTGTTGTAAGGGAGCCCCTGACATATTTATTTTATTCCATTTTTTCGTATTAGTTTTTATAGCGGCAACAGGAATATATAATTTGTGAGAATTTCATTTGTCTAACTTTCACGGTTCATGAGATACAGCCTGGTAACAGACGGACGGACGGACGGCCAGAGTCTCAGTAATAGGGTCCGTTTTACCCTTTGGCTACGGAACCCTAAAAATGAACCTACTTTATAGTAATGATTTGTAATGGAATCGCTCGTAGCCTGGGATGCCCGAGTGATCTTAAACGATTAGGTTAAGGTTAAGCAACATACGGCGCGTTCAGTCAATGGATGGGTGACTCTAGTGGCATTTTCCCGAGCGGTTCCGTGCTTCTTAAGGCACGTTAAGCAGTTGGTGCCGGCTACCCTCGATAGATGGCAGTCGTTAAGCCAAATCAGAGCGAACTTAGGGCGACCTTAGGCGACTTAAAAACTTCTGACAGTAAGTCAGACAGCCACTAGTCTTACAAGTCTCTACCAATCCGGACTTGGCCCCCGTGGTGGAGTATAGCCTGTACCTTCCTCAGGGAAGAGACCCGTGCCCCTTGGTGGGGACATAATGGGTTGATGATGATATCATGATTTGTACAATGGCCTCAGTCTGCGTGTATTTAGGTACGTTTTACGTCTTTGCCTGGTTACTAGGGGTCGGAATAGGCAGTTCAATTTTATGTACTTGTGATTTTGTGACGTCATAGTATGGATATGCCTGACGGATACCGCGGAACTTACTTCATAGATTGTAATTTTATATTGAACTTTAAAAATAGTATTTCATCTTTTAGCTTATTAAATTGTGAACTAAATATTTTAGAATAGAAACGTGAAGAAACGAACAGCAAATAAATAATAAACAATCACGCTGATTCCCGGGATTTTAGGTCTTATCGATGTTATGCTTACGTTGACTTTCTTTCTGCAAGTACATAAAATTGAACTGCCTATTCCGACCCTGTGCTATAGTAACCAGTAGGGTTCGGAATAGGCATCCTAGTAGAGGTCGGAATAGTATCCTAGTTTGGGACCAGGAGAAGTAATTGTGATGTGTGGAAGTTATTCTTATTACGCCACCACGCATTACATTATGCAAATCAACGCAACAGATAAAAGAATAATGACACTCGTGCTATCGTCTACACGACCTTCGTTACAACGAAGAAGACGCTTTGGTGAGCTCTTCTACGTTAGTTGTTAGCGAATACAGAGAATCACCAGAAGCGACTGTCTGTGCGTAAGAAGAATATTAGAGTACTGAACTGCAGGACGACGAAAGTATTTTAGTGTGTTAACCTCTTTATAATAGTGACGAATACTGTTGTTGAAGTTGAATTGAATTGTATTTAATTTTGGCATTGCTTTTAGCACCTATCACCGGATAGGTGTACTTACCGAAGTACATTGGTGGAATAGTTTAAACTGGCTTTTTGCTAAAATATTGTTTGACCCATGACAATCTGTTCTAACTTTGGCAGATCTTTCATCATCACCCCATTATGTCCCCACCGCGGGGCACGAGTCTCTTCCCTGAGGAAGGTATAGGCCATATGTTAGAAATAAGTAAATGTTAATGCACTCGATAAAGTTTTGACTACTCTGTGTTTTTCATCGCCTTCTTTTTCTCCTTGTCTGTGATCACTCACTGCGATAGCCACCATTGCTCTTGTATTTTGTTACCTGTTTTTGCTAATACTACGTACGTGAAATAAATCCTCAGTTATACCGTATTCTATCTTTGTTTTCCGGCCCAACCCAATACCATACTCCACCACTGAGGCGTAGTCCGGATTGGTTGAGGCTTGTAAGACTATTGGCTGGTCTTACTGTCAGAAGTTTTCAAGCCGCCCTAAGGCTTCTGACTTGGCTTAACGATTGTCATCTATCGACGCCACCCGCCACCAACTACTTAATGTGCCTTGCGAAGCACGGAACCGCTCGGAAAAATGCCACTAGCGTTAGTCATAGACGGTCATCCATCCATGCACTGAACGCGTCGTATGTTGCTAAACCTTCGTGATCGTTTAAGATCACTCAGGCAGCCCAGGCTACGAGCGATTCGTGGGACGTATAATATGGGCTGCTTACTTTAAGATAGCTCTTTTTGAATCGTCTATACACGGTGAGCACCAGTGGTCGGTGATTAGTCCATAGTCACCCTCTGTCTGAGAAAAGTTCATAGCCTTAATCATACGCACCAAATCCATTCCAATCCCTAACTGTCAAATTACCTACATACTATTGACAAGTTGGAATATTTAAATTTAAGAGTTTAACATCCTATCAAGTACTTGTTGTATTCGTATAGATGGGTCGCATAATTCCCTATGCGGTGTTTTTGTACATTTCCAACGTTCATTTATGTACATACTCGTAGGTATGTTGCTGTAATAATCCACTTCGATTTCAAGCGACACGCGACAGGTGACAGCTCGGCGACTAGACGCGATGACAGGCTACGGCCGTCAATTTTTATACATTTTGTTCGAATCTCCGCACACTTGGCGTCAGAGTCGCGAAGTCGCGACGACAAGACGCCAGTAGCAAATGACAACGTCTGACGCGGTGACTAGACGCGGCGACAAGTCGCCCTGTTTGCGTTGGCTCTAATAGTTAATTTAGTTCTTACAAGTATCCAGACGACGTTATTGAATACTAATAAAGAATAGAGTAGAATAATCATTTATTGCCATGCAAGGATTACCAGTGGTTCAAACATGAGTGAGGCAAGATGTAAAAGCCTACGCGAAGCCATACTCGTATTTAGCATAGATGCTTTGTTACTAATAAATAACTTTACTGTGCAAGCACATTTTATAACTGACAACAAATGCAGGTTTGACAAAAGTCATCTATTTCCGGGTCACCTATTTCCATCTAGAATGGTTGAGACTGGCGATGGCTGCCCCCCCCCCCCCCCCCCGTTATGTTCGTGCATCTGGCCGCAGCATTTATATTTTTCCTACTTTAGTAAGAAAATTAACTTATGTTTTGGTTTCCAAAGTTGCGTCAATTATGGAATGTTATCATATACTTAGGCTCTGATGTATTAATGTTAGAACAGAGCAATTTTCCTCTACAAACATGGCCCGAAAGCAGCGGCAAACATACTATATTAATTTTTAGCAAACTTCACTTTGAAATAAATTATTTCATGTGATAAAATGGATAAATTGACGAACTCTGTGGCGCAGCGGTTAGCGCATCTGCCTATCATGCGAGAGGTCCCAGGTTCGAATTTCGGCTGGGGACAAAAAAAAGAAACCCAGGATGTTTACATGTTTGTGACGTCGCTGTTTCTGGGTCCCATAACACAGGGTGTGGGGCCAGAATCAATGTTTGTGCCTGTATGTAAATTTTAATGTAAATGTTATGTTTTATATCGGCAGCTGGACAGTGCTCCAAGAGACGCACTAGCCGCGTCCACCGCAGCATGGACTTTGTCACCGAGTCCAAAGTACAAGTGGATCAGATCAATTGATTCGTTGAAGCCGTACAATGTATGATTGGGATATCACGCATGCCAAACGTGACGATGAGGCGCGTAAACTGGAATCGCCTATGGATTATTGCTACTTTTACTCTGCTGTCTACCGTCCGACGTCTTATACTATCATAATGATGTCATCGTTCGTTATCGGATGACTATGAATAGAAGTAGTGGGTTCTATTACCACTGGGTATCTCCGCACATTTGTAATAATGACTTCAGTTTATAGTTTGGGGTGTATCTGTAAAACCATCTATAATGTGTCATCATCATCATCATTCAGCCACAAGAAGTTCAATGCTGGACATAGGCGTCGTCCTACGCTGCGCATGCCGATGTGTGGTCTTCATGCAAGAACTTTTCGGCCCCATCGGCAAGCACGCAGAATGTCCTATGTGCCCCGCCCACTGCCACTTCAACTTACTCATCTGGTGGGCTATGTTGATGACTTTCGTTTGTCGAAATTCCGAGCATAGCCCTTTCCATAGCTCGTTGCGTGACCTCGAGCTTTCTTATGAGGCCCATAGTGAAAGACCACATTTCAGTGCCATAAGTCATCACTGGTAACACACTATGGTTGTATAATTTTGTTTTGAGTGATTGAGGTATATTGGAGGAAAAACCTTTTCTAAGTTTCCCGAATGCTACCCAGCCGAGTTGGATTCGACGATTGACCTCTTTCACGATTATTTATAATTTGTAGTACTTACGAAAGTTTTGGTTCAAAAAAGACTTCATCATCATCATCATCATGAACCCATTATGTCCCCACCGAGGGGCACGGGTCTCTTCCCTGAGGAAGGTATAGGCCATACTCCACCACGGAGACCAAGTCCGGATTGGTTTAAAAAAACTTCAGCTTGGAAAAAGACTTCAGCTTGGGTGTATTTCCATGTTTGTGATGTCTTTGCCTGGTTACCATAGCACAGGGTGTCTCAGTTTCGAATCAGGACAAGTGGTTGTGATGTCGGTTCCCACTAGGGGTCACCGTATATTTGTACGGAATGGACTCAGTCTGGGTGCTTTTTAATGATTGTAATGTGCTAGTTACCATAGCACAGGGTATCCTAGTTTGGGACCAGGTCAAGTGATTGTGTTGTGTGGAAATTATTATTATTACAAACAAGTTTTTATACCGTCGCCTTTTCAATTACTTTGATTCGTCACAGACATTTTAAAATGTTCATAAGTTCTCGTGCGAACTTCAATAAACACACAGTTTGGTTTATCAATTACGGCACTTTTTATACAATCGTGTGGAGACAGTACGTCGAGCTCTTCACAACAGCGCGATAATTGTTGACACACAAACATATGTACAGTCATTTCAATCGGCTGTCCGGTTAGGGTCGCCCTGTAGCCGCGGCTCGGCCGCCAGTCGACGCTCGCCGCCCCCCCCGGCACAACGCTCCACCACGCCGCCCGCCCAAGCCAATGCCGCCCAAAGTGCGCCGGAGGGTCAAGTTAAAATTAATGGGATAAACACTGAAAAACAAAGCAGACTTTTCAAGTGACAAGATAGAATTTTTTATTTAGGTTTTTCCGTTCGTGTGATATTAGTTTTAAGTTGTTTTTGTTATTGTTGAAGTTGTGTTTAGTTTTTGTTGTTGGGAGTGAGTTTTGAAACTGGAGGAGAAAGGCAGTATGGAGACCGCTGAGCAAGGAGGTAAATATATGTTGTTTTTAAGACTGGCCGTAAAAATATTGTTTGGTCATTCATCTTCACCATGCATTTTATATGCATGTTTAGTCAAGGTAACATAAAATGTTTAGTCAAGGTAGTTGGCAAGCGCATCGTAAAATATCGTCTTGTAAATACCAACTTGAGTTCTATTGTCTTCTGAGCATAATACGAACGTGATTCCATAAATTCTTTAAGTCTTAATTTATTTTTACGTTAAAGCTATATGTGAAACTTTTCTTACAATTTAAATGAGTATTTAATTATTCCTTTTAGTCTAATACTCTACCGTCTGCTTTTAATGATAATTCATTACCGACATCATTCATTAATTTTTTACGATGATTGTTGTTTTTATAAAAATATATTTGTTAGGCCAAAAAACTTAAAGAACAGGTAAGTGTCGATGTACAAAGGAGGAATTATTTCAGAAGAAATTTCAAATAATATATACATTGCTTGACATGTATTATCCCTGGTTATTTTTATTGTAAGCAAAGATACTGTATTCCTCGTATTCCATAACTCTCGTAATTGCTTATACTCTAAAATTGTCTTAAGTACCTATGTGCATCACCTATTTGTACGTCTCAAGGGAAAAACGTGCTGGAACAATGAATTTATTTTTTAAAGGTATTCCAATGCGTACGTATGTTTCACAAAAAATAAATCTTATATTATCTTATCGGCTTGCATTTAAGAGGCGATGCCCGTCGGCTTCAGTATCCAAACTTTGACCAACTTGTACATGGATTTTTCATGTATCAACTGCTCCCTATTGCGAAAATTTTCCTAAGCCTGAATTTCCAGCGTTATCGTGTCATCTAAAAATTCATAGCCTCGTAGCTGCCGCTACGTTAGACCACCTACGAAAATTGCTACGCGCTACGCCGTAGCCTTTTTGTAATCTGTAATCGTAATAAAATTATAATCGTGACTTCCGGGATTCGAACTATGTAAGTTATACATCGTTGTATTTACTTGGTTTGTATTTAGAAAAGCGCAAGAAGCATTGTGCCACGTTATCACATGGCATTAACATAGAAATAAAAGAGCTATCAAAAGTCTATTAAAGTGTAAAATGAAATATTTCAGAGTGTTTATTACCTCTATACCTACAGCTTGAATCAGAATTGTATAGTTAAAAAGGGACCACAGATTAGAAGGGAAGAACCGTATGTAAAGAATACATACACAAATATACTCAAGCTAGTATCCCAGAGGGGTAGGCCACTTTCACAGATCACTTTTGATCGCTCGCAACTCGCTCTTGATTTTCCTATTAATAAATTTGCGCCGTAGTGCAAGCCCGCTTAGTGTACTTTTCAACTTTCACTTTGCTTATAAATCCCCTAATTGGTCGAAGTAGGTATATCAGTATAGGAAGGATTACGAGTGCTGAAATGTGTGTTTAAAAATATGTAAATAAAAAATATAAAACTCCCCCTAACTATAAAGTTTTGACTTTATGAGGGTGATGGGGTTGTTTGTCAGAATGTTTTACTCTGTGGCTAGATGTGCGACGTCAGCGCCATCTAGCGTAAAAAAATACTTAAGATTAAACCGGCGTGCGTGCCACGACTAATGAATGTCGATGAAGCGAAAGTGATTTGTCAGGATTGTGGCAAGTTTCAGTCCCTGGTCTCTGCCTACCCCTCTGGGATACAGAGGTGACCTTTTGTGTATGTATTTATGAATGGGTTATTGTTGAATTGTTACCGTAATAAAAAACATAATCTCACGCCCGTTATCCTCGAGGGGGTAGGTTGCACGAGGAGGCACCAATCACTAGAACTGGGCCCACGTTTTGCCGAGTTTATTAGGTCCCAACGTGACAACGTGTTAACTTAATATCCTACTAATTGTAATAACATTTGTAGAAATTCCTGTGTTATGTTGTTATGTAGGAACAATAAAAAATACATTTTAAAACGCCGCAAGAAAGAACGATTTTGGTAAACTTTACTCAACGAAGATGCCAAAATAATACTGCCAATGGATTTTCGTCAAAAAAATTATGTATTCGGCCAATGCACTACGCTAAAGCTCGTCCTTCTGCGCGTGCGCTATCTCTGTGGGTCATTTACACTGCGCCGGCGCAGACGCCACGCAAATGTCAAGCCACGCTCTTGGCACACTATCGATGCACAGGGAAGGTGAAATTTATACATCTCTGTCCGAGTCTCTTTTGTTATTAGCTCAGTTTTTTCAAACATAACAAAAGTAACATGCAATTTCAAACAAATATGTGTTTACCTATAATAGAAAAACTCAATTTTTTTTAACCATCTTGAAATTTAGTAGAAATATATGTGCTGTCAGCCCCGGCTGCCTGAGTGATCTTAAATGATTACGAAGGTTAAGTACCATAGGGCGCGTTCAGTGCAAGGATGGGTGACCGTTCCATGACTAACGCTAGTGGCATTTTTCTGAGCGGTTTCGTGCTTCGAAGGGATGTTAAGCAGTTTGTGCCTGCTGCGGGATAGATGGCAGTCGTTAATCCAAGTCAGAGGCCTTAGGGCGGCTTGAAAACTTCTTACAGTAAAACCAGCCACTAGTCTTACAACCCTCCACCAATCTGGACTTGGCCCCCGTGGTGGAGTATGGCCTATAACTTCCTCAGGAAAGATACCCGTGCCCCTCGATGGGGACATAATGGGTTGATGTTGCAAATGATATAGCACGTAGGTAATAATAAAATCAGGCAAAATAATTGAAATTCACTAATTATAATATTTTAAACAACTACTCTAGGCAACAGACTTGTCTCGTAGCCGTCTAATATTACTCTAATAATAAGTTTTGCATGGTGAATCAATTATTTGGACTTCAGCTCTGTAATTAACTAGAGACACGCATACATTTAAGCTATAATGGTGGAGAATGGTCTATACCTTCCTCAGGGAAAAGACCCGTGCCCCTCGGTGGGGACATAATGGGTTGGTGATGATGATACATATAGCTTATAAGCGTGCAGTATAAAGTCAAAGTCAAATTTAATAGAATTCATGGCGAAGAAATTAACAAAGAAACTCCACATTTATTCTTTTCAAAACAGTTTTAGCTTAATTAAAAAACTTTCAAACTTAAAAGATATCATTCTTGGATGTGTTGAATACTAGACACAATTTGAAATGTGGAAATGACAATGTGGAAATGACAATTTATTCCTAGTATTAACGTTACGATAGCTACAAAGAGTTTCGAAGTCTTTAATATTTTTCCGAACGTATAAACCTGTGTAACGGGCTTTGTAGCTGTGTTTCTGTTCCTATTTCCACGACGATCTCAGAGACTGCGATAAACACGCTGTATCTTGGCAAGGTGTGTGTTTACTGACCGAAGCTAAAGTCCAACAAGGGAATGTTGTTGATTTAGATCAGCTAGACGCCCTGCTATCGAGGGCTCGTCATTTGGGTTGCGTTCGCGCCCGTAAGGCGCCCAGTTTGTTTACGGATCGGTTGGGACGTGAGATGTAGGACGCGGACGTGTTTTAACGTAAAGAATTTACATTCTGTTTGTCAAATGTCAGTGTACTACTTGTAGTAATGTTAGCCGCTGCCTTGGACTTGGCCGAGGATGACGATGCCGGATGGATGCGGTCAAGTCCGGGTTTTTTTTTCGGAAGAAGATAGGCAAATTTTTAATATTGCTACTTTCGGACAAGTGTTGAACAGTACTGTAATTGATATCGATAAATATCACAATTTATACAGTATTATAGAAGACTAGCTTTCGCCCGCGACTCCGTCCACGTGGACTTTAGTTCAAAATTTTGCAACCCCGTTCACTCCTTTAAGGAATGAATTTCGAAAAATGGTGAAACACGTGTTCAATCAATTGTGTTGAAGAGTATTTATTTCAAGTTTCAAGAAAATCAGACAAAATTTTTTTATACCTCCCATACAAATTTTGGCAACTCTTTTCGCCCCCTTAGGGGTTGAATTTAAAAAAATCCGTTCTTATTCCTTGCCTACATTATATATTAATCCTCTGTGCAAAATTTCAGCTTCCTAGGTTAAACGGCTTGGGCTGGGCGTTGATGAGTGAGTCAGTCAGTCAGGACTTTGAATTTTATACAAATTTTGGCAACCCTTTTCGCCCCCTTAGGGGTTGAATTTCAAAAAATCCGTTCTTATTCCTTGCCTACATTATATATAGATCCTCTGTGCAAAATTTCAGCTTCCTAGGTTAAACGGCATGTGCTGGGCGTTGATGAGTGAGTCAGTCAGTCAGGACTTTGAATTTTATATTTATAGAAGACTACTGCAACGTGTCAAACTCTCTCAGAAATCCATTTACCTTAATATTAAGTTGATATGTATATGAGTTACACAGATATATAGAGCGAACGTATGTAGAAAGGCCAGTAAGGGATGCCCCAGGCGGACATACTTCGATGTATTAGCAAAGGGCAAGATAAAAAGTACCCGAAACCGGCGTGTCTGCATGCAACGACTACAGTATGTCGATGAAGCGATAGTGATCTCTCAGGATCGTGGCGAGTGTCAGTCTCGGTCTCTGCCTACCCCTCTGGGATATAGGCGTGAGCTTATGAATGTGTAAAGATAAACAAACCAGAGTAAAATATAAAATAGCAATCGTCAAATGTTTATTAAATATTAGCGATGCCCGCGTTTACGTACCACACGCGTTTGCTTTACACACACAGTTATGTGAAGTAAAACACCGTGTGGAAACCCATGGATTGGTTGGCTCCGCATGTATTGACTAGTAGAAATAGCGGACTACCTCTTTGGCGCACTGGTTAGTGCATCTGCCTACCCTGTGAGAGGTCCCGGGTTCGTATCCTGGCCGGGGACAAAAAAAAGAAACCCGGGTCTTGGATGTTTACATGTTTGCGACGTCGCTGTTTCTGGTTCCCACGACACAGGGGCCAGAAACAATGTATGTGCCTGTATGTAAATGTTATGTATGCATTTGTATCGATTGTTTTGAGCAGTTCAGATTGTAAACAAAAATTCCCAGTTAAATTACCGAGAGCGGTGAGAAAAGGGTCACTCTCAGACAGATAACGTGCTATTAATAGAGTTACAAGGAAAAAATATACTAAAGCAGAAAATTTACGTAGTTTCCTATTACTTCAATTTTGTTCTAAATTTAATTAATTTAATTAAGTAACATAATTAATTTGGCAACATTTTATTTTTTACTTTTACTTTACTTGTGGCGTTGAACGAAAATCAAACCAAACCAGCTTTAGCTAACGCTATCTAGTTCACATGATTAAAAATTACAATAAAAGTGCATGCCGAACATGACTAATAATGATTAACCGAAAGTGATCTGTCAGGATGTCGCGATAGTGGGTTCGGGAGTGCAGTCGGAACAAGAAAAAGGGGGTATCCAGAGGCAGCAATGCTTATATTTGGGGCACCTGGGAACAACGAAATAAAAAGTCTTAACGAAGGTCTAACAAAGTAAATATAAAAATACATTAGGAGTATAAAAGAATGCAGGAACACTTATATAATAATAATGTGCCTTTCGAATATTTATTAAATATTTATTAAATAATTGTTATACGTGTAGATAATAATATGGAGAATAGAGCAATCCGGGTCGTAATAAAGTAATGTGACAAAATAGTATCGTTCAGGTCCACCTTGGATGGAAGCTGAGGGTTATCGGGCTCAGCTACGTCCAATCACTGTGACAAATGTCGAAATATGATTAAATTTAGAATTCATAATGGCCAAAAATAATTGAAAGCAACGAGGCGAATTGCACCTCGTTACAAGGATCGTGGCAAGTGGCTGTTATTGGTCTCTGCCTACCCAGCCTAAATACAGGCGTGAGTATATGTAAGTATGCTTAAGAATTACTATGAAAACCCCCCTAGTTAGCTCAAAACTATATGGCATCTTAGCTAATCAGGAAATACATCCGTTTCTGTCATTTGTATTATTATCAAGTAATCTTATTATTAATTCTAATTGTCTAATGTAGAGTTAATATTAGTACCTGGGTGACCGAGCTTTGCTCGGTACTTTTTTTGTAATATAAAAAATGTAATATAAAATTAAAATAATCCTTTTTCAACAAAAAAAGAACTTGGAAAAAAAACATCATAACTCGAACCGAATCTCTTGAAATCGGCCCGAAACGGGTCGCCCGTTTTCCCGTCGGAACTATCCCAACCTTGCAGATAGACGCGAAATTTACCTCTGTATGTTATCATAGCAAATTTCAATTGACTTAGAATACGGATAAAACAACGTTTTCTAAAAATGTAACCTAGTTAGATCAATTAAACGCACCCCGAAAGCATCTGCCTACAAAATTTCGTGAAAATCTTTGGAGCCGTTTCCGAGATTCTGATTATATATAAATATATATACAAGAATTGCTCGTTTAAAGAGATTAGATTATTTACTTTTACCGACGAATATATGAATTAATATATTATTTCACCAGTGACTCTAAAAGTCTCAAAGAATTGTTTAATATCGGAAATACATACTGGAACTTTTATCAGTTGGTATTGATTATGAAATTAAACTTCAATAACAAATTAAATTGTGTTTTCTCAAATCTAAACAATATAAACACAATTTAACCATTGATGACTTATGGCACTGAAACGTGGTCTCTTACTATGGGCCTCATAAGAAAGCTCAAGGTCACGCAACGAGCTATGGAAAGGGCTATGCTCGGAATTTCTCTGCGAGACCGAGTCAGGAATAATGAGGTCCGTAGACTAACGAAAGTCGTCGACATAGCCCGCGGATTAGTAAGTTGAAGTGGCAGTGGGCGGGGCACATAGCACGCAGAACTGATGGCCGATGGGGCCGAAAAGTTCTCGAATGGAGACCACATATCGGCAAGCGCAGCGTAGGACGACCAGCCACAAGATGAACAGACGATCTCATCCAAGTGGCGGGAAGACGCTGGATGCAAGCCGCTTCCGACCGGTCTTTTTGGAAATCCATGGAGGAGGCCTATGTCCAGCAGTGGACTTCTTGTGGCTGAATGATGATACTGGAACTTTTATCAGTTGGTATTGATTATGAAATTAAACTTCAATAACAAATTAAATTGTGTTTTCTCAAATCTAAACAATATAAACACAATTTAATAATGCATACTGCTGTAAATCATAAATGAATCAGTGATTTGATCAATATTCCGTCACTCGTTTAAGAGAGTTGAGATTACTTAGAGTGAAGGGGCGTGGCGTATGATGAACAGAGTTTGTATATGAGTATCTGTTTTTGAATAACTCGTTTAGTTTTAATTGTCTATTTCTGTGAGTTTATATAGCTGCCATAAAACTATTAAATACATAAAATTACACGCATCATCAAAGAGCGCGCGTTATGTATTCATACTAAGCGACCGGAAATAAGTCATCATATTACGCTTGGTTTCGAGAGTCACGTTCGGCATGTCATTTCTAAACGGAACTTGCTTGTCTTTTTGTATCTCATATTCCTTAGATGATCAACTTCTTCTGATGTCATACATTTCATCGTTTGTCCCTCTGTTATTTTTCTATATCGTCGGTTCCATACTTTGTTGCCCTAGTTTTTGGGAGGCCTGACATCCTAAGATACAGATCTCTGATCTAGCGCTTATGACCCAGTGTTCTACAAATTTCTTCCGTTGTGCCATATTTAAAAAAAATGTTCCTATTCCATATTTTGACAGATCAATATCACGTCATCGAAAATCCTTATAGGGTCTTATTAATTTGGAGATCATGAATGTATTCCATCTCGTGGTTAGGCCATATTTGAATGATTTTGGTGACTTGACATTGTGATGAAAAACCTATCGAATTGTGGTGGTATCTACGTTTGACCAGTATGTACTCACCGGTTGGCCAGATGATACTGGTTAGGGCTTGTTAGATACACTTAACGGGTGATTTATATGGTATGGAATTGCTGCCGCTTAGTATTTGTTGAGGCTATGTTTGACACGTGGCTTGTTTGACATTATGAACAATGTCACTTACCGTTTAGATAATTTAGCATTTTATATCTGCCATATTTCTCGGCAACCTCTGTGGCGTAGCGGTTAGAGCATCTGCCTACCAAGTGAGAGGTCCTGGGTTCAAACCCCGGCTGTAAACAAAAAAAATCCCCAGGTCTTGGATGTTTACATGTTTGTGATGTCGCTGTTTCTGGTTCCCACGACACAGGGTATCCTAGTGTGGGGTCAGAAGCAATGTATGTGACTGTGGGAAAATGTTTATGTTTATTTCGGGTAGGCAGAGGCATCAATCACTAGAACTGGGCCCTCGTTTTATTATTATTATTATTTTATTGTTTCCTACAAATGTCAATTTGTATGTCCTCCTGACATGCTTCGACCAAATAGGGAATGTATTAGTAAAGGGCGAGCGAGATAAAAATACCTGAAACCAGCGTGCATGCGTGCAACGACTACTGAAGCTCGATGAAGCGAAAGCGATATGTCAGGATCGTGGCAAGTGGCAGTCCCTCGTCTCTGCCTACCACTTTGGGATGCAGGCGTGAGTTTGCGTTTGTTATATTGTTATGCTAAGGGCTGGTTTCCGTATTGAGAATTTCGTTGAGTAACTACTTAAGTAACGTTCTGTAACGCTCTTTTCAAAGAAATTTGACGAGACAGCATTACATTTAAGAAATTACTTAGCAAATTTATGAATTCAGAAACCCACCCTAAGAGCAATAAGAGCTTGTGGTCAACGCCCATCTACAAAATAACAACTACGTTAACGATTCTGTAACTGGCATTGCAATGAGCGAATCTCACGCTATAGTTACTTGAGTTAACCAAGTATCATTGGCAAACAAGAACAATCCAGTTCGAACAAGTGTCAATGAAATAACTAAACTAACTGTAGACATAAAGGGTGTTTGTCTATGCTGTTACCACTCACTGACAATGTGAGCGTGACATGATTTAGCCTGCAGAGTTTTTGGTAGGCCAATGATTACAACAATGGGTTTAAATTGTTATTTTCAAGAAAATCATTAACATCACCTTAATGTTCAACAACTTTGGTTGTTAGCTAGTTATCACGTCTGATTACCATGCTGGAGGTCGTGGGTTTTATTCCTACTGGGCATCGCCGTACATTAAATTTGTATAAGTGGCCGCAGTCTAGGTGTATTTCCACGTTTGCGGCTTAAACAAATTGTGACAGTAACACCAGTCACTACTCTTACAAACCTCCACCAATCCGGACTTGGCCTCGGGGTGAAGTATGGCCTATACTTTCCTCAAGGAAGAGACCCGCGCCCCTCGGTGGGGACATAATGGGTCGATGATGCAATAAAGAATTTAATAATAATAATGAAATACTCTCCGGCCCAACTCTAACCACGCGACGCTCCACCGCCCACGTTATTACATAGATAAGCTTTACTACGTTTGTACTATATTACAGATAGCTCCTAACTGTCGTTTCGGGTACCTACTCTCTACCTAATAAAATGTCCTCAACGTGTGTCGAAGTATTTTCAGCTGTCTGACTTCACATCTACCTTTTTTGTTTGACCAATCGAACAACAGTCTAGTTAAATGCCCTATCCAACGGCGGCTTGAAAACTTCTGACAGAAAGACCAGCCACCAGACTTAAAAGTCTCCACCAATCCGGACTTGGCCCCCGTGGTGGAGTATGGTCTATACCTTCCTCGGGGAAGAGACCCGTGCCCCTCGGTGGGGACGTAATGGGTTGATGATGATGATGATGATGATTTACTACGGAACCCTAAAAATAGGAGTATTACCTGTCCATTTCGGAGTTTGAAAATAGTTCGTTAGGTATGAATTAATTGAACACAGGGCCAAAATATAGAACTAAGAAAATATAATGATATTTTTAAAGTTCAATTTTTTTTGTAATATAATTAATTTCTTTGAAATTAACGACGTAAGCATCAACTACTTACCATACTACAACATTTTAACTTCACGCCTGTATCCCAGAGGGGTAGGCAGAGACCAGTGACTGTCACTTGCCACGATCCTGACCGATCACTGTCGCTTCATCGACTTTCATTAGAGGTTGCATGTACGGACTCCGGTTTCGGGTATTTTTTCGGAAAGGCCGGTAAGGAACGCCCCAGGCGGACATTCTTCTACCAAATAGTTGATGTACCTATTAACAATGGACATGTTACAACTAATTGAGATTTAATTGACAAAACATGTTTTATTTTATTGTGCTTTAGAGTGTAAAAACAACAACATGTTAACGTAATAGGATTTTTCTGTCAAACTTAACTTAATCTATCCATTAGGGTAACATAATTTATAAGCGATTAGGACCAGATAATCTATCAAACCGTCCTAAAATGACAGGCTTCTAAACGTAGTATCTATCGTTTCACCTTTCACTGGCACTATAAAGGGTTGCTATATTCAGACGGCATACATCATCGTCATCAACCCATTATGTTCCCACCGAGGGCCACGGGTATCTTCCCTGAGGAAGGTATAGGCCATACTCCAACACGGAGGCCAAGTCCGGATTGGTGGAGGCTTGTAAGACTAGTGGCTGGTCTTACTGTCAGAAGTTTTCAAGCCGCCCTAAGGCCTCTGGCTTAGCTTAACGACTGCCATCTATTAACGGCAGCTGACACCAACTGCTTAGCGTGCCTTGCGAAGCACGGAACCGCTCGGAAAAATACCACTAGCGTTAGGCTTAGAACGGTTACCCTTCCATGCACTGAACGCTCCCTATGTTTTGTAAATTTTTGGTCCGGATTAACTGACGGACCAAAAAATTATAATGTGTAGTGCTTACGAAAGTTGTAGCCCCCTATGTTGCTTAAGATTCGTGACCGTTTAAGATCACTCAGGCAGCCAAGACTACGAGCGATTCGTTTCCAACTTTTTGTTAATTATACACTATGGTGGGGACTTCTTACTAAGTGTATAAACATCAACGCTAGTAGGCGGCGTTCAACGGAGGTTAGTATCCGTTGCTTAAGCTTTTTCCATCGCAAACAAAGCTCACCTTGCACACGAGCGAATGTCAAACATTGTTAGCGACCACTTGTTGCTACGCGGGCACGCGCTACGCCGTAGCCGCGCTACGCAAGGACGAGCTACGCGCTACACAAATAGAATGCTTGGTATATCTATCACTAGGTAAATAAAGTTGAGTCACAGTGAGGTCAAATAATGATTGCCGAACAAAAAAAATCTTCGAAATGAGAACATCCAAGGATAATTATTCCAATTCGCGGCGCCTTTTTTGCTTTCTTATATGTATATATTTTTTAAATTTAATAAGCAGTCGATTTTATATTAGTTTTATTTATAGTTATAGTGGTATAGTTATAGTTAAGCGGTGATGGCGTAGTGGGGTTGACCCTTGCTTCTCGATCATGAGGTTCTGGGTTCGAACCACGCATGTACCAATGACTTTTAGTTACGTACATTTGTTTGTACAGCAACACCATTCGCTGATAAATTGTGCCCGGATAACGGCGACAGGCTTGCCACTTGTCACGTTTGGGACCTAATAAACTCGGCAAAACGTGGGTCCAGTTCTAGACTGGTGCCTCTGCCTACCCCTTCGGGGATAACGGGCGTGAGTTTATTATTTTTTTATTTATTTTATAGTGGTAGTACCAGTCGATAATTATGAAGGAAAATATTGTCAGGAGTGTCTACCTCAGCGCTTGAAATCGACAACCCACGGTGGGCACGCGTGATGATTAAGCTCATACTCTCTCTCTGCGAGAAGCCCTGTGCCCTACAGTGGGACGTATATGGGTAAGGCTCTTAAAAAATGTATCGTAACACACGTGAAATTGTAACACACTGGAAAAACGCAACACCCGGCTGCTATACCCAATAATTTTTTTTCGTTTAGCAGCCGGGTGTTGCGATTTTCCAGTGTGTTACAATTTCACGTATGTTACGGTACATTTTTTGAGAGCCTTACCCATATAGGCTGGTTGCCTTACCTTATTTATTGTAAATTACTTGGTGTTGAATAAATAGCGAATGATAATCCGTATTACCAAATTAACATTAACAATTTTAAAACCCGAACCCGTGATATGTCAAGATCGTTACAAATAATGGCAGTCCCTGGTCTCTGCCTACCCCTTTCGGATACAGGCGTGAGTTTTAATGTTGTTGTATCATAAGTTGTTTATGCTTATTTCATACGAAATTCGCGTATGAAAATTATTTACATATATCTGGCATAACTATACTTATTGAAACGTTTAATGAAAAAATTGCATAACATCACCAAACCCATTTAAAAGGAAAAAAGTTGACATACCAGGAAAATTTGTATGAAAATTTAAAAAGTAGGCATAAAAAGGAAAGGACGTATCGTCATTATTTGAGAACATTGTAGAAACAGAACGATAATCAGAGAAATTTGCAATTTTTCTACGAAGAGAATTTGATCTGTCAGGTTCGTGGCAATTGACAGTCCCTAGGATACAGTCTACGCCTCGAGAACACAGGCGTGAGCTTATGTATGTATGTTAGTTTTTAATCGAAGTCGAAGGCTAAATATTGAAGGATTAGAGTGGGTTGTAACAGATGCTTTGGCGTTTATCATAAATTATCATAGGCCTTGATCGCTTCACTGGCTGCTTCAGAGTTAACTTCACACGCGGTCGCGCCCGTCCTTTTGATTAATGGAGTTTCCATTAGATAATTATCAAACTTATTACATTACAATAAGTAATGTTCAATTTTAGTTGGAATTATGTCTAACAGAACGCTCGTAGCCTGGGCTGCCTGAGTGATCTTAAACGATCACTAAGGTTAAGCATCATACGGCGCGTTCAGTGCATGGATGGGTCACCGTCTATGACTAAGGCTAATGGCATTTTTCCGAGCGGTTCCGTGCTTCGCAAGGTATGCCGTCGATAGTTGGCAGTCGTTACGCCAAGTCAGAGGCGTTAGGGCGGGCGGCTTAAAAACTTCTGACAATAAGACCAGCCACTAGTCTTACAAGCCTCCACCAATCCGGACTTGGCCCCCGTGGTGGAATATGGCCTATACCTTCCTCAGAGAAGAGACCTGTCGTCGGCGGGGACATGATGGGTTGATGATGATAAATCTACCTAAGAAGCTTAAGACTCATGAGTGCGAACAACACTTGCAATCATCATCATCAGCCTGATCAGCCTGGCTGATGGCCTTCCTCATGGTTCTGCAATTTTCCCGGTATAGTGCTACCCGCATCCAGTTCTTCCCCCCCACCATAACCAGGTCTTCAGACCATCTGGTGGGGACCTGCCCACGCTGCCTCGTCCGGTTTTCTGTCTCCCGGACCTAGATTCTGCTAATGCATTGTAGTACCATGACAACTGCATGGAAGAAGAAGAAGAAGAAGAAGAAGAAAAATTTATTATAACAACAAAACACACGCCACAAAACAAAATAAATCCAAAAATTAAACCATAAAATTAGTACAAAACAAAGAATCAGAAGAAAACAGGAGGAAAATAAAGATCACGGCGTGTCACTGCTGTTATAAATGGCAGCTGACTCAGCATTATGCTGAAGGAAAAGCCTTCAGCGCTGATTTTCAGTCAGTGCCAACATGGACATGGCGATACAGTTTCGTTGCCGCTTCATGTGTACGGTCGCGCAATTATCAAATAATCTAGGTGTCAATGGTACGAAAAAACACGTCACGTGACCCGACAGAGTATCTGTCATTGAACTATAATGCACTAGTAGAATTGAGGCCAGGGTCAGAATTTTTCTGCCACAATGGCCATCAGTTCTCCGAGCTGTGTACCTCGCTCACTGCTACTTCAACTGTACCGTTGAGTGGGAGCAATTAAAATTAATTTAGAAGTAAATCATCGTGTGAACAATAATAAATATCAGTCATCAAGGAGACCGAAATTGCTCGATAACTTGGATGGATCTTGGTCTTGGATGTTTACATGTTTGTGAGGTCGCTGTTATCCCAGTGTGGGGCCAGATGCAATGTATGCGCTTGTATGTGAATGTTTATTGTTTAATATTTAACTGTGAATGCGTCGTCTATTTACGTCCATGCAGTTATCTATAACAAAACTTTTTCAAGAAAAAAAAAACTTTTCTTTGCTTTGGCGGTCACGCAAATAACTGGGAATGAAATATTTGGCTTGAGAAACAGAAACTTCCGTGACTATTTTAAAAGATTAGGCGAGCTGTCCAATGAATGATTTGAGCTTGAGGTCATTTCGTTTAATTCTCACGTTTGTTTATTGCATGTTGAGTAAAGTCAATTGGTTGGGAGATAACAATAAAATTTTTATCATCTTGATGCCGCCGCCTAGCTAAGACGAGTTTGTCACATTTGACGAATACTGAGTGACGAATGACAAAACTGAGTATACTTTGGTATCACTCGCTAATTGTGCGTTTCATTGAAAATGCTGGAATTTTTTTGTCAATTTTTTCACTAAATTGATGTAGATTTTAAAATGAACTCCTAGTTACTTATTTATCATTATTTGTGTATTTATAACACATATTTATTACGTGAGTGTGGTTATGACCGTGTAAGAAAAACTGACTGAGTGAGTGCGTATTTATTTTAGTTTAATATTCCGTGAGTCACCTGAAGGCCCTTGCTGAAAACCAGTCTTGTGGGTGTAAAACTTCAGCTAATACTTAGCATGGGGCCCTTTTTCCATTGCATCGACATACAGCGTTCACCTACTGTAACGTGGGGTCCAGCCAGAAAAAAAAATCTTCCGTAGTCCGGCCAACTGCACTATGGAAAATATTTTTCCGTGGTCCGGTTGACCGGACAACAGAACCGTACCACGGGCAAAAAGTGTTTAAATCGATTCGCAGCGAAATTGAATTATTTATTATAAAAATAATTTTACCTCGATGAGGGCATCGGGCTTTCGCAAAATTGCGATCATTCAGCTAATCTTAATAATTTATCTCCATTCTTATCGCATGATTAACTTTCGATAGCAGACATTGACCCTCAAGTGGATATCGATTGAACACCGATTATTTTAAGTAGCTTTACAAAGATCTAACGCAGGCAAAATTATATATTTAACCAATATCCGTAAACTTTGAGACGCATTAGAATATCTGTAATTCATCTGTACACTTAATGTACATGTACTTAATGTAATGTAATACCCCTCTGGGATACAAGCGTCAGATGTATCTATGTATGTATACAGTGTGTCCCTGGATAAAGTGCAATCCCGAAAGGGGATGAAACTAGACCATGAATCATTGACTAGAAAAATATAAAAAAAAATTATAAAAAAATATTGTAGGATTTATTGGTATTTTAAGATTTTCATGTTTCATTAACATATATATATTATGTACAATAGTATTGATTTCTTCCAAAATAATGGGTCTATTTCTTTGAAATAAAAAAAAACAGTATGCCTAATACCTGGCGATGACCATGAAATAATAAATAGTCCGCAAAAAAGTAACTATCTTGGGTAAAAAAATGTATTTTTATGAAAAAAATGATTTTTTTAGACGTTTATTTAAAAAATCTTCAAATTACTAAAAAAATGTGCCCTATAACTATGTAATTTTATAGCTTACTTTTATTCTTTACCATTTTAGCTTCCAAATAAAAAAAAAACAATGTTCTAACTAAAAAATTGGCAAGGTAGGAGTTATTTACATTTTAGTAGGTAATAAAAGTCAGACTTTAATCACAATAACTTTATCAATAAAATTATCCGTAATTTACAATTTTGCATTTTTATTTAATGCATTAAATGTTTAAAATGGCCTCCTCGATTTTGCAAGCACATTACTGCACGAATATTAATTTGGTTAGTGGCTCTGCGAATCATTCCTGGATCATTTTTAATGTCATTTGCGCACTGAATTATTCGGTCGTGCAACTCTGCCTCGGTATTTATTGGCGTGCTGTATACTCTTTGCTACATGACACCCCATAAAAAATAATCTAGGGGTGTCAGATCAGGTGAACGCGCTGGCCAGCCTACTGGCCCTCCTCGGCCAATCCACCGGTTCGGGTAATTTTCGTTCAAAAATCGCCGCACCTCCCGCCCATAATGTGCAGGACATCCATCCATTTGGAGATACTGATAGTAAATTTTGTAGTAATTCTAAAAAACGTTCAGCATTTAGGGTTCTGGGTAAAATGACTGGACCAATTAAAATGTCGTCGATTAAGACTGCCCATACGTTTATTGAAAATTTTACTTGAAAAGTAGATGCCCGCTTCAATCGTGAATTTTCGTGAGACCACTGGTGCAAATTTCTGCAGTTTGTAATGCCGTCTCGGGTAAATGTCGCTTCGTCCATCCAAAAAATGCGTTTGGGAAAATTTGGGTCAGCTCTAATTTTTCTTAGAATCCACGTCGACATTACGCATCTTGGACGATTATCTACATTTTCGTGTAAATGTTGTACTCGTTGGTAATGAAAGGATGCAATCCCTCCTTTTTCAAAATTCGCCAGACAGACGTCTTCGATATGCCATGACGCAACGCTAATCGTCTTATGCTTGTTGTAGGGTCAGCAAACAGATCGTTTAAAATGGCCTCTTCTATCGCATTGTCAATAACGACAGCTGGTTGCTCACGGCGATCTCGTGCCAAACCAAGTCCAATGTTGGAGAGCCTCCTATGAATCTCTTGAAAATTTCGAGCTGAGGGTATGAGTCTGCCCGGGAAAGCATTTATGTATGCAGTCCGAGCGACTGTTGTGCGACCATGTGACATGCCATAATAATAATGCATGTCGGCTATTTCTCGAGGTGAGAACTCTGTCAATCGCGGCATTTCGTCAACACTTAACAGCAGAACAGGAACAGTCCAAACGTAACGAACAGTAGAAAACGTAACAGTCAACAATGTAACAAACACTTAATAACAAATCAACGAGAACACAATGCGAGAACGAGAACAGTAGTAGCAGCGGCGAGAATATCGGAGCGACTGTGTAAGTCCTGTTTCGAACCCCCTGCCTCCCCTCCCCTCGCCTTCCCTCTACCTGAGTGTAGAACAAAAGGACTGCGACTGCCGAAGGGCACAGAGTAGGACGGAAACAATGGAAAAAACGGTCTCTACCTGCACGGTAACACGATTAGGCTCCACTTTAAAAGTTCGTAGATAGCGTGTTTTTTATTTAGAACATTGTTTTTTTTTATTTGGAAGCTAAAATGGTAAAGAATAAAAGTAAGCTATAAAATTACATAGTTATAGGGCACATTTTTTTAGTAATTTGAAGTTTTTTAAAATAAACGTCTAAAAAAATCATTTTTTTCATAAAAATACATTTTTTTACCCAAGATAGTTACTTTTTTGCGGACTATTTATTATTTCATGGTCATCGCCAGGTATTAGGCATACTGTTTTTTTTATTTCAAAGAAATAGACCCATTATTTTGGAAGAAATCAATACTTTTGTACATAGAGTCCTTAATGAAACATGAAAATCTTAAAATACCAATAAATCCTACAATAATTTTTTAATTTTTTTTTTTATATTTTTCTAGTCAATGATTCATCCCCTTTTGGGATTGCACTTTATCCAGGGACACACTGTATATACAGCTACTATTATCGGTTGCATTCATTGTCAACTTTATTCGTATAGACAATGTATCATTTAGCTCTTTATAATAAAGAGTGATAGTTCTGATACGCCAAGCTTTTAACTTATACCCTGCACCACCCACCTGCACTTATCTCGCCTTCACTAAACGATAGGTGTAATTAGATCCAACAGCTGGGAAACAATACAACCTTATCACAATGGACCGGAGCCACTAGCGATGACGTCGCGGCGTCTTCATCAGAAAAAAATATATTGTGAAAGTCAACGTAAAAAGTAAAATATTTTATCCATAGTACAAACTAAATGTTTACTTTATGAACATCAAAGTTGTTCGTTTCACAATTAATAGATTACATGGAGAAGAAGCTAACAAAGAAACATTTTATTCTTTTCAAAACAGTTTTAGCCTAATTAACAAACTCTCAAACTTAAAAACGCACAAACTTAAAAGCTGGAACTGTGTGTTCTGAAATAAAAGCGTTTATTATTATTATTTATTATTAAAAAATATTACTCTTGGATGTGTGATTCACTTATTCTACGTCATTAAGGTCATGATCTGTGTCAGTCTGGTTTTTATTTGTGCAATAAATGAACTATAAAGTAAAGTATAACCTTTGTACCCTATCGACTATCGTCACACTGTCTCTTCAACTTATGTTCAAATTAAAATATTTTATTCAGGCCTCTGAATAAAATATTCGGCGGCTTGAAGTCTTCTGACAGTAATACCAGCCATAGTCTTACAAACCTCCACCAATCCGGACTTGGCCCCTGTGGTGGAGTATGGCCTATACCTTCCTCAGGGAAGAGACCCGTGCCTCTAGGTGAGGACATAATGGGTGATGAGGGAAACGGTATAAAAATATTTTATATCGTTAGATAGAATCACAGTTGTTAATACTAGCATAGTTTTATATTATATTTATAAGTTACCTCATTAATAATATTACGTTGTTATCAACCGAAAAAAATATTTTTTAAACTTTCAGTGGCCTTGAATTTGACAGCATTGTAAAACTGCGATTCAAATCCCCTTAACAAAGACGGCACCATCATAACAATTAGTTAATTTATTTCTTTAGCATCGTCATTCCCAGCCAGGGTATGCTATAAAAGTTATTTCCTCTTATTTTAAATCCCTTCCAGCAAAACAAGTTTACTATGATGCGTGCGTAATTAACAAAAGGTCGTTCTATTTGTAAGCGGCCCTCGCGGCGGTCGATGTCAATGGAGCTGACTATTAAGCGGAGGAGAGACTAGAGTCTGACAAGCGAGTCCTGGGACGCGATTTTTTTCGAATTCTTCATATGGCCACACTCTGACTGTCAAACTTAGGTATTTCAGCTGCAAGTAATACAGCCCAAACAGTTTGATACTCGTCCTAGATTTAGACAAGATAAAAACTTTTGTTTCTATTCAACACAATTTTACCTATGTTTTAGTATGTACATACGAGTAATAATGTTTTAAAGCAAACATGAATCATTTCTTGTTGTAAGGTCTGTCGGATGACGAAAATGTTAAACGTCAGATTGAAGACATAGTCAAAGAACTCAAAGATGTTGAGAAAAAAATATGAATCAGATTTTGATTATGGTTCAGCATTAATAAATGTTTATAAGTTTATGTGGTGCATCTTTATTATCCCTGTTTTTGGTGGAGTGGAAATGTTGGTTTTGATGTAGTTAATGTTTTCGTTTTGCTTATTCTTAGGTATTTATGTTTGGACAAAATTCATTGGAGACTCCAAACTAATTAAACAAATAATCAAGTTAAGCAAAAGTATCAAGATGGTTTATGGCATATAGATGCAGGGTTATCAACTAAAAGATTTTTAAATTTCCCGCCAAAGGCTTGAGCCACGAGTCACTTGTCGCACTCTATCTCGGTTGAGATGACAATGAAATCTTAAGAGTATTAATTCATTTTATTTATGAATTCAGTTTGGAGAATCCTCAGCTTGAACTTATTAAACAAACATAAACATTTACATACACAGGCATCAGGCACATACATTACTTCTGGCCTCACACTAGGATACGCTGTGTCGTGGGAACCAGAAAGAGCTACGTCACAAACATTGTGTAACAATGTAATTGGCCTTGCTACTTATTTTTTATGTATGGTTTTTATAATTTACTAGCTGTTGCCCGCGACTACGTCCGCGTGAAGTGTTTGCAAATAAGATAGGGATACTTTTAGCGCATGCGAAAGAGCTTTCATACTAACTTCGCAACCCCCTCTTGCCCCCTTAAGGGATGATTTTCGAAAAACTACTTTATACGTCTTTCTTGACTTTCAATGAAGGACCTTCATGCTGAATTTCATTCGAATAACTTCAAAAATGGCTAAGTTTCATACTAACTTTGCACCCCCCTTTTACCCCTTTAAGGGGTGATTTTCGAAAAACTATTTTACACGTGTTTCATAATTTTAAATGAAAAACCTTCGTACCAAATTTCATTCGAATAACTTCAAAAACGGCAAAGTTTTATACTAACTTTGAACCCCCCTTTTACCCCCTTGGGGGATGAATTTTCAAAAATCCTTTCTTAGTGCTCCCCTGCGTTACAAAAAGAACCCTTGTGCAAAATTTCAAGTTTCTAACCCTTCTAGTTTAGGCCCTGCGTTGATATGTCAGTCAGTCAGTCAGTCAGTTAGTCAGCTTCTCTTTTTATATATCTAGATAGATTTACAAAATATTGACCATATCAAGAAACCAATTTCGGTGTTTTTGACTTATATTCATTACTCGCTGACCCGGAATACGATGTTATGCCATTTGAAAAATAGATAACAACTTATTGCCATTGTAATAAATAAATCTATATCTAATATATAAAATTCTCGCGTCACAATGTTGGTGCGCATACTCCTCCGAAACGGCTCGGCCGATTTTGATGAAATTTTGTATATACAATCAATAGGTCTCAGAATTAACAACCTTTGTTATCTATTTTTCATAGCCCTAAGCAAAAAAAAAAAGTTATATCGTGAAACAACGTTCGACGGGTCAGCTAGTCTAATATATAAAATTCTCATGTCTCAATGTTAGTGCATTCACTCACTTCACCCCTCCACATGTCCAAACCAACGCAACATTCCTTTTTCAATTCTAGTCACTACATCCTTATTCAGTCCACAACTTTCTCTAATCACACTATTGCGTATAAAAGTCAAGATAAATATATTTTAAAAGCTATTCTTGTTTGTTGGCAGATGTGAAGGAGCGCACGCAGCGGGCGCCCTTCGAGACCGCGCTGCACCACGCCGGTAAGTGACGTCACGGCGTCATCAGCTGATCTATACAGGGTGTCCAAAGATTTATTCGTTTATTGACCAATGATTTTGGAAGGATCTACAAATAGTTACATAATTCTAGTTAAACATAGCTTAGTCTCTGTTCCTGAGCTAGGCCTAAAGCCTATTTGACGGCATGCAGAGCCAAATCCGCACCGAAGATGGCAAAGTAAAATATTTGAATTAATATTATGTTAAATAAAGAAATTATTTAGCAGAAATTTAAAAGTGTGAAGTTCCAATAACCTATTTATTTTAAATAAATAGCATTGTTATTTGTAAGTCCTTTATCTGTCTGTCTGTGTGTGTGTGTCCGTGTGTGTGTATGTATGTATGTGAGTGTGTGTGTGTGTGTGTGTGTGTGTGTGTGTGTGTGTGTGTGTGTGTGTGTGTGTGTGTGTGAATATAGGCCGTATTTTAGTACAGCCTGAGATTGTTGTTGGTGTCCAAAGATTTTTACAGGGTGTACTGACTTATCCAGATAATTTTTTTGAGTATTACAGTACGCGTAACTGGCTGTCGTAGACTTCTGAGTAGTAATCGTCACTATCTACAAAAGCTGGGATATGTGTACTGCAAGGAACTAAATTAGGGTAAAAAAAAGTGAGATAATATATTATAATGAGCTACGCAAATAACCAAGAGAGATTTTGTTAAATTAAAACGCACTTTTACTACAAATGTTCCAAAGTTAAGTTGAAAAGACCGTTCTCTATGAAAAGTCATTTTAGGCAAA
Organism: Yponomeuta plumbellus; assembly: GCA_947310845.1. Lineage (NCBI taxonomy): Eukaryota > Metazoa > Arthropoda > Insecta > Lepidoptera > Yponomeutidae > Yponomeuta > Yponomeuta plumbellus. Next base: position 22,690,288 of record OX371200.1, read on the forward strand.
ACAATGTTTTTAAAGCTTAATAAAATATGCAAAGAACCAAAAGCTCTATTACTAAAATTACGAAAAATTTATATTTAAAATTTGGTGAAAGTATTATATATTGCACCAGGAAAATATAGACATAAAACATAAACATTTACAAAGATAGAGTACAATTTTTAATGATGCTCTAGATATTTTCATTATTTTATTTTAATAATTAACAATAATTGTCTCTCACAAAAACCTTTTTATCAAAAATTTTAAAATTTAAATGCATACAAAGTTCAAGTCTTTCAAATATTTACTAAAAACTTCGTCATACAAAGTGGCCCAACAAAACAACGTAAAAGTCACAAACATTTAATAAATGAAGTAATTTGTGAACCTGTGTAGGTTTTAGTTTTATATATTTTTTTCTTTTGGACTAAATTTCTTCATAGTAATATAAACATAATTGACACAAATACAGCTCGTATGGGAAGTATTGTGTGACAGAGATATATTTTAATGACAAACAATAGTGCTCTCTCTAAAATGCCGATGTGCGATATGTACAGGACGTATTACAATGTAACAACCTTATATCTCATGTTTATCTATATAAATAAAATTCAAAGTCCTGACTGACTGATTCATTTACTCATCAACGCCCAGCCCAAGCCGTTGGACCTAGGAAGCTGAAATTTTGCACAGAGGGTCTATAATATAAAGTAGGCAAGGAATAAGACCGGATTTTTTTAAATTCAACCCCTAAGGGGGTGAAAAGGGTTGCCAAAATTTGTATGGGAGGTATAAAGAATGTTGTCTAATTTTCTTGAAACTTAAAATAAATACTCTTCAAGACAATTGATTGAACACATGTTTCGCCGTTTTTCTAAATTTAACCCTTAAGGGAGTGAACGGGGTTGCAAAATGTTGAACTAAAGTCCACGCGGACGGAGTCGCGGGCGAAAGCTAGTCATATAAATAATCTTCATCTTTAAATTCCTGTACTGCTAGAATTCACTCATAATAACTTTACACGCACCATCAACCAAAGATAAGCCTCGAAAAAGCCAACGTCTAATCTGCAAAGCGGTGGCCGCGGCCGAAGCCCTATTTGCTGAAACGAGACGCTGGGGCCAAGGCTGCGGGCGCGGCCGGCCTCCGCCCCCACCGCAACTCCTCATTGACAAATCCATTAATTTCCTACATAACATAAGCTCACACCTGTATCCCCGAAGGGTAGGCAAAGACCAGGATCTGCCACTTGCACCGATTCCTGAAATGTACGATTAAAATCAGTTAACGATTCGGTAATTGTCGTGAATCCCTCATCTCTCACATAGAGTTATACATTTACAGATATGACCTTTAATTAATTATATTACTCGTTGTCTTTTTGAATACAATGCAAGAATGATATGAGAGATGATGGATTCACGACAATTACCGAGGTTGGCCTAATCGTTAACTGATCTTAATCGTATTGTACCTATTTTTCACTTCATCAATAGTTCAAGCAACCATGAGTGCAATCAATACAAACAGTTGCAAGTATTGATTGCACTCATGGTTGTTGAAGTTCTTGGTAGATGGATATTCATACTGTATTAGAGTTAAGGTGATTTGAGAAAAGATGGTCAGACTGGAGGTTTTTTTTCTCCACTACATTCGGCCCCAAGGCAGAGGCTAACATTAACATTATAAGTACATTGATATTCAAGAAACAGAATGTAAATTCTTCACGTTGAAATTAATTTCTGATTTCTGGTTCCAAATCCACATTCATTAGTCGTTGGCAGGAACGCCGGTAAGGGGTATTTATTATCGTAATCTTTTTAATGAGGATGCGGTGAATCAAATGATAAAAATCATAGTGCAAGTGCGTAGTTTCTTTCAGATGTGGTGAATCAAATAAAAAAATTGTAACGCAAGAGCGCGAGTTTCATCAAATTTTAATGCAGATGTGCTGATTCACATGAATCAAACTAAAAAATTATACTTCAAGTGCACATTTTAATTCAGATGCGGTGAATCAAATGGAAAAACTGTAGTGCAAGCTTCAGTTCGCATGTAGTGAAAAAAAACAGACCTAATAGCACTCGCTTAGGGCCATCCTTGAACTGGTAACGAAGGTAAAAAACATAAAAGACATCATGAGCCGGTTTATGAATTGAGACTTTCACTAAGTAAATACTTAAGTAACGTTCTCTCACACTCATTTGTGAGAAATTTGACGAGACAGCATTACCGTTAAGTAGTTACTTAGAAATTCTTAATTCGGAAACCGTGCCTGTGCCTAGTCGAATCATAACTAAATTGCGTTATTAAACTACATGAAAATCTAATTGAGGGACAGTTAAAGTTATAATGTCCGGCAAGACTATTGAAGTCGCTGAATAATAACGACATAACTGCTACAAATAAAGCAAACTGCCCACACGTCCGTAAAACCATCGTAAAGCCGATATCATACGAGGCTGTCATTTGGCTGAAACGAGGGTTCTAAATTCGACAAGGAAGTTCAACAAAATGTAGATACGACAAAAAGGATGAGGTTTTAAATTCGACGCGTAGGCATATCCCTTTTTTTGCTATGCTATGGGCCCGTCCCCATCACCACGCGCGCCGCCGCCACCGTTCAACGGCACGGCGTCGCCGCCGTGACACGGTACGGCGCCGTGGCGCGGACGGTGCGCTGCGCGCCCCTACTCTCAGTCTCAACCAATATTTCACAGTTGGTGTGCACAGACGTGTCTTATTTAATAACGAAAAAGTTATTCTCATGTTGTTACTACGACGACGAAAAAAAAAAAAAACAGAAACATAGAAACTGTTGGGTAAATCGACTGAGAATTGAACGCACCGTGACACGGCACCGCCCTCCGGCACGGCGGCGCCGCCGTACCGTGTCACGGCGGCGATGCCGTGCCGTTGAAAGGTGGCGGCGCCGCACCGTGGTGATAGGGACGGGCCCTATCGTAAAATCATCAAATCTTAACGAATTTCGACAATTATTTTTTGTTAGATTCGGTACAGAGTTCTTTATTTTTTTTTGTTTTATCGTAAATATGCCATATGCCTATACCTTCCTCAGAGAAAAGACCCGTGCGCCTCGGTGGGGGATGATGATGATGCCATATGCAGTCCCATGGTAAATTGGTGATTATTCACACAAAACGTCACACAAAACGTCAAAATTAAAACCTCGGCCGTTTTGGCGTTAATGCTATCTAGTCCTAGGTAGATGAAAATGGAAATGAAAATCACTGTTCACATGATTGAGAGATTGTACGAGTACTCTACAGAGACTTTTAGCAAATTTGATATGTAAAAAAAGATATGATTTTTCCTCGCTAGCGTAGCGTTACTCAGTGGATCCCCGTAATCTGTAGTTGCGTCATGACTTTGAAGAAAAACAATTAAAAAAACCAACCGCTTCCAACCGGTCTTTTTGGAAATCCATGGAGTGAATGATGATGATGAATTAAAAAACCAAAGGTATAGTGAGTCGATGGGCCCACCAATAATTCTACAGGTTAATTAACATGATCGAGAGATTGTAGAGACTCTTTTTGCAAATTCGAACCTTAAAAATTACATATTCATTCCCCTTGGCAGCGCTGGTGAACCATGTGGAGCTCTTGACCTAATTAACACTCTTCTTGATCTAAAACTTTCGTAAACACTACACATTATTAACTTTATTCCGGACTTTATTCCGACCAGGTTTCGCTCTGATTCGCAGAGCTTAATCATGGTGAGCAGAGACGGAGCTCGCGTCGGTGGTTGCTCGTCTCGTAAGTGTATTCGGGATAAAGTTTATAACACTCTTCTTCATCATAAAACCCTCAAAGTGAAAGTTTAAACTGTGGTGCGCGTAGTAACCGCTGGTATTCCAGGCCGCTGACTGAAACGGCGAGGGAAGTCATTAATGGGTTCATTATTGTTAGTGAGTTGACCTTTCCAATGATTTGTCTACAGGGTACGAGCTAGGGAGAGTCTGATATGAATGATAGAGCTATCGTATTGAGATTGGATAAGTCCACTCCAGTTTTTACTTTACCTGAGTGCATTTATCTTATGCCATGAAGAATAGATACAAGGAAAATTGTTTACTGTAAGTAGACCTGCAATGAAAAAGTAATCTAAGAAATTTTAATATGCTTGTGACGTTGTCATTTGCTTCTGGCGTCTTGTCGTCGACTCTGTCGCAAGTGTGCGGAGATTCGAACAAAATATATGAAAATTGAAATCCGTAGCCTGTCATCGCCTCTAGTCGCCGAGCTGTCGCCTGTCGCGTGTCGCCTAGTGTGCGCCTAGGCTTAGAGCCATCGCAAACAGGGTGACTTGTCGCCGCGTCTAGTCGCCACGTCAGACACGACGTTGTCGTTTGCTTCTGGCGTCTTGTCGTCGCGTCTCCGCGACTCTAACGCCAAGCGTGCGGAGATTCGAACAAAATATATGAAAATCGACGGCCGTAGCCTGTCGTCGCGTCTAGTCGCCGAACTGTCGCCTGTCGCGTGTCGCTTAGTGTGCGCATAGCTAAAATCTCGTTTCGAGGTTGAGCCCTTTTTAGGGGCCCGTATCTTAGAATGAAAAAAAAGGGTAACGACCGTCCGTTGTTTTCTATAATGACCTTTTATTTCGGGAAAGCATGGAGGTCGCGATAAATTTAAAATCATATTATAATTACTGAAGTCTAAGAGCCACTTGAATCTGTAAAAAATCAAACTACTCCGTTAACGTAACAAAAGTAATAGCTTTATGCCGCAAACTTCTCATTTTCGACACTTAAGAGAATCAAAATTTATAGGGAATTTCCGTTGACATAGAACTTTACTATGAAATTTGGCAAGCTATATTATAAGTATTGGTAACTAGTAATTTAACGATATTTATCATAATTATTTATAGTTACTAATGCAATTATAGTGAAATTAACTTATTGAATGACGGACAAAAAGCATCTAGCTACTTTATTACTTTTAAGTTTAAGTTGGATTTTTATTGAATAGGGAAAAATCACAAAAACCATCACTTCCAATGAGTTACTATGTCTGTCGGACCGGTAAGTAAACGGGTCTTTTTATTTCATTACGCATGGACCAATGACTTTTAGTTACGTACATTGTTTGTACAGCAACACCATTTGCTGACAAATTGTGGCGGGATAACGGCGACAGTCTTGCCACTTGTCACGTTTGGGACCTAATAAACTCGGCAAAACGTCTGGTGCTTCTGTTTACCTCTTCGGGGATAACGGACGTGAGTTTATTTCTTTTTTATTTTATTTTTTTAACATAGGATCTTAGCTTCAATTTAAGCAAAAAGACGTTTTTTCAGTTAGCATAAACATAACATAAACATTTACACACAGGCACATACATTGCTTCTGGGCCCACACTAGGATGCCCTGGGTCGTGGGAACCAGAAAGAGTGACATCACAAATATGTAAAAATCCAAGAACTGGGTTTTTTTTGTCCCCAGCCGGGGTTCCAACCGGGTTAAAAAAAATTAAGACTATAATAGGTATGTGGCCAGCCTTAATTTCTCTACGCAGCTGTGTAATATTTGTACGTAGAGAAATTAAGGCTGGCCACATACAGTTGTTACTTTTCGCTATTTCGATTCGGAATTCCGTAGATCACACAAATGTGTATATCGTCGGTCGGAAACATTAATATTCTTTTTTGAGTAATTGACGTTTAAACATTTAAAAAAGTTCATATGTTACAGTAAAAGCATTGTTTCACTACTGGAATTAGTCTTTTTGTGACGAATAAAAAAGTCATTTGAAATGTACCGTTAGTGATTCGGAAATATCTTCAGAATTTCCACCATTCTCCATTCTTACCTAAAAAATCGTGTTTTTGGAAATGTTTCAGTAATTATTCCGACGACAATATTTCCGCGCGGAACAGCGACGCTCAGTCAAGGGACGCGCCGGTTTACTAATGTATTGCCAAAAATCGTTTCCCAAAGTATTACTTCCCAAACTATTTTCCGCAAATTATCACTTGGCAAAAAAACATTTCTCAAAACAACTTAAAGCAAATAAACAGTTAGCAAAAGTTATTATGGCAAGTTATTGTTTACCAAATAAATACTTGGTCAAAATTCATTTTACCAAAGAGGCAACAAGAGGCAAGGTAAGAACGCATCAAAGTCGAGTCTGTTTTCGATCTTACATAGAGAACCTAACGCTCCGACGCGCTCCGCTTCGCTACGCGCGTCGTCGCACCTATATTTCTGTTGTCACGTATTCTTTACATCGCCGACCCCCCGTTCCATTATTTGAAAATAACACTTTCCAAAATAAAACGTTAGCATAATAAACGTTTGTCTTAATAAAACTTGACGCAGTAAAATTATGCGAAATGATAATTTGACCAAATGAATAAAATGCGAAATGAAAACTTGCTAAAGTTTCATTTGGGAAATGAAACTGATGCCATAAGTTTATTGGGAAGTAAAATTTGGCGAAAAATACTTTGGCTAAACGGCGGTATCCCGACGCGAGCTATAGTCCAAACCTTTTTTCACCTAATTTTGACGGGGATTTTCTCTTTGCGATTGCACTGTTGCTGGTAAAAAATATAAAATTGAAAGAAAGAAATATATTTATTTCGACAAATCACAAGGAAAAACAAGTCACGTAATAGGCAAGGCAAAGTCAGAGTGTAAATTCTGTTAATAACGTGTGCTGTGTAGCCATGCAAGCGTGGGATTTTCCATCAATAGTTACATAGGTAGTTTCATAGTCTCCGGGAATCCCCATCAGCTCGATACAGCCTACGAAGGCTGTGGTGGCGGAAATTCCTTCCTTTTTAGTCTTCGCTTAGTGGGTTTCCCTAGTTTCCCAACTTTTACGAGAAGTTTTTTAGATGGAGTAATATTCGCTTAACTAGCTAGCCAAATAATTTCTCGTGGAACTGTTACAAAAGTTTTATTTATATTGAACTGTACAAAGTGAGTAACCAAGTCCCCATACATCGTAAATGGGGAGGCTATAATAAAATCGCCAGAACAAAACACTTTCCAAATGTGTTTATAACACAAGTACACATACTCGGCTGGAGGAAGGAATTCCTCCCAACACAGGTGTAAACTTAAAAGGAGGATTCCACACGTGTACTACTTTTTATCACTGTTATAAATAAATAATTTTGAATTTGAATTTTGAACTATCACTACGGGAGCATTTGAAATACACGAAAAAATTATCAGCTTTTCCTCTTGGGTTGGGTTATGATAAGTTCATAAAAGAACATTTAAAAACCTTTGTGATGGTGGGTCGACCGAAAATTCTACAAATTGAAATCAATCATAAAAAGACGATTTCGTAACTTCGTTACAAATATAAATTATTTATAGTCTGGAAAAGCACATTGGCTACTTTGTCCAGGGTTCGAACCCCGGCTGGTGACAAAAAAAACCTCAGGTCTATGTTTACATGTCTGTGATGTCGCTGTTTCTGGTTCCCACGACACAGGGTATCCTAGTATGGGGCCAGAAGCAATGTATGTGCCTGTACGTAAATGATTATGGTTTTGTTTTGTTTTTAGTATCATAATAATAATAACTTCCACACGACTTGACCTGGTCCCAAACTAGGGCACCTTGTGCTATGGTAACCAGGCACAGACATCACAAACATAAATACGCCCGTATGCCTTTAGAAGTATTTGAGACTGCTCTCCTGAAAACATACAGTCTGAAATTCCTTTCAACCAAAGTCACGAGCAAAACCACAAGTAGATAAATTAACTGTCAATTACATAAAAAAAACCTGAAAAGGTCAACTTTTAATAGTTATATCTAACGCAAAAGCGTCAATTAATGTTTTTCCCTTGAAAGAGCCCACTTCACACTGTAATTTATCACTAGGGTAGAACAGGTGATACAGAAGGCCAACTCAATAAAGAGTAACTAGTTACAGGAAATAGTCTCATGCGATTGATCGGCCGGTATCACATTGAACGATAAATGTAACTGATGAAAGGTAGTGGCCTAATGAGATTGATTGGTGAGTTTAACATTGAACGATAATTGTGACTGATGACTCATCATCAACCCATTATGACTCCACCGAGGGGCACGGGTCTCTTCCCTGAGGAAGGTATAGGCCATACTCCACCACAGAGGCTTGTAGGACTAGTGGCTGGTCTTACTGTGAGAAGTTTTCAAGCCGCCCCCTAGGGCCTCTGGCTTAACGACTGCCATCTATTGACGGCAGCCGGCACTAACTGCTTAACGTGCCATGTGAAGCACGGAACCGCTCGGAAAAATGGCACTGGCGTTAGTCATAGCAGGTCACCCATCCATGCACTGAACGCGGCCTATGTTGCTTACCATCGTGATCGTTTCACGATCGTTTTACCATTCAGATCACTCAGGCAGCCGGGGCTACGAGCGATTTACAAATCATCATCTTCATGCAACTGTCATTGAACCACAATGCTTGCCTTGGGATTGCCACCTGCCACGATCCTGACTGATCACTTTCGCTTCATCGACATTCATTGGCCGTTGCTTGCGCGAACGCTGGATTCGGGTACTTTTTATCTTGCCCTTTGGTAATACATCCCCTATTTAGTCAACATATTTCCTCCTGGGGCTTCCCTTACCGGCCCTTCCATTTACATTCGCTCTATACACTTGTTTCGTCAATCTTTTTCCTTCATCCAAAGCGGCCGTACGGTACGCGGTGGCTTGTCCTCTCTCCAGTATTTAATGCTCTGAGATCAGAAATCAGGAATCAGAAATTTATTTCAAAGTAAAGAATTTACATTCTGTTTGTTGAATGTTAACATACATACACTTATGTATAATGTTAGCTGCTGCCTTGGGGCCGTGTGTAGTGGAGAAAAAGGCAGCGAAAAATAACTCCACTCTGACCATCTTTTCCCAAATCACCTTAAATCTAATACAAATTATATTCTATTTACTGAAGCGAACGACTAATTGTCAACATGTCAAAAATTTGGTTTTTCAATATGCCAAATTTACAACGCTGCATAATTTTTAGCAAAGTTATACAAAACGATGTGCCTAATAAATGCCATTAAGCAATAAACACAATAACACTGTTATAATCTGATTTATCCCTTACTCGCAGTTTATTTAACAAAATATTTAATTTTATCATGAAAATACAATTTGCTTAAGAGATCTGTGGCCCAAAAAATACCTAAAATTTCAGTGGTCCTCAAAATAAAAGCGATCCTACTGCTGCCAAATATGTTCGCAAAATCGCAACTAGCAAAGATGACGGAATTTTGTTCAAAGGCCGATTATGATCGATTATTTTATGCTAATGCGCTACGCGATGTGTAGGAAGAAGTATGGAGAGCTGACTACGAACCTCTTTTTTAATTAGAGGCAAAAAAAAGTAAGATAGCCACCCCGACGCCATATTTTTACTCACGACGATTGACGTTGTTAATGCGAGTGCAACTTCTCTAAGCTATTTTATTTTCTTTTGTATTTGTTTTGTCTTGTTTGGTTGTCTGTCTGTTTTCCTTAAACAGTAGGTAGGTACCTACCTTAACCTATGTGGATATACGATGCAAGCAAAGCTGCGTGCATGAGCTATTTTTAGTGACATGTAAGTTTGAGAGATGCTGTGTCTTTGTTACCTTTAGTCGTTCGCTTCAAAAAATAGAATATAGGTATGAATGTTCAATATGTTCATCTAGCAAGAACCTCAAGGCCTATGAGTGCAATCAATACTTGCAAAGTCAAACATTATTCAATATTCTTAAAATGTAATAATCGGATAAAAGGATCTATTCCCTCTTGCAGTATTCCTTCTGTACGTATCTGTTTATTGTCTCCCGGGCTTCGCCCCAGGCGCTGGTGACGTCACGGGCGCTCCCTTCGTTAGCAATAGTGGCGCGCCATTACCTCGACGCCATTAATGACATTGACTTAGTTCGGTTGGAGAGTCGCCTGTGGAGCCATTTGGTTTGTCCGTGAATTGGTTTGCCGAAGTAAATCCTCACTGGAATGAATAAATTTACGTACAGAGTACCGTACTTTGAAAGGGTTCAGTGATACTTTATTTTATTTTATAATGTTCAGTAACCGTAACCAATCAGTGGATCACGATGAGAAACTAGAGGTCTATTTTAACATAAGATATTATTGTTATTAGCACTTAAATAACTGATAGTTTCTAAATAAAGACAAAATATAAAAAAATCTTCATCATCATACATTAATTTGTGTATAAGTTATTTTGTATACGATTATTCGTCTTATCAATAAAAATAAGTTTAAAAGGCATGTTGGCTTAGCGGTTAACTCGCTTGAATACCAAAACAGAGTTCGTCTATTCGATTCCCACTTCGTACTTACAAGACTACCTAAGATATTAAAGTTACCCCCGACACGGTTTAAGAAATGTGTTAAACATAGCACAGACACTCAGGTTTCCTTACGATATTTTCCTTCGCGGTTAGCGAGTGGTACTGCTACTATAACTTCACAAATTTACATAACTTGGAAAACAAAGTCTTTCAAAGTACTTGCCTCCACTGGGAATCGAACCTGGCTCTTTCGCTTACGAGTCCGTTGTCGTCACTGGGCTACCACCGCTCTAATTTAGTATTGTTAGTAGTTACTCCAGACCCGGGCCTAGATTCTGTATCTGCAAATTCTTGTAATTCTGCATTGTAGTCAAAGTCAAATATTTTATTCATAATACAAATAGAACATTTACCTTATGAACGTCAAAGTTGTTAGTTTCACAATTAAGGTAACATGGAGAAGCAACTAACAAAGAAACTCCACATTTATTCTTTAGTACAATGACAACTGCGTGGACCTGGCGATTTAGTTTCATTGCCTCTTCAAGTCTACACCCGCACTCAAATCAAGCAATCTAGGCATCAATGGTATGAAAAAACACGTCACTTGACCCGACCACGTATCTGTCATTGAACTATAATACACTCACAGAGTTGAGGCGCCGATGCCGATAACAACAAATTTAGTAGACTTGAGGCATTGTTGCTCATGACTAACCTTGCAGACTATATCTCAAACAATATCAAAGCTTCTGGCTGCAAAGAGACAAAAGATTTATCTGTTATTGCAAAAATGAAAGATCAAAGGAGAAGGTAAGAAGTCTCATCATGTTACCTCATCATGTTAAAGCCGGGACATTTTAACAGAACAGGTATTTTAACAGAACAGGTATTTTAGCAAGAACATAAAGTAAACATTTACATACAGGCACATACATTGCTTCTGGCCCCACACTTAGGGTACACAAGGTATCCCTGTATAGGGATGTAAACATCCAAACTTGGGCTTGGTTCCCCCGGGAACCAGAAACAGCGACAAAACAAACTTTTAAACATTCAAGACCTGAGATTTTTTGTCTCCAGCCGGGATTCAAACCCAGGGCTTGCAGGGTCTCTTAAATGGTAGGCAGATGCGCTAACCGCTGCGTCATTAATGTCTAGCTTCATCACCATCAACCCATTATGTCCCCACCGAGGGGCACGGGTCTCTTCCCTGAGGAAGGTATAGGCCATACTCCACCACGGGGGCCTAGTCCGGATTGGTGGCGCCTAGTAAGACTAGTGGCTGGTGACCATCTATGGATTACCGTTTTACACGCGAACTTGTATCGACATTTTTAACGGATTTTTCACAACTTTCAGTGCATGGGTGGGTGGTCACCCACCCATGCACTGAAGGCGCTCTATCTATGTTGCTTAACCTTCGTGATAGTTTAAGATAAAATAAAAAAATAATAATGAACTACGAGGATTTCCCGGTAACGGGAACAGTTCCAGCTACTAGTATTTATCGTTACCTCAGCGTAACACGCCTTCACCTCGGGTCCTTGGCGAGCCCACTTTGATGTCCGGAACTTATTTGTGTTGGCGCGCGACCTCGCAGACGTTTTATTTGACGTCCATTCAGCACACGTAGTTAGAAGTTTATTGAAAGGTTGAGTGAATTTTTTGCTTGGACAAGCCTAGCTAGTCTAGACTTGATTTACTCATCGATGATTCAAAAACATAAAGAAAAGAAAGGATAAAAAGTACCCGAAACCGACGTGCATGCAACGACTAATTAATGACGATGAACCGAAAGTGATTTGTGGTTTGATAGCAGGTGGCCACTGGGATACAGGCGTAAGCTTATGTATGTATAATTCAAATCATCGTAGTAGTAGTGTTTTTACTTTACTAAAAGAGCCAGGAAACTTACTTACTTACTTACGGACCCAACTCCGGACTCTTCCTTTTGTGTCCTAGATACGCCTTGGACTGCTTAGTCATTCAAATTAATGAAAAAAAAACGCCAGGATATAGACATCTCGGTATAAAACAAAATATAGGTAATGTAACTTTTACATTTGCACAAACTCAGAGTATTTTTAGGGGATCTTGTATCGATCCATGATATGAATGAAACTAACAGCCCGGATCTCAATTGATGACTTTTCCCGTGCATGACGTACTTCCGATTCCGTAGTAGACTAAAATTAATCAAAGTAGGTACCTTAAATTGAATTATCCAGCCCCGGGTCTAAAAATTGTCTATTGTCTATTTTCTCAGTATTCTCACAGACGCACATCTGGTCGATGCATCAGGTGAAGTGATCCGAAGGCTGGTGCCTATTTCGGTCAGTGGCCAAGCCTCGCTATCCAGCGGGGTAATGTTGCCAGCCTTCTAGGCACCTTACCAATTTGGCCTCTATTTTCTTTTTGTAGCCTGGGATATATGCGTGAGCTTATGTATGTATGTATAAATTCTTGGTTGAAAAATTTAATTGTAGGTATTGGTTGAAAGCTTGGTTATATTATTATCATCATCAACCTATTATGTCTCCACCGAGGGGCACGGGACGGGTCTCTTCCCTGAGGATGGTATAGGCCTTACTCCACCACGTGTGCCAAGTCCGGACTGGTGGAGGCTTATAAGACTAGTGGCTGGTCTTACTGTCAGAAGTTTTCAAGCTGCCCTAAGGCCTCTGACTTGGTTACATTAATATTTTTGGGTAGATCCTAGGCTAGTTCAAAATAATGGCTTAATTTATACTTTTTTTGAAAAAAAAAAAACTGTCTTTTTACTACAATGCCGATTGGTATTTCTACATTTCTCAATTCAAATTCAATACTTACAAATAAATGGGTATTTGACAGGATGTCAAATGAGTTAGTAAAACGGAATTCTGTATGAAAATACTTGCTTGTGACGTCACATTTCGGAGCACTTTCTTTGTGTTTCATCTATTTAAAAATTGTAATAACTAGTAAATGATTAAAAGAAATACAGTTTCCGATTCATTTTGTAATTTTTGTTTTAATCGAGCATCTCATATATTAAGTTACTGTTGATAGTGTCAAATACGTTAATTAATTAATACGTCAAATTAGTTGTTAACTGCATCCTAGTCTTGGAAATGTTTAAATATAGATTTTAAAATAAGTTTTATTGTTAAATCCTAAACAATCGTTCTCATGCGCTTGTAAAACACTCTTATGTTAGTGATAGCCTGTATAGTGGCGGCCTAAAGGTAATCCTTTAGGCCGCCACTATACAGGCTATTTGCTTAGTGTGGAGACCAATGTAATTTTTGTATGTGTACTTTCTTTTGCAAATAAACGTTTTCTACTTCTATGCTTCTAAATAAACAAACTTCTGCCGTATGAAAACTTTTACTTTCCAAGTTCAGGGCCCAAAAACGTCGTACGACGGAGAAGAGGTAATGACTTAGTGAGTAAAATCCGAGTAAAGGAACGACGGAAAAATACGGTAACAACGACCAGATGTACAACAAAGCATTTCTTTTTACTGCGACGAGAATAGCGCGATGCGATGTTGTTTGTTACAATTTGGGGTACAGTGGAGAGCACATCAACCTTTACAGGTGTGCATTCTACTTACTCTGCTATTATAATGTACGAGACTTTATAAAAGATCTATTGTAATTTATTGATGTAAATCCTTATTGAATCAAAGTAACGTGAACTTATTAAATTAGTGAAATTTTGACCATAGTTACATCTACTGTCCTAATCTAATGTCCATAACTTTAATGTCATCATCAACCCATTATGTCCCCACCGAGGGGCACAGGTCTCTTCCCTGAGGAAGGTATAAGGTATAGGCCATGCTCCACCACGGGGGCCAAGTCCGGATTGGTGGAGGCTTGTAAGACTAGTGGCTGGTCTTACTGTCAGAAGTTTTCAAGCCGCCCTAAGGCCTCTGACTTGGCTTAACGACTGCCATCTATCGACGGCAGCCGGCACCAACTGCTTAACGTGCCTTGCGAAGCACGGAATCGCTCGGAAAAATGCCACTAGCGTTAGTCATAGACGGTGGCCCATTGAACGATCACTAAGGTTAAGCAACAATTTTAATGTGTTCCATTAATATTAATAATATGTTCCACACAACACAATCACTTGACCGGGTCTAAATGACTATGTGCTATGGTAACCAGGCAAGGACATTACAAACATTGAAAAACACCTGAGGCACTTGTACAAATATACAACGGCACAGTGGGAATTGAACCCAGGACCTCTTTCTTGGTAGCTAAGCGTGTAACTTTAAACATAAACATTAACATACAGGCACATACATTGCTTCTGGCCCCACACTAGGATACCCTGTGTCGTGGGAACCAGAAATAGCGATTCACAAACATGTAAACATCCAAGACCTGGAGTTTTTTTTTTTCTCCCCAGCCGGGGATCGAACCCGGAACCTCTCGCATGGTAAGCAGAAGCCCTAACCGTCACGTCACAGAGGTCGTCATTGCAGACGTTTCCTAACTTTGAGTATAATAAAATAAACATTTATATACAGGCACATCATTTTATACAAGCCTCCACGAATCCGGACTTGGCCTCCGTGGCCTATACCATCCTCAGGGAAGAGACCCGTGCCTAGGGCTGCCATCCGGAATTCCCCGGATTTGTCCTAGTTTGAAGGGCGTCCGGCAGGGGTTTTTAAAAGTGTCCGGGTGTAACTCGGACACTTTTGTTGTCAGGGAAAATCCATTTTTTTTATAGAAAAACGATAAATTGAAAAAAATAACGATATTTTTATTTTTGTTGCAAAAATTACTTTTTCAGAGGTTTTCGGGGAAAATTGTATAGTTCGTCGAAATGTCCTGGATTATCCGGCGTCGGCAATTTAGGTGATGGCAGCCCTACCCGTGCCCCTCGGTGAGGACTTAATGGGTTGATGATGATGATACAGGCACATACATTGCTTCTGACCACATACCCTGTGTCGTGGGAACCAGAAACAGCGACATCATAAACATAAGTAGAACAAACTCAAAATTATGAACATTGAATTGGGCACGCACTGTTATGCCAAATTTTCTATTTTAATAATAATAATTTTGTATCTTCAGTATTTTTTTTTTCATCTTTTATTAACTCCTGTCCAATTTCACTCAATTCGTGGCCAAGGATGTCTGGAAACAGTATTTTTGGCACAAAAGAGGTACGCTTGGGGAAAGTTCAGAGATATTTTGTCAAGTAAATGCAGACCTGGTGACGTCATAGAGCAACGAACTCAGTTCAGCTGCATCATGCGATGATGTTAATTAAAACCGATTTAATTGCTGTCGAGTAGGTTCAGTTAGAATCTTGTGGGTCTCAAGGTATATGTCTGCTGTGAAACAATACCCTGGGGCCATGTGGTTTGAATTTTGATTCCTTGCTGTCCGACATGTCGGACTACTTACTTCTATTTTATTTTCTGTTCTGTTCACTTTTTAATCGTTTGTGTGTTGTATAAGCAAGCCCTAAAAAACTAACTTCCGATTGCTTGGACACGAACAAGCTGTTAAAATCTACTTTTAACAGCTGTCAGTTGATCAAAACAGCTGCTAATAAGATAAGATAAGATAATGATTTATTTTTCTGTCCACAAATTACATTCGTATACAAAATAACATTGGATAAATGATACAATACATCAGAATGCACTATTTGTGGAAAGACTGGAGCCTAAACTAGATCAAAATATCTGTTTCTTAGGTTTCCAGCCCTCCTGATCTACAAAAGAACGGTATCATATTCGACATAGTAGATTAATAGACTGTTAGCGTGCAAGAAACCGGGGGTTAGTGACATACATTTTATTTTATTTACTTATTTAGAGATCTACGGTGATATTGCAATATATAGAATCTAATATAGGGAAACAGGAAGCTAATTACAGGTTCACACTTTATAGCACACAATTTGAAACTAAGATTGTTAAACTTCAAATCGCTCATATCACTTAATAAATTAGTCAGATTAAGTTATAAGTGACAGTAAGACCAGCCACTAGTCTTACAAGTCTCCACCAATCCGAACTTGGTCCCCGTGGTGGAGTATGGCCTATACCTTCCTCAGGGAAGGCCCGTGCCACTCGGTGGGGACAAAAGGAGTAGGTAGATGATGATGATGAAGTTACATTGCAAGTGAGGAACATGTGTAAACAATACCAATGCGTTTCATTTAGTTACTAGTAGCATTAAGTACAATGCAGTTTTTTTATTTTTTGTACCTTTGCATCAGAAAGAAAGAAAAAACGTTTATTATACCAACAAAACATCACAGAAACAAAATAAACAGACAAGTAACATAATATAAGTAAGGTAACAAACAAAAAAACAAATAAATCAAAACAAAACCATAGATATAGTCTGTGCTGTCTCGAAGTTGCAACAAAGGGCAACTGATTCAGCGTTGTGCTGAGGGTGTCAACCCTCAGCGCTGATTTTCAGTCAGTGCCTACGCTAACTCACAATTGTACTCCAAAGTGCATGTCGTGTTGCATTTGCAAATAATTTAAAACAAAACATACATAGATACATGCATAAGCTCACGCCTGTATCCCAGAGGGGTAGGCAGAGACCAGGGACTGCCACTTGCCACGATTCTGACAAATCACTTTCGCTTCATCGACATTCATTAGTCGTTTAATACACACACGCCGCTATTTAAAACCAAATGTGACTTTACCATTACGTTTTTGTCGTAAAATAGCCAGATCTTGGCCTGATGGCTCGAGCTCCAGACTCTACGTCACTTGCGCCTCATAAAACTATCCATTTAATATTTACGAGCGTCAAACTATGAAACCGAAAGAGCTGTAATATACTGAGTTCAAAACAACATGCGGTGCCAATATTGGTGATTAAACGAAACTTTAGTGGTAATTAATAGCAAAAAGTTGGCCAAGTGCGAGTCGAAGCCTCCTCCGGAAACCAGAGACGGTTTCCTCAGAAATTCCTGGAACACGTCAATTACAATTTGTCGTTTGCTTACACATTTTCGATTTTTTTTATTGTTAAATTAATATTTCATATAACTATTACGCATAATACTGCGAAACCTATAATTATTCGTGACATAGAATTTACATTTTTAGGGTTCCGTAGCCAAGGGGTAAAAAGGGTCCTCTTGCCTACCTGTCTGCCTTGAAATATTTAAGTGGCTCCTAATACAAAACGCGTCATTTTATTCCGCTTTTGCTCTGTATTCGTAACGGCAACAGGTAGACGCTTGAAATATTTACAGAATACTAATTTTTTATTCACTTTAAAAAATATAAGTAATTAAAATAAAATAAATATCGAATATATCGAAATAGAATAAATAAACAGCGGTTTCTCAAACAACAATCATTATAATATTTTGCCGTTTTTTGTAATATAGTATCAAAATTAACTATCTTACCTAAAGAAGAACCAAATCATCATCATCATTAATCCATTATGTCCCCACCGAGGGGCACGGGTCTCTTCCCTGAGGAAGGTATAGGCCATACTCCACCACGGGGGCCTATTTCGGATTGGTGGAGGCTTGCAAGACTAGTGGCTGATCTTACTGTCGGAAGTTTTCAAGCCGCCCTAAGGCCTCCGACTTGGCTTGAAGAAGAACCAAATAAAATGCGTTTTTTTTTATTCAAAATGTTGAATGATCAAAAAATTGTACGGAACCCTGCGAGTCCGACTCGCATTTGGATGGTGTTTTTCAAATGCTTGTTTGATTATGATGATGGAATCACACTAATATTATAAACGTGAAAGTTTGTGTGTGTGTTTATATGTTTGTCAGTCTTTAGCGCTGAAACGGCTGGACGGATTTTAATAAAATTTGGTATGGAGTTAGCCGATACCCTGGATTAAAACATAGGCTACGTTTTACCGCGGGGAAATATCTTATTCCTACGGGAAAATCGATGAACCGCGGGTAACACCGCGGGGCACAGCTAGTAGACTCATAAGCCTTTGATAGGATAACGGGCTAGCCCACTTGGAAAAATCTATTCTGTAATCCGTTACGAAAAATCCGATCAAGTGGCAGAGCCCACTTGGAAAATTTCAACCAACAAGGTACCTCTCATTTTGTGCAATATCAGCGTTGTCATGACTTTTTTCCGAGCGTCCCGGTTCATTTTTAGACTGTCCCAATTATGTCGCGCTGTGATGCGCACGCGCACTGGCCCGGCCGCGGCCGGCGTAAACAAACAAGCCGACTGAAGACTATTGGATTGTTGTGGTTGGACTTTGCGGTTTTTCAGATACTGCGTAGTTACTAGGACAGTTATTAAACCTGTACAATTTTTGTCGAGGCGATCGGCTCACCATAGTGATGATTTTTAAGGTCACAACGGAAATGATTAATCAGCAACATACTGACAAACCTCAATTAGTTTCAGTTTACAATTTTTGTTATAAGGCTTTTGAAATTGATTATATAATTAAGACAATCGCTCGTAGCAACGGCTGCGTGAGTGACCTTAAACGATCACGAAGGTTCCGTGTACGGATGGGTGACCGTTCTATGACTAACGCTAGTGGCATTTTTCCGAGCAGTTCCGTGCTTTGCAATTCACGTTTAGGAGTTGGTGCCAGCTGCCGTCGATAGATGGCAATCGTTAAGCCAAGTCAGAGGCGGCTTGAAAACTTCTGACAGTATTATGACATGGTTAGTTAGTTAGTTAGACCTAAGACTTCCGCACTTAGCCTCATAGTTGGGCCATTGTACGCAGCAAGGATGTGAGTTCACTCCAGCCAGCTCTTTCCAGAAGGCCAGCAGTGCTCTGATCTCACTGCAGGCCTCCTGAAAGGATCCCAGCTTCCCAACGATGGTGGTCCGTTGTTTTTAATTTCACAGTAGATGGTCACGTGGGTGGTATTATGACATAGTGCAAATGCAAAACAACGAGTCGAGTCCGATGTCTGTATTGGCTGCCAATGTCGCACGCCACTTCTATAAATAGCTGTTCCGCTCTATGAGCTGAAGGTGCAAAGTTCAATTATGGGGAAATCATAGCACGATCTTCAATGAATGGTAATGGTCATTGTTTTGCTGTTAACACTTTAGGTGTTAATAAGCTATTTATAAGCCAGTTTTAGTTATAGAAAGACTCCTCGAATGCAGTTGCTGTGGCAAAGGATGTGATTACAACGTTGTGGACTGAAAGAGGATGTAGTGACTAAAATCGAGATAGGAATATTGCGTTCGTTTGGACATGACATCCAGGACATCCTGTAGAGAGGATGAAGGAAGAAAGACTGAAAAAACATAGTATATGTAGGGAATGTGAGTGGAGGAGCCGGTAAGGGACGCCCCCAAAAAAGGATATTTTTAATTAATGTCTTAAAAAATATAGACTTATTTACAAATCTGATAAACAGACGTTCTCAAGAGATACTCAAAGCATAATTCTCGAAATGGTTTTGAGATTTCACTTCATGTTCAAAAATCTAGTATGACCAATTGTGTCTAGTATTGAACACATTCGTGAGTAATTATTTTTAAGTTTGAAAGTTGGTTAATTATGCTAAAATTAAGCTAATTGTTTTGAAAATAATAAATGAAATTTCTTTGTTAGCTTCTTCTCCACTTAGGCCCAGTTTCTCCAAGCTCTGTTAATGGTCTAACAGTCTGTTGCATCTTCTGACGGACTGTTTAATGCTGTCGAGTGTCCCACCACGCTCTAATGGACCGTTAACTTCTTTAACAAAGCATCAAATCTAATTCTAGCATTGGAGGTCCGTTAAAACATTAACAGACGATTTTCCCGTCTGTCAAAATAGACGCTGCCTACAATGTTATTTTTGAAAATGAAGATGTTTTAGAAATTTTTTATAATTTGGAGCACGTTATACGCCGTCCTAAGATTTTCAAAACACGGCGTGACTACTTTGACGAATACGACGACCTGGACTTCTGCAGCCATCCTTCGTGTTTCATAGAAGTCGTAACGACGTCTGTTTTTTTTATTTTCCACTACATGTTTGTTCTTTGATACTAAATGGATGAAGATATTCTTTTTGTTGGCAGAAAAATTGGGTTCTCGTGTTTTCTTAGGCATCCCTTGTAATTTAATTTAGAAAGCGCACGAATTGAACAAAGTCACAACAAAACAAACCAGAAAAATCTTTTCAAAACCTCAAAAGAGTTGAACCACACATGCAAATGTTTGACGTTTGACAGGAATTTGAATGACTGGTTAGCGTTTCATTCACGTAATGCTTGATTTACTAATGGTCTGTTAAATTTAGCTCATAGGACATGGTCATTTTAACATTGCCTTAACATCCTTGTTAGTTTTGACGGCTGATTTATAAATGCCGTGTTTACCACTAACAAACAGAGTTTGATGAAACCGGGCCTAATCTATTAAAATTGTTAAACTAACAACTTTTACGCTCGTAAAGTAAACAATTTCTTTTTATAATTAATATACTCGTAATATTTAAATTTGAAATTATCGACACCTATCAGGTCGTCACAGATTTGCTAAGCCCCTTGACCTTTATGTAAGCATAGTAACTGGATTTAGCTATACTTGCGAAACAGCGTTATCCAATTAATCGGGCCGGATCGCTGGCGACGCGTCGCCCGCCACCCGGGTACCTACCCGCCCCGGGTCGACGGACTTCTCGGATTATTATTGACATTCCTTAAGCGCCTCCCATACATCATAAGCAGAGAACATAGCCTGGATTCTATTTGTCATCTAAAGTTGAGGCTGAGTGAATGTAATTTGGTTTTAATTTACAAACGACTCGTCGTGAATCTTGGAATCTTTTAGTCTGAATCTCGAATCTCGAAACTAATCTGAATCTAGAATCTTTCGTCTAGGCATCTTTTGCAATATATATTTTTTTTTATAAGCGGTGGTGGCGTAGTGGGGTTGACCCTTGCTTCTCGATCATGAGGGTCTGGGTTCGAACCACGCATGTACCAATGACTTTTAGTTACGTACATTTGTTTGTACAGCAACACCATTCGCTGATAAATTGTGCCCGGATAACGGCGACAGGCTTGCCACTTGTCACGTTTGGGACCTAATAAACTCGGCAAAACGTGGGTCCAGTTCTAGAGACTGGTGCCTCTGCCTACCCCTTCGGGGATAACGGGCGTGAGTTTATTATTTTTTTTTTTTTTTTTTTTTTTTTTTTTTTTTTTTTTTTTTTATATATTAAAAAGTCACGGGACCTCTAGTTTTTTTGGTGGGGTTATGTAAAAAATCAAATTTACATGAAATCAAGTGTAAACACGAGTGTAAACGAAGTGAGAGTAGAAGCTTAGAATGCGATTTAGAATATTCACCACAACACGTTAGCAGAAAACCAGCGCTAGTCGCCTATGACTAGCATTTTGCTGAGCTCCAGCCTTTTTCTGTTGTAGCACTCGTGTTCAGCATAATTGTATTAGGTACCATTATTTTTTGTGTTTTTGTTTCTCTACATATATTGTTTACTAGCTTTCGCCCGCGACTCCGTCCGCGTGGACTTTAGTTCAAAATGTTGCAACCCCGTTCACTCCTTTAAGGGTTAAATTTAGAAAAACGGCGAAACACATGTTCAATTAATTGTGTTGAAGAGTATTTATTTTTAGGTTTCAAGAAAATTAGACAACATTCTTTACACCTCCCATATAAATTTTGGCAACCCGTTTCGCCCCTTTAGGGGTTGAATTTCAAAAAATCCGGTCTTATTCCTTGCCTACATTATATATATAGACGCTCTGTGCAAAATGTCAGCTTCTGAGGTCCTACGGCTTGGGCTGGGCGTTGATGAGTGAGTCAGTCAGTCAGGACTTTGAATTTTGTTTATATAGATATATAGATCATTTTTGTTTTATGGTGTTACAGTTGAAATTTTCACTTTCACTTTTAAGTAAAGGTTGCTAGAAATGAATTCGGAAGGGAGGGAGGGAGGAAAGAAGAAAGAAATCGTCTTTTTTGTACCCATATGCCCATGCCAAGGGGCCCCCCTTTTTGACACTCTCCTGATCTGGGGCCTAACTAGGCCAAATCCCGTGCTTGGTGCACGGGACTTGGCCCGAGAAATTCCAATCATGTAATGCCCAAATGCCGTTTGGGCTCCCAGTTTGGGCCTAATCTCTACCCTCACTGTACCACCAATCTCCCTGTTGCAGGCTACGGCGTGTTCCAATGGCTCCTGCTGATGTCTTGCGGCGCGGTGTACGCGGTCTGCGCGTTAAGCACCACCACGCTCAGCTTCGTGCTGCCGGCTGCAGCATGCGAGTTCACCCTCGAGTCTAGTACTAAGGGCAGCCTCACAGCTACGCCGCTTATTGGTTAGTGAAATATTGAGGATTTGCCTGTTAGCGCATCGGCCTACCCTGCGTGAGGTCCCGGGCTCGAACCCCGGACTGGGGATAAAATAAAAGCCCCAGGTCTTTGATGTTTACATGTTTGTGATGTCGCTGATTCTGGTTCTCACGACACAGGGTATCCTAGTGTGGGGATAGTAGCAATGTATGTGCCTGTATGTAAATGTAAATAGGCAACTTGTTTCTGATCGGTTCATAGTACTAAGATAATATCTCTTTGTTAAGTGTCACACTAATCATCACACTAATATTATAAACGTGAAAGTTTGTGTGTGTGTTTATATGTTTGTCAGTCTTTAGCGCTGAAACGGCTGGACGGATTTTAATAAAATTTGGTATGGAGTTAGCCGATACCCTGGATTAAAACATAGGCTACGTTTTACCGCGGGGAAATATCTTATTCCTACGGGAAAATCGATGAACCGCGGGTAACACCGCGGGGCACAGCTAGTTAAAACATAATTATTGTCCTTGATTTAAAATTTAAGAATTAAATAAGTTATTTTATTTATTTTCTCATTTCTTACTCATTTTCCGGGTTATCGATTTAGAAAAAAAGGCTCATTTAATAACCGGATTAGCTACGGAGAATATCCGCTAAGCCACTTATCTTTAGGTATTTACAAGGAGCAAAAGTTTTATTCTTCGGCTATGTATGACTTCATTATGTTACAACATATCGATCGAACCATCAGGAACAAAATAATTGTGTGGTCGGATAACGGGGATTTTTAAATGTATCATGGTTCAATTGCTTGGACAACGTAAGCTATGAAATTCCTATGAGTTCAATTAGTAGGATCGAATCAACAGTACAAAAAAATGGTCGTCCGATTGATCGGACAAGCCGATCGACCACGTGGCGTAAGGAGACAAATTTCTTCCACCCTTCAATATTCTCGGGCGACTACTACTGGCTTTTTCGGCTTTGCTGATGTTGTCAAAATTAGCATACATACAATATAAGCTCACTATTGTGTCCCAGAAGAGTAAGCAGAGACCAGGGATTGTCTAAGCAAGCCCAAAAATATAATGTACGATAAAATATTGAAAAGACTTTGCAACCTTCGTCGCAGTGTGTTTGCTGCTGCAAAAGGTAGAACTCAGCAAAGTGCTGAGGGTGCGAGAGGATTTCTCTCACTCGTGACGTAAATGCACTTCTCTAACTTTCCAGGGATGTGCGTGGGCTCGTACTTCTGGGGCAACCTGGCAGATGCGCGGGGCCGCAAGAAGGCCATCATTGGCGCGCTACTGCTGGATGCCCTCGCCGCCTTCCTTTCCAGCGTCGTGCAGTCCTTCGGTGGATTTCTGGCCTGCAGGTACTGATAGAATAATAAAAAAAAAAAATAGAATATTATCCGGAGACACTTACTTAATTTTTGTCGGAAGAGTTTGACCAGGTTTCGCACCGATTCGCAGACCTTAATCATGGTGAGTCGTCGGATTCTTCCAATGAAAAGTCAAGTAAGTGTGTCCGGACGACAATTTACAAAAACAAATTTTAACAAAGGCTTATAAATTAGTTAAAGCTAAATGATTGAGGTAAATAATAATAAGTAACTTGCAATAGTTAATAACTTCTCCGACTAGAGTGTCTTAAGCTTACACTGTTCTTTTGAAACAGCTTCCCAAATAGGTAACAAAAATATAATCATTGCTTTCAGGCTCCATCTGTGTGTGTTTGTTTTTTATCCAGTTGCAACGTCTTAAAGATTGAACCGAGTTAAAAATTTATGGTTTTGTCTATCATCCCAGAAGTATAGGTAGCAGTTGGGTCTTTTGTCTCTGTAATTTCACTTTCTTCTGTTTAAAATATTGCACCAAGATAAATCAATGACCCATTTACCCTCCTATTACATATTTGCTTTACTTTCTTTCCTTGGTACCTAATTAATAGCTTACAAAAGCGAGTCCTCTATTTTTTGCGTAATCATCCGGTATATTTTTCCCTCCTCATGTGCGAGGTGCGAGGTATATTCTTGAGTGTGACTTGTTCAAAACCCGTTCAGTAGCCATCCCTGAGCCGATCTCATCGCTTTTAAGCTGGGCAGTATCTCGGCGTGACGTATTGGTGTAGCGTGGTGCTTTTACAGGTTCTTCTCTGGCTTCGGCATCATAGGGGCCACGGGGCTGATCTTCCCCTACTTTGGCGATTTCCTGTCGCTGCGGCACCGCGACGTCATGCTGTGTCGGCTCGAGGTCTTCTGGACGCTTGGGACGATTCTGTTGCCAGGTGAGCATTTCAGTGTCATTTTATTATTTGTCATCATCAGGCTTTGGTGCCAGCTATGGATTTAAAAGCCTCGTGTCATTAGCGTCCGCAACTGGTGTATTGGTACTGAGTTGCCAATTCTAAGGTAGATAGAATAAGGCACAAAATATTCATTTAAAAATAAGTAATATATTGAAGTAGTAATAAGTGCTTGCTTTAAGCAATAAGGCCGCCAAATTGTACTGTATCTTTGCTTATGTTTTGTGTGTGTTTTTCTGGCACAATAAAGAATATTCTTATCTTATTTATATAAAAGACCTACCTAAAATTATAGATACACCATGTATTCTGTTCGCCGATGATATTTCTCTTATATTTTCAGTCCAAAATGAGAAGCACATGAGTGAAGTTTTAAATTCCACTTTAAATAAAATAGTATCTTGGCTTGACGATCACAATATTAAAATTAATCTAGCGAAAACTAAAATAATGCAATTTAGACCCTATCAAAAACACCCCGTTACCATAGATTATCAATTTAATAACACTTCCTTAGATGTCACGGACTCACACTGCTTGCTAGGTATAACCCTTGATACCAACTTAAACTGGAAAGACCACATTAAAAAAATTGCCAGCAAACTTTCCAGCTTCCTATACGCCCTCTCTGAGCTAAAAAAGACTACAAATTTAAAAACTGCCACATGTGCATATCACGCATGCGCACAATCCCGGCTTCGCTACGGAGTAATATTATGGAGTAACAGCACAGACGCAAATCAATTATTTACCCTACAAAAAAATGCATCAGAGTTCTCGCCAATATTGACTCCAGAACAAGTTGTAGAAGCTACTTGAAGGAATATAAAATACTCACGTTGACATCAATTTATATTTTAGAATTGTGCATATTCGTACGAAATAACCCAAGCTTGTTCCCATCGCACATACGCCCAGCAGGTTTAAGACCTCAAGCTCGGCTGGCCACAGCTACATCAAAATTAGAAATAGTAAACTCGGATCTGGTCCCATTACCATGGCCACTAAAATCTACAATAAATTACCAGAACAGATAAAACATATAAAAAAAGTACATATTTTGAAAGCCAAGCTTGCCCTGTACTTAGTGGAAAACAGCTTCTATACAATTAATGAGTATTTTAATGATAATATAAGTTAAATATATCAAATAAAGTTTTATAAATAAATAATAATATGAATGAATGTATATAATTCTAATCTTAAGTAATACATTTTAATTGATTTTAATTGATATGAGAATTATATAATAATTTTTAATTATGGATTAATTGTGATTATACCTGCAAATATGTAATTTTATAAATTAGACCTAAGAAATTGTAGTGCCCTTACAGGGTGTCATGTATGAACTATTTTAATAATATTTACCACCACTATTACCATGACATGCAATAAACGAATATGAATATGAATATTATCTTAATATTTAATTTTAAATTTTTCGTGTCATACTTTGTTTAAATCGTCCATCACTTTGCGGTTGACTGGCAGAGAATGCTTGTAGCATTAAGTCCGCCGCGTTGCCATTGTAATTTTTACTTATGTGCAAAAACGTATTAATAATAATAATAATAAATAGTAAAAACGATTTGTTTACAACATTATGACGCAGAAATCTCATACCTACAAAACTTTTAGCAAATTGGAATATATAGAAACCTTCGGAATGAACATACGTACAATCCGCAAGAGTTAACTCTTCTCTTAGACTCGAGCGTAATGGGTGCTCTCTTTCCAACCCCGCGACCGATTCTTTCCGACCAATCGAATCAACCACAAAAAATCGACAAATCATTAATTTTTCCGTCAGTACTACGCGCTTACGTCATCCGGGGGAACTCCTAAGTTAACAGGTTGTATCATAATTAATATTCCCGTCGCAATCAATGTCACAAAATCTTTTCTTGTCAATCACTTGCATTATAACCTTGAAAAACAATTTAACCATCGATGTGGTGAGCAGATCGGCCTAGCAAAAATTCTACAGCATAATATAGCATCCCCACAAAGTCTCGATAACTTTGAAATGACAATGAAATATCACGCTTAAACCTATTGTAGCAAACTTTTTCACCTGTCCACTTTTCTCCTCAGGCATAGCATGGCTCATCATCCAAGACAAGCGCTTCGACCTCGCTGAAGGTCCTGACTTCTACTACACATCGTGGCGTGTGTTCGTGGCAGCATGTGGGATCCCCAGTCTGCTGGTCGTGCTGCTGATCCTGCCATTTCCAGAGAGTCCACGCTACTTGCTGCATGCCAACCGGCCTGAGCAGGCGCTCCAGGTTCTGAGGCGGATCTTTGTGGTCAACACTAAGCTGCCTGAGAAAGACTTTCCGGTTAGTATTGGCCTTGGTATTGGTTTAGATTGTCGTTACACGAATATTTTCCAGTATTTAATTTTGTACTAGTATTGAGTTAAATAAGTATCTCCACTTCACCACCACACCAACAGATTACTATTATCAAATCTAGACACTTTCCTCCAAATCCTCTTGCTTCCTCCTCGGTCAATCCTTTCCTCGAAAACCAAATTACCTCTTTTCTCATACTTCACATTGAAAATAGGATTTTTCTTCTCAACATCCATCCTTATCTTTCTCAAAATCCCTTCTCCCTCACCACTCACACGCAACTACTTCCTGCTTCCTTTTCTGGTATTGCCAGGATTTCATCGCATCGCACCTTTTAGAGTTGCCAACGCTAGCGCTAAACATTATCAAGCTAAAGTTCCGTCGACAACACAGAACAAAATTGAATAGAGAGACTACCATGCGAGAGGTCCCGGGTTCGAATCCCGGCTGGGGACAAAAAAAAGAAACCCAGATCTTGGATGTTTACATGTTTGTGACGTCGCTGTTTCTGGTTCTTACGACACAGGGTATCCTAGTGTGGGGCCAGAAGCAATGTATGTGCTTGTATGTAAATGTTATGTTACACAATGAGTTTACAGTTTAAGCATTAAAAAAACCTAAGCTAACAAAGTATCATGGAAAACATTTGAGCCAAAGGTACGCTGGCAGCATTGTCACATTAAAGCCTTGAGGAATCGATCACCAGGGAGCAGATTGACATTTGTTAGTCATTTTTTATAAACGGAAATTACGAGTATTATTGATGATATATCTTCTGTGATCTTTTAGGTAGAAACAATGATAAGCGCCGGTGAGGATGGTGACGAGGAAGACGTGGTCTCCGCTGACAACAACGGCAATGAGACCAAGGCGCCTCTTACCTGGAAGCAGCGTTGGGAGGCCTTCTGGGCGCGCAAGAAGATGCTTACCACGCCGCCCTATGTAGGGCTGCTCATCCTCTGCTGCTTCGTGGACTTTGGCCTCATGTTCAGGTAATTTCTTAAACCACATTAATCAACTTACAGATAACTCCGTTTTCAGTGACATTTTTTGTGTGAATTTTGATGTATTTTATCGTCACACCAAAGTTGAAAGTTTGTGTGTGTGTGAGTGTGTATATTTGTTACTTCCTCACATGTAAACGGCTGGAGCGATTTTAATAAAATTTGATATAGAATTAGCTGACACCCTGGATTAATACATAGGCTTCGTTTTCTGTGGGAAAATATCTTATTCCCATAGGAAAATCGATGAAAATGAATTCACGCGGAAATTGTGGAATAATTATTATTTTTACTATTAATACACAATTTATTTTCCCTAATAAACCGCGAATTACGCCGCAGGGCACAGCTAGTGATTAGATAATAAAAATAAAAACAACGTTTAACATACAGGCACGTACATTGTTTCTGGCCCCACCCTGTGTCGTGGGATCCAGAAACAGCAACATCACTAACATGTAAACATCCTAATACACTCATTAAGACTCAGTTCTTGCTAATCTAACATTCGTTGCTAAGCAGTTGGTGATTGATTGATTGATTGAAGACGTTTATTTAAATAAATATACAGTAAAATACAGAAGTTGGTTGGCTGGAAGTTGGCTGCCGTCGATAGATGGCAGTCTTTAAGTCAAGTCAGAGGCCTTAGGGCGGCTTGAAAACTTCTGACATTACTGTCTTACGACCAGCTACTAGTCTTACAAGCCTCCACTAATCCGGACTTGGCCCCCGTGGTGGAGTATGGCCTATACCTTCCACAGCGAAGAGACCCGTGCCCCTCAGTGGGGACATAATGGGTTGATGATGAAGACGACCTCGTGGCGCAACGATTAGCGTATCTGCCTATGTTGCAAGAAAAAAGCCCCAGGTCTTGGATGTTTGTATTGAGATGTCGCTGTTTCTGGTTCCCACGACACAGGGTGTCCTAGTGTGGGACCAGAAGCAATGTATGTGCCTGTATGTAAATGGTTAGGATTAAGTTAATCCACTCGTGCATTTGTCTATTTCAGCTACTACACACTGATGATGTGGTTCCCGGACCTCTTCGAGCGGTTCAGTCAATTCACGGGTCTCAACCCCAGTGTCTCCGCCGGTGTCTGCGAGGTCACCGCCAATGTCACGCGACTTGCTGTAAGTAATATCTTTCCTTTGTAACTGTCGGTTATTGACCAAAGGTAAAGACATTCCAAAACCACTACTTCATCATCTCAACCCATTATATCCCCACCGAGGGGCACGCGTCTCTTCCCTAAGGAAGGTATAGGCCATACTCCACCACGGGGGCCACGTCAGGATTGGTGGAGGCTTGTAAGACTAGTGGCTGGTCTTACTGTCAGAAGTTTTCAAGCCGCCCTGAGGCTTTTCTGACTTGTCTTAACGACTGCCATCTATCGATGGCAGCCGGCACCAACTGCTTAACGTGCCTTGCGAAGCACGGAACCACTCGGAAAAATGCCAATAGCGTTAGTTATAGAACGGTCACCCATCCATGCAATAAACGCGCCCTATGTTGCTTAAGCTTAGTGATCGTTTAAGATTACACAGGCGGCCGGGGCTTCATTTAAGCTTATCAAGCCATAATAATACCAACGAATTACAAAATAGAAAACTCAGAATTAAAGGACCTAGAAACTGTAAGAGATTTGGGAGTAATTTTTGATAGGAAATTAACGTTTGTTCCTCAAATAGACAACGTTGTAAAAAAAGCTAATAGATTGTTAGGTTTCGTGATTAGAAATGTAAAAATTCTTAGTTAATTAGCCGTTTTGCTACATGGACGTTTTGCTAATTAGGCATACTTAACTGCTCATTAGACGTTTCGCGCTGTTGGACGTTTTGCTACTTAGACCTTTTGATAAGGAAGCGTTTTAACTTATTTCGGTTTTTTCCAGGCGGAGCGCCTGTGTCCACAGCAGATAGACGACAAGGTGTACGTCCACACGCTGATTGTGGCGCTGAGCTGTGTGCCCACAGCGCTAAGCATCGGCATGACCATCAACTGGATTGGCAAGAAGCCTATGTTAGGTGAGCACATTCGATTGACAACGCTAAACTTAACCTCCTCAGTCCCGTGTCGACAAAATAACAATAGAAAACTATTGTTATTTTCAAGGTCAGGACTGAAGAGGTTAAATTTACGCGCAAGAAGGGTTCCGTAGCATTATAAAATTGGGAAAAAATCACGTTTGTTGTATGGGACAATCTCGGTCCATGTTTTGGCAAAAGTCCACAGGTCGTAGATGTTAATGCCAATAACAAAGTTACAGTGGAGATGGTTATAGGATGGAGGGAAAATGATTATGGCATTTCATCATCATCAACCCATTATGACCCCACCGAGGGGCACGGGTCTCTTCCCTGAGGAAGGTACCTATAGGCCATACTCCACCACGGGGGCCAAGTCCAGCTTGGTGGAGGCTTGTAAGACTAGTGGCTGGTCTTACTGTCAGAAGTTTTCAAGCCGCCCTATTAAGGCCAAGTCAGACTTGGCTTAACGATTGCCATCTACCGACGGCAGCCGGCGCCAACTGCTTAACGTGCCTTGCCAAGCACGAAACCGCTCGGAAAAATACCACTAGTGTTAGGCATAAATGGTTACCCATCAATGCACTGAACGCGCCCAATGTTGCTTAACCTTCGTGATCGCTTAAGATCACTTAGACAGCCGGGGCTACGAGCGTTTCGATTATGGCATTTAGTCTGCCTCATTTTACAATTTTGAATGTAAGTGCAATAAAAGTGTCAATAAACATAACATAACATAAACATAACATTTACATACATGCACATACATTGCTTCTGGCCCCACACTAGGATACCCTGTGTCGTCGGAACCAGAAACAGCGACGTCACAAACATGTAAACACCCAAGACCTAGGTTTCTTTTTTTTTTGTCCCCAGCCGGGATTCGAACCCGGGACCTCTCGCATGGTAGGCAGATGCGCTAACCACTACGCCACAGAGGTCGTCAAAATAAGTAAATGGGCATTGGAAGGACAGGCAGAAGGGCGCTCAATAAAGTACCTACGGCGGTCATAGGGTGGCCGATGACGTTTCTAAGCTATTTTAAAAGAAGTCTGTGGTTTCTGATTGCAGTTTTGATGCTGATCAGCTCCGGACTTGCCGCGCTGGGTTTGAACCTGGTACAATCATCGCTGCAGAACCTGATCCTGTCGTGTCTCTTCGAGGCCATCGTCAGCTGTACAGAGGCCGTGCTTTTCTGCGTTATCTGCGAAATCTTCCCTACTAAAGTCGCGTAAGTATATTTAACATAACATAACATTTTACATACAGGCACATACATTGCTTCTGGCCCTACACTAGGATACCCTGTGTCGTGGGAACCTGACAGCGACGTCACAAACATGTTTGTAATATGCCTCTTATAATAGCAGAGCAATTTGCCTCGATCCTGACTGACTACTAACGCTTCATCGACATGAGTCGTTGCATCTAGGATGCCTGCAATTTCTATGTGGTTTATTTTTTGTAATTCATTCAAAGTAAATTAGCCTCAGAGCATTAAAAACTAGAGTGAGGACAAGCCACCGCGCAGTGTATGACCGCTGTAGGCCCACCGGGCATACACTGCAGTTGTGTGCGTGCTTACCTACTGCATAGTGCGCGCCTCGTCCGTTATACACACACACCTAATTGCTTTGCACGAGCGAATGGACAAATGTGTGAAAGTTTCTTGTGTTTATTTAATGGTGCCTTTGTGTATAAATTAAACTTGCTACAGCCGAACTCCATACAGATTAGACAATTTAATTTTGTCCATCTCCCTATATTGAGATATCTCTTAAATATGCTATTTGACCGATTTCTGAAAGCCATCTCATATTGTTTATTGGTGTTCATGGAGTCCTTTCAAAAGTGGTCAATTTAAATTAATTCGTGTATATTTCTTCTAAAAAATGTAAACAAATGTACAGTAAATGTAAACAAAGCAATTTAGGGTCAGCACAACGCAAGCTAAAAAATAAAGTATACTTTTGGTAATAACCTCCTCAGTCCTGACCTTGAAAATAACAATAGTTTTCTATTGTTACTTTGTGTACCCGGGACTGAGGAGGATATTGATTTGACTACAGAATTTTACACAGTAATATTGATAGGTTATTAATATTAACAGTTAATTATTTGATTAGAAGGGCATTATTCATTATGAGCTGTTACCAGGAAACGTAGTGTGCCTGTATGCAAATGAAATGTAGCATTTGTCTTACAATTACTTTTTCTCTTATTATTATACATTACAAAAACTTACCTTAAACAAAATAAAAGCCTTTCCTTTGTTCCAATCGCCTTTCTAAAATTCGTGTCTTGCCTAGTTAGGTGCGGTTTGAGAATAATAGTGAAGTTCAAAGAATTTGGTTCGAGACAGATAAATGTACACAAAAAATCTATTTTCATCTTCTAATTAATCATAATATAATGTATGAAATTCTCCAAACATAAGTCTTTTTGAGATTATTTTATAAACCCACATCTTGCGTTTCCTTTTGCTTTTCTCCTCCTCAGCTGATAACAAACAATTAATGACAACAATATCCTCCTCACTATCCTCCATTGCGAATACACGTGCACAAGCGAACTCGATTGCTTTGTAAATACCGATACTGCCGACGGCAAATCCGAATGCAGTAGACGCACCCTTACGGCATTTTGTAAATGCCGACGGCTCGTACGGTGCGGACGCTCCGATTCCGATGCGGTGGACGCTTAGCTTTAGGCAATGGCGTCGCACAGGAATTATGACATCACTTGCCAGTAAACCAACCAATGAACGTAAGAAAAAATTAATTAGAGACGCTATTTTTACTGGCATGTGACTTCATTATAGAATCGGCCAATCCAGGCCGTTTTCGATACAATGGGTGCAGATAAATAAATAAATAAACAAATAAATAAAATCTTTATTCAGTAAGCAGAAGTTACAGTTAATTAACAAATTTCATTTTGTGTTTTTTACAAATCATAATTGTTGTTTTAGTTAAAATGCCTTAAGCCAGTTTTAAGATACATAATTTATACGAATACCTACGTATAAAATAATACTGTTTTTTTCACACTGTCAAATAGCCTATTGGCAGACAACATCATACAGTTTATACTCATGTCTACCCCCAGAGCAACTGCGATGGCAGTAACAGTGATGTGCGGTCGGATCGGCGCCATCGTCGGCAACGTGGTGTTCGGTGCCCTGGTCGACGAGTACTGCATCGTGCCCATCTACATGTTCGGGACTCTACTCATTTGTAAGCAACATTTTCACACAGTTACTCGTACCAAAATACGTGCGTGGGATATTTAACGGTACATAAAGTCCGTCTGTATATTCGATGCAAAAAAATGACACGGTATTTATCTATCCGTCTGTAGACAGATAGATAAATAATTTAGATGGCAAGCGACCATGAGAGATGCCATTTGGGGGAAAAGGCCAATACCCAGCACTGGGCAGTCGTGGGCTGATGATGATAATACCTTCACAAAGTCGTGACAAGGTTTGAGTGGTTTAATTGTTAGATAGATCAACCATTAAGATGCCAAGGGACCGTGAGAGGATGGCATTTGGAGGAAATGGACTCAGTATTGGTTAAGCAACATACGGCGCGTTCAGTCCATGGATGGGTCACCGTCTATGACTAACGCTAGTGGCACTTTTCCGAGCAATTCCGTGCTTCGCAAGGCACGTTAAGCAGTTGGTGCCGACTGCCGTCGATAGATGGCAGTCGTTAAGCCAAGTCAGAGGCCTTAGGGCGTCTTGAAAACTTCTGACAGTAAGACCAGCCACTAGTCTTACAAGCCTCCACCAATCCGGACTTGGCCCCCGTGGTGGAGTATGGCCTATACCTTCCTCAGGGAAGAGACCCGTGCCCCTCGGTGGGGAGATGATGGGTTGATGATGGTCGATCGCAAGAAATTAGAAGTCTAGAAGAAATTGCTTTTACCAATCATGCCGCTTATTTTACTATGCACCTGTGTAAATTTTGTGGCTGTTTTCCTTTTTCCGGTGTGCAATAAAGAATATTCTTATCTTCTCCTATTTTCAATTTTCACAAAGTCGTGGCAAGGCTTGAGTGTTGTAGTAGGCTATTCGACAGTTCCTGAAAACCATCTCAGTTTCTTTGTTAGTGTTCACTGATTGCTCAGAAAGTGGTAATTTTAAATTCTTTCGTGTATTTCTTGTAAAAAAAGCAAATAAAAATTCACTTTTAAAATAAGCCGCCAAAACGCCATCTTGAGTAATATGCAGTAATAAAGCAATGAACGTAAGAACAACATGAATGACAGACGCCATTTGTAAAAAAGCTGAGCTGTGACGTCATCACAGATTCGGCCAATCCAGGCCGTTTTCGATAAAATGGCTACAAATAGAAAGTTGTTTCTAATTTTATCCTGGTTTTTTGGACAAATGATCCAGTTTTTTTTATTTTTTACTTCACTTTCATTTTCACTTAAGACGGTTCGAAGACTCATAATTTATACAAATAATATAAATAATACTTTTTTTTCACACTGCCAAATAGCCTATTGTTAGATACCTAGATAGATAAACAAATTATTTAGGTTCTTCTTGTAATATTGTTTTCTTGTTGCAGCGAGCGGCCTCCTCTGTATAATACTCCCGAAGAGCACCAGACCGGAGCGGCCGGAGTGATCGCCAGTGCTCGCTTCACTAGCTAGCATAAGTACTATATTTTTATATGATTAAATTAATAATTATGTTCCGCCAGTGGCGCCTCTTATTTAATATTTCATCGTTCTTCGTCCGGATTTTTCGTGTCCATCGTCTTCCCGACTGATTTGTCGGAGGGCAACAAACAAGCAACAAACACGCCACCTAAAAAAGATAATCCGTTACTTGTACAACTGTTATTATGTTTATTCCGGATACACATACTTGACTTTGCCCGCAGTGACAGACGAGCAACCGACGACGACGCGAGCTCCGTCTCTGCTCACCATGATTGAGCTCTGCGAAACAGAGTGCATATACTGAGTTTTTTCATTCACTTTCGATAGCGAGAGCGTTTGCAATTTGTATAGGCGTGACAAAGCGCGCCACCTATATAGTTGTCTCTTTGTCACTCCTGTACAAATTGCAAACGCTCTCGCTATCGAAAGTGAAATGACAAAACTCAGTTTAAGCACTCAGAGCGAAACCTAGTCGGACTCTTCCAACAAAAAGTGTATCCGGAATAAAGTTACATAATGTCTAGTGCTCACGAAAGTTTTGTACAACATTACTGTTGTCTAATACTCTCAAAAGTGGGCTGCAACGTAATTTTGTTTTTGTAGTATTATTATAAAATTGTTCAACGCTTTTAAAGTGATAACTAAATACATGCGATGTACTTTAATGCAGATTGCAGCTACTGAAATATATATTTTAGTACATTTTGTCAGATTATTATCTACAACGACCTCTACGGCGCAGCGGTTAGCGCATCTGCCTACCATGAGAAAGGTCCCGGGTTCGAATCCCAGCTGGGGACCAAAAAAAAACCAAGGTCTTGGATATTTATATGTCTGTGATGTCGCTGTTTCTGGTTCCCACGACACAGGGTATCCTAGTGTGAGGCCAGAAGCAATGTATGTGCCTGTATGTAAACGTTTATGTTTATCTTGTCCTAACTCGCCTTGAGCAATGGTTTTACGATAGTAGAACAGAAAAAGGCTTTCTTTGTCTTTATTTATTTTTCTGGTCACTCAGAACTTACTCAAACAGAGTAAACTGGTTCCGAAGAAGGTGGCTCGGCAGTGTGTCAAGGCGAATGCGCCAATCAGGTTGATACCAGCGTATCCCGTAACTCTTGCAACCACCAGCCCCATGCACGACGCCATTCCCCTGGAAATAGTCCGGCTTATTTGTAAAAAAGCTATTCCACGATATCGCGGACGGACGCGCACGGCCGACGACCACGGACAGACACGCACCACGAGAGGCTCTTCCAACTGACCTGTCGTCTGTCTGTGCTACCGCGGACCGAGACCCTTCCCACGGTGTGTCGTGCGAGCTGGTCCGCGTCCGTCCGCGATATCGCGGACCGTGGGAAGCCGACTTAGGAGGTATATTTTCACTGTTACATAGTGTTTGTAAGTTTTTTCAATTTAATTTCGAGTTTTAGCAGTGGTTTCTCCCTGTCGTTAGCTACCTCAAACCACCCCGGCAAACATGTTTATTGGCAATAAGAACGACTAAGTTACCTGTATGACGTTGGGAACCTCTCTACAAAGTACACTGATGTAATACCAGACCCCACCATGAGCACTGTGGTAAGCGCATACAGGGTCATTGCAGACACAGGCTCCGGAGTCCAGGTCACCGCAGCAGATGCCATTGCGGAGGTCAGGAGCAGCCCGACCATAACAGTCTTCTTCCAGGAGGAAGCCTGGGATAGCGCCAGGAATATGAAGAAAAATATAATTGTGTAGGCAGAGCCAGCTATCAATGTGTTCTCTTCGAGTCTGCTGCTACAGGAAACCTGTAAGAAGCGTGAATACTTTGGTTACAGATCCGCGGCGTATCACACGTACCACTCACTCATTGTTACTACTATTAGATTGTGGGAATATCAATAGGACTTGGCACATTTTAATCTCTGATACCTTATAGAAAATATGGATAGCTCGCGAATGTCGAGCAATAATTTATATCGTAGTGATCGCCGAGAGCGACCGTAGATAGAGAGATAGAAATTCTTTACTGTATGTACACCAGGAATTACACATGAGATTTGACAATAACATAGTATAGTACAATTGGCGACCTTAGTTAGTAGAGTTACCGACCAAAAACCTACTTTAAAAGATTAGGTGAAATTGACTGAAGAATCTTGTCTTCCGCAAGTCCTCAGGATACGTATGCAGTGATACGACGACTTTTGTATAGAAACTCAGGTTTTTATTATTTTTTAAGGTGTACAACATAAATGCTTGCGCTAACGCGTACAGTCACGAGCAATAATATATACGTATACACTGTCACATTTAGTACGACGTACACTTTTTTTTTCGCACTGCACAGGTGTACTACAATTTGTCCTAAATTATCTAACCCATGGTTACATAACTTAGGACAAATTGTCTTACACTTCTTTCTAGTTGGTTTTAAGTTAATATTCTTAGAAAATGTGACAGTGTATTTATATTATTGCTCGTGACTGTACGTGGAAGAAAATCTTATAATGTAGCGCAACAAAGCGTATAAAGAACGCCTAAAATAAAAGTAATAGCAAAGACAAACTAGGTATCATATTTGGCAAGCGGTAATATTATTATCATCAGCTATTGAAAAATATAACTAGCAATGGGCTTTTAAAAAGACATCCATAGTTACCTACTTATTTAAAAATGCGTGTTATTTTATTTTGTTACAAAATAAATTAGTTACCATGTCACCCGTAGCGTTTGTGATCACAGGTCGCTTGTGATCACCATCCGCCATCAGCTCACAAAGTCCTTGACTCCTGTCTGATGACTTCAAAGAGCTGAAGAACGCGTCGGATAGGAGTGGGAACCATACAACAAATCCATTGGCCCTAAAAAAATATGTTAATGCAAATTAGTGTGTAAGAGCTATAAAATGTGAACATTACTTTGCTAAATTTCGCCAAAATCCCATTAGACACATCATCAGCCTGAGGATGCCTTGTGGACATCCTTGAGGACGAAACGCGTCGCATTTTTTCTCACATAAGTATTTATGGTGTCGGTGGTGGTGCGGTCATGTCTTGTTTCTGCTTGAAAAAGGGCGGTGCATTAACTAACCGAATGGTGCTTGCGGGATTTTGGCGAAATTTAGCAAAGTAATGTTCACATTTGGGTCTGATCGCCTTTTTTTAGTGCCCTTGAGGTTCATTCAAAACAGACTTATGCAACTGAACAGTAACTTTGTATAAGTATCCTTGGCCATTTGAAAGCATCATAATAAAATTACAACTGAAATATTTACATAGGTACAGGCAGGCCCACGTAACAACTTTGACGTTCAAAAAGTAAACATTTTGTTTGAACTTTGAATAAAAACATATTTTAAAATTGAAAATTGAAATACCTACATTGTATTTGGCCCCACACTAGGATAATTGTAGCTCTTCTAAAGTTAAATCTGTGAAATCAAACTTGACATCTAAGGGAAATGCTAGAGGATGCGACATATTCCGGGTCCGAACCCCGGCTGGGACAAAAAACCCTTGGATTTTTTCATGTTTGTGATGTCGCTGTTTCTGGTTCCCACGACACAGGGTATCCTAGTATGGGGTCTGTATGTGCCTGCATGTAAATGTTATGATTGATCAACATTACGTGCTAAAGATAACAGCGTTGAGGAAGTAGAGTTGCAAGGATCTCAGCAAGTAAGCTGGTTTGAAGAGTGGGGCAGTCTGCTGCCAGATTGACTGAAGAAACGGGATGTTGCGCCGTTTACTGCTCTCCAGGTCTTCTACGATGACGCTCTTGACCTGAAATGTTTGTGGAATAAAAAAACACGCAAAGCAAAAGTCTTTGCCCAAATTTAATCAACTTTTAGGGAGTGTTTTGGAGAGTTGTGTTTTGTGAATGACTCCGTTTTTTTCCTTTTTTCTTTTATAAACGACACTATTTTGTTTTGTTACTTTTCTTGTCGTGTTGTAGCATAAGAAGACAACATGTTGTGATTGTCCCATGTTGTCTTGTTTTCTTGTTGTTAGCACATTATAGTTGTGTTGTCATCGTCTCATAGTTATTGTGCGCGTTTACCCGACGCAGGGTATCCTAGTGTGGGGCCAGAAGCAATGTATTTGCCTGTACGCAAATGTAAATGCACAAAATGTTTGTTTTCATTTGGCAAATAAACTTCTTATCTATCTAATTTAAGGGAAAAGAAACGAAAAAAAGGTGCAGAGAGATAATAAGGAAGGAGCTGTTTAAACTGTCACGGAAACACATCGTCAACAAATAAAAAAACAGAAGGAGAGGACAGAGGGTATTGCAATGAAATGAAGGGATAGATAGATAGATAACACTTTATTGCTCAATCAGGATACAGAAGGAAAGGAAAGAAATACGCACCCGAAATTTTGCAGGATCCCCTCCGTTTGTAATCCAGATCTTTTGCAGCACAGTTATGGCTTCCATTATCCTTCCTTCATTGGCTAGAAACTTCGGACTCTCGTGGAAAGCCAATAAAAGTAATGCCACTAAGCCCAGAGGTAGAGCCATGATTAGAACTAGTAGTCGCCAAGGAGTGAAAATAACAAGAAAGCCAAGGTTTAAGGCGAAGTCCAAGTTTAGAATGAAGTATCCGGCCACTGAAAGATGACGATAACTTGAATTACCCACAATCATCATCAACCCATTATGTCCCCACCGAGGGGCACGGCTCTCCTCCCTGAGGAAGGTTAATGCCATACTCCACTACGGGGGCCAAGTCCGCGTTGGTGGAGGCTTGTAAGACTAGTGGCTGCTCTTACTGTCAGAATTGTTCAAGACTTCTGACTTGGCTTAACGACTGCCACCTATCGACGGTACCCGGCACCAACTGCTTAACGTGCCTTGCGAAGCACGGAACCGCTCGGAATAATGCCACTAGCGTTAGTCATAGACGGTAACCCATCCATGGACTGAACGCGCCGTATGTTGCTTAACCTTAGTGATCGTTTAAGATCACTCAGGCAGCCCAGGCTTAGAGCGATATCCACAGTGTCAAGGTTAAATTCGATAATTTCGAATTTAACCTTGATCATCATAGACCTTCGCGTCCGTTATGGACGATTTAATCAGTGCATAAGGCTCTGACACATCTTTGTGTGACTAAAAAGACCGATTCAAGAGCGGCAGCCCCTACCGCATGTAGGACATACATATAAAGAAAAGTTCCGGAGTCGGTTTAGTACGGATTTAATGCCTCCTTTGGTATCAAAATTATAATTGTTAAAGCAATATTATAGCATAGACCAATAAGTAATTGGTCTATGATTATAGAATGAATCGCTCGTAGCCCGGCTGCCTGAGTGATCTTAAACGATCACGAAGGTTAAGCAACATAGGGCGCGTTCAGTGCAAGGATGGGTGACCATTCTATGACTAACGCTAGTGGTAATTTTCCGAGCGGTTCCGTGCTTCGCAAGGCACGCTTAGCAGTTGGTGCCAGCTGCCGTCGATAGATGGCATTCGTTAAGCCAAGTCAGAGGCCTTGAAAACTTCTGACAGTAAGACCAACCACTAGTCTTACAAGTCTCCATCAATCCGGACTTGGCCCCCGTGGTGGAGTATGGTATTCATCGACATTCATTAGTCGTAAGTAACCCGGTTTCAAGGCACGTTAAGCAGTTGGTGCCAGCTGCCGTCGATAGATAGCATTCGTTAAGCCAAGTCAGAGGCCTCAGGGCGGCTTGAAAACTTCTGACAGTAAGACCAGCCACTAGTCTTACAAGCCTCCACCTATCCGGACTTGGCCCCCGTGGTGGAGTTGGCCTATACCTTCCTCAGGGAAGAGACCCGTGCCCCTCGGTGGGGACATGATGGTTTGATGATGAACCCGGTTTTGGGTAATTTTTATCTTGCCCTTTGGTAGTACATCCCCCATTTGGACTTCATCCTCTCCACATGTCTAAAACTACGTAACATTCCTCTCTCAATTCTAGTTACTACATCTCTCTACATCTATTTCAGTCCACAACATTCTCTAATCAAACTATTGCGTATTCTGTCATTCAAAGTAACACCACACATATTTCTGATCTTCCTGATCTGTCAGGATCGTAGCAAGTGGCACACCCTGATCTCTGCCTACCCCTCAAGGATACAGGCGTGAGCTTATGTATGTATTATGTTCACAAGATGGCACAAGTAATACAAACCATAGGAGCATGTGAGATTGAGACAAAAGAAGGCGGCCGAAATCAACATAAAGTTCCCTCGCACGCGCTGACTGCATGATTCTCCTAGAAGCACGAAAGCAGTCCCATGAGCACAACAGGAACTGAAATATGGCAAATTAGCTTACTTATGGTGCCTACTCTTTGAGGTCAGTGGATTTAAATAGATAGCTAGAGAATACTTTAATGTACATAAAAAAGGGAATTACCGACACAGGTATTTCCTTTATAATACCCTTTAGATTACCAGAATCACTTATTTGGGCTCTGCACGCCGTTCGCAATGGGTATCTGGGCAAAATATCAGCGCTGGAGTTTTCTTTTTAAGCTCTCAGCACATGCTGAGTGGAAACGCGTTCGCATTTGCCACACACACGTTGCCATATTTTTATTTAAAAAAAATCGTACCCTATAAATAGGTACTACCTTCAAGTTAAATTTCAAGCTATGTTTATACCACTTTGTGATGCAATATGTGATGCTATAGGTAGGTACGTGTGTATGTGTTATGGAAATAAATCTTTTAGATAGATAGAATAATTATTCTTTATTGCACACTAGAAAAACAAAAAGAAACACAAAATATTTACAAAGGTTCACGGTACAATTGGCGGCCTTATTACTAAAGCGATTTCTTCCAGACAACCTTACGATGGAAAATTGCTGAGAGAAATTTGAAAAACGGGTAGCCGGTGCCAGTGCTTTCCTCTATCTATGTATCCATAGATTCTAGTACCTCAGTGAACTAGGTTCAATATTTAGTAACGCACTTTTTTACCTAATTTGATATTTAAATCTTATAGTACGTATCTGAATTACTTGACATCCACGAAGATACTCACAAGCTAGAAGAAATAAACTTGAACACAGCTAACGCGATCCAGTTGGGTGAAATACTGCTCAGTGAAGAGATCACAAAACTGACGCCCATGGAGATGAGGAGCGACTTCCTTCGTCCTTGAGTGTCCGAGATATAACCCCAGACGTATGACATCACAATGGCACCTAAAATAACGCAACACCTTGAATAATGTTTCTTCAGCACAGAATAACAAACCACTAAAGTTCTGGTGTTAAAGCGTCATCGCCCGCAACGAATTTTGAATCACGTTTTTGTTCTGATAATGCAAATCGCTAAGTTCGATTCCCAGTGCAGGCATGTTCCTATGACTTTGTTTTCTAATTTATGTACATTTGTGAAATAAAAATACTGTAAGCTCTGTTAAAAATGTAACAAAAATAACCTGATATATTGAGTTGCTCAGAAAGAGCAACTCAATACCTCAGCGCTCGAAATCGACAATCCGCGGTGGGGAGACGTGGTAATTATAGCCTATACTCTCTCTCTGAGAGAATGCCTGTGCCCCATAGTGGGACGCTGCTTACATTACATACACAGCTGAATTCGGACATAAAGTAATTGGATAAAACAATTCCTATTGAACTTTAAGTCCATTGTAGCCACTGGGTGTTAACCAAGATCGGGTCATCGGTCGGTAGATAGACCACCAGCCCGACGAAGGGCCGACAACATTGTGAAAGCGGCTGTGAAATATTAGACGAGACTAGCACGAGACCGGACGGATGGGAGTGAGCTCTTTTTACAGGCTGATTAGATAGATAGATTAGGTTCATCTAGAAAATGAGAGAGAGAGAGAGAGAGAAACGTTTATTGCACCAACAGTCACACACAACAAAAATACGAAATACAAATGAGAAGAAAACATTATAGATAAAAAGAGGTACAAACATAAGGAAATACATTTATACAGTTTTGTCGCGGTGTGTAACCGCTGCTGCAAAAGGCAGCTGACTCAGCATAATGCTGAGGGTGTAGGCCCTCAGCGCTGGTTTTCAGTCAGTGCCTAAATGTCCCGTAAGTGTCCCAATTGTGCGGCGCAGTGTATATTTATATAATTTAATAATAAGATAAGACTAATATTTATTGTACAATGTACACAGACATAAAATAGTAACAAATATGTATGTAAAAAATATATAAATACTTAAACAGTAATAATAAAATGGCATATGCATCACAAATTTAATAAACAATTTGATAAACATAAATGTTAACAAAATCAAATGTAAAATTTTGTGGCCACAGCTGTCTTCGATGCGATCACATAGTTAAATTTTGTCAAGTCAGTAGTTGGGGCGAGAAGTTTGGACAGGATAGGGAAGTCTCTGCTGTTCAAGCAAATATGCCCTGAGCTTACGCCCAAAGGCATATCGACTGGACGCTTCACGGACAGGGGGAGGAATATCATTCCAGCACTTGGACGCCGCATACTTAAAACTGCCACGGAAAGCCATCGAAATGGTATTACCAGCGAACGGCATAGAGTTGAGGACACTTTTTTGCGTCATAGTCAGGCGGAACTCGCAGTTGCAGCCCGTGACGATGACGGAGAAGCCAAACATGTCCAGCCCCATAGCCACGAATGACATAGTCATCACAGCCAGCAACGCGGCATTGTAGCGACCGGTGCCTGAGAGGAAGTATGTTCGTTTCGTTAAAATGTTTCAGTACTTTTAAGAAACAATTAAAATTAAGTCTTATTATCATAGGAAGAGTTTACATTATGAACTAAGATTAACGACCACGAAAATATTACACTTGGCCATCTCCAACAAATTCAAATTCAAATTTTTATGAACGTCAAAGTTTTTAGTTTTACAATTG
This sequence comes from Yponomeuta plumbellus, assembly GCA_947310845.1. Classification (NCBI taxonomy): domain Eukaryota; kingdom Metazoa; phylum Arthropoda; class Insecta; order Lepidoptera; family Yponomeutidae; genus Yponomeuta; species Yponomeuta plumbellus. The sequence continues at coordinate 22,734,060 of OX371200.1, forward strand.
CCGTCCGGCCGCTGGGAGTATACTATCCTGACAGGTCATGTTCGAACGGACGACGTAACCTTGAAGTGGCGTAAAATTTTTGATTAAAATATTTTTAAGTCCTATTTATCCTACTAGCAAATACCACCGTACCAAAAATAACGAAAATAATAACGGTCCTTCTAACGATACGAAGTTGATGAACAGGCTTTAGAAAAAGATCATCGCGTTCTCAAAATCTCTCCTCACCACTGCCGTACAAAGCGATTGAGCTGATCCGGGCTCAAATAAAAGGTCGCACAGCTCGGCACAACAATTCACCGCCGTTCGGCACAAAAAAAGATGATGACCATTCTAAAATGCCTGCGAAAATGTCACAAGAGATGACTGAGTGAAGGTCGTCTAAAAACAAAACTAAAAGCTAGTTAAGAATAACGTAAGGAATGATAACGTTATCTCCCATCACGAGTCATATGAAACAGACATGTGTCAGGATCGTATTCTCCCAGCAGCCAGACGGTAATAGATTACGTGGAGAAGAAACTAACAAAGACACTACATTTAATTTTATTCTACAAGCAAGGAGAAGCAAACGATGCCATCTGAGCATGGATTCGCTGACGGTAAACATTTTTCATGGCTTAAAGTCATGGCTTGGCCCGCTGTCTCGGCGGCTACCAAATTTGGTAGCGGATCTTCGGAAGTGAAATTAAACCTTATATTCATTAACTTTACTGTTGTTCTAAAGTCCCTTGTGTCAAGGCAACTTATCATTTGCAGAGTTGAGCCAAAGGGTTAAAACGACCAATTAAATACACGGTCAGGTCACGCGATACGCTTTTTCATTCCATTGTGACGCTAACATCTAGAAATAAAAGCTTTAAGCGGTAACATACGCAGTCGCAGTGGTCAGTTGCTACAATGACAATGCATGGTGCGCTACAGATCGTCAAAAAGGCGATATTTTGCTTGAAGTAGTCTGAATGCTACTCTGAAATAGTATTCTTCTTCTTCTTCAGTCCTTTAACTCCTAGAGGAGCATAAGGCCTCAACCACAGATTTCCACTTCAGGCAACCGAAAGAGGGGACGGCCAAGGGCCACCTGGAAAAGATCTATAGCCCAAGAGGTCAAGTCGATCGGCACCAGCTAGCCTGTATTGGAAGCTGCCGTGAACGTCAGAAGTGGAAGTAGTAATCTAATTGAACTAAAAGGTTCAACCATCATTTCACTTCGAGAAAAACACACGTCTTCCTTCGATGATGATGAGGTCCCGACAACTATGTACTTCAACTCCTTCCTTCCATCTCGATTCATTCGTATTGGAAATCCATAACACCTGCTTCATCCAAAGCCTCTTCGTACGTGAAACAGTCTTTGCTCAATCTTGAATCATCTTGATCGTTTCCATTATTTTCTGCACAACGCTCTGAGTTTTTAAAGCAAAACCATTTTAACTTCACCATGGTGTCCCATTTAATGTGTTCTTCAAGGGATACTGTTTAGTTTAAAACTCGTTTAAGAATCGACAAAGTCAATTTTATTGGCTGTGTCTTATCGACTGTCGGGTCTACTACAAACCGGTTGTTACCGATTTCCTCCGAAACGGCTTCAACGATTTTCGAGTAAACTATTTCATAGGTTTGAGAATAGGTCGTAGGCAAAATAATATAAGATAAGTTTAAGATAAGATAAGTTTATTATTAATAACATAATTTACATTTGATTCCTTAATAGTACTATTACATAATTAGTTATCCTAAAGAGCTAGGCGTTGGTCCTCACACTAAGCAGAGCCTGAATCGTGAGGGCCAGTTAACTTGGTTTCTAGTTAATCCCAATTCCAAACGTTGACACTTGAACATTAATAATAACCTCAAATAAAAATTATAAAAAAAAGTCAATTACAAATCATTCAATTCAATTCTGTTTTATGGAATTACAAATCATAAAAAAATTAAAATGAAATAAGAAATCAAAAATTTATTTCAACGTAAAGAATTTACATTCTGCTTGTTGAATGTCAATGTACATACAGTTATGTATAATGTTAGCCGCTGCCTTGGGGCCGTCTGTAGAGAAGAAAAAGGCAGCGTATGCCTGTATAGAAATAGGTACTTACAGGAGATAGGTATGTGCGGGTGTATAAGTTGGGTGACGCGTATATCGTAACTTCCCTTTTTATGTACGATTTACTGTAGATGATATGCACAGCGTAACGAATCTTCATTTTAAGATTTGCAAAAGCTTCTCCGTCGAGTCATAGGAGAGGCTCTGCAGATATTTAGAAAGTTCCTTTTTACAAGCAAAGTGGTTCAATGAACTAATATACAGCATTTTTGAACTAAAACTTTCGTAAGCACAACACATTGTAAACTTTTAGTCCGGATTTACTTACGGGTGTTGTTATATCGGAAGAGTCCGACCAGGTTTCGCTCCGATTCGCAGAGCTTAATCATGGTGAGCAGAGACGGAGCTCGCGTCGTCGGTTGCTCGTCTCACACAACGAGACGAGCAACCGACGACGCGAGCTCCGTCTCTGCTCACCATGATTAAGCTCTGCGAATCGGAGCGAAACCTGGTCGGACTCTTCCGATATAACAACACCCGTAAGTAAATCCGGACTAAAAGTTTATAATATACAGCAGTTTGTTGATTTTATTGAACAGGTAACTTCCCAGAAAATACATAAATCCTTGAGCAAAAGAAGTTCTGCACCTCCTCACCTCAAATACTTTGTCCGAGCGACGCTTTCCAGGATTGATTCCATCCGAGATACACAGCTTATGCTGTCTCATAACAATGCTGGCCATTAACATTGAACAACTGTCCGACTGAAAGTACTTTAGCTTTCTCGTATAGTAGTGATGTCGGAAATTGAAAAGGGAGTGAATGGCTCACTTTTAGGACAGCCCTTTGCGCTCTTTCAAGTGGCAATAAGTGCGTTTTTGACGCCCAGCCCCAGACGTTTACGCAGTATGAAATTAGCGATTGACAGAGACCATAATAAATAATTTTCATGACCCTCGAGTCTGCAGCATGGCGCACATTTCTGAAGATCACTATAAGTTTACGGACTCTGCTTGTGAGAAGTTTGATGTGCGGCTCAAAGGTCAAACGATTATCCAAAACAATTCCCAGATATCTTATGGTATCCGTTCTATCGAGCTTAGGACACGTGCAGCAGTCTGACGATGCCGTATTCCCAAAAAAGTTATGACAAGCTATTTCGTGTCCTATCAAGTTTAGTTCCTTCCTACTCGGCTGTGATTTCTTCAGAATTGAGAATGTTAGGTATTTTGTTTTGTCTCTGTTTAGGGTTAGGAGGTTGCGACTCAGCTAAGCAGAGGCCTTATTAAACCCAGCCTGGGCAAGAAAAACTGTGCTTTTAAGGATTTTCCCCTAAAAATTAGTGCCGTATCATCGGCAAACGCAACTATCTTGCCATTTTGGACGTTGAGATTGCAGAGTTCATTGACATAAACCAAAAAAATATGGCCAAAAGACATATTACAAACAACAAGTTATTATAGCGATATTAGAAGAGGTATTACTATTTACTGACACGCTTAAGGTGCTCAATGGTGATTGGTAACAGCTGTGGAAACAACTGTCGGGTGAAAAACACTGAGGTTACTTGATGTAAATGAGACATTGTCAACAGATACTGTCTCATTAGCACATTAATTGAAACGTTAAGGATAATTTTTGGTACGTCCCCAATGCACCCACAGTATGTTAGAATACTGAAACCCAACCTGCAAGATTCTGGACAGCGGAATAAACCAAATTAATAACGAAATAAATCAAATTTTGCTGGGAAATTAATAAAAGGTTGGGCTACTACTTTGATATACGAGTATAATGTTTTACGTTTATTTGAGATCCCGGGGTTATGGAGAGATTGCACGCGGAATATTCAAATTAGTTTCCTAAAAAAAAAAGACAAAAAAACAATAAGGGCCCTTGAACAGACATTTCTTGAAAAATCTAGACTACGGCAGTCTTTACACTTCTGCATGTTGTATTGTTTCACTGCCCCATCGAATAAGATAGGAGATCCGCAGAAAACCCCGTGTTACTGATATAACTCGAAGAATGCCCAGTAGTGGCAGTAGGCAGGGCAGATAGCACGGAAAAATGATGGATGAAGGCAGCTGGGGCGGAGAAAGTTGTGATCTGGCGGCCGCGGACCGGACGACGCAGTAAAGAAGGCCTCCCAGATGACCTGGTTACGGCGGTGGGTAGTCACAGGATGCTGGCGGCACAAGACTGGTAAGCTTGGTGTACGGGCTAGCACCTTACACCTTTCTAGGTCGCCGTAGTGCTGACTGTGCACCGCGCACAGTCGAGCTCACGGGCATGGCTGCCTGCGCCAAACAAATGGCTTTTGCCTCTCATTAACATCGAACATGTAACTGTGCACAGTAAGAACATCATGAAGGCCTAACATCACCAATCTACTTTCTTCAACCACCACCGCCCTACAACCTACATCTGCTGTGCGACAGAGTTGAGTTGCACACGCTCTCCTCTGCTCGTACACTTGGAAAATTATGAGGGAGGGCTATACCCTGCAGTGGGCGTCAAATACCTGATGATGATGGTGATATGGTATGTAGATTTGATATCGATACTTAAGACACGGTTTTCAGGTTTTCCGTTATTTCAGTAACAAGGGCCTTATCTCATAAAACTAAAATTCAATGTACATTGGATAGCCGATTAACCTACAGATGAAAAAGTCGGAATGCATAGTTCTGCCCTCGTAACGGGAAACACAGTAATTTAATAGCTACTACTGCTCTTTTACTTTGGATGCAAAAATAAGGTACTCGGTGGCATATCTATAAGTAAAAAATATTGGTGGTCTACTGTAGTATAAGATATCCCAAAATTGAAACCACCGAATCTCCACCAAACTTATATTTTCAAAACTTATTGCGGCAACCAAACTTCTTACGGTATCAAAACTTCGTTATTGCGGCAACCAAACTTCATAATGATATCAAAACTTCGTTATTACAGCAACCAAACTTCTTATGGTATCCAAACTTCGTAATACAATAACCGTTATAATAAATAGCTGCTATTCGCCACTAAACTGCGAAGTTTAAAAGCGACCGTTCGCATCAAACGCTCAACCAAGAATGCCCCCACCCGCCAAGTCACTTTAGTTTTATTTTCTTGATCTTAGTGTTGCCAGTGTAATAAAATTAAAATTGCGAAACATTGCGTATGAAATTAAACAAAACCTTACACTCGTCCATCCTGATGACGTGTATGTCCTCATACACGGACCAGGTGGAACCTTACACTTGGCAAATGAGGCGTTCCTACTATACAATAATACTATGTAATTATAACATTATTATTTAAAACAAAATCAGTACATAGGTAAATGTGAATTAACTGTCACTAGGTATCCCATAGGAGTTTAATCTAATTAAGATTTACATGAAACTTAAGACACGGCAAAATATGTAATACCTACAATTAGAATATTTATTAACCCAACTTAAAAGGCGAGAAAAATAAATCACAAATACGATTACTCTATGTCATAAGTATACATTTTGGTAATGTCCAAATTATATATTTTGTACACATTTTCACATCTACTTTTTTGCATTGGTTGAGGTCAAAAGCGGCAGTTGCTATTGCTCGTACTTGACCTGAAACAAAAAGCGCTATAACCACATTATACTCACAAAAGTAAACATTAAATTGTACAAATAAACTCCATGAATATTTTTATTTTTTTTGGATAATACAAAATCAACTATATTTCGAATGTCAATCGTCTTATTATTCAGAAACGAGATCGTCATCAATAGTATCAACACATTCATCATCATCGTCAATTTCTAGTGAGGCCACATGAATCCAAGGTCGCATTCGGTCTGCGGCAACGGTCGTTTTGCGCTTGTTCTTCATTCCTTCAAACCCTGCAATGGGAGCGACTTTGTAACGATCGTTGCCCAGTACCTTTTCGACCCTAAAAGGACCCTCGTATGACGGTAAAAGCTTTTTGCTTTTTCCATCATTTTGGAAAGTGACCTTTGTAATTTTAACTAAATTCCCCTTATTATAAACGCGAGCAGGTTGCCTTCCTTGATCATAATACAGCTTTTGTGATTTTTGAGCTTTGTCAATTTTCTGCTTTACCTCGTCACGTAAAGACGACTGTAACTTCCCGAGTTCCTTCCGTTAATTCGTTCAACGCTGGATTGACTTCACTATTCATCGCAGTTCCGAACATGACCTCTGCTGGGGATCGACCTATCGTCTTCTGCAGGGTGTTGTTCAGACCCTATTGGATCCTACCTAATTTCTCATCCCAGTTCTTTTCGTCGTCTCGTAAATTCTGAGCAGTTAGTGAATCGAGTATGGTTCTGTTGTATCGTTCAACTTGCCCATTTGATCTTGGGCAAGCAACTGCGTTTAGCACATGCTTAATCCCTCGATCCAGGCAAAACCTTTTGAATGCATTAGAAGTGAAACAGGACCCTCGGTCACTCACTAATCGGTTAGGATTCCTAAAAGTATCAAAAATGTTCTCTAGAGCTCTTATCACATTTTGTGTATTCGTATTCCTCACTGGTTTGATGAATACAAACTTCGTGAACGAGTCTACAACAGTTAGTATGTGTGTAAATCCTCTCTTTGACTTTACAAAGGGTCCAAGGTGGTCGATGTGCAAGGTATGAAAAGGTATCCCGACCTTTTCAATAGGATGAAGCAACCCTTCCCGCTGACTTGTATTGTTTTTGGCATAGGCGCAGTCTATACAAGCACTTACATATTTTTTAACGAATCGAGCCATTTTAGCGAACCAGTAATTTCTTTTAATTCGTTCCAAAGTCTTTTCAAATCCCACATGGCCTATGTCATCGTGGTTCATCTTGCACAGCTGCCACCTTGCACCCTTTGGGACTACCCATCTTAAACTTTCCTTGTCTCCGTCCACACACCTAAACAATCTGTCATCCCTCACAACATAGTTGTTTTTTATATACTCTAGCCCCTTAGGATCCAAATCGCTATTTAGAATGTCTCGAATTCTGTGCAACTCCGAATCCCCCATCTGAAGAGTCTGTAACCAGTCTTGATCATTTATAACCATGACCGCAGGATATTGAACAATATCGTAAGAGTCTGTTTCAGTAGTTGGATTTCGGGAAAGAGCATCCACATGACCCATCTTGGAACCCGCCCTATACTCAATCGAGCATTGAAACTCTTGCATCACTAACCACCAGCGTGCAATTCTGGGAACAAGGTCACGTTGCTCAAATGTTGAACGAAGCGCACTACAATCAGTCACAATCTTAAAGGGTTTAACTAAGAGATAAACTCTAAACTTTTTGAGAGAACAGATAACGGCCAGGGTCTCCAACTCATAGGAGTGGAAATTTTTCTCTTCCGGCGTCGTCTGGCGACTGTAATATGCCACGGGGTGAAAGGCGCCTTCACTTCCCTTTGGACGCTGTAGCTTTGAACGAGTCCTCTTGTTCGGTCGTCCATTCCCATGTTGCGTTTTTCTTGAGCAATTTTGTAAGAGGATATGCCAATTGTGCAAAAGAATAAATAAATTTCCTAAAATAACTCACAAGACCCAGGAATTGGCGTACGCCATGTACGTTTTCAGGACGCGGAAAATTTTCTACGCACTCCATTTTTGTTTTTCCCGGCCGCATACCTTCCGAACTTATCTCATACCCAAGGTAATCTATTCTATTACGCAGAAAACTGCATTTAGCCAAATTGAGTTTGAGATTAGCCCGTCGTATCAAATTTAGAACTTCTACCAATCTGTCCATGCACTCGGCAGTTGTTTTACCAAAAATTAACGTCTATATAGACAGTGGCTTTATTGAATCGGGCTGACCCAAGCACATGGTTCATCATTCTCTGGAAGACGGCAGGTGCGTTTGCCAGGCCAAACGGCATACGTTTATACTCGTATTGACCGTCCGGCGTGACAAACACCGTCAAATGTTTACTGCCCTCCGCAATAGGTACTTGATAGTATCCGGACATTAAATCCAGAGTCGTAAACCAAACCTGTCCAGATAATCTCGATATCTCATCTTCGATCACCGGAATGGGATATCTTTCCTTTATTGTGATTGAATTGAGCTGCCTAAAGTCAACACATAACCGCAAATTGCCATCTTTCTTGCGAACAAGAATTATTGGGCTTTCCCTTTCTGCTCGAGAAAAGACTAAGTTTTGTTGGAGGCAACACGGCACTGAGCAGGGACTCACCACAACAAAGAATGACCCATCCTGTACATCGTAAGCGCCCCCACATACGACGTACTGCTCGTTTGGTTTCTCTACAATTTTCGTATCAAGTACTAGGCTACCTGTGAATCGTATATCTGTTGCGACCCTGACACTTGCTGCCCCATACAATTTATTGTGGGCCACCATTCTAACTCTCAGAAACCGTTACTTCTCTTCACTTTCATCAACATTTGGCATCTCATTACCGAGGTGCAAAAATTGTAATTTGTTGGTATCTTTATAAAGGACTATGTGAGGTTGTTCGGAGTAACTCTGACCAATCAGCATTGGTTTTTCCAATAGATGGTACTCTACAACCCTACATGGAACAGTGGCGCTTACATCATCAATAATCAAATTCAACTTTGCTGAGCCCACAGATCTCTGTCTCTAAAACCCTTCATGGATGTCGGAATTTGGTCATGATGTAAGCCAAGCTATTCGAAGTCGGATTTCTTAATGAGAGTAACTTCGCTACCCAGATCGACAAAAGCTTCCAGCGGCACGCCTTCCACGCTTACCTCTTTTATAAATTTGTTATTCAAATTAGAAGTCGAAATACGCATCACAAAGACTACATTTAACCAAAGGTTTGGGACACCTTGAAAATGGATGCCCCTTTTCTTTGCAGTTGTAGCAAAACAAACTTGTTTTATTCTGAAAATTTGGCCTAGGACCTGTCCTATCATCAACGGTGCTAGCGTGTTTATCTTTATGAGTCTGATGTGGCGCTGTGAAAGGTTCTTTATTGTTGCTTAGCAAAAAATTCAGTAGATGATCAAGTTCTTCACATCGCAACGCCAAAGCACTAGTACGCATAGTCCTATCGGTAATACCGTGAATGATACAATCTACGGCTCGACGACCAGAAATCTCGCACTAATTTAAAAGTGACAACTTTTCATAAAAATAACTCTCAATTGCTTCGTTAGCCCTACTCTTTCGCCTCAACATATCTTCGAGCACCTGTCCGTAATTCTGTTCACATGGAAACGCCTTTAATAATTTTATTTGCCATTCGTCCCATGTAAACAAAATGGACCCTTGGCTTTCATACCATGTCTTGGCTAATCCCGATAGCTTTTGCATTGCGAAGTGTATGATCGTTCTTTCATCCCAGCCATATACCTTGGCACATTCGGTTATTTTTTTAGCCAAACATCCATGCGCTGATTCTTTTCTGAAGGATTAAACTCAGGAATTATATTCTTATTATTTATCGATAATGTGCCAAGGCTTGATGGCTGTGATGGCAAAACCTCCTTAATACTCTGAATAAGTTTGAGCACGTCTTTAGAAGTAAAAGTAGGGCTACATGACCTTTCTGAACGATGACTCCTCCTGCGTCTTGCGTCAGTCACTCGGCTCCGGCTGCGGCTGGTTTTGCGGCTGCGGCTGCGGCTGCGGCTGCGGCTACGGTTCTTTCGTTTTCCCGATGCAACGTGCTCGCTGGACCGTCTGCATCGCTGTCGGCGTCGATCATCTTCGCGCGACTTCTGCAGTTCCATCTCCATCAAGCGGACTCTCTCTTGTTCGCGCCTAAGTGCCAGTTCTTGCTCTCGCAATCGGCGACTTCGACTACGGCTGCGGTCACTTCTATACGCACTTCTACGACTAGGACTACGTTTAGATCGTGACCGGCTATGCCGAGGAGTACGAAGTCTCCGAAGCGCATTTTCGTTGCTGTCCATTTCCTGAAACTCGCAACATAAAATAGTAACCATTAGCAATTAGGTAAACAATTATAACTTTTAAATAATTAAAATGACTAGTTATTTGAAGATAACTCGAAAACGGTGCAATTTAGAGCAAAAATAACGAGTTTTAGACCCCCTTTTATGAACACTGCTAACCATGTCACTATCTTACGTAAGAAGATATGTGAAGCATTAGCCATGAAATCCCCATGAAATACCTATACCATCGAAATCATTAAGCCAAAATCGGGGAGAAAGATACAATTTAACACTAAACTGTTTACTACCACGTCAGATAACATGCCCGGCCACGTGTTCGACCACGTGACCGACTGCGTGCCCAATCACGTGCTTAACCACGAGCGTGGCTAAATTTCCATAAAACCAAAAAGAAAAACACTCAGTAATTTAAGTAGACCAATAACTAAAATTGTAACAATAATAATATATTTTAATTATTATTTTACTGTATTTTTTTTTATTTCAAGTATTTTAACATTTTTAAATTTTTAAGATAAATCAACCATAACTACTACACTTAATCGTTAGCTCATATCTCAATCTCTTGTGTATTATAATTCTGAGACCCATCTACTAATTCAGATACAAAACATGTAGGCAGGCGTGTACTTACAGTTTTGTCCTTTTGTTCCCTCTTCTGAGATATAAGATATCCCAAAATTGAAACCACCGAATCTCCACCAAACTTATATTTTTCAAAACTTATTGCGGCAACCAAACTTCTTACGGTATCAAAACTTCGTTATTGCGGCAACCAAACTTCATATGATATCAAAACTTCGTTATTACAGCAACCAAACTTCTTATGGTATCCAAACTTCGTAATACAATAACCGTTATAATAAATAGCTGCTATTCGCCACTAAACTTCGCTAAAAGCGACCGTTCGCATCAAACGCTCAACCAAGAATGCCCCCACCCGCCAAGTCACTTTAGTTTTATTTTCTTGATCTTAGTGTTGCCAGTGTAATAAAATTAAAATTGCGAAATATTGCGTATGAAATTAAACAAAACCTTACAGTAGATTTACAGCCACCATTATTTTTTTACTGCAAAACATCAAACTGTCGTAAGAAGCAGTGGTAGTCTGTAAGAAGCGACCTTTGACCGCGCGGTCGGGGTCTAGAGCGGACGCGTGTCGGTCGGACTGTGCTCGTAAATTTAAACTTGAATTTTTGTGATTGGCTGACCGGTGAAATTTCAATTCCTTGTCGCACTTACCACATTCTTATTGAATAACTCCTCCTACTGGGCGGTCTTAGAAAGAGATATTGATAGTTCCACTGGTTGCCGCTGCGAGTTGGTGCTGCACTTGGAATCGAGCGCGGGGCTGCGGCGCCCGATGCGGCGTGAGTTGGTCCTACAAACCATCGAGCCACCGAGAAGCTGACGACGTAAGCCGAAACTCGCCACTACGTGACGCCTTGCCGGCTCGCAAATCTCGCGACTGGCCGGCTCGTCTGGTTGCCGGCGTCACAAAAAGTGCTGCGCGTGCTACGAGCGAGTGCTACGAGCGAGTGCATCAGATAAGTCCTGGCGTAATCCAGGGCTTTATGTTTCTGGATCTTCGAGGAATGCTGACCTGAGTAGTGTTACTGGAGATTGCGTTATTTAGGACAGCTATAAGATTATTTGCAGCTATATTTGCGTCCGAAGTCCGATAAACCGGGATAAATTGCACCAAAACGTAAAACGTAATCCGGACAACACTATTCTTAAAATTAGCTACACAAGATATCGCAATTTTTGTAATAAGTTACTAAAGAAACTGAAAATTAATTATGAAAAAAATGAATTCTCTAAAGCACCTAAAGCTATATGGAAACTAGTTAAGAAAATAACATACACTGACAAAACAACAAAACCTGCAAGTGAATTGTTGAATTTATCTAATAATAAATTGACCTCTGTAAATAATGTCAATAAATACTTTGCTAATGTTGGAAAAATATTAGCTTCAAAAATTATTAAAGATAAGCCTCAACTTATTCCACCATCAAATTCGTGCTCTCCATGCACTTCTATTGCTATATTGCCTGTATCGAACGATGATATAGAAAGAATAGTGAAAACACTTCGAAGCGATTGTGCTACAGGATGGGACAATATACCTGCTAAAATCATAAAACTTTCACAAAACGTCGTTGTACCACTAATCACTCATATCTGTAACCTAGCAATATCACAAGGCGTCTTTCCCAGTGTCTTTAAAAAGGCACTGGTTACCCCTGTTTATAAGAGTGGGGACAGAGACTGTGTCTCTAACTACCGACCCATTTCCGTCTTAAGTACCCTATCAAAGATTATGGAACGAGTTTTGAACAACTATCTGACGAGTTACTTAACTAAGTATAGTATCCTGGCAAACAACCAATATGGCTTTAGAGCAAGGATATCAACTGAAGATGCGGTCAGTGGTTCATAAACTAGATAATAGGCTTAAATGTTATGGAATCTTCTTAGACTTAAGCAAGGCTTTTGACACGGTCTCTGTCCCCATACTTGTTCAAAAGCTGGAAGGTTTAGGTATACGTGGTTTGGCGTTGGATATTTTTAAAGATTACCTATCGGGCAGGACGCAGTCGGTAAAAATTGATGACACAATAAGTGCAGAAGAGCAAATATGTTACGGTGTACCACAGGGAAGCATTTTAGGTCCAACGCTTTTTCTGATCTACATAAACGATCTGTGTAAAATGAACCTTAAAAACTGTGACATCTATACCTATGCTGATGATACTGCACTTATTACTTATGGCAAGGATTGGAAAGAAGCTATGGCCCACTCCGAAAATGCTATACGCATGGTAATGAAGTGGCTTTCATCAAATTTGCTGACACTTAATGTAGAAAAAACGAAAGTCATACGTTTTGTACTTCCAAACACTGCAAAACCTTCAATGGAAACGGCACAATTAAAAGCCCACACTTGCCAACAGAACACATCTAATTGCAAATGCATGACATTATCCTTGGTCAGTTCTGTAAAGTATTTGGGAGTTCATGTCGATGAAAAACTAGACTGGCGAGCCCATATAGAGTCTTTGAATAGTAGAACTAGAAGGCTTATCTACATATTTAAAAATTTGCGATTCTCGGCAGACAAAGCCACAATTCGAATGGTATATCTTGCCTTGTGTCAGTCAACTCTGTCTTACTGCATCCCCGTCTGGGGAGGAACCCATAAAACGGATATGCTTAAGGTAGAAAGAGCACAAAGAGCCGTTCTAAAGGTTCTACACTTTAAGCCACGATATTACTCGACGCAAAAATTATATGCAGAATGTTTAGTTCTATTGGTTAGGAAACTGTACGTTCTTCGATCCATTCTTCGAAGGCACTCTAAATTGCCAATTGACAAAAAACTAACCCTACGCCGCCATAGTCGCCCAGTGTGTCCTACTGTCTCGTGTAGAACTGCTTTTGCAACACGACAATACAGCGCTCAAAGTGCGAGGCTATATAATAAAGTAAATAAAGTATTATATATATATTCAAAAAATTGTTTTGAAGTCAAACACAAAATTAATAGTTGGCTGCAGGTTCTGACGTATAGTGCTGTTGAAGAGTTTTTGTGTATTATGAAATGAAAATATAAACCTTTTTGTACACACACACACACACACACACGCACACACACACACACACACACACACACCTTGAATTGAGTGGCTAGAAAAACTTTTTGTTTTTATCTGTTAATTATATTTTGTAGCGGTGGTGGCGTAGTGGGGTTGACCCTTGCTTCTCGATCATGAGGGTCTGGGTTCGAACCACGCATGTACCAATGACTTTTAGTTACGTACATTTGTTTGTACAGCAACACCATTCGCTGATAAATTGTGCCCGGATAACGGCGACAGGCTTGCCACTTGTCACGTTTGGGACCTAATAAACTCGGCAAAACGTGGGTCCAGTTCTAGAGACTGGTGCCTCTGCCTACCCCTTCGGGGATAACGGGCGTGAGTTTATTATTTTTTATTTATTTTTTTTATTTATATTTTTTCTTTGCATGCAATAAATGTTGTTATCTCGACTGACAGTCGTCCGCTCAGTGTATCCCGACTACGTATGTACGCACATTTTTAACGTTCTAACTTATGTCACCTTCTCCTAAGATACAGGTTTTTTCGCCTAGTTTAGGAGACAGGATGCAACGACAATAATATTGTACTGTACACTAGATTTAGCACTAAACGATTGTCGTCATCTTTACATGTATTTATTTAAATAAACAATTTGATTGATTTGATTTGATTTGAGTCTTATGAAATTCGGCTCTTACGTTTGGAATTTTCATGAGATCTAGAGTAGGTATTTCTTGAGTAGGTATTATCCGCCGTATCCGCCTACTATCTTCCAAGCAATATTAACAGCACGACTGTCACGCGAGTCGCTTGCAAGACAATATAGAGTTGAAAATGTTAATTTAACTTAAGAATTCGACCATTTTTATTCTCCTACGAAGTACAAAAGAAAAAAAGATTTTTAAGGTATGTTGTTGTCAATGTTATGGTCATAAATTTGTCTTGATAATAATTCACGGTGTTATTTATAAAAACAAGATTCCTTTTCCTCTAGCACAGACTAATTTAATCGGCTTTTAGCAAGTGCTTATTGATATAAATATAATGTAAATAAATAATTGTGTGATAAGGATATTTTAATGACAAAAATGGTGTTCTCTCTAAAGTATTTTGTAAGTCCCGATGGGCAAAACATGTACAGGACATGCCTCAATGTAACAACCTTATATCTCATGTTTGAAAAATCTTTATTCCTCACTGGAGGCCGCCGTACATGCTCCTCACATTAGGTTCTAAGGGTTCTAGGATTCGCAGGGCAAAAATTACGATCTGTTTAATTTAATATCATTATGGTATTTTTCGCATTACCGTCTATTTTTGAATTTGCCTTGACTTAGTTGGGGCCCTTTAAATCCACGGGGCCCTGGCCTGAAGCTCAAAAGGCATTATGGTAGATCCGGCCCTGGATTTTGGCGGCTCTGCCTCTTTTTATATTAAATACTAGCGACTCGCCCCGGCTTCGCACGGGTGGCAAAAACGTTTGCGTGGAAATAGCTATATTAATATTCCGTAGAAAATTCCCGGGGTAGTAATTTTTTTACACCTTGGGTTACATTGTTCGAGATTTCGTGCTCAAATCCAATATAGCCTTGTTACTCGCGAAGAATGTGGCTTTCTAATGGTGAAAGAATTTTTAAAATCGACCCAGTAGCTTCTGACCCTATTTATTACTAACATACACACACACAAAAATACAAATCTTTCCTCTTTATAATATTATAGTATAGATGTAGTCGACCGCGTACCTTCTGTCCTTTTTTCTTTTTAGTGTTAACTTTTATTTAGTGCGACTTAATAAATAAGTACTTTGGAGCCATTTAACGACTACGTTTGCTAATAAGAGGTCGTTATCAAGTCAAAGTATCACGTGCTTACCTATCTACTTTACAGTTAACTCCTAAATTCGAAGAAACTCGTGAAGTCGAACATTTACGACCTTATCAACCAAATTGCTGATAGGTAGTCTATCTGACTCAGTATGGACAATAAAGGATTCTGCGGTTCAAAAAGTGATGTCAATGGACAGAATAGTGAATGTAAAATCAGTGATATACAGGATGACCACACTGTGTCATTCGAAGACGCCTTAAATATCGTCGGTAAGTTTATTTTGTTTCATTAGAGAACATTGTGGACTGTAAGAGGATGTATAGTGACTAGATTGGAGAAAGTAATGTGCGTTGGTTTGTACATGTGGAGAGGATGAAGGAAAAAAGACTGACGAAACAAATATATCGAGCGAATGTGAGTGGAAGGGCCGGTAAGGGATACCCCAAGCGGATATACTTAGCCAAATAGTGGATGTATTAGCAAAAAGAGCAAGATAAAAAGTACCCAAACCGACGTGCGTTCATGCAGTGACTAATGAATGTCGATGAAGCGAAAGTGGCCTGTCAGGATCAAGGCTGTCCCTGGTCTCTGCCTACTTCTCTGGGATACAGGGGCGTGAGCTTATGTACGTAAGTTCATCTTACAAAATATCCCACAAAATAATTAAAGTTAAATACACATTTATGAAAGTGCAGAGCCTAAATGAGAACAAATATCGTTTCACTGGAAAAGCCTATTGTATATAATTACATATTGGAAACTAGAAAAAACGGTTGGCAGTCAGAATTAAGAAATATACATATTTCAACGTAAAGAATTTCATTTCTGTTTGTTGAGTGTCAATGAACTTACAATGTTAGCGACTGGTTGGGGACCGAAAACAAAAACAAAACCGTGAACAAAAAGGCAGCGAAACAAAACACTCTACTCTGACTATCTTTTCTGAAATCACCTTATATCTAATACATAAGTTGGCACGAGAATCTATCTACCTAAGAAGCTCAAGACCCACGAGTGCAATCAAAACTTACAATTTACTTACAAGTGTAATTTTGTATTATGCAATACAAAATAACACAATTATGCTGCGAAAATTCTAACCACAACCTACATAATCGATCATGACGTTCCATTTAAGGTCCAACGTATGTCCTCGAAGTCTTTGAAGATTTCCAGAAAAAAACAATGCAATCCTTACTAGATACCCAAAACGTTTAGCCAATCTTCAACATAAAATAATTGCATATGCCAAGAATTTGTCACTACCTATACTAATAATTTTGTAGACTCAAACGAAATGCACATCAAATTGAAGAGCGTACAAAAATTAGTCGATTCGAGTCGACATCTTAAAATGGCGGAAAATTCGAATTATAGATTATTTTCGATATAAACACGAATTAATTAAGTGCTATAATATAATAGCTGCTACACACTATGCCGGCGGCACGGCCGGGCGGCTTTGCCGCCGGCATGTCTACGCACTCATTGTGCCGCAGAGCATCATTGGCGGCTTTCTACCCTCCGGCATAGCGTGTAGGGGCCATAAATGGCGTTGCTAAGTAAACATGTCAATGTCCTCAATGTCACGTCATCACGTGTCTCAGGAGCAAGGACCTTTAACGTCCATGCTCAGGAGTCACAGGTTTGTATTCTATTAACCATTGTGACCTCTATGGACTAAGTTTTTTCATTTTGAGACGAGACGTGATAGGGTAAATAAGATTTAAGAGAAATATCTGCTGGTGAAATATCGATACGTAGGATACCTACATTCTATCTTATTTTTCACAAGATTTAATTTTGTAAGTGTAAATATCCTGTTCTGAAATGAACACTCATATTTGAAGCTGCTTTACTTGGAGAATATCGCGTTTTGATTAAGATTCAAGCGATGAAAGTGTGTATTTTAGCACTAAGAACAAGACTGCATACTCAGTTTAATAAATAATAACAATGTAAATATCCCCTTTTGAAAAGACACTCCTCAATTACGAGTCTATATTTTAGCCGAGTGAAACCGTGTGTATTAATTAAAATGTGTGTTAAACTGTACAATTTACTGCCGGACTCGATTAAAAACCTAAGTTACCATGCTTATAAAAGAAAGCTATCTCAAATTTTATTGGACAATTGTATTTATAAAGTTGATGAATTTGTAAATTTAAAATTTTAATTAATTGTATATCTGTTTAACATTGTCATTTTAATTGAATTGAATTTAACGGACGCAAAAAATGTGTAGGCGAATATTTTTAAATTAATGACATTATGATATTTTGACATTTTATTTTATATACTTAAGGTTACCTAAATAAAATAAAAAAATAAAAATCGTTTATTGCCATATAAAATTATTACAAAATATAGTGTACGGACCCCCACACTGGGCGTTGCCTGTCCCGTGGGGGATTGTATTATTACTTTACATTTTAAATATGGCTATAAATACTATTGAGTGATAACAATTAAATTTAATTAATTTGTAATTAAGCTTAATGAAATTTAAACTTAGATATTAAGCTTAATGAAATTTAAACTTAGATAATCTATATATATTAATATAATTTTATTTTTTGACCTGGCATACATTTATTAAAATTTTTATTGATTGATTATGTTATTTTATTTAAATGGACATGAATATAATGTAATTGTTGACCTGAGTTAATATAAATTAAATAGGCCATCTACCAACATTTGCATGCCAGAGTCTGGCGCAGACATGTATGAACAATTGAATGGGCTAGTTGCCCTAAAAATTGTAATTAGTCTGTCTTTTAGATTATTCAAAAATAAGGGACACGTATTTTTTTATTTGTAAATTAGACCAAAAATGACAAAGATATAGGCCATTAAAGTTACGTGTGACGTCACGCAGTGCTGCATTTTTTAGCACGGAGTGACGTCACACGTAAATTTAGTGGGCTATATCTTTGTTATTTTTTGTTTAATCGAAAAAAGAAAAAATACGTGTCCAAACTAAATAGAATTTAATTATTTTGACCCTGGAAACTACTCTATTTAAGAACTTATTGTTCAATGTTTGCCGACAAATAAATTTTATTTTATTTTATTTATTTCAACACACAGAGAGACCTCGAATGATTATAAAAAGGTTTGGCTCTGGTGGCTACCCTAAATATCAAATTGTATCTTTGAACTAAAACGTTCCTAAGCACTAGACATTGTTAACTTTATTCCCGATACACTTACTTGACTTGTTGGCGGAAGAGTCCGACCAGGTTTCAGAGTCGTCAGAGACGAGCAACCGACGACGCGAGCTCCGTCTATGCTCACCATGATTAAGCTCTGCGAATCAGAGCGAAACCTGGTTGGACTCTTCCGACAAAAAGTGAAGTAGCTAAGTGTATCCGGAATAAAGATTATAAATTGTATCTCTTACTTTTTCGCAAAATATTATTATGGTATCAGGAGCTGTGTCCTTCATCGGAAAATCCAACTGTTTCGAACTGGTTACACACAGCTGAGTAAACGAACTACGTAACAAAAATATAATAATATACTAGCCGCCAAAATGTGTTTTAGCCTATTAATTACCCTACAAGATATTCTCAGACGTACCAAATATACACCGAGGGGTAAGAGACCCTATTATTAAGTCCGTCCGTCCGTCCGTCCGTCCGTCTTATGTCTGTCTGATTGTCTGTCTGACTCCAGTCTGTCACCGAGCTGTATCTCATGAACCGTAATAACTAGACAGTTGAAATATTCACCGATGAAGCATATAACAATAAAATCTGGTGATAAGTTACTTCCTATTCTGCAGATCATTGTAGTTGAAAACTTTTTTTTTTCTGTTTGTCTTGGGTTGACGCCTGACGAATATCCATAATAATATGAGCTTATTATTGTCTTAAACAGGTCATGGAAGCTACAACAGGCAGTTGCTGGCAGTCGTCATTATCCTACTCCTGGCATCCGGGGTGGACATGTTTGGCAATGCGGTAGTGGTGTTTGCCTGCAGCTGTGACCTGCAGCTGACTCATGACCAGAAAGTCATCCTTAACTCCGTACCGTTTGCTGGTAAATAAAAACGGGCATAAATCATACATCAAGCATACATCATGTCCGGCGAGAGGTTGGGGACACTCCGGCTGGTAACAGTAAAAAAAAATCCCAGGTCTTGGATGTTTACACGTTTGTGATGTCGCTGTTGCTGATTCCCATGACACAGGGTGGGGCCAGAAGCAATGCATGTGCCTGTTTGTAAATGTTTATGTTTGTTTGTTTATATGATTACGTTGAAGTGACATTGGGAGAGTCACATATGTATTAAAATATAATGTAACCAATTATCTGGACCTGGCGCACGAGGTTACCGATATGTGGGGGTGGTGTCAACCGAAATCGTTCCTATAGTCCTGTCCACGAATAGTTCCAACCAGTCTCGCTAGACATCTGAGGCGGTTGGACAGTCTGAAACATGCCCACACAGAATTTGTGGGCAACCAATCCGGACTAGGCCCCCGCGGTGGAGTATGGCCTATACCTTCCTCAGGGAAGTGGCCCGTGCCCCTCGGTGGACATAATGTGTTGATGATGATGAATGTCCTTGCCTTATTATTTTTATTTATTTATCCAGCACTACAGGCCATTGCTTTGCAATAACACATAATACACAGCTAATCACAATTGTAGGTGTGCTTGTGCCCACATTCTTACACGGAAAATCTCTTTATAATTATTTATTACATTGTTAAGTCGTCGTCGAGTCGGCGGAAGGTCCGTGGATGCGGATGGCGAGAGACCGTTTGAAATGGCATTTGGGGGAAAAGGCCTATACCCAGCAGTGGGCAGCGGTGGGCTGATGATGATGATATTGTATTTTTTTATGATGAATATTTTTTTAGCATGTTCTGCCTGTCAATTTTATATCTTTGTGTGTTGTGGTAATTTCATAAATGATTTTCTATCTTATTGTTGGGTCTAGTGTCCCTACAACCTTGTGTTGTCCACCAGGTCCTATCGTCATGTCCTACGCGTGGGGTTACCTCGCAGACACGCGGGGCAGGAAGCAGTCTCTGGTCTACGGTCTCGGTGGAGCTGCTGTGATGGCTCTGATCAGTTGTTTTTCCCCCAATTGGATCTTCATGGTTGTTACCAAATTCATTAGCATTAGTTTGTGAGTATTTTTTGATAGATTGATTGATAGATAGATAGATAGATAGGTATGGATTTTATTTACACACTAAAACACACATACATACATGCATCAGCTCGCGCCTCTATCCCAGAGAGGTAGACAGAGACCAGGGACTGCCACCAGGTATCAAGCATCGAGCTATCGTCATTCGAAGTAGTGTACGAGAACCCTCTGGGGGATAATTTTGTAGTTTGTATTTTGTGGATTTTTCACAGATCCTCTTGTGCTCAATCAACCACCTACACGCTCATCGGTGAATCATGCACGCAGAAGAAAAGAGGACCCTATATGATGATGTTAACGTCAGCGCTTTTGTCTTGTCAAGCAATTTTTTTTAGTAAGAATGACTATAATGTTACTTATAACAATCACGATTTCTCAAAACACTCCTCAGAGCCGGTTTAAGAAGTCAGTGGTCTAGGGACAGATCTAATCCACAACTTAACTTAACTCTAAGGGCCATATCACACTAGTTCATAGGTAGGATCCCAGGCGATATCCATTGCTGGTGTCGATACGTGTTTTGACTCTTATTGTGTTATAAATCAGCAATGTACATCACTTGTGATCAAAGTTCGATGATAATGTAATATGAGCCTAACTCAATATTTTAACAGATTTGGAAAAATTATACTTTTATAAATGAAACCGTAAGACCTCACTGAAGTAAAGTTAAGCTTCATTTGAAGAGTGTTTTAGAGCGATCGCATTTAATAATAATTTCGTAGATTTATAGTTTATTAACTTTTTTATACTGACGCACATCAGTATTGTGGCAACAGAGACACACCACTGACTTCATCAATGGTTTTATTGCAATTTGTTTGGCTTTTTTATCTGTTGTTTTACAAGACTTCTGTGGCGCAACGGTTAGCGTATCATGCAAGAGGTCCCGGATTCGAATCCCGGCTGGGAACGAAAAATACAATTCACTTATAGGCACATACATTGCTTTTGGCCCCAAACTAGGATACCCTGTGTCGTGGGAACCAGAAGCAGTGACATCAGAAACATGAAAACATCCAAGACCTGGTGTTTTTTTTTTGTTTTTTGGTCTCCACCCGGGATTCGAACGATTCGAACCTGTGATCTCACGCACAGGTAGGCAGATGCGCTAACAGCTGCGCCACAGAGGTCGTGTTTCTGTGATGTCACAGAATACATAATAGTACAGGTACAGAAGAATCACTCCGCAAAATCAATTAAAGAAAAAGGGACTCTAGCCGCGATACAATTAGGTGCAATTCAGATCGCACGGCGCTAAAAAAGCTACGTTATATTCACCTACATGTTGCCTCTCTTTCTACCGCGTAACTCTTACCTCTTCTGGCGCTTGAATTCCCACCTATTTGCGTGTGCGTGTGGATTGAGTGAGCACCCTTCTAAAAATAGAAAAAGGATGCTGTTCATTTAGTAAATGTTCTAAAAGAATTGTAAAAGTAATATCTGCATTTGTAAAACGATACAAAAAAATTTTACAGTATTTAACGTGTGCTAAAGTTTAAGCTTAAAGCTAATTTTACAGTATTTAGCGAGTGACAAAGCGCGCCATCTAGTTGTCTCTTTGTCACTCCTATGCAAGTCGCAAACGCTCTCACTATCGAGAGTGAATGAAAAAACTCAGTATAAGCACTCAGTTCTCACAAAGTACCATCGAAATCAGTGACTGTATTAATTTAACATAATATATTTATACACTAGTCTTTAGTAAACCTATGCTAACTTACCTTTGTATTTTATAGATCACTTGGTAACGTATTTACGATTTTACAATTAATTTCTTATGCTCACTCAATCCACACACTTTCGAAAACCCGATTTCTAATGAAGAAACTGAAGAATTAAACTGGTAGATGTGTTTATAGTTAAGTAAAATTAATATGGGAATTCGTAAAATAGATAACAAACCATTAATGCGCCAGGTTTTTGGATAATAAATGTTTGTGTGTGCTCACTCAGTCCACACATTTTAGGTTAGTTAAAAATGTCAATATCTTAAGATTTGTAGTATCACAGAAACTTTAAACTAGTTCAACTAGAAGTAAAATATTTTACTAGAGATCCACCATCTAATATTTTATATTCCTTGTCTGTTTTAAAAGACATTCAGTTATAATTTTTCTAGTACATTTATGAGGTAGGGTGACCATGGTATTGTTGACCACCGTACCTACCACTGGGAGTATGGGCGGTGGTACGGTGGGTCAGAAATGACCACACTTCATTATATGTGGTTACTAAATTATGTCATATCCAAAAAACCAACCATGTGAAATGTGCTCGCTTCTTGATAGAATACAAACTGGCTGATACGAATCGATGAAATGGTAGTACCATTTACTGGCTAGCAACTGGTAAACCGAATCCCGAAGGACTTAAGATATTTGATTTAGCTAACCTAGATGGAGTCACCTGTGATTTCGAAGTGTACCAAGGAAACCTTTCCTGACAATAAAGACTCTGGGTGCTGGCAGAAAAAGTTATTTTGACTTTGTCGGCTAGTCTGGTACCTGGGCATATAATTTACTTCGATAGGTGTTTTACCATTGCAAGGCTACTTGAATAACTGCTCGAAAGAGGAATAGGTTTATCGGGCTTATTATCAAAATGTAGATTACCGGCACCAATACAATCCATTCTCACGGATGACCGGGAACTCAATGCAAACGAAAGAGGTAGTTCGCAGGTTTTGGTTTTGGTGTTAGAAGACAGAAAATTGCACTGACGAAGTATTTTGACAGTAAACTACTTATTATGCTGACTTCGGTGGAACCTAATGATGATGTTGATATTATCCAGCGTATTACGTACGTAGACCCCAGGTTATCCGAAATTATAACGAGAATATGGTTGACGTTGATCTTGCCGACAGAATGTCCTCATATTTAAGTTCTCACATTATTTATAATATTACTGTGTTGATTTGAACCAGAAGATAGCTTTCTTTTTTTATGACTGAAATTAATGAATACATTAGAGAGATTTCATGATTTTAAGAAAAAAAAATATTTTACCAGAAGAAAATTTTGTTTTGTTATTGTATAGATAGGTATTTATCTGGACTGACTTCATAACCTTCACTTTTTCGATTCTCTTGCTTCATCATCATCATCAACCCATTATGTCCCCACTGAGGGGCACGGGTCTCTTCCTTGAAGAAGGGGGCCTAGTCCGGATTGGTGGACGCTTGTAAGACTAGTGGCTGGTCTTACTGTCAAAAGTTTCCGAGCCGCCCTAAGGCTCTGACTTTGCTTAACAAATGACATCTATCCTTGGCAGCCGGCACCAAGGTGTCTTGCGAAGCACGGAACCGCTGGGAAGAATGCCACTGTCGTTAGTCATAGAACGGTCACCCATCAATGCACTGAACGCGCCCTATGATCGGATTCGAACCCGGGACCTCTCGCATGGTAGTCAGATGCATTAACCGCTGAGCCACAGAGGTCGTCGTATGGGTAGGTAATCATAGGTAATCGTATCTCCATATTACCGTAATACAATGTAGTGTGGTCACCCCAAATGATATATTTCTATGAGAAAAAATATAATTGAATATCTTTTAAAACAGACAAGGAATATGAAAGATTAGATGGTGGATCTGTAGTAAAATATTTTACTTCAAGTTGAACTAATTTAAAGTTTCTGTGGTACTAAAAATCTTAAGATATTTACATTTTTAACTAACCTAAAATGTCCACACATTTTGTGTGAGTGAGTGAGCACACACAAACATTTACTATCCAAAAACCTGCCGCGTTAATGGTTTGGTATCTATTTTACGAATTCCCATATTAATTTTACTTAACTATAGACACATCTAGTAGTTTCATTCTTCAGTTTCTTCATTAGAAATCGGGTTTTCGAAAGTGTGTGGATTGAGTGAGCATAAAAAATTAATTGTAAAATCTTAAATACGTTACCAGGTGTTCTATAAATTACAAAGGTAAGTTAGCATAGGTTTTACTAAAGACTAGTGTATAAATATATTATATTAAATTAATATAGTCGCTGATTTCGATGGTACTTTGTGGGAACTGAGTGAGCACACGTTAAATACTGTAATTTTTTTGTATCGTTTTACAAATGCAGATATTACTTTTACAATTCTTTTAGAACATTTACTAAATTAACAGCATCCTTTTTCTATTTTAAAAGGGTGCTCACTCAATCCACACGCACACCCTATTGCCACTCCGGAGTGGTCGCCGCATGTACTTAAGCGTTTGGATACCGACTATTACCGACACGCGAAGTGAAACAGGCCTGGCGATGTGTGTTATAATAAAAGTTATTCTTCTACTTATTCCTTGTTTTATCATAAATTTCAGGCCTCAGTTACGTCATTCTTCCGCTAGACTTCTCCTATGACATGGGCGTCTTAGGGAGGTTTGTGCCGTGGAGGCTCCTAGCCCTGATCATGACAGTACCCCTGGTCGTCGGGTTTTTCAGCCTTCTGGCTTTCAATGAGAGTCCAAAGTTCCTTGTGAACCAAGGCCGGGAGGAAGAGGCCTTGGAAGTATTAAAGAATATATGGATCAGGAATGGAGGATCCCCTGACTTGTTTCAAGTAAGTGAACATTAGACATCTATAAACACAAATTATTCATTTACCAACAGATTACAAGTGACATTTTTTTTACCAACACATTGGAGGGTACACCAAAATTGTTTGATTTATACTTCACGGGGTGGCCTTCGCCCTAGGCGATCCTTAATCGCGGCGAAACCGTTGCAAATACAGAATACCATCTAATCTATCAGATTATGAAGATGAGGCGAATGGTTAGCTTATGCATGTACAAAGAGATACATAACATAAACATTTACATAAAAGCACATACATTGCTTCTGGCCCCACACTAGGAGATCTCTGTGGCGCATTGGTTAGAGCATCTGCCTACATTGCGAGAGGTCCCGGGTTGGAATCCCAGCTGGAGACAAAACAAAACCCCAGGTCTTGGATGCTAACATGTTTGTGATGTCGCTGCCTCTGGGTGCCACGACACTGGGTATCCTAGTGTGGGGCCAGAAGCAATGTATGTGCCGGTATGTAAATGCTTAAGTTTAATTCTGTTCCGTGTAATTGAATAAAAAAATGACTAATTCTTGATGCTGGTACACAGATAAAGAAGATAGCATTAGACGAGCACACCCCAAGTTTGTCATGTGAGGATTCCTTCCTGAAGTCGCTGTGGCAACAGACTGCCCCTCTCTTCAGGCCGCCGTTGCTGAAGAGGACAATGCAGCTGTTTTATATTTCAACCGTCACGTATTCCATGTAAGTGTTGACCAGAGTTGGCCACTTACAACATTCATCATCATTATCATCTGATATTTGACGCCCACTGCAGAACATAGACTCTACTTCTAGTATTTCGGTTTTTTGCACTACCCACCCAGCCACGATCCACAAACCAAAGGTCCCAGAATATAACAATGTGACATAAGGTGGTGTGACATAAGTCATCAATGACAACGTACTGATATTACCACTCCTCATTGGATATTACTATGTACAGTGCCACCAAGTTATCTGTTCAGGTGGGCAAAATTGTAACTAACGAATTAATTGTAAATCCTGTTCCCCATTTTTTGTATTATTTATTCAATTACTAAGATTTATTAATATAGTATCATTACAATTGAAAGACGGGTTAAAATATTCTCGTTTTTCTATGTAAATTTCTTAAATGTTACTACTAAATTCTCCACTAGCGCCGCTATCAACTGAACAGATAAGATGGTGGGACACGTAGTATGAATTTTATGCTTTTTATGAAAAAAAAAAAGGTAATATAATACTTAAGGGACTCCACACACGACGGCTATAAGGTAAGGATGTATATGATAGCACGATATATCTCATTACATCTTTCCATAGAAATCGTCAGGAGACCACACACGACAGCTATAATATACATCCTTACATCTTCGTACTTTAGATAAGATAACCTTTATTGAACCATAAAAGTCTTAGATAATTAAAACAATACAATATTCGACTTATACAGAATATCTTACAACAAGTCAGTCTTATTGTCATTGTTATAGCATCTGCTGCTGAACTAGGTTTATAGCCTGTATTTCAGCATTCAGCGCCTCTTGCCTCTCTTGTTACATAGGTGTTTATTAATAACAACCAACCAGCGTAAGCTACAACACAAAAATTTTGTTTGGTGCCGCATTAACAATAAACATTAATGATGGAAAAAAATATAAAAAATACATTTCATGTTGTAGTCCTCTCTGTGTGTTTTATGAATGTGTGTGTGTGTGTGTGTGTGTGTGTGTGAGAGGGTGAGTAAAATGTGTAGTGTAATGAGTTTTTAGTGGAATGGAAACTAAGAAACTATTAGGTACATATTTTAAGTGTATTTAGAAATCAATATTAGTGAATGAATACTTTAAAAACCATTTAATATCTTTTAAGTTATAAAAGTTATTACATTTTCAGTTTCATCATATGAAAGTTTTTGCAGCCAACGCGATACCGTTTTTTTTACCTCATTTTTATTCAATCGATAGATTCTAATATCTTTATTTATTTTATTATATATGAATGAGCTTAGAAAAGGGTAAAATCTTCTGACAAAAGATGTTTTGGGATGTATGAGCTGAATGCACACTGCGAACCGCCTACGCCCTATTTGTAGGTCCGGTCGGTACTCCAGCATAGTGTTTTTTTAGAACCACGTTGAGTAGAAAGAGCTGTCGCACAGTCAATACATCACAGTGCTCATAAAGAAGAGTTGTTGGGTAGCGGAACGGTTTAAATGTACAAATTTTTAAAATAGCTCTTTGTGAAACCTCAAGCTGTTTCATGATGGTTTTTGGTGCACCTCCCCAAGAAGTTATGCAGTATGCAATCAGTGGTTGAACGAGAGCGTAATAGATCCGCTTGAGTACATAAGGTGGAACAACATGTCTAATTGTTTTGAATAAGAATATTAATTTACGTGTTCTTTTACTAACACTATTAATATGCGGTTTAAAGCTTAAATGGTTGTCAATCATAACACCGAGATATTTGATGACCTTAGCTCTTTCTAATGGTTCACATTGGCACGTAGAGGAAGGACAACAGCTATGTGCAAACAAATTAAAAGTATGTGTCACGTGGCGAATAGAGAAGGCTAGATATTTTGTCTTATCTGAGTTCAATGTTAGTACATTGTTTTGCAACCATTTCCTAACAATATTAAAACCTTTCTGAGCAGCCCCGTAGAAACGTAGAGAGACCTTAAAGGTACTGAGCGATACGAAGATGTATATTTACCTTTCGATACCTTTCAATACCTCCCAATACCTTTCCATATATTACGATACATCTTCCTTCGTAAAGGGTGTTCAAAAAGTTTCTTGGTGATTCAAAAAACTCCACTAGGAGTCTTATGTCGCTAAACGACATAGGTATTCAGAGTCCTATCTCAAAAAAATCATTTGCTCCACATAAATTTGCTCCATATAAATAGTCTCGCTAAAGGCCGGTTTCCGAATTGAGAATTTCACTTAAATATTTAAATAACGTTCTGTCACGCTCTTTTCTGAGAAACTTGACGAGACAGCACTAGAGTTAAGTAGTTACTTAGCGAAATTCTCAATTCAGAAATCGGCCGTAAGCTACGTTTCGTAAGCCTGAGGAAGGTATAGGCCATACTCCGCCACGCGGGGCCCAAGTCCGGATTGATGGAGGCTTGTAAGACTAGTGGCTGGTCTTGCTCTATGGCCTCTGACTTGGCTTAACGACTGCCATCTATCGACGGCAGCCAGCACCAACTGCTTAACATGCCTTGCGAAGCATGGAACCGCTCGGAAAAATGCCATTAGCGTTAATCATAAACGGTCACCCATCCGCGCACTGAACGCGCCCTATGTTGCTTAACGTTCGTGATCGTTTAAGATCACTCAGGCGGCCAGGGCTGCGAGCAATTCTTCGATTCAGTCGATTGATACACCTCCTGCGGTTGACTGGTAGAAAATGAAGAAGAAGAAGAAGAAGAAGAAAAATTTATTATAACAACAAAACACACGCCACAAAACAAAATAAATCCAAAAATTAAACCATAAAATTAGTACAAAACAAAGAATCAGAAGAAAACAGGAGGAAAATAAAGATCACGGCGTGTCACTGCTGTTATAAATGGCAGCTGACTCAGCATTGCTTGTAGCATTAAGTCCGCCGCGTTGCCATTGTAATTTTTACTTATGTGCAATAAACGTATTAATAATAATAATAATAATAATAATAATTGATGACCTACGATTTTATAGATATAACATAGGAAGTTACAACTTGTATATAGTGATGGAATATAAAATTAAAGTTGCCTTTAACATGAAGGATAGTAACAAAAATCAATCTACCTCAAGAAAAGAAAAAAAGTGTAGCAACACAGTGGTCATCAATTTTGTAATATTATCATGCCTGTCCACTTGCTGGCGATGTCTGATAATTCCGCATATAATTTAAACTCTTCGGAATTTTCCTTACTGTATATGATGTTCAATGCACATCGTTCTATTTTTGGCACATGTGCCAACGCATACGTGCATCAAAATCTCAATCATCTTCTGATGAACTACCTATCTATTAAATCTAGTAGTAAGTTGACAGATCCATAACACCCTGTATAACGCCTTAGCAGCCGGAACGTGTGTCGGTCGAGACGTATGTCAACGAAATGAAGCGAAATATACATTACGTTACCTGTTCCGTGTGTGATACTTTAATATAATGTAAAGCTATACCTCCCGGGATATATTATATTATAGCAGTCGTGTGTGAAGTCCCTTAGGCATCGTCATTGGTGCCAGCCAGTCAACTTTTAGTCCGCTTGTAGTACAGACTTGAATTTCAACATAACCTGTAGAATTTTTGGTGGGCCAATAAGCTCACCATAGCAATAGTTTTTAATTGTCATTTTATTTAATTATTATATTTTAGTTTAATTGGGAAACTTGCAGCTTAAATTAAAAATGAGCACATATTTGATTTTACTAAAAGCTAAAAATAAGTTTCCGCTGTAACAAAAAAGTGAAAGTATAATAAGTTGAAAGTAAGTTTATATTCCACCAATCCGGACTTGGCCCCCGTGGTGGAGTATGGCCTTACCTTCCTCAGGGAAGAGACCCATGCCCCTCGGTGGGGACATAATGGGTTGATGATGATGAAGTTTATATTACATACCTGTGTAATTTCCTTTTTTATGTACAATAAAGTGTTCTCTATCTCTATCTATCTATCTATCTACACTACAGCACCAAGAACGCGCCCTTGGATGGTTTTTGATTGGTTTATATTATGCAATAAAGTGTAGCAACAACAATAACAACAAAAGAAAATTATTCAGCACTGCCATAAGACCAATTTAAACAACTAGGTGTCTCCAAGAAGAATAGTCATTGTTTATTCATCATTGTTTTAGTTATTTTCGAGGCTATAACGTAACTTTTATTTATTACTAGCTGACCCCGCGAACTTTGTTCCGCCTTAGACGAGAAAAATGAGCAGATTTTTGATTTTAATATAATGTTTATCAATAAAATAAGATTGACAGAAGAATCCGTTTTAAACGTCATTTTTTTTTCATCCTCTTTGACTATATTTGCAGCATTCATTCAGTCAATTCTATGTCAAATGTCTTAAGGTTACATTAAAAAAGTTTAATAATTTTATATGGTGGTTAAGTAATTTTAAATTTTCTAATTTTTCGCGCAATTTCCTTAATTTTTTCTTTCATAAGAACCTTCTCCTGATAATAACGAACAGAACAAAAAAAGAATTAGCGAAATCGGTCCAGCCGTTCCGGCGTGATGCCGTGACCAAGGGAAATAGGGATTCATTTTTATATATATACATATACATGTTTTTTTTCCAGCTCCAATGGGTGTATCTCATGGTTCCCGTTCTTTTTAAACAAGTTCTTCTCTTCATTGGGGTCTGGCGAAAGCCAAATGCTTTGCCAGTTGCTTGGAAACACGACTGTCAACAGAACTAACAGCGGTAATAATGTATGTGCCTAATAATTAAATGATTAATATTAAGCAAGTCAAATACTACAATAAAATCGCAAAACGCGATGTAAAGCTGCTTTTTTGGTATGTTATTTGGGCCCCTTAAAGGAGTGTGAAACTACGTTTTGCAAGCAAAAAAAAAATTGTGCTGTTGAATTAAAAAACTATGGGTTTTTGACATTAGTTGTTGTTATAATTTTAAAATTATATTCAATTTGCAACAATTTAAGCTAACCGACAACTCTGTATATCTAATAGGTATTGAGATATGATGCTTGCATTTACTTGGCTTAAGAAAACTTTA
The DNA here is from genome assembly GCA_947310845.1 of Yponomeuta plumbellus. Lineage (NCBI taxonomy): Eukaryota > Metazoa > Arthropoda > Insecta > Lepidoptera > Yponomeutidae > Yponomeuta > Yponomeuta plumbellus. The sequence continues at coordinate 22,764,949 of OX371200.1, forward strand.
AATTTTTATCTCATGACTAGCTTTCGCCCGCGACTCCATCCGCGTGGACTTTAGTTCAAAATTTTGCACCCCCGTTCACTCCCTTAAGGGTTAAATTTAGAAAAATGGCGAAACACGTTTTCAATCAATTGTGTTGAAGAGTATTTATGTTAAGTTTCAAGAAAATTAGACAACATTCTTTATACCTCCCATACAAATTTTGGCAACCCTTTTCGCCCCTTTAAGGGTTGAATTTAAAAAAAATCCGGTCTTATTCCTTGCCTACATAATATATAGACCCTCTGTGCAAAATTTCAGCTTCCTAGGTCTAACGGCTTGGGCTGGGCGTTGATGAGTGAATGAATCAGTCAGTCAGGACTTTGAATTTTATTTATATAGATTTCAGATGAATTTAGAGAAAATTGTGAGAAAAGTAAATTTTAGCACATTTAATTACCTGCCACTTAAGTGCAAAACAGGGTCTGTAAGCCTTATAGTTTAAAAAGTCCAGTAATACAAGTTTTAAAACATGAGCCTAATCTAACATGAAATTATGTGAAAAAAAAAGAATGAAAAGTTGTCTAGTAAGTCTATTGACATCTATTAACAAACATTTCTTTCACACAAAATTACTTTGAAATCACATTATTGTCACAAAAATTAAAACATGACACGAACACGTAAAATTTTCATCTTGCCATGCCTGAAAAGCACAATAAAGGGAGAGTGCGCCCGCGCGCTCACCGCCGCCGGCACCACAAAACCGGCGATTTTAGGTGATTTTCACTAAAAAAAATTTTTTGCTTCAGTATCATGTAAATAACCACCCCTGTGTCGGACAAAACTGTACAAATCAACATTCTGTACAATATTAGCGTCATAATAATGAATATTCCATCTGCCAGATCAGCGAGCCCTGTGCAACTACCTTTGAAGACTCCACCGTGGTTGCCGGGGTAACCTTCTCACTCTGCTGTCTGGTTGGCAACGTGTTCATCACCTTCATCCCTGGACGTAAGAAGCTCGTCATCATCACGACGCTCCTGCTCTCTGCAGCGTCAGGCGTTGGGCTGCTATACACCTGGAATCCGATAGCGACTATAGCTCTGTACTTAACCGTGGCTGTAGTCTGCCTCACGATCGGCCCAATTTTCTCGTACTACGTGGATCTGTACCCAACTTCTCATGGGTGAGTGAACTACTTAGATATTTTTTTTAATTAATCAGATATCTTTTAACGTAAAGAATTCACATTCTGTTTGCTGAATGTCAATGTACAATGTTACCCCTGTCGGCCGTTAAAAAAAAACTTGGTAAGGAAAAAAAATAGAGGAGCTATGAGGAGGTATGTACCTTGGGTAGCATACTAAGAAAATATGTAAACATCTTGCGTTATTTATTTATTTATAATGTTGCTAAACGGCTTTAAGCATGTCGTTAGATTCGTCATAACTGTGAGAGTGACAATAAATATATGAAAATGTAATCTTTACAGTTCATATGTTAAGTTAATTTAATTTCCAGCGGGCCGTATTTAATTTTGTAGTGTGGGAAAAATCTCATAATTATAATTGAAAAGGTGGATGCGCGGTGGACATGCGCGATGGTCAAACCCACTCTCACTCTGTAGACTAGCTAGACTAGACCGGCGGTGGTTTACAGACGTAAGCCGCGTTAGAAAACTAAAATTGCGATAGTATATTGGAGCTGTTTCTTTTCGTAATAAAGCTCCGTCTTCTACAACATGTATTATTCATCGTCATTTGAACATTTCACACCGGCTGCAGGACATAGGCCATCATTTTTATTTTATTTAATTTTTTAAACAGATACAAGTACATTACAAACATTTGACAAGTAGATGTAAGTAAGATTTTGAGTAGGTACTGCAGCCTTAGACCTTCAGACAGAGAAGTATGTAATATAAACATTAAATAGATGACGCTGAGACAATAGTTTCTGTTCTTACATTAATGTTAAGTACCTGGGTGACCGAGCTTTGCTCGGTACTTTTTTTGTAATATAAAATTAAAATAATCCTTTTCCAACAAAAAAATAACTTGGAAAAAAAACATCATGACTCGAACCTGGTCTCTTGAAATCGGCCCGAAACGGGTCGCCCGTTTTCCCGTCAGGACTATCCCAACCATGTAGATAGACGCGAAATTTACCTCTGTATGTTATTATAGCAAATTTCAATTGCCTTAAAACACGGATAAAAAAAAACGTTTTTAAAAATGTAACCTAGTTAGATCAATTAAACGCCCCCGATAGCATCTGCCTACAAAATTTCGTGAAAATCGTTGGAGCCGTTTCCGAGATTCTGATTATATACTTAATTTTACTTTTACTTAACTTAATTTAAAACATTCACTTCTTTTAAATAATAAGTTATTTAAAAGAAGTGAATGTTTTAAATTAAGTTGTAGGGTATATCTTTTCTTAATCTATCTAATCTCTTTAAACGAGCAATTCTTGTATACAGTGTGTCCCTGGATAAAGTGCAATCCCGAAAGGGGATGAAACTAGACCATGAATCATTGACTAGAAAAATATAAAAAAAAATATAAAAAATTATTGTAGGATTTATTGGTATTTTAAGATTTTCATGTTTCATTAAGGACTCTATGTACAAAAGTATTGATTTCTTCCAAAATAATGGGTCTATTTCTTTGAAATAAAAAAAAACAGTATGCCTAATACCTGGCGATGACCATGAAATAATAAATAGTCCGCAAAAAGTAACTATCTTGGGTAAAAAAATGTATTTTTATGAAAAAAATGATTTTTTTAGACGTTTATTTTAAAAAACTTCAAATTACTAAAAAAATGTGCCCTATAACTATGTAATTTTATAGCTTACTTTTATTCTTTACCATTTTAGCTTCCAAATAAAAAAAAACAATGTTCTAAATAAAAAACACGCTTTCTACGAACTTTTAAAGTGGAGCCTAATCGTGTTACCGTGCAGGTAGAGACCGTTTTTTCCATTGTTTCCGTCCTACTCTGTGCCCTTCGGCAGTCGCAGTCCTTTTGTTCTACACTCAGGTAGAGGGAAGGCGAGGGGAGGGGAGGCAGGGGGTTCGAAACAGGACTTACACAGTCGCTCCGATATTCTCGCCGCTGCTACTACTGTTCTCGTTCTCGCATTGTGTTCTCGTTGATTTGTTATTAAGTTTTTGTTACATTGTTGACTGTTACGTTTTCTACTGTTCGTTACGTTTGGACTGTTCCTGTTCTGCTGTTAAGTGTTGACGAAATGCCGCGATTGACAGAGTTCTCACCTCGAGAAATAGCCGACATGCATTATTATTATGGCATGTCACATGGTCGCACAACAGTCGCTCGGACTGCATACATAAATGCTTTCCCGGGCAGACTCATACCCTCAGCTCGAAATTTTCAAGAGATTCATAGGAGGCTCTCCAACATTGGACTTGGTTTGGCACGAGATCGCCGTGAGCAACCAGCTGTCGTTATTAACAATGCGATAGAAGAGGCCATTTTAAACGATCTGTTTGCTGACCCTACAACAAGCATAAGACGATTAGCGTTGCGTCATGGCATATCGAAGACGTCTGTCTGGCGAATTTTGAAAAAGGAGGGATTGCATCCTTTCCATTACCAACGAGTACAACATTTACACGAAAATGTAGATAATCGTCCAAGATGCGTAATGTCGACGTGGATTCTAAGAAAAATTAGAGCTGACCCAAATTTTCCCAAACGCATTTTTTGGATGGACGAAGCGACATTTACCCGAGACGGCATTACAAACTGCAGAAATTTGCACCAGTGGTCTCACGAAAATCCACGATTGAAGCGGGCATCTACTTTTCAAGTAAAATTTTCAATAAACGTATGGGCAGTCTTATTCGACGACATTTTAATTGGTCCAGTCATTTTACCCAGAACCCTAAATGCTGAACGTTTTTTAGAATTACTACAAAATTTACCCATGTTGATGGAAGATGTTCCCCTGACTACGAGACGGCGTGGGCTTATGTATCTCCAAATGGATGGATGTCCTGCACATTATGGGCGGGAGGTGCGGCGATTTTTGAACGAAAATTACCCGAACCGGTGGATTGGCCGAGGAGGGCCAGTAGGCTGGCCAGCGCGTTCACCTGATCTGACACCCCTAGATTATTTTTTATGGGGTGTCATGAAGCAAAGAGTATACAGCACGCCAATAAATACCGAGGCACAGTTGCACGACCGAATAATTCAGTGCGCAAATGACATTAAAAATGATCCAGGAATGATTCGCAGAGCCACTAACCAAATTAATATTCGTGCAGTAATGTGCTTGCAAAATCGAGGAGGCCATTTTGAACATTTAATGCATTAAATAAAAATGCAAAATTGTAAATTACGGATAATTTTATTAATAAAGTTATTGTGATTAAAGTCTGACTTTTATTACCTACTAAAATGTAAATAACTCCTACCTAGCCAATTTTTTAGTTAGAACATTGTTTTTTTTTTATTTGGAAGCTAAAATGGTAAAGAATAAAAGTAAGCTATAAAATTACATAGTTATAGGGCACATTTTTTTAGTAATTTGAAGTTTTTTAAAATAAACGTCTAAAAAAATCATTTTTTTCATAAAAATACATTTTTTTACCCAAGATAGTTACTTTTTTGCGGACTATTTATTATTTCATGGTCATCGCCAGGTATTAGGCATACTGTTTTTTTTTTATTTTATAGAAATAGACCCATTATTTTGGAAGAAATCAATACTTTTGTACATAGAGTCCTTAATGAAACATGAAAATCTTGAAATACCAATAAATTCTACAATAATTTTTTATAATTTTTTTTTATATTTTTCTAGTCAATGATTCATGGTCTAGTTTCATCCCCTTTCGGGATTGCACTTTATCCAGGGACACACTGTATATGTTTATATATAATCAGAATCCATTTATACAATTAAGGAAAAAAAACAGTTCTAAAAGGACCACACGCATACAAACATTAAACATATACATAAAGGCTACTGCTACTGGCCCCAAGCTAGGATACCCTGTGTCGTGGGAACCAGAAACAGCGATGTCACAAACATGTAACCATCGAAGACCCGGGGTTTCAAGGATGGTTTTCAAGTTTCGCGGCCTTGTGCCGTCCACATCCAGCGATCGAAACCACCTCCCTGCCACCGAAAACATGTGTATGTAGTCATCATAGAATATTAATGAACGCTCCAATCTAAAACGAAATAAATGCTTCAGTATGTTTCAAGATGTCGGTAACGCCAGTACGAGTAGACCGCGTATCGGAGACTTTATTGCATTCACAAGTTTAGTTGAGCTATAGAGTCATATTAAGCATTAATAAAAAATAATATAAAATTCGTACTCGTGAAATAAGCTATATTTGCAGTTTGGTGTTTGAACAAGAAACTTGCATCTGTTTAATTAACCGTTAACACAGGTGTTGTCTTTTGTTTTAGCTATGACCTTCTCGAAGTTTGGTTTCTTCTCACTCACATTGTCATTCGTCAATGTTATGAATTTATGATCAACTTGTTTTTTTTTTGCTTTATTTGTGTGTCTGAGGTCGAGATGAAGCAAGCCGTGGTAGCAAGACGTCCATGGTAGCCAATATGGAGGTTTTCTTATATTTTATTTATAAATTGCTTTATCAATTTTCACAAGAAGGCCAGCCTTTCAATCACTCCTAAGTCTGTATCTGTATATCTGTATCTGTATCCGTGTCTGTATCTGTATCTGTATCTGTATCTGTATCTGTATCTGTATCTGTATCTGTATCTGTATCTGTATCTGTATCTGTATCTGTATCTGTATCTGTATCTGTATCTGTATCTGTATCTGTATCTGTATCTGTATCTGTATCTGTATCTGTATCTGTATCTGTATCTGTATCTGTATCTGTATCTGTATCTGTATCTGTATCTGTATCTGTATCTGTATCTGTATCTGTATCTGTATCTGTATCTGTATCTGTATCTGTATCTGTATCTGTATCTGTATCTGTATCTGTATCTGTATCTGTATCTGTATCTGTATCTGTATCTGTATCTGTATCTGTATCTGTATCTGTATCTGTATCTGTATCTGTATCTGTATCTGTATCTGTATCTGTATCTGTATCTGTATCTGTATCTGTATCTGTATCTGTATCTGTATCTGTATCTGTATCTGTATCTGTATCTGTATCTGTATCTGTATCTGTATCTGTATCTGTATCTGTATCTGTATCTGTATCTGTATCTGTATCTGTATCTGTATCTGTATCTGTATCTGTATCTGTATCTGTATCTGTATCTGTATCTGTATCTGTATCTGTATCTGTATCTGTATCTGTATCTGTATCTGTATCTGTATCTGTATCTGTATCTGTATCTGTATCTGTATCTGTATCTGTATCTGTATCTGTATCTGTATCTGTATCTGTATCTGTATCTGTATCTGTATCTGTATCTGTATCTGTATCTGTATCTGTATCTGTATCTGTATCTGTATCTGTATCTGTATCTGTATCTGTATCTGTATCTGTATCTGTATCTGTATCTGTATCTGTATCTGTATCTGTATCTGTATCTGTATCTGTATCTGTATCTGTATCTGTATCTTTATCTGTATCTGTATCTGTATCTGTGTCTGTATCTGTATCCGTGTCTGTATCTGTATCTGTATCCGTATCGGTATCCGTGTCTGTATCTGCATCTGTATCTGCATCTGCATCTGCATCTGCATCTGCATCTGCATCTGCATCTGCATCTGCATCTGTATCTATATCCATATGTGTATAATGTAAAGAAAGTGCCTGACCCGTCTGGTGCCGGCCCCCAGCGGTATGGCGGCCTGCCTGGGCGTGGCGGTAGCCCGGTTCAGCGCGCTCGTCGGTACCAACCTCTCCGGAACCTTCGTCATTTCCCACTGTGATCCTACCTTCTACGTGGCCAGCGCCTTTACTTTGAGTAAGTCTTGTTTCGTTCTCATTTTATTCGGAATACAACTTTTGACCGATTTCTGAATTGAGCATTTACACTAAGTTCGTTCTGTCACGCTCTTTTCTGAGGAATTTGACGAGACAGCACTGCAGTTAATTAGTCATTTAGCTAAAATTCTCAATTCAGAAATCGGCCCAGTGTTAATTAAACAAAGGGACTAGTCCCACACACACACACTACCTAGGTAGTCAATTATTCTCTTACAATTTCGCCTTTGTTTTGTGGTACCACCTACCTTTGGTACAGTTGGAGTTGTACTTCACACGCGCCTTATTTTTGCGGGTGCGGAAAGCCAACTCGCTCCCAATTTTTAAAACTATGGTGAAGGGTCACTATCTCGCTGGTTTACTGTAAGACTGTTGCTGTTGTTGGTATTTTATTTATGTCCTATGTGTATGGTTTATAAATTTATGTACCTATTTATATAATATATATTTTTACATCATTATTTATTTGTGTAATATTATTTGTATGTATCTATTGATAGTTCATATTTATATTATATAGTATTTATATTATATTTATAACTATAACAGTTTGGTTGCCTAGGCATGTAGGTATAATAAAATTGATATAACTCAGTAATTATTATTTTACTTATTTTGTACATCTGCTTCCTTCTCCAATATTTTGCTCCAGTCCATCCAAAGGTTGTCTGGAAGAGATCACTTTTAGTGATAAGGCCGCCGTCTGTACTCTTAGATTAAGAAATAACTGTGTAATTTCCTTTTTTATGTACAATAAAGTGTTCTCTATCTATTTTTACTCTTATGTGTAGGTAGTAAGCTTAATGTTACATGCTTAAAACAATTTTTTTTGGTCAATTTACAGTCGACAGCACATCAACCTTAACATTTTAGTTGCAAAGTCGCCCGTAATGCAGTAGAGTGCATGGGTGTATGGGATGGTGTGCTGTCGACTGACCACCCTATGTCACCATTTTACTAAGCAATGAAATTAGTTGTTAAGATGTGTTTTGTCAAAACGAAGAAATTTTTCCTTCGGCATCTGAATTGAAAATTTCACGTAAGTAAATACGTAAGTAACGTTCTGTCACGCTCTTCATTGTGTTTCTGTGACAATACTAATAAAATCTTTCTTTCTTTCTTTCTTCTCTCTTTTCTGTCAAATTTGACGAGACAGCACTACAGTTAAGGAGTTACTTAGCAAAAATCTCAATTCAGAACGGGCTCTTACGGCCGATTTCTGAATTGAGAATTTCGCTAAGTAAATACTTAACTGTAGTGCTGTCTCTTAAAATTTCTCAGAAAAGAGCGTGACAGAACGTTACTTAAGTATTTACGTGAAATTCTCAATTCAGAAACCGGCCCTTAATATCTTAATTTTCATTTCAGGTGGTGTATTGGTAGCGATCTTTTTACCGCCAGATCAATCATCGAAGGTTAATTAGGCGTTGTAATAATACCTGTCTTCTAGTTTATCATATTTCAAATAAAAAATAAAATATCAAATCAATATTAAATTTATCTATGGAAAGAATAATATAGAATCCCAGCTAACAATGGTGTTACAGAGGTTAGATACTAAACATTACACCCTCAGCAATATGCTGAGTCAGTTGCCTTTTGCAGCAGCGGTTACACACCGCGACAAAAGTGTATAAATCGTATTTCTTTATATATATGTGTAGGTACCTTTTCTTTGGAAGTTTTCTGTTCATTTTTGTTTTGTATTTATCTTGTGTATGACTGTTGCTGCAATGTTTCTCTTTCTTTCTTTTTTTTTAATTGGTTTTTTAATTTATATACTTGTTTATTTATTTCGCTTCATGAAAGATATATAAACTGTTGAAATTTTTAATAAAATTGGTCAACCAACGGTGGCCATCCTTAGTATTTGTTTGTTATTTGTTGCTATATAATTATAACATTGTTTTAAGAATTTCTTACTCATACAAAGCTTAAAAATATGTAATATTTATGGTCCCTTGATAACAACAATGATCATCAATAATCTGTTGTATCTTTGTTATGCTCAACGTTTTATGGGGTTGGTCAATGATTTTTAAAATTATTTATTCACTACTAATATTTTTATTTTAAGTATTTATTTTACTTTTAAGTGGATATAACAGTACAACTTTAAAAGCTGGCCACCGAACATTATTCTTTGTTGGACTTTATTGCTTAAAAACAAATGTCAAACTACGTACCGCCTCAGAATTAATAAAATGTTATCAAAAAAATCTCATATTTTATTAATAAATTAATCGGGACGGAAATAATTCCAACAAACCAAATTATGTACAAAAATGATGACAAAGGCTCCACAAAACGCGTAGTAATTAAATTATTAGCATTCATTAAAAATAAAATATAAAATAAACAAACTCACGCCCGTTATCCCCGAGAGGGTAGGCAGAGGCACCAGTCTCTAGAACTGGGCCCACGTTTTAGCATTCAATTATTACTCTTAAACCAGCGCAAATATAATTTAATTATTTATCCAGTTATATCGTTAGTAATTCATCATTATCATCATGATTATTAAGCTTTGCAAATCAGAGAGAAATCAGGTTGGACTCTTGCGACAAAAATCCGGATAGTAAACCATTTGACGACCTCTGTGGCGCAGTGGTTAGTGCACCTGACTACCATGCGAGAGGTCCCTGGTTCGGATCCCGGCTGGAGACAAAAAAAAACCCAGGACTTGGATGTTTACATGTTTGTGACATCGCTGTTTCTGGTGCCCACGACACAGGGTATCCTAGTGTGGGGCCAGAAGCAATGTATGTGCCTGTATGTAAATGTTTATGTTTATTTAAGAAATTTCAAAAGATTTAAGTAGGTTAGTTTTATCGGTATTCCTAGATTTTATCACTTAAGATCTAGATGCAGAAGTGGATCCCTCCAATGGAAAAATCGTTCAGACTCAAACTGAAAAGAGGCAACTACTCAAAAGTGAAGTTAAAACATACGAGTATGAAGAAGCATTGACGTTAAATGGTTGGTAAGAGTTTATAGTCTTTTTTTAAACACATTTAAAACACCTTTTAAATGCCCTAAATGCTGTTAAATGCCTACAGGGAATAAAGACTTACGAAAAAAAGTAATGAGATGTTTTTTGTAGGCAATTTCTTGAGCTACAAAGATCACCACTATTTTTTCGATAAAAGTATAAACCTAACGAGATATTCGCAAAAAACTGTGACCCCGCGTAACATTTTTAGCGGCACATGTATCGATGGGGACTTTTGGAATATTGTTTAGAGCCAAAAAAGAAATATTCATGCAAAATTCAGCTTTCCGCTAATTTTTCCGAAGTTTGGACTTTTTTTATCTTTATTTCCTGTACTATAAAACACACTGTTAAAGGCCCTAAATGCTGTATTAAATTGGTCCTTTTATTTACCAGACATCGAATGCAGTTTGAATAAACTTTCAAACTGCAAGAGTTGAAAGGCATTTTTAAAAATAATTATAAATTCCCCACAACACAATCACTTGTCCTGGTCCCAAACTAGGACACCCTGTGCTGACACCAAACACACCATCAATTTATGATTAAACGAACTTACCTGTACGTGAAGTTCTATCATAATTATACGAAGTGCTTCGTTCGAAGAGATTAGTAACCTGAAATAAACTGAATAATATATGTAGTAACACGCAAGTGACACCACTCATGCACTGTAGTTAGGAGAAATTGAATATTTTCCCGATTTTTTAGAAGTTTTTAATGTGGGTACTCTGTAAGCCTGTTACCCTATATCGTCATTAAGTTTAGAGTAAAAACCAACATAAAATTTGTTACATTTCCGCAGCATCTGGGGTGCAACAGGGGCGGGCGGGTGTTACTAATCTCTTCGAACGAAGCACTTCGTATAATTATGATAGAACTTCACGTACAGGTAAGTTCGTTTAATCATAAATTATACTCGTGCTTCGTTCTCGAGATTAGTAACCTGAAATAAACTGAATAATATATGTAGACCTTGAGAGTCAAGGCTGTGGAAATGTATAGACAAGATACAATTGTTTATGTGTACAATTACCTTATGTTGATTATTGTTGATTATAAGTATAATAATCAACAAATAATCATAAATGTGGATAATCTACTAAATGTAAAATAGTCAACACTATATAGGATAGAAGATTCAATAATCATCTTGGTAACACTTGGTAACATGCAGCACAAATTATCAACTAAAATAAAAGTAATCACTCCTGTTTAACACAGTTGTAGCTAAAGCAGCTTTATCAGTAATATTTCGATGGTGGAATTTTCCGAATGTACTGGAGCTGTATGTCCCTCCAGCCTGCCGTACAGTAGTACGGCTCACTGGCGTTAATCAGTAGATCAACGCTACATGCTGAAAATATCGAGACATCGATTCCGCTGTCCCTTAAAAAAGGACATAATCTAGCAGACTGAGCTGTAACAACACGATGAGGTTTCCTATCACTTATGAAAAGGCTAATTATGTTTGCTCGTAAGGTTTTCATTTTTTTTTTTTTATGATTATTATTATTTTTTCTCTTAATTTGTTTGTAAAGAATGGCATGGCAGGGCATGGGCACAAGTTGCTTAAAACGTGGCCGTTCTTCAATTATTATCGTTAATTCACTAATCGGGGATTTTAATCATTAGTTTTGTCGGTAATACTTCTATATTTTTAATTTATATTTTGGCAGTGTTTGAATTTTTTGAGATGTAACCAGTACTAGAAGTTTTACTGGTTAGAGAATTAATAGAATGTTAGTATTATTATATTAGAATAGAGTCTATGTAACTATTTTTAGTTAACATTTTCAAGGATAACTTCTGTTAGAACTTTATTGCTTTAGATCATTTAATAGCAAATATGTATCCCATGTGACATTACACTTTGCCTGAGGTAGACGCAGTCGGAATACACCTATAAATCTTGAATTCGTTAGTTTTTACATTGTGAGGTCTTAGGATCCGGCTAATGCTGATCAGAGTTGAATATACTATAGGCTATATCGATTAAAAGCCTCAGTAAGAAAGCAAAACCGTCGGAATCGATGCCTTATAGATAGCAATATTATTTATGAGTAAAATTCAAACTATATCTTGAATTTGAACGTCGTATAGTTCATTGAGAACTCTGATTATGATGAGAGAATAAATGAAATAAATGAAATCAGAATTTTTGAACGAGAAATTATATTACCCTCATTACGTAATAACTATGTGGTATTTGAAACTGTTATGCAGTTTGGCAGAACTAAACCAACTTCTGTATTTTACTGTATATTTTCATTAATAAACGTCTTCAAACAATCAATCAATAGTTTTGAAAAAATGGGATACCATGACTTTGTAGATCACTTAGGCACAAACATAGTACCTGTAGATCGGTCAGATAAACTTTTCTCAGTACTGAGTATCATACTTTGAATATGAGATCAAGAAGAATAAATGCTTAGAAATACTCCAATACTTGGTCTTGAACCAATTGATAGTAAATACACTTACAGTAGTTACATCTGGGTCTCGATGACTTAATACGTATAGTAATTTTTAGGTTGAACAACCAGGTGAACAATATTTTGAAAACTGCTAGCAGAAGGTTCCCATTTGATATTAGGATGAGGGCGCCGAGATTCAGCGCTGGCGACTTTTTTTTCTGATGACTTGATGTATGAAAGCAGCATGTATGAAAATGTGCTGTTGCTCATATCATTGCCAGATGGATGTAATGTTTTTTTTTTTTTTGTGAGAACTGTACTTCACCCATGGAGTAATGGAGCTGTAATACGCGTTAGCTGTGGAGTTATTGATTCATAGGAGTATTTGATAATTACATGAAATTTTCCGAATATTTTAGGGCCGATATAAGCTACGAGAAGCTCTAGCTCGCTTATGTGTTTATTTTTCTCCTCTAACGGCCACACTGCCTCACGCCGCGCCCCACCCCGTAGTTGAGAGGCGTCAGTATAAATGTATCTACTGTAATCATCATAGGCCTTAGTGTCTGTTACGGACGATTCAGGCAGTGCCTGAGGCTTTGACACTTTTTCGAGAGACTAAAAAGTCAGATTCGAGAGCGACAGCCCCTACCGCTCGTAGGACATTATAGCTAATATGTATAAATGAAAAGTACGGAGTCGGGTCAGTACGGATTTGGTGCCTCCTGGCTGATAGTCTGTTCCTAGTTCACGTAGAGGATTATCAACTGTTTGTAGCCTCTGTATGTCTGTTTGCAATGAGGATGGTTATACTCTTCATGACCTTTCAAACTTAGGAATATAAATGGATAGGAATGGCAATAGGATGCCATACTGTATCGCGAGATAAGCTGATATAAAACCATATAAGGTGCGTATTTTTAATTAACTGATTATTATTTTTTATTGTGCTACACCTCAGATTTTTTTTTTCTTTTTAGCATTTAATAATTTGATATAGAAATAGAAAACCCTGGTGAATCTATAACTTAGCCAAGAGACTTGCAAAATTCTAAAGGTGTAGTGGGTCTCAATAGCAGATATATATATATTTTATTTATTTATTTTTTGCCTGTTTGTGTATTTTTATCTGAAAAAATGCATGTTTTATATGTATGAAGATCTGTTTAAATATTAGTTTAACTGTTCTACGAAACTCTTCTGGCTTGAAATGGCGTGTTGTTATAAATTAATTCAAGATTAAGGCTTAGACCACAGAAAAAACACTATATAGCTATAAACTGATAATTACATTTTCAGATAGAGCCTCGACAGTAAGCAAGTTTATGCAAGCAAGAATACCTTCACGAAAGAGAGGCTATTCTGTGTTAGCGTGCGTAACACTTTTAGGGGGCTAGAAAAACCAATTTGTATCCGTCGATCACTGATCTAGCGTCGGTAGGTTTGCTTCGGTGGATAGTGCGACGCGACGGCTTTGATAGGCTATCGACTCGTGCGGGGAGACTGCGGCTTCATGGCCGTACGGATTGTTCTACTGCCTGCGCGCTGGTGCCAGACTCTCCCAGTTTAAATTGCTTGTCGGAGGAGTCGAACGTCTATGGCCTTATTGACGGTTTCGTCTTAAGTTCGCTGCCAGATTTTGATATCGGCTAAGTTTTTGCCAAACAGCGTTTGATCTATTTTAGTGTTTTTCCATAGCAAAATTACGACGCGTGACGTCAGCTTATTGTATCAAACTACGCAGCACGCGTCCATCATTTTTTAAACCGCGCATTATTCTTATTCAAGCTCCTTGTTTAGTTGGCCAGACTCGAGGTTGCTGACAAGATGACGAGTTTCTATGCCTTTATCGCTTAACTACAAATTCAGAAAGTGCAGCTTTGATTTTTGGATTAAACTTGTGGGCTCCAACCTATTTACCTACAAATCTAATAAATGTGTAATCTTTTTTTTTTTATGTACAATAAAGTATTCTCTGTCTCACTTTTTTTTTACTATTTTCATGTACTAAATATTTGACAATCGGCTCTTTGTTTGACTTCTTAGTCGATGTGGTCGATATGGTTGTTAGATGGGGGGCCAAGATTTTCCAAAAGATCGTGATGTATCTCGGAATCTGGAGCTGTGATATCCACAGTTGGAGGTTGATTTGCAAGTTCCGTCTCGATAATTTAGCAGAATTAAAATTTATTGTAGCGGGTGGCCTCGCTGAGGATCTGGTAGATCTTCTGTAGCCGCAGCAGAACTCGCCGCTAGCGTGTCTGGACTACCTAAATTCCAGTAACTAGTAGGTTCCATTTCATTTGAAGTCACTATTTAATTTGCAAAATTTGACTTTGTTATAATTTAGCTAAGAATGAACCAAATTAGATGAGTAAATTGGGGTAGTACATGTGCCGCGAGACAGTCCCAGAAACTGCTCTGAGTGGCCTTTACTAGTTGATTTCCACGAAGCAGTCCCGTTAACTGTTCTGATGGACGTACAGCGTTGATGGCGCGAGACAGTCCCTCAAACTGCCCTGAGTGGCGTGTAGAATAATTCTTATTGCCGCGAGACAGTCCAACAAACTGCTCTGAGTGGCGTATAGAATTATTGCCGCGAGACAGTCCCAAAAACTGCTCTGAGTGGCTTATAGAATTATTGCCGCGAGACAGTCCCAAAAACTGCTCTGAGTGGCGCATAGAATTATTGCCGCGAGACAGTCCCACAAACTGCTCTGAGTGGCGTATAGAATTATTGCCGCGAGACAGTCCCAAAAACTGCTCTGAGTGGCGCATAGAATTATTGCCGCGAGACAGTCCCACAAACTGCTCTGAGTGGCGTATAGAATTATTGCCGCGAGACAGTCCCACAAACTGCTCTGAGTGGCAGCATTATTGTATTCAGATACCTGATGCAGCGTCGAGTCGTCTTGGAGGAGAGGTATCTCGAGATCTCTGGCTTTGCGACCGCGATGACGACCGGCTTCAGTGGCCGTGTTCACAATTGCTGCGGCTACGCCGCCGCCAGCTTGGTTCGCGTTCTAACTGTTTCACTGTCACTTTCACTTTGTAACTGATTTTCATAATAAAAATCACGTTGTTCTTCATAGAACTTATACCTTCATTGAGGTATTATGCACCCACTAAAGAAAAAACAACGAATTGCTCACTGAATACACTATAGAACAAAAAGGTGCGAAAACGCGTGGTGAGTGGTTGCGCACTAAAACGTGAATGACGATATAGGGTAACAGGCTTACAGAGTACCCACATTAAAAACTTCTAAAAAATCGGGAAAATATTCAATTTCTCCTAACAACAGTGCATGAGTGGTGTCACATGCGTGTTACTACATATATTATTCAGTTTATTTCAGGTTACTAATCTCGAGAACGAAGCACGAGTATAATAACACCATTTTGCTTATAGTCAGATGTAGTAATGTTGTCGTATTAGAAGAGATGAAGAAGATACATAGATAACTCTTTATTGTGCATCAGACGTCTTGACTTATTAATCTAAGGGTAAGTTTTTGTTTGTTTTGTGTGTACAATAAATCGGAAATCCTAAGAATAATGCAATTTAAATACGATCACAATTTATTGCTTGAAAAACTTCGTCATTTGATCTAAATCGCTTAATTCAATTCAATTCGAGCATTTTATTTTAGACAGTTAACTAGTCCATATTTTCATTTCAAATTATTATAATTATGTTGTACCTATTAGTAATAGTCTTATAATTATGTTAGTATCATGATATGATGATATGATACTATCATATCATTACTTTCAACTATTTCAAGATACAATATCTTTATAAACTTAGCTGTCCTCTCTCGTTTGTCAATTAACTCAATCAATTTTCAAATCAAAATTTAAGCGCTTTTTGTCCTTCGGTTAAGGATAAGTGCCCTGCCTCACTAGGACGCCATGGCGACGTCGCCAGCGACCGTATCCAAGCAGTTCTAACTCCAATCTAACTCACTTGGCGACGGTCTGGCAACGTTGCCATTCAATACAAACTGCTTGGATACGTAGCTGGCAACGTCGCCATGGCGTTCTAGTGTAATGATGTAAGATTTCTTATGGTATGTTGATTGAAACGGCGTCTATTTGGAGTAGCGTCGTGTATTCTACTGTCGAGGAGAGAGCATGTTACATGAATGTGTGGGTGAGGTGTCACCACACTACACCTCCCCCTTTTTATTAAAAAAAATAATTATTATAAACTGCTATTATTTTTTACAATTTTCTCGCATTATTGACGATGCTTTTTCATTAAACTTAGGTTTTAACCTGTACTAATATTAAAATTAATTTTAAAACTATTAATACAAGTCATATTTCCAATTTCAAAGTCCTTTTCTATTTTATATACTTTTCATGTCATTTACTTACAATATATTTGGGCTGGCCTCACCTTTCATATTTTTATTTATTATTTATTTACTTCTTCATTTACTTCTTTATTTATTATTCATATTTCCTTCATAACATTTATTTACCATACTGGCCCCCATGTATTACACATATTGACAAATTGTTCTTACTTGTATCTCTCATATTTAAAGTTGACTTTACAGGACTTTTAAAATACAATTTTAATTCAATAAATATTTTTCATCATTTAACAAAACCAAACAAACCATTCCTACAACATATTTTATTCTCAGTCACTTTAAACATATTTTATAGAGGCATTGCTACACATTTCACTTATGGGGCGCGCGCTCCCTTTTGATACATTTATTTAACCCTTCCTGGGCGGTACATTTAATAACAAGAGTCGTCTCAAATGAGACTAGCATGTCTTATTACCACCATGCTTGTGCACAACAATATTGTAATAGTGGATAGTGTGTTTAAAAACTTAAGTTCACCAACTTTCTTTACAGAGCAAAACTCGTTGACACCATAATCAGTCAGAAGGATCACATCTACCCTGTACCTTTAACCTTCTTATGTGTACCTCTTTGATGACTTTAATTTATTAACGTATCAGACTAGCTGAACTACAGTATCATGTATCTACATTCTTAACCATTTTTAAAACACAAACCTCTATTGAAACTTTGGTTTTTAACCCGTGTTGAGACTTCTATAACATTTAGGTGATCAGTCTATTTGCTATACAAACTCAAGGAAGAAAGACTTTAAATAACTTTTGGGTGATCAAACCAATCATCACTTAAGACTCCTCAACTTTCGTATTCACATGCGTTTTACATTCCTTTATTACATTCGTAAAACCTTAGCTTTGATGTTATAAATCTTCATTCAATACATTTCATATTCTATAAACGCTTCACACTTAACTAGTCGCTATGCGAATCAGATTACATTACTTTGCTGCTAATAAAACATAACTTAGGACACTTGCATCGAAGATTAGCGATTGCAATTCAGCATGTTACCTACTCGTCACTCGATACCTGCGCGACCTATTTGGTAAGGTATGCATCTGCGCTTCTAGGTATTGTTGCTAACTTGAATCGAGCAATAGAATTAAGTTTAGTTCGTACAATCACGTATAAAATTTAATGACACAAAACGAAAAGCAAAAATTTCTTACTAAAACATTATAAGAATTTGCATCATCAACAAGCGGATATTAGCATTTAGTTATTTTTGACAAATATTTTATTTTATACTGAATAATTACTCAAATACAAAATTACCCTAAATACACTAAAATAACACTGTCACACATTTTTATCACTTTTTCTGCGATACTCCCGGCGCCTGCCCATCAGACTCACATCATAGGCTTGAGCGTATCTCCCGGCACCGGCGGCTCCATTTAATTTCTATTTTAATTTTTTTTTGTCTACACATTTTAACTTAGATATATTTCTGGTTACTCTCTCTTCTCTTTTCTGTATAGGTGCTCGTAAACTTATTCTTTGTTACACATGATTTCACTTCACCACTGTACTGTCTATTATTTTTTAATTATACACTTTTAATATTTGATTATAGGTTTCCTTATTATTTATTGATTATATAGGTATGTACGATAGTTTTTATTATTATTATTGTATTTTTATTCATTTTTTACGCCTTCCGGCACTGCCTCTGGCAGGCCGGCCTGGCAGGGTCGCCATGTAATGTTGTAACTATTTAGTAACTGGGTGTTTATTAAAACAGCGACTGTATGAAGTGACGTGGTGTATGACGTGACTGTATGAAGTGGCCACACTAGTGAGGCAGGGCACTAAAACAAGCCATAGCTGGCGGTCCATAAAAAATACCAATGTCGTAAATAGAAACAAAAGAAAGCATTTATTTACAGGGTTTTTAAATATTTACTGTATTCAATTATTCTTACTTACCAAAACTTAACGCAGTATTTACAAAACGAAAATATATAATAATAATAATAATAATAATGAAAAACCAATCTATACAAAAAAAATGTATTAACATTGCCACAATACTTCATATAAAAAATAACATAATTCACACAATGACAACAAAGAAAAATAACAATTATTGAGTGGTTGACCAAAAAGGGACCAGTAGGCTCATTTTGTAATTTTCGCAACGGATATTCATACGTCTTAAAAAGTCATGTATACCACTACTGTATACCATTATCTTCTTTTAAGACCCTATGTTAAAGCGAGACAGTACTTCATACGACGTCGGTTTTTGTGTTGACCTGACTTTTTAAGACGTATGAATATCCGTTGCGAAAATTACATAATGAGCCCACTGGAGGGATTGGAAACCGTTATTTTTTTTTTATTAGATTTTTATAATCTGTGGTATTTTAGCTTTGTTTTGGTCTAACCAGAATATTTTTAGGTGCGCCGTGGCCGTAGTTATTTTTTTATGATTTTTGTTGTGAGCCGAGCCGAGTCGATACCTGTCTATACACGAAACTTCAAACGCGATTTTCTCGAAATCAATTATTTTCCCTTGAGGTCCCTTTTTGGTCAACCACTCACATATGATAAACATACAAATGCGACAGTGTGCCTCTGTGGCAAGAAAAAGGGTAGCCAACTCAGCATGCATTGCTGATGCATTTCCGTTCTAAGTGCTTTTTCGCCAAATTGGATTGTGTTGGGGATACTGAAGACCTTCTCTACTGCCTTGTGAGTTTTGATACAAAAGTAAATAAAATTGGAGTTTAAAAAGCCCTGTTCTATGTGCACTGTCTGCCATAACTTTTCTTTTGATTTGGAGCACATGATTATGAAATCCAAAGATCACGGTGATTGTTTCATATCTTGCACAACATTTCATAGTTTGGGATACGATTGTAGATTCTAAGGTGATTGACATAGCCCGTAATTTGAAGTGGCCACTGCCAATTTAACAATTAAACAATTTAATTTTGCTTATTGAGGAATCCAACCAGCTTACAATTTTACTTAATTCTTACAATAGACAAGCTTAATAGCGAATTATATAATAGGTTACCTAAGAAAGATACAACATAAAGAGGAGTTATGTTAAAAAAGAAAATGACAAATTCTCAAAACTGGATCAACCAGAAACAAGACACAACTAGGTAATTTTTGACAAAACTGAATTGTGAATATACACATAACCGGCTATCATCACCTGACATCTGCCTGAGAACCAATAGCTCGTCAGGTACAAAGGCTCTCGAGTGAAGCTCATCAACCAGAAACGCACCTAAGCACGCCCATTAACGTTTGCAGGACCGATAGTCTGAGGCAAGTTGCTGACTCGGCCAGGAAGGGCGATGTCCATTGTCCAGCAGTGAAGGAATTGATTGACTGTATAAATTAAATGTACTAATAAATGCTTACCTTTTACAGTTCTAGCTGTACCCAGTCGGGAACCTACACGCTTCTGGGGGAGTCTTGTATGCAGAGATTGCGTGGGCTGTACATGTTGCTAATGTGCTCCTTCATGGTAACCATGGGGGTGTGCAGCAATTGTAAGTCAAATTCGTTTACTTCCACTACCTATTGGATATTACGGTGATGACTGCTTCTTCTGACCGTTCTATGAAAATTTTCACTTTACTTCCACTGATGGATATTAAGGTAATGATTGCTTCTTCTGACCCTAAGCATTTTTCTTTCAATTAAGAATCACATTTCCTGATTTACAGCCCTAAAGAGGAAGCTTACGCATGGTATACCTCTATTTTAATTTTCATTACATAAATATGGCATACTCTTATACATCTCCACCAATCCGGACTTGGCCCCCGTGGTAGAGTGGCCTATACTTTCCTCAGGGAAGAGACCCGTGCGGTCCTCGGTGGGAACATAATGGGTTGATGATGAAATATGGCATAAGTGGAGGAGATTTTTTTCGCCCAGAGAGATTTGGCCACCCTTTCGGGCTACAGTGTGAACGGTCTAACTCATGTGTTACTCATCTTGATTCTTGATTCTGATTCTTGTTTCTTGTGCAATGTGATCCAAGTAAAATAATGTGCAAGTTCTATTTTTTGCCGGTTTGAAATAAAAATCTTGGTACAGGAGTGCAAAAAAGGCTGAAATGTTGCCAAACCAGAGGTTTACGCCTGGCCAAGAGCTATTACCTACATTTTTGCATAAAGAAATCTCTTGGGTGAGCGCTGAAAAAACCTGATCAGTGCTCGTACCATCATAGATTTATACTTTACGTCTACTTTAAAACTAGAATAGTCAGGTTTGGTGTCAGATAGTCGTCAATACTCTTCAATTAGTTAGTACTGTTATACAGTCGATAAAAATATATTATGATATCTGTCGATCATTCCAGTGGTGGCTTATGCCGTTCTGAAACCAGAATACTCGTACGACATGGGAGTTTTAGGCATCTGGGTGCCCTGGAGATCGTACGCCATCATCATAGCAGTTCCTCTTGGGCTTGGAGCTGGGCTGCTGTGGTTTTTTAACGAAAGCCCAAAGTTTCTCCTGAATATGGGCAGAGAAAGAGAATCTCTCAAGGCGTTGAAGGACATTTGGACAAGAAATGGTGGAGACCCTGATAAGTATCCGGTAAGGCACCAGAGCACCAGGGCTCCAGAGTCACAGCACTTTCTCCACTTAGCGTTCGGCCCCAAGGCAGCGGCTTACATTATAAGTACATTGATATTCAACAAACAGAGTGTACATTCTTTACGATTCTTCGTCAAAAGAAGAATCCAGTACATTAACTGTCAAATTCTCGCGACTTTTGACGTTGTCGCGCGCGACTCGCGTCCTCGTACTACCTTTGCAGGTCTTGGATGTTTTCCGTGCGGAGTTTCTGGTCTTCCATCGGACGCGTCCCCCGGGTGGCGGATAGGGGAACGCCCTCCAGATATGGGGGGTACCGGCTTCGGCCGGCGCGGACCAAAACCAGAGGGAGGGGGACGTCCAGTGGCTTGCGCTGCTGGATGTCCCGCGGGGTCCATGGGCCCCGCACCCGTAACCCCACATTGAGCGGGGCCGGGGGCCTTCGGGCCGCGAGGAGACAACCTCTATAAAAAACACACGGTGGGGGCCCTCTCTATGTCCCTCTGTCCAGCAGAGGGCATGGAAGAGAGCTGGAGGGGCGGGGAGGGGCGCGAGATCCACAAGCCGGGCCTGGGAGGGATATTGCGGGAGGTAAGCCAGGGACCAGGGACTGGGCACCCCATATGGTCTCTGGCCGAGGGGTGTTTTGTTGGGAGGGCATTTGATGGGCCGAGGATCCGGGCAGAGGGCCACAACGGGTCCTCGGTAGTTGGAGGCTTGTGGAGCTCGCGCCTCTCCGCCGGGAGAGCCGGTGGCGCGGGGGACGCTGCGCGGACCTTGCGCCGCCGGTTGAGGGAGGGTCACAGACGGCAGGTTGGGGGACCTGCCGTCCGATATCGTGACGGGAGAAGGGGGTGGGGGGCCCATGCCCCTTCTCCAGTGAGGGTGGGCCCGACTCCTTGCGAGTCGGGTCGACGTCGCCGGGGCGCCGCTGTCGCATTCGCGTTGTGGTTTTACACCACTTGCGAGATCCGCCGGCGCCCCATTGCACGAGCGACAGGACGGCCCCCGGGGTGTTTTAGGAGGTATGCCTCTCCTATTATTAGGAGAGGAGAGTCCGACACACGGCCGTCGCCCTCCCCCAAGGGTGGCGGTTATGGTGCACAAAGCATTTCACCCCGTTAACAAAAAAAAAAAAAGGTCTTGGATGTTTACATGTTTGTGACGTCGCTGTTTCTGGTTCCCACGACACAGGGTATCCTAGTGTGTGGCCAGAAGCAATGTATGTGCCTGTATGTAAATGTTTATGTTTATGTAAATGTTTATGTTTTATGTTTATGTTTACGTCGAAATAAATTTCTGATTTCTGATTAGTACTTAGGCCATACTGAAAGTTTCTGGAACGGACTAGTTACAAAAGGAAAATAAAAAAACCACTGATAGGGTTTGAACAAGAAACTCTCTGTCAGTACATTTATTTTTAAATTGTAAGTCTGTTATTTGTTTTTTCATCGTGGCGTTGTGTTGAAATTAGTGTGTCGCTATTACAATGAATTTAAGTAGAGAAAATTTCCGTACTATGATTTTTTACGATTTTCGCTATGGCTTAAGTCAGCAAGAGAGATGTCAAAGACTTCAGTTAGCATTTGGTGATGAAGTAACATGTCGTAGCTCTATTTATTCGTGCTTTGGTGAATGTAGACGAGGACGTGATCATCTCTATGACGTTAAACGTGAACGCCGGCCGGCGATCGCGGTTACCGATTTTAATATTGATACTGTGCGACAACTAATTGAAACGGATAAAAAAATTACCTGTCAGCAAATCCGCACTACCTTAGGCATTGGAATGAGCCAAGTGCAAAAGATATTGCATGAGCATCTGAAGGTTCGGAAACTTTGCACTCGATGGATACCGGATGATTTGTCCTAAGATCAGAAACGACTGCGTGTAGAGTGGTGCCGTAAAATGATAAAAAAGTATGACGGAGAACAATCAATGGCTGTGTATAACATTGTAACAGGTGATGAAACTTGGGTGTGCTGCTTTGAACCAGAAAGGAAAAGTTAATCGGCGGAATGGGTCTTTCCTTTTGAAGAGTTGCCAACGAAAGTCAAAAAAAGCCGCAGCACTAGCAAGAAAATAGTTGCTTCGTTTTTCGGCAAATCAGGCCATTACATCACTGAATCGCTTGAAAACCAAAGAACCGTAACTACAGATTGGTATGTTAATACGTGTTTGCTTGAAGTGTTTGACAAAATACGCGAAAAGCGTCCCCTGAGCAAAATAGTCCTTCATCATGACAACGCGTCGGCACATTCCGCTAAGGCAACGAATGCGTATTTGAAGGCTTTAAAAGTAGAATTAATGACTCATCCGCCATACAGTCCAGATCTAGCACCCTGTGATTTCTTTCTGCTCCCGAATATTAAAGGTAAACTCAGAGGTTTACGTTTTACAAGCCCGGAAATGGCGGTGAATGCTTTTCACAAAGCCATCGAAGAGGTCCCTAAGGAAGACTGGACCCACTGTTTTTCACCATAGTTCCAGCGAATGCAAAAATGCGTAAATAGTGAGGGTATATACTCTGAAAAACAATAAATGTGTTATAAAGATAATAGGTAGTCTTATTTACCAGAATCCAGAAACTTTCAGTATGGCCCACGTAATCCCTTTATACCTAAATAAATACCTGTTTGCTTCTTTCTGAATGATCTCAAAATAATGGCGATCACTAGACTTTCTAGTCTATTGGAGTAATCATTTCTTCCTTATTGACAACGTTCATACATAAATTCACGCCGGTATTTCAGGGGGGTAGGCCAGAGACTGTAGCCAAGGATACACTAGGGGACAAAATAATGTCCTACGACATGTACCGGCGACATGTCAAGCGAAGCCGGCCGATTTCGCCTGACATATCTGGCGACATCGCGCGACTTATGTCCGTGGCGACGTCCGTAGCCAGACATGTCGCGCGAAGTCCGGCATCGTCGCGCTACTTCACCCGACGTCCCTGGCGACCCGTGTCGCGCGATGTTGCCAGACATGTCGCCCGAAGTCCGGCAACGTCGCGCTATTTCACCCGACGTCGTCGCTGGCGACACGTGTCGCAGGACATTTGTCCCCTAGTGTATCCTTGGCTCACTTGCCACGATCAAATCAAAGCAAAATAATATATGTCAACGTAAATAATGTACCTACATTATGTTCGCTGAATGTCCTTTAGCCGCTGCCTTCGGGCCGTATTTGTAGTGGAGAAAAAGGCAGCGGAAAAAAAAACTTCACTGTGACCATATTTTCTAAAATAATCTTAAACTTAATACATCAGAGCCTAGGGATATGATAAAATTCCATGATTGCCACCGATAATTTTAAATGTGAAAACATTAGTTAGCTAATTACTTATTTAACTTTTTTTAGTCAATTTACAAAGTGTAATAGCACAGAATGGACTTATTATCGGTAAAAAATATATTTTATTGAAAATAAAGCAGAAATAATAATTTGATTGGTTCAAACAATTCAAACAAACCAGATTAAAGTTTAGTTTATTATGATAAGTTTATACGATACCTAATTTTCAATTAATGCTGGTAGCCAGGATCTAGCTATGGAACCAGAACGTAAGCACTGGAACTCTTAACGGTTATCGGCTAGCAGTGAGTTGTTTTTGTAAGACATGGTGATCCTTCAGCCTCATCAATACATCAGTTTTTGACCTAAAGGTTTCGTAGGCACTAGACATTATTAACTTTATTCCGGATAGGTACACTTACTTGGCTTTTTGTCGCAAGAGTTCGACCATGCGAATTGAAAGCGTAGACGCCAAACATTCCAAGAATTAGACATTTGTCGCATAAAAATCAGTTTCATGTATTCTCACATAGTCGTATAGGTACGCAAATTTGCTAACAATTTTCGTTCACTTTGAGGTGTCATCTTGTCGCATGGTAATTACCATGCGACTCGCAAAAGGCGTATGAAATTTGAACGCATTCATTGATAGTTGAGGGTGGGTGTATTCCGAAATGCGACAAAATCGATTACAGCGTGAATCCACTTAAGTGCAGTAGGCACAAAAACCCTACTCCGTGCTAGATACTTTGGGACTACTAAATTTGGTCGGATTCGCGCTGTAATTGAATTTATCGCATTACGGAACGTAGGGCAAGTCGACTTAAGCCCATTACACAATGAAAAAAAAAAGAATAAGGAATAAGAAATAAGGAGCCAGGAATAAGGAATAGCACAGAAATCAATTGTCTTCCTTATTCTTGAATTGTGTCTTGCTCAACGGTGCTGCCATTGCTGGATTCCGCTATTCCTTATTCCTTGTTCCTTATTTCTTATTTCTCATTATGTAATGGGCTTGATGGTCGACTTGCCCTACGTTCCCTCCGTTGACGTTTCGTTATAAGTAAAATTTCAGTTGAAAATTTTAAGAGTTAAGTGTATTAAACTTTTAAATAACGTATTTTTATATAAATAAAAATTTTGTACCTAAACTGTTTCATAGTTTATAAAATAACACTCAAAATAATAATTTTCCTTGAAAAAAATGTCAGGTTTATTTGTCGTCTAACTTCAGTTACTATGTAACCAAAATATTATTTTCAGGTGAAAAAACTAACTCTCGATGAAGATCAAACCAGTATAAGACGTAACATCCCATTTGTACAAACGCTCTTGCAGCAGGTTGTACCTCTATTCAGACCGCCACTGCTCTACAGAACCTTACAACTATACTACTTAAACAGTGTAATCTACAGCACGTAAGTACTCCCTGTACGAGTATAATACCTCCTGAGTCCAGTCAATAGGGAACCATTGTTATTTTCAAGGTCAGGACTTATTTGTTACCTGCAATGTTATTTTTATTATATGTACAGATGCTCTTTTGATGAGTTACAATTAGTTCACAACTTGTTTAAAAGTAATTTGTAGATAGCGTAGTGGACTACAAGCTTGTTAATCCGAAATTCTGTCCATTTGTATTATTTATTTGCCTGTATGTAAATGTTTGTTTAATTTTAATATGTAGTTGTTTATTGTTCCAAATAAATATAATTAGCAGGGTACCGGCGAGGTTGGCGTAACAGTGAATTGAATAGTCCTACGTCCAACAGTGGGCGTCTTTCATGGGCAGTATAGGATAGACCCTTCGTCAAACATAATTGTGGAAACTAATACTAATAACGCACAACAGACAAACACATAACATAATAATAACACTAAGAAAATAAACCGGTCGCGATGGAAAGGTACCATAACGCGTTGAAAGGTACATTTACCTCGCTGCACTGCAAGGGAAATCCTCTGGATAAGACAAGCCAGCGACAGTCATAGTCATAAGATAGATACATAGTATGACAAGCTTATAAAGAGCTCGGTAAACTCCTCTTTTTTGCCTATATCGATTTAATCACGATTTTTATTCATCTAGTTATATCGAATACCATAAAAACAGATATTGTGGCTTACGTTCGAATTTTTTCTTGCACTCCTGTAATGTGTGATCCGCATCCGCATCCGCTTACAGACTCAGCGGTTTCTTCATGTGGTACCCTTTTATCGTCAACGCGTTTTTGCTGACCGCCAAAGACCAAGCCAGTGGTAACCACGGAATCTGCGATATGCTAGCTCTAGCAACTGGGGAAGTTTCGTCCAACAAAACTGCTACAATGGTAAGTTGTAGAATTTCTCCTTCAAGTTATTGTGATTATATCGATATTATAGCTAAAATGAGTGCAGATATTATCTTCAGACATTTGACGCCCACTGCAAGGAATAACAGGGAACTCATAGTTTCCAAGCTTCCCGCTTTTGTGCTGTCCGCATCCAGCGATTCCCCGCCACCGTAACATGGTCGTCAGAGTGTAGATATAAACTTAGTTAATTTCATGGTTATTCCGACTGCATCTCTATAAAGCATCATACCGCGCTCTCAAGGTCATCATCAGCTCACCGCTGTCCACTGCTGCGTCTTTCTCCAAATACCATCTCATGGTCCCTGTACCGGTGCTCTCCTAATAATAGTCTGCTATATTATCAAGATTTCTCCCATTATCGACATCTGGTGATACTGAAGTCTCTAGAATCCTACTTATTTTTTGCATATTTTTGCAAAAATATGCAAAAGATATCCAAACCTTTTAAATGTTCATGCTTTGTTTAGGATAGCAAATTTTCTTTCAAAAAAATCAAGACGCATTCAAAACAACAGAATCTTGTACAAGCTACTACAGTGTTGATTATTGCTAGTATATAGGTACTTATGCTGCGTTGACCGGTAGAAGTTTTGGTGGACCCATCTGCCCACCTTAACAATGTTTATGTACATTTTTGTTACGTCGCTGTGACGTCTGTATTTTGACACCCTGTATTGTTTTAATTTTAGCCATATCAGTCCTGCAACAACAAAATGGAGTTCAACACGGCTCTGGCCGCGACAATGGAAGCCTTCACCTACATCCTTCTAACCCTCTGCGTTTACAAATTCGCTGCTTGGAGGCGCCGGATGCTCATAGCGTTTATGCTGATGGCTTCTTTAGCAGGATTCGGGGTCACCTCGACCCCCGAACCTGTATCAGGCTTAATATTTTACCTAATCTTCTCACTGCATGGACTGTGTTTAGGAATCCTCTCGTCATACTTTGTGGATTTGTTTCCTACTTCCTATCGGTAAGTGGAATCCTCATATGAGAGAATCACGATATTTATAAAATATTTAGGAAGTGAACAGAGCTCCTACATTCCCTTAATCCTCCCCTTCAAGTCAATAATAATTCCTAAAGAAAATTCCTTGCAGGACCTTTCAGCAAAGAGTTGAGGATCTTATACAGATTTTCATAAGAAAACCGTCGAGGTTTTGGTATAAATTATATTCTCAAATGTGTAAAGCGAAGATCGGTATTCACCCCCCACACTTGTGAAGCCACAGGTTTAACCACTGGTGGCGGAAGCAATGCGTAAACTAAACGCGTAGTTATTCAGTCCCAAGTGGATATATTATGTACTTCGTATTTATAATCATAAATAACTTTCTTCCTGAACCAACGAGGAACATCGTCGGCTCCATCTTCACTTACCATCAGGTGAGATCGGGGTCAATCGTTGGTCAGTTTTTAATAAAAAAAAAAACAACACAATCACTTGACCTGGTCCCAAACTAGGATATCCTGGGCTATGGTACCAAGGCAAGACCATTACAAACATCGAAACGCATCCAGACTGAGGCCATTTATATAAATGGACGGGGACCCCTAGTACGTATCGCATGGTAACACACGACTTGTTCCCGCTTTGTTGTGTCTCAATGCGCTCCTTGCATCAGCATCTAACAGTGCCTTGTTCGATGATGAATCCCGAGGCTGTTTCTAGTTCCCACGACACTAGGGGCCAGAAACAATGTATGTGCGTGTATGTAAATGTTTATAAAAAAAAACTCACGCCCGTAGGGAGAGGCACCAATCACTAGATCTGAGCCTGCGTTTTGCCGAGTTTATTAGGTCCCACGTCACAAGTGGTCGTGTCGCCGTTTAATTTTTATGTTTTAATGGTCATGTATCTACACAGTGAGTGTTTGAGATTTGCGAAAGAAGGGATAGAGATGCTCGATATTTTCTCTGTCTTGTTGAACTGTTGTATATTGTTTTCATTTGTTTTAATTGTTATAAAGCATATTCATATTATACGTTAGCCGTATAGGACATTATTTTAGGCTGTAATGCTATAAGATTTTGTATGACTGCCTCTTTCGCAGCGGTATGGCAGCATGCTTGAGTGTGATCGTGGCACGTCTTAGCATGATGACTGCCAGCGGCGTCATAGGCATGCATATCACCACGCACTGCACTGTCACCTTCCTCGTCTCCAGTCTTTACTTGCTCAGTGAGTTTCTTTTTCTTTTGATTCCTCCGATTAGTGAAACAAGTCGGCTCTGAATCTTTGTCTCTCGCAGCATTTGCGATTCCAGACCACTCCCGTATGTTTCTCAGCCAGGATTTGACCGGCCACTCGTTTTTTGACAGCGATATTTTAGTTTTAACTTTACATCCATACCAATATATATTTGACAAACATCGAACCTGTTGAGGAAAATAATTGTTAATTGTATAATTTTCATAAAAAATCTGACAAGTGCGAGTTGGACTTACCCACCGAGAGTTCCGTACAAATATGTAGTTCTTACATATAAATAGTTCAGGGACCGACTCATATAGGAATCGAGTCACGCAGTTTTTTCCGAGCTTGTCGAGCAGTTCAAAAACGATTTTTTAATGATTTAATTACAAGTACAGTTTTCGGACTAAGCCCCCGTGGTGGTGTATATATACCTTCCTCAGGTAAGAAACCCCGTGCCTCTTGGTGGGGACATAGTGGGTTGATGATGATGACGATGATTAACAATTTTCAGATTTTTTCCTGTAGGTTGGAGTATAAGTTGAAATTACGTGCCAAATTTCATAGTTCTAGGCCAACGGAAAGGATAAATTTTGATTCCCTTGAATGTCGAAATGTCTTTGCTACGTTAATGTAGAAATTAAATTTTCTTACAACTTCAAGGGACAGTAGATCTTAGAATATGGTTTTAATTACAACGCGATAAGTCCACGTGGTCCTGAAATAAAGGTTCTTGACAGACAGATGGGCGGACCGACGGACCAATAATAAAGTGATTGATATATTGATATACGGGTTCCGATTTATCGTTTTGAGATATGGAGCTCTAAAAATTATTTAGTTCCACCGGATGGGCCATATTTAAAGATTAATAACTGTGCTTATTTTCTATACCCAGGATATGTCGTCAGTCGTGTACATAATAATATAAACAATCGGAAGAAAATGTTGATAAGAAAATGAGCCAAACAAATCAGCATCAATTGTAATGCCTTTTGTGATATGAAGAGTTTCTCAATATCTCAGTTCTCATACGATGATGTTGTTTGGTATTTGAGTCCCATTTTTTTTAAATGGTTCTTCTTATGTTTGAGACAAGTTCCCCTTTGATAATTTTTCTATTTTGTTAACGAACGCACATGCGCACATGCCCCTTATTCCCAACGAGACGACCAAGATTCCAGAGCCACCCTGACGCGCCACTACACCGACGAACTGCCTGACATCAGTCAAGACGAGATCGTGCTAGCTCTGAGGCAGCTTAAAAATGGAAAAGCCCCCGGTGAGGACGGAATAACATCAGAGCTCTTGAAAGCTGGAGGAGCCCCTGTTATACAGGAATTACAAAAGCTCTTCAACGCCGTCCTTCACAGTGGGAGAACTCCAAAGGCATGGAGCGGGAGTTTGGTGGTGCTCTTTTTTAAGAAGGGTGACAAGACTCTTCTTAAAAATTACAGACCCATCTCGCTCCTGAGCCATGTCTATAAGCTGTTCTCACGAGTGATCACGAATCGTCTCGCCAGAAGACTCGACGAGTTCCAGCCGCCGGAACAGGCCGGGTTTCGCGGAGGATATGGCACCATAGACCACATTCACACAGTGAGGCAGATTATACAGAAGACCGAGGAGTATAATCAGCCCCTGTGTCTTGCTTTTGTGGACTATGAGAAGGCCTTTGACTCTGTCGAAACCTGGGCTGTTCTGGAATCCTTACAGCGATGCCAAGTAGACTATCGTTATATCGAGGTGTTGAGATGTCTGTACGAAGCCGCCACCATGAGTGTCCAAGTACAGGGCCAGCAGTCTAAACCTATCCAACTGTGCAGAGGAGTAAGACAGGGGGATGTTATATCCCCGAAACTGTTTACAAGCGCGTTGGAAGACATGTTTAAGACGCTGGACTGGAAAGAAAAGGGCATTAACATAAACGGCGACTACATCTCACACCTGCGATTCGCAGATGACATAGTCTTAATGGCGGAGTCGCTAGAGGAGCTGAACCACATGCTGGCCAGCCTAGCATCAGCCTCGCGACGCATCGGTCTTGGTATGAATTTGGATAAAACCAAAGTCATGATCAATGCTCACATTGATCCAATACCGGTCGTCGTACATGGTCACCTACTCGAAATCGTTTCCGAATACACTTACCTCGGGCAGATTCTGCAGTTAGGTAAAAACAATTTCGAGAGGGAGGCCAAGAGGAGGATCCAGCTGGGCTGGGCAGCGTTTGGAAAACTACGCCGGGTCTTCTCGTCATCCATACCGCAATGCTTGAAAACGAAAGTTTTCAATCAGTGTGTCCTACCTGTTATGACCTACGGAGCCGAGACATGGACACTCACGAAAGGGTTGGTCCACCAGTTTAAAGTCGCTCAGCGAGCTATGGAGAGAGCTATGCTCGGAGTTTCTCTGAAGGATAGGATTCGTAACGAATACATCCGACAGAGAACCAAAGTTATCGACATAGCTCAGAGAATTAGCAAGCTGAAGTGGCAGTGGGCTGGCCATATTTCGCGAAGAACCGACAACCGCTGGGGTAAACGTGTTCTTGAGTGGAGACCGCGACTCGGCAAACGTAGTGTAGGACGCCCTCTAACCAGGTGGGATGACGATCTGCGAAGGACTGCAGGCAGATGCTGGATGCGGCAAGCCGAAGACAGGGCGCTATGGCGCTCATTAGGGGAGGGCTATGTCCAGCAGTGGACTAATATAGCCTGATGATGATGATGATGATGATGATGATGTTAACGAACGACTCATTTGCTATTTATTCTTTCACAGGCGGTGTCGCCGTGGCGTGGTTCCTGCCCTTGGATAACATTCAAAATTAGCATTGATTAGTAGCAATGTACCCATTGTATTTATTATTTCCTACATATTTATAGACATATTTTTTATACATATTTATTCGCTCATAAATTGTGCCCGGATAACGGCGACAGGCTTGCCACTTGTCACGTTTGGGACCTAATAAACTCGGCAAAACGTGGGTCCAGTTCTAGAGACTGGTGCCTCTGCCTACCCCTTCGGGGATAACGGGCGTGAGTTTATTATTATTATTATTTATTATTTATAGACAATTGTATGACGTTAATTTAAATTTTTAGTGGTTTTCTATTAATATCAGCTATGTAAAAATTAGATAATATTCGGTGACCATTTTCTGGTTCATCCACTCTAATCGCGCGATCTGTTGTGAGTGGAAATGAATATCTCACTAAAGGTGCATTCAGATAACGATATTTTGTTTGGCCTTAAAAATGAGTTCAAAGTTCAAAGATCAATTGATTCGTTCTTCAAGACGGCGCCTCATTGAGAGATTCCCACGCGGACGTAGTAAATGTTTACAGACATAGTAACCGACAGCTAAATATTTATTGGCTATGCGACATTCTTAGGCATGAACGGAAATATCAAAACCATTTTTAGATTTAGAATTTACAAATCTGATAAATAGAAATTGTACTTCAGTACAATTTGTACAATTCTTGTACTGAATTGTATCTGAATCATCCCCCTGCAATACCCATACTCTCAAGTCAGCATTATCTCATTATCAAGTCCCTCAGACACCGCTTGACTCAGTCTCAATCCACACTCCGTCGCGTAAACGCGGTCCTTTTTATTTTCCTGTACTAATTGTTATTTTAAATAAAGTTCTATTTTCGTGTAATTAAAAATTCTTTTTTTAAAAACCAAATCTTGGGACCCGTTATAACAGCTCGTAGCCCCGGCTGCCCGAGTGATTTTAATCACGAAGGTGAAGCAACGTAGGGCGCGTTCTGTGCATGGATGGGTGACCGTCTATGACTAACGCTAGTGGCGTTTTTCCGAGCGGTTCCGTGCTTCGCAAAGCACGTTAAGCAGTTGGTGCCGGCTGCCGTCAATAGATGGCAGTCGTTAAGCCAAGTCAGAGGCCTTAGGGCGGGCGGCTTGAAAACTTCTGACAGTAAGACCAGCCACTTGTCTTACAAGCCTCCACCAATCCGGACTAGGCCCCCGTAGTGGAGTATGGCCTTACCTTCCTTAGGGAAAAGAGCCGTGCCCCTCGGTGGGGACATAATGGGTTGACGATGATAATGATGCAGCTTACGTCCCACTGTAGGGTACAGACCTTCGCTCAGGTGCCCACCGCTGCCTGATTGGGGATTTTAAGAAACGTCAACAGTTCTATCACTTAGATTTTCCCATGATGTCTTCCATCACAGTTACCGAGTGGTATACTCCTACAAATTCAATAAAGTAACAAACAAAATATAGATAATAAGTAGATATGCATACATACACACACACACACACACACACACACACACTCACACACACACACACACACACACCCTCACACACACAATACACACACAAACACAGTGTGCGCAATATGGAAAACAAAGTAATTGTGTAACTAACAAGTAATAAAGCAAATATTTGTTTTAATTGTAAATAAAATATTTGAATTTCGATTGGTCCATAAGACAGGGTTGAATGGGAGAGAAAAAACAAATAATTACAATATTATTTTTATAAAATAAAATAAATTAATAAATAAACTCACGCCCGTTTTCTCCGAGGGGGTAGGCAGAGGTATTATTTTTATAAATGTGCTAAACTATAAATAAAACTAAAAAAAAATAAGTTCCACATAACACAATCACTTATCCCAACTAGGATACCCTGTGCTATGGTGACCAGGCAAGGATAAAAAAATACAAACATAAAAAAACACTCGGACTCGAAATCGAGCCCATGACCTCTAGAATGTGTGGCCAACGTTCTACTCACCGCACAACCAATGCTTGGTAAAGCCTGAATTACACCGGGGCAACACTGTGCGGCATTGCGGCTTGCCACAAGGCCGCATGCTAAAAAGGTGCGGCAGAAGAAGAAGAAGCTGCGACAGTTTGCCACATGACACAAGGTGTTGCCATGCCACAAGGTTCTTGCCACAATGTGCGACGTTGTAGCATGCGGCCTTGTGGCATACCTCAATGCCGCACAGTGTTGCCCCGGTGTAATACAGGCTTAACAGGCTCAGTAACATGCATTCAATTAATTTCCCAGTGGCTCCTCAGACGTCACCAATCGAGCTGTGTTGACGCATTGACCTGTGATGATGTTGCTATTCCGAATTTATTGTTTCTCTCGACAACTTGCTAACAAATTAAGCCAATATTTAGCTGGGTACTAAAAGGGAATTTTCCCATGAATGAAAACTCCAAAATTAGTAATGAGCTCAGGACAACAACAGATTCCTTTCAATAAACAAAAGACATTGTGCTGTCAAATATTAAACACAGAACGTTAACACAGTCCCGCAGAGAGAAGCGTTGAAGCAAAACTTAGTTAGTTCACATCTTCACAATATTAGGCCTTACAACTAGTTTGAACTTGTAAGTTTCGTAACTACTAAAGTAAACAAACTTGTTGAGAAAGCCAAGAACTCAAAAGTGCTATTTAAATAGAATAATAATAACTTCCACATAATTAAATCACTTGGTAGATTATTATTAGATACTCTAACAGTATTTTAACATTTCATTTAAAGACTACTTATTCTATTGTGCTATGGTAACAAGCTAAACCTTACCTGGTAACTCATTGACATCTCTTGCGAACGTTCCCCCTCATTTTCCCTCAATATGTTTCTGGATATACAGGGTGTTGATTTGTGCAGTTGTTCGGTTCGGTTGCGGGGCGGGGCGGGGGACTTTATGATTTTTAGATGATTTTCACTAAAAAAAGATTTTTTTTATATATTTCTAATTGTTAATATTTATCTTTTAATTTCTCTTAATATTATTTCTAAGTAAGTCTGAGTAAGTTGAAGTGGCATTGGGGGGGCACATAACACGAAGACCTGATGGCCGATGGGGCCGAAAGGTTCTTGAATGGAGACGACACATCGGCAAGCGCAGCGTAGGACGACCAGCCACAAGATGGGCAGACGATCTCATCCAAGTGGCAGGGAGACGCTGGATGCAAGCCGCTTCCAACCGGTCTTTTTGGAAATCCATGGAGGAGGCCCATGTCCAGCGCAGTGGACTTCAAAAACTTGGCTGAATGATGATTATTTCCAAGTACAATAAAGAATATTCTATCTAATCTATCTCTCAGATCAACCTTTGACATTTTGTTGCAATAGCCCTGAGCAATAGCCCTTGCAAGCGCATTAAGGTATTGCAAATGTAACTGTCAATTTGCTCTTCACAATTAAGATTTGGTAATAATAACTCCGGTACAACACAATCACTTGACCTGGTGCCATACTTAGGCTATTGTAACCAGGCGAGGACATTACAAACATGGAAAAACACCAGACTGAGACCATTTGTACAAATGTACGGCGGCTCCCAGTGGGAATTGAACCCATGACCTCTGTATTAGTAGGTAAGCGCCTTAACGACTAGACCAACGAGGCATTAAGTCGATGTTTGCTGGAAGAGAATGCCTCTCGCATTTAGCATGCCCTTGATCGTTTACTTTTGAAATTAGTGCAATCAATAATTAAAATATTAATACTAACAACAGAAGTAACCTGATTTTTTTAATAATAAGTATTATTATTAGTATTATATTAAAATTAAAACACTCGAATGGAAATGAAAATAAAACAATCAAATAGTATTCATCAATTAATACTTGTGTTAATGTTTGTCGCCTGTTAGTTACATAACCTAAGTTTGCCTCTTTGTTGTTGTCATTCACTTTTAAATTAACTTTTTTTAGTAATTAGCATTTAGGTATCACGCGTTATGGTAAAATAACAATGCTTGGTACATTGAGCCGAAGACTGAAGTGTTCTTCATACCAAAAACGTGTATTTCGACACCCAAAAGGATCAATATTCAAATGTATTCTCGTTGGGCTAGATGAAAAATGGCAATTAATAAAATCGTCTTGTACTTTTTATACAAATACAGTCCAGTATACAGTCCACCCAATTGCCGCTCTCGCCGCACCACTTTTCGTTTCAGGGGAAACAATACAGGAAAGAATAAAAATAATTCACGAAAAGTGGTGCGGCGAGAGCGGCAATTGGGTGGACTGTATATGCGACCAAATGGGTAACACCAGGAAGGTGCCCGTTGGAGAGCGTTGGAAGGACGTACCTGGGTTTAACGCCCCGCGGATGACGAAGAACGATCGCGGCAGCGTAGGTGGGCGCCAGATGGTCCCGGCCTCTGGTAGTCCAAAAGGTAGTTCACAAATCACAATAGAAAATGCGGCGTAAAAACGGAATGCGACTTTCGTGTTCAATCCCAATAAAACGTCTGTCTTGAATTTGATTGTCACTGTCACTGAATCGCTCGTAGCCTGGGCTGCCTGAGTGATCGTATACGATCACTAAGGTTAAGCAACATACGGCGCGTTCAGTCCATGGATGGGTCACCGTCTATGGCTAACGCTAGCGCAAGTGCTGGCTGAAACAGACCCGCGGAATCCACAAAGGGAGAAACCAAAGTTTGCATCCACTCCTAAGCCTCCACGAGCCCCTCTCAATGTTCACCATGTGATCGCAACCAACAGCCCGTGCCAATTGCCAATCAGGCGTAACCAAAAAGAATTAACATTCTGTTTGTTGAATGTTATGTCAGCCGTTGCCGTGGGGCCGAATGTAGTGGAGAAAAAGGCAGCGAAAAAAAACTCCACTATGACCACCTTTTCTCAAGTTTCTAAGTACATTCATATGTATCATTTATTCGCATTACGGGCGGCTTGGCAACTATAATGTGAAGGTTAACGTGCTGTCGACTGTACCCACATCTTTTAGAAAAAAAAAACTTCTTTTAGGCTTATTCAGTACAAAGTACAAAAGTTAATGTTCGCAACGATGAAGGGTCTAGGGTTAAATTATGAATATTGGGATACAATAAAAAACATGATTTAAACTAAAACTTGCCGTAACGGCCCGTCACATAATATCTACAACTACACTAGTGAGTTGACTAATTTGTCCGGAATAAAATTAATAATATAATCTTATTAGATTAGATTAGAGCTTTCTATTGTTCACAGCAGAAAAAAAAATCGTCAAACTATTACAACCTGCTTCATATTATTATAGGATTAAAATGTAAAAAGAACTTTGCTAAATTCCGCCAAAATCCCACAAGCACCATGCGGTCAGTTAATGCACCGCCCTCCCTCCCACTTTTTCAAGCAGAAGCAAGACACGAACGCACCACTACCGACCCCAATTATGATACTTGTGTGAGAAAATGCAACGCGATTCGCCTCTAACACGAGGCGAGGTACTTGTGGGCCTGAGGATGCCTCGTGTTAGAGGCGAATCGCTTTAATTGCATTAACTAATTAATTTTCACATTTTTATGCTATTATGGATTTCCGCAAAGTAACGCCTGATTCCATACAGAGCAACTGTACATTGAGCCGAGTATACGCGGTCGCGTCAGACTGCGTTCGGCTTTGCGTAGTACACTGTTAAGGGCAAGGTCGCCTTCTAAAGGCCTGACCGCTTACATTGACACTCGGCCAGCAAGAAATTTCATCACAACTCGTTTACAAGCAAACCGACATCTCATAGGTAAAAACAAAATATGATTTATATTTTGTTTCTCTTACATTCATAAGTGTTTCTATATTGAACACACGAATGAACATAAAAGTGGAAGTACTTTCCCGAAGGCCAAAGTTAAACCGTGCATGCATTTGAATAATGTATCAATTATACAAAAGCCTCTGTTAAGGCTAAGATATTATTAAACGTAAACATTTACATATAGGTACATACATTGCTTCTGGCCCCACACTCTCTGTCGTGGGAACCAGAAACAACGACATCACAAATATGTAAACATGGAAGACCTGGGGTTTTTTTCCCCAGCCGGGGTTCGAACCCGAGACCTCTCGCATGGTAAGCAGATGCGCTAACCGCACCTTAAAGGTTTATTTTGTCCACACACAAAATTCTACAATCACGTATAGGACGAGTATGGCACAGCCTAATGGTGTGATTCTTAAAGGAGATTTTTACTGTTACAGTTTGTGGCTATCGACTTGTTCTCAATTTGTACACAGATTAGACATGTTTAGACTCGATATATTTATAGCTATGTTGCATATTTCTGTTATCCTTATATCTATGTAGACGTTCATGTAAGTTGCATGTATATTGGTAAGTAGTATTTTTAAACTAACATTGAGGTAGTAAGTTGTTTTTTTTTCAATTTGCGCTATTTGAAGCTGGCTAGAAGATTTTTTTTTTCAAATAAGTGCGACTTTGCACGTAATTCTTATCACAAACATGTTATTTAAGTTTTAATCTGATATTTTTTTAATTGTACAAAAGGTGGATACACAACAACATTTATTTTCAACTTCATTTTGTTTTGGGGGAAATAAAATAGGTAAAACCCTCATTAGCCCTCATCCTAAACCCTGTATATTTAAAAAGCTTATTCAAACACGTAGACGTGCGTTAGGCTTATTTCTATGGCTTCAGGTCACTACTTACTTACGATACTTTTCGTTATCAGAAGAAGTCATATCGCCCTATCTGTGCACTTTTCATTTTATCAATGTGCTCATAGAGGTGTGGCGTGATGGCCACTTCATTTAAGAGTAGGATACACATTTATTACACTTTTTTTTTTACGTTATGACAAAAATAATTATGTGGAATTTTATTTATAAATATATGTATCTAAGTCCAGGGAGGATATTGGGGCTTTGTCGACGGAACAGGAATTTGAAGTATGCTGCATCGAACTGGAATCAGCGATAATACTAGTTGCATACAGATCCCCCTCTGCTGATATAGAATTATTTAAACATAGACTGGAACAGAGTCTGGATAAGGCTACCAGTAAAAATTGTAAAACTATTGTACTGTGCGGAGACTTTAATGTAAATTTCCCAGTAACACCTAATACAAAAAACCCCCTTTCAGACATACTAGACGGATTTCTATTAAAACAACATATTTATGAATACACAAGAATAACACCCACATGTAAAACATGCATCGACAACATTTTCTCTGATACAAATGAGGCTCATGATATAAAAGTTATAGATGGTATAAAATCTGATCATAGCGCCCAAATAGCAAAATTTCCGTTTAAAACAGAAAAACCTAAACCTGTTACAAAAAAAGTAAGAAAGGTTACTGATTTTAAGTTAAACAACCTAAAAGAAGCCTTACGCATTGACTTTTACGTCCCCGAAAATTTTGTTACTTATCAAATCTTTTTCAAAAATTTGTGTAAACATCTCGACGAGCAAGTTCCGGTTGTCTCTGTGGAACCTAGAGTAGCGAAAGTGTTTAATATGTGGGCAACTAAAGGCATAA
This sequence comes from Yponomeuta plumbellus, assembly GCA_947310845.1. Lineage (NCBI taxonomy): Eukaryota > Metazoa > Arthropoda > Insecta > Lepidoptera > Yponomeutidae > Yponomeuta > Yponomeuta plumbellus. The sequence goes on from OX371200.1 coordinate 22,804,423, forward strand.
GACTGTCTCGAACCAGGCTATTTCAATTATATAACCTGAAAAAATGCAGTGACGATCCTAATATAAAAGAATATGTAAATACATATAGCAAAATATTTAAAAATGTATGTACATGTGCAAAACGTTTGTCCTTATCACAACAAATTAAACAGGCCGAAAATAAAATAAAACGCGTATGGCAAATAATTAAAGAAGAAACTGGAAAAGGGGGCAATATTACGTCAGGGTGTGAAAAGATATATAATGTAAATCAGGAACTCATAAGTGACCAATCTGAAATAAGCAATTATTTTAATTCGTTCTTCGTTAACGTCGCTCGCAATATAACAAGTAAAATAGAGTCATCAGAACAAAAAGCGGTAGAATTTGTAATTAAATACATACCACGTCAAACGTTCAGCCTAAAACTCAAGCCCTTAACTTTACGAAGAGTAATAAAAATTATTCGAAATATGAAATCGAAAAGCTCTAATGATGTTTGGTACGTTTCTCCTATCCTACTAAAATTACTGGAAAAAGAACTTGCTTGTCCTCTTGTTACGGTAATCAATAATTGTATTAGGGATTGTTATTTCCCTGATGAAATGAAAATAGCAAAAGTAGTTCCAATATACAAGAAAGGCGAAAGCACAGATGCCAATAATTACCGCCCGGTTTCTGTTCTACCAGTTTTAAGTAAGGTCTATGAAAAATATATTGCAGAAGAATTGGTTAACTTTATGGTGGAAAACAATTTATTAAATGCTAAACAATTTGGTTTTCAAAAAGGTAAATCAACAAGACACGCTATTATAACGCTGGTTCAGAGCATTCTAATGAGTTTGGATAAATCATGTAAAACCTATGGAATATTCTGCGATCTATCCAAGGCCTTTGATTGTGTCTGCCACAACACCCTTATCCTAAAATTGGAGCACTATGGCATAAGAGATGACTTACTAAAAATATTACAGTCTTACCTCCAAAATCGGACACAAGTAGTAGAATTAAATGGACACAGATCTAACGAAGAAAATGTTACGCTTGGGGTTCCTCAGGATCTATCCTAGGACCCATTTTATTTTTAATTTATATAAATGACATTTCTATTTCAATTGACAAAGACATTGACATTATTTTATTTGCTGACGATACTAGTTTAGTTATTAAAGATAAAGATGACATTAATATTGTAAATAAATTAAATGAATCAATTGATAATTTGATGGAGTGGTTTGCCGTTAATAATATGCTGCTTTATGTGGAGAAGACACATATTATCCGCTTTGCGCTAGGCTCAAGATTTAATGAAGTGCCTGAGCTCGTCCAATTAGCTATTAAAGCACTTAATGTACGTCCTGTAGACGAAGTAAAATTTCTTGGTGTTTATCTTGACGCAAAGCTAACGTGGGCAACACAAATTGACAAAATAAAACAAAAGTTGAATCCTGCTACCTATGCTGTCAAGAAAATTAAGGAATTGGGTGGTATAGAGGCCGCAAAAACAGTCTATTTTGCTTACTTTCACTCTATAATGGTATATGGTGTGTTATTCTGGGGCACTGCTGCACAAGCAAACTCCATCTTTGTGCTTCAGAAAAGGGCTTTACGTTATGTTCTAGGACTAAAGCACAGAGATTCATGCAGGGAAAAATTTAAAGAAGTAGGTATAATGACAATGACGGGAGAATACATATATCAAAGCTTATTATATGTAAGGGACAATTTAATATCGTTTAAAACACTTGGTGACGTTCACAGTATTGATACTAGACATAGGACAAGACTGGTGATCCCAACACATAGACTGGCTAAAGTATCGAAGTCCCATTTAGTACAGGGAATCAAATTATATAACAAATTGCCGGAGTACATACAGTCTCTCGATCATATGGAATTTTGTGCAATAATCAGAAAGAATCTTATTGATAAAAGCTACTATTCAATAGATGAAGCACTTGCTGATAATGGCCTTGTACAACCTGACATGTAGACTTAGTACTTAAGAATTCCTCTAATTTTATAATTTTAATGTATACTCATGAAAATTGGCATAATTATGATACTAATCTGTAATAAAATTTCTAATATTATTTAGTTGCATATATAGACTACCTGCATGAATGATTTATAATGATAATTTTAAGTGTCCATATGTTGACGTTTCTAAGTGTATCTTGTATGCCTAAAGATGAAATAAATACAATACAATACAATGTACTAGTGTAGGTGTAGGCTTTCTTTCATCATCATCAACCCATTATGTCCCCACCGAGCTGCACGGGTCTCTTTACTGAGGAAGGTATAGGCCATACTCCACCACGGGGGCCAAGTCCGGATTGTTGGTCGTTTTGTATCACCATATCACAATCTAATCGAATGATTCAATCACTATGTACTACTGAGAAAAGATTCTCCACAATACTAACATAAAACCAATAAAACGAAGTCGTTATTATTGTTAACTAGCTGTCCCGGCAAACTTCGTACCGCCAAGTTTTAATTTTTTTTCATATTTTCTCATCATTTAAACCTACCCCTTTTTTAGGCAATTTTTAAAATGTTTCAAGGAATATTCTAAAAAAACAGTTAGCAAAATCGGTTCAGCTGTTCTCGAGATTTGCACTTAGCAACACATTCAGCGATTCATTTTTATATAGATAGTTACCATCATCAGCCCACCGCTGCCCAATGCTGGGCTTGAAAAGGCTCTGAAAGCTGAAAAATTAATTTCATTGAAGAAATTTTTTTTCCTTCCGTTAACAACGTGCAACGCATTAACATCGCGTGGAGTCTTCGCCTTAAAACCAGTTGACTATCAAACGAATGTTTGAGAAAAAATAATTTTCATTATGTCAGATGTCGTTAGAAGCGTTAGCGCGTCTGTTCGATTAAATAAATATATAAATGTAACTTTAACTTAATACTTGCATGTAAATAAGTAAAAATACACTGCAAATAAAACGAGTATGCCGAGAATTCACAGGCCTTTAAGCGGGTAGTTTTAAATATTAATACTAAATATTGCAAGGAAGTGTTTTGCTACAAATATAAACTTGTGCTGTGGTGAGTTCCTGCCTTTATTTACTAAAGGAATTGGATTTTGATACCAAGGTAAGTCTAAAAAAAATTCATTTCTATAAGCTATTGTCCGGATAAACTTTCTTGATTTTAGTTTAGAATATGTGCACAACACATTACGAAAGTTTTCGTTCAATATTTTCATTTGTTCAATTAATAATATTTTTGGCTTCTAATATAGTTCATAAGCACGTGATTCGTTAAAAAAGCCCTCAGGGGCAGTTTAAATAGTCTGTAGTTCCTTTATGAAAGACATACTTACACCTCTTTGGAGTGTTTTAGGTTTAAATAGGTTCGTGTTTCTCTAAATAACTGTAATGGTTTACTTTCGACAGCTTCTCTGATTACCTTCTTTTATTTAAAATTTTTGTGACTTAATTTACATATAGCTGCATAAATGTCTTACAGACTTCCTAGTTGACCTATAACACCTTCATTTTTCTTCTGATTTATTTTTGGATTTCTTTTGTTATTCTGGCGTGTCTACCTAGTCTTTATAATATACTAGCTGTGCCCCGCGGTGTTACCCGTGGTTCATCGATTTTCCCGTAGGAATAAGATATTTCCCCGCGGTAAAACGTAGCCTATGTTTTAATCCAGGGTATCGGCTAACTCCATACCAAATTTTATTAAAATCCGTCCAGCCGTTTCAGCGCTAAAGACTGACAAACATATAAACACACACACAAACTTTCACGTTTATAATATTAGTGTGATTTTTCTTCGTATGGCTACTGCAAAGTCGCAGATGTACGTAACTTTGAAAGTAAATAAAATCAATTGCCCTTGACCGCACTCGAATCTGAGTCTTCCACTCCTGAGTCCATTGTTCTGCCTTCTGGGCTACCATCATACATACATAAGCTGACACCTGTATCCCAGAGGGGTAGGCAGATACCTGATACATTGTAGTACAATGACAACTTCATGATCATGGTGGTTTAGTTTCATTGCCGCTTCAAGTCTATGCGCGCACGCGTATTCGTAATTTGAGGCCTCAATGGAACTAAAAAACCTGGCATGTGACCCGGCCATGTAACTCTAATTGAACTATAATCCACTAACAGAATCGAGGCCCAGGACTGCCACCTGCCACGATCCTGACAAATCAGTTTCGCTACATCGACATTCATTAGTCTTTGCATGGATCTGCGCCGATTTCGGGTATATTTTATCTTGCCCTTTGCCAATACGTCCCCTATTTGGTCGATGTACGTCCGCCTAAGGGCGTTCTCTACAAGCCCATCACTATGAACTTTATTACGTACCTCGTATTCTCGACTTCAAGCGTATTTTTCTTATCTTAATAGGATTGTGCTAAGTTTAGTCTCTGAACCAATATTGCTCTAGATATTTTTTCTCGCGCTACGATCATCACTGCACTGAATGGGGAACGACGAATGAGTTCTAATCAATACGCTCCCATTCCTTACAGTCGGACAATTGATAACAATTTAAGTTTTTTTTTTGTTATTTTAGTGCATACGTTGTGAAAATGAAATGAAATGAAAATGAAAAAATGTTGTATGTACATATTTTGGTGCGGTTTTAGTGAATCTGCAGAACATTTGCCTGGAATTCGAGAGGTCCTTAGTTCGATGCCAGCATTTACCAATAACATTGTTGAACTTAAAAACGTCTATGAATTATTTGTAATTGCACTACTTCTCGGACTGGCGAGGTACAGATGTTGAATACCAACTAATACAATTAAATCAAATCTATACAGGGTGTCCCAAAAAATAGTGTCAATCGGAAGTCCATAGATAGAGCAGCCCTAGGATCGGACCCGGATCACCCCCTTGTATGTTCCACAATTTTTGTAGTTTTCAAGTCCTCAAATATTTAAAAAAAAAAAAAAGTTTTAACGAATTTTCCGATTCTTCATTTTTTATGACGCTATTGTAGCAGATTGACCCATTATTGAGTTTGTGTCTGCAAGGCACACTATTCACCTATTTTGGAAAAAAAAATAAAGCATGTAGTATCTTAATAATTCATGGCTCTGTGGTAAATAATGTCTTGTAGGTCAAGGTGGGACAAAAAATACGAAAAACCATTATAACTCGAAAACTATAAAAAATCGCGGAACATACATGGGGGTGATTCGGGTACCTCTAGAGGTGCTCTATCTCTGGACTTCCGCTTGACACTATTTCTTGGACACCTCGTCTCAGCCCCGTCTCTGCTCACCATGATTAAGCTCTGTGAATCGTAGCGGAGCCTGATCGGACTCGCCCGATACAAACTCATGTAAGTTGAAGTAGGACTGGGCTGGTCATGTCTGCCGTATGAGCGTAGATAGATGGACCAAAATTGCGACCGACTGGGTTCCTCAAAATGGACACCGACGTCGCGGCAGACCAAGGCGAAGATGGCGGGGCGACGCAAATTCATTTTTCCCGGGATGGTGCGAGGTGGCTGGAGACAGGGAGAAATGGAAGAAAGGACGGGAGGCCTTTGCCCAGCTTTGGGACACAAAACAGGCTATGTAAAAAAAAAGTTGATCCGGACCAAAAGTTGCAATCTGTCAAAAACGGTGATCCAGCCAAAATCTGGAAATTTCTTCGATCTCTAGGAGTTGGTAAAGCACGTCTTGCAAAGATTTGGACATCAGCTCCCTTAATCAACATTTCTCTTCTGTTTCCTCCCTAGATGGAACCACAAAAAATAATACTCTGAATTATCTTTCAACGCTTCCAACTCCTACCTTTCCCTCCTTTTGTCTTAGTCAATTCTCCGATTGTGATGTTAAGAGGAGCATAGAATCTATCACTTCTAGTGCGGTTGGCAGTGACGCCATCAGCAGGAAAATGATAATTCCCATCCTGGACGCCATAGTTCCCGTCATTGCTGGAATCCTCAATAGGTCGACAGCGGCTGGTGTGTTTCCGACCGCCTGGAAAGAAGCACAAGTCACCCCTTTAACGAAAAAATCCCACCCCACCTCCTTTTCCGATTACCGTCCCATCTCCTTTCTCTCATTCCTTTCAAAAGTCCTGGAGCGCCTTGTCCACCATCAACTTAGTATTTTCCTAAATTCGAATCATCTCCTCAATCCTCTCCAATCAGGCTTTCGTGCTGGGCATAGTACAGTGACTGCGCTAATCAACATCACCGACGACATACGGCTTGGTATGGAGAACGGCCAGCTCATTGTCTTGACGCTGCTGGATTTCAGCAGTGCCTTTAATACGGTGGACTTTGACATCTTGTTGGGGATTTTGTGTTCTCTTAACACTTTGCCGGACAGTCTTAAGTGATCTATTGTTATTTTTATTGTTATAGACTGCTATAGCCGTTCCTGTCCGCGAATGTGTTAACATATCTCCAACGGTTATTGACTGGTTTCGTAGTTATCTACACGGGTGCCGGCAGCGTATACGCATTGATGACTCCTATTCCACTTGTTGTGTCACAACTGCCGGTGTTCCGCAAGGTGGCGTGTTGTCTCCTCTTCTTTTCGCTATCTTCATCAACGGCATTTCTCAAAACCTTTCTTCTTCCTACCACCTTTATGCAGATGATCTCCAGATTTACACATAATCACCTGTGAATGACTTGCATCTTGCAGTCAACCGAACCAACACAGATCTCGCTCATATTTCTGAGTGGAGCAGATCGTATGGCTTAAGGATAAATACAAGCAAGACTTAAGCCATTGTAATAGGAAGCGCAAAAATGATTTCAAAGATCAATTGGCAATTACTTCCACAAATTAGATTTGACGGTGTCCAAATTCCGTATAGTGAGAGGGTGAAGAACTTGGGGATTATCATTGACAGGTGTTTGTCCTGGGTACCACAGCTAGCGGAGGTGAGCCGGAAAATGTTCGCTTTAGCGGCCTCTCTGAGAAGGTTACGGAATTTCCTGCCTCCAGCCCAATCTCTCATACTTCCTATCCTCGACTATGCTGATGCCAGCTATCTAGACCTCACCGAAGAGCAACTGAATAAGCTTGAGCGCCTTCAAAATTTCTTTATCCGGTTCATATTTGGCTTGCGAAAATATGACCATGTCTCCGATTATCGCGTCAAACTCAAGTGGCTCCCAATCCGCCTCCGTAGGAATGCTCACATTCTTTCAATTCTCTATTCGGTGCTGTTCAATCCAGCCACACCCCCGTATCTCAAAAGGCGCTTCGCATTTTTGAGTAATACGCACAGTCGCACTTTACGATCCGAACAGAATCGATTGCTGAAGACACCAAGTCACTCGACGAGGTTCTTCAGCAATTCCTTCACTGTCACAGCTGTGCGGCTGTGGAACGATCTACCTCTGGTTGTAAGATCTTCTCCTTCCCTCGCAATATTTAAGAGCAGAGTACAGAAACATTATTTTAGGTATATGTTTTCTGTCATCTCCTCCATCCATATGATGTTATTTTTATTTATGTATGTTTATTATATATTTATTTAATATTTATGTACCGTTTATGTATAGAAAGAAAGAAGAAAGAAAGAAAGAAAGAAAGATTTTATTAGTATTGTCACAGAAACACAATGAAGACAAAAGTACATAATAAACAAAATACACAAGAGTCAACAAAACAAGAAAAATAAAATAGAGACAAAGGAAAACAAACAACCGTTATGTATGTATGTGTATTAGGTATAAAAATATCTTGTTTAATATTGTATAGTTGCACCGATTACCCGTAATTTAGCTTCTTTATCTTTTTCCATCAATGGTTGTCTGGAAGAAATTACTCTTAGTAATAAGGCCGCCAATTGTATTGTACTATGCTATTGTCAAATTTCAGGTGTAATTCCTGGTGTACATACAATAAAGAATATTCTATCTATCTATCTTTCTATCAATGTGATGTGTAGTGCTTACGAAAGTTTTAGGTTAAAACGTAGTTGAAAAATAATAAAACTATTTTAAAACACCCGACTTTCAGAATTTGTAATATAACATAACATTTACATACAGGCACATACATTGCTTCTGGCCCCACACTAGGATACCCTGCGTCGTGGGAACCAGAAACAGCGACGTCACAAACATGCAAACATCCAAGACCTGGGTTTCTTTTTTTTTGTCCCCAGCCGGGATTCGAACCCGGGACCTCTGGCATGGTAGTTAGATGCGCTCACCGCTGCGCCATAGAGGTCGTCAGACTTTATGCTATGAACTTAATAAAAACACCCAAGAACATCCGTCAGGGGCTGCCATCTCTATATTTAATTTCAACATAAATATAAATAAGTATACAAGTTACTATAAAACTGCCAAACTAGTTCATTTAACGGCAGCCCCAACGGATTTTCTTGTCTGAGCTATTCAATACTTCAGCGATTGACATCGCCAATCCGCAGTGGGCACGAGTGGTCATTAACACCAATACTGTCTCTGAGAGAAGGTCTGTGCCCTATAATGGAACGTATATAAGCTGTTTACAAATCATCACCATTATCAACCCATTATGTCCCCACCGAAGGGCACGGGTCTCTTCCCTGAGGAACGTATAGACTATACTCCACCACGGGGGCCAAGTACGGATTGGTGGAGGCTTGTAAGACAAGTGGCACTAGCGTTAGTAATAGAACGGTCACCCATCCATGCACTTAACGCGCTCTATGTTGCTTAAGCTTCGTGATCGTTTAAGATCACTCAGGCGGCCGTGGACGAGCGATTGTACTCGTAATATTACAAACAGTAATTTATCTAGGATGTAATTAGTAGCAAGCGCACTATTAACCACTTGAACTATTAATATATAAACATAGACCATAATAATGATAGTGATAGTTTATATAATGACTTTTTAAATTAGGCATGTGTAATTAATATACCTCAGTAATTATTATGTACATCTACATCCTTCTCCAATGCTCCGGTCCATCCGAAGGTTGTCTGGAATAGGTCACTTTTCGTGATAAGGCCGCCGTCTGTACTCTGAGATTAAGAAATACCATTGTAATATCCTATTCAGGGTTCCGTACCCAAAGGGTATCATCATCATCATCATCATTCAGCCACAAGAAGTCCACTGCTGGACATAGGCCTCCTCCATGGATTTCCAAAAAGACCGTTTGGAACCGGCTTGCGTCCAGCGTAAAATGGACCCAAAGGGTAAAATGGACCCTATTACTGAGACTCCACTGTCCCTTCGTACGTCCGTCCGTCCGTCTGCCAATAGGCTGTATCTCATGAACCCTCATTGTTACACAGTTGAAATTTTCACAGATGATGTATTTCTGTAGCCGCTTTAACGTTAATACTAAAAAATGGAATAAAGTAAATATTTTATAGTGATACAGTTTTTTAGTAATAAGGCCGCCGTCTGTACTCTTAGATTAAGAAATACCTGTGTAATTTCCTTTTTTAAGTACAATAAAGTGTTCTCTATCTATCTGTTTTATCCCAATTCAATTCAATTCAAATATTTTATTCATAGTCCAAACAAAGTGTTTACTTTATGAAAGTCAAAGTTGTTAGTTTCACAATTAATAGATTACATGGAGAAGAAACTAACAAAGAAACTCCACATTTATTCTTTTCAATTCAGTTTTAGCTTAATTAACAAACTTTCAAACTTAAAAGATATCACTCTTGGATGTTTGAACACTAGACACAGTTATCCTCTGATTAAATTTAATATTAAACTACTACAGACAACAACATACAACAGACATGATTTTTTGCCATTTTTATAGATAATGGTTCGGAACCCTTCATTCGCGAGTCCAACTTGCACTTGACCTTTTTTTAAGTCCAATAAAGTGTTTTCTATCTATCTATATATCAAAAGAAATAAATAACGATCACACAGCAGTCACCTTTCTCAAACTGGTATAGTCAATCCTATGTACTCAGACAAGGACATTGCTATCATGGAAAAACACCCAGTGTGTTTTGATGGCCACTATAGGTCATGGGTTTGATGCCCCCAGTAGATTCGAATCCGCGGCTCGGATAAAGGCCAATAGCTAATCACTCGCGTACCGCTAGTTCATCGAGGCAGTTATGGAAAACAATCGTTGGAAAAATTATTGGAAGATCACATCTAACTAACATCAAACGGACTAATTGAACACCAAAACATAGATATACTTACGATGTTACGTTTAGTTTGTACCTGTATAATTTTGCATGCAGTGATTACCTATAATTGGCTTGTGTACTTATTTTTAAGTTAGTTGTAAGCACTCTGTAAATGTTGTTAGTAATCCTAAATAAATAAAATAAAATAAAACTTTCGAAGCATACAAACTTACATATAAACTCACGCCTGTGTACCAGAGGGGTAGGCGGAGACCAGGGACTGCCACTTGCCACGATCCTGACAAATCACTTTCGCCGCCGGTTTTACATACTTTGACCACAGAATACATAATAGTACAGGTACAGAAGATTCATTTCGCAAAATCAATTAAAGAAAAAGGGACTCTAGCAGCGATACAATTAGGTGCAATTCAGATCGCACAGCGCTAAAAAATCTACGTTATATTCATCTACATGTGGCCTCTCTTTCTACTGCGTAACTCTTACCTCTTCTGGCGCCTAAATTCCTATTTGCCACTCCGGAGTGATCGCCGCATGTACTTACGCGTTCGACCAAGTAAGAGATGTATCAGCAAAGGGCAAGATAAAAAGTACTCGTACCTGCCTCGCCACGTGGTTCGACAACGTTGTCCGACATCTCGGACGACGAGTAATTTTGGTGGCCTGGTGCCAAACTATATTAACCAAGCCAATAATTTTGTTTAAATTATGCACGTAAATAGAAGACTAAGGATTTTAGAGATATTTTAGGAAATGTAAAATAATTTGTGAAATAAAAGGTTATATTAAATTATTATTATTATTATTAGGTTAACCAAGCAAAAGCATTACAAAAATTAAAACACACCCAGACTGATGCCAATTGTACATGGCGGCCCACTATGGGAATCGAACCCACGACTGTCTTGGTAGTTAAACGCCAAAAGTACAAAAGGCTACCAGTAGTTCGGTAATTCCCCTGGTTGTCCCATATCGAATAACCATCACGTCGGTTGAGGCGTTTAGCTCACGGATCGGTAACGTGTAACGGATTAAATCGAAACTTTATGGCGCCGAGTTAAATAGTTAAATATTCAAAGCAAATACGAACCGGTTAGTGGTCACGCAAAAGGGTTTAGGTAAGACAATGACTGATTTTTTTTTGTTGAAAAAACATACAAACATCAGCTCAGCAATCGCTCGTAGCCTGGGCTGCCTGAGTGATCTTAAACGATCACATACGGCGCGTTCAGTCCATGGATGGGTCACCGTCTATGACTAACGCTAGTGGCATTTTACCGAGCGGTTCCGTGCTTCGCAAGGCACGTTAAGCAGTTGGTGCCGGCTGCCGTCGATAGATGGCAGTCGTTAAGCCAAGTCAGAGGCCTTAGGGCGGCTTGAAAACTTCTGACAGTAAGACCAGCCACTAGTCTTACAAGCCTTTTTGAAGCCCCGCCGCGATCATTACGAAAGCCGCAATGAATCTTAAGTTATCATAATTACTCGTATTGTATTATAGGCAGATAGGTATTCATCATCATCATCATTCAGCCACAAGAAGTCCACTGCTGGACATAGACCTCCTCAATGGATTACCAAAAAGACCGGTTGGAAGCGGCTTGCATACAGCGTCTCCCTGCCACTTCTATGGGATCGTCTGTCCATCTTGTGGCTGGTCGTACTACGCTGCGCTTGCCGATGTGTGGTCTCCATTCAAGAACCTTTCGGCCCCATCGACCATCAGTTCTTCGTGCTGAACTTCGCATCAGTTCATGTGTCCCGCCCACTGCCACTTCAACTTACTCATCTGGTGGGCTATGTCGGTTAGGAGATAGGTATTAGTATTATCTATTCCGAAAGCTCGAAAGTGTCGTAAGTTATAATAGTAAGTATAGTGTCATATCTTGCAGGAGGATTTTTTTTCTCTTTTCTTTTATCTAGGATACTAACAGTTTTTTACCTAAATTATGGATTAAAAAAATAGTTCATGCAGTTAAAATAACACTATCGAACACAATCTGTAGCCGATATAGGTTAAGTAAAGGTGGCTAATAAGCGCAGTTAGATACGCTTATCAATACGTGGACCCAAGCCCAGCCCAGCCCAAACGGCCCTAGCTTGACTGACATCGGGGGTCAGACGGCACTCGTCCGCACGCATAAAAACTAGAACAACTTTGTTGTTGTAGAAAATAGAAAAAAGTAGAGCTGCCCTATTAAACCATTTATTTTAGCACTGTTTGATAAATTATCTTATTATCTCCTAATTAGGGTATTTGACAGTGTGAAAAAAAAGTATGATTTGTTTATTATATTCGTATAAATTATGAGTTTTCAAACCGCTTTAAGGCATTTGAAGTAAAAAAAAAATGGATCATTTGTGCAAAAAAACTGCATAAAATCTGATAATTTTCTATTTATAGTCATTTTGTCGAAAACGGCCTTTATTGGCCGAATCTATCATGATGTCACAGTTCCGTAAAAAATGGCTTTTGTCATTCATGTCATTCTTACGTTCATTGGTTTGTTTACTGACCAGTGACGTCATGATTCCTGTGCGACGCCATATTGCTCAAGATGGCGTCGGGTTTGGGCGCGCTCACTGCATGAATAGGTCTGTATGTTGTAAATGTTTATATTTAATTAAAATAAAAAAGCCTAGCATTTAGTTCCCAGATTCTTTTCACTGCATTTGCTGCTATTTGCCAATTTGTCTGTACAATCCTCGAATCATTCAATGTTTTTTTTTTTGGACAGTCTCTCATCTGAGTTATGCTTTTGAACGTGTGCCGTCCGTGTCTGTCCGTCTGGCCCCAGAATTTGTGTTTTCTTACTTTTATGGGAACAGTAATGCATTGCAAATATTGATTGCACTCGTGGGTCTTGAGCTTCTTAAACAGGTAGATATTCGCACCACCTTATGTATTAGATTTAATGTGATTTTAGAAAGAAAGGTCAGAGTGGAGGTTTTTTCCGCTGCCCTTTTCCCTACTAAATTCGGCCCCAAGGCAGCGACTAACACTGTAAGTACACATTCAACAAACAGAATGTAAAGTATTGTAATACTTTCGTATTCAGCGACCTAATAGACCCTGAAATTTTCGACACGGGACCGCTCTTAGATGTAGTTAAAAAACAATATTGAATGAATTCCTGCTCACTGAAATGGATGATTAATTATTGAGTCAATAAATAATTAACCGTATTGCTCCTTGAGCCTCCCACTTAGACGCGATTTTATTCGATTTGCAATCTTATCACGAGTGTAATAAGAGCGAGGTGCACGGATGTCTTTTACATTGTACCTACATAATAACTGCAACAGCTACTGGGCTTATTTATTGACACATGCGAGTCCACAATCGAAATGACTACTTGAGCAAATTACGTGTGCACATCTCGACGTCAACCAAGATTGGCATGTTGGAATTGTAAATAAAATCCGTCTGATATTCCATATTTCAGTCGGAACAACTGTTTTTCCGTCTGAAATTTGACATTTAAGATTAAAGAATTTTCTCAATTATGAATTGAGAAATTGAAATGGATCTGTCCCCGGGTGCTTTTTTGTCCATCAAAGGTAGTAGGTAATAAATGATTCTGTCTCTAACTAATTAATTTGCATTGTAAATATATTATTTTCGACATCATTAATGATGTCGAAAATATTAATCTTTTCTTTTTCGCCAGTCCTACCAGTTCAACAACATAAATAATTGGTCAGTCTATCAATCATCTTGTTACTTAGCTGATGCTGACACTTTTTCAACTTTAAATGTCCGCTCCACCGCCCACTCGCCATCGCCACACACACCACAAGCTTCTTTAGTATAAACCACGCCTAAAACCTTGACCGACGCGGCTCGAGTTTGCTACCCTTCGCCTGAATTATGTCATCCGCCATCAGTCCACCTCTGCTTGCTATTTTTTAGACACGTGAAATATTGCCATGACATCGGGAAATATCGAATAATAACTGGTTCTAAGAACCATAAAATACGGTTGACGCCATCGTACTAACGAACAGTTCTTAGGGCTTGGCAGGTCGAGATACAGACGCGTGCAAAATTTCTGGTTTGTCGACCATTATCATAAAAAAGACATTAATTATATTTTCATAATTAATATTGACACCCCATAGTACCTCAACTACGCTCAAGGGCAGTTCTTCGACAGGGAATGATTCTAAAAAAAGCAACTGGGAAATCACTTACCTCAAATATCAAATCATCAAATAGTTTTATTTAGCACCAACTTCTATAGCTTTTGAATAGAGTAGGTAGTTTAAGCTAGAATTAGTAGATTAATACCAAAAAGGTGTCCGTTGAGCTTAATGCCGTAGCCGAGATATGGCGCTGATTTTCAGCGGATTACTAAATGCTTCTTACTAAAACTTAAACTAATGAACGAAGGTTGAGGACTGAAAGAGGATGTAGTTACTAGAATTGAGAAAGAAAGACTGGCGAAACAAATATATCGAGCGAATGTGAGTGGAAGTTCGGGTAAGGGACGCCTCAGGCGGACATACTTCGACCAAAGCAAAGCAACGTAAAGGCAATATAAAATGTACCCAAAACAACCGCGCGTGATGCATGCAGCAACTAAAGAATGTCGATGTAGTGAAAGTGATTTGTCAGGATCATAGCAGGTGACAATCCTCTGCCTATCCCTTTGGGATACAGGCGTGAGCTTAAGTATGTATGTATGTATGTAAACCAATAAAATTACTAAAAATGTAACAATCCCATTAACAAAAACTCTCCAAAACACTCCAAAAGTGTAAAAGTTATTTCTTACACTATAGTGTAAAATGAAATTAATTATTCCCAAAAGCTATCAAATTAATTTTTATTGATGTTTATGGCCATTATTGCACCACGATAGTTTTACTGATCAATAGAGCTGACCTCGTAACTGTCACACAGCACTCTCAAGGATTTTACGTCTTATTATGATTGTTCACAGGTCGTATGACAAACCACAGTCATGGGCTTCATCATACGAAGAAAAGAACAGTCTATACCATACTCAGATAGAAGTAAGTGCTTGTACAACAAGAATTTGGGTAAATCGTTCTTGCTGCCTACTCTTTAAAATCAAACAATTACATACAGGCACATACATCCATTGCTTCTGGCCCCACACTAGGATACCCTGAGTCGTGGAAACCAGAAACAGTGACATCAAGAACATTTAAACACACAGGACCTGGGATTTTTTGTCCCCAGCCGGGATTCGAACCCGGGACCTCCCGCATGGTAGGCAGATGCGCTAACCGGTAACATAAATCGCCCAGGGATGTATTAGATAACTGAATGTAATCTTCATGTGTGTGTAAAAGTTAACACCCGCATAGATTACTTAAGAATGACAGCAGATCACTCTGTACATAAATCGACTTCTGTGGCGCAGTGGTAAGCGCATCTCCTACCATGCGAGAGGTCCCGAGATAAAAAAAAATGCAGGTCGTGGATGTTTACATGTTTGCGATGTCGCTGTTTCTGGTTCCCATGACACAGGGTATCCTAGTGTGGGGCCAGAAGCAATGTATGTGCCTGTATATAAATGTTTATGTTTACACGTGCATTTTGATATCGGTCTGCAAAATATTTACTCCTTTTTCTGTCAAAGGCATCCAATCAATCCAAAACAGTATTTCTGGTTGTATCTCCTTAAGACATTTATTGATCTTGTCTAAAGTGATTAGTGTTTTTTGCCTGAAACTCAATGGGTTTTTAACTAGGTTTATCTTATATTTCAGAAAAGCTGTTAATTCTCACAGCAGTGGGCCTAATTCTAGCACTTGTGGCTGTCATCTTAGCGCTTATCAACCCTGTTGCAATATTAGCGCGATTCGTGAGTACTTAATCTGTTTTTTCTATATTATCTTCTTCTTAAAGTGCCTCTCCATCACTGGAGGTTGCCACCACTTTACAACGCTCTCTGTTCAGTGGAATTCTGAACAGCTCCTCCGCGGTTTTAACACCGGTCCACTCTTTGATGTTGCACCACCATGGCATCTTATATTATAGCGATAAACATAAAATTACATTGGCAATAAAAGGTGCGTGCTCAGCATATGCCGCCAGACGTGACATGTCTTTCGACGGCGCTGTTTTTCAGCACTCACCTGCTTAAATTTAAACATTTAGTATAAGCTCACGCTGGTATCCCAAAGGAGTAGGCATAGACCAAAGACTGCCACTTGCCACGATCCTGACAGATCACCTTCGCTTCATCGACATTCATTAGGCGTTGCATGCAGGCGCGCCGGTTTCAGCTACTTATTATCTTGCTCTCTGCCACTCGCATTCTCCCAATATATGGTTTCGTCAGTTTTTCTTCCCTCATCCTCCGTGTATATTATCCTCCCAACACCGTATAGACATAGACATCAAGCACGCAAGGACTTAAAACCCAATGGTACCTATAATGTAACGTATACCTTGCTAATTAACTAAACCAGTTATTTGTCGCGTGGCTGCTTATGGAAAGGTGTCATCAACTGTTCATTTAACGGATCTTAAGTAAAAAACCAGTTACAAACTTAACGCATTGAGTCTCTATGGTTTTCCCAAGTTTGAGTTTGTTATTTGACGAAAACTTTCCATTTATCATCTTTGTTCGTTTTTTCTAGAGTAGACAAAAGACATCATCAACCCATTATGTCCCCACCGAGGACAAGGGCCTCTTCCCTGAGGAAGGTATAGGCCATACTCCACCACGGGGGCCAAATCCGGATTGGTGGAAGCTTGTAAGACTAGTGGCTGGTCTTACTGTCAGAAGTTTATTTCGAGCCGCCCTATTAAGACCTCTGACTTGGCTTAACGACTGCCATCTTTTGACGGCAGCCGGCACCAACTGCTTAACGTGCCTTGCGAAGCACGGAACCACTCGGAAAAATGGCACTAGCGTTAGTCATAGACGGTCACCCATCCATGGTCTCAACGCGCCCAATGTTGCTTGACCTTCCTGATCGCTTAAGATCACTCAGGCAGTCGGGCTACGAGCGATTCCACGTGAGCACTCATCCTACTTAACAGATCCCATCACTGTCGTGAAGGGGATTTACCAATTACCAATTCTTTACTCCGGATACACTTACTTGATTTTTGTCGGAAGAATCTGGCCTGGTTACGCAGTTAGAGATGAGCAAACTACGTCTCGAACTCCGTCTCTGCTCACCATGATTAAGCTCTGCGAATCAGAGCGAATCTGGTCGGACTCTTCCAACAAAAATCCAGTAAGTGTATCCATCCCAGTAAATAACCCAGACTCTGTGGAGCGATGATCTTCGCTGGGCGGCTGGCTTGTTGTTTTGGGAGTTGGATGAGAGTTGCCGAGGACCATGCTCAGTGGCGTGCAATGGGAGAGGAGAGGGAGAGATCTATGTCCAGCAGTGGACAATCATGAGCCGATGATGATGAAGCTCAATTCTAGCATCATGTCCATGATTCTTTCAGAACACGCGGCTAACTCAAAACTCGGCGATATACAAGCTACTACAGACGAAGCTGCCAGGAGTGCACGTACAAACCTACCTCTTCAATATTACAAATTCGGAGCGATTCCTAAGTGGACTCGACCCAAAGTTAAAGGTGCAAGAAGTCGGGCCTTTCACTTACAGGTAAGATGTCTGGTGAATACAGAACCCTCACTAGTAATTTTGGGATATCTCCAATAAAATCATCATGATCAACTCATTATTTCCCCACCGAGGGGCGCTGGTCTCTTCCCTGATTAAGGTATAGGCCATACTCCAGCACGGGGGCCAAGTCCGAATTGGTGGAAGCTTGTAAGACTAGTGGCTGGTCTTACGGTCAGAAGTTTTCAAGCCTGCCAAGACTTGGCTTAACGACTGCCATCTATCGAGCAGCCGGCACCAACTGCTTAACGTGCCTTGTGAAGCACCGAACCGCCCGGAAAAATGTCACTAACGTTAGTCGCAGACTGCTTAACTTCAAAGTGTCAAAATATGTATTTGACAGTTCAAAACAGGTTAGAACTGACCACTCCACACAGTAGAGGACTTACGAAATTGCAGGCTTGGTCCCTAACTAGAATACTCTGTACTGTACTGCCGTGCTATGACAGAACACTGTAAGTACCTATAGATACAGTGTTTTGTGGTAACACGAATAAATCGATTCTTCGACGTAGGGTACATGATATGGCATCAACAAAATATTTAAAAAGTATTATTAACACGGTAGTGGCTGATAGCAATTTAGACTGTATATCCAAAATCTTAGAGAGCTGTTTTGACAAAATACTACTTCTATAGGTACCTACAGTGTTTTGTCACAACAAACTCGCTATATTTGATGCCAGGTGACTTTAGATGCAGTGTTTTGTCATAACAACATCACAACGTTTATCTATTGGCTATGTATGAAAGTGGGAATTTGGTGTGCCGATTATTTCTTTTCAATTAGAGTCTATTGTGATTTTATCCAGTTAAGTTTGCGTTGTGATAAAAAAATACCTAAAATGAGCAGAGAACGTAACAAACTTATTAGTATTTGCATAGACCAATTACTTATTGGTCTATGGTATTTGTGAAGCAAAGAAGATAGAACTCCTTAAATTGTGTGAAACAATGCCACAATCGCGTAGAAAGTTCTATGAAGATTTGGTAATAAGTGATGTTCCAGATTTATCTAATGAAAGAGAAATTGATTTTTAAGTTTTTTTATTTTTAATTAAAAGTTATGTTATCTTGGTAACTTTTTGCCTTATTTAACAAACATAGCCCACTTATTTTCCATACCAATTATTTTGGCAAAACACTGCATCTAAAATTACAATGTTTTGTCAACACAATTATTCAATTTAGCTAGAACTTTATGCCGTGACATAAAAAGTTTTATGCTATTAAATTCAAAACTAACATACTTTTTAATATAATTCTGTTACGGCTTAATTACGATCTCTATTGTTAAACACATATCAAAATTTCAAAGTAATATGTTACAATTTAACATAATTATACGTAATTTTAGAAACAAAATGTTTTTGGCGTTTTCTCAAAAAACCCTGTTTTCAAATTGCAGTGTTTTGTCATGACACGGCAGAGTAAGTAAGCATGCAAGGAAGAACATCACAAACATGCAAATTTATACACCCACACTGAGGGAATTTGTACAAATGCACAGCCCCCAGTGGAATCGAACTCTCAACCTCTGTTTTATTACGCGCCTTAACGGTTAGACCAACGAGTTAGTCCACATTTGTCTCAATGTTGACAGGGCCAAGAATACATTTTAAACATTCACATAATAAGCACATACATGCCCTCTGACCCAACACTACGAGCATACCCTCTGTCGTGAGCACCAGAAACAGCGACAACGCAAACATGTGAACATCCAAGACTTGGGGTTTTTTTGTCCTCAGCCCGAGACCTCTCGCGCGGTAGGCAGATGCGTTAACTGCTGCGCCAAAATGGTTGTCAAGAATACAAGGT
This sequence comes from Yponomeuta plumbellus, assembly GCA_947310845.1. NCBI lineage: Eukaryota > Metazoa > Arthropoda > Insecta > Lepidoptera > Yponomeutidae > Yponomeuta > Yponomeuta plumbellus. Next base: position 22,823,938 of record OX371200.1, read on the forward strand.
GGCTTAATACTGATTATAATTACAGAGAAAATAAAAGTCAAAAAGCATTCTTGGTTTTTTTTTGAGAAATTCTTGGAAAGTCTCTAAATTAAAAAAAAAATCATAACTCGAAAACTATCAATAATCGCTGAACATTATTGGTAGTTTTCGCATAGGGGTGTTTTGGATAGGTCTCAGTACGGGCTATCTAAAAGAAAGTAACGGCACCCGATTGGCCACCCTGTATTTATATGGGGTAAGATAAGATAAGAAGGGGTACCTAAGTGTCCTGAGATAAGATGTGTTGTAGTGCCAACGCTCTCAGTTGTGGCTTTTTCTCTTCATTTTCAGGGAAACCCGCATCAATGGTGATATGGAACTGGATGAGGAGTCAGGGGTGCTCCGGTACACGCCGAGGACCACCGTTACCTTTGTCCCCGACAAATCCGTCGGGGACCCGAAGACGATTAATGTTACGATGCCTAACATTGCCCTCCTGGTGAGACAGAGATTCAATCCCGTTTTGCGATTGTGGTTAAATAAAAAAGTATCGGCCAGCGGCCACAAGTGGCTGTCGCGCGCTTCAACCACTCTGCAGCTGCTTCTAGCTTCTTGTGGCGGCATTTGTGGCTGTGGCGAGTGGCTCGTGTGCGGTGACACTTAGTACAAAACATAGGCAGGTCGATCTGTTATCTGTGTAGACCCCTAATACAAAGTCCTTTATTCGTGGAATGTAGGTAGATATACAAGTAGGTAAAAACATTTATGTAACTACGCTAAAAATGCATGCAAATATTTTACTACGCCAACAAAGAAATAAAAATTCACAGATAAATTTATTCGTACATAGTTAGGTAGTTAAATTAGCTCAAAAGTTATTTACAGAATTGTTTGTCATTTGAACAGTTAATAATATACATATTAGGTCTTTACCTATGAAATTGCCGTTTTGTATGAAAAAATTTAAACAAATTTTTTTCATGTATTTTTTTATTGTATTAATCGAAGTAATCACCCATGCAATCAATGCATCTTTGCCAACGCAGTGGCAGTTTATTGATGCCCTTCTTAAAGAAATCAGCTGCACGGGAGGCAACAAATCCTTCAAAGGCATTTTGTACTGCCTCTCGGGTATTGAATTTTTTTCCCGCCAAGAAGTTATCCAAATTCTGAAAAAAGTAGTAGTCTGTAGGCGCAAGGTCTGGTGAGTAGGGCGGATGACGGAGAGATTCCAACCCCAGTTCTTGCAACTTGGAGACCGTCTGCTGTGCAGTATGAGGTGGCGCGTTGTCGTGCAGGAGCAGCGGAGACGAGCGATTGACCAATGCTGGTTGGAGATGTGCCAGCTTCTCCATCATTGTGTTCAGTTTTTCACAGTACACATCTGCAGTAATGCTTACCCCGTTTGGTAAGAAGCTCTGATGAAGCACCGGCGCTAGACCACCAATTTTGTGACCAATACAGTGACCATCAATTTTCTAGGGGTGAGTTTTCGTTTAGGGCATTGTTTAGGTGTTGAACCAGGATCCAACCAACTTGCTGAGCACTTGCGGTTATCAAACAGAATCAATTTTTCATCGCAGGTAACAATGCGGTTCAAAATTCCTTCATTTGTGTATCTGTTGAGCAGTGCAAGGCATGTCTCGACGCGTACTTCGCGCTGGCGATCATTGAGTTTGTGGGGCACCCATTTGTCAAGCTTTTTCACCTTGCCAATTTGACATAAATGGACCAATATTGTTTTGTAGCTAACGTCGAAAGCTGCCTCTAATTCAGCCGTAGATTGTGTATCATCAGCTTTGAGGTTCATTTTTCAGGTCGAAATTTCCAGAACGGAAGCGAGCAAACCAATAATAGGTGGTGTGTTAGCTTGTAGTGTTAGCTCCGTAAACGTCGTTGATGTTGCGTGAAGCTTGTGCCGCGTTGCTGCTACAACGGTACTCATATTCCATAATTAGCGAATTTTTTACGTATCCATGATGACGAAAAAGATTGAAATGCGATGGAAATGTAACACTAATCAATAAACAAATGACTACTTTTGGAAAAAGAATTCCATGTTCTTAAAATTAAATTAATTTTAAATTGGAATTCTTAGCCAAATAAAAAATATTTTGATTTGAAATGGCCAGTACTGCAGAGCGGCAATTTCATAGGTAAAGACCTATTATATACATAGGCAGAGACCAGGGACCTGCTACGATCCTGACAAATCACTTTCGCTTCATCGACATTCATTAGTCGTTCCATGCACTCACGTCGGTTTCAGGTACTTTTCATTAAAAAAAAAACTCACGCCCGTTATCCCCGAGGCACCAATCACTAGAACTGGGCCCACGTTTTGCCGAGTTTATTAGGTCCCAACGTGACTTTTCATAAATAATATAATAATAACATTTGTCAATCAGAACAGCTTTAATTTAAAATTACTAACATCAAGGTTTTGAATAAATTCGGAAGTGTATTATAAATCTTTGGGGCTAGTCAAATTACGTTTTTAATATTAGTATGACTGTTTTTGAACATTTCATAATCAGTTATTTTTTTTATTTTCATTAAAATATTTTTCTTGTTGGGTAGGTACTCTAACTAACTAGTTTTATAAGGGACTGTTTCACAATGTTCAAATAAAGTTCGAGATAAGCTATCCGCAACCAGGGCTGCCGTTTGTTCTAGATTTAAATAATATATTTTCCAACCTATATTGCGTGTGTTCGTTTATGGCTTCCAATTTAGAACAAACGGCAGCCCTGGTTGCGGATAGCTTATCCGGAACTGTATCTGCAGATTGTGAAACAGACCCTTATAAAACTAGTTAGTGCTAGATATTTTAGAGTACCTATCTAACAAGAAAAATATTTTAATAAAAAAAACAATATAGTGTTTGTTGAATGTAAAGTAACTGTTAGCCGCTGTCTTGTATTTAATCATGAGGAAGCTTTAAATGTTAAAATTTGAGGGATTGATAAGAATACCTTGATTAAAGTCGGCGAACCAGAGCAAAACCTGGTTGGACTGTCTACTAAGCGGCTCCGAAATACAGTTTATAAGGATCTTTGGGATCGATTAATGATCACATCTCCTCCTCTTCAGGCCATGTCCTCGATGCTATCGCCTTTCTCCATCTGGACGAAGGTCCCATTCAATCTGCTGGTGAAGAGACTGAAGGTGAAGCCGATGGTCACCATTGACGCCTACAACTACATGTGGGGATACGACGAGCCGCTCATCACTTTCGGAAACACTGTGCTGCCTGGCTGGATTAACTTCAAGCGGTTGGGGATCTTGGACAGGGTAATATACGCAATCGCTCGTAGTCCCAGCAATCTGTGTGATCTTAAAGGATCACGAAGGTTAAGCAACATAGAGCCCGTTCAGTGCATGGATTGGGGACCGTTCTATGGCTAACGGTAGTGGCATTTTTCCGACACGATTTGCACGTTAAGCAGTTGGTGCCGGCTGCCGACGATAGATGGCAGTCGTTAAAGCCAAGTCTTAGGGCGGCTTGAATACTTCTGAGAGTAAGACCAGTCACAACAAGCTTCAACCGATCCGGACTTGAGCTCTGTGATGGAATATGGCCTATACCTTCCTCAGGGAAGAGACCCGTGCCCTTCGGTAGGGACATAATGGGTTGATGATGATGAATATATCATAGACGGTGACCCATCCATGGACGAATTGCTCGTATCCTGGGCTGCCTGAGTGATCTTGAACAATGAATATATATACGCAAAAAACTCCAGACCTTCTAGGTAGGATATACTAGGTATATAACATACAAACTATCTACGTTCAGAAATATTCACTCCTCAGACACATTCACGCATCTTCTGCTCAGTGGCTAAAACCTGAACCTAGGCTTCGATCGTCGGGCTCAGCAGAGATACACATCACAAACAACATAATAATATATATAAATTTTTACTTTCTTCTAAATTTATATAATTGCAAATATCTAATATTTATAATACGTATAAAGTATAATACCGTGTAATACGAGTATTGTATTAGTGAGACGCGTCGAACATGATGCCAATCATTTCTGGAGGTCTGGAAACCTAAGATACAGATTTGATCTAGTTTAGGCTTCAGTCTTTTCACAAATAGTATATTCTTTTGCTGTGTATCATATATGCAATATTTTTTTATCTGCAAGTGTTTTTTTTGCACATAAAATAAACAAATATCTATCTTATCCCAACAATAACGTAATAAGTACTGACGTTACTACTAAGAGTTGTGAAAATAGCTAACATAGTAGGTGCCGAAAACCGGCAACCGACTAATGAATTTTCATGAAGCGAAAGATGTTCCTGAAGATCGTGACAAGTGGCAAAATCTGGTCTCTGCCTACCCCTGAAGTCCTAATAATACATTAATTATTGTTTACTTATTTTTCATGGCAGGGTAACTGCGAAGGCGATGTTAGTCATATGATGGGAACTAATAATTAATAATGATTGGTCGGTTAGAACATCTAGGCAATTTATGTCAAGTGGAGATTGCTCTCGAGCCGAGCTAAACGTCAATCTGTTTATTTTCAGCTGTACGATCAAAATAACGTCTACAGACTAGAAGTAGGCGCCACCACATCTGACAAGTTCCGAATTCACACATTAAATGGGATCAAGGGCATCAAGGCTCTGCAGTATGAAGATGTTACAAAACGGTATGACAAACATTGTAGTATTGAACTTATTTAGCATACTTAGCCCCTGTTCCACAATGTTCAGATAAAGTTCGAGATAAGCTATCCGCAACCAGGGCTGCCGTTTGTTCTAAATTTAAATAAATTTTCCTATATTGCGTGTGTTCGTTTATGGCATACAGTGTGAACAAACGGCAGCCCTGGTTGCGGATAGCTTATCCAGAACTTTATCTGAACATTGTGGAACAGACCCCCAGAGCCATTAAATATTCTGTTATATAACAGAATATTTGTCTACATAGACGTATTATACTATATGTACATGCAGAAAACATAGGAAACTTCTTGACGTCCGCAAACCTATTAAACATCCTCTTTCAATATGTATTATTAACTTTATTCCGGATACACTTACTTGACTTTTTGTCGGAAGAGTCCGACCAGGTTTCGCTGGTCTCTGTCGTCAGAGACGAGCAACCGATGATGCCAGTTCCATTTTTGCTCACGCACCAAGCTTAAGCTCTGCGAATCAGAGCAAAAACTGGGTCAGACTCTTCTGACAAAAAGTATATCCGGAATAAAATTAATATATAAATTGTGCCCGGATAACGGTGACAGGCTTGCCACTTGTCACGTTTGGGACCTAATAAACTCGGCAAAACGTGGGCCCAGTTCTAGTGATTGGTGCCTCTGCCTATCCTCCTGGAGAAAACGGGCGCGAGCTTATTTTTCTCATTTTTTAACATCAATCCTTACTAAAGATTTCGTAAAAAATTAGGTAGTACTTAGTACCTTTATGTTTGAACCTTTCGCTTAAATAAATGATCTTTCCTTATCTAGCATGAGTTGATACTCTGACCTAACTCTCAAAATGTTTCTCCCAGTGTGCGATTCAAAAATATTTCCCACTAGCTGTTCCGGCAAACTTCGTACCGCCAAAGTTTTGATATTTTCTCACCGTTTAAACCTTCCCTGGAGTTCCACAAATATAAAAAACCAAAAATCAGCCAAATCGGTCCAGCCATTCGCGAGTTTTAGTGAGACTAACGAACAGCAATCCTTTTTTTTATATACAGGGTTTTGATTTGTACAGTTTACTCCGACTCAGGGTTGGTTATTTACATGATACTGAAGCAAAAAAAAAAAAAAAAAAATTTTTTTTTTAGTGAAAATCACCTAAAATCCCCGGTTTTGCGGGGCCGGAGGCGAGCGCGCGGGCGCACTCTCCAGCCCCGCCCCGCGAGACCCCCGCCGGACCCGTCAAGTGCAAACGATAGAAGCTAAGCCATATAAATTTGTGATTATTAGGTGATTTTCACTAAAAAAATATATTTTTTTATATTTTTTTTTTGCTTCAGTATCATGTAAATAACCATCCCTGAGTCGGAGTCAACTGTACAAATCAACACCCTGTACAAATCAACACCCTGTATAAGAACAAGAAGAAGCAGATTACCATTTCGTGACCGAATAAATAAATTACTATCATCAACGTTATGTAATTCCAGTACGAAATGCAACACCTTCGTGGACACTTACGAAGGCATTGCGTACCCTCCAAGCATGACTCCTGAGTCAAACGTGAGGATATGGAGGAACGTGCTGTGCCGCATCCTGGAGCTGGACTTCGTCGAGGTGCGGCATATGGAGTACGGAGCTCAAGCCCTGGTCTACAAGATCAGTAATAGGACGTACAACTACAATCCTGATAAGATGTGCACGTGTAAAAACGAGACATGTTACAATGGGATTTCGGATCTTTCGTCGTGCTTTTTTGGTGAGTTCTCTTAATTGACGCATGGTTTTATTATATTGCAAAAAGAATTAAGAGAGTAAAGGGATAACTTATAACTTCCTGTGTGGAACAATTACTTGAAAAAAACAATCAATCAATCACATAGAGTATTCCCCGGATCTATCTATCTATCTATCACGTGGCCTGATCCCAAACTAGAATACCCTGTGCTCATAACTAAAGTTATTGATTAGTTGATCAACGGTAGGTACTTAGGGCCAGTATCTGAATTGAGAATTTCGCCAAGTATCTAACTATTTAACTGTAATGTTGTCTCGTCAGATTTCTCAGAAAAGAGCGTGACAGAACGTTGCTTAAGTATTTTCTTAGTGAAATTCTCAATTCAGAAACAGGCCCATACTCTAATAAGGTGTACCTTGTTTGATAGTCACTATTTTGTCCCAGAATCTACATTTCGCGCAGAGTACAGAAATTACATAATAATACCAAATAAAATTTATCATTATCAAAATGTATCGGTTTCTTCATTAAGGCTAACTCTACATTCATAGCCAGTCCTCTTTAACCAACTTATGATTGAATTTGATGCCGTTGATTAAATTTAAACTTCCCCTTCGCTTCCAGGACTTCCCCTGGCGATATCAAACGCTCACTTCCTGGATGCGGAGCCGAGACTGTTCCGCCGCATCGAAGGCCTAAATCCTAACGAGGAGGACCACGGCAGCCAGTTCATCATTGAACCGGTACCTACATACTTCATTTTCATCATCATCATTCAGCTACAAGAAGTCCACTGCTGGACATAGGCCTCCTCCATGGATTTCCAAAAAGACCGCTTGCATCCAGCGTCTTTCTGCCACCTGGATGAGATCCTCTGTCCATCTTGTGGCTGGTCGTCCTACGCTGCGCTTGCCGATATAATATGCATAGGTAATGGTCTCCATTCGAGAACTTTTCGCCCCCATCGGCCGTCAGTTCTGCGTGCTATGTGTGCTCCGCCCACTGCTACTTCAACTTACTCATCCGCTGGGCTATGTCGTATACTTAATTTTATTTCATTGTATTTTCCTCGGTAGTGCAGGAGAATCAATCTAGTAGAATTTTAATGAAGTAATTAGGTTCTTGAGGAGGATGTGTGGTGTTACTTTAAATGTTAGAATACACAATAGTTTAAGAAGATGTGGACTGAGACGTTGTGGACTGAAAGAGGTAATATTAGGTACGTTGGTTTGGACATAAGGAGATGTTGAATTAAGAAAAAATGACGAAAGAAATATATCAAGCAAATGCGGGTAGAAGGGTCGGTAAGAGACATCCCAGACGTACTTCGACCGAAGGTCGTATTTGGTCGAAATACAGGGTAAGCAAAGGGCAAGGTAAAATATTCCCGAAACCGGCGTGCGTGCATGCAACGAATAATGAATGACGAGGAAGCGAAGGTGATCTACCACGATCCTGACGTTAGTCGTTGCATGCACGCAAGGCGGTTTCGAGTACTTTTTATCTTGCCCTTTGCTAATATAACCCCTATTTGGTCAAAGTATATCCGCCAGGGGCGTCCCTTATCCTTTCCCTCTCAGATTCGCTCGATATGTTTGCTTCATCAGTCCTTCTTCCTTCATCCTCTCCACATGAATAGAGTTATCATTAGAAAAGGAGGTACTTACTGTATTCCTAAATTCATCGTTAGTCAATGTATATGCATTAACGGCTCCTGTTTTTTTTTCTCAGACCGTAGGCATGGCGCTCGGTACCAGCTTTACCGTCCAGATCAATGTGGCAGTCGACAACGTCAAGTTCAACTCCGAATCTGAGAGTTTCTCGGATATGGTTGTACCCATCGGATACTTTAAAATTGTAAGTTATTTTTAAAATAAATATTTAAGGGGGGCTCCCACACAACAAACGTGATTTTTTCCAATGTTATAATTGGGTCGCACTTAGCTTGTTTTGTTTTTTAATGCAGCGCCAATTAATCTAAAAAAACCCAGGTCTTGGATGTTCACATGTTCGTTATATCGCTGTTTCTGGCTCCCACGACACACGGTATCCTAGTGTGGGGCCAGAAACAATGAATGTGCCTATATGTAAATGTTTATGTTTAAATACACCAGAAGTCTAACGAATGATCTCAATCTTGTAGGTGCAGCCCCCATTAGCAGACCACAACGTGTACGATTTGAAGCTGATGTGGATAATCGGGCCACGCATCTTCTTGGCCGCAGAGATGGCAATGTTCTTAGTCGGCATCGCTCTTATCGGCTACTCCATGCGACAGATTCTGTGGAACGCAGCCTTCTGTGGGGAGACCCGAGCCATGGACTTCAAGCTCAATGACACAGAGAAGAGCTCGCAGATCAAGGCAACGCAAGTGCCCCTAATGATGTCAGTGGAACGTTAAATCCTTACTTTGTAAGGGTAAAACCAGATGAAGTAAATGTGATGTTACGCCAGGGTTAAAGAAAAAAAGTTCTTGAACAATCATTCGCTCGTGCCTTACCATTTACGCTATGAGCGAAAGACAATTACTTTTTAATTGCTTTCTTTGATCGTATTATAGTTTTAAAGACAAATTCGCATACTTAATATAATTCTAGCAATAAATAGAAATCTAGTAAGTATAGCGTAATTTATGTGATGTCGGTGTATGAAGATACAAGCATCATAGCTCAAAATAGTAATAAGTTAGCCCAGTGATGGCTTCGTGTACATATCAGTATATGGTACATACAATTGTGTATTTAAATCGTTTGTATGTGTTACAAATTTATGTTGCTGATATAAATATGTAAATGTGTGTTCCACCAATCTCAGAAGTAATTTACTCAGAAGTCGGTATTTTTTAATACCCACTGCCAGCTTATAAATCATCGTATTTAAGTATGTATACGTTTTAATTTATAAAGTGTACAAAATAAAGCTTAATTTTACAATATTTTGATACATAAGTAAAAAAAATCTTGCCTTAATAAAATTTCTTTCAAATTTAACCACTGAGTCCATTTCACTTGCACCTATGCGTTGTTTATAATGTTGACGGTGTCGTAATAATCGATGGAACTGTCTTCAGTGCTGGTACTGCTGGTACTGCTGGAGAGGTCGCGAGAGGAGCACTCGTAACTGAAGCTGCCGCTACTGCTCGCCGAGTCATACTTTGGCCCCCATTCTTTTCCGTTGTATTTTCTTTCATCTGTGTCAATTATCTCTCGGATCTTGTGCAGTGGTGGGTGGTCGTGGATGACAGGCTCGAACACAGACCTCATAGGGACAAACATCATGGACGGTGGCGCGTACATTGGCATTGGCACCTGGTACATAACTTTAGTGAAATTTCGCACGATAGCTGCAGTCTCATTGGGAGCATCCCTCCTGCTTCTTTTTTGCTTGGCCATGAAGTTTTCATGACCCAACTTTTTGACGAATGTCTTGAATTGCACATGCAGTAGCGGTTGCTGTTTCCAAACGTACTTGCGTTTGATTAAATTTTTATTCGCTAGAATTTGATACTCCAGTGTGACCACGAAATTCTGGAATGTGAGCATAGCACAAAGTATTATGGAAACCGCTATGACTCCGGGGCTCGACATGGCTGCAGTGCAGGGAAGTGTTCGGAGAGCGAGTGTGCCTTTTCTTTTTAATTTTTTCCATTTATATGGCTCCTAACAGTTAAACGATTGTTCTTGGATTGTTTTTAAGATTAAGCAAGTCCTAACAACAACAGCATTACGACTGTAAGTTCGATTACAAAGCATTAGGTTATGTGTCGATCAGACGTAATGAAAACAATATGACTGCTATTGTTATTGCAGTAAGGTAGACAAAATCTATATTAATAATTATGCACACAAATGAAAGCGCGTAAAAAAATAGTTGATCTGAGTCGACAACATATGGGCGGAAAATTCGTATTATCGAGCAGCATCAATATAAAAATTATTAAATTCAACAATGGCGTTGCTAAGTAAACATGTCAATGTCATCATTGTTGTGTTATGGCCGGTTTACATTATTTTAGTGTTTAGTAGAGTGCTATAATACAATTAGAGAGGCAAGTGCATTAGTACATTACTAGACGTTCGAGTGAACAGGGGATCAGCCAGGGATTTGTCAGGATAGTGGCAGGTGACAGTCCGTGGTCTCTGCCTACCCCTATGGGATACAGGTGTGAGCTTATGTATCTGAATGTATTAAGAGATTTACATCTACTGGTGGTTGATAAATACAGAGGCGCCACCATATAAAAAAAACATAGTGGAATATTATTTTGCGTCTACATTTTACACGAGCGAAGCCGGGTTTTCGTCTAGTATTTAAATATTACCGGAAACTTCAGTATTACGAATAAAGTGTAAAATTATAAAATTATAAAGAAAGGCAGCAAGTTCAATCAGACTACTTGGAACGAGAGAGTCATGTTTGTTATCTTTCTATTTTCCGGCGTATTGAAGATCAGTTCCTTCTTCCCTTGGTGCAGGTACTGTTGCTTGGACTTGCCCATCTTCACTCGGTGAAAGGTACGGCGGCTGTACAGTCGGGAGCCCGCAGGCTCGTCCTCAGTGTACACGATCAGTTTTTCATTGTTCCCGTCGTGTTTCGTCAGGACTTTGACGTTCTTCGTTGGTTCTTCGTGACGATTTAAACTGTCGTTCTCAAAGTCTATCGATGCATATTTATCATTCAACAGTTTATCTGCTTCCTTATTACTAATCTTGGTTTCAAATTTGACGTCGCCGTTCTCCGCCACATACGACAGAACAGGCTTCACTGCGCCAACCTCAGGCACTCTGTGGTATGCACGTAAAATATTACGTCGCGTCACCGTATTGCACCTTTTCTTTACATTATCTGATTTCGATCGGATCGATGAATTACCTTCATTACTTGAAGAAGATGAAGAGGACAACGAAGTTGACGATGAAGATCCTGAAGTTTTTCGTCCCGAGTGCTTTCTACGTCTCTTCGATTGGCCACGATAGTTTAGAAACATCATTGGGGATGGCATCATCATTGAAGGGCCCGACATAATCATAGCTGGGCCTGGCATTATAGGGGGAGGTGGTATCATGGGCGGCGGTTGCATGATGGGAGGAGGTATGATCATGGGGATGATGCGGTACGGTCTGGGTGGTGGCGGCGGCGTCGTTGTAGTGGTAGTGGTAGTAGAAGTGGTGGTGGTAGATTGTTTACGCCTTCCATTGCTGAAGTCGCCTGGTATGATCATAGCGAAGCCAGCAGGGACCGCCATCAAGTTTTGCGCCATTCTCATGACTGGGCCAAACGACATGGGGGGCGGTGGCACCGGAATAGGCGGTGGAGGAGGCGGGGGCATAAGTGGAGGCAGACAAGGGGCCTCAGTCCCGCCGGGGCACGGGATCCGTGGTGGAGAGTACTGCGGATACGGCGCGAACTGCGTGCGGACTGACGCGCAGAATACTAGCATCACCAGCTGCAGCTGCCGTTGCGATCTCGTGGCCTAAAAAGTGCCACTAGCTTAGAAAAGTAGTATAGTAAAATTATAAAATGGTTAGTTGATTTAACGACATCGTTTGAAATTTGTAGTGGGTACATGGTATCTTATACAAGAAATAAATTTTCTAGCGCCTGCAGGGAACGAAAAATGAGTTACTTATCGCGACTACAGTCGTTTTTGTAACAAATGCTCTTAATCGCGGCCCCCCTGGTTTGGAAAGGACAGGAAATGAACCTGGATATCTAAAATCTTACACTGACTAGGTATTCTTAATTAATGTTCATGTTCTATAATAAATAGGTAGAATTAAAATATTGAATAGAAATACTCACGAAATTCATAGTTCAGTCAATTAAAACTTCGTTTCTGAACAATGCGCACATTGATCGTAGTGGCGTTTCGTAAGCCGCTTTTATGCGATTTTCTGGTGCTCTTACGCAAGCCTTCTTATTATGCACGAGGTTTGAATCAGCTCTATATACATTCACCAATTGAACAAAACAATAGTGTTTTTTTTTTTTAAATTAATACATTAAACTAACAAATACGCAAAATATTTTAAAAACTAGTTACTAGTTAAAAACTAGTTAGTCACTTAAATTACGAGCTGTCAATATCACTACTACCAGTCGAAGTACGTCCCAGTTCTGTCGAGCCAGTGGATGTTGGCGATCTGGAATCTCCAGAGTTACTACTAGAGCGTGGTCGGCGCTTTCGCCGGCGTCTACTCCTGGAGTAGTCATAGCTGTATTCCTCCGACTGGGCGGGCGGGCGGACGTTGGGTCGCCTGATGACGACGGGCGGGTGGGGGACCATTAGGACAGCCGGGGCAGGTATGGGCACGGGGTACACGGGCCCTGGCGGCGGCAGCGGCACGGGCGGCGCCTGCCCCGGCCGGCACATGCAGCGCTGGTGGCACGGCGAGCAGTACGCGAAGAAGGCGGGCACGCACGGCACGCAGATGCACGGAGGGCACGGCGGGCAGCCGGGCGGCCGCTTCGTGCGCGGTGGCGGCGGTATCGGTGGCACAGCGAGCTGGAATGGGAACACAACGGGCATCGGGATCGGAATAGGCACGGGTACCGGAATAGGAGGCGGCGGTGGCGTCGTAGTTGTGGACGTAGTCTTGGGCTTAGGAGTGGGAGGAGGTACGAAGGCTATGGCACCGGCTGGTACCGCCACCATCCCGCCCGGATACGGCACCATGGCGGGATACATCGGTGGCCCCATGAGGAATTGTGCAGGTACCGCCGGCGGCGGCGCCGGTGGCACTTCGATGCGCAGCGACACACATGCCCCGTAGGCCAAGAATGTCGTGATAAATAGACATTTTGACTTTGTTACCTGGAAAGCACGAGAAGGACAGAGTCATATTGCAGCTTGAATTGAGACTGAAGCGTAGGCATAGTTAAGGGAGCGCTGGCTATGCTCGATGATGATCTTTTTTTTAACTAAAACTTTCGTAAGCATTACACATTGTAAATCGATGATATCGATGATCGGGCTATCGGGAAGACAGAGTACAAATTAACCTGAACGGAGTTCGAATGGTTCATCTTGAAGTACTTACCTTGCTTTGCTGATTGAGTTGCCGAAGTGTTTTAGACTATGTGTGCAGTGTATACGTGTATGAGGCGATCGCAAAGGGATAATTTTAGAGATCTTTAGTTATTAGTAGAACCAACTTACAAAATACATGAATTTAGGTAATAGTGCTTCAATCTTCGATTCAGAACAATTCACAAGTTGAAAGAAAGGGCATGTCGTAAGTGCTTATATGCGGTTTCTTGGCGTTTCATTACGCAACGGTTCTTATGCCCGGGCGTGAACACTTGCACACCATCGATGTAACTTTCAGCTCTGAATACAGCGTTATTCATTTCGAATTCAAAACACATACTCAGACGGCATATTATGGCGTTTTTATGTGGTTTCGTTCGATAATTTTATTGCTTTGACATAGCAAGTGTTGGTTGCACTCATGGGTGTTGAGTTTCTTATGTAGATACTTCGATATTCGCACCAACTTATGAGCCAGTTTCTGAATTGAGAATTTCTCTAAGTAACCACTTAACTACAGTTCCGTATCGTCATTTTTTTTAGAAAAGAGCGTGACAGAACGTTACTAAGTATTTACATAATGTAAATTCTCAATGATGAATTATAAGAAAAAAAGGTGATTTTAAAAGATGCTGTGTGAAAAGATTTTTTTTTGAGAAGAGTTTTTTTTTTACGCTGCCTTTTTCTCCACTACCATTCGGTCCCAAGGCAGCGGCTAACATTATGTATATTGACATCCAGGAAACAGAACGTAAATTGTTTTGAAATATATTTCTTTTTTATTTCTTTCTATCCATTCTTGCTACGTGATACACTCTACGTAGTTTAGCTACTATAGCTATAGTTGCCTATAGACTGTTTAAGTATGTCATCATAAAATAACATAACATTTACATACAGGCACATACATTGCTTCTGGTCACTGGCCCCACACTGGGATACCCTGTGTCGTGGGTACCAGAAATAGCGACGTCAGCACAAACATCTCTCTTTCCTGACTCCAAGTCCGTATTGCTGGCGGAGGCTTGTATGACTATTGGCTGGTTTTTCTGTCAGAAGTTTTCGATTGTAATTGTTATTTAAGTTTCCTTGTTTATTTATTTTATTTAAATAATAAAAAATAATTTATTTTATTTAAATGCCAAAATAAAATAAATAACTTCCATGTTATGTTGACTGTCCTTTCAATTTCTTCAATATTCTTTGTCCTGTCAAGGATCTCCTTGGTCCTGTTAAGCTATAATTACTTAATACCTTATAGTCAATGCTTACTTATATTTATCCTGTAGTATAACATTAAGCCATACCTAGATTTGCCATGCGGACACTGTCAAAGTTCCACTCAACTATAGCGTAAATAGAAACTAAGTACTTTCCTCCCCGTGATCAATATATTATTATAATCTTCTTTCTAATATATAAAATTCTCGTGTCACCGTGTTACTGCGCGTACTCCTCCGAAACGGTTTGGTCGATTTGGAAAATTTTATATGAATATTCGTTAGGTCTAAGAATAGGTTGTTATCTATTTTTCATAGCCCTAAGTGATAAGGGTGGTCCAACGGCGAAACAACGTTTGCCGTGGCAGATAGTTTTTTTTGTAAAGTAACGTTGTTGTACAGAAGGTTAATCTTAAGAGCCATCGCAAACAGGGCGACTTGTCGCCGCGTCAGACGCGACGTTGTCATTTGCTTCTTTCGTCTTGTCGTCGCGACTCCGCGACTCTGACGCCAAGTGTGCGGAGATTCGAACAAAATAATATTCGCAAATTGACGGCCGTAGCCTGTCGTCCGTCGCGTCTAGTCGCCGAACTGTCGCTGCCGCGTGTCGCTAAGTGTGCGCCTAGGCTTATAATAGCAATGATACCGCTCGCAGATGTTAAGGTAAAAAAACGTGAGGGAACCTGAATGCCTGTGCTCAACAGTGGGATTCAAGGGACAATCATAATTTAGGGCCGGTTTCTCAGTTGAGAATTTTCACTAAGTAAATACTTAACTGTAGTGCTGTCTCGTGAAATTTCTCAGAATAGAGCGTGACAGAACGTTACTTAAGTAGGTATTTACTTAGTGTAAATTCTCAATTCAGAAATCAGCCCTTAAATTCTTAGTTTTAGTACTCGTTTTACTCTCTCATAACTCGTTTTTACTCGGTAAAGAACGTACCTAATGAATGCGTTATGAATGTCGATGAAGCGAAAGTGATCGGTCACGATCCTTTGCCCTTGTCTCTGCCTGCCCCTCTGGGATACAGGCGTGAGTTTATGTATGTATGTATGTAGAGCATACGTAACCGATTTCAACCAATTTAACCAGTACCTAGCATTCATTCCAGTGGTGCAAATACGTAAATGCACCACTGATGCCCGGTTCCAATATCCACAAAACGCTTCGTTTTTGCTTACGATCGGTTACAATTCCTACGAACCGTCAATATCGTAGCCGGTAGGCGTTTATTATAGGAACCGGGCATGAATGGAGTTGTCCACTGATTTACCTCCGGTTTCTCGAACGCTAACACAGCTATCGGTGTTCTTTTCGTATGCAATTTTGCCAACTGACAGCTGTTAACAATCGATTAACAGAATGTAAGCGTTGGAGAAACCGGGGGTTAACCTACTCCGAATTGTCAAGTAAATACATATTTTGACATTTATGGAGTTTTATAGAAAGTTACTACAAAGTAGAAGAAACTACAAGGACAGAGCTATCTTTCGGGATAGGTTTAAAACTTTATCAAAATAAGCACAAGATCAGATAGACAATAATTATACACTCTTGACGCTTAACACTAATTGACAACCTCTGTAGCGGAGCGGTTAGCGCATCTGCCTACCATGACAGAGGTCCCGGGTTCGAGTCCCGGCTGGGGATAAAAAAACCCAGGCCTTGTATGTTTACATGTTTGTGACGTCGCTGTTTCTAGTTCCCGCGACACAGGGTATCCTAGTGTGGGGCCAGAAACAATGTGTGTGTCTGTATGTACTTTTATCGTAAAGCAGTCAATAAAACAAATTTTATTATTGACAAAATTTTATAGACAAAAAATCATGCAAAAGTAATAAAAATTACAAAAAACAAACTGTCATCCGGCGTGACCGCTTGACAGTTATTTCTATATATCAAGGGATTTCACTTAAAATTAAATATAAGCATTGTATAGCTAATATTATTTTGACACAAGTCCGTTTTTGTATCAAAATGCTATCAGAATCTAGAGCCCGGTCATAATCTACCTGGCTTCACCGGTTGCCGGCGCTTCTTTGTCCTAATTTGTTGCGCTGTCTTCGTAGTAACTTCCACTTCTTCAGCCGTACCCGCATCTAAAACTTTAATAGTTGTTTTTTTCCTCACAACTGGAGGCTCTGGAGTATTAAGCGTGACATTCCGGAGTTCCGTATCATTTTCGTTGTTGGCTTCTCTAAGCCAATCCTTCGCTTCACCTTTGGAGATCTTCTTTTCAAATATGACAATGCCATCTTTGTTAACGTATTGAAGCATTGGCGTAAGTACTCTATCATCATATGGACGCTCTCTTTCACGCTTTGGTAGCGGTTCTCTATTAGTGCGTCTAGCGTCAATGTGACGATGTCCTTTGTGTCGAATTCTGTGTTTCTTACCTAGTCTACCCTTCCTCCTAGCTCTCATTCTACCCTTCCTTGTGATACGATCTCTCCACCAGCCTCCAGAATCACTTTCAGTTGATGAGGAAGTGTCACTGGACGTATCGGTATTAGAACTTGTGTCGGAACTCGTGTCAGACGAGGGTCTAGGTGGGTGAGGACGGCGACGCGGTGGCTTCTTATGCGGCGACCGTCTGGGTTCTGGTGAGTAGAAAGGCATCACGATAACTGGTAGCTTCTGCCCCCCCATTGGAGGCACCATTGGCATTGGCATGGCCATGGGGAACGGTCCAGCGCCAGGCGGGAAACCGGGTGGAGGAAGCAATCCAGGAGGAGGGAATGGTGGAGGACCAGGAGGACCGGGTGGAGAGGGACTGGGACTAAGGGGTGGGGGACCAGAAGGCGGATCTGGAATAGGGAGAGGCATGCCTGGAGGACCTCCTAAGGGGAAACCTGGAGGACTACCCACAAAACTACCAGGGAAGGGTGGAGGATAAGGATAGCTAGGGGGCCCTGATGGAGCCCCAGGCATGTTCGGCAGTTGGGGCGGCATTGGCATCCGACAGTGCATAGGCAGATTTTGAGGAAGGAATGACATATGCGTAGGACATGGTGGCAGGTCGGGCTCTTTGCTCGCCCAAGACATAAGAAGAAGCGGCAAGAATAAAAAAAGTATCTGGATCATTGCGGTCTGAAATAAAAGAAATATCTGTGTTATCATGGATATGGCTACATATAATAGAAAAGTTCCTTTTTATACCATTTTGGTTTGAATAATACCTATGATGTATCCATTAGAGGTTGTCGGGCTTCGGCAAAGAAATGCCTCGAATTTCAGCTTACAAGCTACTTTTGTAAACACAGTGAGGTAGGTAAACACAATAGGGCCCACGTGCGAAATGCGTTGCAGCATCTTTATATAATCGACAATAGGCTTTGTTTTAGAGGGTTTAAGACATATTATGTAAAGACTGACATATGAAGATTTATGAAGAACTGACTCGTGATGATGAAAACTTGTGTCACTAAAATGTTTATCCTGCAAATGGTCAACCAATTTATTTGAATGCAGATAGATTTTATTGCTCCTGGCCTCTTATCGAATTAACAATAGGAAAGCAATGGCAGTTATATCACCGATCCTTTGTGCCATAATCGGAACGTACCAAAACCAAAAGTTGGATAAGGCAGGGGGCTATTATAAAAGCTAGCTCATGAGTAATTTCTTCAATCGTTCCTTACCTTTCGGCTTAATTATATAATGACGCATAACAACATTGTTGAGCAAGTTTAAGCATTAGGAAAACTTCAGTAGGATTTAGGATCAAACAGAGGTAGACATGCTCCGCTCAAGCTAGCGTCTCTTTTGGGTTCAAATGGATACTAATTAAGAAGTTTTATTTATTTCAGATGGATTCCCACTGCTCTGTTCTCCAAGTCCATATACTATTTCATCTTTATTCGTCATCCTTTTCACAGTTCATCCCTCAAATGCCTTATTCCTTTGCTTCCCATGGGATGCCTGGCATGACCGGCATGATGCCCATGCCAATGGGTAATCCCTTCCAACGTTCCATGAACATGATGTCGATGCCCGGACAAAAGATGCCTACTGTCATAATGCCGTATCACTCGAAATCATTTGACAAACACGGCCAGGCAAAGAAGAATAAACGCAGGAGGAGCCATAAGCACAGAAGAGATCAGTCCAATGAGAGTAGTGACACAAGTTCTTCTGACTCGGGCTATCGCCGATCCAAACTCAACGGTCGACGCTCGAATAAGTTACAAAACGTAGGGAAGCAACGTCAGCGCCAAGTTCTGACACCAATAGTGTCTTACATAACCAAAGATGGATACATAGTGTACCAGAAGAAGATAACCATGAAAAATCCTTACGATTGGCTGAACGTAGGGCGCGGGGAAAAGTCACTGCCGGCCAGCTTGGAAGAGATTGTAGATGACACGCATGAAGATGATAGGGTTAAGACTTTCAAAAGAACAAGAACGACTGCAAGAAAATCGGCACATACGCATGAATTTCGATAATTTTTACTTTTTCTAATAAGATATTTTTTCATCGTTCGCTTGTATTTATATTAAAATAATACAGATATTCAAATAATAAGTGCTTCTTTAAAATTAAGTACTAACGTGTACCGTACCTCAACCTTTGTCACTGTCATTATTAACCTTGTACCGGATACACTTTCTTGACTTTTTGGCGAAAGAGTGCGACCAGGAAAAAAAAGGAATGAAGTTAAGAATTCCTAATCTAATTTGGCCTCCAGACGGTTCGCGAAGTTCAGCGAGGATAAGCGAATACGGTAATGTGGAGAGGCACTTCGTCTTACTTCGTCCAACCTCGAGTGTGTAGCGACGTACTTCGGTCAACCTTCCCGAGCACTTTGTCGAGGAACTTCGCCAGTTGTCTGGAGGAGGCATAAATGCGTCTTAATTCTAAACAAACACCGCAAAATCCATTGTGCCAATAAGAACCATGTTTTTTTTCGGTAAATTAAGTTAACCAAGTAACAACAGGATGTCGAAGAGTCGCCAAGAGTTTAAAGTCAGCGTCATTTCGAATATCAGTCAGTTGCTGTTTCATTAGGCATCCAAATGGCGGTGGAAAAAGTTGTAAGTAACCAAATTCAATTTTTGATTAAATTGGCATTACATAGTAGTTTAATATTAAATTTAATCAGAGTGTTGAAGACTCCTTGGATTTTGTGTTTTATATTTTTGCTTTTATGACTTTTATCGCATGTCTTTGTAATATTTTGCTTTTGTTCTCGTTTTTCTGTTATTATATTTGATTTAACCAAATACACCCTTTCCTTTAAAATACAGTCCACTCCCCAACACAGAGGATAAATGTGTCTAGTGTTCAACACATCCAAGATATTATTTTGTAAGTTTGATTTGTATTAGCTTTAAGGTGATTTGAGAGAGTGGAGTTTTTTTTTTCGCTGCCTTTTTCTCCACTACTCACGGCCCCAAGGCAGCGGCTAACATTATACATAACTGTATGTACATTGACATTCAACAAGCAGAATGTAAATTCTTTACGTTGAAATAAATGTTTGATTTCTGATTTCTGACTGACTCGTTGGTCGAGCCGTTAAGGCGCGTAGCTACCAAGAAAGAAGGGGTGGGTTCGATTCTCACTTGGGGTCGCCGTACAAATGGCCTCAGTCTGGGTATTGTTCGATGTTTGTAATGTTCTTGCCTGATTGCCATATCACAATATTTCCTAGTTTGGGACCGGGACCTAGATTCTGTTAATGCATTGTGGATTGTAGTACCATGACAACTGGAGGAAAATGGAGATTTAATTTCATTGCTGTTTTAGGTCTGCGCGAGCGCACATATCAAACGTATCAGGCGCCAATGGTATGAAAAAACAGTCACGTTACCCGTTCGTGTATCTGTCATAGTACTGTAATGCACTAACAGAATCGTTGTGAGGAAGTTATTTCACTAAAGAAGGCTCAGATTTACTAACGTTTGCAGTCACTATCAGATTCAGATTTAGCTCAAAGGATATACTTATGTAGGTGTATATGGAGTCTTAGATCCAAATTCATATTTACATATACTGCACAAGGATCCTATGTGATCAGTGGCGTAGCGTGGGTATCAGCCACCCGGGGCGGAAGAATTTGCGGCCCTCTTATTAGTCCAGTCCATTATTGGCTCTGACACTTATGGGTCAATATACGCTATTTGAATTTCTATGGTCCATGGACAAATATTATGTTAAATTTATTATATTATTGCGTCCGTATGCTTAGGCATTAAAGAATATGGTCTTTTATTTGGCCCACATAGTCTATTCACGATAATTGTTTAATTTAAGACATTAATCGTTAAAAATAGTTGTATGGCGAGATGTTATGTATACGTATGCCATTATGTTTTTTTAAATATGTTCATATGCTTTTATAAACATCAAAACATATTTCATCAAAATATACAGTAAAAAAATTTATTAATATAAAGAAAAATAACTTACTTTCATGTCACGTTACAATAATGTCACTTCATCTGGCGAAATTCAAAGAAGTAAAATTTGACTTAAACCCGCAAAGGTATGTTTTTGTCCATGAACTACGCGCATACAATAGTGTTAAGTTAGAAACAAGCTAATGACGTTGAGCAAAATTCCTATAATATAGCGTCAATTTGCGATTCACTGTAGGAAAGCGTGTTTCTGCCAGTCATTAGAGTATTTCCTCTGGCAAGTCTATGTTTTTGTATTTTATAGTTACGAAATGTATATTTGCACAATGCAATGTTTATTGTGTGTAGATGTCATGTATTACGTTAAACGGTGATCAGAAAAGCGATTGATATGTTTTTGTAGGTTTTGTGCGATTTTGTCACTCCTCTGGCGTCACTCCTCTGGCAAATTTCATGTTTTATTTAATACGTGTCCCCTTTCTTAGCTATAATCAATGGCCTGTCACTTCCCTGCTTTAATTTGTGACTACTCTGCCAATAGTGTCAGTCCTCTGGTAACACATTTTCCTCTGGTGCTTATGAAATTCAAAGAAATGGAAAAATCTTCTGGCCCTCATCATTAAACATTTAAAAATTGTGTCAAATAGAGAAATTATCAATATTGAATGGAACAGATTACATTTCCTTCTGGGACACAAAAAAGTCAAATACCGTATATTCACCCTTATAGCAGAAAATAATTCAAAAATACCTATGTCACATAAAAGTGTGAACCTATTTTTTCTACGAATATAAATTTCCTCCAGAATATTTTATTCTTGTTGATTACCATATCAGTAGCTAGTGTTTGTGATATTAATTTGAAATGTTTAATTCAGCGTCTCCGTCTTGTACAGAATATCCCTTATTTCTATCGGTTCGAATTATTATTGTAAGTGCGACAAAAATATAAAATGGTTCATAAGTTTACAAAATATTTTTATTAACTCATGAAATGTGACATTTTGCCGCCCCCTAAAAGTGCCGCGCGGGGCAGACCCCCCTCCGCCCTACGCTACGCCATCACTGTATGTGATATCCATTGCGGATTATAGGACATTTTATAATTATAATTTATAAACCAACAATATAAACGCACATAAACATTTACAGACAGGCACATACCTACACTGCTTCTGGCCCCAGACTAGGTTACCCTGTGTCGTGGGAACCAGAAACAGCGACATCACAAACATGTAAACATCCAAGACCTGGGGATTTTTTGTATGGTAAGCAGTTCCGCTATCCACTCCGCTACAAAGGTCGTCTAATATACCTAATGTAACATAGAATTTCTGGTCTAGCACCATTATGGAAATCAGAGGACGTTAATTTCCTTTCAGCTTTTGATCGTCGCTTCGACCTGTGTTGTGCTTCCTTCAATGTGGGCGCAACTCCAGCCTCGGAAAGGTTCGGAAGGAGCGCCATTGTTCACATGTACCAACTGCGACCAGCACGGAAATTATTACCCTGGGAGATACCCGGGTGGGCATGTGAAGCTACACTGGCCTTTCCAACCTGGATATTATTATGCTTTTGGCACTTACGATAAAGCTAGAATACCACTGTTTTTTACAGGATGAGTTATTTGTTAAATAAAAAATAAAGATAAAACTTTCTACCCTCAGATTTTTCCATTAGGTACAGTCGACAGTACATCATCGTATACACCCATGCACTCTACTCCGTTTCATTACGGGCGACTTTGCAACTAAAATGTGAACGTTGACGTGCTGTCAACTGTACGCATGCCTATCCCATGAAATTAACTATACTACAAATACCTACCTACATGAATAGATTTCAAAACTATACATTTTTAGTTAAATAAATAATAAAAACATGTCTTTGAAGTTCGGGTAAAGTTCGAAAAAAATTGCGAGTATACCTACGGATGTTAGTTAATTTAATTAGAAGAAGTTAATTTGGCAAAAAAGTATAATATAAATAAATAAGTAGGTATGTCCGGCCGCTGGGAGTTTACGATCCTGACAGGTCATGTTAGAACGGACGACGTAACCTTGAAGTGGCGTTAAATTTTCGATTAAAATATTTTTATGTCCTATTTATCCTACTAGCAAATAATTGTCATTGAAACTATATCATTGTGTAAACTTACAATCAATGTTATATTTTGCACAGTGATTTAAATGTGAAATAAGAAGAAATCAATATTTAATGTTCGTGCGTAAAATCCTTATTCGTATGAAATTTGGTACGAACGTTCTTCATATAAAATAATGAAATACGTGTAAAATAGTTTTTTAAAAATCATCCCTTAAGGGGGAAAAAGGGGGTGCAAACTTAGTATGAAACTTTGCCGTTTTTGAAGTTATCCGAATGAGATTCAATATAAAAGTCCTTCATTAAAAGTTATGAGAAACATGTAAAATAGTTTTTCGAAAATCATCCCTTAAGGAGGTAAAAAAGGGGGTGTAAAGTTAATATGAAACTTTGCCGTTTAAAATTTTGCACAGATGTTGTTTTTGTAACGTAGGGGAGCACTAAGAAGGGATTTTTGAAAATACATCCCCTAAGGGGGTAAAATGGGGGTTCAAAGTTAGTATGAAACTTTGCCATTTTTGAATTTATTCGAATGAAATTCAGCTCCTTCATTAAAAGTCATGAAAGACGTGTAAAGTAGTTTTACGAAAATCATCCCTTAAGGGGGTAAGAGGGGGTTGCGAAGTTAGTATGAAAGCTCTTTCGCATGCGCTAAAAGTATCCCTATCTTATTTGCAAACACGGTACTTTACTCAACAAAAGCCCACGCGGACGTAGTCGCGGGCAACACTTGACCTGACAAGCCAATAAGAGGTCAAAAATTAAATAAAAGTATTTTCAGCCACGTTGTTTGTTTCGAACAATGCGAGCGAACAGCGAAATCTACTTTATCGGCATCACCCTCAGATTATCCTGAGACCAAACCAATAAGGAAGGAAGGAAGGAAGGGACTATTCTGTCTGATCTGATCTGAGCCAAACACCCAAACAAACCCGCCATTTCTGTAGAACGTTGGTAGCAGTGATATCTGACAGATAAATTCGTTCACTTCACACTACTCCAAGGACGGCACTACTCATTCATTTCATTCATTCAATTCAGTCAGTCAAAAACTTTGAGCATGCTGTGCGTTTGTCGTTTTAATCGGTAAATATTTTGAAGGCATAGTTTATTTGTGCTACATGTGAAAATACGCTTTGAAATGTGTATAGAAGTGACACGCGGTGGTCTTTGTGGAATAAATGGGTTGAAGTCGTGAAAAGAAAAATTCAAAGTGTTGGATTTCCCCCTTAGCAAATTGTTTTGCATTATTTGGTTTGCCCATGGATCCTGTTGCTGACAAAGCCTGGAAGCAGAGCGTCGGCTTCCCCATAAACTACGACTCCGAGCAGAGTTCAGGCGATGACTTGTAAGTTTCAATTCCGTTTGTTTGTATAACTAATATCAGCTGATTTGGTTTGAGGTTACGAATACTACGCATCTAGCTGCTCATCTTCATTACTTTGTCTTGTCTTGAGAGCAAAGTTCGGGGCGATTTACACCCCGAACTTAGCTCTTGCAGCAATCATCTCAGTGGTTGATAAAGATATTTCTCGGCATGGCCACTGTAATATCGCCCTTATGAGTGAGTATCAGTAAAACCAGTTACAAATTGATAATAAACCCGGCCGCGGATTCCTCAAACGAGTTTTTGCGTTGCTAATGTGGCTTGAAGCCGTGCATACTTATTTTTTATTGTGTTATATAAAAAAAGTGAAATCTTCAGTTGCAATAACTGTTTAATAAGGTATTCCAATAAGAAAACTTTACATCCTCAATTGAATACAAATCATACATTCTTTATTTTTTATACAATCTTCAAACTTGTTTAAATTGTTCATCCAAGCTGTATGCATACAGCTTGGATTAGACTTGGACTTGGTAATTGAGAGTTTTAAAAGTTTAACCTGTAGAATTTTTTGTGGGCCGATCTGTTCACCATAGCCACGGTTTGTAATTCCAATCTTTTTCAAAGTCATAACACAACTGATTAACCGTAGGGATTGACAGCCATGTGTGTTGAGAAGAAAATGATAAAAAATCTAAATGATAACCTTAAAAATTATCAACCGGTATCTAATTTAACTTCTTTTCCGTAAGTCACCGCATCATCATGAGCCGATTGATGCCTACTGAAGGTCATAAGCCTCCCTCATGGTTTTCCAATGGTACCTGTCTTGTGCTGCCTGTATCTAATGACTCTCTGCCACCATAGTCTATGAGACAAATCTGAGTTTGAAGAAATATTATACCTAGTCTAGCCTAAAACCTCGCATATAATCCATTTGTCACTACTCTACTTGATACCTACTACACTACTGAGCCCCAGTTTCTTTCCATATTAACAATCTGTTATTAAATGTTTGATACAATCTGACAGCTCTTGATAATAAGTTAACAGATTGTTGGTTTCTAAGAAACACTGAAAACAATGTAGGGAGATTGAACCAAACTTATTAATATTGTTTGTGTGTAAATCCACGGAAAGGTATGTTGTCAATTTAGTTGACTTTAGGTGTAAGGCCTTTATTAGTGAAATGGGTTACCTTAACGGCTGTGGCTGGCTCATCTTAAAATAGGCTGTGCATAAGCGAAGGGTCAAGGCAATTGCAATTCACTGCGATTCCAATTTTCTGTGTCTTTCGTGCCTGCATGCAGCAAATGGTGAATGTTGATGAAGCTAAAGTGAACAAATTCAAATTCAAAAATTTATTTCAACGTAAAGAATTTACATTCTGCTGGTGAATGTCAATGTACATATAGTTATGTATAATGTTAGCCGCTGCCTTGGGGCCGTCTGTAGTGGAGAAAAAGGCAGCGAAAAAAAACTCCACTCTGACCATCTTTTCTCAAATCACCTTAAAGCTAATACAAATCAAACTTACAAAATAATATCTTGGATGTGTTGAACACTAGACACATTTATCCTGTGATTAAATTTGATATTAAACTACTATTTAATGCCATACATTCTTGTCTTCTAAATAATCGTTGATTTTATAATAACCTTTTTTGCAAAGAGTGTGCTCAATACAATTCTTAAATCGCGTTGGAGGTGACTCTAATATATCTTGGGGTATCTTGTTGTAGAACCTTATACGCCCCATAAAGGAAGTATTAACTTTTGCAAGTCTAAATCGTGGAAATGACAATTTATGTTTATTCCTAGTATTAACGTTATGATGGCTACCAAGTGTTTCGAAGTCTGTAATATTTTTCCTAACGTACATAATATTTTCATATATATATTGGCTTGCAACTGTTGGCATTGTGGCAAGTGGCAGTCCCTGGTCTGATTACCGCTCTGGGCTACAGGAGTGAGCTTATCTTATGATTGATGCAGGTCGCAAAAGACTATCACCATCATCATCATCATTCAGCCACAAGAAGTCCACTGCTGGACATAGGCCTCCTCCATGGATTTCCAAAAAGACCGGTTAGAAGCGGCTTGCAACCAGCGACTTCCTGCCACTCGGATGAGATCGTCTGTCCATCTTGTGGCTGGTCGTCCTACACTGCACTTGCCAATGTGTGGTCTCCATTCCAGAACTTTTCGGCCCCATCGGCCGTCAGTTCTGCGTACTAAAAAACTAGGGAACTTGGAAAACCATGAAGCAGACCTACAACCTGCCAAGGGCTGATGATGATAATAATGTTTGAGAAATAATTTAATTTTTATTTGGAATTGATCGATGGTAGAATGGTGGAAGGCCAGTGGGTTGAACAATTGGCTCTGAAGTGAGACTCGGATATGTACATTTGTGTAGTTATAATACCCACTGCTCAGTAACGGTGAAGGAAAACATCATGAGGAAACCTGAGTGTCTGAGCTATTCACCTACCTCAGCTTTTGAAACAGCCGATCCCCTAATGGGCACGCATCGTGATTAAGCCAGTACTCTCTCTCTGAGAGAAAGCCTGTGCCTTATAGTGGGACGTTAAACATATTATGCTGATTACACACATTGTAATTACATTTTAAGTTTCTGTGAAGCTGAAAAGGGCATAATAAAACTAGGATGGCCGCAATCAATGTAGATTTGTTTTTAACGGTGCTTTATCACAAGTTTTATGACACCCTCACATGGAGGCGGGCAGTGCAATCTGGAGTGGCGAGCCTGATACCACCGGCGGGCGAGCGCTATCAGGAGGGTTGCCATACGTCCCGTTTATACGGGACGGCCCCCGTATCTGTCCCGTATACCTACCATAAAATGTGGGAATAAAGGAAAAAAAAAAACTCAAGCCCGTTATCCCCGAGGGGGTAGGCAGAGGCACCAATCACTAGAACTGGGCCCACATTTTGCCGAGTTTATTAGGTCCCAAACGTGACAAGTGGCAAGCCTGTCGCCGTTATCCGGGCACAATTTATCAGCGAATGGTGTTGCTGTACAAACAAACAGATGGAAATAAGGAAAAAGGTAATTACGAAACGAAAATCTAGGTAGTTAGTACAAAACATGACCGAGAAAGTTACTAAATTAATTTGATGCTAATTCAAACTTAAACATTATAAATTAACATTATTCACTGTATTCCGGATGTATACACAAACTTACTTGACTTTTTGTTGGAAGAGTCCGACCAGGGTTTCGCTGTGATTCGCAGAGCTAAATCATGGTGAGCAGGGAGGGACCTCGCGTCGTCGGTTGGTCGTCTGTGATAAATAAGCAGATAATTGGATTAAAATAAAATAAAAAATAAATAAACTCACGCCCGTTATCCCCGAGGGGGTAGGCAGAGGCACCAATAAAAAAAATATAATGAAACTGCTGTTTTGGTGCATTGGAAGATGTCCGTTTGATTCCTAGAATTATGGCAACCCTAGCTATCAGGCCATAATCTACTCTTCCTGCTAATCGCATGTTAACTGAGTGCCCTTATCTGAGCTCACTTTGTCATTTATTATGCATAATAGGTTAAACCGGTTTAATGTCTGTCCTTGCTTCGGCAGCTGATGGCTTTTGCATCTAAGTTATGAGGTTTGTCGTTGTTACGGAAATGAATGGGAAACCTAATTTTTTAGTTTTTCAAACCTGATTTCTGAAGACAAAGAAGAGTACAACGTTTAGTTTCGTTTTAGTTTAGTTGAGGTTATTGACATTATTTATTATATTGGTCTTGAGTATCATTATTAAATAAGTTTTTAATAGGATTTCAATATTATGGCCATTTAAATATTAAGTAAATATTAAATGGAAATAATATTGAAATCCAAATATGTATAAACTAAGGGCCAATTAAGGAGACTTCAGTGGCGGAGAGCTCTAACGTGGAGATTAATTTATCACAACTAGCTGACCCGGCAAACGTTGTTTTGCCAGATAGGGCTATGAAAAATAGATAACAACCTATTCTCAGACCTACCGAATACACATGTAAAGTTTCATAAAAATCGGTGAAGCCGTTTCGGAGGAGAACATTGAGACATGATAATTTTAATATTAGATTGTTTAGTTAAGATCTGTCTTACGACCGACCTAATCCTAAAGCTAAGCGTCCACTGCATCGGAATCGATCCGTACAAAGCGGACGGATTTGTTGCTTTGTATTGATTTCTGTAGTATTGCGTGCACTGGATCGGCATTTCTGCGCCGGAGTGCGATATTCCTTCCGATGACATAATCCGTAGCCGACGCGCTGTCCGGAGCCCGATCAGTTTTGCCACTTTAGCCAGTTTTTAGCTAGATCTTGCCGCATTTACAAACATTCATAGCTATGAAAAAAAAAATTGGTATAGAAAAATATAGTGAAGTTCAAATAATTTGGCTCGGGACATATTAATGTACCCGAGAAATCTTTTTTCATCTTCTACTAAATCATAATATAATGTATGAAATTCTCCGAAAATAGGTATTTTTGAGTTTATTTTATGAACCCACATCTTTCGTTTCCTTTTGTTTTTCTCCTCTTCAGCTGACGACTAACAACTAATGACAACAATAATAATATCCTTGTCACTTTCCTCCATTGCGGTTTCACGTGCACAGGCGAACTCGATTGCTTTGCAGACGGAAAATCCGAATGCAGTGGACGTACACTTTCGGTATTTTGTAAATGCCGACGCCTCGTACGGTGCGTTGCTACGCTCAGACTCCGATCCAGTGGAGGCTTAGCTTAAGTGCCGTGAGCGGAATCGATTTCTTTATAAATAAAACCGCTAGAGTATAGAGTTAAATATAGAACAGAAGTAAGAGTAAACAATGCAGTGACTAACAGAGTTGACACTTATGTGGCTTCGGTTATCGTAAATATAACAATTTATATGCAACAACTCGTAAATATTACGCTACTGTTGAAATACTTGTGCAAAAACGTCGACACCGGCTGTGCGCCGAAATGTGGATGAAAGGTGGATGTTTCTTATCTAAGATCTTATTTAATCACTTGGCCACCATGTTCAATGATAATATTCTCTCTTTTATTTACATAAGGCAGGTCAACAATGTAAATTAGGTCAGCCACTACTAAATAAAGATAACAAAAGTATTAATTAAACTTGTTACACGTTGTTCCAAGAAGTGTCTCTGTTTACATAAAGTGTTGCCACCTTGGTTTTTGAAAATGGGCATTTGGACAAGCTCAAAAGGGCTAGATGTAGCAAAAGAGGTGCTAAAAAGGGCTAAATTAAAAATAAATACAAAAGTAAGTTTTTTTTTATATGAAACGTATTAGGTAGGTAGGTACTTAAAGTAACTTCAGAAAGCGCATTTTTTTTTCTAAAATTGAGTTACATATTTTAAAAATCAGAATATCCGTCGGAATCTTCTTCCAAAATCATAGCTATTATCTACCGAAGAAGAAGTTGATTGCTGATTGACATTTGCGTTCTTAGCCTTATAAAGGGCCTGATTGCTCTTTTCGGGCTAAAGCATGAAAAAACGAGTTCACCAACAATAAAAAGTGCTAGATCAGATCTAGCCCGAAAAGGGCTAAGGTGGCAACACAAACGAGTTTGTGTACTACATTTCATAAAATTATCAATTCTTTTTTTTCACTTCAGTCCTGGAACTCTTCTTGACTTAAAAAAATACAAATGGAATGTACGAATGGCTTTGAAATAAGGATTTTCTATTCTATTCTACATACATTAACGGTTCCCATCAGAGCGTATTGACCTGTGGTATTGACATCGCCGGTATACACGATAAACAGCATCAGTAGCTAAAATAATACACACGGTGCGAGTCTACGAAAGTTGTGAAAACAAGTTTTCATCATCATCATCGTCATTCAGCCACAAGAAGTCCACTGCTGGACATAAGCTTCCTACATGGATTTCCAAAAAGACCGGTTGGAAGCGGCTTGCACAGCGTCTTCCTGGCACTTGGATGAGATCGTCTGTCCATGTTGTGGCTGGTCGTCCTACGCTGCGCTTGCCGATATGTGGTCTCCATTCTAAAAAAAAAAAAAACTCAGGTCTCGGACGTTTACATGTTTGTGACGTCGCTGTTTCTGGTGACCACGACACAGGGTATCCTAGTGTGGAACCAGAAGCAATGTATGTGCCTGTATGTAAATGTTATGTTATTCGAGCACTTTTCGGCTCCATCGGCCATCAGTTCTGCTTCCTATGTGCCCTGCCCACTGCCACTTCAACTTACTAATCCGCTGGGCTATGTCTTTCGTTCGCCTACGGACCTCATAATTTCTGATTCGTTCTCCTATTCGGTCTTCTTCGGTCAAGTTTTACCTGTACTGAAAATTACCAATAGGTAAATTTAATAACACATAACATAACTCACACCCTGTACGCAAAAAATATCTCGCACTCGTAATTCACAAGTCAACACGACCTTCGCTTTAAAAGGCCTCCGGTAACAATAGATATAATTGTTAGTTTATGAGAACATTTTTTAGGTTGGATGACTGGTCTATGTTGAAACTTGATGATGTGTAGAGAGTTGATTGGAACATCGTGTTATATAGGTACGTGGGACTTAATTTTTTACATGAATGAACCTCCGATACTTACGTTTGTACATTTGAATATCTTTAATTCAGGTTTAATTGTTTATTCATGGTCTGACGAGCTGGTTAAGGTGGCGGGGAGTGGCTGGATGCGGGCGGCACAAGACCGGGACCTAGATTCTACTAATGCAATGTAGTACAATGACAGTTGCATGACTGCGTTGATTTTATTTCATTGCCGCTTCAAACCAACGCACGCACGCGTATTCGCAATTCAAAGCGTCACGTCAATCGAATTAAAAAAACATGTCATGTCAATTGAACTGTAAACCACTAACAGAATCAAGGCCAGTTGGAAAGCCATGAGGGCGGCCTATGTCCTGAAGTGGGCATCAAGCTGATGATGATGATAATCATGTTTACTTAAATAGTTTCATTGTTTTGTCTTTTATGAATCGATATTTAAAATTAGATTACGGCGTCTACACTGTCGTTTATTCTTAGATGCATGCTCAGACATCCTATAAGTGGGTGAGCAATTACCGTGTTATCTGTGGATTTGTTCTCTTTATTATTAAAATACAAATAAGAGACAAACTCATTTTACTTACTCACTGCGCTGGCTCAGCGACCCGAAGTGTGTCTTGGCCTCTGACACAAGATGCCCCCACTTGTCTCTGTCCTGCGCGGTCTCCTGCCAGTCACTGGCCTGGAGCTCACGCAGCTCCTTGGCCACTTCGTCCTTCCAAAGATGTCTGGGGCATCCAACCGGTCTTTCATCATCATCATCATTCAGCCACAAGAAGTCCACTGCTGGACATAAGCCTCCTCCATGGATTTCCAAAAAGACCGGTTGGAAGTGGCATGCATCCAGCGTCTCCCTGCCACTTGGATGAGATCGTATGTCCATCTTGTGGCTGGTCGGCCTACGCTGCGCTTGCCGATGTGTGGTCTCCATTCAAGAACCTTTCGGCCCCATCGGCCGTCAGTTCCTCGTGCTATGTGCCCCGCCCACTGCCACTTCAACTTGCTCATCCGGTCGGCTATGTCGACGACTTTCGTTTGTCTACGGACCGGTCTTTAGCCACTTGGAAGCCCCGAGTATACTCTCTTGCACCGCTTCACCTTCATCCTTGAAGACCTTATTCAGAACCCAACATCTGAGACACGAAATCGCACTGAATCTGTTGCCTCGGTCGCGTAGAAATGATGGAAGAGGATCGATCGGTAAACTCTTTTTTAAGTATATAAAGTTTATCATTTCACAATGTTGCGGACAAATTCCAATACTTGAATTTGTTTTCGGATCAGGTACCTAATACGCTTTTTCTTTATCACTAACGTCTATAGCTAAAGGTA
Source organism: Yponomeuta plumbellus (assembly GCA_947310845.1). NCBI lineage: Eukaryota > Metazoa > Arthropoda > Insecta > Lepidoptera > Yponomeutidae > Yponomeuta > Yponomeuta plumbellus. The sequence goes on from OX371200.1 coordinate 22,856,288, forward strand.
TGTTATTATTCAACCAATACACGTGTTTCTAGTTAAACTGTGTATAATGTAGGGTATGGTATGCGTGTGTTGCAGCCATTTACCTTATTTCGTATCGTGGCTCGTGCATACTGTGGGATATCAAATTCACTATTATAAAAAGTCGTCGTAATCGTTGCGTTATGTTATGATTTTATGACCTTGAAAGAAGTCCAATCGCAATCATATGCAAGAGCCAAAAGAAAAGAGGAGAGACCACAGAATAAACTGGCAATTCCCATTAGAAAAACAAAAAGGCTCTCTTAAAAATGCAATTTAATGACTAATGAGTCATTTTGAGAAGAAAAAAAAACGAATGGCTGTCAAAGGAATGCAGTTTTGGACCTCTGCCCAATAGCCATGTGTGATACATCATCGAATAGGTCTCAGCGAGCTGAATAAAAGTTACTATGACGCCAACAGCCAAATGATTGTCCTTTCGGAGTTATATTGTATTGAAAATGTTAGTTTTTTTCAATACAATATACCTAACTGACACCTTGACGGCTATTCGTTTTTTTTTAGTTCTTCTGGAAACGCATTTGGAACTACTTTTCTTAGCTGTCAGAAAAATCCCTCATTGAAACGCACATACGGTTGAATACCAAAAAGATCACGCTGTATATATACACAGTAGCAAAAGTAAAACTATAACTGTCCCCTTCACACTCATAAGCTAGACCGCGCGCAAGAGAGACGGGCAGACTTTTCATGATGCGCATGCAGTAGTACACGTCACGCCGCGCGCTATTCACAGACACTACACAAGCGCAACGTGTTGAACGTGCCAGCTTTACTTAACTGACCTGTACTCCATTGAAGAATTTTTAAATGAGTCTTATAGAAGGTTACCTTGACATTTTAATATTATTCCGTATACTTGACATTCTATTATTTTTAGTGAAACCTGATAATGTATAAGAGCTAGTAATTAGTTATGATATAATTTGACATTTTATTATTTTCAGTGTCACTAACTTGACTATGTATAACGGCTAGTATAGGTCTGTTATCTAAAGCTGGCACGTTCGCAGTACTCACACTTATGCAATTTCACTATACAGGATGTTTAAAAATATATGATTTTGATTCAAAATGCGACTCTAGTTTAAGTGTAGACTAGAGTTAGGTTTTAGTAAGATAGGTGCGTTGTAGTTAAATAAATACAAATATATGGGTTACTTGTTATAACATATTTTTAGCAAAGTCGAGCGAAAAGTATTAAAAACAAGGTGGAATCAATGGTCACAAAATAGTTTTAAATTTCAATAAATTATCACATGAACAAAAATAATTTCACCTAAGAAAATCTTTACCAAAACAGAAAATAATTATCCCAGAAATCCTCAACAATTTAATTATAATTTAATTATGTAACAAAGGGTAACGGACGCTCAGTGGTCAGTTACTGGATGAATTACCCTACCTTTTTTTTAATTGCTTGCCACAGATAAAAACTTTATTACTGTTCTGTAATTTCATCAACTGGAAGGAATCTGTGCAACATCATTCGGTTTCTATTGTGGTTACGCGAATGTTCTGTTCTCCTATTCTTCTTCTTTTTCTTCAACGTTTTTTCCATGATTTTAGCACCAGTAGCAGTTGTTCGAAGTCCAATCACAATCAAATGCATGAACCAAAAGAAAAGAGGAAAGACCACAGAATAAACTGGCAATTCCCATTAGAAAAACAAAAACCCTCTCTTAAAAATGCCATCTACTGACTAATGAGCCGTTTTAAGAAGAAAAAAAAACGAATGGCTGTCAAAGGAATGCAGTTTTGGACCTCAGCCCAATAGCCATGTGTGATACATGTTATTTTTTTGAAATTGAAAATGTTAGTTTTTTTTCAATACAATATAACTCCGAAAGGACAAACATTTGGCTGTTGACGTCATAGAGTGCGACAAGTGAGTCCTGGCACAAGCCTTTGGCGGGAAATTTAAAAATCTTTTAGTTGATAACCCTGCATCTATATGCCATAAACCATCTTGATACTTTTGCTTAAGTTTATTATTTGTTTAATTAGTTTGGAGTCTCCAATGAATTTTGTCCAAACATAAATAAATATAGGTAAGCAAAACGAAAACATTAACTACATCAAAACCAACATTTCCACTCCACCAAAAACAGGGATAATAAAGATGCACCACATAAACTTATAAACATTTATTAATGCTGAACCATAGTCAAAATCTGATTCATATCTTTTTTCTCAACATCTTTGAGTTCTTTGACTAAGTCTTCAATTCTGACGTTTAACATTTTCGTCATCCGACAGACCTTACAACAAGAAATAATTCATGTTTGCTTTAAAACATTATTACTCGTATGGACATACTAAAACATAGGTAAAATTATGTTGAATAGAAACAAAAGTTCTTGTTTAAATCTAGGACGAGTATCAAACTGTTTGGGCTGTTGCAGCTGAAATACCTAAGTTTGACAGTCAGAGTGTGGCCATATGAAGAATTCGAAATAAATCGCGTCCCAGGACTCGCTTGTCAGACTCTAGTAACTTTTAAAAGTACAACTATAACTGTCCCCTTCACACTCATAAGCTAGACCGCGCGCAAGAGAGACGGGCAGACTTTTCATGATGCGCATGCAGTACACGTCACGCCGCGCGCTATTCACAGACACTACACAAGCGCAACGTGTAAATGTGTTAAACGTGCCAGCTTTACTTAACTGACCTATAATTAGTTATGAAATAATTTGACATTTTATTATTTTAATTTGCTGACATTGACATATTATTGGTCTGAATTGTATTATTCCGTATTTTATTATTTATTGATAGTATTTAAGATTTCATACACAATACATGTTGTTTTTGAATAAATTAAATGAAATTAAATGAAACCTCAGATGCGAGACTTTCCTCACGATTTTTGGCGACTGGTATTGCTACTTCACAAATGTACGTGACTTACGACCTCCCAAATGAGACCTGTGGCGCAGCTGTTAGCGCATATGCGTACCATGCGATAGGTCCCGGGTTGAATCCCGGCTGGGGACGAAAAAGACCCCCAGGTCAGGGATGTTTGTGACGTCACTGTTTCTGGTTCTCTCGGCACAGGGTATCCTAGTGTGGGGCCAGAAGCAATGTAGGTGCCTGTATGTAAATGTTTAATACTAAAGCGTTCTTCCACATTTCCAGCGACATAGGCGACGTGGTGATGCGGCGCGGGCGCGCCGGGCGTTCCGCCAGCCGGCTGCTCGAGGACGGGGGCGACGGCGCCGCCGCCGACCTGCTGGGGACCACGCCCCCGCGCTCCCGGATCCGGGACAAGGAGAAGCGGAGGTGAGCACCATCCCTGTAACATTCAGTGGACAGAGAACAATAATTACCACTTACTTTCCTATACATCATCCTCTCCATAATTGTGTACAAACCAATGCAATCCACAACGTTGACTAATCACACTTTATGTATCCGGTCGTTAAATGTAACACCACACGTGTTCTATAAAAAATATAAATAAATGTAAATGTAATATAAATGTAAATAAATCCCATCCAGTTTTAATGACTCGAATAACCGTTCTGCGAGTAAAAGGCTTAAGGCTGATTTACACGTATTAAGTTGCCAAGTCTTAACTAAATTTTAACTAAATTTCAAGCGACTTAATTTTAAGTAACCGTTTACACGTAAAAATACTAAATAACTAGTTAAACTCATTTATTCGCTCAAGATGGACGACCACAGAACAAATATACCCCTAGCGGACGACCAACATCAACAGTGCATTCCAGACGTGATTAAATTTGTATTAAATGAAGTATTGGATGAAGTAAAAGATGAAATAATCAGAGATTTTAAGCTTTTAATATTCCATAAACAATCGTCCTTTATGTATTCTTCAATGAACTTTGTTGTCGTGTCTTCCGTCCACTTCGACATTTTCGAAAGATTTTTATTTATAAATTAAGTAGGAACTACGTTGCAATCACTCCGCCAGCTTATGCTTTTCACTTAAATTTAACTAAATTTTGCCTGTCCAAACGTGTCAACTGATTAGCCACGCCCACCAACTTAACCGAAAAATAGACAAAATTCTATTCTACCTTGTTTACTTGCAACTAAATGTTAACTTGCAACTTCTTACTAAATTCACTGTTACACGGGTTAAGTCACTTAAAATTAAGTTAAAATTTAGTAAATTTTTAGTCAACTTGATACGTGTAAATCAGCCTTAATGGCCGGCTTAGAATAAATCTAAATTTTGTCAATTGTTGGGGAATTTACAATTTTTGGGGAATTTGCAACTTAATGGGGAATTCAATTAATGCAATGCAACAATTCAATTAATGCAGTGTGCTATTTTAAATCACTGGACAACTCAATTTTATCACACTTATTAGTTAGGATAATTGTAGTTAGTGAGTGAACCGGTGAATGAGTGAATGTTGAAAAACAGCGCTAGCAAAATGCATGTCGCGTCTCTGGCGGGCATGCTGAGCACACACCTTTTATGCCAACTGTAATTTATTATTAGTAATTAATAATGCCTTTGAATTTGCCGTATTGTTGGCCGCAATAAAGGCACTTTGACTTTTACTTTACTGAAAATCAAACTAAACGCGATAAAATAAATAAAAAAAAACTCACGCCCGTCATCCCCGAGGGGGTAGGCAGAGGCACCAATCACTAGAACAAGTAATAGAATAAGTATGGATGTAAATTAAAATCGTTAAATACATGTTAAGCCTGACTATACGTCAAAGTGCAACGAGTTCACTCTTTAAAATCGCATGAAAAGTTAATATTAGTATTTTTAACCTGTAGAAGTTTTGGGTCGATCATGAGGGTCTGGGTTCGAACCACGCATGTACCAATGACTTTTAGTTACGTACATTTGTTTGTACAGCAACACCATTCGCTGATAAATTGTGCCCGGATAACGGCGACAGGCTTGCCACTTGTTACGTTTGGGACCTAATAAACTCGGCAAAACGTGGGTCCAGTTCTAGAGACTGGTGCCTCTGCCTACCCCTTCGGGGATAACGGGCGTGAGTTTATTATTTATTATTATTTTTATTATAAGTTTTGGTTGGCTCATGGGCTCACCATAACAATGACTTTAAATTGTTCTTTTCAATATCATACCGCATGTCGGTAATCAGTCGATTTCTGCCGGAAAACTTTCGTGACCACTACACATTATTAATTCAAGTCAGATAAGTGTATCCGGAATAAAGTTAATAATAACCGGTATGACGAGCAAATAAGCTAAATTATTCTTTTTTTATTTTGTCTCATCGCTTGCAAGTTGAACTATAACACTAACTGTTAAATAAAGTTTATTTTTCTGGTGTGCAAACTAACCTAACATGTTACCATGCTAGACCAACAAGACAGTCGGATGATTCGGAAGATCGTTACTCACACGCGCTCAATAGGCTATTTGACAGGTTTCTAAAAACCACCTGAGATTTTTTGTTGGTGTTCATTGAGTGGTCAAAAAGTAGTAATTTTAAATTCTTCCGTGTATTTCTTCTAAAAAAAAGCAAACGAAAAGTAACTTTTACAATAAGCCGCCAACACCCTACCTTAGGCAATATGTCGTCGCACAGGAATTATGACGTCACATGGTACATTAAACCAATGACCGTAAGAACGACATGAATGAAAGACGCCATATTTACTGACCTGTGACGTAATCATAGATTCGGCCAATCCAGGCCGTTTTCGATAAAATGCTACCTATGATACCTACATAATTGTAAAAAATAGTCTTTTCTATAATAATCCATTTGTTAGTTAAAATGATAAGATAAGATAAAAACGTATATATTGCCTCATCAAAATAAAACAAGGGTTAATATTATTCATAATGTTATGGCTTACAATAAATAAAACACTGTTTCCTGACCTCCTGTGGGTTGACTGGTAGAAAATGCCATTAGCATTAAGTCCACCTTTTGTACACTATTGTTTGTGCAATAAAGAATTAATAATAATAATAATAATAATACAAATAGCCTTTTACATTTTACAGCTTCAGTCGGCCTACGTATTATTCATGCTACGATACCACAGTACTCACTCGTTTAGCAATAAAAGTTTATCATACCCGATACAGTGTTTTGCAAATGAACCGTCGGCAGGCGAAGTATGTAGTCCAAATACTGTAATCTACAGACAAACTTCGCCGCAGTAAAATTAAATCTTTATCATACTCTAAACAATGTTGGAATGTATTCAAAATATTGTAATCTGCGAGTAAACTTCGCCGCCATCACATAAAAATACAAGGTTCACCTCGTCACATATTTAATTACGTAACGATGATCAATCAATAGTGTTGTACAGAAATGTCAAGACAAATATTTGTATCAATCAACCAAACTAATCGATCTTTACTGACGCATGTCGCGCGTATCGTTGTCATTTAATTCCGAGCCAGCTGACATTTTATGTCTTCCTATGAACTAGTTAATCTGTCGCAGATACGGTACGAGTAACTGGTATCTCGGAAAAACGTGGGCCCAGTTCTAGTGATTGGTGCCTCTGCCTACCACCTCGGGGATAACGGGCGTGAGTTTATTTATTTTATTTATTTATTTATTTAACTGGTATCATTCCGAGGAGTACTCGTACAACTACATGTATAATGTCGAGACGCTGTAGTGCACGAATTTACATTTTTTTTATGTCTCTTACGTTAATGATTATTTTATACTATCATCAACCCATTATGTCCCCACCGAGGGGGACTGGTCTCTTCCCTGAGGAAGGTATAGGCCATACTCCACCACAAGGGCCAAGTCCCGATTGGTGGAGGCTTGTAAGACTAGTGGCTGGTCTGAAGTTTTTAAGCCGGCCCACGGCCTCTGACTTGGCTTAATGACTGCCATCTATCGACGGCAGCCGGCACCAACTGCTCCATTTTTATTTATCCTAAATGAAGTTTATTTCTTGAACTAAAACTTGCACTAGGTCAGGACCGTTTCTGCTCCCCATGATTAAGCTCTGCGAATTAGAGCGAAACTTGGTCGGACTCTTCCGACAAAAAGTCAAGTAAGTGTATCCGGAATAAAGTTAATTAAGGTTATTTATTTTGTTTAACGCAAATGTTTTTGCAAATGTTTAACGTGTTAACATGAATACAATGTAATTTTTTATCGTGTGCCGAGTCGGAAGTGACTTGACAGATACAATAAAATTGCGGATATTGAGATAAAAAGTTGATGTATGCTGAGAAGGTTCGGGAAAGTACGGGAAACGACGAGTCTGGCTCGCGGCTCGTCAATTTTGTTTTAATCTTTACCCTCAAGTTGAACTACGCTCGTACGACTGTTTTGCTCGCTAGTTGATCAGCACTATCAAGCCGCAAGTAAAACCGTCGTTCTAAAACCGCGGTATTACGGCTCGTTCGTCGATCACCCACTTTAGTCATTTCGTCAAATCAGGTATCGGACATAACATGTATAAGGTTGATTAGCGTACTATGAGTACAGTCACTACAGTACGAGGTTTTTATTCGATATTTATTCTTATCTCGAGTGCTGTAAGGGTAAACATTGTTTTGTTGCTGAGGAAATGTAGTGCATAAGTGGCAGATAAGATAGAGCTAACTTTGGATCGGAGCTGAGGGCGATTGCCAAGGCTATTAAAGGCTTCGGCATTTGGAGTCTAAATAGGTAAACTGGTACAGTCGACAGCACATCAAAGTTTACATGAAATGTGTGCACTGTAATCAATAACGTTAAAACGTTAACGTTAAAGATGGTATGTCAACGTTAACGGCTCCAACCCGCAATTGACAGCTTGTCATTAAAATTTGAGCACGGCATTAAAATAATTAAATACATTGAGAAAGGGACGAAGGAAGTATAAAAGAATCAAACTAGGGGACTAGTTTCACAGTATTAAATATAATTATGTATTCATCATCATCATCATCAACCCATTATCCCCACCGAGGGGCACGGGTCTCTTCCCTGAGGAAGGTATAGGCAATACTCCACCACGGGGGCCAAGTCCGGATTGGTTCACAATCAAATAATACAATACTCTTCGTCGAACAACAACCGATTCGCCGCTAAAATCTTGACTGTCACAATGACTACACTTGGGATACGTTAAATTGATAACAACATGATTTTAGATTCACTTTTATGTATGTGTCGAAGACGTGCGAGAAGTCTAAGTATTGTGCTAAAACCTACAGCGTATTTTCCGCTGACTCAGTCACAAAATTTGGTAAGCACCAAGGTTTATTGGCATTGAAAATAGGAAAGCGTTCATTTGTATTTGAGGCGTGGAATTCACAAATGGGTTAAGTGCCAAATCACAATTATTTTTAAATGAAATAAAAATGGATTAGTTTCTGAATCACCATTTATTAGGAGTTTTTAGGCACTTTGCACTTTAGTAATGAAATGGCTACGGAACTTAGCACCATTGAAAGGCAAAAAGTAGATTTGGATGTTTTTGGCGCTTAGCCCGTTTGTAAATTCCATGCCTCATTTATTTCAGATTTAACGATAACAAACTTATATGTAAAAAAAAACAGGTCTTGGATGTTTACATGTTTGTGATGGCTGTTTATGGTTGTGGGACCCACCACACAAGGTAGGTATCCTAGTGTGGGGCCAGAAGCAATGTATGTGCGTGTATGTAAATGTTTGTTTGTTTATATTTGAATAGAATAGAATAGAATATTCTTTATTGCACACTGGAAAAAAATACAAAAAGAACACAAAATATTTACAAAGGTTCATGGTACATTTTTTGCCATTGGAAGTATTTAATTTTCAACTCCAATGTTTGTGATCGTTTTAGAAACCCTTTATTAGGCTAATCACGCACTAAAAAATTCATTCGTTGCTATTTTTAAAGTGCGAGATAAATTCGGAAAATTCCAACGCGCTCAATGATTTACTGTCGCCTGCGAAATAGCAAAGGCCATCGACACAGTTACATGAATGAATATACCTACAAAAGAAAAGATCCGCGGTATTATTTTGCATTGTGCGACTTTAAATCGTATACTACATATTTGTTTTGGCAGTGCGCTGATTGTAGTGTGGTGTCGTGTCTGTTGTTCACAGACTTGCGATTTTTTTTATCTTAGTGCGCCCTTAGCCTTATTTTATATTCTCCGTCCGCCAAATGCGACAGAACCTTTCAAACGAAGTTCGGATGTTCCAGCCACCTTAGAACACACGCCAGGAAGCAGTAACGGTCACTGTCGTCGGACACGACGAGGAGGCCATCATCATCATCCTCATCATCATCGTATTATGCTTCGTCCTATTCGCATTCATCTCATAAAAACTCGCCCAAGTTTCGTCTGTTTATTTTATTTTTTTGTATCATCAGATTTGTCCGTTTTTTTTAAAATGCACTGCATCTTGTGTCAGGTACAGACGGAGTTCCTAAATTTTGGAGACATTGTCATATTTTTTTATGTTGTGGTGGGATTTAAATTAATGGTGAAGATTGGTAACATTTTCTCTGGATAACTAGCACAGTCCGTAATGTCCTTGCTGATAAGATAGTGCGAAGTGTTATATTCTCAGAAACCAATACAAAACATCGAAATTTCTGAATGAATCGTGAAAAACGTATCGCTTATCATTATCACATCGACAATATTTGACAGCGGCTAAGAAATGTGGCTTAGATTGGCTGAGAGCGTTAACTCGTTTTTATTCGCAAGAGCAAAAATTCTAACTCTGCAATTAAATTTATTATGCTAAAGCCTGGTTTAAATTTGTTTTATTTTCATGTTTTTCATTTTCAAGCATGCTTTAAGTAGAGGTAGAATAGAATAGATACGCCAATTATTTGTAGTACCTGGATGACCGAGCTTTGCTCGGTATTTTTTTGATAAATCGTGTTCTTTGGAAATTAGACTCAGACTAAGGGGCAAACCCCTGCACGCTTTCACGCGCCAACCCCCAGCCGCTCTGAGTTTCACTCTCCGCTGCAGTCGGCCTAGGGCCTCGCTAGACAGTTTTGATTGAGATTTGACGCATGGGAACATGTATGGTTTCGGCCTTCAGCCTCAGCCTCAACGGAGCCTCAGCGAGGTTTCTCTTGCCCGCCCGCTTCGCGGAGCTTGAGGCCTCGCAAATTTGTCCCATCCGGCTTTTCATTGTTAATTTTACGCCGGAACACGGGACGTCTTGGCTTTCAGCATTGGCCTGAACCGAGTTCTATCGCTCAGCCTTTAGGGGTATTTTTAGTTCCTATTTTTGATAATAGATGGCGATACATGTCCTGTTGGGTTGATATAAATCTCCAACAGATGGCGCTAGGTGTCAAGTTGTAGCTCAGAGAAATTTACCTTCGCATTCTAATAAACAGTTATTTATTGCCCAAAACACTGATAAAAGAACATTTTCTAAAAATTAAACCTACATGGATCAATTAATTGGCCCTGAAACTCCCTGCATCCTAAATTTCATGAAAATCGTTGGAGCTGGTTCCGAGATAAATTCGAGCTTTGCACCAATGCCACAGCTTTAGGAAAATGTTTGTTTTGCTTCGAATAAATGCCACAATAATTTGGGTTGTGACACGATTAAAAAGTATGGCTTCAAGCATTGTCCATCAAACAGCGCCTTAAAAAATAACAAACAAAATAAAAATTGTTCTAAACATTGAATTTCCTTCTAAATTCAATGGTTCTAAATAACAAAGTTTAATCTCTGATGAGCATTGTCCTGATTTTTTTTCGTATTTCTTTTAAAAACAAAAGGTACTTGGATACGAATTAGGTGCGTTGATGAAGGGCTCCTGATAATAGGTTTTCACACAAAAAAAAGGAACTTGAAAAAAAAAAAGAGAAATTTATTTGTCAAGTCTTGAACCAGGGTCTTCTGATTACGGTATCGTCTTACTTCCCACTTGAGCTACTGCAATCTGACGTATTGTTGCGAAAATTACCTTCTTATAGTGTAGCAGTTATTTCTTTGCCTAAAAACACGGTTAAAACGACGTTTTGTAAAAATGAAACCTACCTAAATCGACTAATCACCCTCGAAACCCCTTGCATACTAAATTTCATGAAAATCGTTTTAGCCGTTTCCGAGATTCTGATTATATACAATAATCAGGGATAACGGGTGTGAGTTTATTTATATTATTATTATATACAAATATAGATACAAGAATTGCTCGTTTAAAGAGATTAGATAGATAGATTTTGTATATTGTACATGATGATGTCCTCCTCGTCGTAGTCCGACGACGGCGACCTCAAGTATTGGTAGGACTTCTGCGACGGTGGGCTCGGATGTGGCTTGCGCAGCCCAGCTTATTTTTGAAAGTTCGGTTACATTGGCCGCAGTAAAGTTCACCGCGGTCATTGTACACATAAGAATAAGTGGGCCTCGGAAGGGTTTTTCGCTGCTGTCGGTTGGAGTTGAGAGTCTCGAGCCGCGCATCTTCGAAATCCCTCACTTTCTTGTGGATGATTATAAGAGAGACATAAAGAAACTAGACGTATTTCACATGAAGTGCCTTCGAACCATATTGAGGATAACCTGGGAAGACCGAGTGCCAAACACCGATGTTTTAAGACGGACACAAATGCGGGGCATGGAGGCTATGCTGATGACAATCCAGCTAAGGTGGTGCGGCCACCTGGCGCGCTTGGAAGACCACCGACTGCCCAAGGCCGTTTTCTATTCCCAGCTGTCTAATGGTGCACGTAAAGTCGGTGGACAGCACCTCCGCTACAAGGAAGTCCTTAAAAGGCACCTAACAGCTGCCAGCATTCCTCCCGATAGCTGGGAAAAGGCCGCCCGTAGACGCAGCGAATAAGTACATAAGCAAATAATAAATCAGTAATGGTTGGTTGTATACTATGTATATATTTAGGATTTTTTAAACTACTTTTATAATATTATGGTGCTCAATAAAAACTTGGAAATGGGCATAGCTTTTGCCGTCTCTATGCTGTTCTACTTCTATGGAAAGCATGCTTGAAAAGCATGAAAATATAGCAAAATATGTAAGTCAGGCCTCGCACACCGTAGGTATCTGAGTAGGAGGTACAACTGAGTAGGATACTACAACTGTCTCATTCGATACTTTACCGATTAAATGTACAAGCATAGCTTATGTGATCAGTCTGTCGAGTAGGCGATGTGTTAAGTGCTATTAAGTAATCATTCAACTAACGACTACTTAATTTGAGTAATTGATGGGGCGCTATTAACTCGCCATAAGCATAAATGTCAGCTCTTGCAAAATAAACTTTACGGCTATCATTTGTAGGAAGTAATTTGCTAATTGCGAGTCGATGTGAGTTAATGATAACATCTAGTCCATCTAACACCAACTTGACATGCTAGAATCGAGCGATAGATTATTTTCCGTAGCAACTAGCATGAAAACAATAAAGGTAGGGCACATGATGTATCTATGAAACTATCACGTATCAATCTATAATAATACATAATTCCGTACCGGTCTACGGTAGACTCGAACGAAATGCAGAACGAAATAGGCGGAAAATTCGGATTAAGTTGATCGCACATTTGTCAGCACCGCACGCGCCGCATTTTAAAATTGGGTCGCATATTTGTCAGCACCGCACGCACCGCACGCGCCGCATTTTAAAATTGGGTCGCATATTTGTCAGCAACGTACGCGCCGAACGCGCCGCATTTCTGTGTGTTGCCAACAATTTTTGCAGTTTTTTCTTGCCTCAGGTGTGAACCGGTGCGGTGACATTGTGCTATGGAAGAAATTGTTGTAATAGCCTGCTTATTGGCAGAAGAAGAAAAAAATGAAACTCCAAAAAAAAAAAAGACTCTGGATTCACAACATTAATTAAAAAAGGATCTTCGGATCCGAATGAGGCAACACTGAGTGGCAGCACGCGCCGCACGCGCCGTACGCGGCGCATTATATGACGTCATCAGAATGCTTCCTTCGGAGTTCGGATGCCTACCGTATTTTACGAAATGCGGCGCGTACGGTGCGGATAAATATGCGAGATTTCATATCATTGCATACAACGAATTCTAAAATGCGGCGCGTGCGGTGCTGACAAATGTGCGATCAACTTTATCGAGTATTTTCAATGTGAAAATGATGTTTCTATTCAACAGCGTTGCGAAGTAAACATGTCCATGTTACCAATGTTGCGTTGGTGTCACGTCATCACGTGTCACACAGGTGTCCATTGTGAACTTTAAGGCCTAATTTGTTGAAATGAAAAAGCAAATAGATATAAATGCTGAACAAAAATATGTATGTATTTTAGCCGAGCGAAGCCGGGTTTTCATCAAGTAAAATATATTTTTTATCATTATGTTGTCGTTCCACCATAAAATTGAAAGACAACAATAGAAACAGAAACATACGTTATAATACATACATACAAAAGCGCTAACGGTCTTTATAGTCTCTTAGGTAAAACGCGATTTATCCCTAATGAGCGTTTTAAATTTTCTTCACTTATAAAACATTCTAGCTGAAATGCTGTTTTTTTTTAATGATGCTTTACGCATTTCATTCGTTCTGATGTAGTGTGTGGTTGTGTCACTAGCGATTTGATGTGGTAAATTCCTAAAACAGAATTGATAAAGTTTTACGAGGTTTTTTTAAAACTTGAATTTACTTCAAACTTAAAAACGTGATGGAAAATTGAAAATGTACCTCCTGAGGTCCCGGTTTTGAACCCCAGCTGGGGCAAAGGTCTTCGATGTTTACATGTTTGGGTGTCGCTATTTCTAGTTCCCACGACGCAGGGTATCCTAGTGTGGGGCCTGAAACAATGTATGTGCCTATATGTAAATGTTTCTTTATTCTACTAGAAGACAAGGATGTCTGGCATTAAATAGTAGTTTAATATTAAATTTAATCAGAGGATAAATGTGTCTAGTGTTCAACACAACACAACACAAAGAGTATATCTTGTCTATTTCTTAAGGGACTGGGGAAACACATATTGGTTTCAGGAACATCATCATGGAGTCCGAGCTGGGCCGCAAGATGTTCAAGGACAACCGGCGCAACACGGTCGCGAACTTCCACTCGCCCGGGGAAGACCCGGATTACGAGTCACCAGGAGGTACGTGACTCACTCTGCCTGTCTCCTCCCCCTGCTCCTCTAGGGAGGGAGATACTAGGGACAGAAGTCCTCTCTGGTCTTCCTCCTCCTCCCTCCCTTCGATATCTCCCAACCTCCATAATGGTATGCAACCTTTTATAATAAAAGAAATAAGCCTTCCATAGGGATGAAAAGGAAGATAACATTGTAAATAGATTCATCATCATCGTCATCATCAACCCATTATGTCCCTACCGTAGGGCACGGGTCTCTAAGTCTTCCCTGGGGAAGGTATAGGCCATACTCCACCACGGGGGCCAAGTCCGGATTGGTGGAGGCTTGTAAGACTAGTGGCTTGTCTTACTGTTAGAACTTTTCAAGCCGCCCTGAGGCCTCTGACTTGGCTTAACGACTGCCATCTATCGACGGCAGCCGGCACCAACTGCTTAACGTGCCTTGCGAAATAGATTTCAATCGACTAATTAATTTTACACTTAGTTTGCATTATCATAATCAACCCTTGCCCCACCGGGGGCACGGGTCTCTTTCCTGAGGAAGGTATATAAGCCATACTCTACCACGGGGGGTCTAGTCCGGATTGATGAAGGCTTGTAAGTCTAGTACCTGGTCTTACTGTTAGAAGGTTTCAAGCCGCCCTAAGGCCTCTGAGTTGGCTAAACAACTCCCATTTATCGACGGCAGCCGGCACCAAATACTTCGTGATCGTTTAAGATCACTGAAGCAGCCGGGGCTACGAGCGATTCTACAGTGTATTTACTGAAGCGAACGAGTAAGTGTCAACATGTCAAAAATTTGGTTTTTCAATATGCCACATTTATAGAACTGCATAATATTTAGCAAAGTTATACAAAACGATATGCCTAATAAAGACCATTAAGCAATATAACATTGTTATTACCTGATTTATCCATCACTCGCAGTTTATTTAACTAAATATTTTATATTATCATGAAAATACCATTTGCTAGAGATCTATGCCCCAAAAATTACCTAAAATTTCAGTGGTCCTCAAATAAAAGCGATCCTACTGCTGCCAAATATGTTCGCAACTAGCAAAGATGACGGACTTTTGTTTAAAGGCCGATTATGATCAATTTATTTCCTGCTAATGCGCTACGCGAAGTGTAGGAAGAAGTATGGGGAGCTGACTACGAACCTCTTTTTAAATTAAAGGAAAAAAAAAGTTAGATAGCCACCCGACGCCATATTTACTCACGATTGACGTTGTTGATGCGAGTGCAACTTCTTTAAGATATTTTATTTTCTTCTGTTCATCATTGTAAATAAGGTATTGGTAAAGTTTTTTGGTCCATCGTCCAGTTGTTGTTGTACTTTTGTGTTTGTTATTACGAAACGGAAAATATGGGTGAGCCGGGGACCCAACGCTGATTCTGCCACTTTTTCCTCGCCGAAGCACAAACCAATCAAGCGAACTACGAGCGATACTATTTTGATAAATATACTAGCGATACTATTTTTATTAATATTTACAAGCACGTCGAAGAAACATCACCGAATACCCATACAAAATCGATATTGCCCAAAAGACTGTTGAGATCATGTGTATTCACCGTGCCTGAGTATTTAAAGTACTAAAGAAAAAAAATACTACAGGTCGATTGGAGTCTCCTCCACCTCCATCACCGAGAAAAACAATACTCTGGACTCAATAGACGCACTGGATTTAGGTGCAATACTGGAAAGTACATGATTTTAACTTTAAAAATTTGCATAAATTCATAAGTTTTCCCTTAAACAGTACCTACCTAAACCTTACGATGCAAGCAAAGCTGCGTGCATGAGGTAATTTGCGTGAGATGTAAGTTTGAGAGATGCTGTGTCTTTGTTTACCTTTAGTCGTTCGCTTCAGTAAATAGAATATAGTTTGCATTATGCAAACACCTAAAGGGAAAATAACATTGTAAAAAATAGATTAATTTACTAATTGATTTTACACTTAGTTTGAATTATGCAAACACACGCAAACACTACAAAGAGGGGAACAAATAACATTTTATAGATAACTAGCTGACCCGGCAAACGTGGTTTTGTCATATAAATTATTCGTGGGGATTATAATTAGAAAAAAAATAGGGTGGACCACCCTTATCACTTAAGGCTGTGACAATTAACAACCTATTCTCAAACCTACCGAAGATAATTATATTAACATTTCATATAAGTCTGTCAAGCCGTTTCGGAGGAGTATACGCACTAATACTGTGACACGAGAATTTTATTTACTAGTCTGTTTTTTAATTCAATGCAAAAAAATAAACTGTCATGTTGACATATCAATACAAGCCAGTGAACGTAGTATGAGGACGCGGGTCGCGCGCGACAACGTCAAAAGTCGCGAGAATTTGACAGTTAATGTACCTAATGGAAAGTCGCGACTTTTGACGTTGTCGCGCGCGACTCGCGTCCTCATACTACCTTTGCAGGGGCTGTCAATGTCTGAATGTTGCTAGTACGTAAAAACCAAATAACCCTATCTTACTTCCAAGTTAAAATTGTGTGTGCGACGGAGGTGTTTTTTTTAGACTTTCCTCATAAGAGTAATTAAATTTTACTGTCCTTGATGTGGTAAGGATTTTTGTCACATGAGCCTTCTATTCACGGTAAAAATAAATCTACCGATTAAACCTTTATATTTTATAGTAACACCGCGTCATTTTTTTTGCATCGAATTAAAAAACGGACACCGGGCATGGCTCTTACCTAACAAGACAGAGGTCCTGGGTTCGATTCCCACTGGGAGCCGTACATTTGTACAAATGGCCTCAGTCTGGGTGTTTTTCTATTTTTGTAATGTCCTTGCCCGGTTACCATAGCACAGGGTATCCTAGTTTGGGACCAGGTCAAGTGATCGTGTTTTGTGGAAGTTATCATTATTATTATTGCTTTGCCATATTAAACACAGACATTTTTCCCTTTTTTTAAGTTTGTTAGGGAAACCAACAGGTTATTAACAACAGAAGCTTAAGTATAATGGAGTAACAATGTTCAAAAGCTAATAGGCTTCCACAGATTAGCACAATAGGTTAATTGTCTATTTGAAATTCAAACCTATTAAACATTTTTTTCATATCATTTGACATAATTATGTAGTTAAGTTAGATTTTACCGCTGGAAAAAATGCCACTAGCGTTAGTTATAGCACGGTCACCCATCCATGCACTGAACGCGCCATATGTTGCTTAACCCTCGTGATCGTTAAGATCACTCAGGCAGCCGGGGCTACGAGCGATGCTTCCTGAACACTTGTCCTTTGCAAAATAAAACTAGTTTTGTATGCCAATTGTTCCTTGAGAGCCCGCCCTAAATTGGTGTGGTAATGAAATCAGAAATCAGAAATTTATTTCAACGTAAAGAATTTACATTCTGTTTGTTGAATGTCAATGTACATACTCGTACACTTATGTATAATGTTAGCCGCTGCCTTGGGGCCGTGTGTAGTGGAGAAAAAGGCAGCGAAAAAAAACTCCACTCTGACCATCTTTTCTCTAATCACCTTAAAGCTAATACAAATTAGGTATGAATGTTAATCTATCAAGAACCTCTACCATCTACTCTGACGCAGAGCCACTACCTTAGAATCTGATCATGTTCGAGGACACCTCCTGAACTTTTGGTGGAGATTCCTGATGAGCTGAGCTGACTATCTTTCTCTCTCTCTCACTCTCTATACCTTTCTCTCTCTTTCAAGCCTTTTATGTATAACCTTCTAACCATAAATGAAAACTTATTGCAGAGCGCAGGAAACGGTCCTCGCTGAAGGCTGTCCGTGCCCGGGAGCGAGACTTGAAGCTGGATATGAACGGCAAGGAGTACCGCTCTGACTCTCTGCCCTCGCCGCAGGCTGCTCTGCCCACACTGGTGAGTGCCTGTCGTACCTGCACTCAAATCTGACATAAACATAAGCATAAACATCAATAAAGGCAAATACATTCCTTCTGGCCCCACACTAGGATACTGTGTCGTGGAAACCAGAAACGGCGATGTTACAAACATTCGTACGACAAACGTGACAAGTATTCCGCTTGTACAAACAATGATATAAACACTTTGACATCGTCATCAACCCATTATGTCCCCACCGAGGGGCACGGGTCTCTTCCCTGAGGAAGGTATAGGCCATACTCCACCACGGGGGCCAAGTCCGGATTGGTGGAGGCTTGTAAGACTAGTGGCTGGTCTTACGGTCAGAAGTTTTCAAGCCGCCCTAAGGCCTCTGACTTGGCTTAACGACTGCCATCCATCGACGGCAGCCGGTACCAACTGCTTAACGTGCCTTGCGAAGCACGGAACCGCTCGGAAAAAAGCCACTAGCGTTAGTCATAGACGGTGAGTCACCCATGGACTGAACGCGCCGTATGTTGCTTAACCTTAGTGATCGTTCAAGATCACTCAGGCAGCCCAGGCTACGAGCGATTACCCCTATAAAAAAAAATCAAATATCGTTAATTTGCTCCTAAGAATAGAAGAGTCACTTTGTCATGGATCCCATAATTAGAACCTAACCAAACTCTCATCAAACTACCCTTGAAGTACATCCTTTCCAATAAAAAGAGAATCATGGAAATCGGTTGGCGCGATATGAAGTTTCCAACGACAGAAACTGCAGGCGCCGACTTTGACTTCGACAGGTGGAGTCGTGCAGTCGCTTCATGTCGCTCTCGTCCCGCCTCAAATGCATGGCTCCGGCGCCGGTGAGCACGGAGCCGGCCGAGCCCGCCGGCCCGCCGGCGCCGCAGAGCCGCGTCGACTTCCACCAGACCTTCAGTCTGCTCATCAACATGGGCAACGTCGATAAGGGCTGCAGGCGGACTGTGAGTATATCCGCGACCTGAGGCGGCTATACATTTGTAAAAGTCTGCCTTCCTGAAACTCTCCTGCTAGCCAGCATCCTTTCAGCCTACTCATCAAAATGGGGATCGTGGAGAACGGCTGAAGGCTGCCTGTTCCACTGCCAACCATCAATATACTCTGACTCCTCATGTCTGAACGTAGGCAATGTTGATATCCACGCTCTGAGACGTCCATACATTTGTGAAAGCTCCTGTCCCGTCTCAAGTTCATATCTAGTCGGCTTGCCCCATGCATGAACGTGAATTGATATCCACCAGCCCTTCAGCTTCCTCATCAAGATGACTCTATAAGAGAGCATGGGGCCTCAATAATAGATTTTCATTTCTGACTGTCGTTCGCGGCAACTTCCAATCGGCATTGTCCTACATCTTTTCTTTTCTAAATTAAGCCCATTATGAAGTCCGTCCCGCAGGTCTTTTAAAAAACTCTTTATTATACACACACGCACAGATTTATTGGTAAGACAAGTTTACAGTACCGCAGCTATGGGCTAACTGACATGGGTTGAAAGTTCTATCTATAAAAGGAATTGAAAATGTTAGCGAAATCTTAGTAAAAAAGTGGCTTATGACGGCACGATGGCGGAGGAGTACGTGTCGATAAACTTGTTAACTGGCTTTTGACAAGAAACTATTATAAGGTAGTAGAATTCCTGCATTCCTGCATGACAGTTCATTTTGATGTTCGATAGTATTTTTGTAAACATACAAAATTAAAAGGTATACCTTTTAATTTTGTATGTTTGATTTCAATTGTAAAACATAAATGTAGCTGACCGTTTTCTTGCCACGCCTAATCGGTAAAATTACATTGAATTTAATTTCAATGTCTCTGTTTCTGGTTCCCACGACACAGGGTATACTAGTGTGGGGCCAGAAGCAATGTATGTAAATGTTATGTTACACTTAGACTCGTTTTTCTGTTGACTGCGATTGTGTTTGTTGTGGAAAATTACTTTTGTCGACTTTAAGCGTTCACGGCTGCCACCATGTTATGTTTTCTTTAAGATAAACTCAAATTTGCAAACAAAAGACTTTTATATCTCAGCAGCACACTTTTACATCGATCCGCCATTTTCGAAAGAGGGTTTCACCAAGGTGGCGCCCCCTGACAACCAAAAACTAAAACTATTTTCCCGCTCGCATTCGGAACATATTATTATATTATATTATACTCTTACTTCATTAGAGCTATACAATCCTTTAACGACTTATGTATTAAAAATGTAGACATAGATTTGTTCACGGACAGCATTTCCGTTGTTCGCAAGGCAATAGCTTCGAGATTTTGTGACTCGGTGTAGGTAGGCTTTATTACCGATGCAGCTTATTGACGGTGTGCCACGTTTATTCTTAGATTAGCAGACTCCGGTGTCTTGTGCCGTTTTTCTTCCACCTGTACTATTTGCTCAAATTATGGCTATCTGTGAAAACTTTTCGTTGGCTCTCTGTTTCTATGTGTGTAAATTTTAATGTGTTAGTGATAAGCTGTTAGTTTTCCTTATAAAATAAAATAAAAATAAATAAAATAAAATAAAAATTATGCTTTGTAAACTTTTAGTCCGGATTTACTTACGGGTGTTGTTATATCGGAAGAGTCCGATATAACAACACCCGCTTGCCCGCAGTGTGAGACGAGCAACCGACGACGCGAGCTCCGTCTCTGCTCACCATGATTAAGCTCTGCGAATCGGAGCGAAACCTGGTCGGACTCTTCCGATATAACAACACCCGTAAGTAAATCCGGACTAAAAGTTTACAATGTGTTGTGCTTACGAAAGTTTTAGTTCAAATCAAATCAAATCAAATCAAAACATTTATTTGTCATAAGCATAGGTATTGAGTACAGGTCTTGAGGGTCATTTAGATCTCCATGCTTTACCCACAGGGCACACAAATATTTTTAGGGCATAATTTCAAATTAATATCAATAAATTCTGAAAATGTCTAAGTTTACAATGTTGTTTAAAAAAATGTTAAGATATGTCAAATAGAATTTGTGATTAAATAGTCAACACGTTTAGAAAATTGTCAAGATTAAGTAGTCAATAGATAATAAAAAATGTCGCATATTCAATAGAGTAGGTAGTCATTAAAAATAATACAATTATATAGTCGAGTCGCTTAAAAAGTCTTGTATCGAATAATAACATTTGTCAATTAACAGCTTATTCAATCAACAGTTCAAAAATTATGGTATCACTAGCTGTGCCCCGCGGTGTTACCCGCGGTTCATCGATTTTCCCGTAGGAATAAGATATTTCCCCGCGGTAAAACGTAGCCTATGTTTTAATCCAGGGTATCGGCTAACTCCATACCAAATTTCATTAAAATCCGTCCAGCCGTTTCAGCGCTAAAGACTGACAAACATATAAACACACACACAAACTTTCACGTTTATAATATTAGTGTGATAACATTATGATTGATTGAAAAATGCGTGGTCGTCGGTGCGCCAGATCTCGCGCGAGGAGCAGGTGTGGCAGAATGAGCTGAAGGACCTGATCTGGCTGGAGCTGCAAGCAAGGCGCGCCGGACGCGCGCTGCCGCGGCATGACGCCTGGCTGTGCGCCGCGCGCCGCGCCGTGCCGCCCGTGCTGCGCGCCCTCTGCCACTACCGGTCTGTTGGCTTTGCTTTGTAAACCTCTCTCATCCCGTCTAGTCGAAAAAGACGACTCGGTTCTGGCGTGCGCGGACCGGTTCGGTCTAGCTGTGAAGCGATTTAGCAATTGTTTTAGGAAATATCTTAAAAATCGGTTAGTGCAATAGGCATTAAGTTTATGTACTGTTTATTGTGTGTGTGTGCTCTTCTGTGACGTGCAAAAACTGTACGGACACCTAAAACGCAAAGGAAGCAAATTTCAAGGGGCCCCTTCGCCGTGAACTTCTACGTGCTTGCAGCTAAGGTACTTCTTCCATATTTATTTTTATTATATCTATTTCGAACAATTATCATCATGATCATCTACCCATTAAGTCCCCACCGAGGAGCACGGGTCTCTTCCCTGGCGAAGGTATGGCCATACTCCACCACGGGGGCCAAAGCGTTTGGCAGTAACCAACTTCTGTATTTTATTTGTCTGAATAAACGTTTTCAATCAATCAATCCGGATTGGTTCAGGCTGGAAAGACTAGTGGCTGGTCTTAATGTCAAAAGTTTTCAAGCCGCACTAAGGCCTCTGACTTGGCTTAACGACTGCCATCTATCGACGGCAGCCGGCACCAACTGCTAAACGTGCCTTGCGAAGCACAGAACCGCTCGGAAAAATGCCACTAGCGTTAGTCATAGACGGTGACCCATCCATGGACTGAACGCGCCGTATCTTGCTTAACCTTAGTGATCGTTTAAGATCACTCAAGCAACCCAGGCTACGA
The DNA here is from genome assembly GCA_947310845.1 of Yponomeuta plumbellus. NCBI lineage: Eukaryota > Metazoa > Arthropoda > Insecta > Lepidoptera > Yponomeutidae > Yponomeuta > Yponomeuta plumbellus. Next base: position 22,878,596 of record OX371200.1, read on the forward strand.
GCGATTACAGATACCGCATGCATAAATACTAATTTTCCAAAAGAGAACCTACTTTCTAAAGAGATCATGTACCTACTGATTGATGAGTTTTTAATGCTCTTTGGTGCGCCGCAAATTATCTTTGCCGCCGACTTTTTGAATTTGGAAATCTTAGTGTTCAGCGCCAAAAATCGAACGCAAAATATTGTTTGAATAAAGACTGGCTGGTACATAGTAGCGCCGCCGGCTGTATAAAAAAAAAGAAATTGAATTTAAAACGCGCGAACAGACGCGGGCTGTTCGCGCGTTTTAAATTCAATTTCTGTTTTTTTTCGTCAATTTTCACTCACGGATTCGATTGTTAGAAATTCATGGTTTTGTTTAAAAAAAAGTTCTTCAAGTGACAGTGAGTGAAAATAAACGTTTGAAGATGATGATGACCTGAGAGTTTGATATTTAATAAAGTTATGATTGTAAAAAAACTAGTAAACCTTCGATAAATGTGGTCTGAAGGTTTGCACATTCGCAAGAAATAATTCGCACATTCGAAACATATCAGAAAACTCAAAACACGTGAGCTTGTATAAAAATATATTCATTAATAATTATTCGTCTTGGATACATGACATAACTTACCTAACAATCGGTTAATTAACTGTTAATAGCTGTCGATTGCTTTGTATGCACTTTGACCCACTGCTATCTGTCAATAGTAGATTAACAGCTCGTTAGTGTTATGTGAAACAGAGGCTTCTGCCCAAAACCTAATACGGTTCTAAAGTCAACGCCTCTACATCAAATTCAATATTCTTGTTCTGGTCCTGTACACAAAAAGCGTCTGGACTCCAAGCTCCTGTGACGGAGGTTAGAATAAAAAAAGGTCCTGCCTGTAGTCATAGTAATTTATTCGGCTCGCAGTCGGACGGAGTTTCTTATATTTTTTATTTCATTTAAAGTTTATAAGGTGAACCAACAGCTTAAATAACAATAGAAGCTTAGATGTAATATTATGATTTGTTGTCCATTTGAAATTAAATTCAAGAAATTCAAATTCAAAGCTAAGCTGTGAAACACCTGTGTAATCTCCTTTCTTATGTACAATAAAGTGTTCTCTATCTATCTATCTATCTATCTATCTAAGCTATGTTTTAGGATACTGATAAGAAAATATTTCAATCAGGAAACTGAAGTTGTATGATCATCATCTCGTATTTAATAAATTACGTAGCTCTTATAATTTTAATTAATAGTTTGAAAACTTCTGACAGTAAGACCAGCCACTAGTCTCACAAGCCTCCACAAATCCGGACTTGGCCCCCGTGGCGGAGTATGGCCTATACCTTCCTCAGGGAAGAGACCCGAGCCCCTCCGTGGGGACATGATGGGTTGATGATGATTGATGATGATAGTTTGACAATATGAACATTATTTTAAAATATTATATCTTATTATGATGATCTATTTTTATCTTTAGTTTTATCTATATTTTATCAAATAACTAAATAAGTTATGTCATGACTTGGTCACATGACACAACGAATATTATATGAAATTAATTGAGTTATCATTAATTAATTAGTCGAATTTAATATGAACACTTGATCGAAAATTAACTTATTATTATAAATTAGTCTTACTAGCCTCCACCAATCCGGACTCTCCCCCGTGGTGGAGTATGGTCTATACCTTCCTCAGGGAAAAGACCCGTGCCCCTCTCTGGGGACATAATGGGTTGATTTTTTGTTGAGTGGAGTTTTTTTTTGCTGCCTTTTTCTCCACTACAGACGGCCCCAAGGCAGCGGCTAACATTATACATAACTGTATGTACATTGACATTCAACAAGGAGAATGTAAATTCTTTACGTTGAAATAATTTTTTTATTTCTGATTTAGGATGATTAATTTATAATATTATTGACGGGTATATCTTAACTGCGATTATTAATAAGTTATTTATCTATGCGGCTTGCGATACTGGATCCTGAAGTCTGTAACACTCCATAACCAAACGAAATGTTTCCAGATTTGTGAACAATAACCCGTGCCGCCCGCCCGGCAAGCAGCCCGGGGACGGAGAAGAGGACGAGGACGATGATGGCGGTAAGCTATACTATAGTTCAGTTTTGAACAAAAACTTTCGTAATGTTATAATCAACCTGCAGACAATGATGAGCCAAGCGAATTGATTTTATGTAAAACTTTTTGTATCCTTATTTTCAAGAGAGTCGACCCATAACCTCCGTCCGACATACACGTTAATTACGAATTGTAGTCTGTGCGTTGTGCAGTGAATTAAACTTGGTTTTAGCAGTAATAAAATCTTTTTTTAAATAAGGACCCGCGGACCGCCGCCGTTCTAATATTAAGCACTACACATTATTAACTTTATTCAGGATTTAATTTATCATGGTAAGTAGATTCGGAGATCACGACTCTGACTGAGACGAGATGAAAGACGAGCAACCGACGACGCGAGCTCCGTCTCTGCTCACCATGATTAAGCTCTGCGAATCAGAGGGAAACCTGGTCGGTTTCCGACGAGATAGGTATCAAGTAAGTGTATCGGGAATAAAGTTAATGATAGTAAACGTTGAAGGTTCTTGGTGGTAGAAACGAGGAATACGTTTACATGTTTGTTTATTCATAATGGTGAGTCAACGTTGTAGCAACAAGCGCGGGCAGCTGTGTCCAGGGAGTCGTCCCAAGTACCTCTCAGAATGAATTGGTTCCCACAATCTCCTAACTGTCTTTGCCCCGTCTTAAAATATTAGACTAGATTAGTTTCCTTTTTTTGTTTTGTAAACTTGTTTACTAAACATTTCTTGACTTTGGGTGACATTCTAGATCTACACTATTAAGCCTTCTTTGTGTGTTAGATATATAACATATTGTTTATTGTATACAGAATATTTGTTGTTGATTATATATATATATAACCTGCCACATGATCCATACCAATTCGGACTTGGCCCCCGTGGTGGAGTATGGCCTATACCTTCCTCAGGGAAGAGACCCGTGCCCCTCGGTGGGGACATACTGGGTTAATGATGATATATATATATTGTTACGGGCTAGGGTTCTGGATTTGGATGTAAAACGCCAATGACAACTTCTTAGGATTTATTCACGCAGGGTCTGGTCTGCAGGTCTTCACGACACGAAGTCCACACGTAGAATCCAATCGAAGTCCAATAGTATCGCTGAGGTCGTAGGTTATCGCTCGTATCGCAGGTATGTTCGCTCGAAGTTCACTCTTCGCTATTCCAAACGGAACTGACTGCGCGCCGCGGCGGCCGCTATTTATATCCGGCCGCAAGGGCTCTTGAACATTCCCGTACCTACGTGCCTACTCGAGGCATCGTCGCTCGAACAGTAACCCATTCAAAGACTTTTGAACCTTACGCTAGTGGACATACGAGTCATTATTGCTTGCAGCGTTTATTGTTTACTAAAACGCAGCATTCGGCGACTATTCGATAGGCTTCTAGAAGGCTCTATTCTAGATGGTTCGGGATAGGACCGCGACACTGCTCCCCTCTTAGAGATGCTCGTCCCGAGCATCTTCATTACTGCCGTGATAAGAAGCTAAGCGGTCGATGTGAACCACTTTTTGTGCACCTCTTGGCTGCCGTTAAATTCGGTACGTCACGTCATTTAACCGAGTTACCACTTTGTACGGTCCCTCCCATCTTGTCTGCAATTTCGGAGATTTTCCTTTTCGTCGAGTTACATTGTGAAGCCAGACTAGTGCTCCTTCTTCGAAGCCGCTTGTATTTGCTCGGCGGTCATACCTAGTCTTCATCTTTTCACTCGACTCCAATCCGTTTTCCCGTACTATGGCATGAATCTCTCGCATTTTCTCACGTAACTCGGAAATGTAGTCGTGTAGAGAACGTGAGGCGTCAGGAGGGCCTCCAGTCAGCAGATCTACTGGTATTCTCAGTTCTCGGCCAAAATTTACACGCGCCGGGGTTACCTTCGTGCTTTCATGTTCTGCCGTTCTGTAGGCCAGAAGAAATGGCGGTATGTATTTGTCCCAGTCTCTCTGGTGCCTGTCAACGACTTTTGCTAAATGTCTCTCAAGTGTTTGGTTAAATCTTTCTACCATGCCGTCTGATTGAGGATGATATGGGGTGGTCCTAGTCTTATGCATTCCCAATATTGTGCAGAGTTCTTGAAATACTTGAGACTCAAAGTTCCTGCCTTGGTCGCAGTGTATTTCCAAGGGCACACCAAACCGGCAAACTACTTCCTCAAACAACTTGGAGGCAACAGTCGTGGCTTCTTGATTGGGTATGGCGAATACCTCTGGCCATTTAGTGAAGTAATCCATAACTACCATGAAATACTTATTTCCCGATTCCGTTACTGGGAACGGTCCAGCCACGTCAACTGCAATGCGTTCCCATGGCGCACCAACGTTATAAAGTTGCAGATTTCCACGGCTTCTAGTTGATGGGCCCTTCACCGCGGCGCAAGTAGCACACTTGCGGCACCAATCTTGCACATCTTCTCGACAATGGAGCCAGTAAAACCTTTCTCGAATCTTTGTTAAAGTCCTCTTTACGCCCAAATGTCCACTTGACACGCCGTCATGTACTTCACGAAGGACATCTTGTACCTTATCTCTTGGGACAACTATCTGTAGATGGAACTCTCTGCCGTTAGGTTTCTCCCATTTACGGTAAAGTATTCCGTTCTGAAGAATAAAACTGTCCCATTGAGCCCAGTATGCCTTGGTAACAACACTAGTAGGAGCGACTTCGCACCATCTTGGCTTATCCTTGCCTCGTTTCTTCCATGCGACAATGAGCCGTACATCTTCGTCATCTTCCTGTGCTTCTTTCATCGCCTCATCTTCCCAAGATCTCGATGGACTCATTCTTGTCAATCTCAATGGCAGTTCCTTTGTCTCTTGTTTGGCACAGTGCTTGCAGTCTTCCGGACACGGCCTTCTTGACAGTGCGTCAGCATTTCCATGCGCCTTTCCGCTGCGGTGTTCAATCATAAAGTCGTACTCCTGCAGTTGCTCGATCCATCGAGCAACTTGCCCCTCTGGATTTTTAAATTGTAACAGCCACTTCAGGGCGGCGTGGTCAGTGCGAAGCGTAAACCGCATGCCGAGGAGATATTTGCTGAAGTGCTGTAATGTCTTTACCACAGCCAAGAGCTCCCTTCTTGTCACGCAATAGTTCCTTTCAGGTTTCGATAGCGATTTACTAAAATAGGCCATCACAACCTCTCTGTCGCCCTGTTTCTGCGATAACACTCCTCCGATCGCTGTGTTACTGGCGTCAGTGTCAACAATGAATTGGCCGTTAGCCTGTGGAAATCCCAAGATTGGGGTCTCGCAAAGACATTTTCGTAATTTTTGAAATGAACTCTCACATGTGTCATCCCAATGAAATGACTGCTTGTCTTCAGTCAGTCTGTGTAAAGGCTTGGCAATTTCAGAGAACCCCTTAACAAACCGTCTATAATATGAGCATAGCCCTAAAAATGCTCGCACTTCGGTCTTGTCTTTGGGAGTAGGCCATTTTTGCACTGCTTCGATTTTGGCTGGATCGGTCTGTATGCCTTCGCTGGTTATCACATGACCGAGATAGCTAACCTTGTTCTTAAATAAACTGCATTTCTTCGGATTTAACTTTAAGTTTGCTACCATTATCTTCTTAAAAACTTGCTCTAGATTTTGTAAGTGGTCCTCAAAATCTGTTCCCATGATTATGACGTCATCCAAGTAGACAAGGCAGGCTTCCCCAACTAATCCTGCCAGTACGCACTCCATAAGTCGTTCGAATGTAGCTGGCGCGTTGCACAATCCAAAAGGCATCACGTTAAATTGCCATAGACCTTTACCAGTTGAAAAAGCAGTCTTCTCTTTATCCCTCGGATCAATTTCCACTTGCCAGTATCCGGATTTCAGATCTAACGTCGAGAACCATTTCATGCCACTCAAAGTGTCTAGGGTATCGTCTATTCGTGGCAGTGGATAACTATCCTTTTTCGTCACATCATTAAGCCGTCGATAGTCTACACAGAACCTTGTGCTACCATCTTTCTTCTTTACCAACACTACGGGAGAACACCATGGGCTAGCAGAAGGTTCTATAATCTTGTTTCTCTTCATGTCTTCCAACATGTCTTGTACTTCCTTTTCTTTGGCAATCGGTATGCGCCTCGCTCGCTGACGAATAGGTCGCTCCTGTCCGGTGTCGATTTTGTGTTGAACCAACGATGTTCTTCCAGGATTTCCTTCGTCAGAGAAGATATCCCTAAAGCGCAGTAGCAACCTCTTAGCTTTCATGCTTTGCGAATAGCTCAGATTACTCTTAGAATCCTCAAGGAGCTTAGTGACTATAATTTCACTCCTGGTATTCGATGTGTTTGAGCTTGGAGATGATTGGCAGCTTCTCATCCAAACGGCTTCCTCACACCGTCCAATAACGTCACCTTTGCTAAGGGTAATCTCACGATCGCCTATATGTTCGCTCGAAGTTCACTCTTCGCTATTCCAAACGGAACTGACTGCGCGCCGCGGCGGCCGCTATTTATATCCGGCCGCAAGGGCTCTAGAACATTCCCGTACCTACGTGCCTACTCGAGGCAACGTCGCTCGAACAGTAACCCATTCAAAGACTTTTGAACCTTACGCTAGTGGACATACGAGTCATTATTGCTTGCAGCGTTTATTGTTTACTAAAACGCAGCATTCGGCGACTATTCGATAGGCTTCTAGAAGGCTCTATTCTAGATGGTTCGGGATAGGACCGCGACAATATATATAATTCGTATTCTAAACGCAAAAATAGCAAAATTGTTTTATGTGGATGTTGTGTGTATGAGCTACCGTACTTTTCGGAGTCGAAGTTGTGTGTACAAGCTACCGACTCTTCACAGTCGAAGTTGTGTATACAAGCTTCCGACTTTTCGCAATCGAAGTTGTGTTGTACACACAAGCTACCGTAGTGTGCGTTGTCGAAGTTGTGCGTACAAGTTACCGTACTGTTCGCAATCAAAGTTGTGTATAAAAGCTTCCGTGCTGGTCGCAGTTGAAGTTGTGTGTACAAACTAACGTATTTTTCGCAGTGGATGGCTGCCTTTCGTTCTCCTGCGAGACGTGCTCGGACGCGATAGGGCAAGCTCTCCGCGAGGTGGGGATCCTGTTGGACTCTTACTACAACGCGCTGGCCCTGTACCCTTCCAGCAAGGCCATGATGGCTGAACATCCGCTCATGGGGACACAGCTGTTCAATAATAGACTCAAGGTTAGTGGACACAAGTTTTAAGGTCACGTACTAGAGTGTGAGAGGTAGTACGCGTGGTTGGTGTAATTTTAGACTTCTAAAGTGCTACTCTGTGTGGTTTGCTGTTACAGTAACTTTTGATCATTCTATTTTGTCATAAAATTTATACATTAAGGTTGTTTTAAACATCACGGTCGATTTAATCGCAGTTGATAAAATATAATTTGAGAGCAATTCGACTAATAGGTAGGTACATATTTGTCGTTCTACTTTCATCTAATGTGTATTCTATGTTTACGTATGTATTTTACGTGTGCAATGAAGTGTTGGTTATCCTGATTTCGTAGAAGGTCCGAATGGGTTAGCGGGAAATATAGATTCTCGTTTAGTTTTAAACCCGTTTTCACCTCCTAAAACCAGTTTCTTTTCACCCGGTTCATACTAGTAACCTATGTATTTTTAATTTGTTGTTAATTTTGGCAGCAGATAGTCAGTCTTTAAGAAACATACATAGTTTGCTTAGTTAGTTGCGTGATGACCTTGTAAAGAACAATTAAAAACCATTGTTAGGTGTGCCGATCGGCCCATCAAAAATTCTACAGGTTTGTGAAGAGTTTGTTTGTGTGCACTTCATATGTTTAGGTACTTAACTAAAGGTAAACAATCTGGATAAGTCATTTTATTGAAATATACACTTTTTAAATCAAAATTGTTACAAATTAAATGTGTTTTACTGAAATTATATTTAATTTCACACACGACTTGGTAATGTGTAAAGATTTTGGTTTAATAAGTGTACATTTCAATAAAAAGACGTATCAAGATTGTTTACTTTGATTGTTTACCTTTAGTTAAGTAGGTACCTAAACCTATGCGGCTTTACTAATAAAGGTTATGAGCTGTTTATACAGCCTATATGCGAGGTCTGACAAACTAGTTATTTGTACGCTAAATGCGATTAAATTAGTATAAATTGATATACGTCAAATAGTTATTCAGAGCGTATAACTTACTAGCTTTCGCCCGCGACTCCGTCCGCGTGGATTTTAGTTCAAAATTTTGCAACCTCGTTCACTCTCTTAAGGGTTAAATTTAGAAAAACGGCGAAGCACGTGTTCAATCAATTGTGTTGAAGAGTATTTATTTTAAGTTTCAAGAAAATTAGACTATATTTTTTATACCTCCCATACAAATTTTGGCAACCCTTTTCGCCCCCTTAGGGGTTGAATTTCAAAAAATCCCGTCTTATTCCTTGCCTACATTATATATAGACCCTCTGTGCAAAATTTCAGCTTCCTAGGTCCAACGGCTAAGGCTGGGCGTTGATGAGTGAATGAATCAGTCAGTCAGGACTTTGAATTTTATTTCTATAGATTTATTAGTAAGGCCGATAAAGTATAATAATAATAATAAATAAATCGTTTATTTCAGGCTTTGCCCATATAAAAGTTAGTACATTTACATTTAGAATAACATCACAAGTTAGTAATAGGTACCTATATAAAACTAAACTAAAACATATACTAGTATGTTTTAGTGACATAACACATAGTATAGTGTGCAGAGCTTTTGTAATAGTACTGACTCGCTTCTCGCAAGCGCTGTGAATGGTAACAGCGTGTGCCGTGGCTGTGTAGTACTGACCTCCTCCCCCCCCTCCCCCGGCCTCAGGCGCTGTGTCTGTGGTACAACATGGCGCTGAACCTGCGCTCGCGCCTGCTCGGCGTGCGCGCGCACCTCCGCGCCCTGGCCGCGCGCCGCCCCCGGCCGCCCGCCCCCGCCCCCGCCCCCGCCCCCGCCCCAGCCAACGCCGCCCCCAGGCCAGTACACATATGCATTCGGATGTAGATGTAGCTGCCGTCGATAGATGGCAGTCGTTAAGCCAAGTCAGAGGCCTCAGGGCGGCTTGAAAACTTCTGGCAGTAAGACCAGCCACTAGTTTTTGACGACCTCTGTGGCGCAGTGGTTAGCGCTTCTGCCTACCGTGCGAGAGGTCCCGGGTTCGAATCCCGGCTGGGGACAAAAAAAAACGAAACTCAGGTCTTGGATGTTTATATGTTTGTGACGTCACTGTTTCTGGGTCCCACGACACAGGGTATCCTAGTGTGGAGCCAGAAGCAATGTATGTGCCTGTATGTAAATGTTAGTTTTATAAGCCTCCACCAATCCGGACTTGGCCCCCGTGGTGGAGTACGCCCTATACCTTCCTCAGGGAAGAGACCCGTACCCCTCGATGGGGACATAACAGGGTTGTTGGTGATGATAATGATAGATAGATGTAGATATGGATATGGATTTTGAAAAGCATACATGTGGAGTTTCTTCGTTAGTTTCTTCTCCATGTAATCTATGAATTGTGAAACTACGAGTAACAACAACTTTGACGTTCATAAAGTAATCATTTTGTCTGTACTGTAAATAAATTATTTGATTTTTATTGTGATTTTGATATGAATATAAAGGTATATAGATATAGATACACACTAAATGTATTTACATAATATTTAATATAACATAGTATGTATTTTATGAAGCGAACGTACTGGAAAGAAGGAATGATACTTTCCCTGACTAACAAGAACAGAGAAATAAACTTCCATTCTACCCACAGCCAATCAGACAAGCCGTGCCGCGTCCGTTTCAACATCAACGGCACCCCCACAGACTCCAACAACTCTGACAGCAGCTCCCAGTCCGACCAGGCCCCGCCCACGCCCGCCCCTGACTCCGACACACCCGCCCAACAGTCCGACCCATCTTCCCAACAGTCCGACACTATCGCCCATCAGCCCGACACACCCGTCGATGAGTCGGACGATCCTGCCCAACAATCCGACCGAACCGTCCAACAGTCCGACGCTCCTGCATCTGAGCCTGAGTCCCCTTCAGTTGAAAGCCGAGCTGAGGACGAAAAACAAAGCGCTTCGATCGAAGAGGAAACGGAAATTGAGGTGCAAACTGCGAAAGATGAGGTCGACAATGTCGGAGGAAGAGCAGATTTTTTACCGGGTGAGTTTAGAGTATTTATTTGTTGAAGTTGGTGATAGACCGCAAAACGTAATGATGTTGAGATCGTGTGTAGTGAACTGGAGATAGTACAGTCGAGTTCATAAATATATGAACACTTCCGCGGCTTCAAAAATATGTGTGCAAATAAGGTTACAAAAATATCTAGCATGTTATGCAATCAAAAATATATCAACGTTTTACTGGTCATAGGCCATACTCCACCACGGGGGCCGAGTCCGCATTGGTGGAGGCTTGTAAGACTAGTGGCTGGTCTTACTGTCAGAAGATTCGTATCGTATGAAAAAAAAACTGGTGACAATGACAGCTTTTCAAGGTGGTTTTTTTTTATACGTAGCGGACCAAGGAATATGTCTGATATGCCGTACTGAGCCCAGAACTACGAATGGAAAAATATTAATTATATTTAAAAATTAACTACGGGGCCAAAAAAATTGAAACTTTTTTCCCACGTTAAGGAAGGTTATTCCTATCACCAAAAAAAATATCAAGCACTTCTGATATTTTCATCCATTCCCTATTGTCTTGTACAAATTCAATTTGGTGGTTGTCTGGGTAAACAATTTTTGAAGAAGGCAAAAATGAGTCTATATATTTTTGTTTGCAGCACATACCTATGCATGCCATACACAAACTTTACATGCAATTCTTACATGGCACGATGACGGTTGTTATGATTATGACAGTGACATCATGAAGTTATCTTTCATAAATCTTTTCATTTAGATAAATAAGTGACCATCAAGAACTCATATATATACAACCTCTTTAAAAGATTATCATGGAGTTCGTACCTATAGGTTGTTCACATAAATATGGCTGACTTTTGTGTAGATATATTTGCAGGTCAGCTTGCCCTAATAAAAATGACCAATTAATGTATAGATATTTATGTAACTATAGTTGTTGACTTACATATGACAATATTTTGTGCAGATATTTATAAATTTTAGTTGTTTATATATTTGTGAAGCCTTGTGTTGATATTTATGACCAGTAAAACGTTGATATACTTTTGATTGCATAACATGCTAGATATTTTTGTAACCTTATTTGCACACATATTTTTGAAGCCGCGGAAGTGTTCATATATTTATGAACTCGACTGTACTGATTTTGAACAATCAAGTCTGTTTTTAATTCAATGTCAAAAAAACTGTCATATCAATACAAGCCAAAGCCTGTCAATGTCTGAGTGTTGCTAGTACGTAAAAACCAAGTAACCATTTTACTTCAAAGTTAAAATTGTGTGTACTACGTAGGTGTTTTTTTAGACTTTTCTCTTATGAGTAATTAAAATTTAACGTCTTTGATGTGAGGATGTTGATCATAGAGTCCTTTGTTTGTACTTTAAATTACACTGATATTTCTTAACCTAAGAGTTAGGAAAGTGGAGAAGTAAGGAAAGAGTAGTAAGGAGCACAGGTCCGTGGATGCTGATGACAAGTTATAATGAGAGATGGTTTTGGAGGCAAAGGCCAGCTGAGGCAGTGGTGCACTAATGATGGCGAGGAAGAGTACTGATAACTGTCTTATTTATATTCTTCAACCTCCCTTACCCCTTTCAATGGCTCGTTTATTTATTTATTTTGGGCGCGTTCAGTCACGGATGTGTGGCCGTCTATGACTAATACTAGTGGCATTTTTCCGAGCGGTTCCGTGCTTCGCAAGGCACGTTAAGCAGTTGGTGTCGGCTGCCGTCGATAGATGGCAGGCGTTAAGCCAAGTCAGAGGCCATAATAGGGCTACATAAAAACTTCTGACAGTAAGGTCAGCCACTAGTCTTACAAGCCTTCACCAATCCGGACTTGGCCCCCGTGGTGGAGTATGGCCTATACCTTCCTCAGGGAAGAGACCTGTGCCCCTCGGCGGGGATATGGGTTGATGATGATGATGATGATGAACCTCCCTTACAGACTCGAATGCCGCCACGCCGGAGATCCGTCTGCACCTGGACTGCTACAACACCAACGAGACAGTGGACACCACCGCGTCCAGTGAGAGCGGCTACGCTTCCGAGTGGTCCGAGCGCGGGGACCCGGACGGGGACGTTTACAGCATGGGGTCGTTGGACGACTTGACCAATCTGTGCCTGCTGGGGCACTGCGATGTCTCGCCTTATAGGTAAGATCTAGTCATCAAATATTAGGTAGTAAAAGATTCCTATTGCCTTTTAGGAATTATTATAGATAGCAACCCATATTGGAAGCATCATATAAAGAAGATTGCCAGCAAACTATCAAGCTTCACATATGCTCTGACAGAGATAAGAAGAACTGCAAATACCAAAAGTGCGTTATGCGCTTACTATGCATATGCACAATCCTGGTTGTCATATGGGGTCCTCCTCTGGGGCAACAGCACGGATTCAAACCAATTACTTATACTACAAAAGAGATGTATTCGAATAATTGCAAATATTGACACTATGACCAGTTGCAGGCCATATTTCGTTAAATTCAATATTCTTACATTACCATCTTTGTACATATTAGAAGCTTGTTCATTTGCAAAAAATAATATGAATTTATTCCCCACCTATACACGCCCAAAAATCTTAAGGCCAAACAGTAGATTAGCAGCATGCTCATCAAAACTTCATTTAGTTACCTCTGGCCCACAGTCAATGGCCGCGAAAATTTACAACTACTTACCTAAAAATATCCAGATAATAGAAAAACCAAACGTATTCAAAAAAGCTCTTAGTCAATACTTGAACGAAAAATGTTACTATACCTTGAAAGATTTTATCGATGAGCATGATAGTAATATAAGATTGTAAATAAATTTTCATTGTATAGTTGGTTATAATTGTGTATATTTATGTATAGAATATGTACCTACATTGTAAATAGAGTTTAGTTTAATTTAGTTATAAATATAACTTAATTTTAGCGGCGCCCTTGCAGGGTCCTTGTTTAGTTCTAGTTTTTTTAAGTAACATCTTTTATACAACAAGGTAGCTCAATAAATAAATCTAAATAAATCTAAATCTAAATCTTAACCCTAGAAAGCAGAGATTATTTCAACGTAAAGAAAGTACATTCAGTTTGTTGAATGTCAATGTACTTATAATTATAATGTTAGCAGCTAGCTGCCTTTGGGTCGAATGTAGTGAAGAAAAAGGCAGCGGACAAAAATTGAAATGAGACCACACAAGAAGCACCAGCGTTCAAATTAAAAAAAAAAAACATCGACATCGGTTCACCTAAAGTCTAAAATTAGATAGATAGATAGAATATTCTGTTGTTGATAATTTTTTTTTTTAAATATTTTCTATCTCTTATTCTTTTTAAAGTTCTGAGGTAACAAACATAAAAAAAAATTGAGAAGCTCCTCCTTTTTTAAAATCTTTGTAAAACTCTGACCGTCTGTTCCCAAATCACTAAAAATAGGTAATTTTAAGAGCCTGGGCTAAATATTTCTTTTAGAGTGCTTGTTTTTTCAAGGAAAAAATATTAATTAAAGGTATCTTTATTGACATTTAACCGAGCGTTACAAAGTCGAATGATTCTCACACTTATTTACAAAAATACAAAACATCTATGAATATTATCCATATGTGAGTGGTTGACCAAATAGGGACCTCAAGGGAAAATAATTGATTTCGAGAAAATCGCGTTTGAAGTTTCATGTATGGACAAAAAAAGTCATAAAAAAATAACTACGGCACCTAAAAATATTCTGGTTAGACCAAAACGAAGCTATAATACCACAGATTAAAAAATTCAAATAAAAAAATAACGGTTTCCAATCCTCCAGGTCCCTTTTTGGTCAACTACTCACATATTGTAGAATTATATTATTTGACCTTAGACCTTTAAAATTAAGTATTATTTGTTAAAATCCCGTCCTCGGCCGTCCTCATTCAGCCGCTGCCAACGATGTGACTTTGCCTCCATTTGTGACTGCGACTCTGCGACTGCGAATGTGACTTGCAGGTACTACCTGAGCGACATTCTAAAGACCCAAGGAGTGCGGCGCAGCATGATGTTCATACAAAAGCTGCGGGAGCATATCCTGCAGAAGGTCTACTTGGCCTTTGAGAAGCCGCATGTAAGTGTACATTCCGTTTTTAAATTCTTAATAGTTTTGTGCAAGTGAATTTAATTTATATTATGTTTAGAGAACTAACGAGCCTAATTAAAAAACAATAAACGAGATAATTCACATCAATGCAGAAGTCAGCCAATAAGGTACGGCCCCGTATTATGTATACAGGGTGTTGCAAAACTCAACGTCAAGCCGGAACCGGGTGAAAAGGCAAGTCATACTGGCTATCAGAAAAATAAAAAAAGTAGATTTTTCATTTTAAATACAAATATTTTTTTTTAATTATTATTTATTCAAGAAATTTCACAAACACAATAAAAATTAAAATTGAAATTGCCATGAGCAATCGGGCCTTTTTTTTAAGTCTCCTTTTTTCCAAGCTGGAGTAGCTGGTTTTGCAATTTTGTTGAGACTTTAAAGAAGCATTATTCAGAGCTACAAAACAAAAAAAAAAATTGGAAAAAGTAAAGATTTGTGGCAACAGGATGTTTAAATATTTTTTTTAATGCCTATATTTTTCTCATGCACTTTTTTATTTTTCTAATAACCAGTATGGCTTGCCTTTTCACCCGGTTCCGGCTTGACATTGAGTTTTGGGACACTGTATAAGATACGAAATTATTGCCCATACTTAATCGACCACTATGACATTTTTCCGAGCGGTTCCGTGCTTCGCAAGGCACGTTAAGCACTATTAAGCCGTCGGTGCCGGCTGCTGTCGATAGATGGTAGTCGTTAAGCCAAGTCAAAGCGGCTTGAAAACTTCTGACAGTAAGACCAGCCACTAGTCTTACGAGCCTCCACCAATCCGGACTTGGCCCCCGTGGTGGAGTATGGCCTACACCTTCCTCAGGGAAGAGACCCGTGCCCCTCGGCGGGGACATAATGGGTTGATGAGCTGTAATGTCCCCTCCCCCCAGGACGGGCCAACGCCGGAGGGCGAGGCGGTGGCGGCGGCGGGGGGCGGGTCCACCGCGGACGGCGTGTTCGCAGAGGCGTGTCCGCCCGACGCAAGCGGCGACGTGTGCGAGCAACAAGCCTACGAGCTCAGAAGGTCGGTGAACTGCTATTCTTTTTAATACGGTATTTGACACTATCAACAATAAATTATTTGAGATGCTTGATTAAAACAAAAATCACGAAAGAAGTATGAGTCACGACTGACAGATGTTTGTTTACAACCAAAGGTGCTTTCAAGATGGCGGATAGTGTTTTCACCGTTCCGATGTAAAAGCGAAAAATATTTTTTTAATTTGCAAATTTTGCAGCCATCCTGCATATTTACTTAGCAAAGTCAATATATTTCGGATTCTTACGTTAGATACTACAGGATATATCCATTTATTGCGTCAAATTTGATACGAGGCAAGTAGCGGTTTGTCTGTACAATACGGTATTTGACACTATCAACAATAAATTATTTGAGATGCTCGATTAAAACGAAAATCACAAAATTGATTCGGAAAATGTATTTCTTTTAACCATTTACTAGTTATTACAATTTTTGTAGATGAAACATAAAAAGAGTGCCCTGAAATGTGACGTCACAAGCAAGTATTTTCATACAGAATTTCGTTTTAAAAGTAACTCATTTGACATCCTGTCAATTGGTAATCAGTTCAATTTATAGTTTGTTAATCTGACTGGAAAGTTAAATATTCACTGAAAGCTTTGTCATACAAATTAGAAATTAGATTTTTTTTCAACGCAAATAAACGCTCTGCGGTGCTTCCGTTGTAATACTGACTGTCGCCCCCCGAAGGCGCTATGCTTCTGTGATATCTGATTACTGTATTTCAAGCTGTACTTGATTGTGTCTGACTGTCGGTGGTGGGTGGGGGTTTCCGCATTGGAGATGATATATGCACATGTATTGGCCGGTTATAATGTTATCCCGATACATGACTGACACCGATTTAAATATCGCTAGGTTACCATTGTTTGTAATGCTGCAGTAATTTTCTGGTACTCAGTGCGTTGAGTCTCGTTGTGTTGTAAGCCTCGTATTCACTAGGCAACATTTGGCGCGCAACATGTTGTGCAATATGTTGAGCGATATCGCGGGACGTTTGTTTAGAAACGTTGTCTGTCTACGCATGACCAGTCGTCGACAACATGTCGCCAGAGGACTAATGTTCATTTGCGCAGCAATGGTAATAATTTTATTTAAAAAAAATGCGCCAAAAAGAAGAAAAACACTTGGTGGGCTAAAAATTACAAAATAAATAAAACTTATTCAGTGATCTCCGTGTGGTTGATGGATCTTTTACATTGTTGCGCGTCACGTCTCCACTTGTAAACAATTGATGATCAACTGCATATTGCACGAACACAAACAATATGCCGCGCGTCATGTTGCGCGCTACCTGGCAACGTCGCGTGGTGTTGAGCATGCATGTTGAACATGTTGAGCGGCACGTGTTGCGCGCCAAATGTTGATTAGTTGATTAGTGGATACGCGGTTGTACGGTCGGGGTCTAAAAATGGGTTTACTAATGTATTGCCAAAAATCGTTTCCCAAAGTATTACTTCCCAAACTATTTTCCGCAAATTATCACTTGGCAAAAAAACATTTCTCAAAACAACTTAAAGCAAATAAACAGTTAGCAAAAGTTATTATGGCAAGTTATTGTTTACCAAATAAATACTTGGTCAAAATTCATTTTACCAAAGAGGCAACAAGAGGCAAGGTAAGAACGCATCAAAGTCGAGTCTGTTTTCGATCTTACATAGAGAACCTAACGCTCGCACCTATATTTCTGTTGTCACGTATTCTTTACATCGCCGACCCCCCGTTCCATTATTTGAAAATAGCACTTGCCAAAATGAAACGTTAGCATAATAAACGTTTGTCTTAATAAAACTTGACGCAGTAAAATTATGCGAAATGATAATTTGACCAAATGAATAAAATGCGAAATGAAAACTTGCTAAAGTTTCATTTGGGAAATGAAACTGATGCCATAAGTTTATTGGGAAGTAAAATTTGGCGAAAAATACTTTGGCTAAACGGCGGTATCCCCTAAAAATGTTTGCCAATTTTCAAACTTTATTCTTTGTCGCAAGATGTGCATTATAGTCTATAATGCTTTAACAATGTACTTATTACCTTTCAAAGTTCGAAAGCCTAGATTCTTACCCTTGGGCCGCACTCATCGCGATAACCCGAAGATTCGGGCTATCGTGATGTGTGTAGCCAAGTATTCGCGTATACTTCGGAGCTTCGTCAGGACTTCGCGTAGCTGTCGATAAACTTTCACAGATCAAAGAGTTTTATGGCGATGAACTTCGCTTGAGCGGCCACACTTCAGTCAGCGTGCACCTGTCAAACGTGGCGGACGTGTTATTTCACAGAGTAGATGCATAAGCTGAAGCGTAACATGGATTGGAGTAATGATAAAATTTTAGAATTTATTGCAAACTACGAATAAATAAATAATAATAATAATAATAATAATAAACTCACGCCCGTTATCCCCGAAGGGGTAGGCAGAGGCACCAGTCTCTAGAACTGGACCCACGTTTTGCCGAGTTTATTAGGTCCCAAACGTGACAAGTGGCAAGCCTGTCGCCGTTATCCGGGCACAATTTATCAGCGAATGGTGTTGCTGTACAAACAAATGTACATAACTAAAAGTCATTGGTACATGCGTGGTTCGAACCCAGACCCTCATGATCGAGAAGCAAGGGTCAACCCCACTACGCCACCACCGCTTCCGCTTATAAATTATAACTACGACATAAATGTAAAAAAATCATTATTTGTTGCCATAAAATACAAAGCAACCACGGCGTCCATTTTGTTATTTTGCATTGACATCGCTTGCACATCGCGATAAACTTTAGTGTGGCCGCGAGGATTCGCCGTAGACCGAAGACGAAGTTTATCGCCCGAATTTTATCGCGATGAGTGCGGCCCAGGCATTACAAGTATCTCAATTCATTTCTTATTTTAAAATTATTGCATTTATTAAAATGACACAGATCAAAACTCTGTCAAAATAGAAAGTTCGAAAATATATTGAATACTATTTTTACAAAATAAAGAAAATAAAACCTCCTTGAGGGAGCGAAGAAGGTTTGCCCTAAACTTTGACAGGTTGGTAAAACTCTTTGTTCTGCGATTCTGAGCTTTATGCTTTATCTAATCAAATCAATACAAATATCGACCTTGTGTCGTATAATCCGCTACTTGACTCTTTTTTCAAGAATGTCTTAAATGCTAAATATCTCTTCCATTATACCAAAAAATATTTTAGTATATTTTTTGAGGACCTAAAAGCAACAAAAACATTATTTTAAAACGTTGCTTTGCTAAACAGCCAAAAACGCGGTTTGCCATTTTTGTCTATGGTTTGAAGTCCTCTACGTTTGTAAACAAAGTTTGACATTCAACATAGGTAGAGTTCGTGCCACGAAAGAAGTATGAGTCACAATAGAACCTACGCACGCACGACTGACAGATGTTTGTTTACAACCAAAGGTGCTTTCAAGATGGCGGATAGTGTTTTCACCGTAAAGCGAAAAATATTTTTTTAATTTGCAAATTTTGCAGCCATCCTGCATATTTACTTAGCAAAGTCAATATATTTCGGATTCTTACGTTAGGTACTACAGAAAATATCCATTTATTGCGTCAAATTTGATACGAGGCAAGTAGCGGATTGTCTGTACAATACGGTATTTGACACTATCAACAATAAATTATTTGAGATGCTCGATTACAACAAAAATTACAAAATGATTTGGAAAATGTATTTCTTTTAATCATTTACTAGTTATTACAATTTTTAAGTAGATGAAACATAAAAAGAGTGCTCTGAAATGTGACGTCACAAGCATTTTCATACGAAATTCCGTTTTAAAAGTAACTCATTTGACATCCTGTCAAATACCCAATTATGAACCTTAAGGTGGTAAACATTTTCAAACCCCGACTGAACGTTCTCATTGTCGTCGTCCCTGGGGGCGCAGGTTCGGGTCGTGGTCGGCGGAGTGCCAGGCGATGGGGCTGCCGTCGTATCGCAGCCATTTCCTGCTGCTGAGCACATTAAGCCTGGAGGTGGTGCACGACTACCTTTCGCTTCGCCTCTCCGCGCGCCCCGCCAAGCCCTCCTGCCTCACCGTCAAGCAGGTACAGTTTTTCAAAAGATACTAGAAACCGGAAGTGAAAGTTTACTAATTGTTTCATTGAAAAATCTAAACATTTACTATATTTATTGAAGAACATTACCTTTATACTACACCTGCTTGGAAAGTACCTTGATACTTTATCGAATTTACGGTAGAAAGTACGTCATTGCATATCGAACAAATATGCGGGGAGAAAACGCATCTGAGCGGGAGAGAAAAGTGTATGAAAATCCATTTCTTACGTGGTTTTTCTTTTTTAATTTTGGGTAAGACTATGCGCCGGTAACCTAAATATCGAAAGCCAAAAAGTTTTTACAGTGAGTTTTTATCTCCAAGTTCGCAAAATGACACTGGCCACTAGCAACAATTTCAATATAAATTTCAATTAGTAAAGATTTCGTTTTTTATTTTCCTTGTAGGTGTAGTATAAAGCACTATGTATCACTCGAGAGAAACTGCGATTCCCGATCTCAGGTGTTTTAAAGCCCTCGCCTACGGCTCGGGCTTCAAACGACACCCTCGACGGTAATCGGTCACTTTCTCCTCTCGGTGAACAATGTACTATAATTTATGTAAAAGCTCAAATTTGTAATTTATATAATGCTTGTAAGTGCAAGTTATTAACAAATGCAGACAAAAAGTCCGAGCAAAACCGTACTCTTTAATGTCTACATTTTCTTGACAGATTGTACACATGCAATCACTAGACATGACCAAACAACTCCCACGGTAAGATCCCTAATGCCCGGTTTCTATAATATACACCTACCGGCTACGATCCGTTTTCCATACAATTTATTGACGGTTCGTAGGAATTTCATAGGAATTGTAACCGATCGTAAGCAAAAACGAAGCGTTTTGTGGATATTGGAACCGGGCATAAGACCATAATAATAAAAACCAATAGTTGATTAGTAGCCAAGGGATGTAAGGCATCAATTGCAGCCCGAGATATTTAGGCGCACGAGCGCAGCGAGGGCGCCTATAGTTCGAGGGTGCGATTGATGCTTACACCCGAGCTAACTATTCTACTTGACATCTCGATTGTGAGGTAAGTAGAAAAAAATTACTCGTTTTTCTTTTCGCCACTTCGTGAACTCGTCGTAAGTTTTCAAATATCTCTCTTTAGAACTTTCAGGCAAAATATTGTTAATTGCTGCTTCAGATTCCATTTTCATAGAATCGGGAGTGCAGCTTATATCTTCATCACTTGCAGAACTCATGTTTTTTTCCTAATTAGCACGTAATTATAAACAAAATCCCAAAAACAAACAATATTTAAAGTACATAAAAGTTTTCTATTCCCGCCTTTTTTCATCTTTTTTTTTTAATTATTTTTTTCTAGAACGAAATTTAGCTTCGCCTTTCGATATTTAAAATTGATGACTATTATACTCATACGAAGACAAGGCTGAATAGCGAAGTGACCTCTTTTGTCTATTGCCAGTATGATGGTTAAATGTACGCGAACTTTTTGAAAGAGTGAAGAGTATTTTTTTAAATTATTTACCGCCCTAGGGCATTTCTAGCTACATTATTACCCTAGAGCGCTAATTGGTCACCTACAAGCCCCATTTGGGGGTAATAAGGACCTACTTACCGAATATGAGAGATGTAAAATTCATTAACTTATGGTTCACCTTTCGTACTCGTATCATCTTTACAAATAAATGGATCTTATCTTATCTTATCGTGGCACGAACTATGCGCGCGTTTGCTCCTATTATTTATTTATTTAATTTTTACCTTAAGGAAAACTTACAGCTTAACTTAACAAAATGAAGAATGTTGTAAATAACGAAAAGCTAGTTACAAGTTTTCACATAATATAGCGACTAATTGAACGTAGTTTAGCAAAAAGGTTGGTTTGAGTTTTAAGGTATAAGCTGACTTACGCTCTCCATACTATGGGTTGGTTGGTTGGTTGTGCCATAACTTTGCACATACTCATCGGATCGCTATGCAAGTCTTTGATTTTTCAAGTATAGAGTATAGTGATCATTTTGGTATAATTTAACTCAAAAATGACCATGTTTTGAGTTGGAACCTTTTTGCTAAACTACGTCTAATTAAGTCAATCATTCGCATTGAACTCACGAATCATAAATTCCTTAACATAGGAGCTCTTAAATTATTTCACTTATCAGCTAGCAGTTGAATCGACGCACATCTCGCCTCACCCAAACTAGTATTAAATAAATCAAAGTCCAGTTTGTCGGCCATCGCTCCTCTCGCGCATTCGACATCAATAAAATTGTTTCTTAAGTAGGCTTCCCACGGTCCGCGATATCACGGACGGACGCGGACCAGTTAGCACGAAACACCGTGTGAAGGGTCTCGGTCCGCGGTAGCTCAGACGTCTATGGCGGTGCGCCGTACCGGTCGTGGGTACGTGGTCGTCGGCCGTTCGCAGAATCGCGCACCGTGGGAAGAGCCTCGTGCGTGGTGCATGGCTGTCCGTGGTCGTGTGTGTGTGGGAAGTGGGAAGCCGACTCTACGACCACTCAGCCTACTCTCGGCGGCCCCCTCTTATCTTTTTGTTTAACTATTGTCATGCTAATTACGGCCATTAGAAGGCTTTATCTAGGCCCGGCAATGATCGGCGAGGGGGTGTTCTCTCGCAGATGATCCACGAGCTGAAGGAGGGCATCGACCTGGCGACGGACATGCGCGCCGCGTACGTGCGGCACCTGCGCGCCGCGCTGCTCGGCTACCGCGCGCCCCCCGCCGCGCGCCGCCCCCTGCGCCAGGCGCTACGCACGCTCGACACCACCGTGCGCTGCGTGCTGCAGGTTTGTGCTGCGCCCGGAGGTTTGTGCTACGCTCGGAGGTTTGTGCTGCGCCCTGAGGTTTGTACTAATCCTGGAGACTTGTGCCCCGCCCGGAGGATTGTGCTACGCCCAAAGGATAAGCTTTGTGCAAAGACTTGTGCTATACTCGGAGGTTTGTACTGCGCCCGGAGGTTTGTGCTGCGCTCGGAGGTTTGTGCTGCGCCCTGAGGTTTGTACTAATCCTGGAGACCTGTGCCCCGCCCGGAGGATTGTGCTACGCCCAAAGGATAAGCTTTGTGCAAAGACTTGTGCTATACTCGGAGGTTTGTACTGCGCCCGGAGGTTTGTGCTGCGCTCGGAGGTTTGTGCTGCGCCCTGAGGTTTGTACTAATCCTGGAGACCTGTGCCCCGCCCGGAGGATTGTGCTACGCCCAAAGGATAAGCTTTGTGCAAAGACTTGTGCTATACTCGGAGGTTTGTACTGCGCCCGGAGGTTTGTGCTGCGCTCGGAGGTTTGTGCTACGCCCTGAGGTTTGTACTAATTCTGGAGACCTGTGCCCCGCCCGGAGGATTGTGCTACGCCCAAAGGATAAGCTTTGTGCAAAGACTTGTGCTATACTCGGAGGTTTGTACTGCGCCCGGAGGTTTGTGCTGCGCTCGGAGGTTTGTGCTACGCCCTGAGGTTTGTACTAATCCTGGAGACCTGTGCCCCGCCCGGAGGATTGTGCTACGCCCAAAGGATAAGCTTTGTGCAAAGACTTGTGCTATACTCGGAGGTTTGTACTGCGCCCGGAGGTTTGTGCTGCGCTCGGAGGTTTGTGCTGCGCCCTGAGGTTTGTACTAATCCTGGAGACCTGTGCCCCGCCCGGAGGATTGTGCTACGCCCAAAGGATAAGCTTTGTGCAAAGACTTGTGCTATACTCGGAGGTTTGTACTGCGCCCGGAGGTTTGTGCTGCGCTCGGAGGTTTGTGCTACGCCCTGAGGTTTGTACTAATCCTGGAGACCTGTGCCCCGCCCGGAGGATTGTGCTACGCCCAAAGGATAAGCTTTGTGCAAAGACTTGTGCTATACTCGGAGGTTTGTACTGCGCCCGGAGGTTTGTGCTGCGCCCGGAGGTTTGTGCTGCGCTCGGAGGTTTGTGCTGCGCCCTGAGGTTTGTACTAATCCTGGAGACCTGTGCCCCGCCCGGAGGATTGTGCTACGCCCAAAGGATAAGCTTTGTGCAAAGACTTGTGCTATACTCGGAGGTTTGTACTGCGCCCGGAGGTTTGTGCTGCGCCCGGAGGTTTGTGCTGCGCCCGGAGGTTTGTGCTGCGTCCGTGGTTTATGCTGGGTCACTAAAAGAGCGCTCGGAGGTTTGTACTACGCCCGGAGAAATGTCCTGCAGCTGTTTGTGCTGCGACTATGTGCTGCACCCACGGTATGTGCTTCACCCGCTAGAATATGCTGCGCAAGTATGTGCTATTCCCACAGGTATGTGCTGCGGGTGTATGCTGCGCCCAAAGGTATATGCTGCGTCCGCATGTATGTATGTGCCACTCTCGTAGGTATGTGCTCCGGCTGTCTATGCTGTGGGTGTGTGCTGCGCCTACAGGTATGTGCTGCGGTCGATGGTGTGTGCCGCCCACAATGCACCACTCCACGCCTTTATCTTACCATCGACATGTGGCATGTAGTGTCTCGTAAAGTATTAAGTTCTGCAGTGAACGATCTTGTGTAAATTTTACGTACTTGTACAGTACTCTTGAAAAATTTATTCTTTGGTGTACAAAAGATGATCTTAACAATTTTTTCTCAGACATATTGCAAATTAACGTATTATTTTGACCACCTTCTTGGAAATAAATCAAAATTCCTACAGCAGCTGGCAAAAGTTGTATGAAAATCTATAATTTTATGTCGTTTAATTAAGAGATGGAATGATCTTATACCTACTCCTAAAAGTAAGCAAGGAGGTAACTTATCAAACGTTTTATTGTATTTGAATTCGAACTGGTTAGCAAATAGAAGCTGAAAGCTAGAAAGCAGTTTGTTAAAGAAAAAAAACGTAAACATACCAATTTACATACAGGCATATACAATGCTTCTGGCCCCACATTAGGATTCTCTGTTCAATTCAATTCAAATATTTCATAGTCCAAACAAAGCGTTTACTTTATGAAAGTCAAAGTTGTTAGTTTCACAATTAATAGATTACACGGAGAAGAAACTAACAAAGAAACTCCACATTTCTTCTTTTTAAAACAGCTTTAGCTTAATTAACAAACTTTCAAGCTTAAAAGATATTACTCTTGGATTGAAAACTAGACACAGTTATCCTCTGATTAAATTTAATCTGTTCTAATCTGTGTCATGGAAACCAGAAACAGCGACATCACAAACATGTAGACATCCAAGACCTGGGGCTTTTTTTTGTCCCCAGCCGGGATTCGAGCCCGGGACCTCTCGTAGGCAGATACGCTAGCCGCCACGCCACAGAGGTTGTCTATAATATGTTTACTTATATATGTATTTTATAGATGAATATAAACAACAATGTAGTTATTGTCGTTGCATCTGGAAAATCCAACAAACATTTTTTAGCAAAATTACTATTTTGTCATATTTCCTTAGGCCGCCCGACGCGCCTGTAAAACCCATTTTGTGCTATCTAGCTTGAAACTTAAAATGTAAATATCAGCTATGTATTTTCTGAAAAAAAAAGACGTGATTACGAAATTATTAAATTTTTTCTTTGGCCTGAATAGTTAGCATGTTACGTTTGTCGATTTTTCCAAGCGTAACTACGGTATGTGCAATCATCATCAACCCATTATGTCCCCACCGAGGGGCACGGGTCTCTTCCCTGAGGAAGGTATAAGCCATACTCCACCATGGGGGCCAAGTCCGGGCTGGTGGTCCGGTATACTGCCCGCGTAAGGAAGAACGCAGTAATCGTAAAAACGCAGTTTTGAGTAAATAGCCATAATACTTCTTAGGATTAGAAGGATTTCATACATTAATGCATATTTTCTTACTGAAATTTCTTGTTTCTAGTAGGCCTACACCCACCATTATTTTTTCACCTATATATATACCACCAGGGAGCCCAATTTTGCGTCCACAGTAAAAACGCAGTAATGGCTATTGCGGCGTTTTTCCTTACGAGGGCAGAATGTGCAATAGTGAGAATATTCCCGTGACGTACTGCAAGGGTGTTTATACTACACCTGCTTGGAAAGTACCTTGATACTTAATCAACTTTACGGTAGAAAGTACGTCATTGCATATCGAACAAATATGCGGGGAGAAAACGCATCTGAGCGGGAGAGAAAAGTGTATGAAAATCCATTTCTTACGTGGTTTTTCTTTTTTAATTTTGGGTAAGACTATGCGCCGGTAACCTAAATATCAAAAGCCAAAATGTTTTTACAGTGAGTTTTTATCTCCAAGTTCGCAAAATGACACTGGCCACTAGCAACAATTTCAATATAAATTTCAATTAGTAAAGATTTCGTTTTTTATTCACCTCGTAGGTGTAGTATAAAGCACTACGTATCACTCGAGAGAAACTGCGATTCCCGATCTCAGGTGTTTTAAAGCCCCCGCCTACGGCTCGGGCTTCAAACGACACCCTCGACGGTAATCGGTCACTTTCTCCTCTCGGTGAACAATGTACTATTGTACTTACTACCCCCGCAGCAATACCTGTCGTACCTGACAACGCTGTCGGAGGGCAAGTACCTTCCGCGCGCGCAGCTCGAGGCCGAGTGGAGCTTCACGGCGCGGCTGGCGGCGCGCGCGCACTGCGTCGCGCAACTCGCGCCGCCCGCCTTCACGTCAGTATCCCGCTTTCATTTATTATTTCGTCATCAACCCATTATGTCCCCACCGAGAGGCACGGGTCTCTTCCCTGAGGAAGGTATAGGCCATACTCCACCACGGGGGCCAAGTCCGGATTGGTGGAGGCTTGTAAGACTAGTGGCTGGTCTTACTGTCAGAAGTTTTCAAGCCGC
This sequence comes from Yponomeuta plumbellus, assembly GCA_947310845.1. Taxonomy (NCBI): domain Eukaryota; kingdom Metazoa; phylum Arthropoda; class Insecta; order Lepidoptera; family Yponomeutidae; genus Yponomeuta; species Yponomeuta plumbellus. Next base: position 22,904,802 of record OX371200.1, read on the forward strand.
CCTAAGGCCTCTGACTTGGCTTAACGACTGCCATCTATCGACGGCAGCCGGCACCAACTGCTTAACGTACCTTGCGAAGCACGGAATCGCTCGGAAAAAATGCCACTAGCGTTAGTCATAGACGGTGACCCATCCATGGACTGAACGTGCCGTATGTTGCTTAACCTTAGTGATCGTTTAAGATCACTCAGGCAGCCCAGGCTACGAGCGATTTATTATTTATTATTGTTTAACCTTTGGAATGCCAGAGCCACCGAAAATTTTGCACCCCCGTATGCCGGGTGTAACTGGGTATTTGACAAAAAGTCAAATGTGTTACTTTTAAAACGAAATTTGTATGAAAATACTTGCTTGTGACGTCACATTTCAGAGCACTCTTTTTTTGTTTCATCTATTTAAAAATTGTAATAACTAGTAAATGACTCAAAGAGATACATTTTCCGAAATATTTTGTAATTTTTGTTTTAATCGAGCATATCAAATAATTTATGGTCGATAGTGTCAAAAACCGTAATAGCGTGTTACAAAATGTCTTGGAAATTTATTAAAAAATATGGCGCCTATGAAACTTACGACTGTTATAGAAAGTCCGATAATGAACAAGTAATACAAACACAATTTTAAACTCCATTCCTTTGTATTACATATTAAAACAGCGCAAAACCTACACCATATCGGATCCGCGCTTCGGCATTCCAAAGGTTAAGCGCGCGTTCAGTCGACGGATGGGTCACCGTCTATGACTGACGCTAGTGGCATTTTTTCCGAGCGATTCCGTGCTTCGCAAGGCACGTTAAGCAGTTGGTGCCGGCTGCCGTCGATAGATGGCAGTCGTTAAGCCAAGTCAGAGGCCTTAGGGCGGCTTGAAAACTTCTGACAGTAAGACCAGCCACTAGTCTTACAAGCCTCCACCAATCCGGACTTGGCCCCCGTGGTGGAGTATGGCCTATACCTTCCTCAGGGAAGAGACCCGTGCCCCTCGGTGGGGACATAATGGGTTGATGATGATGATGATTGTTTAAGCGGTGGTGGCGTAGTGGGGTTGACCCTTGCTTCTCGATCATGAGGGTCTGGGTTCGAACCACGCATGTACCGATGACTTTTAGTTACGTACATTTGTTTGTTTGAACAGCAACACTATTCGCTGATAAATTGTGCCCGGATAACGGCGACAGGCTTGCCACTTGTTACGTTTGGGACCTAATAAAAACTCGGCAAAACGTGGGCCCAGTTCTAGTGATTGGTGCCTCTGCCTACCCCCTCGGGGATAACGGGCGTGAGTTTATTATTATTTATTATTATTGTGATTTAATTCAATGCTATTCGTGTAATCTGATAATTCTATTTTATTCATTGTTATGATTTATTTTACATTCTATATTGTTATGATAATCATTGTGTTATGCTTTATGTGTGTGTGTGTTTCAAAGCGCAAATAAATGTTTTATCTATCTATCTATCTATTTACCTCAAGTCTCTTTTTAATTCCATGCAAAAAAAATAAAACTGTCACGTTGACATAATTCGTTGATGATAAGATGTTCTAATTGTTACATATTGCCTTGCTTTCTTATTGTTAGCATATTGTAGTTGTGTTGTCTTTGTCTCATATATTGTTGTGTGTGTTATTGGTATGGCAAATAAACTTTTTATCTATCTATCTCAGTAAAATTCAAGGGCTTTTAATGTCTGAATGTTGCTAGTATTTAGATAAAAATTGTTTGTGCTACGTTGGTGTTTTTTTTACACTTTGCTCCTAAGAGGAATTAAGATAAGATAAGATAAGAATATTCTTTATTGTACCAGGAAAAACATTAATACAGAACATTAACAATAAGATGCAGTACAAGAAATTAAATTTTAATGTCTTTGATATGATAACGATTTTGGTCACACGAGTCTTCTATTCACGGTAAAAAAAAACTACCGAATAAACCTTTAAATTTTATAGAGGTAACGCGTAATATTTTTTTTGCATCGAATTAAAAAACGGACTTTAGTTTTATATTATTTTATTCTATGCTATTTTATTTTATTTACTTAATTAAATTTACAGCAGAACGTCAATTATCTGAACGACCGCTTAACCAAACTGGGTACGAACCTGGCGCCCCGCCTTCCTCACCTCTCCCCTTCGTCCCGAACAAAAGTCATGCCTAAAACTTATTATGAACTGTGTCCAATATTGAACACAAGTTTGATTTCTACAATACTTGCTGTTATAATGTGTTGAAATATTATGACAAATATGTTTTTCGTTGCTAGGTAAATAGGCACTTAAAAACCGCCATATTGTAGTGAGTTTGATAATCCGAACAAACCGTTTTTCCGAACACCCATGTTTCCCAATTCGTTCGATTAAATAATCGGCGTTATACTCTAATTTAATTTATTGGTGTGTAAAATAAGTAACAAACTAAGAATCTATAACATACAAAGAGATCTTAATAGAGTAGGTAGATCTATTAACCGTATAATTTCGAGTCATGCACTACACCTTCTTAATTCCGAAAAAAATGCGACCAAAATCCAAGTGATTCCGGAATTAAGTTAAGATAATACATAATGTAAAGTTCCTAATGTATTTATTTTTTGTGCTGTGTACAATAAAAAGTTCTAATATAATCAATGCTCATAATAATAATAATAAACTCACGCCCGTTATCCCCGAAGGGGTAGGCAGAGGCACCAGTCTCTAGAACTGGACCCACGTTTTGCCGAGTTTATTAGGTCCCAAACGTAACAAGTGGCAAGCCTGTCGCCGTTATCCGGGCACAATTTATCAGCGAATGGTGTTGCTGTACAAACAAATGTACGTAACTAAAAGTCATTGGTACATGCGTGGTTCGAACCCAGACCCTCATGATCGAGAAGCAAGGGTCAACCCCACTACGCCACCACCGCTCAATGCTACTAATATCCGAACCCCGTACCTACCCCTGCAGTGACATCGTGTGCAACCAGATCGACCGGCTGCTCAGCGAGTTCCAGAGCAAGTTTGACGGCTACTTCACAAGTGGCAAGGACAATATCATCGACACTGACGACGCCGACGCCAGAAGGTGAAGATGTTGATGATGATGATGGTGAAGAAAAAGAAAGACACATTTTGCTAAAGACAACACCCACCTATTCCTACTTAACCCCTCAGGTCTTTCAAAGAATAAAACATTACTGTGGTCTGTATCAAATAAAAAAAAAAAATCAAAATTCAAAATATTTATTTATAGAACCAAAACTATTGTAACATACACTTTTGCTGGGATTCCCTTGTAAGTATAAAATACCTGTGCCAGGGAAACCCGCTCTTCCACAACTTAAAGTTTCAACAACTAAATTAAATGTTTGAATAATATTTTAATTTTATGTAAAACATTTCTTATAAAGCTAGTTTAGTTATAGACTTGTGGTGTGCATGTGTCTGTGTGTGTGTGTGTGTGTGTGTGTGTGTGTGTGTTTGTGTGTGTGTGTGTGTGTGTGTGTGTGTGTGTGTGTGTGTGTGTGTGTGTCTGTGTGTATGTGTGTGTCTGTGTGTATGTGTGTGAGGGTGTGTGTGTGTGTGTTGTTTTCTATTTATTCATGTTTATTTCACTTATAGCTAAGTAACATGTTGTAACAATTGTTCAGTTTCCTCATAGTTCTGGCTTAGCAGCCATTCGGACAGTACTTTCTTACACTTAAATTTCAGCATAGGATAGATGTGTATTCTGCGATTTATCTGGTTATACAAATAGCCAGACAAATTTTCATATTGGCGACTAGCAAAGCATGTTTTCACGTGGTTTGATTTAGTGACTATGTCATTTCTCCTCCTAGACTGAATCTTAGGGTCATATGCCAAGGATTTATGTTTTTTTAAGATCACTGCCAAAATATACAACTTCCTGATTGTAAGCAATTTACACGATTCGTATAGCGTTTCTGTGGAAAATAAGCGAGGTTTAAAGAACCTTACCTTAAGTAGAGAACGTTGTGCTCTCTCAGCCTCCAGAAACTTCGTTTTTGTTGTCCCTCCCCATACCGAAATACAGTAAACTATAATAGACTGGACCAACGAGGTATATATCGTATTTGGATAAGTAATAGTCTCGGCGCCACATGTCTAAATTTTTTAAAGATCCAAATTAGTTTTCTTATTCGGCTGTTAACTAAATCAATTTGACAATGCCAGGAAAGCTTCTGGTCCATCATAATTCCCAAGTACTTGGTAGATGTAACTTTATTCATACAGGGACAGGAACATAGGCTATTTTGTATGTTATTGCAACTGTGTATTCTAATTTTTAAATCTGTGTCGGGTTGTGTTCGTTTGTAAATAGTGAAGCAAATGTAGTTCGTTTTCTGGGTGTTTAGCGTAAGTAAGTTTTCTGTCAGCCAGTCTGATGTCTTGACTAGTTCCCGTTCCACTATTTCATGAATTTCCTGCCATGAACCACCTGTAAAGGCTATTGCCGTATCATCTGCGTATGATATAGTCCGAGTATAGCTGTTTTTCATATCGCACAAGTCATCTATGTATATTAAAAACAAAGTGGGGGCCAATACACTACTTTGTGGCACTCCGTAAGTTACACTAGAATCATCACTGAAATGTTGGCCAATTTTAACACGCTGTTTTCTATCTTTTAAGTAGTCTTTGAATAGTGCTAGAGGTGCTTCCCTGATGCCTATGCGTTCTAGTTTTTGTAGTAGTTTTGTATCATCTTCAAAATTCGATTCAAAGTGTCGTGGCAAGACCGACCCGCCGGCGGATCCACGGGACCTGACGGAATGCGCCGTAGTTTACATCGGACCCGCCGGCGGGTCTTGAGGGCTTGTGGGGCTTGAGGCTTGAGGGCTAATGAATAAACCTCAACGGAAGTGAGGCAAGCGGAAGTGTGTGATGGAAGTTGGACACAGAATTTGCTAGTCAGAAAGATAAAAGGGGTAAGATGAACGAAAACAGATTTCACGGTAAAATGCGTAGAGAAACGAATATTTAATGCAAGCGTAGCAATAGAACTGACAGGCAAAAACTATCTGTCTTGTCTGACGTTAAACTTTTCATAAGTTGCTTTAGCCTTCTTGGACTCCCACATCACTCCCCCGCGGAGACCGTTACAACGGGCGGTAACAATTGGGAAACCTCACTGTCCTTCCCGAGCGGGTCGTAAGGGGTTTTTGTGGCCTTTTTAGCTCATCTTCCCGGTCTTTGGGTGAGGTAGATGCTTCTGTGAAGGTATAAGCTGGCTTCAGGCGGTCTATGGAGATGGTGTTTGATTTTCCTTTGACGTTAACCTTAAAGGTTGTATCGCCTCTCTCCACGACTTCGTATGGCCCGGTGTACGCTGGTTGAAGAGCGCCACGTACTGTATCATCCCGTACAAATACGTGTTTGGTTGTGGCCAAATCCCTAAAAATGAAGCTGTTATCACGCCTGTGTCGAGATGCGGGCGTTGGCTGAAGTTTCCGTGCAAAAGAGCGAATGCGTCCAGTATATTCGGTTAGATCGGTTGGAGTATCGTCGCAGGCATGAAACATTTCACCTGGCAGTCTCAATGGCTCGCCGTAAACTAGTTCTGCGGCCGAGGCATTTGCGTCTTCTTTAATCGCACTTCTAATGCCGAGTAGGACCAGGGGTAGCGATTCTGTCCAGCTGGGGTTAGCGTGACATACGATGGCGGCTTTTAACTGTCTGTGGAAGCGTTCGATCATTCCGTTGCAAGCAGGGTGGTATGCCGTGGTCTTGCGGTGTTGGAAGCCTGCTAGTTTGGAAAGGTGCCCAAACAAAACGCTTTCGAATTGACGACCTCTGTCTGTAACTATTGATAAGGGGCAACCAAAACGTGCGATCCAGCCCGACAGCAATGCTTTCGCGACGGTTTCGGCCGTGATGTCTGGTATGGGAATCGCCTCAGGCCATCGCGTAAATCTGTCGATTGCGGTAAGGCAGTACCGTTTTCCGTCTGACACAGGAAGGGGGCCGATCAGGTCGATGTGAACGTGGCTGAAGCGAGCTTTAGGTAAGCCGAAGGTTTCCGTTGGTGCGGAAACGTGTCGGGTGACCTTTGCGCGTTGGCACGATAGGCATTTGCGGGCGTATTCTCTGCAGTCTTTTCTCATCCCTGGCCATACGTAACGTTCTGCGACTAGCTTCGCGGTGGCGTTGGCACCAGGGTGACTTAGACTGTGGAGGCTCCCGATAGCTAGCTGGCGCAGCTGCTTGACCACGAACGGTCTAGGAATTCTAGTGCTGACGTCACAGTAAAGACCATTTTGCTTCTCTAAGCGCAGTGCTGATCCTGTCTTCAAAAGCAGTGTGAGTTCAGAGTCTGCTGTCTGTGCTTTTGCTAGCAAGTCCAGATCAAGTGGAGCTGTTATTTCCTCAATCCTGGAGAGAGTGTCTGCGACCACATTATCTTTGCCAGCTATGTGACGGATGTCCGTTGTGAATTGGCTAATGTAGTCTAGGTGCCTGAACTGACGTGGCGAGATGTTTTCTTTGCGGCTCTTGAAAGCGAAGCAGATTGGTTTGTGATCCGTGTATATCGCAAAATCTCTTGCTTCGACCACATGGTCGAAAAGCGAAAGTACTTGATTGCCTCGTATATCGCCAACAGTTCCCGGTCATAGGGCGAGTATTTCTGTTGGGAGGGACTGAGTTTCCGCGAGAAAAAGGCAAGCGGTTGCCATTCACCATCTTTTTGCTGCTGGAGTGTTGCGCCCATTGAGGTATCAGAGGCGTCCGTAACCAATGAGAGCTTCGATTGGCAGTCGGGGTGGGACAACAAAGTTGCGTTGCAGAGGCTTTGCTTGCAGTCTTTGAAGGCTTTCAGTGTCTCGCCTGTAAGCTCAACAGGATGCGATCCTTTAACGGAGCCGGTGAGCAGCTTGTTTAAAGGGGCTTGCAGTTGTGCTGCTTCGGGGACAAAACGTCTATAAAAATTCAGCATTCCCAGGAATCTGCGAAGTTCTTTGATGGTCTTCGGGGCAGGAAAGTCTTTTATCGCCTTTACTTTTTCGTCGAGGGGTTTTATGCCACTTGCGTTGATACGATAGCCAAGGAACGTGACTTCCGGTGCACCGAATACACACTTGGATATGTTAATCAACATGCCATATTCCTTCATTTTCGTGAAGAGCCGGCCCAAGTGTTCCAAATTGAAGATACCAGGAAGTCGTCCAGGTAGACGTAACAGAAGTCAAGTCCTCGGGTCATTTCATCAACGAAACGTTGGAAAGTTTGGCCTGCGTTTCTTAAACCGAACGTCATATAAGGAAACTCGTACAATCCGAATGGTGTCGTGATTGCCGTTTTGTCTATGTCCTCGGGGCTGACTGGTATCTGGTTATAAGCTTTGACCAGGTCGATGGTCGAGAAGATCGTACAGCCAGAGATGTTGTGCGTGAAGTCATGGATGTGGCGTATAGGGTACCGGTCTGGTACAGTTCGTGCGTTCAGCATCCTATAATCGCCGCAGGGGCGCCATCCGTTTTCCTTCTTGGGTGCTAAGTGGAGTGGGGACGACCATGGACTTTTTGAAGGCCGGGCAGTTCCATTTTTCAACATGGATTCGAACTCTTGCCGGGCTATCTTGAGTTTGTCTGGTGCGAGTCGTCGTGCTGGGCATGCTATAGGTGGTCCAGGTATTGTTTTTATATAGTGCACTGTATGGTGATGGTGCACTCGTTCAGTACCAGTGGGTCGGGTGATTTCTGGGAACTTCTGCAGCAGAGCGTGGAACTGAGTATCGCCAGTCATGATCTTCACTGAAGAAATCATGTCTGACGATGTTACGGGTGATGCGATGGCTGATAGGGTGGTCGTGTTGTCGATGAGACGTTGGTTTCGACAGTCGACGATGATGTTGTAGTGGGACAGGAAGTCCACTCCAATGATGGCTTTGGTTACATCAGCCACGGTGAATCGCCATGAGAACTCTCTGCGTAATCCGAAGTCTAGTTCCAGATGGACGTCGCCGTATGTATCAATGCTAGAACCAATGGCGGCAGACAGTTGGTACGTAGTCTTGGGTCGGCGTTCTTTCAGGGCAGAGCGTGGGAAGACACAGAGATCGCTGCCGGTGTCAACGAGAAACTGGGTCTTCGTTCTGCGATCTGTCACGAACAGGCGACCGGAGGATGGGAGGCAGTCGTTGGTCGCCATTATCGACCGCCTGGGCAGTTTTCCGATTGGAAGTCGCATGGCTTGAGGCATTTATGCGCGTTTTTTCCGAACTTAGCGTGGTACCAACAAGTTGGGAATTTGCGGTAGCTAGACTGAGACCTGCTTCTTGAGCTGCCACGACGGCGGCCTGATTGGTTGCGAGGCGGCCTGGATTCCGATCTCGAGTCCCTGACTTGGGCCGAAAGTGAGCTGACTTGCTTGGTGAGTTCGGCTATTTGCTTGACCATGAAGTCCAGGGTATTTTCCTGAGGTGGAGCTGAAGTAGAAGCAACTTGGTGGTGGCTACCAGCGTTTACATGAGTCCCGGCGGTTGATACTACTTGGTGGTAATTGGGAACGACATCGTGCACTCTGTCGGCGAGTTCTGCGATAATCTCTAGCGCAGTAGACGGCTGGGCAGCGATTATAGTCTGAGTGCTATTAGGAAGTCGGCTGGACCAGATGGTTTTGATGAAGTCATCGGGAACTCCAGGACCGGCTAAGTTTTGTAGATGCCGTAGGAAATGGGAGGGCTTACGGTCACCTAATTCCTCATGCGTCAGCAGCTGCAGAACCTTCTTCTCCTTGGATTTCGTTAGGCGTTTGATGAGTTCTTGCTTAAACTTCTCGTATTTGTTTATTTCCGGTGGGTTTTCGATTATGTCATCAATGATGTCGACATACGGTGGTTGCAGTTGTGAAGTGGCGTAGTAAAACATGGTTTCGTCTGACTTTATGCCAGCCAATTTAAATTGACCTTCTAACTGTTTGAACCATACCGATGGTTTCTCCGCGTAGAACGGTGGGACTTTTACTCCGACTCGATATACCTCGGTTGTCGTGGGCGCGGTTGGAGAGTGAACTTGCGCTTCTGGAATATTCCACGCGTCACGGAAAACTCCGGGCTGAGGGTCGGCGTCGTCATGGTCATCTCTGCTCGTCATCTTTATCGAAGTGTTCGTACGGGTCACCAGTGAGGCAAGCGGAAGTGTGTGATGGAAGTTGGACACAGAATTTGCTAGCCAGAAAGATAGAAGGGGTAAGATGAACGAAAACAGATTTCACGGTAAAATGCGTAGAGAAACGAATATTTAATGCAAGCGTAGCAATAGAACTGACAGGCAAAAACTATCTGTCTTGTCTGACGTTAAACTTTTCATAAGTTGCTTTAGCCTTCTTGGACTCCCACAGAAGTATTACATAAATATTTACATACAGGCACATACATTGCTTCTGGCCCCACACTAGGATACCCTGTGTCGGGGGACCAGAAACAGCGAAATCACAAACATTAAATATCTAAATTTAGCCCAAAATGTTGCTTAATACAAATAGCGTTTTACCCGATGATATATTTTAATTAAAATATTTTAGATTTTTCCCTGTAGTTAAAGGATAAACGATATTACTTGCCGAATTTCAGTTCTAAATCAACGGGAAGTTTGACTCCCTTGAAATGTTTATTTTTGCGGCATAAACGGCCTATCTCTTTTTACGTTAACGTAGGAGTTTGATATTTTCACTTGTACGAGCAGAGGAGAGCGTGTGCAAATCAACTCTGTCGCACAGAAGATGTTGTAGGTTGCAGGGCGGTGGTGGTTGAAGAAAGTAGATTGTTGATGTTAGGTTTCATGTTTTATTTGTTACTGTGCACAGTTACTACATGTTTGATGTTATTGAGAGGCAAAAGCCAACTATCTTGCGCAGGCAGCAAGCCCGTGAGCTCGACTGTGCGCGGTGCATAGTCAGCAATACGGCGACCTAGAAAGGTGTACGGTGCTAGCCCGTACATCACTTATTCAAGGGTCTGTCCTATCTGCTAGGTCCTACACTAGGATACCCTTGTGTCGTGGGAACCAGAAACAGCGACGTCACAAACATATAAACATCCAAGACCTGGGGTTTTTTTTTCGTCCCCAGCCGAGATTCTAACCCGGGACCTCCATGGTAGTCAGATGCGCTAACCGCTGGGCCACAGAGGCGAATCAGAGAATCTACAAATGAACATCGTCCAGGCCAGCCCCCCTTGTGACCAATGACACAAGGTGTGTTTGACGTTTTGTAGTTCCATCGATGGCTACCTGACTGCTAGTGGCGCTAGTAAAAGTGCATTAGCGGGCAGCAAGCAGCCAGCAGACGATAAAGTTAGATAATACATTTTTTTTTGCAACCTCTCTACCGGTCGCTGTCTCTCTGCTGTTGCTTTGCTTTCCGGTGGCTGTCGCGCTGCGGTTGCTTTGAAATACGTAATAGGGAATGGATGAAAATATCAGAAGTGCTTGATATTTTTTTTGGTGATAGGAATAACCTTCCTTAACGCGGAAAAAAGGTTTTAATTTTTTTGGCCCCGTAGTTAATTTTTAAATAATCTTAATATTTTTCCATTCGTAGTTCTGGGCTTAGTACGGCATATCAGACATATTCCTTAGTCCGCTACGTATAAAAAAAAATCCACCTTGAAAAGCTGTCATTGTCACCAGTTTTTTTTTTTTCATACGTAGCGGACCAAGGAATATGTCTGATATGCCGTACTGAGCCCAGAACTACGAATGGAAAAATATTAAGATTATTTAAAAATTAACTACGAAGCCGAAAAAATTGAAACTTTTTTCTCGCGCTAAGGAAGGTTATTCCTATCACAAAAAAAAATATCAAGCACTTCTGATATTTTCATCCATTCCCTATTGGGTATTTGACAGGATGTCAAATGAGTTACTTTTAAAACGGAATTTTGTATGAAAATACTTGCTTGTGCGAATCGCTCGTAGCCTGGGCTGCCGGAGTGATCTTGAACGATCACTAAGGTTAAGCAACATACGGCGCGTTCAGTCTATGGATGGGTCACCGTCTATAACTAACGCTAGTGGCATTTTTTCCAAGCGATTCCGTGCTTCGCAAGGTACGTTAAGCAGTTGGTGCCGGCTGCCGTCTATAGATGGCAGTCGTTAAGCCAAGTCAGAGATATTTTCATCCATTCCCTATTAGCCTGCGGGTTTCGTGAAGTAGAGCGGGTGCGCGCTGTCCGCAGGCAGATGATGTACGCGCTTTGCCGCGAGGCGCAGCACTTCCAGAGCGCGGCGCGGGAGCGCACATTGCACGCCGCGCACGCCGCGCGCGCGCTGGCCGCACGCCTGCTGCGCGCGCCGCCGCCCGCCTTCCGCCCGCTGCGCCGCCGCATCTTCGTGAGTACTACACTGACGCCGCTACACTGCACTTCCGCTACACTACTTTGCGGCTACACTATACTGCTGCCCGCTACACTGGACTGCCGCTACACTACACTGCGGCTACAATGCACTGCCGTCCGCTACTCTACACTGCCGTCCGCTACACTACACTGCCGCACGCTACACTACACTGCCACTACACTACATTAAACTATCAATTATACGTATTAAAAAGTATTTTTCAAAATTCAAGTCGTTTATTTACAAAAAGTTGTTGAGGTTTGAAAAAATTAACTGCGATAAAGATATATCTACGACTATTACATACCTATATTACTTGTAAGTAGTAATAATTTGTGTCCACGAAAAGGAAATAAACAAATTAATATTAAAATGTAGATTTGTGGACCAGTCCGTTTGTGGAACTTTTTGTAGTGTGGTGGTGTCTGCTTAAAAGGATCAACTGAGTAAAATTACCGCCGCTGAGGAACATAATCTTTTTTTACAGATCTATTTTGATTTTGCCATAAACAGCCGCTTTTGGCATAAATGCCATCTAGTCCCAGGTTCGTGATCCTAAGTTCTTTGTCGTGGGTTCTAAATCACTGTCTACATACATGATTGAGAGATGATACACACTTCGCCTGCGGAGACGAGGGATTTTTGTCCGCGGACTTTTTTATCCGCTAAAATAGATCACTTACAACTGTATCGAGTAACGCAAACGAGGGATTAAAAGTACCGCATACAAATAGTCCGCCGAATAACCGTGGACATGCAGAGAGCAGACCGGACTAAAAAGTACGGGGGAGTCCCCGAAAAAAAACAGAACTCGTGTGACTAATCCATTTGTTATAAGGAGATGGACCCAGTATTTCGCACACCGTGTGCGTTGAGTTCGCGGTAAATGAGCCGTTTTCAGAAGAACTAAAAAAAAATCTAATGGCTGTCAAAGGAATGCAATTTTGGACCTCAGCCCAATAGCCATGTCATTGTGTGTGTGATACATCATCGAATAGGTCTCAGCGAGCTGAACAAAAGTTACTACGACGCCACAGCCAAATGTTTGTCCTTTCGGAGTTATATTGTATTTAAAAAAAAAAACTAAGATTTTCAATAAAATATTACTCCGAAAGGACAAACATTTGGCTGTTGGCGTCACAGCAACTTTTGTTCAGCTCCCTGAGAGCTATTTTATGATGTACCACACATGGCTATTGGGCTGAGGTCCAAAATAGGGAATGGATGAAAATATCAGAAGTGCTTGATATTTTTTTTGGTGATAGGAATAACCTTGCTTAACGCGGGAAAAAAGTTTCAATTTTTTTGGCCCCGTAGTTAATTTTTAAATATACTTAATATTTTTCCATTCGTAGTTCTGGGCTTAGTACGGCATATCAGACATATTCCTTAGTCCGCTACGTATAAAAAAAAATCCACCTTGAACTACGAATGGAAAAATATTAAGATTATTTAAAAATTAACTACGAAGCCAAAAAAATTGAAACTTTTTTCTCGCGCTAAGGAAGGTTATTCCTATCACAAAAAAAAATATCAAGCACATCTGATATTTTCATGCATTCCCTATTGCATTCCTTTGACAGCCGTTAGATTTTTTTTTTAGTTCTTCTGAAAACGGCTCATACGCGGAGGACTTTTTATTGGCGGAGCGTACTTTTTTCACCGCCGCGGAGAAAAGTCCGTCGTCTGCGCAGGCCTTTTTTGAAAATTCGATCTGTAGTCTCGGTGGCGCTAGTGTTACCCCCTGGACTCCCTTAACCCTTAACCAGGCACGGGTAGTAAGAATATTCCATTGGTTTTGGACTTTATTTCATAGTGATAAGGTTCAATTTAAGTACTTATTAGATCATTGGCTGGTTTACGGTTAAAGATATCCAATAAACCGTCTCACCTTTAAGGTTCATGACCAATATAGGGTACCTACCAAGCTAACATCTAAAAATGTCGTCTTGAGCACATACATAATATGCCTACATAAGCAATACATAATAAGCTCACGCCTGTATCCCAGAGGGGTAGGCAGAGACCAGGACTGCCCAAGTACCAAAAACCGACGTGCGTGCATGTAACAACTAATGAATGTCGATGAAGCGAGAGGGATTTGTCAGGATCGTGAAAACTGGCACCTGTTCTCTGCGTAACCCTCTGGGATACCTACAGGCGTGAACTATATTGTTGTTACACTTTATTGCAAAAAAAAAAAATACAACTTTTGTACTTAGTATGTTATTTTTATGTGAACATTTTGTAACTGTATGCAATGCAAGCCAAGTCAGAGGCCTTAGGGCGGCTTGAAAACTTCTGACAGTAAGACTAGCCTCCACCAATCCGGACTTGGCCCCCGTGGTGGAGTATGGCCTATACCTCCCATCAGGGAAGAGACCTGTGCCCCATGGTGGGGATATAATGGGTTGATGATGATGTGATGATGTAATGCAAATAAAAGAATATTAACATAAGTGAAAAAATCTCTTTAATTACTAGTGTGTACATATTTTTCATGCCAATGGCCTTTTGTAGCTAAACGGTACCAAATAACCGTTGTAGACCTCTGAAATGCTTTATTCCATGTTGCAAAAGCATGTTTTTCCATTACCCGAGGTATCCTCTTTTAAACTTTCTACTCTCATTTCAGCTTCGGATATTACTTTCATTAGATCAAGCTTTACCTTTATTTGTTCTTTCTTTGGAAACTGTTTCACTACTTTTGCAAGACTTTCAAATAACAAATCAATTTCGTCGTTTTCTGTTTTATGTACTAATTCTTTTTCTGGGCTGGGTTTTTTGTATCTTTTGGCAGATTGAAGTTTATAGTTTAGTAATCGTTTTTTCTGCTTTTTCTTTTTAGTATTATCACTCGATAGGTTGTCATATTCCTCTGCCGCTAATTCATCAACACATTCAACCTCTTCGATTGGCAAAGTCTTGTCACCACTTTCACCCTTGGAATCTCTGTGTCCCAAATATGGTAGTAAAAATGACATCTCATCTTCATACCGCCATTTTGGAAAGAGTCTTGTTGAGGATTTCCGCCTGACTACGGCATGGCAGTATGAATTCCGTAATTGGGTCCATTTTCTTTTGCATTCAATCACTGGAACAAAAGCAAATTTTATTTGATAAAATATATTGCATTATGTATGATGTAATCGAAACACTTAACTAAACTAAAACCTTTATTATTATGACACTAAAAAAAAAAGAAAAAAACAACCAAAAATAAATCTCTCTCTCAGAATGAGAGTATGGGCTTAATTTCCTTGCCTGCAAATCGCAGACGAACAAAAATATAACAAGGAAACCTGACTGTCTTAGGTATTCAATAGTCAAGCCCTTTGACTAACATTTGTTGTACGGTCCAACCTCAATAGGTAGTACAAAACTGAAGTGGAGGATTTATAGTAGAAGTATGATGGAGATTTTACTTCATATTTGAAAATTGAATTAAGACCTGTCTTAAAATTTGCATAAGTTTTGTGGTTTTTGTACCACAGGCTTGTTTTTTTTAACAATAACAGTACACAGTGAAACCTCACTAGCATCAACAAATTATTTGATTAAAAAAATTGAAACAACCTTATGTGCTTTGTAAAATATTCGTCTTATTAACAAAAATATTCCACTAAACCAAGGATGATAATTTTAAGTCAAACAGCGCCACACCAAAGTAGGAAAATTTTTCTTGTGCACTCACAAGTTTCAGGAATTGAGCATTTTAGAAATAACCTGATATACAAATATTATTGAGTGTAAGACTAACAGTTGCAAACTGTTTTTATGGCCACATACCTACCTAACAAGAAGCTAGACCGTCAGTTTGCGTGCATTTTAGCAGCCGCGACTTTAAGTCACGGCTGCAGGTCACATCCGATAGTCGTGCTTATCATTGCAGAAACAGTAGGATGTTATTAATCAATAAAACACAATTTGTTCACCTGTCAAGTTCAATTTCGATGATATTTCCTCCCAGGCTTCTTGTTTCAGTGAATTTTCTTTGTAATCCTGAATTCCATTATTGTAAAGGCACTCGTTAGCTTCGACAAATTCAATAAGTTGTTCTTCCATACCGAAATAAGTCGACGAATTCATGTAGAATCAAAGGACGCGTCCGCGTGACATCCGCGCCCCGAGTGATTTTCAAGGACACGTCTGTTTTATGACTGATAGTTGCACATTCTGATAATAAAGTAGGTTATTAAAACAATGACGAGGCGACCGATAATTGCTCGCCTTTTTAGTGATTTTATTTATCTGTTACTGCTCACTTGCGAACAAAATATTTATTAAATTTATTTTACAAACAAATGAATGTCATTCATCTTTTGACGTGCAATGGTTAATGTTGCCAGACTTCAAAAATAGGTTAGGTCCGTCCACACTACATTAGTTTCGCGTCGCGCCATGCGTCGTCGTCGGCTCGATCTTAGGAAGACCATTTTCAATTCTAACGAACGAGGAAAATACATTATATATGACAACTTTGTATTGGAAAACATTTTAATGGATTCATAGTGAAATTAAAAACTGCTTTTACGAATTTTGGATAAATAGTAGGTATAGTCGATAGCCTATACCTTCCTCAGGGAAGAGGCCCGTGCCCCTCGGTGGGGACACAATGGGTTGATGATGATGATGATGATAGTCGATAGAACTTGAACCGGTACGTTTTATTTACAAAGTCGCTCTTAGCGAAATTAAATCAAATTATGGATTGAAATCGAATCGCTCGTAGCCTGGGCTGCCTGAGTGATCTTAAACGATCACTAAGGTTAAGCAACATACGGCGCGTTCAGTCCATGGATGGGTCACCGTTCTATGACTAACGCTAGTGGCATTTTTCCGAGCGATTCTGTGCTTCGCTAGGCTCGTTAAGAAACTGGCGCTTTCTCAATCGAGTGAATATTTTTGTACTAAGAAGTGTTGTTTTCGGGCTTCATGTTTTTCTGTTTGTCTTTCCGACAATCTGTTTGTCTGTTTATTCCAATGCAGCATCTTCTAATTTATAATTTATGTAAATATTCGGTAACATAAATTACGTAGAGGCAATCGTGTCTTTTGTAATAGTGAATGAATAACGATTAACGGACTAAAATAAATGTAGTACACACTACACTTACAGTGAATATAACCGGTCCTCCCCCTCCCAGGAAAAATTTATGCACACTACACTTACAGTGAATATAACCGGTCCTCCCCCTTCCAGGAAAAACTTATGCGCGCGCGCACCGGCATAGTGGAGATCAACATGCGCATAATCGAGCTTGGATCCGGCGCGCTGGAGGCGGGCGAGGCGCTCGGCGAGGGGCTCAGCTCGCGCCTGCGGGAGCTGCTGCTGCAGGTCTTCCGGCTCGGCTTTGAGGTGAGACTTTGTACAGGACAAAGGTTACAACGGGTACCGGATTCGGAAGTAACATGCAGCCCGTCTCTGTGAAGACCGCGGGTGCTGGCAGGACTTCTGGCCTTGAGGTGAGTTCTTCTACTAAAGGTCTACCCGACGGTTCGTATCAATACACACTAATCGTCTGGAGCTGCGGCGGGTGTTCCGGCTCTATTTATTATTTACTATTAGGAGTGAAACCTTAACGCGAGCCGGGGCCCCCATAGAAAGATAGAAATTTATTTGCTAGATGAAATATAATTGCCATTTTTATTGAGTGTAAAATTGTAAAATTCTCAGCTTTTTGTGATTTTGTAACTAACACCCTGCTATTCCTCGCACAAGGTTTAGATAGAAACACACTCTGCTTTACCCTGTACTCCGTTTTGTCCTGACGCGTACACACGGCAGCTGCACCAGGAACTGTACCTCTACAGGTGCGCGCTAGCGCCCCTTTTCGTTAAAGAGATACAAACACATTCTGCTATACCGTGCACACCGTTTTGTCCTTACGTGCACACGGCAGCTGCGCCAGGAACTCTACGTCTACAGGCGCGCGCTAGCGCCCCTTTTCGGTAGATAGATAGAAACACACAAACACACTACTATACCATGCACGCCGTTTTGTCCTCACACGCACACGGCAGCTGCACCAGGAACTATACTCTACAGGGGTGCGATAGCGCTCCTTTTCGCTAGATGGATAGAAACACACTATGCTATACCCTGCACACCGTTTTGTCCTTACGCGCACATACGGCAGCTGCACCAGGATCTCTACCTCTGTAGGCCTTTTGGGTCGTTAGATAGAAACACCCTCTGCTATACCGTGCACACCGTTTTGTCTTCACGCGCACACGGCAGCTGCGCCAGGAACTCTACGTCTACAGGCGCGCGCTAGCGCCCCTTTACGGTAGATAGATAGAAACACACAAACACACTACTATACCATGCACGCCGTTTTGTCCTCACGCGCACATACGGCAGCTGCACCAGGAACTATACGTCTACAGGCGCGCTAGCGCCCCTTTTCGGTAGATAGATTCAAATTCAAATTCAAATTCAAAAATTTTTATTTCAACGTAAAGAATTTACATTCTGCTTGTTGAATGTCAATGTACATACAGTTGTGTATAATGTTAGCCGCTGCCTTAGGGCCGTCTGTAGTGGAGAAAAAGGCAGCGAAAAAAAAACTCCACTCTGACCATCTTTTCTCAAATCAACTTAAAGCTAATACAAATTAGGTATGAGTGTTCGTATACCAAGAATCTCAAGATCCATGAGTGCAATCAATACTTGCAAAGTCAAACATCATTTAATATTCTTAAAAGGTAATAAAACACCAATGCTGCGGCCAGACACACGGACGGCACCCGTTCACGAGCGTAAATAGATAGATAGAAACACACAAACACACTACTATACCATGCACGCCGTTTTGTCCTCACGCGCACACGGCAGCTGCACAAGGAGCTGTACCGCTACGTGCGCGAGCCGGAGCGCGCGACGCACGTGCTGCGCGCGCGCCCCACGTCCCTGCAGCCCCCCCGCGCCGCGCCCCCGCCCCGCCGCCGCCGCCCCGAGACCGTCCTCGTGCACGACCCCGGCGACCCGCTGGTAGGGCAAAGGCCGCGGGCTTTGGGTTTGCGTTTGTCAGCTGTTTGTCCGCTCCGCTGATTCGGGAATTGGCTGGTTGAAGGCGTTGCCTAAATGGTTGCTGAGGTCGTATTTTTAGTTTTGTTTTGAATGTTGTGGTTTATCTGCTATTAGTTTTTCAAAGATACATTTAATTAAATATTATGAATGAGTTATGAACACAGTGTTTGTCAAATAAAATATTTATTTTTTATTCCTTTTATTTTTTATCAAAAGCACATGGCCTTCGACCGTCGACAAATGTTGAATGTTTTCACAAAGACAAGTGTTCTTAATTTTTTGCACATCATTACGGAAGTAGCTTGAGCTTTCCTTTGTGAATAAAACGGATCTGTTTTGTTTTGTATTAGTGCAGCTTTTGATTTTTTTGTCCGGTCGCTTTTTGTGTGGATTTTGGTGGTTTTTCGTTTCTTTTCTGTGTCGATGAATAAATATTGGTTTGTTGTTCATATTTTTGTATTTTACCTCTATTTTCAGCGTATTTCTACGCTGGCAACTTCTTAGCTACCATGGTGGGCTGTCACTAATATGGCGGGAAAGGAGACAGAAACGCTTTCATACATTCTTGGGCCCAGATGTAAAAAGACGAGAGTGGTGTCAATAAACAGCTTATATATTGTCAGACCATCTTTGAAAATTTTGCGGATTTTAGCAATCTGAGAGCAAAGTTTTAGTAAAACTGAGACTATGCAACAAATTGACAATAACCTATACTTAACAGCTAATTTTATAAATATGATCATATCATCATCATCATCAACCCATTATGTCCCCACCGAGGGGCACGGGTCTCTTCCCTGAGGAAGGTATAGGCCATACTCCACCACGGGGGCCAAGACCGGATTGGTGGAGGCTTGTAAGACTAGTGGCTGGTCTTACGGTCAGAAGTTTTCAATCTATTTTAGCAATCTGAGAGCAAAGTTAAAAGAGATTTAGTAAAACTGAGACTATGCAACAAATTGACAATAACCTATACTTAACAGCTAATTTTATAAATATGATCATATGATAGACAGTTATTTATTACATTAATTGTAGTTCTTATTGTATTAAGTGGGAAAATGTAACGAAACTCAAAAATAGGTTAAAAGACAGGGAAGACAAGGATTTGTGTCATTTCATCCTCTAAAACTCGTCGGCCCAGTGTATTACATCGATTAGTCGGTATGCCACAGTCGTAGAAGTTAAACAATATACTAGAAGTCCGTAGACAGAAAGCACTGGTCGATGAATATACGTGTAGCAGAGTGATCACTTAGCTGGCAGTGGAATCTAGCGTGATAGCGAAGTATATATTACGATTTTAATGAAATAAAGTTTTTATTAGACTGAACGTTTTTCATGCAGAATGACAAATCAAATCATAAACAACAATCACTAGGCAACGCTCGTATCGATTGTCTAAACTCAAGGAGTTATAACAGTACGGCACGAGAATGTACAGCCCGGGAATTCGTGGCCAAATGACACCAATTATCGGGATGTGCATTCCTGCCTGTACATTCCCGTCCATGCATTCCCGGTCCTTACCGGGAATGCACGGACGGGAACGTACAGCCCTGGAATCGGTGACCATTCGGTGCCTCGTTCACATCACAGAGAATACAATCACTACGTTGTGCAGATCATAGGTTTTGCGCGTTTTACTGGAATGTGTGAGTGTGGAGTGTGTATTTCTTTTGGGATTCATTTAGAAATTAATTTCACTACATATCAGGACTTTTTGACATTTGGGGAATACGGAATAGAATTTCTGGAATTGCTGCGAAGTGAATTAAATACGCTTTATCCACTGAAACGTCCATTGGGACTACGGTCCCAGAAATGACAATACAGTCTAACGTCCTCTGGGACTATAGTCCCAAAACCAGATGCGACGATGCTGCATTTATTTTTCGTTTTTTTCTTTGAACGCAGCCAAAGATCGTTCTGCTCCTCGATACTAGATGCCGCTAGTATAGTTACACTACCCACAGACAACTTTTGTTCAGCCTTGATCACAACAAATATTTGAAGAAAAAAATTCTCAAAAGTTCATTCGGTCAGAGGTTACCGGTTCAGTGTTTACATGGATTTTTTAGGTTAATGAATGTGGTAAATAATACATAAATACGACTTATTTTTACGATCATTGTATATCAAATTAATCGTGAAGATATTTTCTTTACGGATATGTTTCGTTACGGTTGTATTAAGACGTATAACTTGAGTAATCCTACTTGAAACGATATAGCATCGCCTCACGGTTTTTGTTTGACGATTCAGTGTTGAATCATTTCATTATTGTTCCTTTATAATTATCCATTATTTTTTGTGAAATATACGAGATTATTTCATTGTTATCATATTCATATACATTTTCATTTGAAAAAAGTCTGAATTATTGAAGATCACCCCTACAAAGCAACTTGTTACCAGATACGTAATGAGGAGTACGTAGATACTTTTGATTTATTTTGATAGAAAGCAATATATTTATGCTATGATACTAGTATCATTTTAATCGTTAGATTATCTAGTTGGTTCCTAATAAGATAAATATCAGCAAAAACTGTAAATCTGATGGTCGAGTGCAAAATAAAGTAAACTCAAACTTTTTTTATGGAAATAAGCAAATTGTACACTTTTTCTAGTTTTCAAATTAGACTAACTATTTTTTTTTTGTAATTTTATAAAATTGTGCACTTTTTTAACTTTCTGTAGATATTTTTTGTTTTAGTGTAGCTATAGTAGTCTTTCAGCTACAATGTTTTTTATCATCAAGGTCGCGGGTGAAAGTGCGAAAAAAAGCGCGAAAAAAGTGACCTTTCACTCGCGGACGGAAGAGGCTAGTGTCGCTCGCGCACCCTAGACGTTTGAGTAGGTATGGAAACGAGGCACCACTCTGTCGTGTCTATGGCTGTACACGGATTCTCGCCTGTACCGATTTTGTACAACCTGATAACGCACGACCCGAGAACGTAGGTACGGACGGGAATCCGTGTACAATTGTACATGTACACGGATTCCATTGCTGTACATTACCGGGGCGTACGTTCTCAGGATGTGCATTCGCGGTACGTGCATTATCGTCTCCCGATTGAAAGTCCGGGAGCTGTCACTATCAGCACAGATTAAATACATTTGACAAACATAAGTAATAAATCGAGCTGTAAACGAGAATCTACGAGAATCGATTTTAAAGTTGATAATCTTTTTTTTTGTAAACTATTGACAATATAATAATTTATTCCGTAGATTTTGTTCACTTTGATTGAATCCATCATCCGATGCGAGTGTTTTTATGTTCAATAATAAGTGTTGAAATCATTCACAGTAATCGATACTTTATTTCATCAGTGCAATAAACTTGTTTTTTAAACCATATTTCAGCTTATTACAATTGGGCCCAGAGATCCCCGGCTCCTTTAAATATATTATATTTTTTATTTTGCTGGTAAACTAAGGATTATTTATTCATTTGTTTAAGATAATGAAAATAATTATAATTTTGTTCTGTTTGACTGTCGATTTAAAAGTTTAACAATGAAACTAAGAAGAAAGAACGAAAAAAAAATTAACACTTGAATTTCCCGCCTACCAACGTACGTTCGGCTTCAAACAATTTGTGTTGCACTTTTCCTTACATAAGCCGACGCTTGTATCCCAGAGACCTACGGGTAGGCAGAGACCAGGGACTGCCATTGCATGCCACGATTATAATAGATAACTTCACGAACACTTGAAGTTTGCCGATTTTAGGCGAATACAATAGTGTGGAGAGCCACTTTGTCTTACTTCGTCCAACCTCGGCTTGTCTCGGGCGACTTCCATTTGTTTTGGTTTTTTCGCACGAAGTCAAAAAATACAAGAAACCGGAAGTGAAAGTTTACTAATTGTTTTATTGAAAAATCTAAACATTTATTATATTTTAATGAAGCACAATACCTTAATTTATGTAAAAGCTAAGTTTTTAATTTTTATATAATGCTTGTAAGTGCAGCTATTAACAAACACAGACAAAAAGTCCGAGCAAAACCGTACTCTTTAATATCTATATTTTCTGGACAGGGTGTCCACAGTAGTCACAGGAGCAAATTCTGTTGTTTCTAAAAACGTTGCAAGCGGAACCAATTATTGGTTTATATTTCTTTGTTTGTTGGGACGTTTGCCCAGCAGTGGGACAC
Source organism: Yponomeuta plumbellus (assembly GCA_947310845.1). NCBI lineage: Eukaryota > Metazoa > Arthropoda > Insecta > Lepidoptera > Yponomeutidae > Yponomeuta > Yponomeuta plumbellus. The sequence goes on from OX371200.1 coordinate 22,927,335, forward strand.
AGAAACGGCTAATTAAAAATTAAAATAAATCATTGCTAAAATTAAATATACACGGCATTGCTACTTGATCGTGATGCTACCGCCGCGCGTACTCATTCGCGCATTCCTCGCGAAGTTGAACAAGTGTGTAACGACGTTCTGTGGACTTCAGTCAACTTTCCCAAGTTCATTGTCGAGGAACTTTGTGAGTAGTCGCAACCGCCATTGACCGGTGAACCTCCCCCCCAGCTTCACAAGGAGCTGCACCGCTTCGTGAGCGATTCGCTGCGCAGCCGCACCTCCCCCGCCCCCGCCCCCGCCCCCGCCGGCGCCCCCCGCCGCCCGCGCCTCGTGCGCGAGGAAAGCATCGTCGAAGACACCGACGATAAGTTGTTCGACGAGAGGTATCAACAGGTGCGTGGCATTAGGTTTTTCAAAACAGCACAGCTACTGAACGGGCAGGGGATGGCGTGTGCAGTTCAAGTGTTTGGAATATTTTTTATACTTGACAGGTTGTATTTTTCGCAGCTCCCTACACCTTCCTAGATCTGTGTGTGATTCGATTATTTTATAATTTTATATCGAGAAAACTTAACTTTGATGATTCTTGTTATTTAGTGAATAAATATGTTAGTGGGGCGAGTTGTTGGAGTGGGAGCCGGTTGATTTGACAATTATACTTGACTCATGAACTATTGCTCGTACAGCTACGGCCTTGACTAGAGAGAATAGAATTCGCCGCGAAGACATGCGAACTCGACTCAGAGTCTAGTTTTACGCACGTATTAAAAATTCGCGCGATGATTTTAGACGCAAACGCGTACCTCGGTAAAGCGCGTATAAATACGCGCAAGCCCATCGGGGGCGTATTTGTCCCTTTTAAACCCGCCCCCTTAGCATGATCTCTTATCCCACGTGAGTTAAGTACAGAAAGAATCGCCCTATCCTGTGCTCACGTACGAGACGACGTAGCGGACGAGAAGGTGATGGCGCGGGTCTTTGTTTATTCTCGTAAACGTAAGAGATCATGCTAAAGGGGAAGGTGGCAACGATGAAGGGCGATCTCTGTGGCGTAGCGGTTAGCGCATCTGCCTACTACGAGAGGTCCCGGCCTCGAATCCCGGCTGAGGACAAAAAACCCCACGGTCTTCGATGTTTACATGTTTGTGATATCGCTGTTTCTGGTTCCCACGACACAGGGGGGGGGGGGGGACAGAAGCAATGTATGCACCTGTCGCGTTTACAGAAACAAAGCAGCATCGAGTATCTGCTGTCGGACGCCGCGCCGTCAGGGGCGCCCCCTCCCCCCTGCGCCGCGCCCCCCGACCCCGCGGAGGGTGCGGGGGAGGAGGAGGGAGAGGGGTCGGAGGAGGTGTGGGCGCAGCAGGTGGGGCGCGCCATCATCCAGTTCGCGCAGTGCTGGATGCGGTTCGTGACGCAGCGCTGTGAGCGCGGCCGCGGCCTGCGACCCAGGTGAGGGTTGCTCCTTAATCGTCATCATCATCAGCTCACCGTTGCCCAATGCTGGGTATAGGCCCTTTCCCCCAAGTGCCATTAAAATGCCGAAAGAAAGAAAGAAAATTTATTTATTTGACGACACAATACTCAAAACAAAACACACACATAAAACCATTACGAAATGCATACAGTTATAAGAAAATAAGACAGAAAGCATAAAAAAGTGTAAAGTGCAAAGGCGTCATTCAGAACAAAGTCCTATTTCGTTTGCTTTAAGTCTTTAATGTCTGGCTCGTTTTGATAACATTATTATTATCATAAAAATATCGTCGCTTTTTATTTATTTTGAAAGACTAACCATGTTTCAGATGGGCGAGCCAAGGACTGGAGTTCTTAATGCTAGCCTGCGATCCTTACAACACGAAACATCTCAGTGACAGCGAATTTGAGGCAAGTTATTTACAAATTTCATTACATGACCTTCCAACCCTTAAATTATCTTCTACCACATTTTCCTGACATCATGGAGGTCAGAGCCCACTCCGCCCTAACCCACCTTGTCCTCAGCCCACTCCGCCCTAACCCCCCGTGCCGTCAGCCCACTCCTCCCTAACCACCCCGTGCCGTCAGCCCACTCCGTTCTTACCCCCCCGCGCCGGCAGCCCGCTACGCCCTAACCCCCCGTGCCGTCACAGCCCACTCCGCCCTGACCCCCCCGTGCCGCCAGCCCACTCCGCCCTACTCCCCCGTGCCGCCACCCCCCCTAACCCCCGGGTCGGCCACAGGAGCTGAAGCAGCTGATGGACGAGTGCATCTCGCACGTGATCGGCTCCCGCACCCCCCGCACCCCCGAGCCCGCCGCCGCCGCCGCCGCCGCCGCCCCCCGCCGCCCCCGCGCCCGCTACCGCGTGAGTGTTCCGTCATAATGCGAGTTATTTATTTATTTATTTTATTTACTTATTCCACTAATACAGCTTCTTTCGTAGTTTCCACTGGAGGACCGTTGTGGTCGCCATTGATCATAGATTCTTTGACTAAAAAGACTATTTCAACTTCTTTATAGGCTGTGTCAGTTACTTAGTTTTTTGGCGAATTGGCCATGCCACATTTTTGAACATGAATTTTTATTTATATTTATGACATGTAAATATTTTTTTAAGATATTAATCTTAAGATAGATAAGAATCGCTCGTAGCCTGGGCTGCCTGAGTGATCTTGAACGATCACTAAGGTTAAGCAACATACGGCGCGTTCAGTCCATGGATGGGTCACCGTCTATGACTAACGCTAGTGGCATTTTTTCCGAGCGATTCCGTGCTTCGCAAGGTACGTTAAGCAGTTGGTGCCGGCTGCCGTCGATAGATGGCAGTCGTTAAGCCAAGTCAGTCGGCCTTTAGGGGCGGCTTGAAAACTTGTGACAGTAAGACCAGCCACTAGTCTTACAAGCCTCCACCAATCCGGACTTGGCCCCCGTGGTGGAGTATGGCCTATACCTTCCTCAGGGTAGAGACCCGTGCCCCTCGGTGGGGACATAATAGGTTGATGATGATGACATGTAAATATTTTTTTAAGATATTAAATTAAATTTCTTGAGCTTAAATGACTATGACGTCAGCAAACAGTATGAGTTTGAGCAAAGAAGTTATTTACTTAGAAATGTATAAATCGCAATATTTTTTTTTGTTTTTTATGTAAACAAAGACTATCTTTTTGATCATGCTCTAATGACTTCACAAACACCAAAATTTTAGAAAAATAATATTTAATAGAGATAATCAATGAAACTAAAAAATGCTGAAATTTGGTTCTTAAAATGATAAAATTTACAAAATAAATAAAAAAATATATAATATATCAAAAATTAGTAGCATGGCAAACTGTCTCATTTCTTTTTTAATTACATAAAAGCTAAAAAAAAAGAAATCTCCCCTTGCCGCCTTGCTCCAAGCCCCCTTTGCCCTGTATTGACGGGTGTGTCCGCTCAGAGCCCGATGGCGGCTGGCGGGGCGGAGGGCAGGGCGGAGGCCGCGCCCCCCTCGCCGCCCTCGCCCCCCTCGCCCCCCTCGCCCCCCGCCGACGCCCACCCGCTCGCCGCCTTCGACTGCGTCGACAGCGCCGGTGAGTGTCTTACAGCTTACTGACTCATCCTACAGTTAGAAAGAGGAAGAAAGAAAGAGAAACGTTTATTGCACCTACAGTCACACACAACAAAAATACGAAATATAAATGATAAGAAAACATCAAAAATAGAAAAGGTACAAACACACATAAAGGAATACATTTATACAGTTTTGTCGCGGTGTGTAACCGCTGCTGCAAAAGGCAGCTGAGTCAGCATAATGCTGAGGGTGTAGGCCCTCAGCGCTGGTTTTCAGTCAGTGCCTAAATGTCCCATGAGTGTCCCAATTGCGCGGCGCAGTGTATCTTTATATAATTAAATAATAAGATAAGACTAATATTTATTGTACACAGACATAAAATAGTAAAAAATATGTATGTAAAAAAAGAAAAAAATATAGATACTTAAACAGTAATAATAAAATGGCATATGCATCACAAATTTAATAAACATAAACGTTAACAAAATTAAATGTAAAATGTGGTGGCCATAGATGTCCTTGATGCGATCACATAGTCAAAGTTTGTCAAGTTAGTAGTTGCGGCGAGAAGTTTGGACAGGATAGGGAAGTTACAGTTACACACTGACTCTACAGTTACTCACCCTACCCTATGATTATTCGCTCACCCTACAGTTACTCACTCACCCTGCAGTTACTCACTTACCCCATAGTTTACTCGTGCACCCTACAGTTACTCACTAACCCTATAGTTTACTCGTTCACCTTCTTGTTCACTTATTCATCCGACAGTTTACTCACCGTTTTCGTCACTCAACTTACAGTTCACTTACTTAACTGACACTTCACTCACTCACGCTAAAGTTTTCACTCTACAGTTTATTAACTCATTCTAAATTTTATTAACTCACATATTACTATTAATAATATACTATTTAACCAATATTTTTACGCTTTATTGATTTAGCCTGCAGTTTATTCGCTTTTCCTACAGTTCATTCATTCACAATACATTTTAATGTGTACCTACCTTAGCGTTATTTACTTCACCTGTATGGGTTTCCCCAACACCAATGGATGGTGTGATTTATAGAAATGGTAGATCTCGATATTGAGAACACTATAGAGTTTATTTGATACTGATGATAACATACGATACACGGATAATGACAGTTGGCAGATCTTATTTTAATACGCGTGTGCGCTATGATTATTTAAGTGAACTGAAGTTAGGTCGATAAAGTATGCTAAACATTGCGGACGCGCAAAGTGCTGCCGCGTATTCGTGTACGGCAACATCTATTATTTTTCCGTATAGTCTTTTCTTCGTCGGCAGTTGGTGTCGGATGCCGTCGATGACAGTCGTTAAGCTAAGTCAGAGGCCTTAGGGCGGCTTGAAAACGTCTGGCAGTAGGACCAGCCACTAGTTTTACAAGCCTCCACCAATCCGGACTATACCTTCCTCAGGGAAGAGACCCGTGCCCCTCGGCGGGGACATAATGGGTTGATAATGATGATGATGATGATGATGCCGGCAGCGCACGCGCGGCGCGTGGCGGCGGCGGCGGCGGCGCTGGACGCGGCGCGCGACGCCGAGCTGATAGCGCGGCGCGCCGTGGGCCGCGTGTGCCGCGCGGCGCACCACTACGAGCCCAAGCTGCGCCAGGTCACCTTCCGCTGGCAGCGCGGCCTCAAGATCGGCGCCGGCACCTTCGGCAAGGTCCGTCGACACTCCCTCCGCTGCCCCCCTTCTTTGACATTTTGTAGTGAATTTGTATCTCTTTCAATCCATTAAATGCATGCAGCATACTGTCTTTCTTGTTTGTTGCTAGGGTTATATTATTTCGTTGTACTTTTGTGTGTGTGTGTGTGTGTGTGTGTGTGTGTGCGTTTGCGAGGGTGTGTGCGTGTGTGTATGCGTGTTGCAAAAGTCAAAGGGCTGATTATGATGATCATGAAGACCCGTATATTCGTATCGCGAGTGGTTTAAAATATAAAACCAGCAATGCGACGACGACCTTTGTCAGTCACAGCAGTGTCACTGAAAGTCAGTCCACGCGCTACGGACACGCATTTGTTTATTGAAATAGGAATAGAGTAGGCCATTACGATTTAAGTTCGACCTCGTGCGGTGACCACTGTAAACATTTTTGTTACTTATTACTTTTTCTCTCCACCACTTCGGGCGCAGGTGTACACGGTGATAAATACGGAGACGTCCCAACTTCTGGCGATGAAAGAGTTAGCTGTGTGCGCCAACGACCGGCGCTCGCTGCAGCGCGCCGCCAACGAGCTGCAAGTGCTGGAGGGGGTCATCCACCCGCACCTCGTGCGCTACTACGGCTGCGAGCTGCACCGGGTCAGTATGCCGGGGCCGGGGGGGTCGGCCCCCCGCACCTCGTGCGCTACTACGGCTGCGAGCTGCACCGGGTCAGTATGCCGGGGCCGGGGGGGTCGGCCCCCCGCACCTCTTGCGCTACTACGGCTGCGAGCTGCACCGGGTCAGTATGCCGGGGCCGGGGGGGTCGGCCCCCCGCACCTCGTGCGCTACTACGGCTGCGAGCTGCACCGGGTCAGTATGCCGGGGCCGGGGGGGTCGGCCCCCCGCACCTCGTGTGCTACTACGGCTGCGAGCTGCACCGGGTCAGTATGCCGGGGCCGGGGGGGTCGGCCCCCCGCACCTCGTGCGCTACTACGGCTGCGAGCTGCACCGGGTCAGTATGCCGGGGCCGGGGGGGTCGGCCCCCCGCACCTCGTGCGCTACTACGGCTGCGAGCTGCACCGGGTCAGTATGCCGGGGCCGGGGGGGTCGGCCCCCCGCACCTCGTGCGCTACTACGGCTGCGAGCTGCACCGGGTCAGTATGCCGGGGCCGGGGGGGTCGGCCCCCCGCACCTCGTGCGCTACTACGGCTGCGAGCTGCACCGGGTCAGTATGCCGGGCCGGGGGGGTCGGCCCCCCGCACCTCGTGCGCTACTACGGCTGCGAGCTGCACCGGGTCAGTATGCCGGGGCCGGGGGGTCGGCCCCCCGCACCTCGTGCGCTACTACGGCTGCGAGCTGCACCGGGTCAGTATGCCGGGCCGGGGGGGTCGGCCCCCCGCACCTCGTGCGCTACTACGGCTGCGAGCTGCACCGGGTCAGTATGCCGGGGCCGGGGGGGTCGGCCCCCCGCACCTCGTGCGCTACTATGGCTGCGAGCTGCACCGGGTCAGTATGCCGGGGCCGGGGGGGTCGGCCCCCCGCACCTCGTGCGCTACTATGGCTGCGAGCTGCACCGGGTCAGTATGCCGGGGCCGGGGGGGTCGGCCCCCCGCACCTCGTGCTGATACTACCCTTAGAATGTAGTTGAAAATCAAATTATTAATGTGCCATGTCGACAGATGGCAGTCGTTAAGCCAAGTCAGAGGCCTTAGGGCGGCTTGAAGACATCTGACAGTAACACCAACCACTAGTTTTACAAGCCTCCACCAATCCGGACTTGGCCCCCGTGGTGGAGTATGGCCTATACCTTCCTCAGGGAAGAGACCCGTGCCCCTCGGTGGGGACATAATGGGTTGACGATGATGATGAATGTGCCTATAATGCAACTTACATCCCCTCAGGCCTAGAACACTTTTTATTTGTCAGCTAAGTTAGTTATTCACAGAGTAATATTTGAAATGTATCAGTTTTCAAAGAATAAAACCCCTCTCAGACAATGGTGGTTTATATCATTTACAAAGTTCGATTCAAAGTACAGTTGTAAGACCGACCCGCCGCCGGCCGGTCCACGGGACCTGACGGAATGCGCCGTAGTTTGCATCGGACCCGCCGGCGGGTCCTCGGGGCTAACATACTTCTAAGACTCCATTAAACAAACTATGCATTTGACAGACTCATCCCCCAAGACAATCCGCTACTTGACTCTTTTTTCAAGTATGTCTTAAATGCTAAATATCTCTTCCATTAGACCAAAAAATATTTTAGTATATTTTTTGAGGACCTAAAAGCAACAAAAACATTATTTTAAAACGTTGCTTTGCTAAACAGCCAAAAACGCGGTCCGCCATTTTTGTCTATGGTTTGAAGTCCTCTACGTTTGTAAACAAAGTTTGACATTCAACATAGGTAGAGTTCGTGCCACGAAAGAAGTATGAGTCACAATAGAACCTACGCACGCACGACTGACAGATGTTTGTTTACAACCAAAGGCTTTTAAGATGGCGGATAGTGTTTTCACCGTTCCGATTTAAAAGTGAAATTTTTGTTTGTATTTGCAAATTTTGCAGCCATCCTGCATATTTACTTAGCAAAGTCAATATATTTCGGTTTCTTACGTTAGTTACTACAGGAAATATAACAAACAAACAAACATTTACACACAGGCACATACATTGCTTCTGGCCCCACACTAGGATACCCTGTGTCGTGGGAACCAGAAACAGCGACGTCACAAACATGTAAACGTCCAAGACCTGGTTTTTTTTTTCTCTCCAGCCGGTGATCGAATCCATTTGTCGCGTCAAATTTGATACGAGCAAGTAGCGTATTGTATGGCGTCGTGTGAGAGTGAAGTGTATGAACGTGGCGTACACTGTATCCTGGCAGGAGGAGATGCTGATTTTCATGGAGCTGTGCGTGGAGGGTTCGCTGGAGGCGCTGTTGGGCGCGGCGGGCGCGCTGCCCGAGCAAACGTGCCGCAAGTACTGCAAACAGCTGCTCTCCGCGCTCGCTGAGCTGCACGCGCGTGGCATCGCGCACCGCGACGTCAAGAGTTAGTGCGCGCACACGCACATACACGCACGCGCACGCGCACACACGCACGCACGTACACACACACACGCGCGCTCTTACACAACATCACACAGCCCACACATCACAATAGGGAATGGATGAAAATGTCAGAAGTGCTTGATATTTTTTTTGGTGATAGGAATAACCTTCCTTAACGCGGGAAAAAAGTTTAATTTTTTTTGGCCCCGTAGTTAATTTTTAAATATTTTTCCATTCGTCGTTCTGGGCTTAGTACGGCATATCAGACATATTCCTTAGTCCGCTACGTATGAAAAAAAAATCCACCTTGAAAAGCTGTCAATGTCACCACAGATTTTTTTTAATACGTAGCGGACCAAGGAATATGTCTGTTAAGCCGTACTGAGCCCGGAACTACGAATGGAAAAATATTAAGATTATTTAAAAATTAACTACGAAGCCAAAAAAATTGAAACTTTCTTCTCGCGTTGAGGAAGGTTATTCCTATCACCGAAAAAAATATCAAGCACTTCTGATATTTTCATCCATTCCCTATTGGGTATTTGACAGGATGTCAAATGAGTTACTTTTAAAACGGAATTTTGTATGAAAATACTTGCTTCCGCGAATCGCTTCTAGCCTGGGCTGCCTGAGTGATCTTGAACGATCACTAAGGTTAAGCAACATACGGCGCGTTCAGTCTATGGATGGGTCACCGTCTATGACTAACGCTAGTGGCATTTTTTCCGAGCGATTCCGTGCTTCGCAAGGTACGTTAAGCAGTTGGTGCCGGCTGCCGTCTATAGATGGCAGTCGTTAAGCCAAGTCAGAGGCCTTTAGGGGCGGCTTGAAAACTTCTGACAGTAAGACCAGCCACTAGTCTAACAAGCCTCCACCAATCCGGACTTGGCCCCCGTGGTAGAGTATGGCCTATACCTTCCTCAGGGAAGAGACCCGTGCCCCTCGGTGGGGACACAATGGGTTGACGATGACTTGCTTATGACGTCACATTTCAGAGCACTCCTTTTATGTTTCATCAATTTAAAAATTGTAATAACTAGTAAATTATTAAAAACAATACATTTTCCGAATCATTTTGTAATTTTTGTTTTAATCGAGCATCTCAAATAATTTATTGTTGATAGTGTCAAATACCGTAGCTACTCGCAGCCGCCAGCCTCTATCGTAACCCGTACGCGAGTACCAGCCTTCGGGTGGTCTATGACCAGCAGTGGTCGTTCACCCGAAGGCACACCGCTTTCTTTTAGTCCTCGGCAACCCTCGTCCAGCTACTGCCAGGTCTGCCTACACCTAGTGCTCTTGTACAAGATCTTCATGGCGGAACCTCAGGGTTTCCTTTCGAACCATTCGAACTTTCCCGCGATCTTTCGAATAAGGTTCTACGGGGATAGGAACGGGGAACTTAAAAACTCAGACTGAAAAGTTGTTGGCAGTCAATAGACTTTCTTAAAACCTAAGAGATAAGAGTGCATTTTTAGCCGTTTAATATAGAAACTCTCAAGTGTCCGCTGTCCGTTCCAGGCGGCAACATATTCCTGACGAACGAGGGCCACTGCCTGAAGCTGGGCGACTTCGGTTGCGCCGTCAAGATCCGCGCCAACACCACCGCGCTGGGCGAGCTGCAAGGCACCGTCGGCACGCAGGGTAACGCCGCGCCGCCCACTCTCCCTTGCCACCTGCGAGTTGCGACTTGCGAGCTGCCCCTTCCTCCTTGCTCCTTGCTCACTGCTCCTTCCTCACTTCCCCTTGCTCCGTGCTCACTGTCCCTTGCTCCGTGCTCACTGTCTCTTGCTCCCTTCTCACTGCTCCTTACTCACTGCTCACTGCCCCTTGCTCCTGGATCCATGCTCCTTGCGTGCTGGCCTAACTCTTGGTTAATTCAAAATCAAATATTTTATTCACAAAAAAAACAAATGTGAGTGGTTAACCAAAAAGGACCTGTAGGGATTGGAAATCGTTATTTATTTATTTTTTTAATTTTTAAATCTGTGTTATTTTAGCTTTGCTTTGATCTAACCAGAATATTTTTAGGTGCCGTAGTTATTTTAACATGATTTTTTTTTTGTGAGCCGAAATGAAAAGTCTATAAACGAAACTTCAAACGCGATTTTCTCGAAATCAATTATTTTCCCATGAGGTCCCGTTTTGGTCAACCACTCACAAATGTTTACTCTATGAACGTCAAAGTTGTTAGTTTCACAATTAATAGATTACTTGGAGAAGAAACTAACAAAGGAACTCTTTTTGAACCGCGTAGCAGGTAACTCTAATATATCTTGGGGAATCTTGTTCTAGAACCTTATACAGTGGCCCCCCTAAAGGACGTACTAACTTTTGCAAGTCTGAATTGTAGAAATGATAATTTATATTTATTTCTGGTATTAACATTATGATGGCTACCAACGAAGTGTTAAATATTTTTTTGAACGTACATAATTTCTTTATATACTGGCAAGTACACTGCTGCCAAAGATAACATGTGTCAGAGGCTGGGCCCCCAGTAACCTCGTGCCCCCCCCCCGCCAAAGATAACATGTGTCAGAGGCTGGGCCCCCAGTAACCTCGTGCCCCCCCGCCAAAGATAACATGTGTCAGAGGCTGGGCCCCCAGTAACCTCGTGCCCCCCCGCCAACGATAACATGTGTCAGAGGCTGGGCCCCCAGTAACCTCGTGCCCCCCCCCCCAAAGATAACATGTGTCAGAGGCTGGCCCCCAGTAACCTCGTGCCCCCCCGCCAAAGATAACATGTGTCAGAGGCTGGGCCCCCAGTAACCTCGTGCCCCCCCGCCAAAGATAACATGTGTCAGAGGCTGGGCCCCCAGTAACCTCGTGCCCCCCCGCCAAAGATAACATGTGTCAGAGGCTGGGCCCCCAGTAACCTCGTGCCCCCCCGCCAAAGATAACATGTGTCAGAGGCTGGGCCCCCAGTAACCTCGTGCCCCCCCGCCAAAGATAACATGTGTCAGAGGCTGGGCCCCCAGTAACCTCGTGCCCCCCCGCCAAAGATAACATGTGTCAGAGGCTGGGCCCCCAGTAACCTCGTGCCCCCCCGCCAAAGATAACATGTGTCAGAGGCTGGGCCCCCAGTAACCTCGTGCCCCCCCGCCAAAGATAACATGTGTCAGAGGCTGGGCCCCCAGTAACCTCGTGCCCCCCCGCCAAAGATAACATGTGTCAGAGGCTGGGCCCCCAGTAACCTCGTGCCCCCCCGCCAAAGATAACATGTGTCAGAGGCTGGGCCCCCAGTAACCTCGTGCCCCCCCGCCAAAGATAACATGTGTCAGAGGCTGGGCCCCCAGTAACCTCGTGCCCCCCCGCCAAAGATAACATGTGTCAGAGGCTGGGCCCCCAGTAACCTCGTGCCCCCCCGCCAAAGATAACATGTGTCAGAGGCTGGGCCCCCAGTAACCTCGTGCCCCCCCGCCAAAGATAACATGTGTCAGAGGCTGGGCCCCCAGTAACCTCGTGCCCCCCCGCCAAAGATAACATGTGTCAGAGGCTGGGCCCCCAGTAACCTCGTGCCCCCCCGCCAAAGATAACATGTGTCAGAGGCTGGGCCCCCAGTAACCTCGTGCCCCCCCGCCAAAGATAACATGTGTCAGAGGCTGGGCCCCCAGTAACCTCGTGCCCCCCCCGCCAAAGATAACATGTGTCAGAGGCTGGGCCCCCAGTAACCTCGTGCCCCCCCGCCAAAGATAACATGTGTCAGAGGCTGGGCCCCCAGTAACCTCGTGCCCCCCCGCCAAAGATAACATGTGTCAGAGGCTGGGCCCCCAGTAACCTCGTGCCCTCCCCGCCCGCAGCGTACATGGCGCCCGAGGTGTTCATGAAATCGTCGGGGCACGGCCGCGCCGCCGACATCTGGTCGCTGGGCTGCGTCGTCACGGAGATGGCCTCCGGGAAGGTCGGTGCTACATTTATTTAACTTTTTTTATTCAGGATACAATACTCGAACCATTACAAACGTGCGAACCGAGTCTTAAAACATCACGCCGAAGGAATGTGACAATAACGCGCCACTCACTATCGATACTACAGACTCACACTACCACTCACTACAGACGGCCCCAAGGCAGCGGCTAACATTATACATAACTGTATGTACATTGACATTCAACAAGCAGAATGTAAATTCTTTACGTTGAAATAAATTTCTGATTCTGATTCTGATAAAGGGACGCCGCTCGGATGCAGGTAGCTTATAGGACGACGCGGTCGTGGATTGATAAATTTACATGAAGATGACAGTGACTGCTCAGAAGGTGACATAGACATAGATTAATATTCCAAGCTAATCAATAGTTGATTAAAATTTGTATATGTTGTATTTTTAGAAGCAGAAATAAAATAATAAATCTTAAAAATATTTTGCATAATTTCCTAAATCTTTCCCTCATACCTGCTATTGACTATCGACAAATCCCTTATTTTGAAGTATGGTGACATCAACGTAAACCATGTCTATTTATTATACGCTCACAGTAGTGTTTGTGTGACATACATTCGTAGTGTTTAGTTAGCAATAAGTTTTACCTAAAATACATTGTTTCGTGGCTAAGCGCGGCACTTAATATTCGGAGGTGAGCCAATAAACATGTGAACATAAACCTGCATTTTACCTCAAGCTCTTGTTACACACAACACTAGAAGTTCGAGCGAGAGTTCCGATATGCCTATAAATGTGTGAGAGAGGCCTGATAAAAATGACTTATGACTCAGTTCGGACGTTTGTAATGGCTCAATTACAACAGCTTATTACTTAGAGTACAGAGTAAAATTTTTCGTCTAAGGGCCCTCGCCCACGGCGACTTTTAACAGCGCTGTCGCGACGCGGTCTCTAGATGTGTGCCCTCGCCCACGTAACCACGATCCAGCCGCGATGCAAACGTTATTAAAATACTTCTGTCGATACAAACTCGGTTCAGTAACGACGAAAAAGGCCGGCGATTGCCACAGTTGTAATCACAACTGGGGGTCACCCTTCCTCTATTCTTTCCCCGTCCAACAAGGTTGCGAGACACATCTGGCGAGGACTGGCAACGTCGTGCGAAGTCGCCCGACGCCTTCGGACACGAGTCGCTCGACATTTGAATCGGTAGTTTCAGAAAGTCCATTAGTCACAATCTGCTTACTTTTCAGTAGACATAAAAAACTGACCCCTCAGTGGGACTACTGTTATTTTTGCGTCTACTGAGACGTAGTACGTACACGTAGTTCAATCGATATTCATTGGGCTAATGTTCTTTATATAGGGATCTGTAGATCTACCCTCAAGGATACCATAGACAACAATAAGTCGATCACACAAAATTTGGACTAATGTTCTTTCTGAAACTACCGATTCATTTGTCCCCTAGTGCGTACGAAGCTTAATAACCCCGTTGTGGTGCCCGCAGCGGCCGTGGTCGGAGTACGACAGCAACTATCAGATCATGTTTGTGGTGGGCATGGGCGGGCGGCCCGCCGTGCCCGCCACGCTGTCCGATGAGGGCCGCGACTTCTGCCGCCGCTGCCTCACGCACGAGCCCGACTTGAGGCCCAAAGCCACGACGCTGGCGCAGCACCACTTCCTCATGGTGAGTTCAAACCCATCAATATAAACAAATAATAGTACATTGTTCACCGAGAGGTGAAAGTGACCGATTACCGTCGAGGGTGTCGTTTGAAGCCCGAGCCGTAGGCGAGGGCTTTAAAACACCTGAGATCGGGAATCGCAGTTTCTCTCGAGTGATACATAGTGCTTTATACTACACCTACAAGGAAAATAAAAAACGAAATCTTTACTAATTGAAATTTATATTGAAATTGTTGCTAGTGGCCAGTGTCATTTTGCGAACTTGGAGATAAAAACTCACTATAAAAACTTTTTGGCTTTTGATATTTAGGTTACCGGCGCATAGTCTTACCCAAAATTAAAAAAGAAAAACCACGTAAGAAATGGATTTTCATACACTTTTCTCTCCCGCTCAGATGCGTTTTCTCCCCGCATATTTGTTCGATATGCAATGACGTACTTTCTACCGTAAATTTGATAAAGTATCAAGGTACTTTCCAAGCAGGTGTAGTATAAATAGATATAATACACCTACACACATACAACATCTCAAACTCTTATTCCAATAAAACTTTATAAAAACATCAATATAAACAAATAAATAAATATAGGCTCCCACCCATATGTTAAATGTCAATTTCTTTAGCTTTTACATAAACTTCATCTCCCAATAACTAATTTAAACTCTAATCTCAAACCTATTTCATAAGCCTCCCAATAAAATCACTCTGTGTGCTCGCGGAGTATACCATTAGCACCGCGAGCACACAATGGAGCCTCAACTTCTTTGAAAAAAAAAAAAAAAAAAACCCTGACAGAACATATTTTTCTAACGCTAGTGCGTTATGGACATTCCACCCAGAAGGTGCTACATTAAATCCTCATGGCCAATCCAGACATTCATTAATTAATTTCATTCTCTCTCCAAAGAACGTCAACATTCTTCTCTACCTTACAGCCTAGCCCGACGGTTGTCCCAGAGCCAAAGTGCAACTATCTTAGAGCCACAACGCTGTCTCAGTACCACTTCCTTAAAGTCTATACGGGTCCTGGACAGATCAGTAATCTCAGTAAAAATTTTATTTTTATAATGAAAAAAAATTAACCCGAAGCTTTCATTAACTAGATTGGGTGCTCAAATTATAGCTAAAAACTACTGTAAGCTGAGATGGTGAATTCCATTACCGAACAGGGGTGTTGAAGGATCTTTGTTCGTTATCATGAATCTCAATAAATCCCTAATTTATTAGGAGATTAATTCCGAAATAATTTACACATGATGATTAGATTTCGCCCTAATTCCTACAGTTTGGTTGATTCGCAGAATTTAGTAATAATTTAATTATCATGTTTGCAGGTGAAATCGGACGAAGACTGCAACTGCCAGCCCGGGTTCCTCATCACCAAAGGATCTTAGTGCCGTGCCCATCTGCATGTAACCAGGGGCATATTTCACGGATCTATAATTCCTGGTTCACTATGACACATCGATGGACATTGCAAAGTCGATCAACCCACTGAGTAACAAGAAGACTCGGCTACGCAATGTAAATTGTATTGTCTTAATAAAGTACTATACTTGAGCCATTATAAACTTGCGAATTGAGTCGTAAACATTTGTATCAGATCTCTCTCTCACACATATAGGAGGCATATCAGGCATATCGGAACTCTCGCTCGCACTTTTGTGACTCGGTTCGCACCTTTGTAATGGCTCAAGTATAAATTGTAGTTACCTAAAAAGCCAGTTACATTTACTTATCCACCTTAATGCCATAGAACGTTGTTACGGATAGAGCGGGCTCACTTGACGAAAATTTGCTATGGAAATTAAAGCACTACACGTTAGGGACCATCCATAAATTACGTCACACGTTAAGGGAGAGGGAGGGGGTCGACGAAGTGTGACATTGTGTGACAGGGGGGGTGGGAGGGGTCTTATATTTCGTTACGTCACATGGAGTGGGAAAGTCCATGGACTCAAGATGATTAAGTATACTTTATTTTCATAAAGTTTTGTTTTGTTAATTTCTTGAAATGTTTGACTTGATGTTCATGTTTATTAGAAACTAATTTTAATGGATATAAAACCAATTTCGGAACTGCTGTTTGAATTCAATAATTGCAAAATATGTGACGCCACACTAGGGAGAGGGGGAGTCCCACAATTGTGACCAGCAGGACGGGGGAGGGATCAACAAATTACGAAATTCGTGTGGCCTAATTTATGGATGGCCCCTTATTAACTTTATTCCGCACTTATACACTTACTTGACTTTTTGTCGGAAGAGTCCGACCAGCTTTCGCTCTGATTCGCAGAGCTTAATCATGGTAAGCATATACGGACGGTTGCATCAAAAAGTCAAGTAAGTGTATCCGAATTGAATTTCATAATTTGCTATTGGTTGTTTTTGGACCAATTTATTATGTCTGTCCCACCCAAGAATATGCCATTATGCCCAATGTTTTACTGTACTTTTGTGATATAATAACCCTCGGAATGTGAGCCCGTGGTAATTCTAGTGCATATATGGTAGAGACAGATCCAATATTATGTAGAATAGATAAGTTTAATTGAGATCGACTGATTGTATTCGTAAAAGATGCATTTTAATCCAATTGTAGACTGCTGAAGTGAGCATTTGAATCGAGTTTTAACCGCGCCCTTTAAGTGCATTATGTATGTATGTTATATACCTATACTTTCGTAAGTTATATGAAGATTTTTATTTACAACCATCAATTTAATGAGAGCCAAGCTAAAAGTATATTTTAATA
Source organism: Yponomeuta plumbellus (assembly GCA_947310845.1). NCBI lineage: Eukaryota > Metazoa > Arthropoda > Insecta > Lepidoptera > Yponomeutidae > Yponomeuta > Yponomeuta plumbellus. Next base: position 22,943,935 of record OX371200.1, read on the forward strand.
ATGTATATCATTGTAGGTACTGTGTCATATTTATATTTTAAGAAAATATATATTTAAATGTCCCATTGACAATTTAAATTTCTGAATTTTAAAAAGTGACTTAAATTATATTTTGTGCATAGTCAAACGTATCGGTATATTTTATAACCAGACGTTAGTTTAAGTATGAATTATTTTACTACAGAAATGTAAACATTTTGGCAGTAAACTAAATAGAATTGGATCGTAACTGAGTTGTATTATTTAAAACACCACTAGAGATGCATAGCGTAGTTTACCATGGGTACTTCTATAAAGAGATATGATGATGCGGGGATATTGGAATAACAAACTCGCTAATCCTGGGCCTAGATTCTGTTAATGCATTGTAGTAAAATGACAACTGCATAAACATGGCGTTTCAGTTTCATTTCCGCTTCAAGTCAACGCGAGCACGTGTATCAATAGTTCTAGGCGTCAATGGTATGAAAAAAAACACGTCACGTGACCCGACGGTGTTTCTTTCATCGGGCTATAATGCACTAATAGAATCGAGACCCTGGTCCCTAACTGTGCCATATTCATACAGCCGTGCGAAACACGGTAAATATAAAAACCGGCCGGTGCTTTTCTGTCCACGCGTATTGCAGGGTTCCGCAGTTCGTCATCTCGTTCGCGGAAAGCGCGCTGCGCACGCGCAAACTACGCGCTGAACGCCTAGGGCGCTTGTTTTTTTTTCAACGACTTTCTTACAGAGGTCCAGCATATCGACCTTTTTGTTGACTGTGTTAACAATAGCGTTTGAATTAAGATTACATTTAAGTAAGTAATTTCAATAGGGGCGTTTTGGGCAACTGTAAGTGTAATTTCCCACCAAAACATAACCCTTATCTCTTTGAATTAAAGTCCAAAACTAATAAAAAAGTAAGCAAGCTTGTCCGCAAAAAGGGTCATCATCAACCCATTATGTCCCCTCCGAGGTGCACGGTTAAAAAAAGGGATAAATAAAATAAAAATCTAAGTACACGAACTCGATTGATATTGATAAATTATCTTGCTTCGTGCTTTGTTCTAAACCACTTCATCGAAGTAACTTTCAGCGGAATTCGTATGAAGTTTTTCTTGTCTTAAGTTGATCGGCTATTGTAAAGCATACTAGCAGTGATAGATTTTCTTTTCACTGCATTATATTTGCGACTGCCCTAAATTTTTTGACATTTCGAAATGTCTTATTGACTACTAGCTTTCGCCCGCGACTCCGTCCGCGTGGACTTTAGTTCAAAATGTTGCAACCCCGTTCACTCCCGTTAAGGGTTAAATTTAGAAAAATCGTGAAACACGTGTTCAATCAATTGTGTTGAAGAGTATTTATTTCAAGTTTCAAGAAAATCTGACAACATTTTTTTATACCTCCATACAAACTTTAACACCGCCGTTTACCCCTTTAGAGGGTGAGTTTCAAAAAATCCTTTCTTAGTGCTCCCCTAGGCTCCCTAAGGAACTCCCATGCCAAACTTCAACCCCCTAGGTTCAGTAGTTTGGGCTCTGCGTTGATTCTAAGTCAGTCAGTCAGCTTCTCCTTTTATATATATATATAGAGAAGATAGATGGAATCGTAAAAACAGTCCGTAGGTAATTATTGAAAAACCTATTTTTTACAGGTTTGCTATTTCTTAACAATACGGATCCATGATAACTGTCTAGAATAACGGTATGCACGTAGCTACATAGAGATGTAGCTATATCATTAAGGGTAAAGCTTCGTATCCACTAGGCAACATTTGGCGCGCACAGCGCACAGTTGAGCGACAGCGCGGGACATTTGTTGCGACGTAAAACTCTGCGAGGGTCATATTGCGCGCCCGCTGGCAACGTCGCGCGCTGTTGTGCAACGTTGCCTCCAGGTCTTGGATGTTTACATGTTTGTAACGTCGCTGTTTCTGGTTTCCACGACACAGGGTATCCTAGTGTGGGACCAGAAGCAGTGTATGTGCCTGTATGTAAATGTTTGTTTTGTTTGTTTGTTGCCGAACATGTTGAGCGGCACGTGTTGCGCGCCAAATGTTGCTTAGTGGATACGAGGCTTTAAGGATTTCTCAAGGTAGATAAGATTGGAAAAATATGATAAGTAGGTAAATAAAACAATCTCACTCTGGCGAACTTTTAATAGACGAGCAACATGAATTGACATAAATAGTGCGCGTGGCACTCACAGGTACTAGTGATGTACGGCTAACTCTAACACTGCTAAGTGGCCACTCCGTCGGGGACTTCGCGTGCTTCACACCAAACAGCTAGACCCTATACCTAATTCTAGTTTAGGGATGTCCGAAAGTAAGGAGAACGTAAAAAATACATTCACGAGCATAAATGTATTAGAGCAAAAATGATGCGCGGTTCGTTTCATTCAACTTTGGGCGCGGTATAGACAAAGTCATGAAATTGAAAATAAGGGTTGTCTATAATAAAATTGTTTTGTGACTGTCATGAAATGAAATTATTTAACGTAGCTACCTATTGTTGTATTTATTGTGTAATTTAATTTGAATTATTATTTAAAAATTAATTAATTACCTATTGAAATTCTGAATATTTGCATGCCTGGAATAGGTAGGTACAATATGTTAGAAACACTATTTAATTATAATATAATCTGTAATGTACCATATCAGACGCAAATAAATAATTATCTTGTGTCTTGAATTAATGACATAGAACAAGCTAGCAGATTCATGGACATATTGCTTCCCCTTTATTAACTATTTAGCAGTTATATTGTTTTTTACTTGTCAACCAAGAAATAAAATAGGTACCTATAGCTGCTAGCATGAGCTTCGGAAGCGCGTTCAGATTTCATTATCCAATACAATATAAAACCCATATACAAAAATTGAATACTATTCTGTGGTAATGGGAAGTGCGCTCAGCTATATTGCCCGATCTTTGACAGAAAATAGGCCTATTAGGCAGCACTGTGTTCAGCGAGTCGCTGACTAAGGGCCGATTTAATTTTGTGAATTGAGAACTTCGTTAATTACTTAGATGACTGTAGTGCTGGCTCGTGAAATTTCTTCAGAAAAGAGCGTGACAGCACGTTACTTAAGTATTTACCTATGTATATTCTCAATTCCGAAATCGACCCAATGATATTAATCTGCAGATATCTTTTTAATTATAGTGGCGCAGAAGGATATTAACTACCTAAATTATATAAGTTTCAGTAGGTAGGTACCTAAACTACGTAAATAATATAATTTGATTCGTAAAAGCACTGGACATAATAAAGTATAAATTAAATAATAGGCGGAGATGAAGGACTCTTTTGAATGCAAAATAACTTACAAATACATTCACAAAATACCTATTTGTACGAATTCCAAAACAAAATGTCCTTATCTTAAACAGAACAGAGGTGTAGGTACTGTGCATCTCTTAAAGATTGCATTCAGTGCGTGACATTTTCATTTTAGGTACACTCAAATTCTACGCACAATACCTAACTATAGGTACTACGCAAAATCTATGCATTTTACATCCACTGGCCTGTGGCATACTTTGATATCGACCCTATGATCTAGTTACCTACGTAGGTAGTAGACGTCAAAATCCCTGAATTATTTTAATTCTAATCTAGGTACACTTGGTATATACGAGTATTTTGAGTAACATGTTTCTTTTAAGTAGCGTTGACAAATATAACATTCATAGACTTGACATTAAATATATTTTATGATTTTTATTAAAGTCTGATTTTTAATTCCATAGAATTCTGACAGTTATCATTTTTTGACATGTCAGAGATTAGAAACCTTTTTTGGCCGGGCAGATTTTTCAATTCCAATACGAGTGTGAACATCCGAGTCTACACATTTAATTTGTTAGTGAATGTATCCATTTTATAAAGTGAAGAGCTCCAAATTAAAAGAGAATTTAAGGCGAGTGACAATTGTGTCACTTTTCACCACACAAACAGTAAAAGGGTACGAGTAAAGAAAACATATTTTTATTAAAATATCTAATCATCATTAATACTAATATCACTATCTTCATCATCATCATCATCGCTGACATGAATAATTAAGAGAGCTAACAGCGGCATACTTCACTATTCTAAAGAGGTTTACGAAACCTTGAATTCGTAGGCAGTTATGCCAGCTAAAGAATAAAATAAAGCAATTAAAGTTAATTCGATATATTGTTCGTGATATTGATATATTTGTTATTTTTGTATTAGGTCTCTTGAGTAAGTAAGTATTTAGATTAACCTTTTTGTAGGTAAAATATAAAAATACGTAGCATTTTATTTTTTATTGGCATCAAATGGGTCAAATTTGTCCCTTTTTCGGTGGAGAACTTTTTCAGTAGCAACACATGAAATGTCAGAATTCTACGGAATAAAAAATCTGAGTATAGTTACTTCGACGATTAGGTGATGAATTATATTGCTAAGCTAACATGCATAACAACTTTTTTTGAACTAAAACTTTCGTAAGCACTACACATTATGAACTTTATTTCGGACGACGCGAGCTCCGTCTCTACTCACCATGATTAAGCTCTGCAAATCAGAGCTAAACCTGGTCGGACTCTTGCGACAAACAATCAAATAAGTGCATCCGGAATAAAGTTAATAATGAATAACAACAGTATTTAGCGTACCACTTATTTTCTATAATCCCGTAGAATATACTTTAAATAGAAACATTTAGCATACCTACATACGAACTTTTCTAACGATAATATTTTTTGATTAAGTAGGTATGTTTGATATGTGAAACATTGTTGTAATTGACAGATACAATTTAGGTATATACGCACGTCCAATAATAACTTGAACAAAACCTCCTCTTGGTGCAAAAGGAGTTACTATTCGGTAAAATGTAATATTCTTAGTAGCTAATAGAAAATATTACAAAATTTTATAGGAAAACGGACAATTTACTATATTCGCTAAATTAAAAATATGACGTGCGATATGTTGACCCACCTATAAATGAAGAGTTTTCGTTAATATAAATCAACGGACGCTCACTAAACTACCTAACATTATCGATACCTTATAGCTAAAAAAAAATCAGATTTTTACAAAAATCTGAAATCTCCATTAAAACAATATAAAATTAGTGGCATAACAAATCACACCTTGCATTTAGTAAGTAATCCGATTCCTTTAAGGAAATATTAGTTTAAAATTGACCTTAAGATATATTTTTTTAATAAATAATTATACTGCATAAAGTATCATAAATTATGTCAAATATGACTCATATTCTACGGCATAGCCTTAAACGTTGATATGTTTCTTTCCTACATCTAAAACATTGATATGTTTGGTTCCTTACATCTAAAATCTTTGATATGTTTTTGATATTCTCGGTCATGCCATGCATGAGTCAAGGCTCATCGATATGGTATTACTTACCTTACGAACTAGTTTGGTAGATCCCAAAGTTAATAATAAATACTATAAACAGCAACAGTATGTAAATTCATTGTAACGTATAGGAGAGTAAGTTCCTCGAAATTGTTGACTAATATAATAATCTGAATTAGTAACAGCGAATAAAACATGTGCTATTCTTTCCAAGCATATTTTTAGACGCCAAATTATTACAGTAAATGGGAATGTGCATATCTATAATTTTATAAAATGTTTTTAATTAATTTTTATAATAAAAAAAACAATATTCTGATAAGTGTGCTCTCGTTATGCAGAATTATATTCTTAAATCTCCTTTTGGTAACTTGTGTCTCTATGAGCTTCAAAATAGTTAAAATTCTAATCAGACCCTAATGGTATATTTTCTGAGAAGTTACTTACACCTCTACATATTATGATATCACCACAGCATTGACTTTAATTTCTTCTTAATATTAAAACTACATTCCCTTAATCAGCTACTCTAACAAAATCTAAAATTTTTGTGAAATATCTAACAGGTCAACAGAAGTATAAATAGTGTTCAATTTAAGACAACGAATTCAATAAAGTATACTAAAATAATTATAGCGACTAAATCTATAAAATTCTTCTTTCCAAACGACCAACTCGAAACTCCAACTAAGTGATTCGCATAAGACTCAGAAAACACGGCAACTGTTAAAGAACATTAAATATATTTTTAATCATAATCGCAGTTCCTAGGTATAATATTTCTACAAAGCCATTTAGTTTCTCTTTAAGCGGCATTGTTATGGCACTGCATCTAATTCACACTTACTTAAAACATGTAAGCTTTTTTTGTATAATTTCAAGTTTTTATAAAATCTTAGTATTTAATAACTAGTTGCCTGCAATAATATAATTTATCTGCTACAACATTTAAGTTATGTTTGATATGTTTTAGTTCATAGTTAAGTCTAGCAAATGTGCGTATTGCATACGTACAGAACATATTAATTAAAGTTATATTGACTAGATGTAACATTGTGCGGGAGTCTTAAAGATTGCTAAATAAACAAACTCCCTAAGATTTGGTAGAATGCATACAAAGATGGCAAAGTAGAGATTTATTAATATCTCTACGTTGAAAGCATTATTTGACTAGAATAAACTTTTAATTTTTCATGACTCATCGTCTTCAAATTTCTCCATAACTTTTCGCGCCACGATATCTAATATTCCTCAAATAAAACATTCAGTCTAGATAACCGCTTTTAAAATATCTGCCTCACAAAAAAATATTTATCTTTTTTCATAAATAAATCCGGCAGCTGTTTCTGCACCGCCTAAGATCTTCTTAAGCCTATTAAGCCTTCCCCGGTATCGAAATTATCCTCCAAAAACTCATAAAAATATCTTGTTGGCTCCTCACAAAACAACCTAACCTGAAAACCAAGAAACAAACATACTCTTCCGTAAAGATACGTTCACCAAGACCTTAGTCATCCTGGTCAGGGAGCTTCCTATTCTGGAACATGAGGCGCATTGAGTCGAGCGCCTCCTCGAGCGACTGTCGGAAGGCCTCGGTGTTGGTCTCGCTCGAGGGGCCGAACGAGCTGATGCAGAAGATGACTGTGTCTCGCTTCGGGTTGTAGCTGCACCCATACCCGTCGGGCACCACCGGCCCGTAGCCCATGAAAGTACCCTCGGTCGTCGTCGCCACCTGAAAACAATCAAATCAAAATCAAAGTGTTTTTATTTAAAAAAAACAGAAACCCACCGACTGCTTAACGTGCCTTGCGAAGCACGGAACCGCTCGAAAAAATTCCATTAGCGTTAGTCATAGGACGTTCACCCATCCATGCTCTGAACGTGCCCTATGTTGCTTAACCTTCGTAGTCGCTTAAGATCCCTCAGGCAGCCGGGGATACGAGCGATACGCAACACACACACATGGTTACTACTTCCCTCTTCCATTCATTCCGGATGCTTCGCACAGCACACACCACTTACCAAATACGCTACTTGACTCGTATCAAAATTGACGCGATAAACGGATATTTCCTGTAGTATCTAACGTAAGAAACCGAAATATATTGACTTTGTTAAGTAAATATGCAGGATGGCTGCAAAATTTGCAAAATTAAAAAAATATTTTTCGCTTTTAAATCGGAACGGTGAAAACACTATCCGCCATCTTGAAAGCACCTTTGGTTGTAAACAAACATCTGTCAGTCGTGCGTGTGTAGGTTCTATTGTGATTTGGATTGGATTTAGGGTTTTTGCAAAAACTCTTCTTGTGCAGTTAGTGTCTTATCATTTTATTGATAAGCGCAATCATGGACGCTGGATTCGTGGAAGCTGATAGTACCAAATTGCCAAAACCTAACCAAATCAACCCAAGCATTATTACAGCTAAAAACGGTTTCTGTGTACATTGATACTACAGGACTTACATTAAAGTGATCTTCACATAAATACACCCAAGTTTCAGTCGATAAAGAATCGGGGTCTCTCTTGGCAAGTTTGAGCCAAGTTTTTCGTATGTTTATTTCACTGGGCACACGAATCCGCGACTTCCCGGCGGTCTTTATTGACGTGTTTTTGCAGTCTCGAATAATGCAATAATGATAATTGATATATTTTGCATGTAAACTCGATGAAATTAAGAATGCGTTGTTGTTATTTCACTATGCTCACAGATCACTAACAGATTTTAGGACAAGGTAAAGATCGTTTCACTAAACAAGTCCCACGGTAAAATCCTTAAGGCCATAACAATAAAAGCCAAAATTCATTAACTCATACTTCTTTCGTGGCACGAACTCTACCTATGTTGAATGTCAAACTTTGTTTACAAACCTTTAGGACTTCAAACCATAGACAAAAATGGCGGACCGCGTTTTTGGCTGTTTAGCAAAGCAACGTTTTAAAATAATGTTTTTGTTGCTTTTAGGTCCTCAAAAAATATACTAAAATATTTTTTGGTCTAATGGAAGAGATATTTAGCATATAAGACATACTTGAAAAAAGAGTCAAGTAGCGGATTGTTTGAGTAATTTAATAAGTATTTTTATTTCCAATTAATGTTACATTTGCAGCGGTTACTGCATCTGCCTATTATGCGAAAGATCCCGGGTTTGAATCCCGGCTGGAGACAAAAACAAATAACCCCGTTCTTGGTAGCTTACATGTTTGTGATCTCGCTGTTTCTGGTTCCCACGGGTATCCTGGAGTGGGGCCAGAGGCAATATATGTGCCTGTCTGTATGTTTAATACATTAAAATGTAATTTGTAGCCATCTTATGTTGGCAACATTTTCTGAAGTGAATATTATATTGTCGTGTGGCAACATTTTTTTCACTCTCTTTTGACATTTCCATAAATGTGAAAGGTGCTTTTTGATTTCAATAAAATCAATTAGGATGGGTGTACTAGTCCCAAACCATGTACCAGTGGTTGACCACTCACTAATTTACTAAATTACAGCCTTGTTATCTCCAACAATGATAAAGATAAAGATAAGATAAAACATTTTATTTGCTAAAGCATGGTAAATACATTACAGTAGGCGGTAAAATAACTTATAAGAACATGCCTGCTCTACCGGTTAAGGTGTTCATGTTTATGTTTCTATAAAAATCAAATGTCTTCCTTCTTCGTACCTGACTAGTGCTAAGCTTGAACCGCATCATCTGGTCGTAGACCGGGTCGGTGAACATTTCCGGGAGGGTCCCGAGCGTCTCGCGCGCCGCCTCGCGCAGCGCCAGCAAGTGGTTGTCCATCCCGCGGCCGAGGATGTTCGCCTCCATCACGGCGGTCTGCTTGCGGGCGGCCGCCTCGAATAACTCCAGCTTCTTTTGCTCCTGCGAGGGTTATGAGGTAAGGTTGTGGAGTTGAGTGGGAGCGGAAATTGAAGCGTTTATACATATGGGGATAGTATGACTTATGGGGCGGTTCCAGAATTGAGAATTTCACTGAGTAATGTTTATGGATTCTAATCCATAACATTTGGACGTAGTTTAGCAAAAAGGTTCCAACCCACAACATGGTAATTTTTAGTCAAATATACCAAAATGATCACTATGCTCTATATTTTAAGAACTTTAAGACTTTCATAGAGATCTCATAAGTGTGTGCAAAGTTATGGCACATGGTAGTCCAACCCACATGTATGGAGTGGGTAAATCAGCTTAAACCTAAAAAGTGAACTTTGTGTGGGTTGGAACCTTTTTGCTGAACTATACGTCCATTATATTGATTGCTTACAATAATAACTTTCACACAACACAAGAACTTCACCCGGTCCCAAACTAGGACATCCTGGACTGTGGTAACCAGGGAAGGCATTACAAACATCGAAAAACACCCAGACTGGTGCCATTTATACAAATGTACGGGGACCCCAGTGGGAATCGAACCCACGACCTCTTTCTTGGTACCTATATAGCTAAGCGCAAAGCTCTGTGTTTTGAATATGCACTACGGGCCAGTTTCTGAATTGAGAATTTCGCTAAGTAACCACTTAATTGTAGTGCTGTCTCATCTTTCTCAGAAAAGAGTAGGGCAGAACTGATACTGATGCTGATTGCTGATACTGATATTGCTTTTACTGATTCATAAAACTTCAATTTATAGTTTCTTACAACAATTCGTTCAAATGGCAGTGGGCAGCTCGGAGAACTGATGGCGATTGGGGCGAAGAAGTTCTTCGCGACCGCGGACCGGAAGACGCACCGTGGGCAGGCCCCCACCAGATAGTCTGACGACCTGGTTACGGTGGCGGAGAGTCTCTGGATACGGGCGGAACTATACCGAGTAGCTTGGAATCCTATGAGGGAGGCGTCTGCTCTCCAGTTGGCTTCAAATGGCTGACGATGATGATGATGTCAATTCGATATACATTGCGCAGCCGAGTCTGCCTACTAGGTAATCTGTGGGTTGATCAACTTTGCAGTGTACATCGGTTTGTCATAATAAACCATGACTTGAAGTTTTATGAAACAGGCTCCAGAAAACCCATACCAAGGAAATCGATGATGAAGAGACGAATAATGTTATAAATAAAAAGGAATTGCTGTTCATTAGTCTCGCTGAATTATCTATCGAGAACGTCTGGACCGATTTGGCTAATTATACGTGGAATTTCAGGGAAGGTTTAAATGGTGAGAAAATATGGAATAATTGCGAAAACTTTGGAGGTACGAAGTTTGCCGGGACAGCTAGTTTAAGAATCAAAAGAAGAAAGATAACAAAGGAGGAAGAACAGCATGAGAAAGAATGGACAGTGCAGAAGACTCACTCCATACAAATTGAAGGAGACCTTCTTTTGGCCGTCGTCCCCTATGTCGTTCATGGGCGGGTACTCCGCCGTGCACATGGCGGCGGCCCACGCCAGCGCCGGTGCGTGCGCCGACCGGATGTTGTCGACGCGCCCGTTGCGGAAACGCCGCAGCGACGCCGACTCGTACGTCGACACCAGGTGCTCATACATCCTGCGGCAAGTGATAAATTAAAAGGTTGCTCGAACACTTCATCTGATTTACGAGGAATGGTCGAAAATCATGTGAATCATTCAGGGTGAAAATGCCTGAGGTGAGGTGAATCCCTCGTAGCCTGGGCTGCCTGAGTGATCTTAAATGATCACTACGGTTGAACAACATACGGCGCCTTCAGTCCATGGATGGGTCACCGTCTATGACTAACGCTAGTGGCATTTTTCCGAGCGGTTCCGTGCTTTGCAATGCACGTTGACCAGTTGGTGCCGGCTACCGTCGATAGATGGCAATCGTCAAGCCAAGTCAGATGCCTTAGGGCGGCTTGAAAACTTCTGACAGTAAGACCAGCCACTAGTCTTACAAGCCTCCACTAATCCGGACTTGGCCCCCGTGGTGGAGTATGGCCTATACCTTCCTCAGGGAAGAGACCCGTGCCCCTCGGTGGGGACATAATGGGTCGATGATGATGATGATGAAAAAAAATTGTAAACACTAGACACTATACATACACCTTCTTGTCTTTTTGTCGGAAGAGTCCGACCAGGTTTCGCTCTGATTCGCAGAGCTTAATCACGGCGAGCAGAGACGGAGCTCGCGTCGTCGGTTGCTCGTCTCCGGGCAAGAGCGTAAAGTCATAAACTTAAAAAATTAATAAACGTGTTCAATAACATTTTGTTGACTGGTCATGTCTACCATATTCTTACTTGTAGTAGGCGTACTGCAAGGCGAGTTGGATGTAGACGTCGGGGCTGGTGCGGCACGACTTCATGAACTCGCGCCCGTAGCCGCGGTACGTGAACACCTTGAAATCCAGGTCTTCGATTTGTCTGCAACGAAATATGAAAACTGACGTGTTTTATCTCAACATACGCAATGTAGAAGATATTGAAGCTATTATCATCATCAGGCTATATTAGTCCACTGCTGGACATAGCCCTCCCCTAATGAGCAGCATGCCTATTGAAGATATTGAAGCTATATCCTAATGAATTTACGAAGGAGATTAGTTGAGTGACTTTTAGGGTAGGTACTTCCGAGCGTCTGCGAACTGAAAATAAGTTGGAGTCTTCATTAGCAGGAGTCTACGCTGGTGTTTGTCGCTGGCTATCTCGACAAAACGCATCACATCAGTCTGCTAACGCTCTGTCAGCTGTATCCGCGTACTTGGTTCCTCAGCGCTACCTGTTTTGCGTTTTTAATGTTGAAAACCTCACCTATCAAGAGCCGCGACCGCCTGCTGTATGGCGCTGTGGATTTCAGGCGTAATGCGCCACATCATAGCCTGAGGATACGCCAGTAAGCCGTACCATTGGAGTGATTGTAACTACTGCAGCACTCTGTGTGAAGAGATTTATCCCCTGCTACTTCAAACCTTCTGCCAGTCAAAACATAGAATCCTCACCGGTCTAGAGCCACTGCTGCCTGCTGTATGGCGCGGTTGATCTCGGGCGTGATGTGCCACGTCATGGGCTGAGGGTGCGGCAGCAGCACGGGCGGCGGCGCGGGCCGCGGCGCCACGTCGGCCCGAGCCAGGGCGCGCTCCGCCAGCCGGATCACCGCCACGCCCTCCGCCGCACTGTGCTCGTAGCACATGCCGACCGTGCCGTCCGAAGAGATGATCAGCTGGAAATGTCGTTAAAGTTATAGACCTTGCTCAGAGCTTTTTAATTTAAAAGCCAATTCTTTTGTCTGTCTCTCGTTGGCGAAGATCTTACAAATGCGATGTGATATTTTAAATCACTGGACAACTCAATTATGTCACACTTATTAGTTAGGATAACGAACTTGTTTATAGGTAGTTGTTTAAAAGCAGGTGAGTGCTGAAAAACAGCATCGTCGAAAGACCCGTCATGTCTTTGGGCACATGCTGAGCACATAACTTTTGTTTCCAAGTGTAATTAATTTAGTGATTTTTTGCCAAATCTGCCGTTATTGTTGGTCGCAATAAACGCAAGGCACTTTACAAGAGTAAACATTGGATTTGGTAAAAATCTGTGACAAATCGTACAACGTGGCTGGATGGTACCTCTATTTGCCAACCATGTTGGCCAGAGAGGTCTTGAACTATTTTAGCGTGCAGGCTCAAAAAGGAATCTACCAAGCGCGCAAACAAAACGATGTCAAATTTGCAATAAGATGGAGTACGAGACAAACTCATACAGGAGGGAGAATACTAGCTTGGATGAGAATCTAAGCTTCTCCCTCCTGTATGAGTTTATAGAATTGGCAGCGTACTATGTGAAACTGCTTCTCTCACCTGTACAGTCTTATCAAACCAGCGGTTGGCAGAGTGGTGCCTTGTCCCTGCGCCGTGCATGGCCCGAAGCATGGCCGATGTGTCGGGGTCTCCGGCGCGATCACCGCCGCTCTCGTCAAGGCACACCACGCAAAGTGCTCGCTCTAGAAGCTCCAGGTTGGCGCGGTTCTGCTCGTCTGAAGGTGTGAAATAAGGATGTCTAATCTATTTGAATGCTGCTAAAAACTATAATGATGAGCAAAGTGGGAGGGAAGGAAAGGGCTGGAAAATTACATATCTATAGCAGCTAAATTCAATGATAGCAGTTAGTTGTGCAGCATCTAAACTACACGAGTGTCAAAAGAACCGAACAGTGCTCAAAATCTCACTGCGCAGAGATTGATGCAAACATCTATTTGTTACCCTTCTCCTACATATAACTTTAGTTTTTATAGTTTTTTTATGGGTCGCTGTGTTGAATTGGTAGCATTACGCTGAGCATCGACAGTTTGTCTTAATATGTCAATAAATGTTTTCTATTCTATTCTTCTTCTTCTATCTGGCAGCATCCAATAACTTGCCTTGTGATTAGGCAATAAACAAGATAATTTGCAGACTGGTCTAACTGCCAGAGAGGATTAGCTGCTGACGCTACCCTTTATCTAGGTTTGCTTTTGTCAGCTCTGCTCGCCTTGCAGGACTACTGACCACGGAGTATATCTGGCAGGTAGTAATTATATAGTTCCTGCCAGAGTGGCAGATATAATCTGCGTCATCATTAACCCATTACGTCACCACCGAGGGGCACGGGTCTCTTCCCTGAGGAAAGTATAGGCCATACTCCACCACGGGGGCCAAGTCCGGTTTGCTGAAGGCTTGTAAGACTAGTGGCTGGTCTTACTGTCAGAAGTTTTCAAGCCACTAAGGCCTCTGACTTGGCTTAACGAATAATCTGCGTAAAGCTCAATAATATGGAGTGTATGAGCGAATACGTGTGGCCTAAAATCTGAATTCGTAATATTCGTTGTTCCGATACCTAGCAGCTTGCAGAGGTGGGCATACGATGATGATGGTCTTACCCTGCATAAGAAGCTCCCTGTTCCGCGCCCACACGTCCCGGTCGGCGGCGGTGAGCAGGCCGACCCGGGGCGCGGCCGGGGCTCCGCCGGCCTCTACCAGCGCATGCAGCAGCTGCGCCTGGATCTCGCCGGGCCCCAGGCGCCCGCGGTCCAGCGCCTTCACCGGAATCGGGTAGAACTGCGGGACGAACGGGCTATGGGTGTCGTTTGCGGCTAACATTAACATTATAAGTAGGTACCTACATTGACATTCAACAAACAGAATGTACCTAGTGAAATTGTTTACATTGAAATAAATTTGTGGCTTCTGATTTCCGATACAAATAAGACAAGAATAATCTTTGTTGTATTATATGGTGATATAAATACAGGAACGGGAATGGTCACGGAAAATCGGAATTGACGTGATTAAGAGATTTGGAAGCATTTACTTTAAGTAAAAGTTACTTCGTACCGCCAAAGTTTTCGTAATTTTGCCAATTTGTCTTACCATTGCGGCCAAGTACGAGTAGGACTCGCGGTTTATTTTTAAAGTGAATAGTTAAATAACTAAATATTCTGAGAATATTTCAAGCGTCTACCTGTTGCCGTTATCAATATCGAGCAAAAACGAGCAAAAAAATCACGTATGTTGTACGGGAGCCCCCTTAAATATTTATTTTTTTAGTATGTTTTGTTATAGCAGCAACATAAATACATTATCTGTGAAAGTTTCAACTGTCTAACTATCACGGTACATGAGATACAGCCTGGTGACAGAGTACGGACGGACGGACAGCGGAGTCTCAATAATAGGGTCCGCTTTACCCTTCGGGCACGGAACCCTTTTTTTTTACGGGGAGAAATCCATTTGCGTACTACCCACTGCTGGCTAGGCAGTGGGCTCGTGTGAGACTCGCCCAGCGCTAGATGGCGCTGGGAATACTCACTAAAACTCCCCGGCCTTCCTTCACGCCCTTGTTGGAGGCGATCTGGGACCTGTGGAATTCACCAGACCGCCCCCGGGGCTGCCCGGCATCTAGCCGGGCGTCCGCGCCAATGGGGGATTACCTAGGAAAGCCAAGGTAATCCCCAGACGTGGGAACCTGTACAACGCACGCGCCAGTGCCACTGGCGCGTGCCGGCCACCCTAAGGCTGGACAAGATTGTCGGGCACGGAACCCTAAAATCCGAAAATCGGCCCAATCGGTCCAAGACTACAACCTACATTCTCTTGCGTTAACAAAAGACAACTGTTAACAATTAGTTAACAGTTTATTTTCCTGTCTAATCTTTACATTTTACACTTATTTACTATCCGCGGTCGCGGCTTCGTTCACTTGCTCTTCTTTCACATTTTCTAATATTAGTGAGATTTAGAAATATTTTAAAGTCTGTCCATTAAGATATTCTTGTCGACCTCTGTGGTGCAGTGGTTAACGCATCTGTCTACCAGGCGAGAGGTCCCGGGCTTGAACCCCGGCTGGGGACAAAAATAAAACCCCCAGGTCTTAGACGTTCACATATTTGTGACGTCGCTGTTTCTGGTTCCCACCAAAGAGTATGTAATCACTCTGGTTCCCACGACACTGGGTATCCTAGTGTGGGGCCAGAAGCAATGTATGTGCTGGTATGTAAATTTTTATTATTGGACTTGTTTTGGGATTAGCAAATAGAGGTACATTGTAAGTCTAGGTCCAGATTAATTACTGGAAAATTACAGTGTAGGTTGGTAATTTCCCGGGCAGTAAACGACCGGCAACGAAGCAAGTTTTACTGTAACTGCCTTTTAGGTGGGTTCAGCTCTAAGGCGACTTTGTAACACTCTTACAAACGCTTCTCTTTAAACTTTAACGACAGCAACTAATTGACTTGGTACGCCGCCGCCGAGCAGCTAAGCCAGCAGCAGTAGAGCTTTTACACGCGACGACTTTTCGCACCGCAATTATTTGTCGACTTTTGTGGCGCAGTGGTTAGCGCATCCGCCTACCTAGTGAGAGCTACCAATAGTTCGAACCCCGGCTCGGAATAAAAAAAACCCAGTTCTTGGATGTTTACATGTTTGTGATGTCGCTGTTTCTGGTTCCTACGACAAAGGGTACCCTAGTGTATGGTCAGAAGCAATGTATTTAAATGTTTAAAATATTAAATGATAAAATATTTGTTAATTAACATTATACGCCAGTGCTCCTTCGCCGACGCCGACGATTTAGAATACATTGCAGGTTTTACAAAACAAGTGCTTAGCACTCGTCAGAATACCCGGTAATCAACATCATCATCATTCAGCTACAAGAAGTCCACTGTTGGACATAGGCCTCCTCTGTGGATTTCCAAATAGACCGGTTGGAAGCGGCTTGCATCCAATCTTTGATGTTGCACAACCATGATATCCTTCTCCTGCCCGCCCTCCTCTTTCTTTCCACCCATCAAAAATGTCTCCAGCAATTGAACTCTTGCACATGGCCTAAATACGCTACTTTCCGCCGCTTGATCCGTCTAAGGACTTCGATTGTGGTCACTTTTTCAGTCCAACTGATCCGGATATGACAATATTAGGTATCTCTCTCTTGCTCAAACTATCGCTCCGCCTCTCTTTCTCTCTTTCCCGCTTTTTCGCTGAGGAAAAAAAATTGCTATTGGCATGGTGACTAACGACGGAAGCATAAAAATGTGTAATTAACATGATTACCTTTGTTAAACCACGAGACTTATCGTCGCAAAGTCGCCAACTGTAAAAACTACTTTCTTTAAATACATCCCTGGTTGTCTACTCTTAGTACCACGCTGAGGGTCCCCAGCGGCCCATCGTTCGACGTGACTAAGTTAAGTGAGTTATCGCAGACGCGACTAAGTAACGCAGTTAGGGAGTTTGATGGCACATTGAATTAGTTGGGCTCTAACGACCACTGCCCTAGCGTAGCCCGGATAAAGAGGCGCTTAGGTCGGGCGATACTACAGTTTTACTTTGCTAAGTAGCGCTAAGTAAATTTCTGTAGTGCCTTGGGAACTTTTTTAGAAATGTTGAGCTCTTAAACTACAACTTTTCTCTTCTTTCCTAGTGTGGGGCCAGAACCAATGTATGTGTCTGCATGTAAATGTTTTGTTATGTATTCTGTGTCTGGTTTTTGTGGAATATTTTCTCCACTGAGAACTTTTACTTCATATCAGTGCGCTATTTCAGAGGGTTAGTATGTTGTCATCTCGGACACTTCTTAACTGGGACGCAAGTGACTTTCCAATTTTCAAAATTGTTATTGATCATCTCAGTCCTTATATGAAATGAAATGAAATAGTTTATTTGCCTGAAATGTCGTACAATTGGTGGTCGGAATAATAAATATCGACCTACACATTTCACCTGTCCAGGTATTCAAAATTTATGTCTAGAAGTATAAAATAGTCTAGCCTTATTTACAAAACATTATAATTATTATTTTATATTATGTGATATGTCAGTATTATTTCTTAGTCTATATATTTATTTTATTTAAGGCAAAGTACTCATTCACATTATAAAAACACATTTCCATTAACCATTTGTGTAGTGAGACCTTGAATCGGCTCAAGGCAGGTACTTAATTGACTGTGGGAGCCTATTATATATTCTTATGAGCATACGATAGCAACTTCTTTTACAAAATTCAGTTCTACATGGTGGGAGTACGATTTTATTAGGGTTTCTTGTATTGAAAGAAAAAACATCGCAGTATTTTGTAAAAGTATGTTTCTGGCTGTGGGCAAAACATGCCATTTCATAAATGTAGAGGCTTGGCAATGAGAGCACTTTTAATTTTTTAAATAGTGGCTTGCATGAATCAAGGGGATGTGCAGAGCAGATGGCTCTAATGCATCGCTTTTGTAGAATAAATACTCTGCTTATCTCCAGCATTTCCCCATAGAATTAAACCATATCATAATACTGATGCCACATACCCGTGGTATGCCATCAATGCCGTGTGCAAGTCAGATGTTTTCTGTAGTCGGTGTAGAGCATAAACAAATCTATTCAATCTGGCACACACATTTTCAATATGCTGCAGCCAAGAGCAATGTTCATCGACGACAATGCCTAGGAAAGAGGTAAATGGCGTATGATCAATTATAGTATTATTGCATTGTACGTTGATTTCTTTTAATGTCATTCTGTTATTTCTAAATTGAATATACTTCGTTTTATTTTCATTTACATGTAAATTATTGGCCTCCAGCCATTCAGTCACCTTACTTATACTAGCATTTACATCAGATTCAAAATTATTATCGTCAATACATTTAACAGTCATTGAAATGTCATCAGCAAATAGTATACATTTATTATTAGTTATGTCAGGTAAATCAATAATATATAATATGAAGAGCAATGGTGCTAGGACACTTCCTTGAGGGACACCGTATTCATTTATTTCAGGATGAGACATATGTATTTCTATTTCATTGGCATACGAGAGTGTGGTTATCTCTACAATTTGATGTATAAGTTTAACATAAGGGAGGTGTTTTCACCTTCGAAATTTAGGACTGGTCGACTGAGCCCAATAGAATGTGACGACCCTACCCTAACAACCGGACCTAAAAATAACTTTCAGAACGAGCTAGTAATTTTCTGTTGCGTTGCAAGGATCAACAAAATTATCGACGACATTGAATCTCTCTGCCTCTGTGGCAAAATTGAGTCTGATTGGAATCTATTGTGTCTGCCCCCTGACCCTTTGACACATGCGCCTAAGCGTAGACTTGCTATTTGAGGTCAGTCACGCTGTTGGGCGTACCCAGAACCTACCGTTTGGGGTAATAAGAAAAATAAAAAATGTTTATTTGTACCCAAAACCAGTATTATTACCTCTAGTCTCCGAACCAGTTTAGCTATTTCTGTGAATCCTTAAAAGTCCTCAACTCACGTGATTCCTGCAAGCTACGACCACCAGCTCTTCATTCGAGTCCTGCGGCTCGTCCCGGTAGAATTTAGGCACACGCAGGCTGTCCTTGCCCACTCCAGGTACACGGCACACGCCTAAAAGGCGGTAGAACTGCTCCATGCATAACGGCTGCCCCTTCTCGCGGCTCGTGGCGCGCTCCAGAGGTAGCTCGCCCCTGGAAAGTTGGTGTTTATTGCTAATAATGTAAATTGTATCCAGCTAATTATTACGACGTTTTAAGACTACAAATATCTCTTGTTTTAATACTGCCTCACAAGGCAAGTCGCTGTAACAAATAACCGATGTTATTTCCGTTGCATTAGTGGCCCCTGATGTCGAAGTAGCTTGAATTTGCAGTACCTATACGAATATAGCTGTACGTTGTCAGTCATGAGTTTGTAATTATAAGCAAAACAACGATCAGTGAAAATCAGTTCACACAATCCAACATGACATAGAGTCAAATTTTATGGGAGCCTGCTGTTTCTCTGACCATTTTGAGTTTACACTCCCTCTTAAAGTACCTTTTCGGGGCTCCAAAAAAAAGTACTACCTAACTATCTCTCTATATTCTCTTCGTGTTTCATAATTTTAATTCATTCACCATTAGCATTTCTCATCTCTGTCTTATAGTTAGTTACCTGTCAAGCATCTCCTTGTAGTCCAACAGGTCGTCGACGAACAGGGCCGCCAGATCAGCCACCTCCTCCATCTTGGCGAAGCGGCGCCGCGGGAACACCATGCCGGGGTTGCTGTTGATGGGCAGCGGCAGCCGCACCTTCAGGTACATGTCGTCGAGCCACCAGTCAGTCACCTGTCAACGAGGACTTGTTAGCGCTTGGAGCAGGGAAGATAATAGAAGCTTTGTTCTTTACTGACCTGATCATTCTCCGGCTTTGGGGGTTATTTTGACACAAAGATCCTAATATGTTTTTTGGCCTTGAATAGTAGTTGGTTATAAAAAAGAGAATTTAATAGGCGTTATAAATAAAGGTTATTATTTAATAGGTATTTGAGCATTTATTTTTACAAATTGCAAGTACTTAGAAATAGTGTTTGTCTGATTCTGTGGGGCTATAAAAGAATATGGTCTTCTGGTTCAGTCTCGCGTTCAGTCGCGTCGGCCTTAACATCGGTCGGGTGACGGCTGGTGATGCGCTGGTCATCTCCGTCAGCCAGAAGTTCCGGCGGTAAAAACTGAGTGCATCCTCATCACTACTCGCGTCATCTTGATCCGCGGGGTTAAGGAAGTAGTTCATCTTAGTTGTAGCTCTCGGAAACTTGGCCTTGAGCAGATAGCTTCTCACTGACTCGGTCCTGCTCCTCTTGGATTTGCTAATCGAAACCTGCGTGACGGGAGTCTTTACAACTTCGACGAAGTCTTGCACTATCCGTGAGTCCGCTGGTTTTCTAAGAGTGTAAGCATATTTTTCTGGTTGGACGTGCCAGTCATTTCGGGATTGTTTCCAAGTTACGATGGCTTTTTGTCGCTTATTCATGTTTTCTTTAAAGATCTCACTGCTTGTCTTGGCCAAAGGTTTTACCCGCGGTTTATAAGCTCGCGGTGTTACATAGTCAGAAACAAATGGCTGGGTAGGCTTAGGCATTGGCTTAACAACTGGAGGGTTGTAAAAGCTAAGTCTATCTTTCACACGGAAGTTTGGTACGTAATCGCTCCGTCCGTCAGTGAATTGTCGGCGGGAAAACCAAAGATGCCCGTCTTGCGCGATGTTTTCATTCTGTCTATTTGCTAACTGCTGCATGTTGTTATTGATAATCTTTTTTTGTAATTTCACTTGATCTGTATTGATTGTTATTGGAAACAACTTGGTTTTCTTTAAGAATGGTAACACTCGAACGGGCACGTGAGATTTAATTTCAATACCTCGGGGCTTCATCAGGTCTGTTTTAATTAATTTAATAGGGCTTTTGTAATCATTTGGTTGTGGTTTTTGACTTCTCCTAGTTTTAAGATGTCCCTCTGGCTTAACAATAATTTTAACTGCTTTGGTAGTGAGCTTGGGTAGTTTATTAGTGAATGGTGTTTTCTTGGAACGTTGCAAAACTGCTTTTACTGGAACCTTTATTTCTGATACTGGTAAATTTTCCCGAAGTCGTAAGTCTTTTATTAGTGGTCTTAAATGCGTAGGTAAAGGGATCTTTTTCTCATTTAATTCCAGTTTCCCTGACAATAATAGAGTTTTCATATCTGTATTCAAGTCTTTACTTTTATTAACTGAGTTTATAAATCCGGTTCTGCGAGTTTGTGTGTCATTTTTTGCTAGGCTTTTATCTCGAGTTTTATTAGTTTTATTACGACAATCGCTTATTAAACTCTTTAATTCGGTTAGGGTTTTTGACATGTACTCAGTAGCATTTTTTAATACGTCGCAGGAGTTTTTTTGTAGATTCTTTGCTTTCTTTATTATGCTTTTGTTGGCTTCCTGTACAAATAAGCCAAAAGGCATTGGCGTGTTAACTGCAATATCTTCTTCTGTGTCATCGGTGTACTTATTATATATTATTCTCTTTACTGATATTTTTTTTGTACCTTTTGGCCACATTGTGCCGTATGGCTGCACTGATGACATTTTAAGATTTTCTTGTTTACTCGTACTTGTCCCTCCTAATGTGTTATGCCAAGTAGTATCTGACATTTGTGTTGTGTCATTTTTCTCACTTCCTTCTGATATTTGGATAAGATTATGGTGTGTTGCGGTACGAGTATGTTCAGTAGAGTTATTATAATGCGACATTTTTTTGTCTTTTATTAAATTACTTGAATTTATGGTGGTATCCTCAAATTTCTCTGGAGTGAATTTAAACTTTATGCTTGCATTTGTTGCACTTAAGGTTAAAGAGGATATTTTTATCAGTGATTTATTCAAACGGGTGGCAAAAAACTTGTGTAAGTCATTGTAAGATTGAATTTTAGTAGTGTCTTTCAATATTTCACCACCCATTGGTGTTGTAGATTCACTGTTAATCAGTTTTGTTGTAGTTACTGTCTCGTATGTTGTAGCTGAGTCCGCAATTCTTGCTAAAAGTTTTTTCGCCACATCTTTTTGTATTGCTTCAGGTAATCTATTAATAATTGTGACATTTTTTTCCTCTCCGTCGACATCTTTAGACGATTTTTCCAAAACTTCAGTAGCGATGCTGCGTTGTTGGTTTTCTTCGTCTGATTTTAGCTGATTTGTAAAATAAACTTCATCGAAGAATGCGATGGAACTAGTAACCTTGGAAGTTGGTGTTTTAATCTGTGGTTCGGTAAGTTTTTGAAATGCTGACGTTATTACGTTATTTATTCGCTTGGAATACAGTTGCCCATCGTCATTTCTAGTTAGTTTCGATATTATTACTGGAATTTCAGTATCATTCGTTTTTTCGGTTGTAACAACGCTTAGTTGTGTTTTATTTCGTTTGTCTTTCAGGACAATATTAATAGTTGACCTGTTATTTGGTATTAAATTAGGTAGACTTCTATTTTTAACAATATTGAGAGTGTAATTGGAAAATGATTTAATTAAGTCTATTGGTGCGTCATCAGTAGTTTGTTTGCTGTTGAACATATTGTGATTAAACGTCTTAGCATTATAATATATTTCTGTAGTGACAGCTAAAATATTACTCATATCTTCATACTCAGTTTTGAAAAAAGTATTTTCATTAAAAATCGTATTTTTCGTCAAATGTGGCGTAGTTGTACAATTAAAATCATTGGTGAAATTCAATGTAATTCTAGACGTTGGTTCAACATCTTTGTCTGTGCTTTCGCTAAATAAGGTTTTTGTACTTGATTTTTCATTTCTAAAGTTGGTCTCGCCGGTAACGTTTTTATCTTCAATCAAATAATGGTCAGGGATTGGTTCCGTTGTAACATTAATAAATTCCGCATTGAATGATTCATTGGCAGGTGCCAGTATTGTTAGGATTTTACTGACTCTGTTTGGAAGTTCTGTTACAATTTGACTTGTAGCAACTAGTAACTTTTTAATGTTTTGGAAAATACTGATCTTTTCGGTTTGTTGTGTTGTCATTGGTAAAGATTCTTGTTGTAACATACTATTCCAAGTTTTATTGCCATACGATGATGCATTCATTGGTTGTACACTAACAACATACACAACCGATTTGTTACTCTCTAGTAAGTTTTTTGTGGATTGTAGTTTTAAAGTACTTAAGTCACCTTTTTTAACTGAGTCTTCATATGTTACTGGAGCAGTTTTTAGTGGCAAGAAGGCATGAGTGGGTTTTTCACTTGAGTAATTCAGGGTAGTATTATTTGAAAATCCTGTTTGGTTACCAGGTTTTAGACTAAAGTCGTATCGATTATCAAGTAATTGGATTTGGCTGATGTCATTCTTAATATGTAGGTTAATGGTTTTTGAAGAATAATTGGTTACTATTTTCGTTTCTCTTGATGTGCCTTCATAAGTTTTGGTTTTTTGAGGCTGTGGAATTTCGACTCCTGTAGAAGTTTGTGCTAGAGGGATACTTTTATGGTATTTTTTGATATCTATAGGCACTTGAAAAATAGTCTCTTGATCTATTTCACTGTTATGAACAATAGGCAAAGTAAGATCGGTAACCCCCGCAGTTTGGGCAGGCAAGTTTGTCTTTTTATTTCTAGTGCCAAGTTTATCTATTAAGTCCTGATCTTCCAGTCCAGGATCTTTCACGTTTTTTTCATATTCGTCAGTAGATAATATAGAAGGTTCAATTACGTTTCCCATAGTAGGCATACCGGTTGTTTCCGGGAACCCATCTTTCGATCTCATATTTTTTTCAATAGTGCTTCTAATATATGATGTAGTACCAGCAGATGAAGTTGTTACATGCGACTGGACAGTAGCATCAATATTTATTTTCTGTATACTCTGATCACGGCTTTGCAAAGAGTTTCTATTTAAATGGAGAATTTTTGAAATTGTAGTTTCGTTTGTAATATTTTCATATTCTGTTGACGTTGGTTTTTCATTAGATAACATTATGTTAATAACACTAACGCTGGACTCTAAAACTTTATTATTTTCAGTTGTGGTTTGGAAATTGTTTTTAAATAAATCAGCAGGATCTGTAGGAATCACAGCAAAGCTAGTTTCTGAGGTTATAATAGTTGGATTAATTCCTGTGGTTCTACCTGTCACCTTTGAATTGTATTGTTCATATTGCGGTTCAATAAAGATTGATATTGTACTTGATTCTTCCAGGTTTTCGCTCAATTTCAGTTTTGATTGGTTTTCATTTAATTTATTACTGTCATATATTTCATCTGATTGTTTACTTCTTTTCGTAAGAGATTCAGTTTGAAATGGATTAATGTTTCGGTTACTTGTGGATCTCAAAGAATATCGTACAAAAATATTTTTTATTGTTTCTTCGTTACTATGGCTTGTTTGTATAGCTGTAAGTGGAGTGGTTTTTAACATTTCTTTATTTATTGCAGGTAACTGACAAATTGTTGTGTGTTCCAAAATGTGTGGATCAACGTTCTCTTTTAAATACACAGTAACTTCTTTGAAACTAGCTTTGGTAGTTTTTTGACTTGTTTTAGGCCATGTCTTCGTTACATTTGCAAGTTGCCTTAATTTTCGATTGATTGCATTGCTGGTTTTGTTGCCAAATGTAATTATTGGTTCTGTTATAGGTATTGTTCCAGAATTATTATAAAAAAAATTGATTTCATGATTATACGGTTTAAATTTTGATTCTTTTGAATGTTGTTCCGCATAGGCTGTATAATTTTCCGTATATTTTTTCCCTTCGTTACGAAATAAAAGAAACGAATTACTTGGATAATTGGATGCACTGCTATCTTTCCTTGTAGTTTGGTCAGAGTGTTGGACTGAATTTTTGCTTCTAATAGTGCTCATTGTTGTGACACGATTTTCAAACGGTGTTTTGTTCAAAAGTCCTTCTTTGGGTATTATAATGTATGTGTTTTTTTTCATATTATCATCCATTATATGTATCGAAGGGCTTACAATATTTTTTAAATTCAGTGCTTTAGATTTTTTTGATATAAAGCTAGGATTTTCATCATCATCATAACTATACACACCTTTGGCAACTCGATTAAAACTGGGTATAGTATATGCATTGTGTGGCATCTTTACAGTCGAAATATCTAAATCTTTTGTTTCTTGTTTGCTATCAGAGGCTTGCAATATTTGTTGATCATAACCGTAATAATAATCTAAATTACTTAAATCTACTTTATTCGACGTATTTGCTGTCACATAACCCCATTTTGATCGCTCCGGAATAAATGATGTATTTAGTAGACTATCGTTGGAGACCTTCATAATGAGAGATAAAGTGGGAGAAATTACAGTATCCATTATTGCTGTTGTTGGCGCTATTGAAGTCCCTTCAATATCTCCCGTATAGTCTAATGGAATTGCTGGTGTTTGGTAAGCAAATTCGTAATCTAATTTAGACGTTACGGAATTAATAGCATCGTTCGATGGCGTTGCTGCACTATATTTTGGTACATTTATTTGCTCAGATTCCGATATCAAAGTTTTTGTAGTCCAATCAACCGTAACTGTTTTGTTTATATCTTCATAATTTGAGTTCATTCTCATAGTTGGTAAGACTGTTTTATTAGCACCTAGGTTTTGTATTTCATTAACAACATAGCTATTATTATCAAGGTCTGCTGTCGAAAACTTTTCTCTATTTAACAATAGTAACTTATCTTCATCATTAGTTTTATTTGATAATCCTTTCCAATGTAGAATTAAGTTACTATTATATATCATTTCATCAATATTATTCGATTGTGTGCCATCTAGGGCCATTGTTTCCATTAACTTTTCAGTTACGTTATTTTTTGGAGTAGTTAACAATACAGATTCGTTTGCTAACTGCTTTATACTAGTTTTCGTTGTATTTTCCGTTTTATTTTTATTTTCAGTCAAGTAACGATCTTCACTTCGTAATGTTGTAAGCATATTAACTAAACTAAAAGCGCGAGAAAAATTTAATGCTACCGCGAATGTACTTAGTGGACTTTCGGTGTTCTTTTCAGTTACTGAGCTTTCTATAACGTTATCTGTTTCAATTATACCTTCATGACTGGATTCAATGTTTTTCTTCGTAGAAGAATTGGTAGTAACTATTACTTGGTTATTTATTAACAAGCCTTTAGTACTGGTTTGGGATAATAACGGCAAGTAGCTTGATAGTAATGGTGAGCGCAACTCAACCTCGTTGGCTAGTAAATCAAGGTCTTCCTTGCTGTTTCGCTTGAATTTTTTGTTGACCTTTACTTCAATATCCTGATTGTATGTGCTTAAAGGGGGCATATCAGTAATTTGTTTCAAACTGTTACAGATTTTTGTCGTTGAATTCATCTGGGCACTTTGATTGCTATCTTTAATTGCATTGTGCGACGTAAAATTTAGGCTTTTATTACTTTCATTTTTACTGCGAGTCCAACTCACAGAATTAACTTTTTTGACCGTAGCATTGATTTCAATATTAAACGTAATCTCTCCAATAAACGGCGGTGGGCTTGTATACTTTATATTTTTCTGCACTGCTTGCGACAATAAACTTTTAAGCGATGTTGGTAGCGGTGAACTAGTGTCAATGACATTTAAAGTTGATTCCTTAAGCCTATCAAACGCCGTAGCTTTTATTGCACTTATTTGATTAAATATAACAGCGTTATTGCGTTTCTCTATGTCCTGATACAATGGAATATTCGTCGTTGTAAAGTGAAGCTTCTTGGTAACATCAGATCCTCGAAAAATGTTAGAAATATTTAATTTATTTGTGACATCTACTTTTGAGTTGTTAATTTCTTTCATTTGATTTTCAGTGTAATTGATTTTCTTTGTCTTGTTGTGAGCTTTTAATAGAGTTTGTATCCTTGTTAAAGTGTCTCTATAACTTTCATCTGAATTCATATGAGTAGACTGAGTTTTCGTGACATCTGGTAGACCTCCGTGTTGCCTCATTAGTTTTTTTAGACATATTTTTGGTATTGTCCCGTTCTTACAGCAAATAGTGCTGTAATCTTCATTTTTATTATTCGTCATCACTTCTACGTAAATTTTTATTGTGTCGTTTCTTGGAATAAACTTTGAAACCTTTGTTAAGTTTTTTTCATGGCTTTTGGCTAAATACAAATATATCGACTGTAAAGCACAGTCAGCAGTTATAGTAACCTGATTCTTTTCTGACTTTATATCAGAATTTGTTTCAATTATATCTATGTCAATGACTGTATTAGTTGAAAGAGCCGTATTAATCTTTTGTTCCAAATCATGACTGTCGTTTTCCGTGTCTAAGGTGATTATGAATACTGTGCTGTGCTGTGGTTGTTTTATTAGCTTAGGGTCTATTCTAGAGTATAAATTGTATTTCCTGAAATTATACTTGTGCTTTTCTTTGGTTTTAACTGTTGCATCGTACACAACCTTCATCAGGCGTTCATGTTCTTTTGTTTTCTGTTTCTGCTTTTCTTTTTTATCAACTTCCGCTTGAATGCTTTGTCCGCAACTCATGTTATGAAACACATACTTATCATCTTCAAATATGTTGTTAAAGTGTAGGAGTTTATTGGTGATTTCTTGCCTAAGGTTTACACAGGTTTTGTTGTAGAACTTTTTGTAAATTTCGAAGTCCTTTTCGCTTGTGAAATCGATCGTCTTTAGATTGTTAGCTTCAGCCACTACCGAATTTTCTTTGGCTTTGAGGGTTTCTCTCATGCAGAAGCAGATGCTCTGCAGCAGTCTCAGCGTCACGTAGTACAGGTGCTTGTCGCTGGTTGCCTCATCCACTGAACTTAGGATTTTAGTCAGTAGCACGCTGTCACTCACAGAATAAGCTTGCACGCTCTTTTTGATCTCCACAAGAGCGTTATGCTCCACTGCCCAGAAGAGTATGTACACTAGCAAATAAACTGTCATCATTTTGTGTAAATTCGCGTTACATTTTCGGTCACATATTGGCCCGCTCGGTTCGGCGGCGCAACGCACTGTGGCTAACAACAATACCGGTTCACATAACACTATTGTTTCGTATTATGATTTGAATGAAAACATACTTAGTCCTTCTGCTGATAAGGAACCCGCCTTCCGTGGGCAGTTAAAGGAACTGAACTGAATTGTATTAAGGATATTGTAATGAAAGCTAATTCACATCTCTTTTTTTCTTAGTCGTTAGCTTGATCATGTTTAACACGTCCTAAGATAGGTTTTGGTTTGGCACCACAGTCTCGGGCGTCAAAATCGCCTTTCTGTTTTTAATACACTAAAGCCGTGTATCCATTACGCGCTCCTGGAGCGCGCGCCATGAATGACCGCGCCGAGAGAGCGCTCCGCGGAACGCGTTCCAAACATTTGAAGTATATCAACTAAGCGCGCCTGGCGCGCGTGCCAACCGTTCCAGTGTTCGACCCTTCATCATGGAAGCCAGTCGTGTTCGAGAAAAAATACAACGACCGTCATTGAGACGGGTCGTTGTATTTTTTGATTTTTTTTTTTTTTTTCAATACAATATAACTCCGAAAGGACAAACATTTGGCTATTGGCGTCATAGTAACTTTTTTTCAGCTCGCTGAGACCTATTCTAAGATGTATCACACATGGCTATTGGGCAGAGGTCCAAAATTGCATTCTTTTGACAGCCGTAATATTTTTATTTTTTTTTGTGCTTCTGAAAACGGCTCATTGGCGCGCGCGCCACGATTTGATGCGCGCTAAAAAACCGACACCAGTCGGAACGGACCGCTCTGTGTTCGCGTGCTCCAACGAACACATTGGCGCGCGTTCCAAAATGGTATCCATTTCGCGCGGCTGGAACGCGCGCCAATGTTCGCCCTCTTGGAGCGCGTAATGGATACGCGGCTTTAGTCTGCAGCGGAAAATAACTTTCATCATGTCAAACCAAACGGCCTAAATCATATTCCATCAAAAACATAAATGTGAATGATAGAAGAGCCAAGTTCGGTAGGTATTAAGAACAGACGTCGTTATCGACTTCGCCGACAAAAGAATTGAGATCTACCTACTTATATCGGTGCTGCCAAGTTCTCTGAAGAAAATCATGAAATTTTAGTTACAAGATCACTGAGATGTAAATTGTAATTCAAGCTCAAGATTTGACTGCTAGTTTTTACCAACAAACCAAATTTCAGAAAAGTCACATAGGTATTATATTAACCTAACAGCATAAGTACAATACAAACAGAAAGTACACTAACCCTCGTATGACTAAACGAAGTAGAGTTAATTAAATAAATATTATTTAGCCTGTACGCGAAAACTAGCCAAGTCAAATCTTAAACTTGAATAACAATTTACACCTCTAGTGATCTTGTAACTAGAATTTCATGATTTTCTTCAGAGAACTTGGCAGCACCGATATAGGTAGATCTCAATTCTTTTGTCGGCGACGGATTCTTAATACCTACCGAACTTGGCTCTTCTATCATTCACATTTATATTTTTGATGGAATATCACTGCTTTTTGTACAGAGATTATAGGTATTTATCACTAATAAATACATCGTTACAGTGCCACCATCTTATCTGTTCAGTTGATAGCGGCGCTAGTGGAGAATTTAGTAACAACATTTAAGAAATTTACTTAGAAAAATGAGATTATTTTAACTCGTCTTAAAATTTTAACGAAAATGTATCTATAACTCTTAGTAAGTGAATAAATAAAACAAAAAATGGGGAACAGGATTTACCTACTATTAGTTAGTTAGTTATAATTTTGGCCACCTGAACAGATAACTTGGTGGCGCTGTATTGAACCGATAACCGACGAGTTAGAAATCGGCTACGAACATTGAACATACGACTTTTGAGAAACTCATCAACATTTCAGAGAAACGTGCATGAGCAATCGTTTACAGATATTATATAGTATCGGTTGAGACCAAACCATACCGCGATATAGAACTAAAAAGCGCCATCTATTGGCAGAATTTGGAACTAAATACTATGAGGGTATTAATATCAATAATTTTCAGTTTTTAGATTTTTTCCTTTGTATATGCCCAATAGTCTACCTTGATGCCAAATATCAAGTTTCTAGGTCATCTAGAAGTGGGTAAGGTTTTTGATCTATAAGTGAGTCAGTCAGTCAGTCATAAAAATGCCGGTTTTTAAACGTTAATATATCTATAACTGTTTGAGCAACATTGATGAAACTTTGGATTCTAGGCAAGCTAATGGACTTTAAGAAATGTGCCAAATTTCATATACGTAGGTTAAATAGTTGTAGAGTTGTGAAGGGGTCAAAAGTAGCTCGAAGTGATTCCTGTAATATTACACACGGCTGCTGCTGCGTCGCCAGTTCCTTTTTTCCCGAACTTGGCTGATAAGTACCGAATGAATGCAGTCTCTAGTCTCAGCTTACCCCTCTGGGATACAGGAGTGAGCTCACTCGTATGTATGTATATGAACAATGACGATGTCTTTTATTTCGTAAAATGATCATGGATATACATCTTCCTTTGCGGTGTGATTCACCTTTAAACAAAATAATTAAATGATTTTAGACAAACCTATCTTACCTATCTAACCTTTCTAACATACCTAAAATTCACTTGCCCGTATTCGCTTGTTTGCCGGTGATGTATGACACATTGCAGATTCCACTACAACAATACTAGGTAAGGATTCGACAGAAAACCCTGCGTTACTGAACGTTATAATATTTGCCAAATACCCCAACATGAGTGGCCAAGTGAGGCGCTGGCATTGGAGAGAGCTCATCATCGGGGCATAAATTCAAAGTAGAAAAATATACATCACAGGAACTGTACTTATTGAACGTTACAAGTAAAACTAGGTGTCGGCCTCAAAATTTAGGTCATCATCATCATCATCAACCCATTATGTCTCCACCGAGGGGCACGGGTCTCTTCCCTGAGGAAGGTATAGGCCATACTCCACCATGGGGGCCAAGTCCGGATTGGTGGAGGCTTGTAAGACTAGTGGTGGTCTCTAAAAAAAATCTAGGTCATTTTGGAGAAAAAATGGACAAAACACTCCAGGCTGGTTGCGTTGCGTACCCAGTTGTCCTTTTCATCGCGGCGGGCCTCCAGCAGCGCCTGCAAGCGCGGGCCGGGCCCGTCGTGCGCCGCGAAGGCGCGCACGAGCGCGCGGGTGCGCTCCATGCGCTGCTGGCTCGCCACCACGCCGGCGTACTCCAAGTACGCCTCCATCGTAGCCTCCAGCGATGGCAGCGGCAGCTTTGGCAGCTCCACATTCTGTGTGTGGTAATGTAAGGATGGTGACACGTGAAACATCCTGGAATAGGTATTTAGAATCTAAATACCTATTCCAGGTAAATGCTTGGCTCTACATAAAGCTGTTTGTTCTACTCGTACTATGGCAACGTGATACTCTTCTTTGTATTATTATTATGTTCTTTGTGCCTTCGATCTTTAAGCCTCACATGATATTTTCACGATTTTTTTTGTTTTGTTAACTTTCGTGTACCGTTTGTACCGTAACGTTTTTACATTCCTAATTTTTGACATTGTGTTTCTGCGACAATTTTAATGTACCTATTCTCCTTCCTTTAAAGTATCCATACCTGCAGATCGTCCTCCTCCGCTCCATACCCCTGGCTGAGCCATCGCTTGGGCAGCGCCAGCAGAGACTCGCCCCATGCTACAACAAAAGTCACTCAATCACTATTTTGTCAACTTTCATGGTAGGTAATTTAGACAAACGCCATTCATAGAGCAGAAACTGGGCTTGCGACAGTGTCAAAATATTAAAGATTTTATACGCAGCGGCCGTTATCATCAGTCACGTTGCAATTCAGTATGAGTTACTTGGACTTGTAGATGCTTACTTTGCTAATACTATTATTGCGCATTAATCAGATTGCGTTATGTTATGACCTTGAAAATTAAAATTAAAATGCATTGTTATGGTGAGCCGATCGGCCCAATAAAAATTCTGCAGGTTAAAACTAAGCAATGGCGTCATGCATGACGTCACAGGCAAGTCACAGGTCACAGGTCAGTAAAAAAAACCCATGAACGTGAGAGTGACATGAATGACAGACGCCATTTTACTGAGCTGTGGAGTCATTATAGATTCGGCCAATACAGGCCGTTTTCGATAAAATGGCTGCAGTAGAAAATTATCAAATATCCTGATTTTGGATAAATGATCCATTTTTTAAGTTTAAATGCCTTAAAGCGGTTCGAAGACTCATAATTTATACGAATACCTACTAGCTGTCCCGACAAACTTCGTACCGCCAAAGTTTTCTCACCATTATACCTTCCCTGGAATTCTAGAAATATAAAAACCTAGAATCAGCCAAATCGGTCCACCCGTTCTCGAGTTTTAGTGAGACTAACGAACAGCAATCCTTTTTTATATATAAGAAGATATATATAAATAATACTTTTTTTACACTGTCAATAGCCTATTAAATCGGTCCTCGCATTCGAAGTTTTTTGGGATACCTTGTCACATTTCTGATTACTTTGTTATGTTTGTTACAATGGTCCTTGGTTACAATAGGAACTTCTTATTCTGAGGTAGGAACAGACAGTTTTCGAAATTAGTTTCGGCGAAAGAAGGCTGTTTTTATTGAATTCATTGACGTTTTATTCCAAAAATGACACTCAACGTCATCATATTATTATTCCTTTTGTCGCTGCGTAATAGGCGTGATCGTTATTTCACGTCACCTTTTACAGTAACTAGCTACGAGGCCCGTAACGTGTCACTAGTTACAAGTGAAACGACTAACAAGTGATTTTTGCAACCAGTGATTTTTGTGAGCATGCAAGTTTTGTCTTAATTGCTATACAGATAAAGCTATTTCCGCTACACTCCGTGGCTCCCTTGCCTACTATGCCTACCGACGCGAGATTGCCGGCCGACCGAGGCGACCCGAAGACGACCCGAAATTTTCCGAATGACCGCGAGCAAGTGACTCGATGGAAATCCGAACACAATGTCAATAGTTTTTGAATTTTCGTACGTATGGCTTTGTGTTTAGAGACTACAGACCGGTCTTTGTTTATAGTAGTTAAGTCCGTTTAACTTCTTGGACAATAGGCGCGAAGGAAGGAAGCGAGTGTCACAAATTGCATTATTTTGTTTATTTTGATTGATGCTTCATTGAGATTGCGAACAAATTAGTGCATAGGATATAAGTTTCGCTCTGTTGTTGAAAGTAAGTTAGTCAGTGTATTTTAGTGTATTATGCAGGGTGTCCCAAAACTCAACGTCAAGCCGGTTCCGGGTGAAAAGGCAAATCATACTTGTCATCAGAAAAAAATATATATAAAAAAAATACATATAGTATAAAAAAAACGATTTTTTTCATTTTAAGTACAATAAAGTTTTTTATTATTATTTATTCAAGAAATTTCACAAATATAATAAAAACTAAAAGTAAAATTAAAAATTAGCAATTTTTTAAGTAATTTTTTTTAAAGTCTCCTTTTCATCCAAGCTGGAGCAGCTGGTTTTGAAATTTTGTTTACAGTTTAAAGAAGCATTATTCAGAGATACGAAACAAAAAAAAAATTGAAAAAATTAAAGATTTGTGGCAACAGGATTTTAAATTTTTTTTTAAATGCCTATAATTTTTTTTCTCGCCATTTTTTTTTTGTTCTGATAACCAGTATGATTTGCCTTTTCACCCGGTTCCGGCTTGACGTTGAGTTTTGGGACACCCTGTATAAGTGTAAATACAGAAAAAAACTAAAAAACAAATAAAAAAAGCGATAACTGTAAATAATTGTATATATAATCAAATCACTTCTAAATACACCTGCATTAATTAATAATACCTACCGAATAGGTTTTTTGTTAATTACAGTTATTATAATAATAATTACGAGACATCTTAACGCAGTCAATCTTAAGCCTGAATAAAGTATGAAGGGAAGTTGGTTTGCGACAGTTAGCATTATGATACTTTATTGAAAATAATGACTTAGTCTGATTTAAGTTACGTCCAAGCTGCGCCGCGACACTGCGTTGCAGTCACAGGACGCCTATTGTAACTGTGAAACTAAACCTCCACCAATTTCGTATAGGTTTCGTATAGCGTTTCACAACAGGCGTGACTGTAACGCAGTCTAAAAAAAAACTAGTTACTAAAATCACGCGTTACGAAAACTGGTGACGCGCTCATCGTAGCTCGTTACGTTACGTTTCGTGAAAAACTTGTAACGACACACGCCTACTGCGTATAATACAGTATACGCAGTGCGTTAATAAATAAAACGAGCACTGCACTATCAATATCCAACCCTTTATTGTTCCAACAAGAATTCAATATATACTTCCTCAAAAACATAACCATACCGCGATGTAGAAGTGTCATAACACCATCTAGTGGACAAAATAGAAACCACACTATACTTTTCAAACATCCCGCCCACCAAAGAACCTCGTTCTTTTACAAAGGATCAAATTACATCACTAAAACAACCAAACACTAGACAAAAAAAAATACAAACTTGGTATGGCGACTATCAGTAACACAAAATATTAAAAAACACAAAATAAAGTAACATTTGTTACTAGTACTCTGTTATTAGTTATCAGTATCCGACTTAGGCAAAAAACATAACTTATTACAAGATCTCTTAGTCAATCCAGTTTTTGTTTTAACAGTAACAACTCTTGTGACATTATCTTTACCGGTATGTTTTTCTACATTTTTCCCGAGCAGCCATTTGGCTGGAGGTAAATTATGGTCTCTGATAATAACAATATCATCAATTTCAGGTTCAGATCTCTTAACATTCCATTTATATCTCTGATTGAGAGTCACCAAATATTCTTCCGACCACTTTCTCCAAAAATCATTAACCATCTTTTGAGTATACTTCCACCTCTGTAAGCCAGTGATTTGTGTATTATCATAATTTTCGTCGGGCAGAATAATTAGTGGCTCTCCTACAAGAAAATGACCTGGCGTCAAAGGCATAGGATCATCGGAACAGTTGCTCAAATGTGACAAAGGACGTGAATTTAAGCACGCTTCTATTTGGGTTAAAACTGTAGCTAACTCTTCAAATGTTAAAGTAGAGTCGCCTATCACCTCTTTAAGTGAGCCTTTGTAGAGCGAACCCCTGCCTCCCATAATCCACCGAAATTAGGAGCGTGTGGAGGAATGAAACTCCACGTCGTTCCATCATTAGCCAATAATCTGCCAATTTCATTTGGCAGTTGTGACTTCGAACGATCAAACATTTCTCTTAATTCTCTGCTGGCACCAACAAAATTGGTACCGTTATCGCTGTATAAAGTTTGACAATGACCTCTTCTCGCTACAAATCTTCTAATATGACCTGTAAAGTCAACACCGGAGATCTTGAAAGGTCTAAGAGGTTTCAATCTGATCTCTGGTATCTGACCCATAAATGGGTTATTATTCTGCTTTGCATATCTCAGACATCTAATACATTTGCGATAACATCTTTTGGCCAAATCTCGTGCTCTGATTATCCAAAATTTAGATCTCAATAAGTTCAACATCAATTGAGGCCCTCCATGAAGTGATTTGTGATGCGCATCTTCGACTATCAACTTAGTGATATGACTCTCACTAGGCAATATGATAGGATGTCTCCTGTCGAACTCCGCTTCTGCTTCATGTGTACGTCCTCCCACTCTTAAAATGCCTTTGTCATCAACGAAAGGACTAAGAGTGTTGAGTTTACTGCTGGGAGAAACACTTCCACGTGCCTCAAGCTGTTTCATCTCTTCTCCAAAGTGTAGCATTTGGGTTTCTCTCACACAAAACTTTAAAACTTCTTCTCTCTCACTTGGTGTTACAACTGTAGTTATGTTCTTTGGTCGTCTCTCCTTTTCTAGTTTATAATGGGTTATTCTTTTGCAGTACGATAACACTATTAACATTCTCGTTAGGTTTGAAAATCGTAACCAAATAAACTGCTCCTTAGCTATAGTTGTAGTTAAAGTTTTCACAGGTCTCGTCTCTTCGTCTGTCACAAAATCCGTACAGTTCTGCGTGTCGCACTCCTTTCTGCGTAAAAACTCGGGACCGTGCCACCACAAATCGTTTTGTATCAGCTCTGCAACTAATGTACCACGAGAGGCGCAGTCAGCAGGATTTTGGTAAGTACTCACATGATTCCATTGTTCTCTATCAAGCACGGTAAGTATCTCTGACACTCTATTACTGACAAAGGTTGTCCAACGACTTGGTTCTCCAGCTATCCACGCTAAAACGACTGTGCTGTCAGACCAAGCATGCAGGTTTTCCTTTGGCACGTCCATAATTTGCGATACTTCGAATATTAATTTTGTGGCAAGCTGAGCAGCGCACAACTCCATTCTGGGAATCGAAAGTTCTTTCTCTATCGGTGCTACTTTAGTCTTTGCGGTTATTAAATTACTTTCTATGTCTCCACTAATATTTTTTGATTTCGAGTATACGGCGGCGGCGTATCAGGCTTGTGAAGCATCAGCAAACACATGAAGCTCTACGTAATCTTCTCGTTTCATTTTCATCCATCTAGGTATCTCTACACTTTCTCTGCATTGGCGAGGTCTTCTCGAAAGGCAGACCACCCACGCAACAACTCCTCGGGAAGTTCATCATCCCAGTTCAGACCGGATTTCCACAACGGCTGCATGAAAATCTTGGCATTTATAATGACAGGTGCAATCCACCCCATAGGATCATATAACCCTACTATATCTGATAATACCTTCCTCTTAGTAATTGTTTCAGCTCTCTCAGGCAGTTGCAGGCCATATTCGAACTCGTCAGTATTCTTGTTCCATGCTATTCCCAGCACTTAACCATATCATGTTGTTTGAAGATCACAGACTCATCAATCTTTTGACACTCTTTTGATGTGGTTGAGCAGCTCGATGCAATTAGTGCTCCATTTTTGTGCCTCAAAACCTCCGGCTCTCATTAACTCATTCATCTGTTCGAATATTTCAATTGCTTCTTCAGGACTCTCACAACCAGTAAGTAGATCATCCATGTAGTAATCTCTTCTAGTAATCTCTGAAGCTTTCGGGTATTTCATCTCCTCGTCCTTGGCAAGTTGCTGCAATGACTTTACAGCCAAATAAGGGGCGCATGCTGTACCGAAGGTAAGACGTAGTATCCGATAATGTTGTACTGGTTCGAACTTGTTCGGTCTCCACAATATTCTCTGGAAATCCACATCTTGTAGATCCACCTTAACCTGTCGATACATTTGTTTAAGATCCGCAACAATACAAATGCTGTAGCGTCTCCACCTCATCAAAGTATGTCTCAAATCCGGCTGTAGTTTAGGCCCTACAAGAAGGTAATCATTTAAAGAAACATTGTTTGTACCTTTACTGGAAGCGTTGAAAACAATTCTCACTTTTGTTGTCTCCTTATCTTCTCTTACGACGGCATGGTGTGGAAGATACACCACGTTCTCTTTTTCAATTTGCTCTCTCTCAGTTATCAGCTCCATATGCTCTTGTTCAACATAATCGTCGATCACCTTCTGATATTCTTCATACAACTTCGGATTCTTGTACAGTCTCTTTTCTAACTGTGTAAGCCTTTTCATGGCAATGTCTCTCGAATGTCCTTCCAAACACTCGGGATTAGAACTCTTAAACGGAAGTCGTACGATGAAACGTCCACTCTCATCTCGTTGTGTGGTCTCTTCGTAATACTTTTCACATTTTAACTCTTCTCTAGTCATTCGTTTTCCGATAGTATCCGGCTCTCTTTCTATCTCCCAAAATTGTCTCAGCAGTTGATCTACTTCCACCTGTACATGCAGACTAACGACATGACGTTGCATTGAACTCGAACTACCTTCAACTCTCCCAGACAAAATCCATCCAAACTGCGTATTCTGCGCAATCGGACCGCTTGGTGACGGATGTTTCAGTAGGCCTTCGCTCATTATTGCGCCATAGACATCAGCACCCAATATAATGTAGATTTTTCCAGGTGAACCGTACGATGGATCCGCCAAGTTTAGATTTTCAAGCATTGGCCAATCCAAAATCACAGCCTTCCTAGAAGGAAGGAACGAAGTTAAGTTCCTCAAAACTAAGGCGTTCATCGTTATGGAAAAGTTAGGGTTGTTAAGGGACTCTACCTTAAACGAAACCATACTTTTGGTTTTTGTTTGACCGTCACCTATTCCGGAAACTATGCCATTCACTGATGTTTTTTTAAGACCCAACAACTGAGTCGTTGCCTCTGTCACAAACGACACCTCTGATCCTTGATCAATCAATGCTCGCACTACTAATGAATGATCATTACTCGATTTTACTCTAACCATGGCGGTGGCTAACAAAACACTACTCTCTTGACTCTCAGCTGCGAAATGCGCAGTAACTCGATTGTCAGGCTCTTGTGGTGTGACTCCCTCACTCTCAGCTGCGAAATGCGCAGTAACTCTCTTCTCAGGCTCTTGTGGTGTGACTCTCTCAAAGTGTAGCATCAAATGGTGTCTTCTGCTACACCGACGACAGCATATTGACTGTCGACAACTTCTCACTGAATGGTTGGACGACAAACAATTGAAACACAATCCCTTCGATTGTACAAACTCGCTCCTCGCTTCTGGAGATTGTCCTTCAAATTGTTTGCATTGATATATTGAAGGGGTCCGTCACACATCGCGCAGACTTTCTCATTTTTATTATTTTTCACTTTCTCATTATTTTTCACATCTTTTGTC
Organism: Yponomeuta plumbellus; assembly: GCA_947310845.1. Taxonomy (NCBI): domain Eukaryota; kingdom Metazoa; phylum Arthropoda; class Insecta; order Lepidoptera; family Yponomeutidae; genus Yponomeuta; species Yponomeuta plumbellus. Next base: position 22,982,692 of record OX371200.1, read on the forward strand.
TCCTCATTCGTCGTAGAATGAAATGCCTTTTTGTTTGTCGTCGACTTCGCATTGTAATTGTGGTATGGTGGCTTATGTGCAGTCTTTACTCCGTCTAACATCTCGTCATAAAGTCCTAAATCTGGTCTCAAGAAAAATGCAATTGCCTACCTGGAAACAACTGATTCCAGGTAGGCAATTGCTCAGACTCAGTTTGGCTCACTTGAAGCTCCCACAACTTTCGTGACTCAGCATCTAGTTTTGTGAGAACCAAATGATTTATGATTGCATCCCAGGAACTTGTATCTATCTTCAGATTTTCTAAAGAATTCAGACAGGCCGATGTAGTATCGAGTAATTGTTTAATGCCAGTAGCCGACTCTGTAGACAAATTCCTCTGACCAAACAAATCCTTCATAACTTCACTACAGTTAAATCTCTTGTTTGTGTAACGTCGTGTCAACTGCTTCCACGCTTCTTAGTAATTTGTGTCAGTTATGGCAACATTCTTTAGCAATTGTTTGGCTTCTCCATATAAACTGCATTTTATGTAGTGTAACTTCTGAACTGAACTCAACGATTGATTCGTGTGAATAAGTGACAAGAACATGTCATGAAAGCTTTGCCACTCCTCATATTTGCCAGAGAATCTCGGCAACTGTATCTGCGACAGTCTAATTTCCGCTGCTGTAAATGAAGATACACCAGCGACTGACGTTTCTTTCTTAAGAAAATTTCTCAAGTCTTCCTTTAATCTCGTCTTGTACTCAATATAAACGTCTTCAAACTGTATGTATAGATCATCTTTAAAGTACGGTAACTCTGACCTTTTCACCGCGGTATCCAGACTGCTGATGATCTTAAAGTGCATCTCTTCGAAGTTATCTCGGCATTTCTCTAAGCTTTCTGTACGCGACTCAGTGTATGACACCGTGATTCTATCCTTAGGAGACTTTTTTTATAATTTGTAAAAGCCTTCTGGACGCGCTCTAACATACCCTCCTGACTAAGTATAAACGTATTCATTTTGGAAAGATAAGTCTTGGAAACACTCCAGCCAAAATATTCTAAGTCTCGACTTCCTTAAATTTTCTAAGTGTTCGAAAAATGTTCAAAGTGTCGGTCACTCGACGAAAATTTTACAAGTCTTTAAAGACGCACTATTTCTCAATTTTTTCTAAGTCCCACACCAGTACACACTGCTCGAAATATTACAAGTTTTTAAATAGCACTCAATTTCTCTAAGTCCAAATTCACTGATTTTTACTAAGTTCTATATTACACTTCTTGAAATTAGAAATAGAAATAAGTCTTTTAAACACTGATCTTTCTCACTTTACTCACGATTACTCTAAGTCCAATTCTGCTTCTCCCGGGTTTCGGCTAGCCTTGGGTAACTCAGGAGCCAGATATGATAGGACACATATCTCCCCAGTCGTCAAGTGTGTCCCTGTTATATCTCGGAGATTTCAATTATATCTGGCTCCCTCTCCTACTAAGCTCCTGCTACTTTATCCAGCTCATACACAGTGCGCGAGAGCGAGATCGAGATCGGCTGTCATCGGATACATTCGGCCGCATTTCTTGTCGTAGTAACAAACGAGCGACGAGAGAAAGATCACCAGATTCTTAAGAATGTATTGACTTGGTGACCTTTTTGATCGCTATTGGTAGGCCTGGCTTGTTCGGCTAACATCGTGCATTCTGGCGCAATACTCGTATTAATGAGATGAACGGTTAAGAAGATAAGCATATATGTTTTTCACGCTTTAATTACCGATTTGTGAAACGGAGGTCACCAGATTCATACTAAATATATCGTTTTGGTGATCTTTTCGATATCTTACTTTGGTGCATAGCACGGGAAAGTCAAAACTAGTCTTTATGTAGGTCACAGACGGTAAAGTTAAAAAATCAATTAAAATTAGGCACAAATGCGAATGCATTGTTTACGTAAATACTTGTTTTGAGTTAGTTTGCGATTGAAGGTCATCAAGCGATCTGATTTGACGTGATTTTAAATATTTTTAATCATTGTATATTTTCAACTTTTAAATATGCCCACCTCAACATGTTTCACAGTCTAATTTGTTCGTATATTTGCTACTAAAGTGATACTTTTATATTAACTCTGTTCAGGTTGTCAGTCCTAAGTCTGTAAAGTATGAAGAAAATTTGAAAATATAGTAGGTACAATCTGTTGTGATTATGAAAGAAATTGTGAGCTGGATATAGTAGGAAATAGGTAGACTAGACTCATCACTTGTGTCGCACGGCTCTTATCTCGACTCACACTCTGTTGTACGTCGTATGAGCTAGGATACAACGGTGAGTAAGATATGATTGGGATATAATGTGTCCCGGTGATCAAAGATATGAGATATAACAACTCCCTCTAAGGACACACTTTGCGCAAGTCTAGTTTCGACACCAGATGTCGCTGCGTAAATAAATAAAACGAGCACTGCACTATCAATATCCAACCCTTTATTGTTCCAACAAGAATTCAATATATACTTCCTCAAAAATATAACCATACCGCGATGTAGAAGTGTCATAACACCATCTAGTGGACAAAATAGAAACTACACTATACTTTTCAAACATTTAGCACCCCTTTCGTCAAAATCGATCCAACTATTTGGGGACAGGGAACATATGTAGGCGCGAAAAAATAACCTTTCTTCGCGTCCGGAGTCGGATAAAACAGTAACAGATAGACAAAGCGCAGACAACCAATGGAGCCTAGAGACTTGAAATTTGCAGGAACTATTAATAGTTCCCTAAACACCCAATAGAAGTGCAAGGGAAAACTGTTTAGTATTCAACACTTAAACAGGCGAAATGGGGCGATGATGTTTGCATAAAAAATCCACATTTAAGAGGTCGCCGAAAAAGCTGTTGAAACATAAAAAGTAGCGGTTGTGCTCCTGTGAAAACGCGTCGTGTAGCTTGACTGGCAATGGCGCGCGACTTCCGGTTCCGGTGGCCGGCGGTTTCCGGCGCTGCAATAGTTTCCGGTGGGTCGTCAAATGAAAGCCGCTCAGAGTGCGCCATCTAGTTGTCCCTTTGTCACTCCTATGCAAATCGCAGACGCTCTCACTATCGAGAGTGAATGAAAAAACTCAGTATACGCACTCAGACAGTTATTTATCATTTAGGTAGTTCGAGTTATCTGTATATTATTCGGTGCGTATTATTTTAGAATTATTATTCAACTATAACGTATTATAGCGATGGTGGCGTAGTGGGATTGACCCTTGCTTCTCGATCATGAGAGTCTGGGTTCGAACCGCGCATGTACCAATGACATTTAGCTACGTACATTTGTTTGTTTGTACAGCAACACCATTCGCTGATAAATTGTGCCCGGATAACGGCGACAGGCTTGCCACTTGTCACGTTTGGGACCTAATAAACTCGGCAAAACGTGGGCCCAGTTCTAACTGATTGGTGCCTCTGCCTACCCCCTCGGGGATAACGGGCGTGAGTTTATTATTTATTATTTATTTATTTATTATTCAACTAGTTCATATTAAGGTTACATACAGAAAGTTTCGGTAGGAATTATGGGGGTTAATCTACTTCTTAATACCAACGCTTTTATTACGAGGTCAAAAATATATAACCGTACGTTAGTAACCAGCCTCCAAAATTTCAAATTTCGTAGATTGTTTTTGTCGCGACGAATATAGACACGTGAATAACGAGTCTATAAATAATATAGCGCTTTTGTTGTGTGGGAGTTATGTTATGTAACGCAGGGTGTTTGGCGCATGAACCGTCAAAAATTTTCGGGACACTGGTAGGGTCATTTACTAACTTAAAAAAAAAACTTTGTATGTACTTACAAACATAACTGAAAAAGTTATGAGGTTTCAATAACGAATTATAGGTAATTTTAGATAAAATGTAAAAAAATCATATCTCCATAACCGTAACTCTTAAGCCCCATGACTCTACCATGAGTCCCAAAATTTTTGACAGTCCATGCACCGAACACCCTGTATATTAGACATCTTTGTAAATATATTTCTTGTTACCTACGCCTCCCCGCCCCCGTCCGTATAAGAAACGTCGTTTTCATAAATTACCATAAAGCTTTCATCATTATCCGACTCTTGGGATATCAAAGACGCTATTTTTAAAGGAAAATTTCCATCCAACGCTCATCGCTTGGAGCTCGTCTAACGAGACATTTAAATGCAAGTGCCTTTTGTTTTTGAGAAAGTTCTTATCTCGCTTTTCTTTCGTTGCTATGCAACGAGTAACAGTACCCTCTTCCTCTTCATCATCAGGCATTTGACCCCCACTGCTGGACATGGGCTTCCCTCACGGTTTTCCAAGTTTACCGGTCTCTACTATATGTACTCGTTATTCTTTCTAAAATATTAAGACTATGTACTTTCATTCAGTGTAAAAAGAACTTTATAATGTTGAATTAGTCACACACTTATTCACAAAAATACAAGAAATCAGTAATTATTATGAATTTATAATTCTACCTTTATATTCACAGGCCTTCATGATCAACCCATTATGCCCCCACCGAGGGGCACGGGTCTCTTCCCTGAGGAAGGTATAGGCCATACTCCACCACGGGGGCCAAGTTCCGATTGATGGAGGCTTGAGTGGCTGGTCTTACTATCAGAAGTTTTCAAGCCGCCCTAAGGCCTCTGACTTGGCTTAATGACTGCCATCTATCGTCGGCAGCCGGCATGCATGGATAGTTGACCATCTATAACTACCGCTAGTGTAGTCATAGATGGTCACCCATCCATGCACTAAACGCGCCTTATGTTGCTTAACCTTCGTCATTGTTTAAGATCACTCAGGCAGCCGGGGCTACTAGCGATTCATTCACTGAACTTATAGCTGTAAATTTAAGTACAATGTGTAACTATGGTCACTATTTAACCTATTAGGTGTCATTGAATTTTAAATAAGCATTCAACGCACTTACCTTAAAACCCTTTATGTTCTATAATTAAGATATATTAGTGTACTAGCTACTGGTTGTCCTAAGTAAATAAAATAAAAATAAAACGCTATTTATTTATATATGTACATCGTCCATCTTAATCGTTGGAATTTTAAGGGTGCAAAATTGCCTATTTTGTCTGTAAAAACAATAAAAACAGAAACATTTTTTTTGTGGTCGCAGAAAGAGAAAGTTCCGCGTTCTGAGTGAGTCCATTCCATTCCATTTCGTACCATTCAATTCGGGATAGCATCTGTAAGTGTCAAATTTTTGCCTACATAAAAGATTCCCCTTGATAGACCTTCTATGCTTACCTTTGCCTTACCATCTAGCTTGCACCCAGCTTTCATTGAACAAAATATCATTGTATGTTTCAACAACTCATATAAGTACCTAGCTAAGCGCTTGTTTAGTTTATCTATCGAGCGCGGCTGCATCTTCATTAAACCTGTTTGCTATCCGGATCGGAGCACTTATAACGTAATTTTTTGTGCTAATAAATTAATCTTGTGTCTAAAGTGTAATTGGGTTTATTTTGGTTCAGCCAAGCTTTATTCTTCTTCAACATCATGATGGTACGGCAGATAGTTCTACAAAAATTTGGTCAAGAAACATAAAATAAAATAAAAATAAATAAATAAACTCACGCCCGTTATCCCCGAGGGGGTAGGCAGAGGCACCAATCACTAGAACTAGACCCACGTTTTGACGAGTTTATTAGGTTCCAAACGTGACAAGTGGCAAAAAACATACAGTCAAAAAGCTGGGCTTACGCATTTCGATAACTATTTTGCCATTGCCACTAGTTACCCGTTCTATCGAAATACCGAAATACCGTTCCCCTACCGTTTCATAGAATCTAACTAAAATCACGTCATATTATATGACTACTATAGTAGCCAACTTACTCAACATTTGATCAATTGCAAACCCAGATTGTAGTTTTTCCCAGAAAGGAAGCAATTTGGGGCCTTGCATTGTGCGAAGACATCTATAGCGCGCAGTCTGCTGAGCCGCCCGCTCCTTGAGACTTAGATCCAAGCCTTGGGTGGATCTGAGTAGAGTGACAGCCGAGGTGTCCCTCTTTCTTTCGGCTGCCAGATGTCAATACACAATCCTTCGACGGTGAGTATCAACACTGGCTCGGGTTTAGAGATATGTATTATGTCTCTTACACATAATAATGGTAAAATCAATGAAATCAGTAAATTCTATTACTTGCATGTATCTCTTAAAGGCACTGTTTCATCAATGATACAAAGTCTTGAATTTACAATAGCAAATTACCAAGTAGCACGGAAGTAAGTTACTAACAAAGAGTTAACACAACACAAAAATCTTAGTAAACAATCATTTAAGCGATTTTCAACGCAAAACAATTTACAAGGGAAACACAAAACACTAATAAACTTTATATAACATAATTAATGAAAAACTTGCTCTTTCAAGCGAAGCTCGATCCACCACTGGGATGTCTTAATAATTTGCATAATGTCTAAAAAACTAGATTTCCCAACCAGTCGCCAGCGATTAGAACACAGACACACTTTATCAGATACAACAATGGAACAATTTGCAAAACCGACCGAGCCGGTTTATTAAAACACTGATAAAGTAACAAACCGACAAAACAAACACTTACATATAACATAACAGGCGTCACAAACATGTAAACATCCGAGACCTGGGTTTCTTTTTTTTCTGTCCCCAGCTGGGATTCGAACCCGGGACCTCTTGGATGGTAGGCAGATGAACTAACCGCTGCGCCACAGAGGTCGTCTGTCTCCCGCGCCTTGTGCCCGGGAATTTAGAGACAGACGTGCCGCGTGCATTCTCTATACACGAGAACGTACCGTGCGTTGTATATATACTTTGTACATTTTATTTCCCTCGATGCATAGTCTGAGAGTTCCCTGGGGCCCGAGGCGCGCTGGCTCGTAAACTGTCTCGCAGAGTTGCACGTGTAAACTAATGAAGGTAAAATACCTCCCACTATCGAGCACCAGGAGAAATGGAGCTTATCAGACTAAAATTTTCATATTATCTGGTTCGGCTACTGAGACCATTCTAAGGTTAACCGCTAGGTTTCTATTTCTATTTCTTTAAAAAACATTGGAACTCTGAGGTAATCTGAGTGAGTGCTTGTTGATATTTCCGCCCTAAGGGCCGGTTTCTGAATTGCGAATTTCGCTAAGTTACTACTTAACTATTCATCATCATCCTCAACCCATTATGTCCCCACCGAGGGGCACGGGTATCTTCCCTGAGGAAGGTATAGGCCATACTCCACCACGGGGGCCAAGTCCGGATTGGTGGAGGCTTGTAAGACTAGTGGCTTGTCTTACTGTCAGAAGTTTTCAAGCCGCCCTAAGGCCTCTGACTTTGCTTAACGACTGCCATCTATCGACGGCAGCCGGCACCAACTGCTTAACGTGCCTTGCGAAGCGCGGAACCGCTCGGAAAAATGCCGCTAGCGTTAGTCATAGACAGAAACCCATCCATGGACTGAACGCGCCGTATATTGCTTAACCTTAGTGATCGTTTAAGATCATTCAGGCAGCCCAGGCTACGAGCGATTACTTAACTACATAACATAACATTTACAGTTTTTTTTTTGTTGCTTATTTACAAATTTTTCGCGTACTTGTAGACCTTTTTTTTACTTTGTTGACAATTACAGTCTGTTAGCTTTTAGAATATACCTCGGCTACTATCGGATAAACCGATTATATTGCAATAAGGTAAGGTTTATTTTGTATTGTTATTTATAACTTTACATAACTTTTCAAAATAGTGAAGAAAAGTTTTATACAGAGCAGGAACTAGCATTACACTCGTGTGCTTTCGGCGAAAACCGAAGCCTACTCTTGAGCCCGAGGTAAAAGCTAACAGACTGTACCTTGACCTTTATTACAGCCGCTATTTTGGTTACAGAGCTACCTATTTCTAATATAGCCCAGTGCACGTGGAACGTTCTCGCTCCGGATCGGATATTGCCTCTTCGTCTTGATAACGTCCGCCACCCCCGCCTGAGGCGTGAAGGTGTGTTTGGTCCTGGGCCGAGCTAATTGAAATACGTGTCTTTCATTAGTCGCTGCGATCGATGTTCAACAGTGATTTAATTTCCCATGTGCAACGTGTTTTTGTTAGAGGGAAGGTGAATGTCGCGACTTACTAGGCTGAACAAAGAACTGGCCAGTGGTCGCACGACAAATATTCTTAAATATATAATAGTAACGACTCGCCCCGGCTTCGCACGGGTGGCAAAAACGTTTCCGTGGAAATTGCTATATTAGTTCCGTGGAAAATTAACATAACGTAACATTTACATACAGGCACATACATACACATAATTCCCGGGCTAGTAATTTTTTAAAAATTGGGTTAAACTTTTTGAAAATCCAATATAGCCTATGTTACTCGCGAAGAATGTAGCTTTTCTAATGGTGAAAGAATATTTAACATCAGCCCAGTAGTTTCTGAGCCTATTCATTACAAACATACAAACACACACAAAAATAAAAATATTTCCTCTTTATAATGTTTTGTAATTTCCTCTGTGTAATTTCCTTGTTTATGTACAATAAAGTGTTCTCTATCTATCTATCTACACTTTATGTACTTTATTCCGGATACATTTACTTGATTTTTTGTCGGAAGAGTCCGACAAGGTTTCGCTCTGATTCGCATAGCTAAATCATGGTGAGCAGACAAGTATTTTCTAAACTTATAATAGACCATTTTGACCTTCATGCCCCCACTCGGACTATAGTTGTGAGGGAGGCTCCCAAGCCGTGGCTCACAAGCAACGTGCGCTTGATGATGCGGCTACGAGACGAAGCACACAAGAGGTACAAGGTTACAAGGCTAGAAAGTCACAGAAAGTACTACCTCGATTTTAAACACCTTGTACTCTCTGCCCTTCATCACGAAAAGTGTGCTTTTTTCGAGGAACAAGTAAATCGTGTTAGAGACTCGAAACGTCTGTGGAAGAGTCTCAAGCGCACAGTTCTGCCGAGCAAGCGAAATGTGGAGCTGCCCTCACACTATAACGACCCTGACGAAATTAATAATCACTTTATTAGTGTTCCTGGAAGACCTGACGTAACTATCTCTGACCTTACTTATTATGAATTTCACCGACACTGTAGGGCCACCAACTTCAAGTTGCGTACATTGACACCGTTTGAGGTAACTAAAATTCTAAGGACAATTAAGACTAATGCTACTGGACTTGGCCTGATTAACATCAAAATGTTACTACTGACAATGCCGCGGACTCTGCCGATTTTGACTGGTATAATAAACCACAGCATATTGACTAACACTTTTCCAACTGACTGGAAAACTGCGAAGGTAATTCCGCTCCCTAAAAAACCTAACCCAGTTCATATCTCCGATCTCCGCCCTATCAGTATCCTTCCTTGTCTTTCTAAGATAATAGAGAGGGCAGTGTGTGATCAACTGTCGAAATATCTGGAGGAAAATAGCATACTACCTGAATTGCAGTCAGGCTTTCGAAAAGGTCGAGGGACAGCAACAGCCCTTCTTGATGTTGTGGACAATATCTTGTCTGAACTTGACCAGGGGAGAAGCACAATCCTGGTACTGCTAGATTTCTCCAGAGCTTTCGACTGTCTGAATACCTCCCTCTTATTATCTAAAATGTCATATTATGGATTTGATAGCGCTACAGTACGGTGGTTTGACAGTTACTTGTCTGGCCGTGCGCAGGTTGTTGGAGTGGAAAAAGGCGACGGTACCGTGTTGTTCTCATCGACGAAGCGTTTATCTAGGGGCGTGCCCCAAGGATCTATTTTAGCACATCTTCTATTCATCCTGTATACTGCGGATATCGCTTCTGTCGTGGAGAACAGCATGTGTCATCTTTATGCAGATGACACACAGTTGTATGTGTCAGCTGTACCATCTGACATAAGGGCCGCTGTCCACTCCATCAATAGCGATCTAGATCGTGTCGCGTCATGGTCTGATAGGAACTGTCTTGTGCTAAACCCGAGTAAGTCTAAATACGGTACAAGCCTTAGCCTCCGATAATATAGTTATCAGGGGTGAACCAGTGGAAAGGGTTATGGAAGCAAAAAACCTTGGATTACTTATGGATGGTCAACTGCGTTTTGAAAATCACATAAGAAACGTAGCCAGCAATTGTTTCTATCGCCTTAAGATTCTTTATAATATACGCGATTACCTCAGCACTGATTTGCGTGTCAGGCTGAGTGAATCGCTGATATTATCCAGATTAAACTACTGTGACGTCGTCTATGGTGGCTGTATACTCGGTCGGACGAAGAGGTTGATCCAACGTGTGCAAAACGCATGTGCACGTTTGTGTTTCAAAATCCCTCCTAGATCCCACGTTAGTCCATACTTGGACGCAGCAAAGCTTCTGAACATGGAGGCTCGTCGGTATTTGCACCTTGCCAAACTACTCTTTGGAGTAATACGTACAAAAACCCCATCTTATCTGTTTAGCAAGCTTAAGTGGGCTACCAGACAACGCAATGTACACAAAGAGAGGATCCTGACACCGGCACACCGGACCATGGCTTTCCGTGATAGTTTCAGGTATGCGGCGTCCAAGTGTTGGAACAACATTCCTCCTCCTCTCCGTGAAGCGACTAGTAGGTGTGCCTTTGGGCGTAAGCTCAGGGCATATCTGCTGGAGCTTTAGAAACTACCCCTCCCTTCCCTTCCAACCCTTCGCCGCAACTACAGACATGAATCTGTAATCGCATAGCGGGACTGTGAAGTGCTGTATCTATAATATTTCTCTGTATATTTCTATGTATTTTGGTTCCTTCTTAATTACATTATCCATATATATATTTGTTATATTTATTAATTAATTTATACTTAATAGTCTTGTCTGTTTCTTGGTAATAAACTATTTTAAGTACTTAATCTATTCTGTACATAAGTATTATGTTCCTTATTTTTCTGTACATAAGTATTAAGATTTTAAATTCTCTCATCGCTGTACCACACCGCGGTCTGTGACGCTCGCGGAGTATCATTTGGCACTGGCTGAAAATCAGCGCTGTAGGCTTGTCCTTCAGCATAATGCTGAGTCAGCTGCCATTTATAACAGCTTCTGATTCTTTGTTTTGTACTAATTTTATGGTTTAATTTTTGGATTTATTTTGTGGCCTGTGTTTTGTTGTTATAATAAATTTTTCTTCTTCTTCTTCTTCTTCTTCAGGCGGAGCTCGCGTCGGCGGTTGCTCGTCTCTGACTCAATCAGAGCGAAACAGATCACTCTATAGTATCCTAGTAGGATTCTTCGAAAAGATAATAATATGTAAATATTATACATTGCTTCTGTCCCCACACTAAGATTCCCTGTGTCGTGGGAACCAGAAACAGCGACATCGCAAACAGGTAAACATCCAAGACTGAGGTTTTTTTTTGTCCCCAGCCGGGACCCCATTTCCCGGGACCGAAACAGTTTTTTTTGTTCATTATTTACACACAACATGTATAGGTATAGCGCAATTTTATCAAAATTCTATACGTCCAAAACATTACAATATCTATACAACATTTTGCATAGTCTACTACTGCCCAAGCGATCGCTCTAAGAGTAAAGGACTATGTCCCTCACAAAGCCTTTTTTCGCTCCTCTTCCAAAAAGCTAAAAGTTTTTACTGTCACTTTACATTATCCCGACACCCGCGTCCCGAGGGAGAGTCCCGCTGATGTAGCACTCCATCGCTCACTGCCCGCCCCCGTGCGCTCCACAAAAGACCTAATTTCACACTGTCCTGCCATAGCTGCCATCGATCCGTCCTCGCAATGTGGACCAATTTTCTAGTGAGCATTTTGGCACAGATTGACTGATTGATAATTATTTTATTTCGTAGCGGCCCTATTCACAGGGTTTTTTCTTGTCTCTTCGTGATATGTTAAATTTTACGTAGCCTCTATCGTTATGTCTCACTGCTGGGCAAAGGCCTTCCCCAGATCAGTCCAGAGTTTTGGTTCCTGGGTCATCTCAGACCAATCTGGTAGAAGTTGGTGCAGATAAGAGAAAAGATATAATAAGGAGTTAGCCGTTGTTAAAACCGCGGAGAAGCTGCTTAGAATACACCGAACAGAAAGCGTTGTAAAGAGCTGACTGCCAACCTTCAGTGACTTAGAGGCACTTTAGGAAGAAGAAGTAATTAAGTTATAAATACGTTATGGTATCGTATTAATTCGCTTCAATGTAGTTTCTTCGGATGATACCGATATGACACACATTTATGTATAAAGTACATAAGTGTATTCGGGATAAAGATAGATAGAGCGGCTTTATTACTAAAAGTAATTTCTTCCAGACATTTCACACACATTTGTGGGTATTAACCATGTAATAACCAAGTTAATAGTATATAATATTTTTTAAGTTATAAAGCACATTATTACTACAACTAATGTTAATAATAAACTATATAGAAATTATTCTGTCACAATCGTAGCATGTGGCAGTTCCTGGTCCGTGTCAACTGCTCCGGGATACAGGCGTGAATTTCCGTCCGAACGGCCGTTAGTCAGCCGCCTGTGAGGAGCGTGACTGTCGCGCTACTGCCGCGCGGCTTGCGACCTATTGTGAAGGAGCCCTTAACAAAGGAGATAATATTATGATATGTGTACCAACTTCATGTTTACATTTGGGCCCGTCCTGCATGTTTTAACCAAGCCTGTTCGTCCATGAATGCCCTCTCTTCCCTATCCCTTCGACAGCTGATGGTTCCCACGAACTTGCTGCATGACGTCACAGCTTGGCAACCGATACTGAAGGGTGCTGGATTTTAATTTACGTTTAGGTACACTACCTTTACTACCATTACTACCTTTTGTTAGCAGAGAACCTTGTTTTCATATATGAACAAACATATTAAGCTATTAATATGTGTGGTGTTAATTTGGATGACAGAATACTCAATAGTATGATTAGAGAATGTTGTGGACTGAAAGAGGGAGTGGAGAAACTATTGCGTGCTCGGCCGCGGTCAGATACGAATAACAGACGACGCGAACTCCGCCTCTATTCACCATTTGATTAGGCTTGATTAAACTCTGCGTATCAAAGCGAAACCTGGCCAGACTCTTCTGACAGATATTCAAAGGGATTCCGGAATTAAGTTATTAATGTGTAGTGCTTACGAAAATTTTTAGTTAAAAAGGTGTTGTTGCATAGAACAACTAAAGTTTGATTTCCCTAAAAGTGTAGTAATATTTTCTTTGCTTGATATGTGGTTTGCTTTTGTGGCGTGTGTACTGTTTTTATAATAAATACTTTTCCTTCTTCTTTAAACCGACGTTTCTAAGAATTTTAATGTCAAAGCCGTCGTTATAGTATTTTAGTAGTCTGTATAGGTGTATACTTGATATGGTATAAGTGCTTTAGTTCATATTCTGAGTATGAGTTGCACTCACTACGCACAACCGAGTCTGTATTATGACAACATGCGGTATCGTATTTCACTTCGTCGTACATTACAATGCCCTGCAATTTGCCAGAAGGTACTTAACTGTCTCATGCAAATTGGACAAATAACTAACACCTCTTCGTAAGTCAATTAAATAAATCGCTTTCGGTCGAATTTCACCTTGAGAGAATATAGAGTACTAAATGCCAATTAGAGGCCGATTTTATTGGCCCCTGTTGGTGAAGGGGGGCGATTTCGGCGTCCTGTTCAGTCCTTCCTTTATAGCCGAGCCTCATTAGCTAGCACCCGGACTCTGATTTATTATTCCAATATTTTTAGGGCTGAGAAGAATTTTTTTGGAAGGGCAATCATGGATTTAGTTGCACAATCAACAACTGGGCCTCAATTCTACTAGTACGTTATAATTCAATGACAGATACTCGGTCCGGTCACGTGACGTGTTTTTTCGTACATTTGACGCCTAGATTGTCTGATATCTTCGCGAGCGTACACTTGAAGCGGCAATGAATCATTCATACAGTTGTCATTGTACTACAATGTATTAACAAAATCTAGGTCCAGGTCGATACTTTTGAACTAAAACTTTCGTAAACACAAATTTGAACTGTTTTCCGGATATACTTACTTGACTTTTAGTTGCAAGAGTCCGACCAGGTTTCGCTCTGATTCGTAGACTCCCAGTGGTAGTAAGTAGTTAATAAGTAGTGTCAAGGTGCGCAAAATCTCTTAAATTAATTTAATGCTTAAGCATTAAATAAAACAAAAAATTTGGAAGATTAAATAAAATTTCACTTGGATACCTGTTGACTGACATCCAAGTTCTTAATTTGGTTTTATAGTGGCATGTCTTATGTTTTACTTCTGAACCATTTCTTTTGTAACTTTCACATAAAATAATCTAGACGAGTGACCTGAACAGGTGTAGTCTTGTAAAGTGCATGAAAAGGGTCCTATGCAATTCCCTAGCTATTCTTCTATTACCTACCCAAATATCCTCGAGTGATCACTTATCAATTCTAAATTTATGTAGAACATCTTTTCTAGACAAAGTATTGTAGTTAATCTTGTTTTAAATGTATCAGGAATAGTGCATACGAAAGTTTTATAATAAAAATATAATAAGAAACTCACGCCCGTTATCCCCGAGGGGGTATGCAGAGGCACCAATCACTAGAAATGGGCTCACGTTTTGCCGAGTTTATTAGGTCCCAACGTGACAAGTGGCAAGCCTGTCGCCGTTATCCGGGCACAATTTATCAGCGAATGGTGTTGTTGTACAAACAAATAAATGTACGTAACTAAAAGTCATTGATACATGCGGGATTCAAACCCAGACCCGCGTGATCGAGAAGCAAGGGTGAACCCCACTACGCCATCACCGCGTAAGCGTATCCATATCCATCCATACAAAGTGGAATAGTGCATACGAAAGTTTTAGTTCAAAAGTATCGTTAATCTCTAACACGTTAAGGTTGAGTGTCCTTAAAACGTCCTAAAAATAGAATAATTTCGTATCACATAAATAATTTAGCAATTCATTAGACAATTACGGCCGTACGTATCCTTGTTGCCGACAGTTGTTTCCTACGAGACAAATTAATTAGCAACAATCCTCATAGTTTCGTCCCCAAAGAGTAAACGGACCTCTATTTCCAACCTAACTTGTGATATTTTGCGTGCAAACAGCGACTTGTGTGTGCATGAACAAGCGATGCGCCCGCGCCGTCGAGGCTGCGGCTAACGGGATTACGTGCGGGCTACGTGACATTGTATGGTAACCGTATATTTAATTTGAGGTTTTAGGTTTGTAAGTATTTATTTAACATTTCATCCATTTGATGAGAAATGAGAAAAACTAGAATCTAAGGGCCGGTTTTCACTAAGCAAATAATTAAGTATCGCTCGTAGCTCCGGCCGCCTGAGTGATCTTAAGCGATCACGAAGGTTAAGCAACATTCAATGCATTGATGGGTGACAGTTCTATGACTAACGCTAGTGGCATTTCCTGAGCGGTTAAGCAGAGTTGGTGCTGACTATCGTCGATAGATGGCAGTCATTAAATCAAGTCAGACGGCTTAGGGCGACTTGGAAACTTCTGACAGTAAGACCAAACACTAGTCTTATAAGCCTCCACCAATCCAGACTTAGCCTCCGTGGTGGAATATGACCTATAACTTCTTTAGGGACGAGAGGTTATAATGTAACAACTAAAAAACTTGTGGAATGCAATAAAGTGTTGACCTGTGCCGCACGGTGGGGATATAATGAGTTGATGATGATAAATCCCTTTTCTGAGAAATTTGACAAGACAGCACTACAGTTAAGTAGTTACTGGTTATTTAGCCAAATTCTTGTAACAAATTGGCCCTATGTAACATTTTACATACAAACAAACATGCACCATCTCATATCAATGTACTTATTACATTGACAAAGCGGCCGGGCGATGACGAGCGATTCAGATAAGATAAAAATTGCTAACGGAAATTTCTTCCAGACAACCTTGTGGCGGAATGGTTGCCGAAGGAAAAAGAGAAGTTGAAAAGAGGTTGGTGTAAATATACATAAATAGGAAAGAAGTGAACCGGAAATTAAATTAATAATAATTATTATGCTATCATTTCCGCTGAGTGCGTCGCTCCGCTCGTGAGCGAGGCGCGGGTGCTAGAGCGGGCGGGCGGCGGGGGCGGGCGTTGCCATGGCGACGCCAGGTGCGAGCGATCGATGCCCCGCCAGGTGTGCACGGACCCTCCACGCTTTTCATGTGTCAAAATTATATTTGCTCTTTTATTGCTGATACATTCTACATTCGAACCTTTGCTCTCCGGATGTCTTTGTCCACAGCGAGTTCATCCCAGCTGTCGTGATCGACCCCGTCATGTCACGCTGTACGCAGTGTTTTTTGAAGTTTTTTTTAAGTAACTTCTCAACTGTTAACAGTCTTTAAAGCATAGTAGCGGTCTGCAGTTTCATATAAAGCTAAAATAATTGTATTATCCACTTCGCTAGACTGGGCATGCAACCTTTAAATTGTGAATTCATAACTCTGAAACTGCACGAGCGTGGAAATGTGTCCAAATTATCTGTCGAGCGCCCACTGTGCCGGAACGGGTATACTTTTTGCTAACAAAATTTTCCGATTATGTAAACAGCACTTAGTTATTTTTTTAAATACGGAAATATATAACAGTTATTTACTTGACCTAGGTCATTTATTTATTAAGTCATTTAAAAGAGCATCCCTATTTTATAATTATTAAGTTTGATCGTATTAAAACCCCATATCGTGGGAACCTAGACCTGAGGTTTTTGTCCACAGCCGGGAATCGAACCTTGAACCTCTCCCATGGTAGGCAGATGCGCTAACCGCTACGCCACAGAGGTCGTCAAATTGTGATTTATGAAGACGCGCTTTTTTTCTAGCAAAACTGCACTAAACTGCTTATAGATTTTTTATTTTATTTATTTAATTGAAAGATACGTTGTTTATATCTGAGGGGAAATTTACGGAGTATAGGACAGACGCGCACATGCACAGGATACCTAACTCGATTATATGACCCGCCAGCCGCCCAGAGCATGTTTAATTTGAAAACATTCATTAACTCGTAAGTCTGACATTCTAAGTGCATTTAGAATGAGCTAACAGTTTCGGAAAAATTATTTCCGAGAGATTTAACTTGCAAAATCCTATTTTGGGGACTCAATTTAGTCCGATATTTTATTATTATTGTTTCTATTCGTGTTACTTGTTGTACTTCTGCCGCTACCTACTTTTCGACAGATATTGTGTTTTCTATTGACGTATTTTTTTAGTGATTTTTTGTTTTTGTGTATTGTGTCGTCAAATAAATATATTTTTTTTTGGTTCGCAGAGCTTAATCATGGTGAGTAGAGACGGAGCTCGCGTCGTCGGTTGCTAGTATCTGACTGCCAGCAAGTGCGGGCTCTGCGAATCAGAGCGAAGCCTCGTCGGACTCTTCCGACGAAAAGTCAAGTAAGTGTATCCGGAAGAAAGTTAATAGTGTTTACGAAAGTTTTCTTAAAACTAGGCCTTTTCATTAGAAATTAATTTTAACATGAAGAATTTAGATACATTCCGTTTATTGAATGTCAATGTACTTAAAACGTTAGCCATTGCCTTGGGGCCGAATGTAATGGAGAAAAAGACAGCAAAAAAAACTCCCCTGTGACCATCTTTTCTTAAATAACCACTGCAATTCTAATGGTAATCAACAATTGCTATGTCAAAATATTAATAATAGCATAGTTTTTGATATGCAATCACAGCGTTTTTACATGTATGAAAAACTTATTAAACCCTTAGTTATTAGCAACAGCGCTTCTTCACCTTAATAAATGGCATGACATCTTGACCTCTATTATACCTAATGCTTCCGCGCACAGGGGCACTCCATAGGGTGAAGAGGCAAGGAGTCCAGCTCTCCAACTCCGCGCTAACAATCCCGTCGATCCGGGGAGCCTCCACAGCTTACGTACAAAGGTTTTTTTTTAAACTTCACGAAGGGAGCGTAGCTTGTTAAATTTTCACGCCTGCCTACCCCCGACCGCCCCGCCCCGCCCGCACCCGCGCTGGCCCGGCCAAATAAAGCTCAGTTTTTTAAGCGCACGTTTTGTTCAACCCTTCTTTCAATATTAACTGGGTACCTTTTGTAGTTAACTGAAAATAATAATATCTTGCACACAACATAATCACTTTGTCTAGTTCCAAACCAGGATAAATGTACTATGATAACATGAAAAAACACCCGACTGAGCACATTAGTGCAAATGTAGGAGGCCTCCAGTGGGGATAGAATTCACAACCTCAGACTTCGGTAAGCGTCTTAATAGAGACCCACGAGGCAGTCACGAAAACTTAATAATAAAATATTTTATTACTTTGGATAAACTTCACGTCCCGCCAAATCAAACAAACTTAAATCACTATTTATTTTAGCGTAGGTAGTGCGTAAGAATCTATCGGGTTGTTAAGGATGCTTTTACGTGAAGCATGATGTTTTGCCCGCACTGATTAACATTTTTAATTATTGTAATAAAATGAGTAAACTTTTGATAAATGTTCACTTAGGGTTTGATGCATAAATTAATATGCATTAATTAACCAGATGTATATTCTAAAGGTCCATAACCCTTTGAATATGTTATATCTGTTTTCCTATAGGGTAGTTTTTAATAAAGAAAAGTGGTTTCCATAATTACTAATTTTGGGAAAAACTTTTCTTCAAAAAGTTATTACAGGGTAAAAAAATATTCCTTGAATATATTTTAATGTTTAGAGCAATTTAATTATCAAACAAACCCTCATAAATTTTATTACACTTTCAGTATTGAGATTACTTGTGACAACTGTGCTTATAGTTTTACAGAGTTTATCTTTGTACTCTTGAAGAGTCACAGATCACGTTTTATGAATTTTATTCCGGTTATTATCAGCATGCGACCAAAATTTGATGTGCTCATTATTGTGCACATCAAGAAATTTGTATTAAAATTAAACACCTGTAATGAACGGTTGTATAAAGCTGGCATCATACTTGACCACTCGTATTTGCGTATTTGGCAAATACATATTAACCATCGATTGCTAGGTATCCTAGTGAATCTTTCATTAAACCTGCAATATATTCTAAATTACGGCGAAAATACACATAAGAAAAGGCAACTGTAGCACCAACTTAATAAACGTAAACTATCGGGGTCGTCCCGAGATCCCAACCAAAATTAATATTCAAACCCAACATTGAGATCGAGCGTAAGTCGCCAGCACATTGTTCAAAGTAAACACCAGAGCCCTTGCCGTGGCTCGACATGTTCCATTCAACTGTGAGCACCCAACAGGCGACCCTTTCTCGCGATTAAATAAGCTTACAACTCTAGCGGAAAATTCAGATTCAGTTAGAAAACAGTGTCGCACGTAGTTTGTCCAACAAAACAAACTAGATTACGTCTGTTAACATTGTTGTACATTTTGCACGAGTCCAATTATTTTTTTCTAACGGTTCGATACGTTTGTATATGTTGAAAGATGACTTAAGATAGAAAAATGTTAAGTACCACTTATTATCTTATCCCATTTAGATAAATAGATAGATATAACACTTTATTGGTCAACCAGCATATAATAATTATATTATTATATGTTCCTTATATATTAGTAAGGAATAATGTCTGTCCAAGGTTATTCAATCAACCTTAGTCATTTTTGGATAACATTCAAGATTCAATCCAGATTGATCGTACTGTTGACTAGTTAAACTAATTAACAATCGTAACTTCCGCATAACACCATCACCATTCCTATTCCTAATTTAGGACACTCTGTGCTACAATTTGACACATCAGTATATTTTTTTCCTGAAAGCAATGAAAACTAGTTGAGTGTGTGTTACAAAATAAAAAGCCTTGTCAAAAGGCCTGAGTAAGTTAAGCAGACCGATCCCCAACTAATTAAAAAGGCTCTGCCAGTATTTACTCTACAGACCCTGCTGTCCGCTAGCGCCTAAGCAAAGATATCCCTTTCAATAATTATTTCCAAGGGCAAACACTGTACGCAGGGGGAGCTACGCGGCGGCTACGACGCGTACTACGAGTAGCCTACGCCGCTACGGCGTAACCAAGCTACGATAAGCTACGACACGATCTAGAAACTAACTGATACTAAATAGTATACAGTGCTAGGCATAGGCAAGACAGGCTCTATACTAAATAGTATTTTAATGTAGCCAATCAATAGGTCACGAAATGAGGGTGGATTAAACTTATAAGATGGATAATGATACCTAATACAAAGAGCTATTCAAAGTGTCTTTATTTTAATTAAAAATTACTTTTTTTAAATCTGTTAAAAAGTAAGAAATAATTACTCCCACACGACACAACCACTTGTCCTGGCATCACGTTAGAATCCTGTGCTATCACCACAAACATGGATTGAGTATACGTTTACGGCAGCTCTCAGTGGGAATCGATGCTACAACCAGAAATCAGAAATTTATTTCTACGTAATACATTATGCTTGTTGAATGTCAATGTCTATGGTAATGTTAGCCGCTGCCTTGTGGCCGAATGTAGTGGAGAAAATGGCAGCAAAAAAAAAAACTCCACTCTGACCATTTTTTCTCAAATCATCTTAAATCTAATACAAAGTTTGGTACGATTGTCGATGTATCTAAGAAAGTCAAAATTCAATTCCCATGAGTGCAATCAATACTTTCAATGTCAAACATTATTTGATATTCTTAAACAAGTAAGTAAACAACCACTGGCATGGTAATCAAACGTGACACAACAGGGTAAAATGAGCGGAAAAAGCTTTACGTACTAAATCTTGTAATAATGCACATTATTTGGGAAAGCACTGCTTATCCTACATCATAGGTTGTTTCAGGGAGCAGGGTTCCCATTATACTTATCAGTAATGCTATATTAACGTCTCGTTTCATAGTGTTAGTTATCGAACACGTTTAAATGACTTCATATTTTTACTTTTGCTTTGTGTATATTTCGTAGATTTTTTGTTATTTACGTATGAAATGAACTCAAAGGCTAAATTGATATGAATCTATGAATATATTCTCTATATATATCTCTTAAACATGATTGCTGGCCAGCTAGTATTTTATGAAATAAATTATCTCTATCTCCTTCAAAACACTTTGTTTGAAAGTAAAATACAAAAAAATATTTCCAATAGCATTAAATCGTCACTCCACTTAGTCGTAGTAGTGCAGATTATAGAGTTATACTGTAAACCCCAACTCCGTATTTGTGAGAGTAGGTATCTCGTTATTTGTGTGATTACTGACTAGTGGTCATTCAGTTGAATGGCGTCGCTCGTGTTATCGGCGTGTGTCTGCAATTCATTGCCCACGTGCTATCTGGTCCATCACTAATACATTCACCCTCACTAATTTGACTAATTACTATTGAAAACAACCGGCCGGACCCCTCTCTTTTCGACTGTCACGAGCTACTGAAATGTCAACTTTAAGTGTTAAGAAATAGAGACTTATGTTTGTTATTGGTATTCAGTGTGCAAAGCAATATAAGTTTTGTTCTGAGGGTGCCAAAGTTTGTAATAGAACGAAAATGTTTTGTTAAATTGGGACTGAATTTGAAAATATTTCCGTTCTTGTGAAATACACCTTATTGCTTAGGCAAAAGGTAAGTTTTCAGTAGCAGATTGGCTTGGTTAGAATTGTCTTAATTGGTCAATTTGCATACTGTTAGGAAGGGCCGAATGTTTCAATGTTTGAATTGGTAAACGAATGGCTGAAATTATTTTTCATATTTTCTTCAAAAACGTTCATTAAGAGCTTCCTTCATTAGGACGCCATAGCGACGTTGCCAACCATGTATCCAAGCGATTCATATTGAAATGCAACGTTGCCAAACCGTCGCCAAGTGTGTTAAATAGATAAAACATTTAATTAATGACACAATACTTAGAACATGACGTAAACACTTTAAACATAAAACAATAGAAATATAAAATTAAAAAAACCACTGATGTAATATCTCCTCATACAACACATTTTGTGCACTTTGTTCAGTGACGGTACTAGTTAATTTGCAATAAAAATATAAAGGTCGGTCGCAGGATAATTTGTAAAAGACTTTAGCAAAAAGTATTGAGCCCCTAAAATGGTGCCAACTCAGCATGTGTCGTAGGTAGTCCGAAGTACTGCCTACATCGCTGATTATATTCTGTTGGGGTCACGCTGCGGTGAGTCGCGGGTGTGTGAAAAAAAAGAAGAGAAATAAAAATGTCGATCAAAACTTATTGTTGCAGTTACAAAACACGTGTGTGTCATCGTGTTTAGTGTAATGAATTTCGCGTATTGCATATGTTTGTTTGCTATTAGAGATAAATAAATTAAAAAAATCTTGAATAAATAAAACGGTATAGTGGCGGAATGGACCGGTGTAAAAACCGCGGAAGAGCTGTTCAGAATTGCACTGAACAGAGACCGTTGTAACGAGCTGACTGCCAACCTCCAGTGATGGAGAGGCACTTTAAGAAGAAGACAGTGGCGGTGTTTTGTATTGCGGGAGGTGTGCACCGTTTCTGTGTTGAAATGGTGCATACCTTCGGCAATACAAACCTTTTATGGCACCTTACTCTTAGTGTCTTGGTCCTAGTGGGTATTATCCACTAGGACTAGGACACTTGAAGTTAGATACTCTATTAGTTTAATATGAATTGGCGCCTCCACCAAATGTAGCGAACTATCTATTTTTTTTAAAAGACGCTTACTAGGCAACAATATTTTCATTTTTAGCTTTTTGTCGAGCATCGCCTAGCCTAGCTAGGGATCGCCTGACATCTAAACAAAAGCGATTCCCGTCAAATAATACAATACCATCCTATACGACATTTCAATGTTATGAGAAATGAAAAGAGAAATGAGAAATTTATTTCAACGTAAAGAATTTACATTCTGCTTGTTGAATGTCAATGTACATAAAATTATAATGTTAGCCGCTGCCTTAGGGCCGAATGTAGTGGAGAAAAAGGAAGCATTAAAAACTCCACTCTGACCATCTTTTCTCAAAACATCTTAAATCTAATACAAAGTTTGGTAGGTACGAATGTCTATCTACCTAAGAATGTCAAAAATCAAGACCCATGAGTGCAATCAATACTTGCAATGTCAAACATTATTTGATTTTCTTAAATAAGTATGAAAACGCCAATGCTGTGGCCAGACACACGGACGGCACCCGTTCACGAGCATAACGCAGGGGTCAGCCATCGCCAGTCTCAACCATATTTGAGGGAAATAGGCGACCCGGCCATCGCGCCACCATTCGCATGGCCTGGTCGGACTCTTCCGATATAACAACACCCGTAAGTAAATCCGGACTAAAAGTTTACAATGTGTTGTGCTTACGAAAGTTTTAGTTAAAAAAATTCGCATGGCCTTTGGCAAACTTGTGTGATAAAGTTCTTGTCAATTATCTATAATAATAGCATGGTTTTGGTATGCAATCACAGCGTCTGTACATTTCTGTAAAATTTAACAAACAAATATTCATGATTATCTACGGAACACCAGCGACCATCTCGTTGTGGAATTGGTTTACTGCCAAGGATTCACATCATTCATAAAGTCGTCTAATCTATAGTAGGCCTTTTTACATAGCGCATTTTTAATAAAACATTTAAATTTATTTGCTGGTAGGGATAGTATATTTTCTGGAATTTTGTTATAAAAACGTACACTATATCCTACAAATGATGTATTTACCTTGGCTAGTCTGAATTTAGATAAGGCAAGTTTGTTTCGGTTTCTGGTGTTAACATTATGGACATCCCTGTTTAATTTAAATGTTGTTATGTTTTTTCGCACATACATTATATTATCGAATATATATTGGCAAGCGAGCGTAAGAATTCCTATTTCCTTAAAAAACTCACGTAGGGACTGCCTGGTTGGTAAATTATAAATAGCTCTAATAGCTCTTTTTTGAAGAATAAAGACTGTCTCTATATCTGCCGCACGGCCCCATAAAAGCAAACCATATGACATAATACTGTGGAAATAACTGAAATAGACTAACCTCGCAGTTGCTACGTCTGTTAGTTGCCTAATTTTTCTGACTGCAAATGCAGCTGAACTCAACCTACTCGCTAGCTTTTCTATGTGCTGACCCCATTGCAGTTTTGAGTCTATTGTAAGGCCTAAAAACACCGTTGTCTCAACTAAGTCAAGTCTGTCACCAGCGATTGTTAGGATAGTGTCCACTTTTTTACATTGGGCAATGAAAATTTTATACATTTAGTTTTTTTGGCATTTAACATAAGATTGTTAACTGTAAACCAGTTCAAAACTTTAGACAGAGCATTGTTTACATCGTCTAAATTAGATTGACCTCTTTTTATTTTAAATATTAGAGAAGTATCGTCCGCAAACAGTACTATTTGTGACAATTTCTCTACTAGGTAAGGCAAGTCATTTACATACACTAAGAAAAAGAACGGCCTTAAGATGGAACCCTGAGGAACTCCTACTTTAACATCGGATCCAGAAGACTTACATCTATTTATATCAACTTTCTGCACTCTGTTAGCTAAATACGATGTAAGAAGTCCTAAAGATTTGTTCCTGAGACCATATCTAATTAACTTACAAAGGAGCGTTTTGTGGTTAACGCAATCAAAGGCTTTGGATAGGTCGCAGAAAACCCCGATGGCATCCTGCGCCTCCTCCCACGCATTAAATATGTGATTCATTAACGCGACACCTGCGTCTGTTGTTGAACGACCCTTAGTGAAACCGAATTGTTTTTTATGGAACAGTTTGTTCAAGCTAAAGTGTGTCAGCTATTGGTGTAAAATTATTTTTTCAAAGACTTTACTTAGTACTGGCAGGATTGCTACGGGTCTAGAATTGTTTGGATCCTCCTTATTACCAGACTTAAATAGAGAAACAATTTTACTAAGCTTTAAGAGATCAGGAAAAGTCCCCTGATCAATACATTTATTAAAAATTATAGCAAGGTGTGGTGCTATGATATCAATTACCGTGGATATCATTTTAACCGATAGTCCCCAGACATCTTCTGTTTTCTTTATATTTATCTGTTTGAATGTTTTGATAATAGTTCGAGGGCTAACGTAGGAGAATTGAAAGTCTGTTGCACAGGGTGTAATATTTTCTAACATCAAGGCTTCTGCTAACTCTGGGGAAGAATTTAAGCCCGCCGTTATGTTCAGGGGGATGTTGGTAAAGAAATTTTCGAATATTTTTGCTATTTCTTCACTTGTATTTACCACTTTCCCATCTACCCTTAGTGAAAAACTGTTATCCCTAGGTTTTGTCTTGCCGGTCTCCTTATTAATTATTTGCCAAGTAGTTTTTATTTTATTTGCTGACGCCTCTATTTTTTTGCTTATATTAAGAGATTTAGCTATGGAACAGGTTTTTCTAAAGGTTTTAGAATAACAAACTTAACTTAACTTAACAAACTCTGTAAAGCTCGGATCCGGATTTGATTGTTTTTGTTCATATAATTCATACAATCTTTTCCTACTTCTATGTATGCCAGGAGTGGCCCATTCTGAAAAACCACTTTTAAGTCCTTTAATTTTTTTAATTTTGAAAATCTGTTCGAATTCGTATGATATTGTGGTAAACAATTCTTTATATAATGTATTGGGATCATTACTATCAAATTGCAGTAAGCCTATACGGGTTCCTAATTTTCTCTTAAATAATTCAATTTTTTTCTCAGTTATGGGCCTACAGATTATTTCATTGCATTTTTTTATCTACTGTTGTAGGTAAAACAACAAATAAACCACTATGGTCTGACTGTAAATTATTTATAATCCTTTTTCCTATATGCTCACAATTACAAAAAACATTATCTATGCATGTAGCACTAGTTGCTGTTGTTCTAATCGGTGCAGTAAACAGGTTTTGCAAGTTAAATGACCTAAATAAGCTAATAATTTTAGTGTGAAGAGCGCTCTCAACTAAAAGATCAATATTAAAGTCGCCACATATCACTATGGACTTATTACTCACGAAAAGACGTTTTAATGCATCTTCTATGACTAACTCAAAGTCAATGTAATTGGTTTGAGGTGGCCTATAAACGCACATAACAATATACCTATCCAATTCCACACACGAGATCTCAACTATTCGCTCAACAGAAAGGCTTACAATGTCTTTGCGTTCCTTGCTTTTTAAAGTATTTTTTACAATTATCATAGAACCCCCCCTTAAAGCCTTATTTCTATTAAAAGTACTAACAGGTAAGTAGTCTTTTAAATTAAAAGCCATTTCTGATTGTTTTAGAAAATGCTCCGTTAAGCATAATATATCTACATTTAAATCCTTTAAAAAAAGCTCTATCATATTTTCTTTGCCGGAAAAGCCCTGAATGTTTTGTGCTACTAAATTAAGACCTACTTTAGGCTTTTCCGTTGTCTGTTAATAGACGCAGGGCTCTAATGGGCACTACCATTGAATGAATTGAAGGGCAGGAGTAGTCAATGAATAAAAAGGCTGATTTATTTTGGAGTAACAATTTTATTTTATTCGATCACTGATTGAATTCTGACCACTTCGCGTACGACTAGAGATGTCGCACTCCGCATTATTTAGTTCGTATTCTGAATGCTCCTTACTTAATGCTATGTATAATATCTAAATTAATCTTTGATACACATGTTTTTAACTGATGAGATAGCTTTTAATTGATCACTTCGCTTTGATCTTTAATATTATGTACCCCGATGTTAGTATTGCTTGCTTTTGATTTCAAATTTTAATATAATTTTTACTACAAGTGGTTTAGTAGCATAGCAATTATTTCAATTTGTTACTTTTCTTCTACTAAATTTTAATTAGGTACGATATAATTAACTACAAGTTACAAAACAAACTCCGCACTGGATTCTTAGTTACGTACATATTGTTAACTAAAAAATCAATGACATATATTTAAATGTTGGTGTACAATTTTGTGATTGTTTGTGTACTTGGTAAACTAGTATATTATATAATACAATAGTCCTAGAAGCTATAACATATAATATCATTTATAATTAATAACAAATTAAATAAACGGAATCACATTTAGATGCTCAACAGTATATCAATTTTAAACTTATTTCACATTAAGAATACGTATGTTTCTACATGACTCTACAATGTTTTGTGATTATTAGTTTATGTCTTATACGAAATTCTACTAATGTGTTGGAAATCTAGATTATTATTAGATACATTTTGTATGCTTGTGTATGATACATTAATTAAGAAGCGATATTATTTCATTGCTGATATCTAAGGTAATCATATCATCTCATATAAACCGCACTACCTACTTTAATAAGTCCTTTAAAATATTATATTTTATATAATAAATGCAATATTCATTTAGAGATTAGCATATACTTCTTTGTAAGACATTTAAGTGAATGAGGTATATACGCTGTTAAATCGTTAGGAAATAGCCACGTCTCATGTAATTTATTTACATATGCTGCCTATATTGTAGGGCACATGCTTTCTCTCGGCTTAAGCATGAGGCGTGCCCTCCACGGATTGAAAAAATAAAGGGCTTACGTGTGAAAACAGCTTCATACACTTACGAAAACTTTAACAATTCTAACCTTGCAAGCTAAAGCTACCAACTCTCTGATTTGAGTTAATGTTTTAGTTGCTTCAAACACTAGCAGCGATATATATGTATACTTGTTGCTCTATAAAGATAAAGAAAGCTTAATGTGAGGGCCCAGGACCAAACTACTGTTTACTTATTTGCTAGCAACAAATAAACATTCTTAATGTGAATTTACTTTGTAAGGACTCGGCGCCTCTGGTGGCGTATGGAGACTGCTAAAATATTTCGGATTTGTCATTTTGTCAAATACTTTACAGGAGAGCAAAAATACAAGTTACTATAAACCTACATACGACATTATGCACCTGACTTATCCCAAGAATAAGAATCAGATGGAAATATGTTTCTTTGATGTTCAGAAAGAGCTCGACGAGTTGATATTGAAGGTATAAAAAGTAATTTTCGTCGGAATCGAACATACGACCATATGTTTCAGACGCCGAGATTTCAAATTATGGGTTTTTTACCGAGTTAAGTTAATTTATTATGACTTATTTTCTTTTATGTGGCGTATATACATGCCACTGCAGGCCAGTAGGACATTTATACGCCCTTCTCTCAGAGAGAGAGAATATACGTTTAAACTATCTTAGTTTACTTTAGATACCAATTTCTTAGTGACGTCAATGTCTGTTATAGCTTTTGACTTCAATCAAATATTCAAATCTGGGACAAGAGAAAAAAACGCTTGGTGGTAGGTAAGTAAGACAAAATATTAAAAAAGCTTTTGTGTTAGTTGGACAATATTACTACGAGTATGCTATTACTTGAGTAGGAATAAGTTAACTGCTACGTATACATTTTTAAATAAAATATAGCGATTTTCTAATATTACAAGATGATGTTATAAAGTTACATTTCGATCGTTATGATTTAAATTTCATTTAATTTATGCATTTTTAATTTTACCAAAGTATAATAAATTTTTTCTACAGGCTCTCAATTATAAAACTAAAAGAAATTCCTCAGTAAATATCTGTATAGTTTTTTAGCATACCATACATTTACTGAGGTATCATAAAATATAGCTAAAGTTAAGTATGAATTCGAGAGATAATTTAACTCACAACTTCTAAGTTATTAACAATTAGTCCACCATCGTCTTTCTTGAAGGTATTTTCATATCATATTATATTTCTTTCGTTTGACTTTGATTGATTTTTACTTCTTTCAAGAACCCTTAGAACTGAAAATACATATAAATGGCGCTTCATTCATTTATGTCCTCGACAATTAACGCTACCAAGTGGTAATATTTTTCATTATAGTTTCAAATAATTACTTTCCTTACATTGCACAATTACTATTGAAAAATCCATACTATCGGAAAAAGCTACGAAGAGCTATTTGAAGTGTAATCTTTAATTAAAAGTGACACTAAGACGTCAACATATAGGAGACAGTAATAGATAATATGAATCGTTGAAAAAGCAAATAAAATTTAATAAAGTATTAGGGAGAAAGTATTCGCATTACACATACATTACACGTACGATATTTCATACATCACATTGATACATGTCATGTGTTATATTCTGAAACGAGAATTTCACTAATTAAATACTTAATTACAAGCTAACCTGTAGAATTTTGGGTGGGCCGATACTGGCTTTTAATTTCACAACGCTACTGATTAATACTGTGTAACATTTTAACATTTTGTGTAACATTTACATACAGGCACATACATTGCTTCTGGCCCCACACTAGAATACCTTGTGTCATGGGAACCAGAAACAGCGACGTCACAAATATGTAAACATCCAAGACCTGGGTTTCTTTTTTTTTGTCCCCAGCCGGGATTCGAGCCCGGGACCTCTCGCATGGTAGTCAGATGCGCTAACCGCTGCGCCACAGAGGTCGTCAATTCAATACAATAATAATAAACTCAATTCAATAATATATCCATCAATACTTTTATATCATTGTTATCGGTCTCCTAGATTTCATGAAAATGATCGAAGCACTCCCTTAGTTGCCTCAGGAATTTATTTAGGGAAATCCTCACTTCAGAAATCGGTGGTTAGACAACTTTGTTGATGCGTTATATTTGTGTACCGACGTATTGATTTTATTTTGAGCTTAACGCTACAATCAAGGTATTTCTAATGAAATCATATAATTAGATTCATATTCATGATAATAGATTCTTTAAAATCCTCCTAATATAATATAATCCTTGGAGTACTTTTTTAAAAGTGTATAATATAACTATTCAGTTCCATGAGAGGAATCCCTAAAAAATTAATATTTTATATTGTAAAATGTATATTAACTTACATGCTAATGATATGTCTGCGATATAGGGCTGGCATTTTATTGCTTATCCTAGGTAATTAAATAGCATATAAAATATATATTCACACATATAATTACACATAAAAAAATTAACGGCAATAGGATGCTCTGATCACTTTATAGGTATTATAAAAGATTTTTGTTTGCACGAATTTAACCCATATTCTGCCGTTTCTTACTTGGTCACGAGAAAAAAAGATTCTTTTTGTGAAGAAGAGTGTTTCGTGCACTTATTCTTGAATACATACATACATAGGAGAGAGTAAGGACTGCCACCTGCCACGATCATGACAAATCACTTTTTCATCGACATTAATTAGTCGTTGCATGCACGCCGGTTTCGAGTATTTTTATCTTACCCTTTGTCAATACATCCCCTATTTGGACGAAGTATCTCCGTCTGGGGCGTCCCTTACCAGCCCTTATACTCACATTTGATCGATATTTGTTTGCTTCGTCGTTTATCCTCTCCACATGTCCAAACCAACGCAACATTCCTTTCTATACTCCGGTATATATCCTTTTTCAGTCCACAACGTTCTCTAATCACACTGGTGCGCATGCAGTCATTCAAAGTAACACCACACATATTTCTCAAGGACTCTCGGGACCTACATTGCAATAAATCTCAGAATTGATCGTAAAAAGTATTTCCATAAATAAATACGTTTCTAAAAACATAACCTACCTTGCAAATATTCCTCTTTTCTGAAAGAAACAGTTTCTTGTTTTATTTGATATCGTGCGTTTAGGTTTTTCTCGATGACGGTAGAATCGATCAGAGCATGCCGTTGACGTGCCTTACAGTACTCACATTGTGCTGCGCTACTAAGTAATTGAATTTCGGGAGAATTACACACCAAAATTTACTCTTAAATTTACCTTGTCACTTGAAATGAGATTTTCTAATGATGGTTTTCTTGTAAATGTGCTTCTTTGCACGATAATTTTGCGTTAATTGAAACTTACGTAAGCACTAGACATTATTAACTTTAGAGACGACGGCCAACTAGAGACGAGCAATTGACGACGCGACCTTTGTCTCTGCTCCCCATGATTAAGCTCTGCGAATCAGAGCGAAACCTGACTTTTTGTCGGACTCTTCCGACAGAAAGTCATGTAAGTGTATCCGGAATAAAGTTAATATTGCGTGACTTGTTTCGATATTGTGTTCGCTTTACTAGCATTTGTACGAAAGTCGAAATTATCACATAGGTACAATATGAATCAATAGATAATCTCTTTTGAACCGACAACCACTAACATCCGGAAATAGATCTAGAACATTTATGTGCAAAACAAGTAACTTTGTGCTCTTGTGACTGGGCTACAAAACCTGTTGTACTCTGCAGGCTAGATGCTAAACAGTTTTTGCAAAACTGACTGTCGGGAACATGCACAATTCATGAAATAATGGTAACTTAGGGTGAACTTCACTCGAGCGACGGCAAGCAAATCAATGTTACCTACGAGTAAAAGCATTTACTGAACGCATATTATTCACAATAATCACGTTTTACTTTATACACTCTTTCAATTGACATGTCGGGTTCGTCACATTTTTCTTGTATAATTACATAACTTTAGATAATGCATAATTTTGCTCTGGACTCAGTGGAATCATTACGTCACGTATTTGGCAAAACAATATCGATGCCTGATACTAATTTAATTGACACGAAACATATGTATTTCTATGATACCTATTTTTGGAATTTCGATTAATTTATCAAAATCTGATATGAATGTATCTTAATGAATCGTGAGTTCGTGTGAGCAACTGAGCGATAGCATCAGTCGGCTACCATAATATATTATGTACAAAGTTCCTCTATAGGCAAAACGACAGAGACACCAAACTATAGCAATACTCTTTGTACACTAGACAAAATACACGACAGTACAATCCTATCGATATTGCTTATGCTACGTGAATCAAAAGATTCTGATATGTTTTGATTTGGTTGCAACTTTATCACAAGTTGGTTAACTCTAACTAAACTACAATATTTAATTGATACGTTAATTGATATAAAGTTAGTAAGAATTGATATAGAAGCTTGATATACGATACCTTACACTAATATTGCTGAAAATAGCCTTCTTTACATACAAGTAACACCGACATTTGAACTGATTTTAGAGTCTCGAATAATTTACGCTAAAAATAAAGGATAAAGGGATAATAGTATTTTTTACTATTAAAGGCATTTGATATAGTTAATACAAATATCTGTACATACATCACATACACAGACCATAATAGCCGTCCTAACTAAAACTCTATTAATGCATTGTGTTGTTTATAGTAATATACCTACTTGAGAAATTTTGCTAACTATTGACCATTTTTCGAAATTACTTTACGTAACATTGTTAATTACATGCGCCTTAAAAGGTCAAGTGCCCAGACTTTATCAAATATACGTTAGGCCCTTCGATAGTTGCGCGATTGTGGTACAATAGTGTGCCCTCCGCCTCACTATACTTAACCTACCCTTATCCTTACAACACTCAGAGAGAATTTACTTTTGAAGAATAATCACATAACCTTCAGATTCCCATATCAATATAACATATTTAAACATAGGAAGTCATGTAAACTATTTAAAGTAGTATGAGTGTAGCAGTATTCAATCGATACAATAGTTACATTAGTTTTTCATCTACAGTAACGTATCGTAAGTAACCTACGAGAAGGCATAACAACAGTTGTATTTAGTACATCAGAACAACATCAACAAGTAGACCGGCCGCCGTCGGCGCCGGCGTCGGACGGCAGTGCGACGGCTGCGGCGCCGGCGCCGGCAGCGGCACACGGAGCTGCTCCTCGAGCGCAAGCACAGCTAGTCGATAAACATCTAATCAGACACTAAACAACGCGCCGGGTGACACGGCTCAGTGATCGAACTAATACCAAATATATGACATTCATAGTATAATACACAACAAGTAAACACAACAACACCGAAGGAGCTCTAGAAGCCTTGCCGGAAAGGGTTCTTGACTGGGGGCGCGGCGGGGGCAGGGGCGGCGGCAGGGGTAGGCGCGGCAGGGGTTGCGGCCGCGGCGCGGAAGGGGTTGCCGGCGGCGGGCTGTGCCGGCAGCTGCCGCGGCGCGTGCTCCTGCTGCGTGTAGCCGGGCTCGCGCCCAGCCGGCTGGTAGCCCGCCTGCCCGTACTCCTGGCTCTGATAACCGCCCTGATACGTGTAATTCCCGGCGTCCACGTTGGACTCCTGCACCTGCCCGTACTCCAGGTGGTTCTTATAATCATCGTCCACGGGCCGCTGCTCCTGCATATTGTACGTCTGGTACTCCTTGTCCGGCGGGTCGGCCATCAGAATGTTGGCCTCGTTCTCGAACGGCTTGAAGTCATAAATGTGCCGCAGCTTCATCAGCACGGGCGCGTAAAGGAGGTTGCTGAAGGCAATGAACAGGTTTAGAGCGGTAAAACCGATTGCTTCGACCACTTCGCCGGCGATGATTGGTCCTACCGCGTAAGCAAAAGAGTACGAGATGTCAGCGATGGCGTAGATGCTGCCGTACACTGAGACGTAGCGCACGTCCACCAGATATCCGAGAGTAGGTAAGAGAGCTGTATCAATAAGCGCTATACCAAAGCAGATCCCGCATATGGGTATCATAAGCATCTTGTAAGAGCTTGCGAAGGGAATGATGAAGCAACAGAGACCCTCGAGCGCTAGACCTCCAGCCGCCATTAGCCACTGGTGCTGCGGGTACTGGCGCGCCATTTTCACCGTGATCACCACGCCCAGCACATGTGGGAAGAACGCTGGCAGCCAGATCATGCCAATTTTCCAGTTGTCCTTCGTCAGGTTGTCCTCCATCCACATCGATATCGTCGGTTCTAAGAAAGCCAGCGCCACGTTCGACATCATAAGGGCTCCTGCGCAAACGGCGATGTACGGGTCCATGAGTAGCCGCCAGATTGGAGTGCCTTGTACCTTCGGTTCGTTTGCTTCCTTTATCTGGGTCTTCAGTGGCTTCATGACGAGTAACAGCATGAATCCGTCGAGAAGAGAGATGAGTGCGAGAATTAAGAAGGGCATCTCTTTCCCTGCGAACTGGTAGAGCGCCCCGCCAAAGGGCGGCGCCACGAGGCAGCCGAAGCTGATGAAGGCCAGCGCGATGCCCAGTGCCTTGGAGCGCTCGTTCTCTTCGGTAAAGCGGTCGGCGATCATGGCCAGCCCCGCCGTGTCCGCGAAGGCGGAGCCCACGCCCTGCAGGCTGCGCGCGAAGAATAGCATGCCGTAGCTGCGTCCGCAGGCGAAGATCGACGTCGACAGAAACATGATGATTAGACCGATCATCATGGGAATGTCGTACCCGATCCGATCGATTAAGGCACCGGAGAAGGGGTTGACCATGAGCTGCACTATGGCCTTGGAGGCGAAAAGTACGCCGGTGGCGGACTCCTGACCCTCGTGTGATGCGGGGATGATCTTCGTGGGTGTGATGGTGCGGTTGCCCTCGCGGTAGGGCTCCAGTGTGACCACGTGATCGTAGCCCGCCTCGCCCCACGCGCCAATATAACGCAGGTAATCGGGGATGATGGGCACGATCACCATGTACAGCATGTTGTCGAGCAGCAGCGCGATGCTGACGATCACGAGGATGATCTTGCGCTGCGCGTGCGGCTCCTTGATCTTTTCCCACAAGATCTCGCGCAGCTCGCGCACCTCCAGGTTTAGCATCGGCACCGTGGCGCCGTCGATGCGCTTCCATATCGACTGCGGCTCCTCCGCCATCTTGCACAAGCCCTGCTCGGGTCACTATCTACCTCTCACGACAACTCGACAGCATTATTGGGGTCCCCGCTCGTGTCGTCCCGCTCTCGTGACGTGTCGTGTGTGTCGCGATCACTCATCGACTCCCGGCACGACCACGTATGGGACTTCGGAACCTGACAACAAACAGAAATGATCATGAATGTCATTTCCTTAGGGCATGTGTTTGAACGCGTCTGCGGTTAAATTGTGAGGTGTTTCAAAAGGATTTTGAGTCGATCTTTGTTTTCTGTTAGTTGACATGGTTCCTCTGTCCCGAAGGGTCAAGTTTGGATTTTTAAAGACGATTCAGAGTCCTTTTGAACATTGCACGGGTATTAAACAAACGGTTCGCTAGGCTTACACCTGCGAACAGAAACACTTTGTTAAGAAAATCGAGATCGCAGTAAAGTCACAAGTTCTGATAAATAGATGTGGGTCTTCCTTCTGAGCTGATCCGCCACTGACAAGTTAATCCGCGGCGCAGGCAGGCAGTCGGCTCTAACGACTTGTTTGACCTGAATCTAATTTATTCTCCGCAAAGGAAGCCAATGTCATTACTCGCGCCGAGACGAGGGGACTTTTCACTAGGTTTTATTGGGGTTCCCTACAAGAATAGAGGCTCGAGTGAAATGAACGTCGTTTGCGGTTGAAGACTATCCCGTTGTCTTTTGTTCGGTATTCTTAAGCTGAAAGATACTTTCTTTTTCATTGTTCATTACAATGCAAGTAGATTCAACTTCGGAATTTATTTTTTCTAAACAAGTTTTTTAGAAAAAAACTGGAGAACCGTTTTATACTCCGTAACAGAGATACACTTTCCCCTGATGTAAACATTTTTGAACGTCTTAAAAGACAATAAAAATTGATTGATATTTGTTGAATGATTAGAATAACTAACTTAACTCACTCTTAACTTTTGTTAAAGTAGGAAATATAATTAATTGCCGAACGGTTTGTGTAAACAGCCATTCATTCAGCAAATAGAATGTAAATTATTAACTTTATTCCGTATACACTTACTTGATTTTTTGTTCGAAGAGTCCGACCAGGTTTTGCTGTGATTCGCAGAGATTAATTCAGAACAAAACCTGGTCGGACTCTTTCGACAAAAAGTTAAGTAAATATCCGGAATACAGTCAAAAATATCTAATGCTTACGAAAGTTAGTTCAAGAATGTAAATATTGTAAATTCTTTACGTTGATATGAAAAAAAAATTTGATTGATTTGATTTCATTCTGTAAACAATACCCGGATTGAAGTCTAGCTTCCACTACTAATGCTTCATATCTCGTCTCCATCTATTCTTACATCCCTCCGTTCGGAGGGAAGACTGACTCGGTCGGTAATGCGATCTCTATAAGATGCTCTTTTCCTCTTTGCAGCATGTTATTGAGTTTCCCGGCTTCCTATTATATGCTGTGGATATGAAAATGTTTCATCAACGACGAGAGCGTTTCTATATTCAATACGCATAATCATGCTTATGAATAAATATACGGAGTAATGCGAAACGGCCCGGTAGATGTTAAAAAGCTTATTCTGCGCATATTTACTTGACTTTAAAACCTATGTGGCTCCAAGACATAATTGAACACTTTTTATGACGACAGGAGCTTATCATACGCGATAAAGTATGGTAAACTTCTGTCGTCATAAAAAGCGCATTAAAAAGTGTACGCGTGTCAACTGGAGTCTGGAGACGACGATATCCAAATTTATCCAATTCACTGTGACTGTTACCGACTAAATCGTATTTTCTAAGTCCAAACTGTTTGTGGTGCGACCACACACTTCTGTATTGGGTCAATTAATCGGTTTGCCATCATAAATCATCGGATGCAATCGTATGAAATAGGTAGACTTTATCTTATTATGCTGTCTCATCGAAATGTAATGAGTTTGTAATTTAAATGAAATTATTCTTAAACGTAAGGCGTTCCTTAATTGTAAAAGGGAATGCCATTGACGTTGTTTTTTATTGGAGCAGGTGATAGCGCAGTTGGCTGGCTATGGGTTGTTTATACGAGTATACCTCTGGATAAAATTGCAAATAAAACTAAAAAAAATTTGACGACCGACAATTTATTTGGACACACAAAACGGACGTGACAAGTGTCGCAATAAGATATTTTACTTTTGAATTAGGTTCAAAGGAGCAGTTTAAGGGAACAAAGGAATTCTCAAACTCAACAATTTTTAGACGTAACTAGCTGACTCGGCAAACGTTGTTTCGCGATATAAATACTCTTAGGGATTACAATAAATAATATTTGGGGTGGTCTCCTTATCACTTAGGACTATGAAAAATAGACAGCAACCCATTCTCAAACCTACCGAAATATACATTTCATATGACATTTCATCAAAATCGGTCAAGCCGTTTCGGAGGAGTGTGCGCACTAACACTGTGGCACGAGAATTTTACCCTGAAAAATACCCTGTGTCGTGGGAACCAGAAACAGCGACGTAACAAAGATGTAAACATCCAAGACCTGGAGTTTTTTTTTTCTCCCCAGCCGAGGATCGAACCCGGGACTTCTCGCATGGTAAGCAGATGCGCTAACCACTACGCCACAGAGGTCATCAAATTTTTCAAGTCGTCAAGTTACGTTTTTATCGGTCCATAAAACCGCATGCGTTATTATGATAGAGAATCCTACTTCTATCGCCTCGATATTATCGCAGCAGTGAAACTTCGTAGCCTTTATATATCGCAATATCGCATCTGGTATTATCGACCGATAAAAGACCTGTAGGCGAGAGGCGTTAATCTGTCATAGGTATACTGGGTTAAAGGTTTTTTTTAATAATTTGTTATACAGAGAGACTAAGGTCCGATTTCTGAATTGAGAATTCCACTAAGTAAATACTTAAGTAACGTTCTGTCATGCTCTTTTCAGAAAAAAAATAACGAGACAGTGCTACGTTAAGTATATTATATATATACTTTATTGGACACGAAACATTATTTCTTCCAGCAAACCATAGCTAGTCGGAACAGCGGTAAAAAAACCTAAGTAGTTACTTAGCGAAGGCTAAGGCTAAATGCTTTTGTTTTACTAAATTCGTTGGTCTAGCTGGTAACACACTTGGCTACCGAAACAAAGTTCATGGATTCCCACTGTAGACCGCCGTACTTGATTTATACAAATTATGGCCTCAATCGCAGGTGTATTTTCGTGTTTGTGACATCCCTGCCTGGTTACTATATAGCACAAAGTTCGGGACCAGGGTAAGAGAATATGTTGTGTGGAAGTTAATATACGCGGTATTATGTAAAGTGTCGGTCTAAAGAAAACCTCCGGACATGGGAATGCCAATATCTACTACTCGATGCCAATATTAGTTGCGCCTGATGGTAATGTCACACTACCGTGCTTCCGACGCTATGGACACCGTGGCCTACGGGTTGCACTCGGGACGATATTACGAGAGATACGCAGCGGCTTGATCATACTTACTTGAAAAAGAAGAAGGTATGTAAACATTATTTATTTATACGTCCTGTATATCCTGTTTCGCTCATCGGGACTTACAAATAGAGTGAGCGCCATTTTTGTCAATAAAATATGAAGGTAAACATTATTTATTTGTCAAACATATAAGGTTTCGCCCATCAGGACTTAAAAAATATATTAGACAGCGAACCATTGCTTGTCATTAAAATATAAGATAAGATAAGATAAGAATATTCTTTATTGCACATAAGAAACCAGAGACAAATAAAATTTACAATTAAAAACATACAATAGGCGGTCTTATTGCTAACAGCAATTTCTTCCAGACAATATCTCTATCACACAATACTTTCCAAACGAGCTG
This sequence comes from Yponomeuta plumbellus, assembly GCA_947310845.1. NCBI lineage: Eukaryota > Metazoa > Arthropoda > Insecta > Lepidoptera > Yponomeutidae > Yponomeuta > Yponomeuta plumbellus. The sequence continues at coordinate 23,021,185 of OX371200.1, forward strand.
TATTTCTGTCTGAGTGATCTTAAACGATCACGAAGGTTAAGAAACATAGGACGCGTTCAGTGCATGGATGGGTAGCCGTTCTATGACTAACCCTAGTGGCATTTTTCCGAGCGGTTCTGTGCTTCGCAAGGCTCGTTAAGCAGTCGGTGCCGGCTGCCGTCGATAGATGGCAGGCGTTAAGCCAAGTCAGAGGCCTTAGGGCGGCTTGAAATCTTCTGACAGTAAGACCAGCCACTAGTCTTACAAGCTTCCACCAATCCGGACTAGGCCTATATGGCCTATACCTTCCTCAGGAAAGCGACCCGTGCCCCTCGGTGGGGACATACTGGGTTGATGATGATGAATTAATGGCATGCACAGCATATTTTTACACAGCTTAGTTAACCTATAAGCTATGTTCCTTATCAGCCTGCCGTACATGCATTAATTTTAGCCCCCGCGTGTAGTTTTCCACGAAAGGGTCGTGTTTTCTTTATGGCCGTGTAGTTCGCTGGCGCTTTGCCTTACCGACGTGGCCAAGGCTAGTTCAGCCGCGGGTCACGGCACTAAGCAGCCATTACAGTTTACACTGAAGTTGCGTGCGTCACACAGAGCTCAGAATAAGTGGTTTTGCTGGTGGCATAAATATAATACTGACTCCTCGAGGTGAATCGAGCAAAACTTTATTACTTTCTATCACGAGGAAGGAATTCGTTCTACAAACAAAGGCTGTTTAAATATAACGTAACTACAACGATAAATACGACGACCTCTGTAGCGCAGCGGTTAGCGCAACTGCCTACCATGCGAGAGGTCCTGGATTCGAATCCCGGCTGGGGACAAAAACAAACTCCAGGTATTGGATGTTTACATGTTTGGGATGTCCCTGTTCCTAGTTCCCACGACACAGGGTATCCTAGTGTAGGGCCAAAGGCAATGTATGTGCCTGTATGTTTTAAATGTTTACGTTTAAATTCACGCCTGTCTTCTAATGTTATTTTTTACGACGAAATAAATTTATCATTTCTGATTGGACGTGGACGTAGTACTAGCTAGCACTAAATTAGCAAACTGTTTCGAGCGAGCCCTCTACCGCTAAAGGTTGTTGATTTAGTGTCGTTTAAAGTCTGAAAAAAATGCCAAGTATGGATAAATGGATTATAGCACAAAGTATTCTAGTTTGGGAAAAAGTCAAGTGATTGTGTTTTGTTGAAGTTAGTATATTATTTATTGTAGGTACATACAGGAATTGCACATGAGATTTGACAAAAACATAGTACAGTACAATTAATGGCGGCCTCAGAATCGCTCGTCGCCCCGGCCGCCATGAGTGATCTTAAACGATCACGAAGGTTGAGCAATATTGGGGACGTTCAGTGCATGGATGGGTGACCGTCTATAACTCGCTAGTGACATTTTTCCGAGCGGTTCCGTGCTTCGCAAGCCACGTCAAGCAGTTGGTGTCTAATCATAAATAAACCTAATCAACACATTGAAATAATTATCTCAGCATCTAATAGGTACCCTTCGGTTAACATCTTTGTGCACCATGTCCGTTATAGTTAAATAAATAAATTTTTAATCAATCCATAAATACTTATGTCCCAATTTTACACATATCTGTAAATCAGCAGGTAACTTGGGGGCGATTGTACATTTTACATCGGAGTTAGTCCAAACGCAAAGACAATATTAATATAGCTTTGGTAAGGAGCCGCCTCGAGGGGGCTCAATCGGGCAAACAATCGACGGAACTAAAGAGATCAACCCTTTGTCATTATTCCCACAAAACCAGCGCGCTCCAAACTGTAGTACAGATTGAAATAATTTGTCAGAAATACTACTGTCATCATTTTCCATAGGTCTCCCTATTAGTATAGTATCACTTGACCTCGTCCTAAACTACGGTAGGTAGGGTGCTATTGTGACCAGGCAAGCATCGAAAAACACACAAGCTGAGGTCATTTGCACAAATGTACGGTGGTCCCCGTAGGAATCAAACCCACGACCTCTTTCTTGTTAGTTAAGCGCATGGTCCTAAAGCTATTCGTAAATAAATCTCCAGCTATAACACTGTAGTTTTACTATTACGAAATACTATAAAGTATTTCGTACTTTTGTACTAAGCTCGCAACACTTAAATTCTCATTAAATAATAAATAGATATGCCTTTCTTACAAAATACACAATTCCAGATAGATAATAAAAATACAATATAGAAATGAAATAAAAGAAGTAAATCGTTTTCGAGTTTTGTCGCGCTGAACGGAATGCCAACGTTAGTACAGGTACATTAAATAGACCAAAGCCGATATTTGGTGCCGAAAGGTTGAGCAGCGCTGGCTTCGCGCCCCAGCGAATAACAACATTGAATACTTGCGCGAAGAGTATACGTACTATAAAGGTCTACGGGCCACTTGAACTTAAACAATGCGGGGCTCGACGCTCGCCGCTTCGAGAACACGAGAGACTCAGGACTGGCAATGGCATAGGGTTTTCAGGTGAATCTTTTTGTAAAAGGTTATAAAGACACTTTTTACTAAGAAATAGAGTAGACCTAATCTGACCTGACGTGTTTCTAGATCTACTCTCGATCGACTTTAAAGGACTAGATCATGGTGCGACCGAAAAATCGTAATCGTCGAAATAAGAAAATAATGTTGATACTTATATCTTAGACTAAAACATTACACGTTCTGAGTATACAAGGTGTTTAAGTGATATTTTTTTCGATACTTTGAAGTTGCTTCTGTTATGTTAAAAAGTAAATGAAACCGGCGTGCGTGCATGCAGCGAATAATGAATGTCGATGATGCGAAAGTGTTCTTTCAGGATCGTGGTAAGAGGCAGTCCCTGCACCCTGCCTACCCCTCTGGGATACAGGCGTGAGCTTATGTGTGAATGTATGCTCCTCTTAAGTTTCACTGGACCTTTCTAGAACACACAATATGGGTAAGTAATGTTTTTGTTTCGGTCTGTAACCAAAAACTCCGGGCCCCTCTTCGTTTCGACTTCAACCATTCGAATCAGACCCTCGTTAAGGTTCAGCGTCCTCGAACCCCACTTGGTTAGTTCGTTAGGCAGGTATGTGCCCCAGCTAGGGTGAACGATGTTTGAGAACTCCTGAAAATCCGCTTGGAATGAGTTGGTGATTAATCAACTTAGCGCGAAATGCCCACTGATCAATTGACATTGTCTTAAGAAAAAAAGTTATGTATGTAAGCAGTTACGTCCCACAATACGCGCGCATAGTGCATACGTGCTTCTAGTGATTTTCTTGTCAAACTCGTCTATATTACTTTAAGATTGAAACAACTCTTGATAAGACCATACTAAGATCGCTATAAGAGCAAGTGCTCTTACAAAGTGTGTGCCCTTTTCGACACTTACAGACGTCTGATAGAGTAATATAAGAGTTTGAAAAAGTTGGTCATAGGATACCTACTTGTAAGACCCATTTTTGCTAGTCAGGTATAGGGTTGGGCTCTGCTCTCTCTGTATAAGGAGTAGGTATATCGGGGGTATTCTGGCAGAACCGAATAAGTACAAAATAAAAAAAAAATACCTAATGCAGTTTTGACTGAATATTTGAAACTGAGTATACCTACCTGCATTAGAAACTTTATATTTTTTTAATTTTGTTCTTATTCGGTTCTGCCCTTCGATATATGAATTGCTTCATCATCATCATCATCATTCAGCCACAAGAAGTCCACTGCTGGACACATGCCTCCTCCATGGATTTCCAAAAAAACCGGTTGGAAGCGGCTTGCATCCAGCGTCTTCCTGCCACTTGGATGAGATCAGCTGTCCTCCATCTTAGGCCTGGTCATCCTACGCTGCGCTTGCCGATATGTGGTCTCCATTCGAGCACTTTTCGGCCCTATCGGGCATCAGTTCTGCGTGCTATTGGCTCCGCCCATTGCCATGAATTGTTTTAATAAGACACTGATTTCAACTGTAACGCTTTGCGCTTTAAATAATTCAACGATTTCTCAGCTGGCAGTACACAGTTTACCCGCAGGACTCCTCCGCCCGCCCATGCCGGCCGGCAAGGTCGTCACCGGTCACGCGACGCCGCCGGCCGGCGCGGCACGCCACCGAGGGTGAGCTGCCCGCTGAACCACCGGCGGCTTCACCAGGCAAGGCTCTCCGTGGAGAATCGATAAATCCGCCAGACGTTGCGGTGTTTGGAAAATGTGCTGTTAGCTTTTTGAATATACCTCGGGCTCTAGAGTAGGCTTTGGTTTTCGCCGAAAGCACACGGGTGAATTTCAACATACCCATTTTTTTTTCATTTCAATTTGCTAATACTTTTAATGTTTTGTAACGTTATAAGTAATGATTACAATTGAAAACAGAAAAACAAATGGATGACAGACATTTCAAAGTTAGGTGTCACCGAAATGAAACAGTCAATCACCGAAATGAAAGAAGGATTCACCGAAATGAAAATTCACCGAAATAGTATACAGTATGATGATTACACGACATGTATTTTTTTATTATATTTTATTTCGGCACAAACAGTTACTGTTACAATGTTGGTGAAGTCATTAACTAGTCAAATAACTAGCTTTTGTCAGCGTCTTCGTCAGCGTGGAATTTAGGATTCCAAAAAATATGCCTGAGCGCTCATTACGACGTATATTAGAAACCTATAAAAATATCTTTGTTTCTCATCAAAATCCGTTGCGTAGTTTTACAGATTTAAGCATACATAGGGACAGACAGACAGCGAAAGCGACTTTGTTTTATACTATGTAGTGATTACTAAAAAAAACCTTCAGTGCCGACTATTTTATGTAAGGTATGTTTAGGTACTCGATAGGGAAGATAATTTTGAAGAAATCAAAGTTTGTGAAAAAACAAGATAGACTGTAAAATTACTTAATTATTTTTACTAACTTTTCAAATAACTTTCATAGTTTTCAGACAATTCAGTATGAAAAGAGGAAGTTGATAAAAAAACCCATCCAGATAGATAGGTAGATGGGGAGCCATTTTAATTTTCGTAATAATGCAGCGGTGACTTAACATTATAACTTTTAATATAAACAAGATCGAGAATTTTGATTATGTTATTCACGCTGTATAAAGAAACTGTGAACAATCACCGAAATGAAAGAAGTATTCACTGAAATGAAACAAATTATCACCGTAATTATTTAAAGTCACCGAAATTGAAGAAAAATCACCGAAATGAAAGTTTTCTTCATTTCGGTGATTTTTTTTTAATTTCGGTGATCTATTCAGGTCACCGAATTCACCGAAATTAAATCACCGATATTAAAATACACCTAAAAACATTAAATATTTTGACATATACATACATTAGGCCGAGATCTATACTACATCCTTGAACATATTACTAGAAATGTTTGTGCGAATATAAAATCAGCAGTTTTATCTTGTTCATTTATAATATTAATTGATTCACGGAAATGAAAGCAAAATTGTCCCGAGTCACCGATTACTCACTTTTTTAGCGGGAACACGCAGCGACGTAGCAAACCACCACTAGCTCCAAATGCTTGTGCGTGGCTGGCGCTTGAGTTACAGAAGCAAGACTATATTCAATAGCTCTCCTGTTCTCGACAATCCATATTTCTTTTTCAATCACCGAAATGAAAAATAAATTGGGGACATTCGTATTTGTCTGACTGTTTACTGAATATAATGATTAATATTATGAAATATATATTAAATTATACCTCTGTTCTTTAGGAATCGAATAAAATAATCCGTATGTATGTACAGTTTGTATTTTTTCCTTAGCTAAAGAAATTAGAACTAAATAAGGTTTGGGGACAGTCACCGAAGATGAAAAATTTCACATTTAAATTTTTTATTTATATGTAAGAGTGATCCAAATAAAAACGTATCTGTTGCCTCTTATGGGTAATTAGAAAAACTAAACAAAAAAATATAATTTTACCATAAAAAGGCTTTTTACACTGCCATTTTCATACCAGCCGCGTAAAAAATGCGTCTGGGAAATTCACCCACACGAGTGTAATACTACTTCCTGTTCTGTATAAAACTTTTCTTCACTATTTTGAAAAGTTATTTAAAGTTATAAATAACAAGACAAAATAAACCTTACTTTATTGCAATGTAATCGGTTTTTGATTGCTCAGTTCAGGTATATTCTAAAAGCTAATAGACTGTATTTTTGGGGTTCGTGGATGAACAAGAAATTCCAAAAAACCGACGTGCGTGCATGCAACGACTAATGAAGATCGATGAAGCGCAAGTGTTTTGTCAGGATTGTGGCAGGTGAGCCTATGTATGTATGTATGTAAATAAAAATAAAAACCGGCCAAGTGCGAGGCGGACTCGCGCACGAAGGGTTCCGTAACATTATCTCACACCATATGAATATTTCAAGCGTCTACTTGTTGCCGTTATTATGTCGAGCAATAATGTACATTTGTTGTTTGGAAGCCCATCTTAAACTTTTTATTTTATTTAACCCATTTTATTTAACTATTTATTTTTAAATTGAATATAAAACTTGACATTCTGTGAATATTTCAACCGTTACCTGACCTGAAACCGGCGTGCGTGCAGCGAGTAAAGAATCTTGCTAAAGTAAAGTAAAGAATAAAAAGCCACAGTTATTTTCTAGGTCAGGATGTGGAGATTAAAGGCTACACCGACGAGGCAGTCAAATAATAATAGTTAATAGTCAACTTCAATGTTCAATAGGGGCCATATATTTTCGAGTATTTGGTCGCGACTATTGTCCATGGCAACAGTTGTATATTGCGAAAAGTTATACCTTACAGCCTGATTGTCCGATCATGTCTTTCATCCTAGCTGAATAAAATGCAACCGCACTCCCCCACATGGCAGAGCCTTCAGCGAATTGGAACTAATTGTTCTTCTGAACAACGCCCTTTACAAGCAAGGTTCCTGTACCGGAGTGGGCACAATGTCGCCACACGACCGTTGTCTGGTGTCGACCATTGTTGTGGCTGGTGGACGCGGGTGCTCTTGGCAGCTTTGTCCCTCTGATTGGATCTGCTGTCCGCATCGGCGGACTGCATGCCGTGGAGTTGCTTTGTTCTAGCAAATTGTTTTCCTTTTGTCCTTGGCACCTGGTCTCTGACAATTGTATAATTGCTTCCTAATAATAAATTATGCTTCATGATAATAAATAAATTAATAATTGCTTGAACAAATAATGCGCTCGAAATTTCCAACGCCAATTGCGCGATCGGTATTATAAGAACATATGTAGGCTATTTGACACTGTGAAAAAAACAGTATTATTTATAAATATTTGTATGAATTATGAGTCTTAAAACCGCTTTAATTTTTAACAAACACAAGATAAAATTAGATAATTATATATCTGCAGCCATTGTATCGAAAACGGCCTGGATTGGCCGATTCTATGATGACATCACAGCTCAGTAAAAATGGCGTCTGTCACTCATGTCGCTCTTACGTTCATTGGTTTGTTTACTGACCAGTGACGTCATAATTCTTGCGCAACGCAATCGCCATATTGCCTAAGATAGCGCTGCGTTTTGGCGGCTTACTTAAAAATTAAATGTGCGTTTGCTTTTTTTAGAAGAAATACACGAAAGAATTTAAAATGACCACTTTCTGGGGACTCCATGGACACCAACAAAAATACGAGATGGTTTTCAGAAATCTTAAATGCCTATTCTCGTTCTATCTCTGAGGGATACAAGAAACTACATTTTATAAGATTACTAGCTGACTGGACAAACGTTGATGACATGATGGCCTGTGACCTATTCTCATACCTACCAAATATACACCAAATTGCACCGGCTACCCGTCTTTCCATTTTCTCTCAGCTATTTTCCATCGTAAGGTTGTCTGGAGGAAATTGCTTTCAGCTATAAGGATGCCTATACATCTTTATACATTTTTGGTGTTTTTCCGGTGTACGAAGAATATTCCTGTCTTGTCTTTTTATATACACAAGAAGATTCATAAAAATTGGTGTAGTCGTTCCGAAGGCGTTCGATACAGTGCGACACGAGATTTTTATATAGGTATTAGATAATAATATTACTTTTGGAGAAAATGTATGCTCTATATGACAATGTGCTGTGTGGTTCAGACATCAAGCATTCATTATTTAAGTGTAAGCCTGTCTATACGAAGCAATGTACTTTACAATTTTATACCTTATTGTACCATAATTGCGTATCCCTAATATTTGGTTTGTGTATAATTGAAAAGTGTCCATTTATAATTTCCACTTCATTTCAAGTTTCACCCCAGCAAAAACTTTCTAGTACCTGAAGCATTGCAATAAAACTAAGCAATGACAGCAACAAAAAATAAAAAAAAAGCATGATCAACGTCGTATTCTTATTTTATTATGGGTTTAAATTGTAATATTCTGTCGTGACCTTGCTTACCCCTTTTTGGCAAACGGCCGAGCTCAAGTCATTCACTACACGTAACGGCGTTTTTCTAAAACTTTAAACGCCTGTTTGAGAGCCCTCGAATATTGCAAAGAGAAAAATTATTAGAAAAACGTGAGGAAAATAAGTAATTGCCAGCGGGGGGCAGCCCTCGCTTTCAAGGTTCGCCCCCTAACTGGATTATATAGAAGGTAAACATTCGTATTAGAATGAAATGAAATTGCTATTTCTAAAGAGAGCTGCACCGCCGCCGGACAAACCGTAGCTCGGCAGGCAAATGGATTGGGAAATTCAATTTCAGAAATCCGATATTTTAAATCAAGTTTGCTTCTTCCAGACTAACTGATATCGCTGACCTTTTTTACCCCTTCGGTACATTGACGCTACCGACCGCGCAATGATAGCTGAACAATGAAATTAATAACCTAACCTGAGACGCAAATATAAAATCACAGTAAAGAGGCAGTTGAATAAGAAACAAAAAACCAACAAACACACTATCCTCTCTCTTTTTAATCATAACGTAAAAAGTAACCAGACGCCTTTTTAAATATTTAACCTCCTCAGTCCCGTGTCGACAAAATAACAATAGAAAACTATTGTTATTTTCAAGGTAAGGACTGAAGAGGTTAAAATGGGACATATTTATTAGTGAAGTACAATATAGATAGTACCCGCGTGCGCGCAGCAACTATTCAACGTCCATAGACTGACAGAGACTTGTTAGTATCGAACTGAGCGGCCATGCCTGGCCTCTGCCTACCTTTTCGGGACACAAACGTGAATTTATATTTTCAAATTATGTTATATACGCGGATACGCATGAATAAAGTAGCCCTCGTTCGCTTTCGCAGTCGGATAAAAAACCCGCGCGTCATCCCATTTCGCCGGCGGCGGTGCGTCCCTGTGAAAGACCAGGTGAGCGCGGCGGGGCAATTTCCATGGGGGCCGGGGGCCGGGGGAGGCGCTGGGGCGAAGTCCCCCGGGGCTGCTGGGGCTTGCTGGCTGGAACGCGAACGTGATGTTGCCAAACTGCGAGCGCGATGTGTTTGAAACCTAATCCCGGTTGGTGAGCGAGACACTTGAGTGCTATCCCATTTCTGACAATGACGTTGTAGTGCGAGGGAATCTAGTTTCAGACACTCAATGTTTCGAGGTTTAATTTAATTTTAGAATTACCTAACTATGTACCTACAGGATGTAACGAAATTTTAATACCAACCATTTTTACTGTGGCGAAAACACTGAAATCGCTTGAAAATTCCAGGCTTTTCCTTATGGTATTTTATTCCTTATTGTAGGCTATTGTAGTCAACATTGTAATTTTAAAAGTACACAGAATTATTTGTTTTATATATGCCTGCGTACGCCGCAAATGGTATATTTAGTGTGGAACTGATATTATTTAGCGTTTTGCAAGTTTTTCCTAGAAATGCTTTTCGTATTGACAAGCAGAACCCTCATTCAATGTAAATGGGGGTTTTCTAACACCATTTTGCTGACATTTGCATAATTACGATTAACAACAGCCGGTATAGCATTTCTAAGTACGTAACCGTTTTATAGTTAGAATCTACAAAAAAAACTTATAGTAACAGTATCCTATTATTTTTATTCCTATCCAATCGAGTTTAACATTAGAATCTAAATGCTCATAGTGTACAGAAATTCATTCATTCATTCATCATCAACCCATCATGTCCCCACCGAGGGGCACAGGTCTCTTCCCTGAGGAAGGTATAGGCCATACTCCACCACGGGGGCCAAGTCCGGATTGGTGGAGGCTTGTAAGACTAGTGGCTGGTCTTACTGTCAGAAGTTTTCAAGCCGCCCTAAGGCCTCTGACTTGGCTTAACGACTGCCATCTATCGACGGCAGCCGGCACCAACTGCTTAACGTGCCTTGCGAAGCACGGAAACGCTCGGAAAAATGCCACTAGCGTTAGTCATTGACGGTGACCCATCCATGGACTGAACGCGCCGTATGATGCTTAACCTTAGTGATCGTTTAAGATCACTCAGGCAGCCCAGGCTACGAGCGATTCGTACAGAAATAAACCAGTACAAATACGTTTTTATTCAGAAGAGATTTTATTTTTGCGAACAACGGAAGGTGGTTAACTATTTTCGGTGCTAGCCGCGTGAATGTAGAAAGTACCTAAATGCTTTTATGCCTTCAGCTTTCGAACCGCGGTGTCAACCCACACATCCACACATGGGTGTTGTACACCTTTATAAGTAAGCTCTATCTGTGCGTTGTTGTCTATGAGTGTGTGTGCTTTGAATATTTCACGAGTTGCGATGGGCTCGAAAGTGGCTTTGTATGTTGACTGTCACTCAGTGTCGTCCGCTTCCATTTTAGGGTTTTAATTTCATCTTGACGTCAGCACGCCCGTGATATTATTGAGACCTTTTTACTGAGCATCCCTACCAGACAGATAAATCTACATCCTGAATGCATCAGCGTATAACATGCTGCTGCATGTTTATTCTCTTTTAGAGGAAGATTCATGTTATATGGCTATTACAGATTGGATGGCTTTGAAACCGATTCATTCTAGATCTCAGAACATATTTTTTTTCGGTAATTACAAAGTTAATACACAAGACTGTGCTTAGTGGAAAAGCATTGTCTTTCACACCAAAACTTCTTACAGCATGAATTTAAACTATTATGTAATTGTGATTTTTCATGTTTTATTATAACATAGGTTAACACACTTGGTTATTGTTAACCGGCCTTTTTGGATATCCATGGATGAGGACTTCTTGTGGCTGAATGATGAAACACCCCAACCACTACTTTAAGGGTTTTCACAAATCGACGAATGTACGGTTTACGATAGCAATATTTGTTATTATACTTGTCAATCACCGGAAGTGAACTAACATGCAATCAGCACGCTTGGGGATCTACTCGCATAGCCAAATAACGTCCCGCAATCAGAGCACCCGTGACTCAATCAACGCTGTTTAATTTCCCTCCGTCGGCCGGCAGGGTCGCGTCACAGGCAGCGTCGGGCTTCGCCCCCGGGCCCCTAGTCGGCGAGGCGCCCCGTCGAGCGCTTTGAACGCCCTGGAGCGCCCGTTTGATCTGACGCACGCAGGTAAGTATAGGATATGAGGGGCGACCCGTCGGAAACACCAACCGAGGCTAAGGACAGATATGATCAAGCTAAAGCCGGCCGTGACGTAGTGTGAAATACCTTTTTTTACGCGATATGGGGTTTTTTCTTGTACAAAAATTTGTAAGTATTAAAACCCTTCTTCGAGGCGCGCGGATCACTCACAGCCCCGGCCGCCGGAGTGATCTTAATCGATCACGAATGTTAAGCAACATAGGGCGCGTTCAGTGCATGGATGGGTAACCGTTCTATGATTAACGCTAGTGGCCTTTTTCCGAGCTGTTCCGTCCTTCGTAAGGAACGTTAAGCACTTGGTGCCGGCCGACGATAGATGTCAGTCGTTATGCCAAGACAGAGGCCTTAGGGCGGCTTGAAAACTTCAGACAGCAAGACCAGCCACTAGTCTTACAAGCCTCCACCAAGTGGAGTATGGCCTATAAGTAACTTTCTCAGGGAATAGACCGCGTTGGTGATGAACAGTCCAGCTTTAACCCGTGGGCTTATTCGCGTACGCGCACTTAGCCATTGTCTATCAAAACTACTCGTGTTGTATCATTATCCTTGCGTATGCATGCGCCAGTCAGCCCCTTAAAAAGACAAAGGTCGAGCGAGTCAAGGGCTCTCCGGCGTGCCCTATCGCTGGTGGCCCCCTCGCCCCGCGGCGTGAGGGTACGGCCCTGCCCGCCACTTAATGCCTCCGAGACACGAAACACGCTCGAGTGACGGTACTCGAAAAATATTACGAATGGAAATAACATAAAAATGAGAGTTGGCAATGACAGTGGCCATAGTTATTACAGTAAGAATTTGTACTAGAATGAGATCACAATATAATATATTATTTATATTAATCTATTCATAGAAATAAAATTCAAAGTCCTGACTGACTCACTCATCAACGCCTAGCCCAAGCCGTTGGACCTAGGAAGCTGAAATTTTGCACAGAGGGTCTATTATAATGTAGGCAAGGAATAAAACCGGATTTTTTTAAAATTCAACCCCTAAGGTGGCGAAAAGGGTTGCCAAAATTTATACGGGAGGTATAAAGAATGTTGTCTAATTTTCTTAAAACCTAAAATAAATACTCTTCAACACAATTGATTGAACACGTGTTTCGCCGTTTTTCTAAATTTAATCCTTAAGGGAGTGAAAGGGGTTGCAAAATTTTGAACTTAAGTCCGCGCGGACGGAGTCGCGGGCGAAAGCTAGTTTTTAATAATTATAAGTAGGCAGCCTATACTCGTTCCACTGCATGGCATAAGCCTTCTCTTAGAGAGAGAGAGAGTACAAGCTTAAACAACAAGCGTGCTCACCGCGGATTGGCGATTTCAAGCATCTGAAAGAACTGATTTTTATTTTAAAAATCACCGTCGTCGGGGTCCCCCGTCATTTTGACGACCTCAATGGGGCAGAGGTTAGCGCATCTTCTTACCATGCGAGAGGTCCCGGGCTCGAACCCCGACTAGGAATAAAAACCCCAGGTCTCCGATGTTTACATGTTTATAATGTCGCTGTTTGTGGTTCCCGCGACACAGGGAATCCTAGTGTGGGGCCAAAAGCAATGTATGTTCGCAACAACTCGAGGTATAACTAAATTCGTCCGACGCGGATTAGAGTCCGCAAAAAGAGCAGAGAAATTGATATTGAACCTTCTTGAAAACACCAAGTGAAATTGATATCGAATGAAAATAATCTTGAAAACACAGAGTGGGCTACACAAACGACGGTAACAAGTTGTCAAGTCCAACAGAAACGTTTCATCTATTTCTCAGTGGAAGGGAAACCAATTTAAGTAAAGTTTTGAAAGGAAATCGTACTTTATCCCGGCGGCGTTATAAGGCGCGGAGGGGATGGCAGGTGCCGTGGAGGAGCCCCGGCAAACGGGATTATATTGCGAACTCTCTAGAGACGGCGGGTCATGATACAGAAACATACAGAACGTTGTTGTTTGAGTGACCGTGTTTTTAAAATTCTCAGGACTTTTAAAAGAAGATTTTTTGTTGTTCTCTATTTCCCCTCATAACGCGGTTATATCTTGACCGACTTCGATAGTTTGTTGATTCCAGTTTCATTTGTTGAATGTGAATGTGTGTGATATTATTAACATTATTCCGGATTTGATTGAACTCGGCAAAACGTAACTGGGCCCTTCTAGTGATTGGTCCCCTACCCCCTCGGAGATCCCAGGCGTGAGTATTATTGTTATTATTATTTGATTGAGCTTTGATTTCCCCGGCAGTCAGAGACGAGCAACCGACGACGCGAGCTCCGTGAGGAGAGCCTCACAATGATTAAGCTCTGCGAATCAGTGCCCTGCCTCAATAGGACGCCAAGCAGTTTGTATTGAATGGCGACGTTGCCAGACCGTCGCCAAGTGAGTTAGGCACCATACATTTCAATATTAACTGCGCTTGGATACGGTCGCTGGTGACATCGCCATGTCGTCCTAGTGAGGCAGGGCACTCAGAGCGAAACCTGGGCGGACTCTTCTGAAGAAATATCAAGTACCATTCAAAATAAAGTTAATAATGTGAAGCGCTCACGAAAGGCTTAGTTCAAACATGAATGTGACAGCTAACATTTGTTGCGATATGTTGAAATTAATTGAAATAAAAGTATTGCGCTCGGCCGCGGTCAGATACGAATAGCAGACGAAGCGAGCTCCGCCTCTATTCACCATTTGATTGAGCTTGATTAAGCTTTGCGCATCAAAGCGAAACCTGGCCATATTATTTCGACAGTAATTCAAAGGGATTCCGGAATTAAGCTGTGAATGTGTAGTGCTTATGAACATTTTAGCTCAAAATGGTGCATAGACGCACTCTTAAAGTTTTACGAGACCTTTCAGAAACCTGCGGTGTTAAGTTACATTTACTTTAAACGGATCTAATCGCGATTCTTTTAATATCTAAGCTAAGCTTTTTACTTTGAATGACAATAGTTTGATTAGATAACGTTGTGAACTGGATGTAGTAAATAGAATTGAGAAAGGAATGTTGCGTTGGTTTGGACATGTGGAGAGGTGAAGGAAGAAAGACTTACGAAACAAAAATCGACCGAATGTGAGTGGAAGGGCTTGTAACCCCTTACAACTTATACCGCCGTTTAGCCAAAGTATTTTTCGCCAAATTTTACTTCCCAATAAACTTATGACATCAGTTTCATTTCCCAAATGAAACTTTAGCAAGTTTTCATTTCGCATTTTATTCATTTGGTCAAATTATCATTTCGCATAATTTTACTGCGTCAAGTTTTATTAAGACAAACGTTTATTATGCTAACGTTTTATTTTGGCTTTTATTCATTTGGTCAAATTATTATTTGGCATAAATATAGTTGACGATTAGGTACTAATTATTATTGAACGGGGGGTCGGCGATGTAAAGAATACGTGGCAACAGAAATATAGGTGCGACGACGCGCGTAGCGAAGCGGAGCGCGTCGGAGCGTTAGGTTCTCTATGTAAGATCGAAAACAGACTCGACTTTGTTGTGTCATTTACACACATTGCCGGCAGCGTATTCGGTATTGTATTGAAAGGTACTTTTTGCCAAACGATACTTTTGACTGAATAATGCTTGGTAAAATGAATTTTGACCAAGTATTTATTTGGTAAGCAATAACTTGCCATAATAACTTTTGCTAACTGTTTATTTGCTTTAAGTTGTTTTGAGAAATGTTTTTTTGCCAAGTGATAATTTGCGGTAAATAGTTTGGGAAGTAATACTTTGGGAAACGATTTTTGGCAATACATTAGTAAACCGCTTGTAAGAGCTGCCTCAGGCGGACATACTTCGACCAAATAGAAAGTGAGGGGTACATTAGCAAAGAACACGATAAAAAGTACACGAAAGCGGCGTGCGTGCATGCAATGACTTATGAATGTCGACGAAGCGAAAGTAATCGTGTCAGGATCGTGGCAAGTTACCTACCCCTCTGGGACACGCGTGAGCTTATGTTTGTATGTATATAATTACCTTGATGTGCGCCAAAGCATGGCAAGACATAAAAAATACATAATTATGCGACCCGAAGGTATATTTTCCCCATTTAATATACCTATCTACCAAGATATATTAGAGTTACCTCCGACGCGGCAGAAGAAATTTGTTAAGCTCTGAGGCATTAAGTTTGTTTGTCACTTAAGCTAAAAAACTGTTTTGAAACTGTAGAACAACGGAATAAATGTGGAGTTTCTTTGTTAGCTTCTTCTCCATTTAATCTACTGATTGTAAAACTAACAGCTTTGACGTTCATAAAGTAAACATTTTGTTTTAATTGTTTAAAAAATATTAGAGTTTGAAGGCGGCGGCTAACATTGGACAGACACTGTTCAACAAAGAGATTGTAAATTCTTTACGTTATAAATTGTAGGAAGTGTTTAAAGTGTAAATAATAGTATTAAGCTCGCCCTTGTACAGAAAACTGTTTATTGTGCAATAAAGAATTTTTCATTCATTCATTCAAGTGTTTTCGAGATCTCCATCGTCATAAACTGAGAAAGACTGATGAGGCCAGGCGAAGTTGGGATAGGAGTGTAATCGCATTTTACTAGTTCAAAACGCTGTGCGAATGTTCCTTTAGCGTTTCCGAGCCGCTTTAGTAAGCTGTTAAGCTTCAGTAATTGGAAAACGAGTCGGGGTTGCTGGGAAATGTTTGTTAGGTTTGATCGAGAATAATATTAAATGTAGAGGAGACTTTTAAATGTTTTTTTTTATTCTTCTTCTTCTTTTTCTAATTCTTTTAAATTATAAAAAGACTTTTAAATTGAAAAGCACAAATGTGGAGTTTCTTTGTAGTTTCTTCTCCACGTACTCTATTAATTGAAAGAAACTAATAAATTTGACGTTCATAAAGTAGGTAAACATTTTGTTTGGACTTTGAATAAAAAATTGAATTTGAATTTGATCTAATTATATTATTTAATTTTATACTACAAGATTAGGATTGGTAACAACAATTCTCAATATTTATGTTAAATCTAATATTTAAGTTTAATATTTCACAATTTTAATGTTCACTTCTTTATATATTGTGATAAATATTGTAGTACCTATAATTTAATATACAAAGTACCTAAATTAAAAAAAAATCATTTGCATTAATTAATTACTAAAAACAAATACACAATATCCACCATAAAATATGTGTCGTCAACAACACAGATACAATATAATAAAAACGAAAAAAAAACTACAAAATATACCTTTTATTTTTTTTACATATCTCTTACTCTGTAAGTAGTCACTTACTTCCCTGAATGCCGGGGCGTATGGATATCATTACAGCATAGGTTTCAAAACATACCATGTAATGTTAACATTACAGCATAGGTTTTGGAATTTGAAAAAAGAACTGTCATACTCATACTGTCAGAAGAATATTTTTTAAAAGTTAATATTTTTTTTCTCGGTATCGATTATTTACTCGAATCGGAATCGAGACAATTTATATTAGAATTTATGAAGATTTTATTTTAAATATCGAACTATTTGTTTCGCAGTCACATCGTATGTTAATTGAAATCGATTTAAAAATCAAACTGGCCAGCACGATTTGACGCGCTTCTTGCGTGCCATAAAATCGTGAAGAGTAAAAAAGTCAGTCGACTAGCTAGGCGCAAAAGTAATTTTTTTTCGTGTTTTAAAACCTGGTTTAAACTATCAAACCTGCTTTCTGCTTTCGTTTTTTTACTTACCTCACAATCGATATGTAAAGCAGAGTGTTTACCTCGGGTGTAAGCATCAATTGCATACTCGGGCTAATTAGCGTCGTAGCAAAAACCTCGTATGCAATTGATGTCATACAGCCCTTGGTTAACAATCTACTATTAAAGACACCCTTTTTCAATCTGACCCCTGTTTCTGGCACCCGAACGAACGCCACGCTGACATCGCGGCATTCGTGGTATGTTAATAAAGTCCCCAAGCCCGCGCCTCTCAATCCCGACACACCGCGGGGATTACCCGCCTTTATTTAGGTACAGCCATAGACGATACTGCTATGTTAGGTACAGACACAAGCGATGACGTGCCTCACCGTGTCTCGCGCGCGTGAGCATAAAGGTATAAAAAAATATTACTTTATTGCACACAAATCATTTAACCCTTTACAAGGCAGAGGTATAATAGTTCCCACCATAAATTGAACCTTATCACTTTGAAATAAAGTCCAAAAACAATGAAAAATTTATACTAGCTCTGCCCGTTAAAGGGTTAAGAGACGTTCCAGGTGGACGTACTTCGGCCAAGAATCTCTAATACATTTAGTACACAAATCACAAATCATTTAATACACAAATCATTTAAGAGACGTTCCAGGTGGACGTACTTCGGCCAAGAATCTCTAATACATTTAGTACACAAATCACAAATCATTTAATACCCAAATCATTTAAGAGACGTTCCAGGTGGACGTACTTCGGCCAAGAATCTCTAATACATTTAGTACAGTCGACAGCACGTCAACCTACACATTTTAGTTTCAAAGTCGCCCGTAACGCAACGCAATAGAGTGTATGGGTGTATAGTGTGATGTGCTGTCGACTGTACTAGGCAGGACAATAAGAAGACTCGTTTTGAGAAATTTAAAATACATTACACTCAATCAAAGTGGTTTCAAACACAAAGGAGGCTATGTAGAAAAAAATTCAATGTTGTCAACAAATAAATGTTGATGAAGCGAAAGAGGTTTGTCAATTGGCAAGCCATGGCCTCTGCCTACCCCTCTGGGATACAGGTGTGAGTTTATGAGCGATCGAACAAGTAGTTTACTGCAGAGCGCATCTTCAAACCGTCTGTGTCTAAACATAACTTTTGAGCGCTGGCGGGGAGTTCTGGCGCGGGGCGGGGACTCCCCTCGCGAGGGCTGGTAATGGCTTTATTGCCTGAGGCCCACGGGCCGGGATTCGATGCCGGGGGGTTCGAATAAACTACACGTAGCAAATTAACTAGGATTGGATTTTCGTGGCTTTAGCTTTAAACTTTGATAAGAAACTGGCGTGTTGCTGACCTTCTAATTTCAGATCTTATCCATCAGTATTTCATTCTTAATTGTAACAGTTGTAACTTGATGATTCTGACATTTCGTTGACGTTTCGGAGCTCGCGTTAGAGACGAGCACGACGACGCGAGCTGACGAGCTCCGCCTACGCTCACCATGATTAAGCTCTGCGAATCGGAGCGAAACCTGGTCGGACTCTAAGAACATAAAGTCCAGTAAGTGTATCCATAAAACAATCTATAGTAGGTACCTAATTTGACACACGATTTTAGGTTTTTTCATAAAGTAAACATTTTGTTTTTTATTATGAATATACTAGCTGACCCGGCGGACGTTGTTTCGCCATGTTTTTTTTTTACTTAGAGCTATGAAAAATAGATAACAACTTTCTTTCTTTCTTTCTATTCTCAGACCTACCGATTGTGCATATAAAATTTCATCAAATACGGCCAAGCCGTTTCGGAGGAGTATGCGCACTAACATTGAGACATGAGAATTTTATATATTAGATGAATGAATATGTTTTCTGCCAGCCAACATCCGTAGATCAAACTTAGACCTTCTTGGAAGCGTGAGCCACCGCAGAAAGCTTGCCTTTTCATCACCACACCTTCCCCTTTTGAGAACACCCGGTCGATAGTGAGTATCCATCTACCCAGCTGGGGGTTCCCAGGGGCGCGACAAATGTTCCGATCGCGCCGATATCTATGCAAAGTCGACGGTGGCCGTAATCGCCGCGCCGAGAGCGAGCCCTTAAAGTTGATGTGTGGACATTCCATCTGTGTTGAGGGCGATATTTTCCTTTCAATGCGTAACTGGGGAAATAAGCGGTTGGTCATAGAAATGGCACTCCCTTTAAATACGCTTTTGTAAGATTCAGGTCGTGTGCGGCCTGCCTACCGCTCCGGAGTATATCCGACTTTTGGTTATTTTTATAACCTAATTTTAACCCTAAAAGTTACAGCTAGAGTTAACATAACGAACATTTTAATAAACAACAAAAAGCTAATTACAAGTTTTCACAAATTCTCATTTTTTACAAATTCACAATCATTTTTTTTTAAACATACAGGCACATACATAAATTCCTTCTGGCCCCACACTTGGGCACCCTAGTGTCGTGGGAACCAGAAACAGCGACATCACAAACATGTAAACATCCAAGACCTGGGGTCTTTGGATCTTGTCATGTGGGTAAAAGCTATGGATCATCTTTTTATTCCCAAGATTACGTTTCGTTTTGACTCGATAAGGTCTGTAACAATTTGACCTTGTCTATGTATACATTTATTTATGAAATACTGCCACCTCGTTGCGACGTCTCAAAGGAACACGAGTAAACACGAGCCGGTGTCGGGTGTACAACACACGACGCCATTACTTACAACACAACCAGCCCCTGAGCTGAGCTTAAGAGGGCAGAGGGCGCACTCAATTTATATTTCCCATTTAGTGCAAAAATGTGGTCTGTAGTATAAATATAAATAAATAGCTTCCACACAACACATTAACTTTACCTGGTCCCAAACTAGAATCACAGATACTAGGATACCCTGTAATATGGTAACTAGGAAAGGATATTACAAACGGATATTGCATTTATTCATGTATTGTTTATTATGTATTCTATTCATTTCGACAGGTATTTAGTCTATGTAGTGTATTTATTTTCTGCATAAAGTAGGTAATTGTTTAGGATTTTTGTAATTTATTTAGTCTATTTTGTACACGTACATAATTATACCCGTCTTTTACCGCTGCTCCGACTCGCTAAGGTTTGCTGTAAGAAATCTCTCATAGAGATAAGCTCGCCTTTGTACTTGTTGTTTTTTTTAATGTAATGCTCTGTTCGATGTTTCGTGTGCAATAAAGTATATTTAATAATCACAAACATGGAAGAACACCCAGACCGAGAGGGTAATTGTTCAAATATACGGGGGCCCCCAGTGGGAATCGAACCGACTACCGGGTCCGAGATGTGCAGACGGGTAGTCGGTGCAAATAAGAACATTGTTATAAACTCTTAATTTATACTTAATAATAATATACATACATAAATCTTTACGTTCTTAAGTTCTATTTTAAAGTAAGAATGACAAATCTTATGTTTCACGCACGCGCATTACGTTTCAATTACTGATATTTATATCGGTAATGTCAGCCTATTCTATATATTTTTCTCAAACCAACCTTGTGACCTTTCCTGCTCAGTGGGGCTAACCCCGACCGCCCCCGCCCCACGGCGGGTGCGGTCTAATTGCCGCCCCGTCTTACACGCCAGATACGGTTTATTAATCTTGTTTACGGTTTTTGCGTAATTAAACCTTCTCAACAAAGCCTTTTGACTTTAGAACTGCTTTTTGTGGGTCTCGTTAACGTTTCGCTGTCGGCAAAAGGCATGTCTCGGGCGACCCTTTTGTGATCTTGAAAGCTTATCATGCTGACGCACGGCTACTCTTTTTTCTTTTGAATAAAATGCCTAGTGTCTCGAACTCGAGTTTCGATCTTCTAGGCAATTTATTTATAAACATTGCTTTTGGCCTCACGCTAGGATATAGATAGATAGAATATTCTTTATTGTACTCATAAATAACATCACTATGTCGTAAGAACTAAACACAACAATAAAACATAGGTACAAGACCTGTTTTTTGTCCCCAGCCGGGGTTAATTCATTCATTCACTCACGAACTCACTCACTGAGTAAACAAATTATACGAGTTTTGCTTACGAGAAAATGTGGGTCACGGAGGGTCTCAAAATACAAAATGTCAAGTAGGTAAGTGTATCTGGAATAATGTAAATAATATGTATGTAGTGATTACAAAAGTTTCAGTAAGAAATAGATAAAAATGTATATTGAGAAATCAGTACGGAGTAATTAGCGCGTGCCTCGCATCGAAACTTGTGATTCTCGCCCGAGCATTGTTATTTATGACAAGTAGGCTTCTACAGATCTACGATTACTCGCCTGTAGTATAAAAATATGAGAGAAGTAAGTCTGTCCTATGACACTTGCATTCGGCAATTGCTTGAGCATCACGAGTGTTTGCCAAAATATGAATAACCGGATGGGAATCGAATGGAGAGTTTTACCATGCGATAATCGCTTACGATTCGGCACTCGCGTTCAAGCAATTCTACTAGTGTGACTTCTGCATTAGGTTATAATTTATCTTTACAAGATAGTTTAGCCAAAACCTGAAATAAAGTTGGTAGCCGCAAAAAATCTCGTTACCACTTTTCGACGTCGAAAAATGAGAGCAGCTAAACTGGTTATCTCGGGAGTGGATGTTTGTTTTTGTTTTCAACTGAGTCGAGTAAAATCCTATTCTTTTTTAAAAACATCGCACAATGCTGTCGTTTTTGTCGTTTCACCATATACAGGGTGGCATTTTCACCGGTACAATAAATCAACATACGTAATACTAAGTCCAAAATACAAATACCAACATTTTTTGTTACTACCTCGTTGGTACAAAAAAAACAAAAATACCAATGACTGAACTTATCCGCAAATCTTAAAGAAATATGGACTCATTACGCATGAGCACAACTAAACGCACGAACTGGCAACTGCGTGCGGCTTGCGGGAAGGAAAAGAAGCGGCGGCGGCGGCGCAGCCAGTAGGTATGACTTATGTATGACGTAGCAAAAAAAATCTTACTTGATTTCAATTCTTCCTTCATACTTGCACGGGCTTAGGACCGTCACCGGCGTGGAATGCTTGCACTGGTTGATAGTGGTATGAATTTCCACACCACGTACTGGCTAACGCCGAAGTGCGCCGTGCGTACCGCGTCGTTGGTGCTCCTTCTGGGGTCTTCCTCGAAGAACGCGAATATCTGTTCCTCGATCTCCACGGCCAAGGGAGGTCTCCCTCCTCGGCCTTGAGCGTGCGCTGGTGCAGTGAACTGTCCGTAGTCTAGCAGACGCTGCGTCACTCTCATGAATGTCCTGGTGTTGAGTATTTGAGGTTAAATAAAACCGGCATTTATCAGGCGGGGCAAACTTTCTTCACCGTATACCCGCCGAGCTGCACTGTATTTTCCCCACTGAGAAAGTAACTACGAACCATTTCGTAATACTCGCGGTTTGTAAACATCGTGCGCGCGTAATTTTCGACTGCAGGAAGTGCGGAAACGGCGCACGTGCACTCACCTAGGTCAATGCAAGCGGACTGACCGGCTCGGCTCTAGCGGCTCACTGAACTGAACTCGTGCGCCGGCCAGCCCGGCGCGCCGCTCACTTACCCCACCCCGCCGCCCTCTGCCTCGCACCGCGATGACGCCTTGTAAAGGGTGCCCATGAGTTACAAATTGGATGAAGGATAAATTAATAAAAATGAAAAAAAATATATGGTAATTTTATTCGATAAATGTAATCTATTATCGATACCAATGATATGGTGAAATTTATTGTACCGGTGAAAAAATCACACTGTATATTGTTTCACTTAGAGCTATGAAAAATAGAGAACAACCTATTCTCAGGCCTACCAAATATACACACAAAATTTAATCAAAGTCGCTCAAGCCGTTTCGGAGGAGTATGCGCACTTACACAGTGACACGAAAATTTTATAAATTATAAGTTCTTTGAGCATAATAGTTACATTGTTAATTGTTACGTTACAATAGTTAATAGTTAACTGTTACAGAACTAAGGTTTACATAAGGTTAAGACTATTTTTTTGAACAATTTAACGGTACTTACCTACTAAAAATACCTATACAGGTAGGGTAAACCTTTTTATGTTCTCCTATAAGTAAAATCATAAAATGAACAATGTTCTAGATAAGTTTAAAAGTTCTAAGTTTATTTAACACGAAGCATGTCAATACCCCCCGGCCGCGTGCGCCCGCTACCTGCCCCCACCCTCCCAGGGGCAGCTATACCGTCAGTATAAAAAGTGTTTTCTCCGGCAAACGGCAAGTGTTTCACCGCAACTATGAAACTTTACCCGAGCGCAGGAGAAATTGGCGCTCTTAAGTTTCTCGTTGCACTAAATATCGCTGTACAAAATACAAAATGGAGAAAACATTCTTGGGGTAGAACTGTACCCCTACGAGCTTACGATATCGCGTCGATGTCAATGTTTCTATTTAACCTGTAGAATTTTTGTTGGGCCGATCCTCTCACCAAAACAATGGCTTTTAAGCTCCGTAGGTCACTACGCTACGCGCAAAAACACGCATAGCTGATGTGGGTGTCCAGATTGCAAGGTTGAAGTGGAGCTGGGCAGGGCATATCAGCATAATGCACCCGGATAGGTGGGCGAGACTTGCCACCGAGTGGGTGCCACAAGGGGGTCGTCGCAGGAGAGGTAGGCCAAGAAGACGTTGGCGAGACGATCTCGACCGACACAATCATGCTGGAGTGCGGCACAACACAGAAACATCTGATCTGAGTTGGGGGAGGCCTTTGCCCAGCAGTGGGACACAAACGAGGCTACGTAAAAAAAAAGGTGACAGAAAATCAGAGCCGTGGGTGACAAACTTGCAGCAAATACTGAGCCTGAGGCCGTTTTACCGCTGCATGAACATGCCCATGTACATTTCTTGTTTTTATTTCTCGTCATGTGTTTTGCCTTGTCTGTCTTTTTCCTTTTTTTCTATGACTTGTATAGGTAATGCCGTGCGGCGATAAATAAATGTATTTAGTCTTCTTCTTTCTTCTTTGTTTTCAAGGTCATAACGCAACTGATTAACATACCTACTTTTGTCCAGCTGATATCAGAGCTTATAAATAAAAAAATCTTACTTATGTTACTGCAACATAACAGCAGATAGTACAAATCTTGAAGTGTTGTCGCCTATACCATTACCTATTCGGTGGTAATCTGGTGCAATTTTCCACCGAGACTCGGGTGATTTGTCGCGGCACTATCGGCGACCCATCGGCCACAAATCATCGCCCCTCGCCCCTCACCTCTCGTCCCTGGCCCCTCGCCCCGGCTCATAGCTAATTTCACACGGAATTCGCGATGCCATCTACGGAGGGGCCGGATGAAGATGTTACTGGTCTCGTAAATTAGAATCAGATGTTTCTTGTCTCTGTTTGAGAGCCTCACTTACATTAATACATATGTAAACGCACGCCTGTACCCATAGGAGTAGGCACAGACCGGTACTGCCATTTGCCACAATCCTGACAGATCATTCAACTGATCTGAGGTGATCATGGTCAGTCTCACCTTTGGTACAATCACCACGACATAGCCTTTCCATGAAGCAAAGCCGTTTAATTTCTAGTACCTGGATGGCCGAGCTCATTTCCAAATTATTGGAAAAAACTATTAAGTTTTTCTCGCAAAAAAGGAACTTGAAAGAAAAAAATATCATGAGGCTTTGAACCGGAGTTATTTCTTTTCCGCACAGCCCAATTTCCCACCTGAGCTATTACAACCTTGAAAATTACCTTCGTAATCTAAAGATCAGTGTTTAATTGCCTAAAACACTGATAAAACGACGTTTTATAAAAATTAAACCTAGCTAGATCAATTAATCGCCCGCGAAACCACCTGAATACTATATTTCGTGAAAATCGTTGGAGCAGTTTCCGAAATTCAGATTATATAATTACATACATATTTATATACAAGAATTGGTCGTTTAAAGGGATTAGATAGATAGATTAGATATTGAGTCAATTTCAGTCTACGTTTTTCAATCTCAATCCATAGTATGCTTGACTGCTTTTCACTCCAGTATTAGGCAATATTGGAGCGGTGGTAGCGCAGTCTTGGAACGTCGGCCTCATATTCGGGAGGTTGTGGTTTCATAACCCGACGTGTAGGTACCAACGACTTTGATTTTTAAGTTGAAGCACGTACGTACATTTGTGAAATTGTAGTCGGAAGTGGTATCTTTCGTAATGTATGTACGTACGCTAACTGTGAAGAAAAATATTGAGGCGATACCTGAATATCAGAGGTGACTACGTACCAATACGTACCAATCCGCGGTGCGCGCGTTAGTAATTAAGTCCAAGCTCATACTCTTAGAGTCTAAGTGAAGGTCTATGTACTAAAAATAGGATATAATCTGGTTTTTCCCAGTTGTATAACAAAGTCAAATCCTATTGTACGTACATGACACTCAAAAGTAAATTATGTTTGAACGTAAAAATACTGAAATTTCTCAAATCTAAAACAATAGGTTTCAGATTAACAATAAATAAAGGTGATAATGTTAAGAGGACTATTAGAGTAAACTTTCCGTGTAGTTATCCGGCGCCGAACAATAAGGGGCAATATTTCCGCACAATGAAGCTCCCGAGCATAATGTAGAGTTGTAATGGGGCGCAAGTAGGGTTACCACCGTCCGGACTTTGTCAGGCTTTTAATTTTTTATAATTTTTTTCTAACGTGGAAAAACGGCACAAGCCGCCGTGTCAATCGCCGCAAGCAACCGCGCTCGCTATACTTCTGAATCGTGCGCTTGGGGTAGGATTTATCGTAACATTTTATGAATAAAATAATGTATTTTAAAAAAGGTCATTAAGTTGATAATAAGGGTAATTTTCAACCGTCCCAATAAGAGTAAGGGACGTCCCAAGAGAATATACTTTAACAAAGTACCGGAAACCGGCGTGCGCGCATGCAACCTGCCAAGCCCGTATCCCATGGCTTTAGTTTAATTTCTTATGAAATTTTGAAGTGATAAGGGTTATCGTTACGTGCATATTTTTTCTCGTTTTTGTGTCCGCGGCACATTGCACGCTTCATCTACTTTACACACTGCTATCATTACAGGGAGGGCTCTTGGCACAATAGAGTATCTACAAGTTTTGCGAGTTTATCTTTGGATGTATTTCACCACCACAGGGTCGTGTAGACTTTATGACCTTACAAACTTTTCCGTGTAGAAGTTATATAAATTGCCCAAGACTTCGCAAGAGCATATCATGTCTTAGTAAAGATTCCATTGACAGCATTAAAACACATACACCTTGTATTGTCTCTAGCTCTCCTTAGGAGCAGATAGATGTTACCTGTTTTAAAAACTACAATCGGAAGTTTACTATAAGAAATCCATGTACCTACATCGCTGTTTCTGTAATTGTGTTTTCTTGTGTACAATGAGATAATATTAATATCTCACAATACGTTCGTAGTTGGGGTTTTCTATTTAATAATCTGTAGGTTAATTGAATTTAATTGAAATTGATCAAAAATTAAATCAAATCAAAATATTTATTGCACCATATAGTACAGTCATTTCGTTGAAAAAAAATAGGAGTTTTGAAAATTTACAATTTTATAGATTTTGACGTGCTCTTTCCGAATTTCAACTTTGCTATCTCGTAGCTTTGCCGCTCGCGCCGCCATATTAGAGAAATGGGACCCAAAAGCAGTTTTTTTTGTAATAAGTCCTTTCCGACGCATTTTACAGAAAAAACATAATAATAATATAAACAAGGTATTAAGTAACACCGTCTGTGGACCCTTATCAGGCGCGGAAATATAACTTAAAACTAACATGCTTATTATAAAAATAATGTACTAGCGGGAACACAAATAAATATTTCTTTACAACAAACTTTATCAATTCTACACGTTAGTAGAATTTCCCTTATAACAAGTAAGCAATACAAATCGCAATTGTCGTTTATCCATGTATAGTTCTGCAAATAGTACCAGTGCCACTCGCGCAGGTAAAGCCCACTCCTAAAGCTCCCCTTCGTCCCTCCGCGTATTTTTTGTAGTTCCCTCTGCCCTCCGACCTCGGCTTACAATTATTGCCCTTGTACCGCAATACAGACTAGCCGGGTACCGACAGCAATATCGTGCTACATTCAGCGTGTTGATTAATGAACAACTTTGTTGGCTATTTACTTTTGTATCAGTTGCCAGGCCGCACCTTTAGGCAGCGAAGAATATTACGTGTTTATCAGAAAAATTGTGTAATATACAATACTCAGTTGCAGAAATGCGTCAATAGTGAAAAGTTACAATTAATAGTGTTGATGTTAGATGATTCATGGCTTTCTGATGTCCGGTTGAACCGGTTAGGAGTTCTTTATAAGTTAGTGCTTAGAACTTAGTTGCCTTTTACAGGCACTGCAAATTATAGGATACCTACACAAATAGTGCATGAATGTATTATGTTTGTCTCATTGTTGTATTCTTTCAATCGAGTTCGTATCTTTATCTATTAGCGTTCGTTAATATCTATGTGTAGAACGTATTATGCATTAATTGGCGCAATAAAGTATTAAAATCAATATATAATGTATCTGTTAGATAGATAAATTAATGTTTTAAGCACTCTCTGTAAAAAAAAGCTTAATGTAAGATAACGATATATGTTGTTAAACAGTAGATTAATATTAAATGTATATAGAAAAGAATTATGTCTAGTGTTCACCACCAGAAATAATTTTGAAAGTTTGTTAATCAAGCTAAAACTGTTTTGAAAAGAATAGATGTGGAGTTCCTTTTCCAGCTTCTTCTCCATATAATCTATTAATTGTGAAACTAACAACTTTCACCTTCATAAAGTAAACATTTTGTTTTCAACATGAAATCTTAAAATATTTGAATTTTTATAAATTATTAAAAGGTATTGTAAATAAAGACGATAGTTATGCTACCGCTACCGGCTCGGAGGGGACGGCGGCGGATGCAGACACAAAGCAACGTGGTTGTTAAATTATTTCTGGTCGTGCCGAGAGGGTGCGCCTCACCACATACAAATATTTATCTTTCCTTCGATTTTCACATTTAAATCTTACGAAATAAGAGCTAGGAATGCCGCGGTACAGATGCGGAAGACCGTTGACGTTATGAAAAGCTCTAATCATGATTAATGCCGGAATAAACGTCCGGTTCTGGCGATGATAATCTTGCGGGGTAGTTTATTACTTGTGTGTAATATTTTGTTCACGGCCAATAAGACGATTTTTATCATTTTCGCACCCCTAATGGGGTGTGAAACCTAATGGATAGTGAAATGTACAGTCATTCATTAAAATTGCTAAACATTAGCTGTGTTGTAATTGAAGTAGACTGAATACATTTTATGCTAATATTACGCGAATACTAAGCTAATACTTCGCGGTAGCCATAGGGTCACCTTTAAGGATAGCGGAAAATTTAAGGAAATAAATAAATAAAACTTTCTGACTAATGACTAACTTCTACACAACACAATCACTTGGCCTGGTCCCTAACTAGGATACCCTCTGTGCTAAGGTGGCCAGGCAAGGACCTTTCGAACATTGAAAAACATCCAGGCTTAGGTCATTTGTACAAATATACGGCGGGCCCCAGTGGGAATCGAGCCCGAGACCTCTTTCTTGCTAGCTAAGCGCCTTAACGGCTCGACCAACGAGACAGTAATAATATATACTCTGTACATCAAATTATGTGAAGCTAGCTCACTAACTGTGAAGGAATACCCATGGAGCAGTTGGCTCCCCAACGAGCAAAAAGCGGTTTTATAATTATCCTAAGACCAATTTTCAATAGACTTATAGCGAACTTATAAGCGCTTACAAGCCCGGAAAAGGGCCCACTTTATTAGTGTATTCAGTTTTTTAATAGTCTAATAATACCCTCACGGAATTCAACTCACGACTGTAACAGCCGTGTAGCGGCATTTTGTAAAACCGTACACTCCTACGAAGTATATTATTAGTCTCTTATAAAACTAAACTAGATTGTTATGCACTTCACAATTATTCTGCAAGTTCTTACTCATTCATTTCGTTCAGTTATTAATATATTGGGAGTTGTGCACGCTTCGTGTAAGTGAAAACTTTATTATAATATTTTGGACATTAATAAGGTAAGTTACCTATATTATAATTTATCAGTGTTCGTTATTTCATGTTGTTAATCAAAAACATACAGGGAACTCGTATTTTTCATGCAACATACCAAGTTTCTGGTTAAAATTTTAAAGCCCCTCTTAAAATAAGCAATTATACATTCGCATTCAGTATTTTAAAATAACAAAATCTTCCCCATTAGTCATTTTCGGTAGCCATTTTAGGCTAGCATTTCGAAGTGTTTTACAATACCACTATTGACAAACTCGGTTCTATAATGTCCCATAGTCACTGCATTCACTCACCATTGTTGTTATCATTTGGGGATCCGTGGTGAAATAAGAAAAACGCTAAATATACAACGTGTTATTGAAATAACACCTGTAGGTGGTGTTTGTGTTGAATATAAGCAGGTATGTATTTATTGACGATTTGTATACTTACTTAATATTTTTACTAGAGTTACTGCACCTTTGTTGTAATACTAACAGTAAAAGTTGGTCATATTCATTCATGAGCATAATCACCACCTAAGTGGTTTGGTGTTACTTCAGTAATAAATAAAACAAATAAAAAAATAAGTCTGACACACTCACACCAATCATCTAGCCTTAAACTAAGCAAAGCTTGTACTACGAGATAACGGTAACGGATATTAGTATATTAAAAACTTTAAAAAATATTTATATATAGGTACAGGGTAAACTGAAACAGGTTGCTCAGTCAACGAAACTTAACAACATTCACAAAGAATTTAAAAAAAGATTGGCTTTCCCATACAAATTGTATGATCGAAGTGGTCATTTTGAATGGGGAAGTCAACAATTTATTTTGAAAGTTGTTCAGTTTCGTTGACTGAACAACCCTTTTCAGTTTTCGGTACACCATCCTTAACGAACAAAAATAAACGTATAAACATAATAACATCCATGATTCAGGAAGTGTGTAACATCCAAGATTCGTGTTTATCACATAAACATTTGCCCATACGGGATTCGAACCCGCGACCTCTGCGTCTTTAGGCAGGGTCACTGACCACTGAAGCAAACGGGCTGTCAATGTTCTCAGGTGTATATTTGATTTTATTCCTATTGTTTGTAGGTGTCAACGAGCTGGAGCAATGGTTATGTTTTTAGATATCGATCGGTTTTTGATCAAAAAGGATTACCGTTTATTAACCAAATAAAGTGGCCTTGGATTGCTACGCATTTTGTACTGTCAGACAAATGCTACGGCTGTGGTCATGAAGTCTCTAAAGACAGGCCATTACATTTTATTATGAATCAAGAATTTATGAGATCACTTCTTAATCAAGATAATTTTTGGTGTGAAAACTGTTCAATTTATACAGTTTATAATCACTTCCCAACTGACGAATGTGAGATTTGTAGTCAGATTTAAAACGTCATAGTGTCATTACATCATCATCAACAAAGTGTAAGTTGAACTTTTGTAATGTAGTGTGTCTTCCATTTGTACATTTTTTTCCACACGTCCGCTCACTCACTCTGAACACTGAGTGTAGGTACGCGAGCGTGTAGAAGCCACAATCGCACTTTTTTTTTTTTTTTAGCCCTATAAAGGGCACCCTCCGGAGGACACGGGGGAGGGAGGTGGTGAATGCTCATGCATAACAGCACGGGCCCGGCCGTGCTGCCAATGTGGGACTCGCAGAGTGCGCCTACCCACTAAACACCACCTTGGTGCTGGTTTGGTCCTAAGGACCCCTAAACCTACATCATGAGCGACCCCCCTCGAGGCCGAGGAGGGCTCAATCGCACTCGCCACTCGCCGCTTTTATGTTCGCCAAAATAGCAAGCGGTGACGAGGCGAGGCGAGGTCGCACGAGTCGACACGAGCGTGGCGTCGCCACCACTCGCGTCCACTCGGCGCGGCGCGATGCGGCGCGGCGAGGCGACCATCCAGTAAAACTCGCGACGCGAGCAAGCAGTGACGCAACGAACGTGCCGTCAATTTTTCTTTCCGCCTTGAGCCCACGCTTCGTTTTCTACCAAATTAAATTAAGTAATAAAACATAACAAATAATTTTTATGATTCTGATGACCTATATTTTTCCATATTATAATTTAACAATCATTAACCTGACGAGCTCCGTGGAGCAAAAGTCAACGGAAACCGAGGTCGCGGGTTCATTCCCGCATCTAACAGGATCTCACAATACAGGAATTCTGCTAGTGTAATCGTTATTAAAATAAAAGTAGTGTTTTCTTGTTTTTAGAGTGTAATATATGAGTATTATATCTACATGATTCGTGTTTTTTTTACAGAACAGTAATTTAAACATAATAATGCCATTCAAAGTAGTACAAACGATTGAAAAAAATAAACTTCAATTGACAACTGTGCCGGATAAGTGGGAACAGAACGGTACATTGTTATGGCCTAAAAATAAGCAAGAGAGATTGAGAAGACAGGAAGAATGTGCACCTGAACGTACATGGAGTGCTCTAAATTGTATAGTAAAACGGTCAAATTTACGCACATTTGAAGAGGGAGAAGCTGAAATAGACGCCATGAGTGACAAATCTGAAACGGAGACCGATAGCGAATTACCTCGGATAAAGCGACTGTCCCGAGCTCATAAAAATGTATTGCCATTGACAGCGGGAAAATCTTTTAACGAGATGGCAGAGGAGCAGGTAGCGAAGGTAGGTTTTAGCTTTACCTTACACTAAATTAAACTATATTTCGCTATACTTGTTTTATGTTTATTTATTATATATCTTCATATTTATTATATATAATCACTGTGAATGAGACCCCGATGGTCCCGAAACTAGTCGAGCAAAACTCGATATTAATAGTGAGTAATAGCCGATAATGTTTATTATGGCTCATTTAAGTTTAAATAATGGATTATTTATATATTTATTTATCCCAAAGTTTAATATTTTTTTATAAATAGTAAATAAAAATACTTTAATTGACTTTAGGCCCATATTTCATGAGTTTCGCCTTTGTTACAATATGAAACTTCGATTTGTTCGATAACAATGTTAATTTATATTTTTTCTAGATTTACGAGCCGAGCTTTGCAGCCCAGGAAGTAACCCAGGCAGTAAATGACATACAACATATCGATATAGATCAACAGAAGGTAGGTTTTAATTTTACTTTACACTAAATTAAACTATATTTCGCTATACATATTTTTATTGTTTATTTATTATATATACTTACTAAACATTATAGGCTATTAATCACTGTGAGTGAGACCCCGATGTTCCCGAAACTAGTCGAGCAAAACTCGATATTAATAGTGAGTAATAGCCGATAATGTTTAGTAAATTTTATTATGGCTCATTTAAGTTTAAATGATGGGTTATTTATTTATCCCAAAGTTTAAAAAGAAAATATAAAAAGTAAGTAAAAAGAATACTTTAATTGACTTTTGGCCCATATTTCACGAGTTTCACGTTTGTTACAATATGAAACTTTGATTAGTTCGATAACAATGTTTATTTATATTTTTTTAGATTTCCGAGCCGAGCGTTGCAGCCCAGGAAGTAATCCAGGAAGTAAATGACATACAACATATCAATATAGACCAACCATATGTAATTTTGAATCAAGAACCACAGATTCAACAACTTCAAGACGATATAAAATCTATAAAACAAGACCTGAAGACAATAATGGACAATCAAAGCGTTTTATTTGAAATTCAAAATAATATATTACTAAAGACATCGGAATTTCAGACTCAGTTTGAGGGATACGTAAAAATGACATCCACAAAACCACAACGTCAAGACACTACTATGAAGCTTATAAAAAACTTAAACGATTTGGAAGATTTTGAAAAGAAAATGTCGGATGTAACAACAAGAGCAGAATTATTTCAAAAATATCATAAGGTATGCAGCAAGAGTCCAGGAAAAGGAATGTCTAACGCTTATTTTCTGGTTGATGAAATCTTCGATCGAAGCTTTTTCAATATATGTTCCTGGACTGGATCATCAAAAGGTGACACACAAAAAGTGTGTTTTAAAGCATTCTCAAAAACTAAACAATTTTTCTTTGATATCGTTCACGATTCCGACCCATCTTTTACCAAAGCCAATTGCGACAAATTTTTTAAAATCATTATGAAAAATTCACGTTCCCGTTGTGAAAGCAACCAACGAATGTCAAGCTCAAAACAAAGACTTCCTCGAAGCAAAACATTGAAGACTATCCATAAAAATCCGGGTCGAAATATGAAAAAAAATCGACCTTGTTTGGGAGATCGTTTTTTTTTCTTCATATTTTGACCCAGATTTTTATAAATAGTATAGTTTCATTAATGAAATGCATAAATAAAATTTCATAGGTGATAAAACATTAACCTTGTATATGTACCTACCTACTCATGTATGCACGCACCATAATATGAGGTGATTCCTTAGACTTAAGTTTTATATATTTTCCAACAAAATCCCAATAGTAATTTAGAATATAAGGCAATTACGTTAAGCATTTACGTTATTAGATCTTTACCTATAAAATTGCCGATTTGCACGAAAATAGAAGTACCTAGGAAAACATAATACATAATTCTATCTATACGTGAAAGTTATATCGGAACAAATTGTGAAAAAAATAAAAACTGGCAATTTCATAGGTATATTAGAATATTGGTTGATTGTATATGAGCACAAAAATTTCACGAATTATTATTGTAGCAGTACGTTTACATTAAGTACAAAACATTTATCCAAAGTAGCTTATGAAACATAGTGATTGACTGATAGTGTTATATTTTGAAAATAAGAAATTTCATTATGTAGGTAAAGACCTATTAAAATATTAGTTGATTGTATGTGAGCGCAAGAAGTCTTACGAATTATTATTGTAGCAGTAAGTTTACATTAAGTACAAAAAACTTATCCGAAGTAGCTTATGAAACATAGTGATCGACTGATAGTGTTATATTTTAAAAATAAGAAATTTCATTATGTAGGTAAAGACCTATTAAAATATTAGTTGATTGTATGTGAGCGCAAGAAGTCTTACGAATTATTATTGTAGCAGTAAGTTTACATTAAGTACAAAAAACTTATCCGAAGTAGCTTATGAAACATAGTGATCGACTGATAGTGTTATATTTTAAAAATAAGAAATTTCATTATGTAGGTAAAGACCTATTAAAATATTAGTTGATTGTATATGAGTGCAAGAAGTTTTACGAATTAAGAAGAATGTAGCAGTAAGTTTACATTAAGTACAAAAAAAATATCCAAAGTAGCTTATGAAACATAGTGATTGACTGATAGTGTTATATTATAAAAATAAGAAATTTCATCACGTAGCTAAAGACCTATTAAAATATTAGTTGAATGTATATGAGTGCAAGAAGTTTTACGAATTATTATTGTAGCACTAAGTTTATATTAAGTACAAAAAAAATATCCAAAGTAGCTTATGAAACATAGTAATTGACTGATAGTGTTATATTATAAAAATAAGAAAGTTCATTATGTAGGTAAAGACCTATTAAAATATTAGTTGATTGTATATGAGTGCAAGAAGTTTTACGAATTATTATTGTAGCAGTAAGTTTACAATAAGTAAGTACAAAATATCTATCCAAAGTAGCTTATGAAAGAAGATTGATTAATAGTATTACATTATAAAAATGAGCAAGTTGCTTTCGTTAATTCTTACGTACTTTAAATAAAAACAGTGATTTTATTAAATTTTGTTTTATTTACAGAGTATGCAGTAATGGGATAAAAAATAAATTTGTATGTAATTGGATACTAACAAGCTTACATTTTATATTTGTAGTTTTAAAAACACTCTCCAACTTTTTAAGTTGTCTGCTGTCACATTTATAAATGTTAAGAAATGAAGATTTCAAAGGTTCCTCAAAAGCATCTTCAGTATTTTCAATATAATAGCCGTGGATTTCTATAGTCTGCTCTTGGCTTTCGTTAACTTTATAACATACGGAAATAAACTCGACCACTTTATTTTCATTGGTAAGAAACCATTTGTCCTGCTTCTTCGAAGATATTACGAATGTCTCCAAATGCAAAACACCCCCAGGTTCTCCACGCTTAGTTTTTTTAATCATTGGGTAATTTTGTTTTTTCTCTAACAGTCTATCTACATCAGTTAAGGCTCTTTCATTAATTCTTTTAGCTACTTGTTGAAGTGCTTTGTTTCCTTGTCGCACCATTTTTTTAATGGAGTAAAGTTTATTTTCAAAGGGATAAGCATTAAAATTTTGAAGAATCCCATATTTCCTTACTTCCTCGACCAAATGTAACAGATTATGAATGTTACTTGTAACATAATCTTTTCCATATATAATTTGAAAATTTTTAACGAAGTGTTTTATCATTTCTTCTGCGATTCGCAGAAACTGAAAATGTTTCTCATTGGAACAAATCGTGATGGCACAAAACAAGTGCATAAAATGATTAAAAGGTTCCGCTCTTAAAACCTCTTTTAATATTATAAAACTGAGATAGTAAAAAAAGGTACGAAATTCAGAACCTTTCCAATGTGCTAAAACATCCAGTGATCTAACTGATCTGTGTATCTCTTCGGGCGTATGACATTTTGACAATAAGTTGTTAATTTCATGTATATCTTGAGCACTCCATTTTGTAAGGTACGTCCCAAAATTTCCGTCCCTCCAACCAATTAACAGTCTTTTCATTAAACCGAGATCAATTAAATGTAAGGAATCTGATACGGGAAAGTCTTCTATCATGTCAATGTTCAATTTTAACAAAGGCGAGTCACACTTATGATGTTGCCCATAACTCTTTGAACGAAAATCATTATCATTTCGTTTGGCACTATCGATCGCTGTGAATGTCACAGTATTTGATCTATGAGAATATTCCCCAACTACTGTGCATTTTAAGCACCCATGTTTACCATTAAAGTTGGCAACACCTGTAACAAATAATACATGTCATATTTATTGACTAGGTATACTTTTCACACATCTACGTAAACTTAATATACAAATGCATTCAGTTACTCAAACAAAACTTGTAAATATAGGTATGTATGATTATAACATGGTACCCTACCTTTTATTATAGCTCTCGCTGGTGAGTCACAAATAAAGGCTCTTAATTTTACGATCAATAACTGTTCTGTTTTTGAATTCGTAGTGATTTTCAACCCATTTTCTTCTATCTGTTTCATTTCTGACACAAAAGGTCCCAAGAAAGCCTCCAGATCCGATGGTTTACCTTCACCAGCGTATATTCCTGAAAAAGTTAATCAAATAAAAATTATTCTAAATAAATTGTTAAACCTTGACTATTTATCTTGTAGCGCGTTGAGGGCGACCGATATGTATGGAACAGCTGTTTTTTTTCTAAGTTACAAAATTGACCCCATAGTAAACGTAATTCATATCCATGAGTAGAAAGTATCCCCAGATGTTTATCGGATAAATACAATTTTACTAAATATTATAACACTACATTACAACTCACCTACAACAAACGGAGCCACAGGTACTTCACAAACATTACACAAAATGGGCCAAAATTGAAATCTAGAACTTCTGAAAACTGGTAATCCATCGACATTAACATTGAGAAATATTTCATTGGATGGACAGGGAACACATTCAAAAATAGTAGTTAAACATTTTATCAACCCATTATGCCAATATTGACCTGGTGCCGAAACACTAAGGGACAGGTTTTCTTTATTAGTATGAAGAAGCGTTCGAGGATCTTTAGGTAGAGCATTGTTTGTTCTCTTGTTTATAATTTCTAGTAACGAATTTAATGCTGCATGTGGTATATTGAATAGCAAAGCCCATTTTTTAATATTTTCTCGAAGCTCATTATTTTTGTTATTATCTGAAGTTTGGTCTTCAACGTCAGTTTCACTCTCACTTGATGAATTAACACAAAAACTTTCCTCTGTATTTGAATCATAGTCCAATATACTATTAATTTGTGCGGAACCCTCGCCAGGTTTTGTGACTTGAACTTCAACCGGCTCAAGATCAGAAAGTGTCCCTTTCACCATTTCTTGATAGGTTTTTTGAATTTTTCTTTTATAGTGACCACTTCTTTTAAATTTTTTCCATTTATTTAAATCCATTTTAACAAATAAATTTGTTTACAACGTGGTAGCAAGAAATTACAATCAAAATGGCCTACACGAGGTCGTACTGCGAATCAAAATAATCAAAAGAACTATTTTGGCCTAAACCGCCTATTGCAAGGGTATATAATCTTATTATGACTTTAACAAAGAATCAATAGGTGTTTCTTTGACAATAACAGCATTGAACATAGCTCTTATAAAACCATTACGCTTATAATAGCATGCGGCAAGTATGTTATTGGAATAAGTAGTATCATTAAGAGCGTTTATAAGCTTGCATAAAACTAGATTCAATTACGACCTACAAATGCTTTTATAAAACTATTTTATTTGTAACGGATTCAAATATTGTACTTATTAGCGCTTATAAAACTAAGTAACAAGTGTAAATGGAATCAAGTGTATTTACACTTATAGGCAGCTTTAATAGGAGATTCGGGTCTATAGTAGCCTAATAAGCAATCTTAAAAGCGCTTACAAGTGCTATTTATAAGAAGCTTCATTCTTAAGTCTGATTGTTCTTACTAAAAGCTTTTACAAGAGGGTGCGGCTTATAGTGGTTTATATACTTAGTCTTATAAGTGCTTAAAAGGCTAATTATCAGAGTAATCGTGATCAAATACTAAATAGCATTTTCTGAGACGCATATAAGAGTAATTGCGAACGCCAAAATCAAGATAAGAATCTTATATGTGTCTTATTCCTATAACATATGTGTTCTGAGACTATTTTGCTTGTTGGGTCCATACGTATTGGAGTAACCAGTTATGTAACGTCTGAGATGGCACAGGTTAAAAATAAAAATAAACATATTAAAAATATTTCCCCTATAAAACCACTTTACTCAAAGTTACTTAGGGCGGGTTTCCGAATTGAGAATTTCACTAAGTAAATACTTAAGTAACGTTCTGTCACGCTCTTTTCTCAGAAATTTGATGACCGCACTACAGTTACTTCATTCGACAGTTGACCCCTTTTATATTCTGGATACTCGCCCATCACATAACTGCGTAGATTGCACGGATATCAAAGTTGATTAGATGCCAACTGTACCAGCGTTGCTCCTCGCCGTACCAGCTACATTTCCAGATAACGTCCCACTCGTAACTCGTTATTACCCTCAGGATAATCAGTAGGGGAGGCTGGGGCGCGGACTCGAACGGAAACTGTTAGTCTCGGACACGCCGAATGCGCGGCGGACAAGGGGTGCAGTCGCCGAGGGTGCACACGGCATGGTCTGAATGCTAATGTCGCAATCCGCCGCGGTTTGGCTGATTAGGAACGTCGCTATTGTTCTGATTTACAAGATAGATCATATAAGAATATTCTTTTTAGTACACTGCAGCACGTTACATAAAAAAACAAATGCTGAAAAATCTTAACAGTCATCTTGTCACGTCTAACGTTTAATTTTATCTAAGTTCGTACCGGGCCAGATATATTGACAAAAATCGCATACACACAGAGAGGCCGGGCCTCACGATGTTTCTTCCGGGTTGGTGGGAGTGGAGGAGGAAATTGGAAGGAGTGGAGAACTTGCCCAGCAGTGGGACACCGTGAGATGATACAAGATCATCATCAACAAGATCAGCAATGATACAAGAACGTCAGCAACCTTTGGATTTAGTTTCTAGCATCACTGTGCCCCACTGCTGGGCAAAGGCCTGAAGCTTTTGACGATTGTTTTCTGGAAAAGAATGCTTCCTTCATTAAGCACTCCCTTGTACATTTAATTTGTAATTGGTGCACATTTCATACACAAACATCTGAGGAAAAAAAATAATGATGCGTCTGGGAGCTTGTCCGTCCTCAGTGAATGTTCTGATGGCCCATGTTAGGATTTCTTCTTCTTCCGGTGCCATCTCCTATCGGAGGTCGGCTATAATTTTGGCTACACTGTCACGCAATGTAGCTGCTCGCAGAAGTTCTACATTACATTATGTTAGGATTTGGGATATAACAAGTACTCTAGAATCCCTCGGTCTATGCCCAAGTAAGCGTTAAAGTGCTTTGACTAACTAAAACGTCCACACTGAGCGAGAGAGAGAGAAGGTATATGGTATATACTCTCTCGCTCAAAAGTGGAAGTTTTAATTTTTTACATTTACATGACGGCACAGCACGTACATACATTGCTTCTGCCCCCACACTAGAATACCCTGCATCGTGGGAACCAGAAACAGCGCCATCACGGTCAGTGACGTCCAATACATGAGATTTTTTGTCTCCAGCTGGGGTTCGAACCCGGGACCTCTTGGATGGTAAGCAGATGCGCTAACCACTGCGTCATTTCACTTGCAGACAGGCTTCTTGGCTACGCTTAGCAAAAGCATGCAAATACGTAAATCTTCCCGCGGTATCATTATCATAACAGTATCTATATTCCTCTCGCGGCACCCAATATCATCTCACGGAAGCGTCAAAAATATTGACAGTAAATAGCTGTTGTTATTGCGTCTCGCCGCGCTTCGGGCGCGAGCTGGAAGGGCCCATCGCATCGCATTTGTCACGCGCTGTCACAGCAAGTGGGGAGAAGGACCTACACGCGTGTCACAAATTCACAAATAAAACCCTACATTTGGTGACAACAGTAATCGCATAGGCTTAGGGGTGAGAATGGCTTGGCTTGTGTTGCGTGAAATATAATAGCGAATGTCGGAGGAAACATGAGGCGCACGTCAGCAATAATGCTAAGTGATCGTGGATGTTCTAATTGTTATTGAATTCGTTACGCGACAATTATTTGTTGGTTGGTGCCTTTAGTCGCTGGAGGTAGGGGGGTTAAGTTGATATCGAACTAAGTGTATTAATGTGTAGATATATGTAGGTAGTAATTAACTGCGCGTAGAGGTAATTTCAATTTGTTCTCTAATTTATATTGACCGCGTATTGTATTGTAGTTAACTAAGTTTCACATTTATATGACTGTAGAAAGCTGTAGTACTTAGTTAATATTTAATTTTATATCTTTTAAGGGTAAGTTCTGCAGTCTTTAAGCCAAATCTTCTGACAGTAAGACCAGCCACTAGTCTTACAAGCCTCAACCAATCCGGACTTGGCCCCCGTGGTGGAGTATGGCCTATACCTTCCTCAGGGAAGAGACCCGTGCCCCTCGGTGGGGATATAATGGGTTGATGATGATGATGACATGGCAGATTGACCAAATAACAGAAAAATAAAAAATAAGGAAGGTAATCGCGGTAACCAAGAGACGATTAACAATGAACGTGTTTTTCAACGATAGATCTGAGAGGCAGTTTTTAAAAGGAAATATTTTTCTCAGTCAATACTTTTACATCTCCAGTTAATCCCCTCGTAAGTACCGCGTGGAAGAATACGAATAAATAAGAACATCACATTGCTTGTCCGGCTACACCTTACTTGTACTCTCTCCAGATCAGCGGCTCTTAACCTTTTTCTCTACCAGGACCACTGTAGAGCAACTCTCTGTTAGCACTTTAATCCCCACATGGAAGATTAAACTTCCAGATTTCGAATGTATATGTATTTTCTGTTATTAAACAGTTTTTTATTATCAACTTTATTCCGGATACACTTACTTGATTTCAAAGCGAATCCTGGTCGGACTCTTTTGTTCTAAATGATACA
Source organism: Yponomeuta plumbellus (assembly GCA_947310845.1). Lineage (NCBI taxonomy): Eukaryota > Metazoa > Arthropoda > Insecta > Lepidoptera > Yponomeutidae > Yponomeuta > Yponomeuta plumbellus. The sequence continues at coordinate 23,062,183 of OX371200.1, forward strand.
AGTATATCCAGAATTAATTTAATAATGCGTAGTGCTTAAGAAAGTTTTGTTCTATAAAAAAAAATTCGTAATCATTTGTTCTGGTCCTAAAATAGTATACACTGTAGTTCGAAAACTGTTTTAGTACATTTTAACATAATATTATGGTCAGTTAACACCAGGTTTCAATGGTTAATATAAACGTTACGAAAGTTTTAGTTCACAAACTGTTTTTTACGTGCTACAGGTCTACTTTCATGGAGCGCAAATTGGGAACCACTGCTGTATAGCGTCCCGCTCTTGGCCCGAGGGTGGCAGTATCAAATATTCATAACGAGGGCGCGCGCCCCGGCCCGGGCGGCCCTAGGCAAGCCCGCGCTAGGCAACAGCCAAAACGTATAACCATACACCGAGTGGGCACGCACAAAAGCTCTCTTCATTCCTGCGCTTTTTATGAAGCATGATGATTAGGAGACAAATATCTGATAATAAAGTGTAGAATTTTTGGTGGGTCGATCGGCTTTTTAATTATTCTTTTCAAGGTCTAGCGCAAGTGGTTACTAAAAAATATCAATACAACCACCTTAACAATTGTGTGAAGAAAAATATGGCTTATCAAAAAACATTTCAATGTAAAGAATTTAGAGTCAATTATTGTAATCATACAATTTACAGTTTGTTGAATGTCAATGTACTTAGAATGTTAATGTAGGCTTAATGCTGCCTTGGGGCCGAATGTAGTGGTAAGAATGGTAACGAAAAAAAAAACTCCATAAAAAAATACGTATTTTAAACATGAAAATCAGATTATTTTGTTCAATAAACACTGAATCTGTGATTTATTTATCGTTACAAGTAAAACTAGGGCATTTCTAAATCTAAATAATTTTAGATTTAGAATGGACATTAATTTTACGTCATATACCGACCGAAAACAAAAACCTAAAAGTCATGAAAGTAGACCCACATAAAACTAGACTGAGAATATTTTTTATCCATCTCCTACAGCTATAAATATTCTTCAAACAAGATCTTCTTGATGCCCTGTCACGTGCGTGTCGCGCGTCTAAAGGAAAGACACATTCGTAATGTCGAATGGATTTATCGCTGATGTGTATTGGGAGTTTCAGAACGAGATTCGACTGTGAGAAATTTTCTTTGGAATTCATGATTTTTCGATATTAATCTTTGTCTGTAAGCTTTTCTGGTTTCGACTAATTTTTCATGTCATCAACATTTTGTTCATACGTTTTAGAAAGAATTACGGTAAGGTTTTCGTTATAAAAGTAAAGCAGTAGGTGACATATTTTATACATGGGTACACTATCCACATTATCTAAATACTATCATTGATATGTATTTGAGTATCAACACTCCGGAATTACAGTATTCTAGAATATTCTCTTTTGAACAAAATTACAGACAAAAATCAAAACTCATAGATTCTTACAGCTGGTGGACTAATACTGTAATTAATTATAGTAATATTTTCCAAACAATATTGACCATACAAACGACAGATAGTCGTTGCAACGGAAAATTATATTTAGCGAATAAATATTCAGTCACTTATAGACTCCATATCCATAGTACCTAAGTATTATTATTGTTCCACTACGTTTTAATTTAAATAAATTATTAATGAAGTTTTTTATATAAAATATTGTTTTTTATTAGATTCTTTATTGCACACAAGAACAGGCACTAAAAGTTACAATTTTAATGAAAATTGGATGAACACTCAGAATATATCGTAGAATGAATGCTCAGTTAGTTCTCTGTGCTTAGAATTCATCGATTCGAAAAATGCCAATCCCTAATTCTTGGCTCGCTTTTAACTGAACTATTTATTATACCAAAAACGGAATTTTATTGGCGGGCTCAATACTAAATGGTATTTGGTCGTATATCAAAGAATTGTTTGTTTGTTTATGAATGTCGATAAAGCTAAAATAATTTGTTAGGATAGTGGCAGGTGGCAGTCCCGGGATACAGGCGTTAGCTTACGTATGTATGTATAAAGATAAAGAGATTTATTTAAAGTAATGTAAAGATTTGCCATTTTCTATCATTATTTGTCAAACATGTCTTGTAGAAAGGTGGAATTAACATTATTTAGTTCAGCATGCTTGCCACAATAGCCAAGCCGAGAGCGTTAAGATAAGAAAAGATAAGAATATTCTTTATTCTGTACTTACCAGAAATATAATTAGAGAAACAGCAAATATAAAAGAAAATATTGGCGGCCTTATTGCTGCCAATTTCTTCCAGGAAATCGCAGCGCTAACCATTAACCGGGCTTCGCCAAACAGAATGAAATAATATACATAATATTTCAACTCTGCCTTCGATTCGTACTGTAAGCGACGCGTACATTTCCCTCCCTCGCAGCCCCCGATGCTCAAAGTGTAATCTAATTCGATACAATGCGAGAATGCCTCTCGGCTCTTTACCGAGACATCGGGCTGATTCGATTCGACGGCTTACTGCTGATTTGCGGCTTGACGTGTATCGCGAGATCGTTCGACGCATTTCTACCAAATCATATAATCATTACTTGTCGTCTCGGTACAATATAATTGAAACTAATTCAAAATCTCCACAAATTTTGTTGGCTTGGAAATTAGTAAAAAACATGTGGGTTATCTAAGCCTGCACGGGGTGTCCAAGCTTGGGATTAGGGTTTTAGGGTTTCGTACCTCAAAACCAAAAACTCAGCCCTTACAGGATCTCTTTGTTGTCCGTTCATCTGTCAAGAACTTTTATTATTTACTTATGTGCGATAAACGTATTAATAATAATAATAACTTTCAGTAGAAATACAATCCCAATGGAGAGTAAGCAGGGTAGTTACTGTACTCATAGTACTCTCGGCAACGGGCGTTATAGTACCGAAGTCCTTACACGCAAATCTTAAAAAATTAAACATCCACCCGTCCACGTATATTCAGCTACAGAAAGCTGTAATTTTGAATACGTGCAGAATAGTGCGCAAGTTTTTAGGGAAAGATTTAAAAAAAAAATAACTTGGCTGCTGCCCGTGCCCAAACCTCATTTATGAGATAAAATGAAAAAAAGAACCATAATAATAACGATATTAAAACTATACATTATTTTTTTAATAATAGGTAATCATAATAAACCGACCTCCAGCCGCTTGGACTCCTCAGCCGGAGGGCCGTCTGGTCACTTTGGTCAGACGAAACTATGACCTTTTTTTTCTGCATAATAATAATAACTCTTTACATATCCACCTGTACTTTAAAAGCAATATCGTTTTGCTTGTGATTTAACTCTGCGCTAAAACTCAAGTGGCTGTGTACGCAAAACAAACTTCCGTAGGGAACACCGCTTAAGACCAAAAAGCGATTCTCATCAAAGTTCATGACGTAATTACCATCCCGAAACATAAACAACATGTTACACACAAACAGCCGCCTTGCCTCGGCTTCACCGAAAAGTAATTACACGATGTCTAATGCTGATCTCAAGTTAGAGTGGGTCGCAGGTTCGATCACAGCGACTAATTGACCTCATTACGCTAATGGTATTCAAGTTACAAGCACTTGGCGGTTTCTCTGAACATAACATCAATCTGAGACGTTGGGGTAGAGTTTGTATTTTAACTGAGAGGGGAAATAATTGCACTTTTACTCTGTTATCAATTTCGCTAATGGGGTTTGCCTATTCAAAGGGCTGATTAAGGGAGCTTAATTGTTCGTGCTACGAAACAACTTTGCATAATAGTTGTAGACTTCAAGGTGGCGATGTTACAAGGCTCGCCTTTCAGCCAACGCCTGTGCCGAAAGGAGGGCGAAATAGCCAGCCCTTTTCATCGCGGACATGAAAAATGAAGGAAATGCTTCTTTATGCCCCATATATTGTATTGTATACATTAAATTTTGTGAAGCTAGCTCGCTAACTATGAAAGAAATCCCTTGGAGTTATTCCACACGTATTGACACTGTAGCCAATTAATCACTCGTTGCTGTCCTTGGTGATGGTGCCCTCTCGCTTCCGACCGTCATGCAGGCGATGCTTGACAGCGAGACGACTTGGGAGGCTGTGTCTTCCTTCTGCGAAGTAGTAATTCGCAGAAGGAGGACGCGGAGCGGGAAAGAGAGCGAGACCCGCACTCACTCCGACTCCGCCGTTGGCGCCGCGCGCGGACCAGGAGGGCCCGTGAAGCAGCGCCGGGAGGGTCTTAGGCGGCACGGCAGGGGGCCGTGCCGTCGTGTCCCAGACCCTCCAAGGATCGACCATATTACGCCGATGGTCGCAAGGAGGTAGGAAGGGTGCGTCCAACGCATCCTTCTGAGGAGGTCTGAGCCCACCACCCCAGGGGTGGACGTTGGCCGCGGGCGAGGTTGTGGGCTGACACCCAGGGACCACTCCTCGCTCTATCCAGCAAAAGCGGCGGGCGTCGTCGGAAGTTTTTAAGTGGGTATTCCGGTACAGCGGCGAGTCCCACACACCCTCCTGGTCCCCCACTGGCCATTTTGCATTTTGCATTTTTGCATTTTGTTACCGACGTTAATAAAAAAATAAAAAAAAAGGGTTGTAGTCTGTGCTGTGGAGGACTGGTCAAGTAGGTTGACATTTTAACATTAGACGACGTATCACGACGGTTAGAAAACAGTCTCAAAATGTTTTTATTTAAGTAACTCAACTTACCTACTTAAATACAAACATTTTGAGACTGTTTCATCTAAGAAACATATTTCGAAGAATATTCTTTATGGCACACAAGAAACGAGATACAAATAAGTATCTCGTTTTAGTATCGTAGTTTTAGTAAAAACTATCAGCAGACGCCGTATTAATAGAAACTATTTGTGTATTTTTCCTTTATGTGATTGCTTATGGGCGGCCCCTAACCGGGGTTTCATTTTGTCCGCAGGAAAAAGCTTAATGAACCGATAATATGGCGTCACAAAGAAATCTAAGATTACTTTGGAGCTCGCCGTGTAGTTTGTCACGGTTGTCAACTCCAGACCTTTGTTGACAAGTTGTCGCGAAACTCGTCCTTTGTTCTAGGGCGGGCGGGAAGGGCGGCGAACGAGTCGCTAGCTAACGAAGTGATCGAGTTTGGAACTGTGGAGATAGGCGTAATGGTGGTTGTGGCCCGTTATTGTATTACTTGGGCTAATTGGGACGAGAACTATGAGCTGTCGCGAAGAGGAAGAAGGAAGTTGTTTTAGGAAGGAGCTGTTGTACTTAAATTAACAACCAAAGTTGTGGCACAATACTGTTGCAAACAAACGGTACCCTAAATAAAAAAGTATCTTCCTACCAGCCAACATTTTAAGGAATGACCAAGGCAACGATACCGCACACTACGGTGTAGACGAGAAAAAAAATCGTCCCTATTTGAAGTATAGAGGGGTATTTTTGTTAATTTTTTTAAAGATCAACCGTTAGTCGACTAGATTTTTATGCATGTCTATGCCAAATTTCAGCTTTCTAGTATGTCTCTCAGCTAGGCCACGGACATACACACAGAGAGATGGACGGACGGCGAACCTAAAAGTGTTTCTTGCCCACTGAGGATTCCTAAAAACGTTCTACCATGTTGCATTTGCGAAGCCGTCTATGGATAAATTGCACAACTTTACTGACAATAAATAAAATTTTATTAGCTATCTGTTCATTTTTGTCTGGATAATTAATTATCTATTTCCATATGCATCCACTGACTTGGCACTAGCCACCCGAGCAAGCAGTCTCCTTCGTAAGCACAAATTACTATTAGTTTGAATGGACGTAAATTTAATTTATTCTCAATACTGTTAATAAATTCATTGATAGTATTTGGCTTAATCAGTATTTTTCCCGAGTATTTCCTGAGAAAACAAACAGCTAAAGCCAGCAGCAAACACGCTCTTTTGACGGTTTATTATTGCATTATAACATCGCTCCCTATTTATTTAATGACGACGCTGTTTTCCCCAATATTTGCCTATCGTTAGTGCAGCCCTTCCTGGATAATGCCAGATTTTCTTTGCAGTCCCGATGACTCATAGCGTGAACTAAATTGAAGTCATATTGCAATGTTTTGGCAAGAATTGGGTACAAGATAATAAAGGCAGGTTGCCATATTTTCTTATTTGCGAACACGGCCTTTCCCTTTGCTCCTGGCAAACAATACCGGACAATGGCCGATATAAAATACCCGTAGGTTTAATAAGGTTGACGAATCTATCTGCAATTTTGTCTACTACAATCTAAATTACTTTGACTAAAATCTAAATTACGGAAAAGTTTTCGATATTCAAAACCCTACACATCCCTTCGTGATACAGACGTAAGTTTATGTATGTATGTATATATCTATATAAAAAATAAATAAAAAGCGTTCAGCTCCGTTAAGACCTACGCATATTTTACGAGAACCATAATTTTTGAGCGATTGTTTTGGTTAAGTTAAAGATAAATAATAACTTTTTGTGAACTAAGACTTTCGTAAGCACAACACATTGTAAACTTTTAGTCCGGATCTACTTACGGGTGTTGTTATATCGGAAGAGTCCGACCAGGTTTCGCTCCGATTCGCAGAGCTCGTCGCAGTTTCGTCTCACTCAGTGTGAGACGAGCAACCGACGACGCGAGCTCCGTCTCTGCTCACCATGATTAAGCTCTGCGAATCGGAGCGAAACCTGGTCGGACTCTTCCGATATAACAACACCCGTAAGTAGATCCGGACTAAAAGTTTACATAAATAATAACTTCCACACAACACAATCACTTGACCTGGTCCCAAACTAGGATACTCTGTGCTATGCTAACCAGGCAAGGACATTACAAACATCGAAAAACACCCAGACCGAGGCCATTTGTACAAAAGTACGGCGGCTCCCAGTGGGGATCAAACCCACTACCTCTGTTTTAGTAGGTAAGCGTCTTAGCGTGTAGACTAACAAGGCAGTAAAAAAATTGACAGTTGTACGATTGGAATCAGGATTTGGTGCCCATAAACCTAATTGTTCCGATATTTCTGTAGTGATGCCATATCGATTGGCGGTACGAGGAAGTAATGATAATGATTTATTTATTTAATAACGCAATAAGAGCTTACAGTTTCCCAAAGCGCCCCTATTGCTTTGATAATGAGGTTTTGTACGTATAATTTCACAAGAATGACTATCCCAGTGCAGGACCAGCAAGAGAAACCTACGCAACTGCAATGAGGTGAATGAGACACTAAGATGATTACCAATGCATTGGAATAGCTCTTCACAACGGTGCACTGATTGGACGAAGCATTAATATTAATGGCAAATACATCTCTCACCTGCGCTTCACTCACGATGTGGTTATAACGACAGAATCGAATTCAGTGGGAATGTGACCTCTGCGACCTTAGTGTTAACATTGCAAAAATACACGGATGCTGGGCCTGAATTTTGATTAAAAACATTTTAATTTGAATTCTACAATGCAGTAACAGAACGGAGCCCCGATTCTTCACTCATGCATAGACAGCCTTTAGCTTAGTATTGATATGTCAACGTGATATATCAATATTTTTGTTCTCGTAGACCACTTTCAAAGTGTTACTATTTTCGGTAGACCCCCCTGCTGCTACATTTCTACTGTATTCCCAAAACGCCAAAAAATATCACCCTAAATTGCCCCGTGTTAAGAAGAAAAAATAAGTAGCGCATTTTCTTGTGAACCTACTATTTACTAAAGAATCTTGTGGTTATACAAAATTATAACCATTATTATTACAAACAATCAACAATTGACGTTGATAGTAAATCCAAACCAATTTTTTTGTTTTTTATCATGAAAACCAGAAAATGTTTCGTGGACCCCAACCCCTGTTTTTTTTTTACGTCTACGCGGACCCCCGTGTGGTCTTCAATGGAACCCTGGAGGTCCACCTGGACCCCATGGAAACCTAATTGAATTAAAAAACCGACTTTTGGGCTCTCTGAAAATTGGTAGTATAATTGGCAAACTCACCCGAATCCCGCAGCTGCAGCGAGCCGACGCGGTCGCTGAGGAAGCCGCGGATGGAGCTGGCGACCCGCGCGGGCGAGGCGGCCGCGGCGCCCCGCAGCGCCGCCAGGCGGCCCAGCAGCGCCGCTCCGCCCTCCTCCTCCACCGTAGCGGCTGGGGCGAAGCCCCGGACCACGCACTCCCTTCTCACCAAATCCCTACTCGCGAAGCGCGAATTTTTTAAAGAGTAAAAGCTTAATGTAAATAGAATTTTGTTGCGTTTTTTAAGTTTAAGTTTTTTTGTGCTTATCTAAGTTCAGTGCATTTTTTTGATATGTATTTGTTTCTGGTTTGTTTGTTTGGTTCGGGTGTTAGTGTTCCAGCATGGTGCGCCTTTTCTGGAAAGAAGAGGGTTTATTTTAATACAGTATAGTACTCATTATTACCTTACAGGCGCCTTCCAGTTTCTAATTTAAGATTGTGAGGTTGAGTAAACTTTAGTTTTATTTTTAAGTACGTTACTACCGTCCGGCCGCTGGGAGAATACGATCCTGACAGGTCATGTTAGAGCGGACGACGTAACCTTGAAGTGGCATTAAATTTTCGATTAAAATATTTTTAAGTCCAATTTATCCTACTAGCAAATAATTGTCATTGAAACTATATCATTGTGTAAACTTACAATCAATGTTATATTTTGCACAGTGATTTAAATGTTAAATAATAAGAAAACAATATTTAATCCTTACTACGTTGTCACAAGGTTATGTCAACCGTATTTTTTTGTAGTGACGTACCAAAAATAACGAAAATAATAACGGTCGTTTTAACGATACGAAGTTGATGAAGAGGCTTTAGAAAAAGATAATTGCGTTCTCAGAATCTCTCCGCACCACTGCCGTACAAAGCGATTGAGCTGACCTGGGCTCAAATAAAAGGTCGCACAGCTCGCCACAACACTTCACCGCCATTCGGCACAAAAAAGATGATGACCCTTCTAAAATGCCTGCGAAAATATCACAAGAGATGACTGAGTGAAGGTCGTCCAAAAAACAAAACTACTTAATCGTGAGTCAGTAGCAAAAGCTAGTTAAGAATAACGTAAGGAATGATAACGTTGATTATCTCCCAACACTAGTCATATGAAACAGACATGTGTCAGGATCGTATACTCCCAGCGGCCAGAATCTGAATTCAAAAGCTAGGATTAGGGTAAAATTCTTATTGTTATACCCTACGTTAAACTTTTTACAATTTCGGGCCTTCGTACATCACATACAAAACTTCAAACAACATGCAGGAAACTATACAATTCCTTTCATCATATTTCAAAAACACTTGAGAAAATTCCAAATAAAAGTGTAAAGGAGAGAATTACACTGTAAAATTTTGTATAATTTCCCTCATCAGTGCGAGTGGCTCTTGAGAGCCGCATGTGTGCCCGCGGCACCGGAAGAGGCACTCGACCAGTTTCCGGCCGCCATCTTCGCCTCTAGTTTATGACTTCCGGCGCTGTTTGTAGCCAAGTCGCTAGGTTCCGTGTTGAGAACAAAATAAACGATTCTAGAGCGCGGCTCCCTCGGGAAATTCTTTCTTTTGTTGGGAGGCGGGAGAGCTAGCTCAGTTTGCATGTTTATTGAGTTAGCTGAATATTTTTAGTTTGTATTTTCCTCTTCCGCTCATGCATATTTTACTATGCAAAAGGGAAACAACTTTTCACCTGTGTATTGACATTTCTATTTGCTTGAAGTATTTCATATCGCCGCCGGGGACCAAATATTTTTTTAATGAACTTTAATGAACAGAATTGACGTTAAATCCTGCTAAATCTTTTTTACTTCAATTTACTTTTACTAAACCAATAGAAAAGTCGTTTTTGATTTGTAAAATACTCTCTTATCTACTAATCAATCTACGTAATATGGATATGGAGGGGTAGGCAAAGACAGCCACTTGCCACGATCCTGACACACTGTCGTTTCATCGACATTCATTAGTCGTTGCAATTCCTACGGGTCTCGTACTCCACTTCCAATGACGATACCTCGATGCTCGATACCTCGATATTCCTACAAGGTCCTGACAATTCCTTTGTATAATTAACTGCACAGACGCTACAGAACTTACGACATAGTGGTTAGATCTATCTACCTAAACAATCAATGAAAGAAGCTCAATATTCAATATTTACTCAATCTTTTGTACACTGTATTTTATTCAATAATCCATCAGCATCATTATCATCAACCCGTTACGTCTCCACCGAGGAGCACGGGTTTCTTCCCTGTGGAAGGTACAATTCGTCCATAACAGTAATTACATAGTATTTAAAAAACTATAACAAATAATATAATTAAAAAAGTAAACTAAAGCTATTTTCTAATATAAACAAAATATTGGAGCCAGATCGCTGTCTGCCGGTAGAATTCCGAGCGGCATTACCTCACTATATGGCGAGGCTTAGCCTTTGGCCAAAGCAGGCACCTGCCCTCGAACCTCCAGAGGTAATGTTAAACCCTTTCACGCGTCACGCCAAATTCCTCGGTCCACATCAGGGTTTTGTTACATATTTGAAATTTTTAACTTTTAGTCCGGATCTACTTACGGGTGTTGTTATATGTGTCTCACACTCAGTGTGAGACGAGCAACCGACGACGCGAGCTCCGTCTCTGCTCACTATGATTAAGCTCTGCGAATCGGAGCGAAACCTGGTCGGACTCTTTCGATATAACAACACCCGTAAGTAGATCCGGACTAACAGTTTACAATGTGTTGGCTTACGAAAGTTTTAGTTCAAAAATATTAGACATTATTCAGACATACAATAACAGAACCCTGATGTCGACCATTATTGTATGTATATCATAAAATTAATAACTGATAGTCCACAGTCGTATCATTATGTGAAAAGGGGAATGATACGATATATTATGATTTCAATAACTATAAAATGATTATATACTTTGGTTAAAATGTTTAATGATTCCGACTGCCGAATATGCACGGGTGCTGTTCTATAGGCGAGCCGCAGTCACGGTGAACACAGTGGTAGCACAGACAAGTTGAAAGGCAGGTCGGTTCGTCTGTATGAATAATTAATATGGCGGGCGCCGTCGGCGGCCTGCAACTTGCGCGCGCGAGCCTGGAACGCGGAAAGGCTCGCCAAGCCAGGGTCGCGTATAAAAGCTTTGCCACGAAAATTGCCACTATTTTCGATCAATTTTTTTATGCGCCTGTATGTAAATGTTTATGCTTATGTTGTATATGTATAATATACATAAAAATAGATTGCTCTCCATTAGTCTCACTAAAACTCTGAAAACGGCAGAACCGATTTGGCTGATATTTGGTTTTTCATATTTGTGGAATTGTAGGGAAGTTAATGGTAAAATATGGAATTATTACGAAGATTTTGGCGGTTGAAGTTTGGCGGGGTAGCTAGTCGTATAATAAGTATTTGCGCTACCTTTTTCTCCACTACTTTCGGCCCCAAGGCAGCGGCTAACATTAACTTATAAGTACATTGACATTCAACAAACAGATTGTAAATTCTTTAGGTTGAATTACATTTCTGATTTCCGTTAACTTTTATATATTGATGTGTGATTTCATTTTGTGAGTATTTAATCAATAGTGTATATTATTATTCTGCGTATAAAACATAGTAATTTACCCTGTAGAGTATCTACTTTGTATAGTATTTTTACGGTTGTACGGTTGCTCGCAAGGTAGCTCCCGACACTGACTGAAAATCAGCGTTGAGGGTTCGACCCTCAGCATGTGGCTGAGTCAGCTGCCATTTATAACAGCAGTTTTCTTTTCTTCTTATAAATTTTATGTAGTAATATTTTCTATGGTTGATTTGCGTTTTGTTATTGTGGCGTGTGTACTGTCTCTTTTTCTAGTGCTACTGACTCGATTTCATTTTAGGACATTTTTTCTTGAATTTTTTTTCCTCATGAAGGGCGTAAAACGAATTAATCTACTTGTAATGACTTAAAATCTTGAAGTGGAAGGCTTCGTAAAGAAACTACTGTTACTGCGGCTAAGTTTGATTCCGTTTCACTTTAAAGGTAACCTTTTTTCAACCTAGATAGGCGTGGGTACTTACGCCATTGAAGATCTTTATACCCACACCAAAAATTAAATGCAGTAGATAAGTTTGATTTTATTGAATTCAAAGTAATTGTATTAAAATGAAAAATTGAGCTTTGTTGACATGCCGTCGGAAGATTTTATATATACTGATGAATCAGATCGTTTCTGATAAAAAAGAACCCTTTCAGCGTAAGTGGGTAAGGTTTATTGTTACATTTTCTTTCAATGCAAAAGCTTTCAGCACCGTTCAGTATTTCCGTTCTGCTTGTTCACTACGACCTTCACTGAAAAATCACTACTCGTTAACTCTTCCTTCTCACTCTACCACTCGCATGCTCGCATCTTGCGTCTCACTCACTCGCAGCACCACTAGAACCAGATAGCATCTACGTATTACGCAACCGCAAGCATAGCATTATGTAAGAAAAGCAATTCACTATGTTTAAGGTATACATTTCCTTAATTTATCGTTCTTTTCTAATGAAACACTACTTTTCATCACACATTCAGGTTGTCACTAAAACACTTCTAACTCAGAAACACTAAAGAATGCACAGCCCTATAAAAACAAAACACGATCGAATGCCAATTGTAGCTCTAATTAAGCGTTCCATTTTCAAAATTGAGTGAAAATTTGTGTTTAGATGAAAATGGTGTGTAGTCGAACCTTTTGTGCTGGGGCGCGGGCAGGGCACACCTGCGGTCTCTAGTCCCGACTGCCGCCGCGCCGCCGCCCCGCGCCCTGCCGCCCCACCGCCCCGCCGCCGCCCTATGCCCGCTCGCAGAAGCACCGCCCCGCACCACACCAAAATTATTCTCACACACACAACACACCTCTCACAATCTCTCTCAACCGCTGAAGACACCATCTTACAAACGCTTTAAAAGCAATACAAAAAAATAACTCAGCAATGTAGTTCAGCAAACGCAGGCACGGCGGCTCTTCTGGCACTTTCACATCACGCGCGTGCGCGACCCTCGCCCGCCCATTGGGCGCAAAGCCTCCGTGACGTCACGCGCCGCCGACCAATCAGCGCCGCCTGAAAGTTTCATGTAGGTATGGGAGGCCCGCGGTCGATCGCTAAAAATAACCCCTAAGGCGTCGCGCGCGGTCGATATGATGTCGCGCGGTCGGACTAACAGCCCTCGGCTTCCATGGAGGTATGATGCCACTAGACCAATCAAGAGAGGCTTGGCTGTCTATTGTTCTTTTTTTAAGCGGGCTATGCTTATTTAATTTCTTTCAGTGTCTCTACATGTAAAGAAACTATTGGTAGGAATATTTAAATTATGGAAAGCAATAATATACGAGTATATTCCGTGCCTTGCGAAGCACGGAACCGCTCGGAAAAATGCCACCAGCATTAGTCATAGACCGTCACCCATCCGTGGACTGAACGCGCCCTATGTTACTTAACCTTAAGATCACTCAGGCAGCCGGGGTGTACGAGCGATTCTTGAATTCTCAATTCTCGCTCTCGCGAGGCTAGGTTACTCGTTTTGAACCCTCAAGAACCCTAAAAAGAGGCCTTCGTACAATGGCCCAATTTTGAGATAATTGTGGAAATCTATCTAGAACTATAATCCGAAAAAAATAACTAATTTCCTAACGTTTCATGAATAAAGCACTTTATTTTGGTGTCCAGTAAACGAAGCTTTCAGATCAGGAGTTAGTATCCTGACCCTTGTAAAGATCGACGTGCAAGCCTCTAGGCCCCATTTCTTAGAACTACTTGATGATCTTCTATCACAATTTCTCCAAAATGCCTTCAATGCTTTATAATGCCCTAGAAGAGTCGTAGCTCCATGGAGCCAAGCCCTAGTACGCCTTTACGGTCTGATTACGTATTTACGAATGACGCGACGTCGCTCAACTCAAGAGTTCAGAGACTCAAGACGCTGTTAGCTTGATTACAACCTTACCATTGCCGGAGCAAATGGGGTAGTCAATTAGGAATGAACTACGGGTCACAATGTCAACTCATATCGCGTAAGATCTGAGGCCTGATTACGCTCACCAATTCCTGACGGTACACTGACATTTGGGATAGAAATGAGTATAGAGTTAAACTGTTACACTATCGGAATTGCTCAGGATTTGATAAGCGTAAGCTTGTCGGCAAATACTCAACTATTATTCTTTTAATATCTCTTTATTCCGAATACACTTATTTGACTTTTTGGCGGAAGAGTCCGACCAGGTTTCGCTCTGATGCAGAGCTTAATCATGGTGAGCAGAGACGGAGCTCGCGAATTTGGTTGCTCATCTCTGTTTTAGTTCAATAATGTTAATAGCTATTTTAAATCAACATAAAAACTAGGGTAGATACACGTTTTTATTGCTGATACGAAATTTTTTTTAATGTCCATATCACTGCACATTAATATCCATTATAGCTGAACGAAGTGTAGTCGCCGATAAGTGCGGGATAAAGGAGAATGATGTATGTGAGCCTTTCCCCCTTAGCAGTTTAACTAGAACGAAATAAATATATAACAAGTAGAGTTAAGGCAAGACTTATAGAACCAAGAACTAATAATTAAAAATATTAAAAAACATTTGCACACAACCACATACATATATCGCTTCTGGCCCCCCGCTAGGATACCTACCCAGTGTTGTAGGAACCAGAAACTGCGACGTCACAAATATGTAAACATCCATGACCTGGGATTTTTGTGTCCCCAGCCGGGATTCGAACCCGGGACCTCCCCCATGGTAGGCAGATGCGCTAACCGCTGAACCACAGAGGTCGTCAAAAGTATTTATTTAGGTACATGCGAGGAAAAGCACATAAAATATCACTCACTGTACATCGCCGCTGGAAAAGGCAACGCTGCGTGTGGTGCGTGAGGCTTCTGCTACACTCACCGCGGTAGGCGTTTAAACTTGTCAGTTTGGCGTTTAACATTTTCGTCTAGCAATCGCAGAATAAGCGCGGTTTTAGGATACTCGTAGATCTATCCAACAGCATTATGCTGAGCGTATGTCCGATTGTCATGCATTACTACTGATAGGACCTTGTGCAAGCCACATTAGTTTAAGTTTATTATAGTCGAGTCCTGTCTAAGCTATAATATAATCACTGTCATCCTTGCATGGCAATAAATGATTATTCTTTCTTTCTTCCAATCTTTCAACTACAGTTCTTATCTCCAGTTTCCAGTACACTCACACACTTTTAATGTACTAGCTGTCAGACATATTTTTAAGGGACTATAATATTATCGCGGAAGTGGGCGTATATAGGCTGCTTACACAGTAAGTAAGTTGAAAGTTAAATATAAGTGTCAATTTGTAGATCCCGATCGTTTTAGAGAAAAAAATATTAACATCAACAAAGCTTGATCCTTTTAACGCGACTAGCAAAATAACTAATATAAATCAAATTATAATTTTAAAACCTATAAAGCTTCTAACTATTTTTTATTTCCGACATCTTAGTTATCTAGATAATCTTAATGTTATAGTAAATGTGGTTTATTTGTCCTATACAGCATCTACAGCAATTGCTAATTGAAAAAGCCCTTACTTTATCTGTGAAATATGACCTGTGTTCTGCAAAAGGGTCGTTTAAGCCAATGCCCTACACTAGAAACACTAAAGAATGTGGACACGATTATTCATTTGCCTAAGACCGATTCTCAGGAAAACCACTGATAGCCCTGCAGAAAAGATTCACGGGAAAAATGTTAAATAATTTCAGACTAGAAAATTCGAAAACTTCAAGCATTTTAAATTGATCGCTCCGGCTTTTAGCGATTTGCATTGCTAATGCCGTTATCGTGTCAAATTGTTCGAAGCGAGTTAGTTTCCACTCGGAAAGTTTGCCAGTTTGAAGAACAGCTCCCCGCCGCCGCCGGGCCCGCGCCCCTAGCCCCAGGTCCCAGGCCTCGGGCCCCCGTTTGCAGGGAAACGCTCGCTTGGGACATCAAGGTACATTCGGAATAAGTATAGCTCCTATATAACGTCCACCAAACCCTGAACGATTCCAATCGTCAACTGTAAAAAATCCACAGTCTTGGACCACGCACCACGTATCCTATACAGTTATATAATGTTATAAGACACTGAAAGAACATGGAGTGACCCCCAGTGGGAATGAAACCCACCACCTGTTTCTTGGAAGCCTTAACGATTTGACTATCGAGGCAATCAGTTCTATTCAGTTAGTTTTACTCGGGCATTGTATAATAGTATGACATTATTATAATATTGACGTGTTATGTCAATAGTATAGGTACTAAATATGTAAATTGGTTTCTTGATTGCTATTACTTTCTTTATCTATATAACCTACTAAAGTAAAATCAATAAAGTAATTCCATTTTTACTTGTATTGAATATTTTCAAGAAATAATTCTTATGTCTGTTTCTACATATATCTCCCCAATAGCAGGTTGATAAAAAAATGTAAGGGTTTTATGCTTACCTAATAATATCAATAACGTTAACTGCTTTGCAGTTCCAAAGTTTTTAGTTTAGTTTCTTCCTAAAGTTCAGAGCACCTTTACGCCATCATTTCAGCAAGATAACGCTTGGAAATTGTACAAGTTGTCTGACAAAACCTAATTAGTTCCCCCGCCGCCACCGCGGGGTCCAAACTCATTCAGAACTCGGTACCTGTTAGGTTTCAACTCGTTAGATCACGCAGTCGTTTGCGAGGGGCGGGCGGCCGGAGTGTCGCGTAGTTCATTCGGTTTTTAGAATTACAAATTATGTATTGCTGAATGTTTGTGGGCTGGCCATATTTCGCGAAGAACCGACAACCGCTAGGTTAAAGGTGTTCTTGAGTGGAGACCGCGACTCGGCAAACGTAGTGTAGGACGCCCTTCGAGCAGGGTGGGATGACGATCTGCGAAAAACTGCAGGCAGATGCTAGATGCGACAAGCTGAAGACAGGGCGCTATGGCGCTCATTAGGGGAGGGCTATGTCCAGCAGTGGACTAATAATATAGCCTGATGATGATGATGAATGTTTTTTTTGCTTTTAGTGGCATTGTACTCCCTTAATAATTAATATCACTCTATCACCCTATTTCTCAAACGTTAATTATATCTGTATCTGTTAATAATATATTCGGTCAGCGTGGAGTTTAATTCAAAATTTTGCAACCCCGTACACTCCCTTAAGGATTAAATTTAGAAAAACGGTGAAACACGTGTTCAATCAATTGTGTTGAAGAGTTTTAAATTTATCTGAAGTTCCAAGAAAATCAAACAACATCTTTATAATAATATGATCTTGATCTTTATACGTCTCATACAAATTTTGACAACCCTTTTCGCCCCCTTAGAGGTTAAATTTCAAAAAATTCGGTCTTATTCCTTGCCTACATTATAATATAATGTATATTATACATATATTATGTATATTATACAGACCCTCTGTGCAAAATTTCAGCGTCCTAGGTCCAACGGCTTGGGCTGGGCGTTGACGAGTGAGTCAGTCAGGACTTCGAATTTTATTTATATAGATAAAATTGAATTGAAATTTTTTGAACTTTGTGATACTGGCATACCCTGTACGGGTGTGCAAATAGCTTACATTCTTCGCAAATAAAGGACCGCTAGCCAAGCTCACGTAACAAACTAATTGACATTCAAAGAGCTTACAAATGAGTTGAACATTGCAGGTATTGAATAAACTCATTAAAATTGTATTAGATGCACGTATCCAACTCTACAGTGCTGTACAGTCGACTGCATATCAACCTTTACGACCACTCTAATCATTACGTGTGTTGTAAAGATAACTTTGCAACCAAAAAGATAAAAATATATCTTTATTTGTGAGTGGTTGATCAAAAAGGGACCTCAAGGGAAAATAATTGATTTCGAGAAAATCGACGCTCGTGCTCGGCTCACAAAAAAATCATAAAAAAATAACTACGGCACCTAAAATATTCTGGTTAGACCAAAACAAAGCTAAAATACCACAGATTAAAAAATTAAAAAATAACGGTTTCCAATCCATCAAGGTCCCTTTTTGGTCAACCACTCACATTTACTGCTATATTAATAGGATGCCATGGCATGGCATATTAACGCCATTTTACAACATCGACCTCTGTGGCACAGCGGTTAGCGTATCTGCCTACCATGTGAGAGGTCCCGGGTTCGAATACGGCTGGGGATGGAAAAAAATCCCAGGTCTTGAATGTTTACATGTTTGTGATGAAGCTGTTTCTGTTTCGCACTGCACAGGAAATCCTAATGTGGAGCCAGAACCAATGTCCTACCCCATCCATTATACAAATCACCAAAGGTTAGCTGGAAGAAAATACTTTTAGTATTAAGCTCGTATGTACAAATTATTTTATTGTACAATAAAGAATTTTTAATCAATGCACATATATTGGTTCTGGCTCCACACTAGGATACATTTTTTTTTTAACGGGGTGAAATGCTTTACGCACCATATCCGCCACCCTTGGGGGAGGGCGACGGCAGTGTGTCGGACTCTCCTCTCCTAATAATACCGGGGGCCGTCCTGTCGCTCGTGCAATGGGGCGCCGGCGGATTTCGCAAGTGGTGTGAAACCACAACGCGAATGCGACAGCGGCGCCCCGGCGACGTCGACCCGACTCGCAAGGAGTCGGGCCTACCCTCACTGGAGAAGGGGCATGGGCCCCCCACCCCCTTCTCCCGTCACGATGTCGGACGGCAGGTCCCCCAACCTCCCTCAACCTCCTCTATGCCCTCTGCTGAACAGAGGGAAATAGAGGAGGGCCCCCACCGTGTGTTTTTTATAGAGGTTGTGTCCTCGCGGCCTGAAGGCCCCCGGCCCCACTCAGTGTGGGGTTACGGGTGCGGGGCCCATAGTGGACCCCGCGGGACATCCAGCAGCGCAAGCCACTCGACGTCCCCCTCCCTCTGGTTTTGGTCCGCGCCGGCCGAAGCCGGTACCCCCCATATCTGGAGGGCGTTCCCCTATCCGCCACCCGGGGGACGCATCCGATGGAAGACCAGAAACTCCTCACGGACACTAGGATACCTGCCTGTATCATCATCAACCCATTATGTCCCCACCGAGGGGCACTGGTCTCTTCCCTGAGAGAGGTATAGGCCATACTCCACCACGGGGGCTAAGTCCGGATTGGTGGAGGCTTGTAAGACTAGTGTCTGGTCTTACTGTCAGAAGTTTTCAAGTCGGCCCAAGGCCTCTGACTTGGCTTAACGACTGCCGTCTCTCCGGCCGGCACCAACTGCTTAACGTGCCTTGCGAAACACGGAACCGCTCGGAAAAACGCCACTAGCGTTAGTCACAGACGGTCACGCATCCATGGACTGAACGCGCCCTATGTTGCTTAACCTTGGTAATCGTTTTTAAGATCACTCAGACAGCCCAGGCTACGAGCGATTCTGTATATAAATGTTTAAGGTAAATGTTGTTATTTAATTGTAATAACATAAGTATTAACATTTTGCGGCACATATTTGATGCGTATTTGACAATGATTGTTTGACTCTGACACCTGTGGTAGATGAGAATATCTGATAGGTGAAGATTGGCTAGCTGTCGCCTGTACCGTGTTTGCCAGTGCCACAGTATCGGGCAGCGCTATTCCAGCGTGTTGCGACCACCGCCGTATAAATAGGGGCGGTCGATACGCGCCTGCGCCGCGCCCGGCCCGCGGCCCCGCGGCCAAATGCACTTCGACCTTAAGGAGGTGACAACTGACAGGTGCACGCGGGAATGCAAATTCGACCGATTTCTGAACCATCTCAAACTTTTTATTGGTGTTCATGGACTCCTGAGAAAGTGATCATTTTAACTTCTTTCGTTTTAAAAAAGTTTACTTTTGAAATAAGCCGCCAAAACGCTATCTTGGGCAATATGGCGTCGCACAGGAATTATGACGTTACTTGCCAGTAAACCAATCAATAAACGTACAGCGACACCAAGTTATCTGTTCAGGTGGGCAAAATTGTGACTAACTAACTAATTGTAAATCCTGTTTCCCATTTTTCGTTTTATTTATTCACTTACTAAGATTTATAGATATATTTTAGTTACAATCAAAAGACGGGTTAAAATATTCTCATTTTTCTAGGTAAATTTCTTAAATGTTACTACTAAATTCTCCACTAGCGCCGCTATCAACTGAACAGATAAGATGGTGGCACAGTAAGAAAGAATGAATGACAGACGCCATTTTTAATGGCAAGTGACGTCATCATAGAATCGGCCAATCCAAGCCGTTTTCGGTACAATAGCGGCAGAATATACATAATTATCAAATTTTGTCTTGTGTTTTTTACAAATAATATTTGTTATATAATTTTTAGTTAAAATACCTTAAAGAGGTTTTAAGAGTCATAATTTATACGAATACTTATAAATAATACTGCTTTTTTCACACTGTCAAATAGCCTATTAGTGATTCCTTTTCTATATAAGTACATACATAAGCTCACGCCTGTATCCCAGAGGGGTAGGCAGAGACCAGGGACTGCCACCCTTAACCGGTTAAGCCGGCCCGTAATCTCTTCAAGTTCTAACATGTAGAACTCAAATTCTAATTAGTTACCAAAAGAGGCCAAACCAAACTGAACGTCAAGCAGCGCTATGTATTTTTATATTTTATATAACTCAAAACACTAATAAGATCATAATATTGACTGAAAAGGATTGGCATCCGTGACTCTGACTTAACTCAATCCCGTCCAATGTTCAAACACGGTCCCAATAGGCTGGCTGTCGTCCCAATATCAGTATCCAAACGGGGAAGCGGGATAAGCCGGGGCTTACCAGCTGCTCCTTGGGGTGCCCCATTTCTGAGAACTTGTGCTTAAAAAGCCAGAATTTTAACAAAAAAAAACGACTTGAAACAAACTATATTATGTAACATATATACCATAACATAAACACTTACATACTGGCACATACATAGTTAAACATTATTGCGTATTTTTACTTACTTACGTTACAGTTGTTGCTAGTTTTGGAGTCGGTGTCAGCCAAGAAAACACTACAATATACAGTTAAATAATCTAACTATAATGACCACACGGGAAGTGTTTCTTGCTTTCAAATAAAAAAAGAATTATCAAAAGTGGTTCCCCAGTCAAAAGTTCTGAGGTAAACAAAAAAAAAGGGATTAAAAAATACAGTCGAATTGAAAAGCTTCTCCTTTATTTAAGTTGGTTAACAAGCTTGGGATAGCGAGCTTCACAACGCTTGGTTTGGAAATTTCATGCAGTAAAAGTCCCTTTTTATTTATTGTTCCGATGTCAATTATTATTGTACACTGACATAAAAATTGAATACAAATTTTTGGTGTTGAAATATTTTTTATTTCTGATTTACTTCGCCAAATTTCGTCGTATGTGTGTCTGCCTGTACTCGGCTTGGATTAGATACATATAATATTTTTTATTGTACTCTTAGATTAGAACTCTACATATTTTTTATGTACACGCCAGAAAAAAACAATACATTAGAAACCTTACATATTTACGTTTTGTCGTATATAACTACCGGTGTTATCGCTATAGGATACCCTGTGACTTGGGAACCAGAAACAGCGATCGCAAACATGTAAACATCCAAAACCCGGGTTTTTTTGTCTCAGGCGGGATTCTAACCTAGAACCTCTCGCCTGGTAGGCAGATACGCTAACCGCTGCGCCACAGAGGTCGTCGTTTTTAGTGGAATGTAGTAAAGTTAGTGCAAAATCTGTTACAAAATGACTGTTACTGTTACAAAATTTAGTTACACATGCTTTTTGAAACTCTCGCCGTCGAACATGATAATGATTCTGCTAAAATATTTTCGATTTTATTTTCCTTCTAACGCAAAACTAGGACGCAGGAAACAGTAGCGTAGACGGTAGACGGTACCTACGCAACTATGTTCCTGACCATTTATGATTTGGGGTGCAGCATACGAACCCGGCTCGGGAATATTGCTGGAGTATAACACGACAGCCACGCCATTAACGACCCTCCGTTCCTTATCATCCGCAGTCGCTATTGTAGGTACGGCAGCTTGTGAAATTTTGTCATTTTGGTCTTTAGTTCGGTACTAGATCATTATTTTACAAGATCGTTCAACAAACCTATTTTCATGACTATTGTAAAACATAAACTCTGTCTCTTTTTCCTCATCATCAACCTTTTATGTCCCCACCCAGGGGCACGGATCTCATCCCTGAGGAAAGTATAGGCTATACTCCACCACGGGGGCCTAGTCCCGATTGGTAGAGGTTTGTAAGACTTAGTGGCTGGTCTTACTGTCAGAAGTTTTCAAGCCGCCCTAAAGCCTCGGACTTGAAAACGACTGCCATCTATCGACGGCAGCCGGCACCCAGTGGCGGCGTAGCAAAGGTATCAACCAGGGGCGGTTTTCTATTTGTGCACCCCCAAAATAAAAGAACAAATACAAGACTTACTAAACGTGCTTAAGTGTCTTTATTTATATTTTGAAATATTCAATTATATTCATCAAATTTTACTTTACTGTCCTTTTCGTTGGACAATTTGGAAAGATTGGTAAGTCGCGCTTGGCTAACTTAAGTATTTTTTTATAAACTTTAATTTACAGCACTTCTTTTACAAGAAGCCACTGAAACACAAATAGTAAAAAAAATCTTAGGCAAAGCGCTAGACTTGGAACAGACTCGGAATAGTCCCATTTTATAATGAACTAGCTGTGCCCGCGACTTCGTCCGCGTGGGACTTGGAAAAAAAATTAGCTTATTATGAATGTTTTAAATTTATTAGTGGCATGAAGCTTCTCTGTACACAATGTTTATTTTCCGGTAGTAAAATGTACTGTTTATCTGGAGACCCAACTCGTGATAAACCAACATAATAGTTGTCCATGCGAAAAACACTCTTTTCGTAGATCGATTCCGACGACGGAGAAAGTTTGTCCCTGGGACTTATTAATAGTCATCGCAAATGATGTTTTTACGGGAAACTGCGAAGATTTACATTTAAATCAGACAAAAAACACAAACAAACGATCAAACAAATAATCAACATGCATCGGACAATACCATGCATTTTCATGTAAATCAAAGAAAATTATGTCCCACCCACACAAAGTTCCGTACTCCCTTTGGAGTTGAAATTCGGAAAACGGTGAAATACTTATTTCATCAATTGTTTTGAAGATTATGTTTGCCAAATTTCATGAAAATCGGGCAAACAAAATTAGTCCGACACAAACTTCCGTACCCCTGTTAACCCCATTTGCAGCTGAATTTCGAAAAACTGTAAAATATGTATTTCATTAACCCCCTTATTCATAATGGTCCGCTAACTTAAAACAGCTGCTAAAGAGTGTTATGTTTCATTCTAACTTAGGTCAAGAGAAGAAGACAGAGCGAGAATTAGCAATGCTTTAAGTTAGCAGACTATTATGAATAAGGTTGTTTTAAAGATTATGTATTCCGAATTTGACGAAAATCGAAGAAATAAAATTAAGTCCGATACTAGCTTCCGTTAACTTTCTTAAGATTTGGAACTACTATATCCCGTAGCTCTTCTTGTGTTGACGTTAGCAGAGTTTTAGGGTGAACAACGCCAAATGTCTTGAGAATGTCGTCCATTGCCCAGTAGCAATGGTCTAGTTCTCCGTAAAATCTATCTAGACATTCGAACATAGCCCTCTGCAGCTCTTCTGGAGTGAGTTGTCATCACGTTGTCACCCCTCGGTGCTTGGCACCCGGGGCGGACCGCCCCCATCCCCCCCCCCTCTACGCCGCCACTGTAGGCACCAACTGCTTAACGTACCATGCGAAGCACGGAACCACTCAGAAAAATGCCACTAGCGTTAGTCATAGACGGTTACCCATCCATGCACTGAACGCGCCCAATGTTGCTTAACCTTCGTGATTGTTTAAGATCACTCAGGCGGCCGGGGCTACGAGCCGAATCGCTCCCTTTTTCCTCGAACTCTACTAATTTAGAATCTAAGTTTTTGTATTAATGTACCCGTCCGTCCACCCCCGGGGGGCGCGGCCCGCAGGCCGCAGCGCTATTCGAGCCGCGTGTTATTTTCACACAACCCGATGGGCTAATTTTGGAACCGTAACTATTGATTTCCCTCAACAGCTTCAACCGTTTTGCCACAAAGCTTTCCGATTGCTCGCTCTGATTACTAAGCATCCTATATATGGCACATTTACGGTGGAAGAGCTAAGTTTAACCCCCAGTTTCTCGAACAGTATGTTAATCTGCTGTTAACAGCTGTCAGTTCTTTTTTTTGTATGCACTTTTGCAAACTGACAGCTGTTAACAATGATTGTTACTGTAGATTTGTAACTGACTGTTAGCGTTCGAGAACCGGGGGTTAGATTATTTTTTTATTAATTATTTTATAATTTACATCCTTAATTTTAATCCTAAGTGACTGACTACATACATTTTATTACAGGAAAATTTATTACTGAACATTCACATAAAGCTTTATAAATTACCTAAAACCGTAATTTAAGTGACATACGCAGTGACTTTGAAGATTTTGTTTTATGTCCATTAATCGTACTATACATCTGACTGTAGGACGCAGGTCTTCTCTCATAAAAAGCGTGTGGGCTTAATACGAGTAACTACGCGTATTCTCGCAACTTCAAACGCTGACAATAATAATTGACCTGAAACACTCAGGTTTCCTCAGAATATTTTGCCTTACTGTTGGCGTTTGGCTTCTACTAAATTACTTAGACAATAATGTCCAGCCGGGATTTTAAATCAGGACCTCACGGATCTGAAGAACCCTTCAGTTTCGGATATAAATGGAGATTTACCTACCCCCAGCAAAATCGATCCAAGGCAAGCATTTGCTCTACATTTGTATGTGCCTATTCGTTATATATGCTATTCGTATGTGCCTGTATCTAAAAAAAAAAAAATTTGGCACGCGACGTCAGCCACCTCGTGGCATCGGCTCTGCCCACGGTCCCCGGCAGGGGAACTTTTAATGGCTTATTCCGGATGCTTATCTGTGTTGGTACACTTTTATCCAGCTTTCTGCTAGATAAAAGTTTATAAGTTACAAACACACTCATGAATAAGAACACCTTAGAAGTGTATCTTTATGATACCTCAGTCCAACCTCGCCAATAATAGTGAGACGTTTTTAGGCTGCCCTTGTTGTATGCTAGTTTTAAACTTAGTTTAGGTCAGTCATCCATCTTATTAAGTGTTGTTGTGATTGTGGGAATTAAGGTGTTTTTATGTGTGCTTCTTTCGTTTATTGATTAAAAAAATATTATCCAATCGAATCAAAGCCGTTCGTTTCAACGTAAAGAATTTACTTTCTGTCTACAATTGTTTTTTCTAAGAAATGCTTGTTGCGGCTTAAGAACTTCTGACAGTAAGACCAGCCACTAGTCTTACAAGCCTCTTCCAATCCGAACTTGGCCCTCGTGGTGGAGTATGCCTATATTTGCATTGAATTTTCTCTATTTAAATTCAATGACCTTTGTCAGGGAAGAGACCCGTGTCCTTCGATGGGGATATAATGGGTTGATGATGATGATAACAACTGTAACCTGTTCATATAAATGGTGAAGTCATAGCTATCTTATAAGTTCAATATTAGTTTTTCGGTTGAATTAACGTTCTTACACGTTTCAATTAAAAAAAATTGGCTTGGGAACAAAGTCTACAATTTGTCTACAAAGTAAGTCTACACTTGACGGTCTTATTATTAGAGCCGTTAAAGTGCTTATAATAGCTAATAAGAAAGAGGACGCGTATTCTATTCCCACTGGGCCTCAGTTTGGGTGTTTTTCCATGTCTGTAGTGTCCTTGCCTGGTTACCATAGCACAGGGTATCCTAGTTTGGGATCAGGTCAAGATTGTGTTGTGTGGGAGCGTGTAATTTTTACATAATTAAGTCAACAATGAGTAGGTTTTGCAAAAGCAAATTTTGACGACCTCTATGGCGCAGCGGTTAGCGCATCTGCCTACCATGCGAGAGGTCCCGGGTTCGAATCCCGGCTGGTGACAAACAAACCCCAGGTCTTGGATGTGTACACGTTTGTAATGTCGCTGTTTCTGGTTCCCACGACACAGGGTATCCTAGTGTGGGGCCAGAAGCAATGTATGTGCCTGTATGTAAATACTTGTTTAAAAAAAAACATTTTTGGCTTACTGCTCTCCAAATACTTCCAAGGCCTCCATTCGTTGAAAGGTTATTAAAAAACCCTGCGATGTCCATACTCGTATAAATCATCAGCTAATATGTAGAGGCCAGTGAGATGCTTTAGCCGGTATTACTCAACAGCTACCTATTTTTATGTTGACATATTGACTCGATGACGTTAATATCGTTTTCGTCTTATTTACGATAGCTCTTCATTAGTTATAATTACCATCGCCATTCCCCAGCTTAGCAGCTTAAGAGGACAGAAATTTCGTAATTAAGACCTCAAGTAATTACTATTTAGTGAGCCAACCTCTACCACTTTGAGCAAACTTGATCGCTTTTTGTGTTCAGCCAACTTTTGGCAACCAAAATCTTTCCAGTCCAAGGCCGGCGTCATCCGTAAATAATCATCATCATCTATTGTGTATAAAACTAAGAAAAAACACTCCGAAGCTCTGCTTGAATATTATTATTATTAGTCCTTTATTTAGACTATTGGAATTAGTAACTTTAACATAACATAACGTTTACATACAGGCACATACAGTACCTCTGGTCCCACACTAGGATACCGTGTGTCGTGGAAACCAGAAACAGCGACGTCACAAACATGTAAACATCCAAGACCTGCGGGTTTTTTGTCCCCAGCCGGGATTCGAGCCCGGGACCTCTCGCATGGTAGTCAGATGCGCTAACCGCTGCGCCACAGAGGTCGTAACAATAATTCAATTCAATTCAAATATTTTTATTCATAATCCAAATAGAACATTTACTTTATGTACGTCAATGTTGTCAATGTTGTTAGTTTCACAATTAATAGATTACATGGAGAAGAAACTAACAAAGAAACTCCACATTTATTCTTTTCAAAACAGTTTTAGCCTAAATTACAAACATAAAAAAAAACTCTTGGATGTGTTGAACACGAGACACATTTAACGTCTGATTAAATGTAGGTAATATTAAACTACTATTTAATGCCAAACGTCCTTGTCTTCTAGATAATCGTTGATTTTATAATAAGCTTTTTTGCAAAGAGTGTGCTTAACACAATTCCTAAATCGCGTTGGAGCTAACTCTAATATATCTTGGGGTATCTTGTTGTAGAATAACTTTAGTTAGACGATTGGAATGGAATTGGTTAGGATTTGGTGCGCATAGGTGCCAGTTTCTGAATTGAGAATTTCACTAAGTAAATACTTAAGTAACATAACATAAACGTTTATATACAGGGACATACATTGCTTAGTATGTAGTACCCTTAGTATTCGATCAGTTGATCAAAGTCAAAACAAGAACTGACCACTGTTAACAGTTTTTAAACAGATTGTTGATGTAAGAAATCCAGGTGTAACTAGTATATGCGTCATACCTAACTATTTTCTGAACGTATTCAGCACGAACTAAAACTTTTCATAAGTACTACACGTTATTAACTTCACATTATTCCCGATAAACTTACTTGATTTTTCGTCGGAAGAGTCCGACCTGTTTTTGCCTCGGTCTCGACTCACCGTGATTAAGGTCTACAAATCAGAGCGAAATGTGGTCGGACTCTTCCGATAAAAAATCAAGTAATTTTGTCCGGAATAAAGTTAACAATAGTATCCAGCGCGTACAAATGTTAAGAATCACAATAACCTTCACCAACTTTGGCAATTTGGATCAAGAAAAAGGAAAAAACTTCAGATATCCAAACCTCGTCCTCGGCAGAGTCCGTAGGGAAGCTACATCAAGAATGATTGATCAAACACGAAATATCGTTCCCTAATGGCATATCAATCTCTGTGAACTACTTAAGTACTAAGATATTCAACAAAACTCACCACTTTATTATCATCATCATCATCAACCCATTATGTCCCCACCGAGGAGCACGGGTTTCTTCCCTGAGGAAGGTATAGGCCATACCACGGGGGCCAAGTCCGGATTGGTGGAGGCTTGTAAGACTAGTGTCAGGTCTTACTGTCAGAAGTTTTCAAGCCGCCCTAAGGCCTCTAACTTGGCTTAACGACTGCCATCTATCGACGGCAGCCGGCACAAACTGCTTAAAGTGCCTTGCGAAGCACGGAACCGCTCGGAAAAATGCCACTAGCGTTAGTCATAGACGGTGACCTATCCATGGACTGAACGCGCCGTATGTTGCTTAACCTTAGTGATCGTTTAAGATCACTCAGGCAGCCCAGGCAACGAGCGATACTCACCATATATTTATGGCAAACTTTACGTCACTAATGTTTCTCGTATCGATACTAAATATGCTTGCATATTTGATAGATCAATCGCGTTATTTAATGTATAGCTAATTGATTATCTGAAGGAAGAAAGACTGACGTGTAGACGGAGTGAAAGTAGTCAGGCGGACATACTTCAATATACCTCCGGAACGGCGTGGCCGATTTTGATGAAACATATTATTCTATATAAATAAAATTCAAAGTCCTGACTGACTGATTCATTCACTCATCAACGCCCAGCCCAAGCCGCTGGACCTAGGAAGCTGAAATTTTGCACAGAGGGTCTATATATAATGTAGGCAAGGAATAAGACCGGATTTTTTTAAATTCTACCCCTAAGGGGGCGAAAAGGGTTGCCAAAATGTGTATGGGAGGTATAAAGAATGTTGTCTAATTTTCTTGAAACTTAAAATAAATAATCTTCAACACAATTGATTGAACATGTGTTTCGTCGTTTTTCTAAATTTAACCCTTATGGGATGCTGATGCTGGATGCGGCAAGCTGAAGACTGGGCGCTATGGCGCTCATTAGGGGAGGGCTATGTCCAGCAGTGGACTAATATAGCCTGATGATGATGAACCCTTATGGGAGTGAACGGGGTTGCAAAATTTTAAACTAAAGTCCACGCGGACGGAGTCGCGGGCGAAAGCTAGTTATTCATAAAAATATTCTTTATTGCACACTGGAAAAATTAAATACTCGTATAATTATGATTGATGGCCTCCTCGTCGTGTCCGACGACAGCGACCGTCACTGCAAAACAAAATCTAAACTATTAAACATTTCGAATCATTCAGCGCTACGACAGAAAAATATTGTTATGTAACGTAATCCAGTTATGAGTCAAGTACCATCAAAGAATAGGAAGTTGTGTACAAACCGAGCTGTACTCGTTCTGAGTTTTACACAGTTTCTTTCAGCACAAACTAGAGCCACACTTATCAGCTCTCTGTCATTAGGTCAAGCGCCTAATCATAGATATGATCAGGCAACTCGTGCCCCAAGTCGCATGGAGTGCGCCGCAGCCCGCGCGGCATGGCGGAGCGCCAGGGCTCCGGCCATCCGTCAGCGTATCGACCGGCCCCGCCCACAGCCCCCGCCCCGCCCGCCCCGCAGCCCCCGGCCATTCGCCCGATCAGTTTGCCACTGAACTACCAACGAAATACGGCAACATTTCACGAAAGTGTTACTTATTTCCAGTGAGACAGGAACTACTGAGAGTTGGCCCGGACACCAGCTGAGTGTACGCATTATGATTTATTTATGCGGCTTGTTTGATCAATCGGGATTGTAGCAATCAATCGGGTGCTTTAACACGAATGTGTCCGGATATACCGGAAAGTAACCGGAAAGTATATGCCTTACAAAATAATTTGCCTAAATTACTTTGACTTTACCAATCCGGACTTGGCCCCCGTGGTGGAGTATGGCCTATACCTTCTTCAGGGAAGGGACCCGTGCCCCTCGGCGGGTATATAATGGGTTGATGATGACTTTGACTTGGAATGAACAGAGTATTTTGGGTCTCACTAGTGGGCGACGTGATTTAAACTTAATTCCGTCAAACTAACAGTCGTTTTACAAATCACCAAGCGGTGGTGGCGTAGTGGGGTTGACCCTTGTTTCTCGATCATGAGGGTCTGGGTTCGAACCACGCATGTACCAATGACTTTTAGTTACGTACATTTGTTTGTACAGCAACACCATTCGCTGATAAATTGTGCCCGGATAACGGCGACAGGCTTGCCACTTGTCACGTTTGGGACCTAATAAACTCGGCAAAACGTGGGTCCAGTTCTAGAGACTGGTGCCTTTGCCTACCCCTTCGGGGATAACGGGCGTGAGTTTATTACTTACTTACTTAACAAATCGTTTTAAAAAAATATCTCACGTGCTTATCGCAATCTCATCCCGACTGTGCGGATTTTTCCTCAAGTTATTTGCGCCCCAATATCCCAGCTGCTTTTAGATTGAAACGTAACTCCTATTCGCTAAGCTATGTTTGCTATCAATTCGGAGCTTTAGAACTTTCAACTTCCAGGGACTGCCACCTGCAACGATCCTGACAAATCACGTTCGCTTCATCGACATTTATTAGTCGTTGCTTGCAGATTAAAAACTTATGTAGCCTATATTCATCCCAAGCAAGGCACAGGTATTTTCTGAGAGGAAATACGTGGTTCTTAAGCACATATTTCTAGTACACGTATTGGTGATTGCCAGCGATGACGTATGTAACACCTTTTTTTTTTTTTTTTTGTTAACGGGGTGAAATGCTTTGTGCACCATAACCGCCACCCTTGGGGGAGGGCGACGGCCGTGTGTCGGACTCTCCTCTCCTAATAATAGGAGAGGCATACCTCCTAAAACACCCCGGGGGCCGTCCTGTCGCTCGTGCAATGGGGCGCCGCCGGATCTCGCAAGTGGTAGACCACAGTGCGAATGCTACAGCGGCGCCCCGGCGACGTCGACCCGACTCGCAAAGGAGCCGGGCCCACCCTCACTGGAGAAGGGGCATGGGCCCCCCACCCCCTTCTCCCGTCACGATGTCGGACGGCAGGTCCCCCAACCTGCCGTCTGTGACCCTCCCTCAACCTCCTCTATGCCCTCTGCTGAACAGAGGGACATAGAGGAGGGCCCCCACCGTGTGTTTTTTATAGAGGTTGTCTCCTCGCGGCCCGAAGGCCCCCGGCCCCACTCAGTGTGGGGTTACGGGTGCGGGGCCCATAGTGGACCCCGCGGGACATCCAGCAGCGCAAGCCACTGGACGTCCCCCTCCCTCTGGTTTTGGTCCGCGCCGGCCGAAGCCGGTACCCCCCATATCTGGAGGGCGTTCCCCTATCCGCCACCCGGGGGACGCGTCCGATGGAAGACCAGAAACTCCACACGGACGTATGTAACACCTAAGAAACTCAGGTTTCCGCACAATGTCTTCCGTCTCCATTGGCTTGGTGAGAATTAAATATTAGGTAACTTAAATATTGCGTTGTTTTATCGTGTATCCGCTTGCAGATCCAGTGCCTGAAAATTTCGCACTCATTAATTTGTCTCCTAAGGGCCAGTTTGTGAATTAAGAATTTCAGTAAGTAAATACTTAAGTAACGTACTTAAATACTTAAGTTAAGTAGCGCAGTAGCGCTGATGTCTGTAACACAGGTTATTTACCTAGCACAGGCAATTACAACCAAAAATTATTGTAAAGTATGATGCCTTCGACGGCAGCCGGCACCAACTGCTTAACGTGCCTTGCGAAGCACGGAACCGCTCGGAAAAATGTCACTAGCGTTAGTCACAGACGGTCACCCATCCATGCACTGAACGCGCTCTATGTTGCTTAACCTTAACCCTTTTATGTTAATTTTATTGTAAAATTACTTGGTGTTGGGTACAATTTTTTTTTTATATTTTAAAGTAATTTATTTACCGAAATTCTCAATCCAGAAACTGGCCCAGACACTCAATTATACCTGGCGATAACTAATTTTGTTGGACAACTACTCAATTTTGTATCATCTTTATTCGAAGTACGTTATCGGATTACCCGATGCAAGTCTAGCTCGCCGGTAAGCTGAATAAGTAAACCGCTTGCCTCGGAATCCCTCAGGCATTCAGCTAAGCGCTGCTTTTTACGCGAGATGAACACGTCCGCCTGAGCTGGTCCAATGCATGCTGCAGTCAGCGCTCGAGTGCTAGATGAACTGAAACGAGCAAAAATTACAGGGAATTCTGCTTGAGAGAGCAGAAGAAACCGTATGCAATTCCTTCATTTTTCTGTTTTTCCTCCTGAGATAAGATGGCACGCAGAGACTCAGTATTTTTCTAGCCAGGCTTGTGTCTCTTTCTCTGGTTTAGATAGACGAAAGTTATATTCTTCTGCACAAAATAAATTAATTATGAAAACAACTTTGACATTCATTAATCAGTTCCGTGCTTCGCAAGGCACGTTAAGCAGTTGGTGCCGGCTGCCGTCGATAGATGGCAGCCGCTAAGCCACGTCAGAGGCCTTAGGGCGGCTTGAAAACTTTTGACAGTAAGACCAGCCACTAGTCTTACAAGCCTCCACCAATCCGGATTTGGCCCCCGTTGTGGAGTATGCCCTATACATTCCTCAGTGAAGAGACGCGTGCCCCTCAGTGGTACATAATGATGATGATAATCACTTGCGCTATGACCTTCAAAAGAACAATTAAAAACCAATTGTTGGTGTGATCCGATCTGCCCACCCAAAAATCTGCAGGTTAAGTAAACATTTGGTTTGTTAAAATACATTTTAACATTTAACGTTTAGAGAGAGATAGCTTGTGTGTTCTTTCGTTGTGCTACTGGTTTGTGTCATAAATGCAGTAGAAGTGACCTTTTATGTTTCTGTAAGTGCTTTTGCTGAGCGAATAAACCTTAGTCAACTGAGTTTATGTTCAGATTAATAGGTTCATAACTTTTACTCTGTTGGATTACGTTTATTTATTCATTCGTTAGGTCACCTCCAAATAATTTAAAGATTTAAAAGAGATTTTTTTCAAAGAAGAAAAGAAAGGAAAAGAACAAAGAAAAATTTATTTATTTGACGACAGAAAACACAAAATCAAGCAAAAAATGGATTGTAATAGAATTTTTAGCTACCCATATTTAGGTTAATTTGCACGGCTGCAAAAATAATTCTTCTACTTATTCATAAGCTTACGATTGTTTACGCAATCTGCTACCTATCATAGCGTTAAAGACCATTCGGTACCTTTATCGCCCATGACGTTACCACATCGTTGGCGGGTTACGTGAACTACGCAAAACGTGGTTAACGTTGGGCAGTTTATAAATTGGTAAAAATTTGGCTGCTTTGAGCAATGTTCTGACACAGTCTGGTTCACTTTCATCAAAATTATTAATTTATTCCGGATACACTTACTTGACTATTTGTCGGAAGAGTCCAACCGGTTTCGCTCTGATTCGCAGAGCTTAATCTTGGTGAGCAGAGACGGAGCTCGCGTGGTCAGTTGTTCTGATGAGCAGAGACTTATTGCTCGTCGTCGGTTGCTTGTCTGCGACAAAACGTAACAAAATTCTCTTAAATGAACAACCTGTATGGAGATATAACTATACTGGAACTATTCTCTACCATTTTGAATTTCTTAAGCACGCTTTATCTACTCGAAGAAATTCAAAACGGACCAAATTCCGTGAAGTAGCTTGTTGACCGGTTGTGGTGATCCCGTGAACCTGCGGGTCGCGTCCGCGCTGCTTCCTCAAATCTATCTATATATATAAAACGAGAAGCTGACTGACTGACATATCAACGCAGGGCTTAAACTATAAGGGTTAGAAACTTGAAATTTTGCACAGAGGTTTTTTTTATAACGTAGGGGAGCACTAAGAAAGGATTTTTGAATTTCATCCCCTAAGGGGGTAAAATGGGGGTTCAAAGTTAGTATGAAACTTTGCCGTTTTTGAAGTTGTTCAAATGAAATTTGGTACGAAGGTTCTTCATTTAAAATTATGAAACACGTGTAAAATGGTTTTTAAAAACCATCCCTTAAAGGGGAAAAAGCGGGGTGCAAACTTAATATGAAACTTTGCCGTTTTTGAAGTTATTCGAATGAGATTCGATATGAAGGTCCTTCATTGAAAGTCATGAAACACATACAAAATATTTTTTCGAAAATCATCCCTTAAGGGGGTAAGAGGGGGTGCAAAGTTAGTATGAAACTTTGCCGTTTTTGAAGTTATTCGAATGAAATTCAATATGAAGTTCCTTCATTAAAATTGATGAAATACATGTAAAATAGTTTTTTGAAAATCATCCCTTAAGAGGGTAAAAGGGGGTGCAATGTTAGTATGAAACTTTGCCGTTTATGAAGGTTCTTCATTAAAAGCTTGAAACATATTTAAAATAGTTTTTCGAAAATCATCTCTTAAGGGCATAAAAGGGGGTGCAATGTAAGTATGAAACTTAGCCATTTTTGAAGTTATTCGAATGAAATTCAGCATGAAGGTCATTGGCAGTCATAAAAGACGTGTAAAGTAGTTTTTCAAAAATCATCCCTTAAGGGGGAAAGAGGGGGTTGCGAAGTTAGTATGAAAGCTCTTTCGCATGCGCTAAAAGTATCCCTATCTTATTTGCATACACTTTACTCAACTAAAGCCCACGCGGACGTAGTCGCGGGCAACAGCTAGTTACTCATATTTGTAAATAAAGCTATTTGGCTGTTGTTGTTTTCTTTGTTTAATTTTGAAGGTCAGAAAAATAAAACCTAACCTTAATAAAATGTTTTTGGTAAATTAATAGATAAAAACAGCCCGACACCAGCGTGCGTGCATGCAACGACTAATGAATGTTGAGGAAGCGAAAGTGATCATCAGGATCGTGGATAGTGGCAGTCACTGGTCTCTGCCTACCCCTCTGAGATATACAGACTTGAGCTTATGTAGGTGTGTGTGGTAAATTAATCTCCGGAACTGTGGTATTTTTGGTAGGTAGGCATGAAAACCCATTAAAAAGAGTCCTCAATAAGGGAATTCTGATATAATCGATACTTTCCCTATGACATTTATCAACATTTCAGGTACAAACACAATTAAATAAAAGCCGTCACAGTCATTGCTAACTTTAGAGCTAAATAATTTTAAATTTTGGACTAAAAATTTCGTGCAAGACATTACTAACTTTATTCCGGGGTCTTTTACTTGACTTTTCGTCGGAAACTCAGAAGAGTCCGACCAGGTTTCGTTCTGGTTTGCACAGCTTAATCATGGTGAGCAGAGATGGAGCTCGCGTCGTCGGTTCCTCCTCTCTGACAGTCAAGTAAGTTTATCCGGAATAGAAGAAAAAGAAATCATTTCTTATATCAGCAAGACACATCACAGAAACAAATAAACATACAAGTAACATTATAAAAATAAGGTTAATAATTAATATATTAAACAAACATTAACATTTACATACAGGCACATACATTGCTTCTGGCCCCTCACTAGGATACCCTGTGTCATGGGAACCAGAAACAGCGACGTCACAAACATGTAAACATCCAAGACCTGGGTTTTTCTGCCCAGCCGGCGTTCAAACCCGGAACCTCTCGCGTGGTAAGCAGATGCGCTAACCGCTACGCCAGAGAGGTCGTCTTAATATATATTGTTAATTTTAATTTATATTGACGTATGCTGGGATTCAAAAGCATGATGACCTCTTGAATATGAGGTCTGCATTCTGCCAATACGCTACCACCGCGTTCTACTGAGGATCACGTTTCGTCGAAAATATTTACTAGACAAACGGCCGATTCGCAGCCCACAGGTCAAGTGAAGACAAACCTTTAAGGTGAGAATGACCGCGCTAACAGTAGCGGCCATTTTCTGCGACACAGCTGTAATCACGAGATCTTGCAGTTATTATGTGGCCGTTGTTAGTTTCGCGAATCGGGTGACGAAACATTTCGCGTTATGGGGTGTTGACACGGCTTGGCCGTGCGACCTCATCGACGTAGGTAGGTACTACGCAAATGTTCAGTTACTTAATTCGCGAAAGTTAGAGAATTGTTTGATGTTGGATGGGCGAATGCTCTTTTATATGATGGAACAAATTATTGAATTTAATGGTACATGGAGTGAATCGCTCGTAGCCCCGGCCGCCTGATTGATCTTAACCGATCACGAAGGCTCAGAAACATAGGGCGCGTTCAGTGCAGAGATGGGTGACTGTTCTTTGACTAACGCTACTTTTGTCCGAGCGATTCCGTGCTTCGTAAGTCACATTAAGCGGTTGGTGCCGGTTACATTGCCGTCGATAGATAGCAGTCGTTAAGCCAAATCAGAGGCCTCAGGGCGGATTGAAAACTTCTGACAGTAAGACCAGCCACTAGTCTTACAAGCGTCCGCCAATCCAGACTTGGCCCCTGTTTTGGAGTATGGCCTATAAATCAGTGGGGACATAAATGGGTTCATGATGAATGGCACATGAAGTACAACGCTGCCCGATAGTGATATTAGGCGGTAACAGAGCAATTATTGAAGAAAATAGGATAAATATATACCTATATGGTGTATGTAGGTATATCGATTTTCTTTACCCAAGCATATTTTACTACTCTTGGTCCAAAGACTTACAAACCAGTCAAATAGGACCGCTGATCTCCATCAGCTTTCTTAGGAAGGATGCGCGATGACGCATCCGGGTTGGGATGACGCAGTGTCATCAGCCGGCGGGGTCCGGGATCGCGCCGCTCGTGACAACGAGACGTGCCAAAGTCAAAGCCCGCAGATCGCGAGATACCAAGCCAGAGCGAGGTCGCCGGTCGCTGCTGACCTCACTCAAGTCCTTGTATAGCCCAGATGTGCCATACGCCTCCGCGATAAACGATATTATAAAAATAAACATAAACATTTACATACAGGCACATACATTGCTTCTGGTCCCACACTAGGATAGCCTGTGTCGTGGGAACCAGAAACAGCGGCATCACAAACATGTAAACATCCAAGACCTGTGGTTTTTTTTAAATCCCCAACCGGGGTTTGGAACCGGGACCTCTCACATGGTAGGCAGATGTGCTAACCGCTGCGGCACAGAGGTCGTCGAGGTACATCCACTGAAAACTCAGATGTGAATGAAAGAAAAGAAAGGATTATATTTATTGAAACAAATTGAAATAGAAATGTTGACTGCCTCGTTACTTTAGCCGCTAAGGCGCATAGCCAGGGGTCGTGAGTTCGATTCCCGCTGGGGCCGCAGGACATTCGTACAAATAGCCTCAGTCTGGGTGTTTTTCCATGTTATTAGTATCCTTGCCTAGTTACTATAGAACATGGTATCCTAGTTTGGGATTAGGTCAAGTGATTGTGTTGTGTGGAAGTTATTATTATTATTATTAAACACATCACAAGGTAAACAATTCACGGAACAATAGATAGGACAAGGCAAAATCAGAGTGTAATTTTTTGTAGTCACAAAGGTTATCCGACTCAGGATTGGGAGCCCTCAGCGTTGATTTTTAGTCAGTGCTCGCGGTAATTGACGTATGATACAAGGAGGTACCTACCTAACTAATGAAAATAACAAAATGTATACATATAGGTGGTAAATAATATAAGTGGTGGTTGCGTGGTTTTTCTTTATATGTCCTACATGCAGTATGGCCTACCGCTCTCGAATCAGACTTTTTTGTCACTCGAAAAAGGATCAAAATCTTGGGCACTACTTGAATCGTCCGTAACGGACGCAAAGCCTTATGGTGGTGATGTCGGTTGCCGGTGTCGGTTGAAAACTCAAACAGTCATGGGTTCGGATCCCGGACATGTACCGACTTTGTTTTATATGTTACACACATGAGTGTCAGTGGTGTCTATGTACCTACAGTGGGCACGCGTCGTGATTAAGCCCAACTGTCTATGAGATAGATATGCT
This sequence comes from Yponomeuta plumbellus, assembly GCA_947310845.1. NCBI lineage: Eukaryota > Metazoa > Arthropoda > Insecta > Lepidoptera > Yponomeutidae > Yponomeuta > Yponomeuta plumbellus. Next base: position 23,099,944 of record OX371200.1, read on the forward strand.
TGCCTTAGCGAGGCTACTTTGGCAGTAGGTACATAGGCTGCACTACAGATGAGATGTAGTTTCCTAATCAAAATGTATTCGTGTCATAATTATGCCTTGGACGGTCACGGTGTAGTAGTTACTTAATTAAATTCAAATGTATTTTGTGAATCTTTCGAAATTTCCACCTTCATAAGTTGAATTCCATAAGCATTACAACCATAAATCCAAGGACGAGATCACCTCTAAACATAAAAAATATCTCTCGCTGCACACACAAAGTCACAATTCAAATATTTCCAAACTAATTCAAACAATAACAGGTTGGATATTAATTAATGCCAATTTATCGGTCTTTAAATTTGTCAAAAAAAGTCACCGAATACCGTGGAGAGGAGCATTGATATCGTCAGTTTTAATTACACCAAGTGATCACAGGTCGTGTCGCGGCGCAAGCGCAAATATAGGCGGACCCCGAAACGGCCGTAAGGTCAGTGGGTCCGCCGGGCCGCGTTATGTCACCGCACATGCGGAGAAAGGTGACAAATTGTGACGAAACACGCACATCTCAATTATTGCCGGTCGTTGCCACCGTTAGACAATGGACACTAGAGCTATGCTATTGTCCGGTAATTTGGCATAATAACTATTTTCAATAATCTGCAGCTTGCTAAAGACGGGATTGTTATATTTACAACAAGGTGAAACAGAAAGGTTTTGTAATCTCAGCGTAAGCTTCCGTCAACTATAGGATTCCACGCCGATTTATTAGATAGGCAGCTCTATAATAAAAAACAAAGCAATTGCCTAGTTAGCCGTTGACCAATTATTGCGTTACGCACTTTTCTTCATATTTTGGCAAACACTGTGCGTTCACACATTGCACAAGTGAGCAATTACCTACTTCGGCCTATTTAGTTGACACCGAAGCAGAGCATTAGGAGCTAAACTAGCTGTTAAAGTTTCTCATCGCAGAGATAATTTATTTCCGCGACATGAAGCTCAACTTCCCGAGTCGCTGCGGTAAATTGATTTTGCATAATTGGGCAAGAATTAGTTAAGGATGCATATAAAATGTTTCAATATTTAGACAAATACCTAAAATCATCTGTGAAGCAATTTTCGACATCAAATCAACGGTACGGCTGCTGCTGCTACAGCCATGTTGTGACACTGAGGCAACGGCCTAAGTGTTTTGCTACTTACCAATATATTTTCGATTTTATCATCGTACATCCTACATATCCATACTTACCGACTAGGTTCTTCCAGCAATTCTCTCCATCCAAAGGTGGTCCGGGAGAGATTGCTCTAAGTGATAAAACTATCAATTCGACGACCTCTATGGCGTAGCGGTTAGCGCATCTGCTTACCATGCGAGAGGTCCCGGGTTCGATCCCCGGCTGGAGAAAAAAAAAACTCCAGGTCTTGGTTGTTTACATGTTTGTGACGTCGCTGTTTCTGGTTCCCACGACACAGGGTATCCTAGTGTGGGGCCAGAAGCAATGTATGTGCTTGTGTGTAAATGTTTATGTTATGTTTAATTGTATACCATTACTTAGATATAATGAAACTACAATAAGTCTGTATCCTAGTTGAGGAATAAAGTTTTATCTATCTATTTATCGTTGTTCAACTGGAATAGTTAACTGAACTATCTATACAAGGTCAACGCTGCTCTCTATTGCATTGAACTATCTGATCTCATATTCACCTCAGTTCCAAATATGGAAAAGGTCGGGGTAATTAAATATTTGAAAGATGCAAATGTAAATGCTTAGTTAACTCATTAATAATAGAGACGGGTCTAATGAAATAATCCGACATAGCACGGCGGCGGCGGCGGCGGCGGGGAGTTGCGTAGCGACTAGCGACATGCAGTAGTCTCGCCCTCTAGTTAGGGACAATGCTATTAGCTAATCCTCCAACTGTACGTATCATCATCGTCATCAGCCTTCAGCCCACTGATGCCCAATCCCCAAATGCAATCTCTCACGGCATCTTGCCATCTGTACCCAAGGACACTCAGCCGTTTCGACGCGACGACGTGCGGCTGGTCTACCCAATAACCGTCTTGTTCTCGTTCCCAAAAAATAAACCCTTTTAACGTCCCAGTGGCCATAAGATCTCTCATCTCAACTGAGCAATTCTTGCAAGCAATCTGACATTTACGGTTTAATATTTGCATCATTCAAAGTAGAACATGGCTTCTGTCGATTTTTATATGAACGAAGAGTTAGCAGAGCTTTGAAATGCTTTGGTATGCAAATTGTTCACGTGTGGTTGAGGCACGCGGCGTGACCGAAAGAGTTAACGCGTTTTAAACACCAACCTTACCTTTTTAAATTCGCTTTGTTTCAATTATTGTTTTGTAAACATTACAAATGGTAGCTCTTTTCCATTCAAGGTCGGTTCAAATATTAATTTCCTTCTGGTTTTATATGACTGGTTCCTTATTCTGGCTTCTATTCAATGATTATTTAATATTTTACTAAAGAATATTAAATAATGGTCTTCTTAGACAGATGGACATTCATACCAACGTTGTATTAGATTTAAGGTGATTTGAGAAAAGATGGTCAGAGTGAAGTTTCTTTTTCGCTGCCTTTCTCTCCACTACATTTGGCCCAACGGCAGGGGCTGACATTGACAATCAACAAACATAACGTAAATTCCTTACATTGAAATAAATTTTTGGTTTCTACAGTGTACTATTCCATGTAATTTTTAAGATTCAATTTCCGTGTCAATAATCGGCTGCGCTTTGTACATCGAATCGTCATACTCGTAATAAAGTGCTGTGGACTACTGTTTCGTGATGAAATGAAATGATATGAAATTGTTTATTTGCACGAAAAGTGGTACATTAAGCTGGTACTAATAAAGTTTCTTCACAATTCACCATCTCACAGGCATGCAAAAATTTAATTAAATATGTTAAATGTCAAAGTATACAATTTTTCAGGCGATAATTATAATGTACAAAATTATATTGACAATGTCCTACATAATATTCATTGCTGTTATTTATATTTATTTTATGTCAATATATTTAATGTCATTGAGGTACTCTACAACTGAATAAAAGCATTTTTCTACTAGTCATTTGTGCAACTTCCTTTTAAATTGGGCTAAAGGTAGCTCTTTTAATAATTTTGGTAGGCTGTATATTTTTATCAGCATTAGATAGAAGCTTCTTTGGCAAAATTCTGTTTTACAATCGGGGCAGACGATTTTATTTTCGTATCTTGTGTTAAAGCTATAAACGTGTTGTGTGAAGCGCGGCCCTGCTTGTTCAAGTTGATACTTCGGAGGAAAGCATTTGCAGCGAGCGCGTGTCAACTCTACGCGCGCACCAGCAAAGGTAGTACGAGGACGCGAGTCGCGCGCGACAACGTCAAAAGTCGCGACTTTCCAGTACATTAACTGTCAAATTCTGACGACTTTTGACGTTGTCGCGCGTGACTCGCGTCCTCGTACTACCTTTGCAGAATCTCTCGCAAACTGTAATTCCTGCGTCGCGTACAAAATTATGTCAAGCGGTAACGTAAATACAACATGCGACAAACAACAGCTGCACCGGGCGGGCGCCGGCGGCGGCGTCCCCCAGGCGTTCCATCTACCTGGCGGAGAATCTCCCTTTACAGTGGCTGATCACAATGTTGTCTACCATTCCCTCCGCGTATTAGTTTGTGGGTATTTGTTGGTAATGTGGAGTTTCTTGGTTAGGGCTGTTTCCTGAATTGGTGATTTTACTAAGTAAATACTTAAGTAACAGCCTGAGAATTCGAAGAACATCTTGAGAAATTACTAAGCGAAATTCTCAATTCAGAAACTGGCCCTTAGTTTCTTCTCCATGCAATCTACAAAAAATTACTAACAAAAAGAAAAACTGTTTTCTTTATGAACGTCAAAGTTGTTAGTTTCACAATAAATAGAATTACATTGTGAAGAAAGTAACAAAAAAACTCCACATTTATTCTTTTCAAAACAGTTTTAGCCTAATTAACGAACTTAAAAAATATTACTCTTCGATGTGTTGAACACTAGACACAGTTATCCTCTGATTGAATATAATATTAAACTACTGTTTAATATCAGACATCTTTGTCTTCTAATTAATCGTTGATTTTATACTAAGCTTTTTTGCAAAGAGTGTGCTTAAAGTGAAAGTGAACTATATTTATTGCCAAAACACATCGTAAACAAGAATTTTACAAATATTGGATTACAAAAGACATAATAAATATAAACGTGTTGTTATTAGTGTAACATTATTAACAACTTTTGCAACAAACGTTTTGACAAATGGACCCATGCTCAGCGATATGGCGCCCGGAGGGGCATGCAACACCGCTGATTTTCAGCATGAGCCATTAGACATGAAATTCCATAACACAATTCTTAAGCCGCGTTGGAGGTAACTCTAATATATCTTGGGGTTTTATTGTAGAACCTTATACGGCCTACGGTGCCCCATAAAGGAAGTATTAACTTTTGCAAGTCTACATCGTGGAAATAACATTTTGTACAAATATGAAAGAGTAGTCAACAACAGCTTCTGTTTTAAAGGTTGACGCGCCGTCGACTGTAGCCCCTTACAGACGAAGGAAATCTAACCCACAACCTCTATTTTGCTAATCAAGCATGTTACCGCTAAGCCAACATGGCAGTGCACCTGTGCGGTTCTATATATTTACCTCGTTTACTTCGGACTTTTTTTTTTTAAATTTAAACTGTTTATTTCAGAGAAAAACCAAAAGTATAAAATCTTATTTTCTAGCTCTTGAAGCTAAATCTTCCATGTGAGATTATAGTGCTTCCAGAGTGGTTGCTCTTATGTATTACTTATGTAACCGACTCAAGTTTAATTAAACAATCAATAAAATTGCCGCAGTTTCATGTTTTGACCCGAAAATCAGTTTGCTTTGCGACAGAGGATGTGACCGGCATAGAAATCGCTGAACCAATAAGCACGTACAGGTACTCCGCAACTCTGTAGACTATAGACAACAAAAAAACAAGAACACAGGTTTTTGAACTAAAACTTTCGTAAGCTACATCTCATAAACATTTACATACAGGTACATAAATTGCTTCTGGCACCACATCATAAACATTTACATACCGGTACATAAATTGCTTCTGGCACCACATCATTAGGATACCCTGTGTAACTGCAGAGGGCGCCGGCTTTTAGAAAACCTCATGGGTGCTCATGCTCATTTGATGAAGAGAAATGCACACTGATCGCCCGACAAATAAATAAATGTCCTACTTACATACTGCTTACTTAATTCGGAACCAATTATTGGCAATTACTGATGTGTCTTGATGTTTATCTTCAGGGGTGCTCGGCACCCGCTGTTTATTTCGCAAGGGTGCTCGAGCCCCCGAGCACCCACGGAGTCGGCGCCCCTGTGGAAACCAGAAACAGCGACACCACAAACATGTCTTTTGTCCCCAACCGGGGTTCGGAACCGGTAACTCTCGCATGTTAGGCAAATGCGCTAACCGCTGCGCCACAGAGGTCGACAAAATTATTAAAAACATTATTTATTTTCCTCCGGATAAACCTGGTCGGACTTTTCCGACAAAAAGTCAAATAAAATGCGGAAGAAAATTAATAAGAACACAAGTCTCTCGGGGGCTTTTCCGGAATTTGACTAGGACCCATAGAGACCATGTACCTAGATTCTGGCATTACATTGTAGTACAATAACAACTGCACGAACGTGGCGATTTATTTTCATTGCTGCTTGAGGACTACGCGCGCACACATCTCAAATCTTCCAGACGTCAATTGTATGAAAAACACGTCACATGACCCATTGTACTACAATGCGCTAACAGAATCGAGGCCCTGGTAGATGCAACGTATAACGCCCGCCCACTGGAGTGACGATCTGAATACTGGCACCTGCTGGATGGCCGAGTCCAGCAAGAACTGGCGTGCCTTAGGTGAGACCTATGTATGTCCAGTAGTGGACGCATATGGACCGATTCAAAGTGACCGAAATCCAATCGAGTAGAGTGCACGCGTGAAAAGGGTGATGTTCTGTGACATATGTAGGTAGATACATACATATATGTATACATAAGCTCACGCCTGTATCCCAGAGGGGTAGGCAGAGACCAGGGACTACCGCTGCCATGATCCTGACAAATCACTTACGCTTCGTCGACTTTCATTAGTCGTTGCATGCACCTACGCCGGCTTCGTATACTTTTTCCCCTATTTAGAATCGCTCGTAGCCTGGGCTGCCTGAGTGATCTTAAAAAAAACGATCACTAAGGTTAAGCGCGTTCAGTCCATGGATGGGTCACCGTCTATGACTAACGCTAGTGGCATTTTTCCGAGCGATTCCGTGCTTCGCAAGGCACGTTAAGCAGTTGGTGCTGGCTGCCGTCGATAGATGGCAGTCGTTAAGCCAAGTCAGAGGCCTTAGGGCGGCTTGAAAACTTCTGACAGTAAGACCAGCCACTAGTCTTACAAGCCTCCACCAATCCGGACTTGGCCCCCGTGGTGGAGTATGGCCTATATCTTCCTCAGGGAAGAGACCCGTGCCCCTCGGTGGGGACATGATGGGTTGATGATGATGATGATGATGATGAAGCTCACGCCTGTATCCCAGAGGGGTAGGCAGAGACCAGGGACTACCGCTGCCATGATCCTGACAAATCACTTACGCTTCATCGACTTTCATTAGTCGTTGCATGCACCTACGCCGGCTTCGTATACTTTTTCCCCTATTTAGTCGAAGTATGTCCGCCTGGGGCGTCCATATGTAGATATAATATATAATTGAAAATTAAATGCAAAAACGTTATTGTAAAACGTTTACTAAACGTTAGTAGCTCCCAAAGTAACATTCCCTGTACTATGGGTGGCCAGGCGACTTCTTTCTTTATTGCTCACCGGAAAAAAAAACAACACTTCATTCATCATCATCATTGCATTGCTTTATTTGATTTGAAGAGCTCTACTGCTAAAGGCTGTTATGTCGTTAGACTTATGAAGGTCGGTAGAGCCTTCTGTCAGTCGCCAGTCACAAGCAAACTGCCGCTGGATCGGCATCGGCTGTAAACTCTGTCGACCATGCAAATAGAATTAGACCAAGCCGACCGGGCCCTCATTCTGACAGTACATTGTCGTACATTCGACAGAATAATCAACCTTTACTAATGGTGCACGAGCAGAGGAGAGCGCTTGTAACTCAACTCTGTCGCATAGCAGATGTTGTAGCTTGCATGGCGGTGGTGGTTGAAGAAAGTAGAATGTTGATGTAAGTCTTTATGATGTTTATTTACTGTGCATACTTATTACAATGACATGTTTGATGTTTATGACAGGCAAAAGCCAGCAAGGGCCGTGAGCTCGACTGTGTGCGGTGCACAGTCAGCGATACAACGACCTAGAAAGCTGTACGGTGCTAGCCCGTACCAATGGTAAAGTGTATCCGCGAATACATATCAAACCATGTAGACTACATCCTCAATAGGAGGTGAATGAACAGTCTGGGTAGGTTTCTGGTTTTGTGTTATCCTCGCCTGCGCTCCTTCTATCTAACTGTCCACTCTATTGAGTAAATTTTGACCATTTTGACAATTGCAGAGAGTCAAAACGTGTATTGTATTTTCACGTGTTTACAGGAGTAGGCTTAATCGGATAGAAATTAGTAATCATAAATTTATTTCAACGTAAATGTTAGTGTTAGTCGCTACCGTGGACCCGAATGTAGTGGAGAAAAAGGCCACTCTGGTCATGTTACCTTAAGAGCCGATTTCTGAATTGAGAATTTACACTAAGTAAATACTAGTCTTAAGTAACATGCTGTTACGTACGCTCCTTTCTAAAGAAATTTGATGAGAAAGCGCTACAGGTAAGTAATTACTTAGCAAAATTCTCAATTCAGAAATCTGCCCTAAATTTACCGAATATACATATTTGTACTTTCTAACAAGGAGTCTCCTTGGTTCTTATAAGAACCTATCTAACACTATGCAATAGAGAACTTAAATAAAGTAGCGTCCTTGTTTACCATAGCATAGAGTACCTTAGTTTGGGACCACGACAATTGATTGTGTTGTCAAACGATCACTATCAACAAAAGTTATTAATTAAAATTACATGTAACCCGAACATGAAACCGTTATTGTAAATTCTATGATGTGCTAAGAGAATCGAGACCCTGATCAATGGGCGGATGAATGTAACGTTACAGATTATTTTGAATTCCTGCTTCGTACCGGTTACCAAAATACCACGATCTTAGTATATTATTCAATTTATTACTCAGAATAAACGGATATTTCGTAAAAGGAGATAGAAATTTGTACTCTTTGAAGCGTAGTACCTAACTCACGTCGGCCGTAAATTATTTGATATACCCATGTTAAATTATCATTAAATATTAAGAAACAAGTCTACTTACGAATAAGTAAAGAGTAATAACGGGGGAGGCACGAGCTCTGACGTAAGCCGCTCGGGAGAGCTTATTTTATACCAACGAACTCGACTACATCGAGCGTTACTAAGAACTTGTTGGATCGTTTACACAGTTCTAAAGTCTGTTTCCTTATTCAATGCAAAAAAACTATTTACGTTGACATATCAATACAAAACAAAAGCTGTCAATGTCTCAGTGTTTCTAGTAGGTAGGTAAAAACTAAATAACTTTTTACTTTCAAGTAGAATTGTGTGTGCTACTTAAGTGTTTTTTTAGACTTTGCTCTTGATTGTATTTGATATCGATAAGTATTTTTTTAATAACATTTACATACAGGCACATACATTGCTTCTAGCCCCACACTAGGATACCCTGTGTCGTGGGAACCAGAAACAGCGACGTCACAAACATGTAAACATCCAAGACTGGAGGGCTTTTTTTGACCCCAGCCGGGATTCGAGCTCGGGACCTCTCACATGGTAGGCAGATGAGCTAACCGCTAACTATTAAATTTTAATTTCTTTGATGTGATAAAGATTTTGGTCACATGACTCTTTTATTCACGGTAAAAAAAACCTGCGAGTAAACCTTACATAGTGGTACCACCGCGTCATTCTTTTTTGCATCAAATTAAAGAACGGACTTAAGCGATGCGAAGCTCGTAACTAATCTACGTGAGTCTACGGTAAGGGAGTCGAGCACGAGCAGAGCACGAGCAGAGCACGAGCCGAACACAATATGTCTAGCGTGGACCGATTTACAAGCCTCGAACGAGCGCGCTGCGAGCATTTCGTCGAGCAACGTCAACGAACTGGCGAGACACATGAGTTACAGAATCTTAATTTGGTAGATTTAATAATGTTTGTGAAGAATGAACTACTAATGATAAATGAACTAAAAGTTTACAATGTGTTGTGCTTACGAAAGTTTTAGTTCAAAAAATTAACTACTACGTGGAATATTAGAGTGAATGTGATGAGTTAAGATTTGTAGTAAATGAATGAATGAATGGTTTCACAAAACGAATGCATTCAATCGAAGCATTCATTTTCGAACTATACGTCTCTGCAATTAATTGAATTATATCAAAATCGCACTCATGTTGTCTGAATAGTCTTGCCTACATACCAAAAATAAACAAGTGTCATTTGTAATTTTTTTTTAAGTAAGGCAAAGGTATTTATACTCATACTGTGTTTGCTGACGTCATAGAAAAGTCATTTAAGGTCAAGGCTTTTTATTTAATATTTAAAAAAATATTCAATACTGTTCAAGACTAGAGCATTCCTGGCCTGGTCACGACACGAAAATATTCTTTAATTTGGCCTATATAGCCTCTCGTTTAATTTCTCCCAAAAAACATTAAGTAGATACCTATTGTATACAAATACTGTACACAAACGTTTACTAAACTTAAAATGAAACTAAGCTTCATTACTCGTCCTTGCGATATTAAATACGTAATTAAAATATTTGGCATTTAACTGTAAAATAGTTCGACAAATCGTTATTTCCAAAGTCGCCTTGGCTCGGTCTGCGTCTTGTCAAACATTTGTAGTTGACGCATTCGAGATGATTTATACAAATCGCGATAGACTTCAACGCGATCTTTTCACAGATCTCTCCTTGAACAATCGCACAAATGCGAGTACAATACATAATTAAGCGTTGCCCAATATACGATGGTATCAGGCACTGTCAGAAGTACAGCTCATGCACATCGGTAATGTGTGGTTCATCATCATCGACCCATTATGTCCCCACCGAGGGGCACGGGTCTCTTCCCTGAGGAAGGCATAGGCCATACTCCACCACGAGGGCCAAGTCCGGATTGGTGGAGGCTTGTAAGACTAGCGGCTGGCTTACTGTCAGAAGTTTTCAAGACGCCTTAAGGCCTCTGACTTGGCTTAATGACTGCCATCTATCGACGGCAGCCGGCATTAATAGCTTAAAGTGCGTTGCGAAGCACGGAACCGCTCGGAAAAATGCCAATAGCTTTAGTCATAGAACGGTCACCCATTCATGCACTAAATGCGCCCTATGTTGCTTAACCTTCGTGATAGTTTAAGACCACTCTGGCGGCCGGGGCTACGAGCGATCGAGGTTACTATCTGTCAAACAAAGAAAGTTTAACAAAGAGGCTTTATATTAGGTACCTACTCGCTTCTATAGACACTTCGCTTCTTCTTCTATTGGCTGCCTCATTGATCGAGAAGTTAAGACGCTTAGATACCAACAAAGGGTTCATGGGTTCGATTCCCACAGGGGGCCGCCTGGGCCCCAGCCTGGGTGTTTTTCCATGTTTGTAATGTCCTTATCTGGTTACCATAACAAAACATTTACATACATGCACATACATTGCTTCTGGCCCCACACTAGAATACCCTGTGTCGTGGGACCCAGAAACAGCGACGTCACAAACATGTAAACATCCAAGACCTGGGTTTTTTTTGTCCCCAGCCGGGATTCGAACCCGGGACCTCTTGTGTGGAAGTTATTATTATCATCATGTCGCCTTAGTCGTGATCCCCGGGCGGTGATTGATCTAAATGAGTAGGTTACTTGTCCAGTCCTAATCAAAAACACGCAGATTACTTGTGTTCCGCCGTGATGTCTGTGTTGACGTCATTCATAACTAGCTAGTACGTAACGTGTTTGGCTTCACCTGAACCTACTATCTGGCAGAAAAAAACAAGTTTCGCATAATCTATATAAATAAAATTCAAAGTCCTGACTGACTGATTCATTCACTCATCAACGCCCAGCCCAAGCCGTTGGACCTAGGAAGCTGAAATATATAATTTAGGCAAGGAATAAGACCGGATTTTTGGAAATTCAACCCCTAAGGGGGCGAAAAGGGTTGCCAAAATTTGTATGGGAGGTATAAAGAATGTTGTCTAATTTTCTTGAAACTTAAAATACATACTCTTCAACACAATTGATTGATCACGTGTTTCGCAGTTTTTCTAAATTTAACCCTTAAAGGAGTGAACGGGGTTGCAAAGTTTTGAACTAAAGTCCACGCGGACGGAGTCGCGGGCGAAAGCTAGTTCAAAATAAACATGCCACTTTTATATTTTTTCCACGAACTAATAAAAAGAAGCCCACATAGGTTCTTCTGCGTGTTATTTTACGACGTTGAACCGTCGTGTTCTTCATACTCGGGTACGTGCAATTTTGATCTCAATTTGATTGATGGGCGGATCTCGCAACGTGCGTTACCGCACACTGCTCAAAATAACCATTATTTAATTGATTCCAAAATAACTACGAGTAATCGACCACTTCATCCAAGTCATGGGTTAATAACAGTTGTTAATAGTTTCCAAACTGAAACTGAACCAATGTCGTGCCAAATCAAAATCCAAAACATAAATTGCCATTTCCACGATTTCGACTTGTTTTCGTTAATAAAAGTTAATACTACTTCATTTATGGGCACTGTATAAGGTTCAATAACAAGATTCCCCAAACTATATTAGAGTTACCTCCGACACGGCTTAAGGAATGAGTTAAGCACACTGTGTGCTAAGAAGCTTATTATAAAATCAACGATTATTTAGAAGACAAAGATGTCTGGTGTTAGTTGAATAATGTAAAATGTATTCATAGGAGAATTGTGTCTAGTGTTCAACACATCCACGACTAATAATGATTAAGTTTCAAAGTTTGTTAATTAAGCTAAAACTGCTTTGAAAAGAATAAATGTGGAGTTTCTTTGCTAGCTCCTTCTCCACATAAAGTAAACGATAGGTTTTTATTGTTAAAAAAAATATTTCAATTAGAATTTTTGAATCGAGCCGCGTTTAGACAGAAAAGCATGAGCACTCATCGTGCGTAAGCTTTCCCTAATGTAATTAAATTGCTCGATGAATCACTCTCTCACAAGTTTAAGTGGATAATTGCATAGCAAGTTCGCGCCTGGTGCAGCGGTGTAGGTCGGAGTATCGGGGTCTCGGTCGATGGTCTATTCTCGAATACATTCGGTCTAGAAATGTTCTAGTAAGTGCTACAAGTTTTAGATGAATTCGAACGATTTTGGAATGCAGAATAGGCCCCGCCTACGATGTCGCAATAGAAGCATCATCTCGATCTGACCGACACTTAAGTGCGCACGATTGTTCGTCTGCACCTCCACCAATTTAAACCCTGATTGTAATCTCCAAGAAGTAAAACTCTACGTCTGTCTCTTTCCTGGCGTATAAGAGTAAAGAGTGCAGCGTTAGAAGCGTCAGCTTTTCTATGGTAATGCAAGGGTAATCCGCTACAGTTCCGGAGCAAGGTCGCTCCACAAAGACTCGCTAATTTGTTTGTGGGTACTTTATTGTTAAGGCGTCGGAGCGCGGCCGTTGCGTGAGATCGTGTTATCAAGTCATCATTACGTGTTACACTTCGAGGTCCGAGAAGGGTCAAATGTCGAAAATTTTCATTGAACCGCTTTGCACGCCAAATATAGCGGCAGTCAGTCAAAATAACGCCACCACAATGAGCCGAGTAGCATGAGAACAGGAAGGACATTATATTATTATGTTAACACAAATATAATTCCATGACCGCGTTGCATGCACGCACGCTTATTTCAGGTACTTTTTATCGCACCCTTTGCTAATACATCCCCTATCCCCCATCCCTTATTCAAAGTATGTGCGCCATACTGGCCCTTAGTTCTTAATTCATTATTCATTTATTGATCGGTGAGACACAAGTACATAAAGATGTTACATTATTGCACGCTTTAATACTGTTTATACTCTAAAAACAATGCTCTCGGTTTTGGAGAAGTGGAAGCCAGGAGATCCATATGATACATCTGTCTCCTACTACATAATATACCATGCTAATTTTAAGAGGTATTATAAGTTATAAGTGCATTGTGTACTGGGGAAAATAAAATTTATTTGTATTGTATTGTATTAAAAAATTCAGTTGCTATGCGCTCTACCTGATAGGCCACAGATCAAAAAAAATATTAAACTAAGACTTAGGCCGCATTAAAATTACAAATGTCAAGTAATTACTAATGTCAATAAGGATATAATGTCAATAAAAAAAAGTTAAATAAAATCAATAAAAAATTCGAATCGCTCGTAGCCTGGGCTGCCTGAGTGATCTTAAACGATCACTATGATTAAGCAACATACGGCGCGTACACTCCATGGATGGGTGACCGTCTATGACTAACGCTAGTGGCATTTTTCCGAGCGGTTCCGTGCTTCGCAAGGCACGTTAAGCAGTTGGTGCCGGGTGCCGTCGATAAATGGCAGTCGTTAAGCCAAGTCAGAGGCCTTAGGGCGGCTTGAAAACTTCTGACAGTAAGACCAGCCACTAGTCTTACAAGCCTCCACCAATCCGGACTTGGCCCCCGTGGTGGAGTATGGCCTATACCTTCCTCAGGGAAGAGACCCGTGCCCCTTGGTGGGGACATGATGGGTTGATGATGAGGATGAATAAAAAATTATAACTAAGACTTAGGCCGCTTTAAACTTACAAATGTCAAATAATGTCATACTAATGTCAATAAAAGAAATACCAGCCACCCTTCCAGATATATCTTTAGATTCATGCATAAAGATTTACAGGAATAAATCTAATCGACATTATTGGTGCAATACGTAGCGCTTCGACAACTGGCTCGCGGCCTACATACCACTTAGAAATTATGCACAGTTAATGTATTGCAACTCTGTGGCGCAGCGGTTAGCGCATCTGACTACCATGCGAGAGGTCCCGGGTTCCGAATCCCGGCTGGGGACAAAACAAAAATAAATCCAGGTCTTGGATTTTTACATGTTTGTGACGTCGCTGTTTCTGGTTCCCACGACACAGGGTATCCTAGTGTGGGGCCAAAAGCAATGTATGTGCCTAATTGTAAAAAATGTAAAGAAATATTAAACTGTTTTTTTTTAAATAATCTCTGCTCGCGCACTACACTGATATTGCACTGGCAATAAGAAAAAAATCCACACAACACAATCACTTGACCTGGCTCTGAACTAGGATACTCAAGTTATATGTAACTAACTAGGGTATACAACAATGCAATGTAATAATGCAACGTCACAGTGCATTAATCAGCTTAATTACACAAAATCCGCGGCATTATGCGCTGGCGGCGCGGCGGCGGCGGCGGCTGGCTTTCTCCAACTAAAACTCGCATCAACCTCTCTACAAGCATCTCGTTATAAAAACATTACTTAGTTCGTTCAATTGATCATTGCACCATTTCCGACTCTATTTATTCTTTGGTCACAAAACTCGCGAACCACTTGGAGCCCAATTTAATGTGATCGTGCCATAGGCACAACGGAGACAAAATTATAACCAGTCTTCATACAATAAAATATAAAATTATACTTAAAGCTGCATAGTAAAAATCAATTTTCAAAAATAAAATTAGCTATTTCAATGTCAACTTATCTCTCAGACAATTCTTGTCACAGTCCCAAAGTAGGCTCGTCGAGATAACGAGATCGAACGAGATAAGATACGATAAGAATATTCTTTAGTGTACACGGGGAAAAAAATACATAAATTATTTACAAGATTAAAGAACAGTACAAATTGGCGGCCTTATTGCTAATAGTAATTTCTTCCAGACAACCTTATGATGGAAAAATTCTGAAATTGATTTTAATGTAATATACTTTTTAATGCAGTTATGACAAAGTTGAGTAATTATGTTATAATAATCAATTTTCCTGTTTTAGTGGTGTTATTTTTGTTTAAGCTGCTGTATCAGGTGGAAAATCTGTAAGGGCTGGGTCTATTGTGAAATAAATAAATAATAATATAATATATGGTCTTCTGGAAGAAATAACTTTTAGTAATAAGGCCGCCTATTAAACTGTACTATGTTATTGTCAAATCTCATGTGAAACTCCTGGTGTATAAACAAACAATAAAGGTTATTCTATCTATCTAACTAAATAAATAAATAAACAGGCACAAACATGGAATCCCAGACTAAGACCCGGTTTCATCAAACTCTGTTTGTTAGTGGTAAACGCGGCATTTATAAATCAGCCGTCAAAACTAACAAGGATGTTAAAGCAATGTTAAAATGTCCATGTCCTATGAGCTAAATTTAACAGACCATTAGTAAATCAAGCATTACGTGAATGAAACGCAAACCAGTCATTCAAATTCCTGTCAAACGTTAAACATTTGCGTCTGTGGTTCAACGCTTTTGAGGTTGTGAAAAGATTTTTCTGGTTTGTTTTGTTGTGATTTTGTTAAATTCGTGCGTTTTCTAAATTAAATTACAAGGGATGTCTAAGAAAACACGATAACCCAATTTTTCTGCTAACGAAAAGGATATCCTCACCCATTTAGTGTCAAAGAACAAAGATGTAGTGGAAAATAAAAAAAAACAGACGCCGTTACGACTTCTATGAAACACGAAGGATGGCTGCAGAAGTCCAGGGCCTAGATTCTGTTAATGCATTGTAGTACAATGACAACTGGATGAACGTGGCGATTTAGTTTCATTGCCGCTTCAAATCAAGCAATGTAGGCGTCAATCGTATGGAAAAAGACGTCGCGTGACCTGACCGTGGATCTGTCATCGAACTATAATGCACCAACAGAATTAAGGCCCAGGTCAGCGTATTCGTCAAAGTAGTCACGCTGTGTTTTGAAAATCTTAGGACGGCGTATAACGTGCTCCAAATTATCCAAATTTTCTGAAACATCTTCATTTTCAAAAATAATATTGTAGGCAGCGTCCATTTTGACAGTTTTGACGGAATTAAATCGACTGTTAATGTTTTAACGGACCTCCAATGCCAGGATTAGATTTGATGCTTTGTTAAAGAAGTTAACGGACCATTAGAGCGTGGTGGGACACTCGACAGCATTTAACAGTCCGTCAGAAGATGTAACAGACTGTTAGACCAGTAACAGAGCTTGGAGAAACTGGGCCTTAGGCCAGCAACTGGTTGTTATAGGTACAAATGATGTATGGCGGTTTACAGTGGGAACCAAACCCAAAGCCTCTGTAAGTCAAGCGTGTTAACCGCTAGAGCAACAAGGTAATCAATAGAAAGAGACACCAGAAAGATGTCTTCCGCTGTCCGGTCTAACCCTTGTTTACGCCTGAGTACCCTGGTATACTAATAAGTATATATCTAATTATCTATATTAATAATTTCGTTCGGGTCTACGGTAGACTCGAACGATATGCACACCAAATGAAAGAGCGTAAAAAAATTGTTGATCTGAGTCGACAACATATGGGCGGAAAATTCGTATTATCGAGCAGCATCAATATAAAAATTATTAAATTCAACAATGGCGTTGCTAAGTAAACATGTCAATGTCATCATTGTTGTGTTAGTGTCACAAGTTTTCATTGTGAACTGTTATGGCCGGTTTACATTATTTTAGTGTTTAGGAGAGTGCTATAATACAATTAGAGAGGCAAGTGCATTAGTACATTACTAGACGTTCGAGTGAACGTTTATATTTCTTCCAGTAGAGTGTCACTTCGTCGACGTTGCGAAATATGCGCTATCCTACTCAAAATACTATGAGTTTTAATGGAACATATAAGTAAGTTTGATAATTCGAGTTATTGAAAAACGAGTCACTTGCGCACTCTCCTAAACTTCTCACTAAATTTTTAGTTTATACACAGATAAGTAACGAGGATAGTAACGCGCTCAGGTGTTACTGGATAGAACCATAGAAACCAATTCTATTTTGATTCTAATTGAAAGGCAACTAGAACCGTACTATACCGTAAAACGTACTAAAGCAAGTGGCGCTTACACGTTTCTACAAAAGCACTCTTCTTAAGAAAGAAAGAAATTAAGAAAGAAAAAAAGAAAATTTATTTATTTGATACTCAAAACAAAACAAAAAAAAACACACACACAGAGTGCGTACAATAATAAAAAAAATAACACAGAAAGCATAAAAAACGTAAAAATAAATAAACTGTACAACATGAAAATAATAATAAAATACATTAAAGGTTGAGCCCCCAAAATGGGCCCGATTCAGCATAATGTTGCAACAGAGTGTAAAGTAAAGCACTCTAAACACTAAGATAATCTAAACCGGCCCTTTGATCTAATTTGTTAACTCCATGGTGTGTGGAATACCGTGGCATCCAAGAAGGTTATTATAATCTGTGCCAACTGAGAAGGTGTAGTAAGTAATCTGTGGTGTTTTTCATTGGCGGGAAGACAATAATTGACATTGAGTTTTGGAAGGGTCTGAAAAATAATTGAAAAAGGAAATCAAAGTCATAAATTGATCTTTATTGTTTTGCTTAGTTATAGGTATCAATAAACTTATTGAAATGAAAAAGCCACTAGATAAGAAAAATACCAAAAATTAAAATGATGAAGAAAAACATGTGGTCAATACAAAACTAAAAGCTGTAAAGCCAAAGAGGGGGAGCTGTTTTTAGTTGATTAGCCAAGTGGATTCTACGTCTCATTGAATACGTCATTAGATTCACTAGCTGTTAAGTTTATGAAGGAAGCTCATTTAGTTAGTAATTTGTGATGAGGTACCCATGACAAAGTTATGATAAGTATCCGATTTTCGCCTTGCATTCCTTCGTGAGTAGCCAGAACATGTCCAAAATAGCAAGATTGGCTATCCGTAATAGTGTGCTGGTTCCAATACTGATGTAAGCATGGTAGCGAGATTTGGGTATGGCAGAAGAATCATGAAAGTAGGATTAGTGCAGTACAAATGAGATCCTTAAGAAATATATGTGGTGTTACTTTGAATGACAGAATACGCAATAGTGATCAGAGACCGAGGATGTAGAGAAAGAGGATGTAGTGAGTGACTAGAATTGAAAAAAGGAATGTTGCGCTGGTTTGGAGATGTGGAGAGGATGAACGAAGAAAGACTGACAAAGCAAATATATCGGGCGAATGTGAGTGGAAGGGCCGGTAAGGGACGCCGCAGTTGGACATACTTCGACCAAATAGGGGATGTATTAGCAAAGGGCAAGATTAAAAGTACCCGAAACCAATGTGGGTACATGCAACGACTAATGGATGTCGATGAAGCGAAAGTGATTTGTCAGGATAGTAGCAGGTGACAGTCCGTGGTCTCTGCCTACCCCTCTGGGATACAGGTGTGAGCTTATGTATCTGAATGTATTAAGAGATTTACATCTACTGGTGGTTGATAAATACCGAGGCGTCACCATATAAAAAAATATAATAAATAATAAATAAATAAAAAAAGCTTTATTACCAACAAAAACATTAAAGCAGAACAGAACAAGAATACACAAAACATTAAAAACCTTAGAATTATTTGTGGATACATGACTTCGAAGACTTAGGAATCATAAACTAAAATACTTAATATTTACTACATATTATTATTACGTTTTGTGGTAAAAGGTGAGGTGCTCAGCATGTGTCAACAAAAGCTTATTACAGCTTAAGTGACGCTGGTTTTCAGCACTCGCCTGACTTAAATTAGTTAAAGAAATAGAAGTGTGTGTGTATGTGTATGTGAGGGTGTGTGTGTGTGACTGTGTATGTGAGAGTGTGTGGGGGAGGGTGAGTGTGTGTGTATGTGTGTTTGTGTCAACGCGCGTGTCATTAAAATCAAGTTATGGAACTACTGACTTGTATAAGATACATATTTATCTAGTACTTATACCTACTTATTATAATTTCCAAACATCATTTATTTAATTTAGAAGCTTGCTTTTCTTGTTGACTACTTAAAAGTATTTGTCTATAGTTGATTTTAAATGTTGATTCTATCCTTGTCTGTTGTAGAGGCGGTGGTATGTCGTTCCATATTTTTGATGCAGCAAAGCTAAAACTACCTCGATAACCAGCTGTCTTATGTGAAATTATGCACATTTTGTTTTGTGTTTTAGCACGGGTTAATCTGGAATGTTGATCTTTTGCCCAATAGAATTTGTTGTATAGATATTTTGGCCTTTTAGTTATAACAATTTTACGAACCATGCAGGCTAAGTGAAGTTCCCTTCTACATTTCATTTTAAGAATTTTTTTATCGTTTAGGTACGGTGTAATCCTAGATCGCTTAGGGATAGTGAAGCAAAAACGCATACATGCGTTCTGTACTCTTTGTATAGATTTGGAGGTTTTCTCGAAAAGTCTAGGGCCAAAAACAGTATCACAGTAATTGAATAGTGACAATACCAGTGACTCTACCAAAATAAGTCTTACCTTTTCGGACAGACAATTCCTGATTCCATAAAGCACCTTCAGTCTATAGTAAGCAGCACGAATTTTGTTGTTAATGTGTTCCTGGTATCGTAAATCGCTGTCCATCATTAACCCTAAATTTCTAACCACTTCCACACTCTCTATTTGTTCTCCACTTACAATAATTTTAGGATGATATTCTAAAATCTTTTTTCGTTGAGCCTTGGATCCTAACAACATAAAAGTAGACTTTTTGGGGTTCAGACCTAAATTATTTTTTCGCGACCAGTCAGCTATTATATTCAAATCTTCATTTATAAATTTTATGGCTTGCACAGTGTCTTTTGGATCAAAAGAAAGGTAAAGTTGGGTATCGTCTGCGTATAGGTGAATTTTACAATGTTTTAATTTTGACGACAGATCAGCAGTATATATTATAAAAAGTAAAGGGCTGATGATAGACCCTTGAGGGGTACCACAAGGCAAGATTCTTTTAGTGGACTTTGTTTCAGTACCTTTTTCAGTCTCTGTTACTACGTATTGACTCCGGTTTTTGAGATATGAGCGGAACCACTGACAGGCTTCCGGTGATACACCGTAATACGAAAACTTGGCCAGGAGTAGTTCTGGGTTCAAACAGTCGAACGCTCGTGAAAAATCCAATAAAACTAGAGCTGTGCCTCTCCCTCTATCCGCTGCAGACAGTATATCATCAGTGACGTCGGCTAAAGCGGTAGCTGTGCACTTCGTGGCACTTCTAAAACCCGACTGTTTTTCCGGTAACATCTTTTTTTTTTTTTTTTAAAAACATAGTGGAATATTATTTTACGTCTACATTTTACCCGAGCGAAGCCGGGTTTTCATCTAGTATAATATACAGGGTGTTCAAGAACTGCAGCCAGAGCCGAAACGTATGCATATCTGACAACAAATTAAGATACTTTAACCAAAAAATACCGCTGGGAAATTATTTTTATTTTTTAGGTACCAAAATAAATACTTTCTACTAGCGCGCAATGAAACGCATGCACAAAGCGCCGGTGCCGGGCGGCGGGCGGCGGGCGGTGGCGGCGGGCGGGGCGGGGTGCCGACGGGTGACGGCACGTGGCGACCGCGAACGATTCGGTCTCAAGTCACTCACTCGTCTATCGTTTGATTGACGCACTTATGCCTGTGCGATAAGAGCTACTATGGGGTACCCTATTTTTTGAAGCTCTGTTGAGTAGGTATAATTTATATCCAGGTTTTATTAACTTAATAACTTACCTACTCGTTGTCTTCGTCACGAAGAGGCCGCTCAGCGCGGACAAGATACGGCTTGAACTGGCGACCGTCTACTTGAAGACAAACGCGCGCCCGGTGCAACGTTTGGCGGTGAACCAGTTGTAACAGCCCTTCCCGTGCTGGTACTCGCTTCAGGTCACCGAAAACCGCGATGATCTTTTCTCGCATGTCCTCAGCGGTCTCACATGGGCGGTCAAACACTCGCTCTTTAACATAACCCCATAAAAAGAAGTCCAGTGGGGTTAAGTCGGGTGAACGTGCTGGCCAAGCACGAGGACCATGGCGACCGATCCAGCGACGGTCAAACAGCTCATTTAGCCGCTGCCGCACCAGCATCGTGCAGTGTGGTGGCGCGCCGTCGTGCTGGAACCACGTTTGCTGCAACCGTGCGAATCTGCTACGTAACCGTTGAGCAGCTCCAAGTAGGCAGCACCATTCATTCTGGACGGCAAAAAAACAGGGCCCAGAATTTTTTCACCAACGATACCGGCCCACATATTCCACTTCCACCTTGTCTGGAACCCCGTCTCCTGTATCTGGAATGGGTTCTCGGAACCCCACCAATGGTCGTTTCTCCGGTTCCACATACCGTTGTTGGTGAAGGTGCTTTCATCAGTGAAAATAACATTTTGAACAAAATCCGGGTCATTTTCTGAATCCGGGTGCTGCAGTAACCACCTGCAATACGCCATACGGCGTCCTGCATCGCCTGGCACGAGCGCTTGCACCTTGTGGATTTTATAGGGCCGCTGTCTATCCTTCTTCAGAACCTTCCACACTGTGACGTAAGACACCCGATGCCGCGCACGATGACCGTGCCGCCGGCGCAGCACGCGCGCCGCCGTCCGAACACCCAAGCGCGGGTTCTCTTCCATCACAGAGAGGATTGCCTGTTCAGTTGCAGGACGTATTTGAGGACCACCGCCTTCTGGAACGGGCACGACCGGCTGATTTTACAAGACCCGATAAACGGCTCGTAGAATCACCCTGGATTCCGTTGGCTGATGAGTGTTGGGGTATCTGATGCCGTACAAACGCAGGGCCTCAGCTGCATTTCCCTCTGCTATGCCGTAGCAGAATATCATATCCAGATACTCCCTAGCACTGTATTGATAAGGCATTGTAGTTTAGTAGCACAAAGAGATCAGTACACAACAAAAAAAAACCGCGACGCGTAGGTATAATGTGCGTGTGTGTCCTACGTTGACGCGAGAAACGGAACTAAAGGAAACAAATTGCATCGATTGAATTGAACGTCATTGAGTGAGTGAGTGAGCGAGTGAAACTTTCGTTCCTTATAAAGGTCTCATCACTCTGTGACAGACTCCTTCGTGGCAGGTGGCAGTCCCTGGTCTCTGCCTACTCCTCTGGGATATGGGCGGGAGCTTATGTATGTAAGGTACATAAGCTAACGTAAAATGTAAAATAAAAAAATGTATGTATGTGGAAGTTGGTAGAAAAGTTTGGTTTTTTTATTTTAGTTTGTGAATCTGATCCTCAATTTCAGCAAGATTCCCTAACTATTAGGCACTCACTTTTACTAAAGTAGGTATTTAATTAAGTAATTACAAGTTTATTTTAACCACTTGAACCCGCGAGTTCTTTTATTTCTTACTTTGGTTAAGCCACTAGCGGCGCGCTATCATTGTAAAAAACATAATAATCTTTTTTTGTAACACGAGTTAAAAAAAAATGTGAATCTCTTACGATCAAGCGTAGGTAATCAAATGAATCTACTAGTAATTTTGATTCTGTACATTAATGGCCCTAGAGCTTATAGGAAATAAGGCACACGCAATTGTCGAAGAAAAATTTTACTAGACCTTGAAATTTTTTCAAAAATTTTACTTTTAAAGGATGGCTCCCGAGCTCAAAAACGTAGGTCTAGGTATTCAAAATAATCCTGCACACAAGTTCTTGGCAGGAAGCAAGGTTCTAAAAATCAGTACTACTGACAAGGAGAATAATTCTTGGTACTGACCACATTTTTTTATTAAGAACTTTTATTACGTGTACAAGAAGTTGTTATTTTGTTATTGATTGCCCTAGATGAGATTAATTACGAGCATAGTAAATTGTAACTGTAATGTAACTGCTTTAAAGAAGTCGTTAAAATTAAGAAACGATGTAATTCCGGGACTAAAGCTTACGTAAGCACTAGGTACACATTATTCATTCATTTGAATCTTTTTTTATCAAGAAAGTTAATCCACCACTTTTAGCTTGTACATAACGAGTGTGTAACAACCTTTATTCTACCCCGAACTATGCCACGCGGCATCGAGGCCTTGAACCCGACGGATGGTCGGCGGCCTTTCGGCATGTTTTCATTTGAGTCGCCGCGCCCGGCGGCCGCGCTTTCGTTTTTAGGGTTCCTAACCGGAATATCTTATAAACGGGACCCTGTCATTCTGCGTACGCTTTGATCGTTTGCTTTTCTGTCTGTCTGTCCTACCTTATTTTTGGAATCGTAATAGTTAGCCGGTTGAACTTTTCACAGGTGTTATTTATTATAGCAGATTACCTAAAATTGTGCCCGGATAACGGCGACAGGCTTGCCATTTGTCACGTTTGGGACCTAATAAACTCGGCAAAACGTGGGTCCAGTTCTAGAGACTGGTGCCTCTGCCTACCCCTTCGGGGATAACGGGCGTGAGTTTATTATTTTTTTTTTTTTATTACCTAACAAATAATGAAGATTTTTATTTATTTTTAATTTATTATTTTTATCATTTTCGTAAGAACGGTTATACCTTCTTTCGTAAATCTTGTTAGAGGGAGGAGGGTTGGGGGGGGGGGGGGCATAACTGGGACGTTAAGGGAAATAAATATAAAAAAATAAACATAAATTATATTTTAAATGAAACCTACTGACAACTTGTCATTTGGCACCGAATTTGGTGAAGTAAGAAATCAAATAATAAAAAATAAACGCGTGCGCTCCGATCACCAGTCACGCTGCACTTCAGGGCGATGCGAAATGCCTTATTACTTGTATGTGTGGGTGGCCCCATCCTTATGGCATCCATTATGCCATCCTCATCATAGGACTTATTTTTCGTATAACAACATGTAGTAAAAAAACGACCAATTCCAACAGACAGACAGAGCACTTGGGTCCACAGATTACGTATTGTGTGATAGTACGGAGCCCTCAGTGCGCGATTGCGACTCGCACTTGGGCGGTTTTTTAATATTTGCATTCATCATCAACGCATTATGTCCCCACCGAGGGGCACGGGTCTCTTCCCTGAGGAAGGTGTAGTGTAGGCCATACTCCACCACGGGGGCCAAGTTCGTATTGGCAGAAGCTTGTAAGACTGGTCTCACTGTCAGAAGTTTTGAAGTCGCCCTAAGGCCTCTGACTTGGCTTAACGACTGCCATTTATCGACGACAACCGGCACCAACTGCTTAACGTGCCTTGCGAAGCACGGAACCGCCCGGAAAAATGCCACTAGCGTTAGTCATAGAATGGTCACCCATCCATGCGCTGAACGCGCCCTATATTGCTTAACATTCGTGATCGCTTAAGGCAGCCGGGGCTACGAGCGATTCGACTATGAGCGTAGGACAGGTTAGATATTTTGTGGTAGTACGGAACCCTCTGTGCACGAGTCCAACTAGCACTAAGCCGTTTTCTTTTTTATAACAAAAATCTAGTTAGGTATACTATCAATGACATTAGGTAAAATGGATATTGCTACTCGGCGGCAGCGGCTGTTTCTTGTTGCTACCGCCGCTACACCGCGGTGTGCAGCGTGCGCCGTCTGCAGCACCGCGCTGCGGCGGTACTTTGTGCGCCACCGGCGCCGGCGCCGGCAAACCACGGGAGCGTGTGGATTGTTTATCAAACGGAACGAATTCAACGGAACCATGTTCGGTTTGATACCTACTTCGGTCCGAATATTCTTGATTGACGTTATTTTTTGTGTTAGGTTTTTGTAATAGGTAAGTAGGTAGGTATGTCCTCCCGTTAAATTGACAAATCATAATCAACCCATTATGTCCCCACCGAAGGGCACGGGTCCCTTCCATGAGGAAGGTATAAGGGCCAAGGGGCCAAGTTCGGATTGGTGGAGCCTTGTAAGACTAGTGGCTGGTCTTACTGTTAGAAGTTTTCAAGCCGCCCTAAGGCCTCTGACTTGGCTTAACGACTGCCATCTATCGACGGCAGCCGGCACCAACTGCTTAACGTGTCTTGCGAAACATGGAACGGCTCAGAAAAATGCCACTAGCGTTAGTCATAGACGTTGACCCATCCATGGACTGAACGCGAAGTATGTTGCTTAACCTTAGTGATCGTTTAAGATCACTCAGGCAGACCGGGCTACGAGCGATTCTGGACGAATACGATGGTGTAACTTCGGAAATTTTACTAGACTAATGTTTCTTTAGAAACTCGATTCTCCTGATATCACAAACTTATTATTATTCCAGATTTGACGAGTTTGTGATGTCAGGAGAATCGGGTTCATACAGAAACATTAGGTTTGTAAAATTTCCGGACTTACACCACTGTCATTGTAAATAAATGGTAGCTCTTACTACGCACGGGATAACCGTTGCGACAATCGAACGAAACAACCTACTTACGTGCGCGAGCGTCCGGTCGGCCCGGGTCAAGGAACCCACGCAAAACACCTGATAGCGGTTGAGGCGCGGGGCGCGCGGTCGAGTGCCGCGCCGCGCGCGATAGTTGCGTAGCTATGTTTATGTGATGGATGGATACGACGACCTTTGAAGGGTTGCGAATAGATTGCGCGGTGAATTTTCAAAATCGGTTTTTGTTTTGAAATATTGATAATTCACATGGACTTTCTATGGGAGAATTAATGTTTATACGATTCTAGTTCTATTTCTGCAAAAAAATGTAAAAAATACTTTACACCTCAATATCTCGTAAACCGTTGATTTCCCAGCTATGGTGTTTTAAGAAAAAATGTTCGGTATGATGTAGAGAATGCGTGGTTTCCCGATCCGGCTGCGGTTCTTTAACACCCGGTATAATAACCATCTTTAAACGAGCAATTATTGTCTGTATATATATATCTCCAACGATTTTCATGAAATTTTGTATGCGGGGGGTTTCGGGGGCAATTAATTGATCCAACTAGGTTTCATTTTTATAAAACGTCGTTTTAACCGTGTTTTAAGGCAAAGAAGTAACTGCTACACTGCAAGAAGGTAATTTTCGCAAGCATCTGTAAGGTTGTCATTGCTTAAGTGGGAAATAGGACGATACCGTAAACAGAAGACCCTGGTTCGAGACTTGATAATAATTTTTCTTTTTTTTTCAAGATTCTCCTTTTGTGTGAAAACCTACATACCGAGCAAAGCTCGGTCATCCATGTACTAAATATATAACCATAATATCAGTGTATTAACTTCAGCAGTCGTCAAATTAATGTCAGTCACGGTCAGAACACTTGAAAACATTATAAAATGCCGTACACAAGTAAGCATCTTGTAGCCGCGGTTTCACGCTTTTAGATTATTACTCTTTGTTGCAGGGCGTAAATTATAAAAGTACATGAAAATCGTTTTTAACTAACAATTTTGTAAGTACAGAGTTCAAAGACGAGCAACCGACGACGCGAGCTCCGTCTCTGCTCACAATGGTTAAGTTCTGCAAATCAGAGCTAATCCTGGTCGGACTCTTCCGGCAAAAAGTCCAGTAAGTGTATCCGGAATAGAGTTAATAATTACACAAAAATCTTAATTACCTAAGCTAAAAGGGATCTCTTCCAGACAACCTCCGGATAGATAGGCCTCAAAGTTGAAGATAGGAGGTAGGTATGTGTAGATAAATTATGTACGCATATCAGTTAAAATACTTAAGCTGAAATACTATAAATTACATAATAAATATTTGCATAAGTACTGTACTTCTAATTGCAAGGCATCCCAAAGTCGAATGGAGAACAGTGAAAAAAGAGTCATAAAAATTGGTGCAATGAGGTGAGATCTTAAGGAATAGTGTTTAGGCTGAGCATATAGTAGGGGAGCATATATAATAGAGATAGGCTGTAAAAAGAGTGAAGAAAATGAAAGCGCTCTTGCTGAAAGAATTTTTTCACCTTAGCAGCTCAAACATACTGGGTTTACTGCTTAATAAGAGTGAGGGAAACGCGTTTTCCCTGCGAGAGTGAGGGAAAGTGATTTGAATTTAGAATGCTGCGAATTATCATTATGTACGAAACACGTCATTCGAAGTTCGATTTATCAAATTTCAGAATACCCAAACAATAAAACGTTCGGAAACTAATAAACCTTTAAAATGAAAATTATTTGGTAACGTTGTAATTAAATATCTAATTAAATAATAAAATATAATGAATACACTGAAATAAAGAAAAAAATAAAGAAAATGTTTTAGAAAAAATACGAAGTAGATATGCACAAATAATTTATAGTTTTAAAAATCTTTATTGGTACAACAGAATACTACGGGTGCAGTTTCAGAACGTAACTTTAAAAATAGCGGGAAACAAAAATCAATATTATTTCTTCTTCTTTTGTTTTTCGGTAGGTAACTACTTACAATGTTGCATATCACAAATTCATAAAATATGAGTAAGTCTAGTGACGAAAACAGCAATTTAACACCTGAAGAATTAAAACAACAAGTGTTGAATGCTGAATTCAGTTTTCTTCCTCAGAAATCATGTGATAGATATCTGAAAACCTATGATGTTTTCAATAAATGGAGACTTGAAAAGGGCGCGAACACTTTCTCGGAGAATGTATTATTGTCGTACTTCATAGAATTATCACAAACGAAGCAATCACCTACAATGTGGAGTATTTATTCGATGTTGAAAGCTACAATAAAGACAAAACATAATGTTCATATTGAAACTTATCCCAAACTTATTGCATTTTTGAAAAGTCAGTAGGACACAAATCTAAAAAGTCCAAAATTTTTTCGATCTCTAATATTGAAAAATTTCTTAATGAAGCTCCGGACTGCAATTTTCTCGCTGCAAAAGTAAGTTACTACCTATATGTCTATACTTAATTAGTAATATATGTATGTGCACGTACGCTAACCATTTTCGCTAATAATTACTAAAATACGAGTTACTTATGTAAAGAAAGTGGGTAAATACTACGTTTTGTTTGTTATACATTTTAATTACTAACATTTTACTTATATAATATTTTTATTACAGGTTATCCTCATTATTGGAATAAATGGAGCATGCCGCTCGAACGAACTGTTAAATCTGACTGTTAATGCCATCGAAAAACATTCTGACGAACTGCTGTTAGTCAACCTACCCAACACAAAGACAAACATTGACAGGTCCTTTGTTATTCGCGACGAATATGTGAAAATTGTCGAGAAATATAAGGCATTACGACCTGATAATACGAAAACAGATCGATTTTTTTTTGCAGTATCGTAATGACAAGTGTTCAAGACAGCCTATGGGAATTAATAAAATAGGCGGGACACCACAACAAATAGCCACTTTTTTAAAATTACAAGAGCCTCACCTTTACACTGGACATTGCTTTAGGCGAACTTCGGCCACGCTTTTGGCTGATTCAGGAGCCAAACTCACAACATTAAAACGTCATGGCGGCTGGAAGTCAAACACGGTCGCGGATATATTGAAGATTCGATCGAAAATAAGTCTAAAACCTGTAAACGCATAATACAAAGCATAAACTTTAAACCTGATCCTTATGCACACCCGCGCCCATCTACTTCCAAAGACACAAATATCATTGAAAATTCGGTAAGAAGCCGCACCGAGTCGCCAACGTTTACTAATAGTATTGTCTCGTCACAGTCCAATAAACAAATAGAAACGAACTCGAGTCAAACTCAAATCGCAAACTCCACGGTATCACTTCCTAATAAAACTATAAATTTTCAAAATGTAACTTTTAATAACTGCAATTTTAAATTTTAGTAGATACTTATTGTTTGCAAATATTTGTGGTTTCATTTTTATTCATATTGTATCTTTTTATCTCTAATAATGTTCTCGCTACTAAGGTGAATAGTTGTATGTGTCACGCGAGAGAAAAGTTATTTCCATCTCGTACCTTAGAATCCCTCGCGACGCTCAGGATTCTAATGTAGAATCACTCGCTAACGCTCGTGATTCAATTATTAGAATCCTTCGCTTACTCGGGATTCAAAATTAGCACTCGCTTGGAAAATCAACTTTCCTCTCTAGTTGAACAAATAACTATAGTAAGCTCTCGGAGTATTTCATCTACCCGAATCGAGTGCATCGTCTTTAGTAAACAAAATGCTGTTTTAATCACAGTGTACAGTCGACAGCACGTCAATCTTCACATTTTAGTTGCAAAGTCGCCCGTAACGCAACGGAGTAGAGTGCATGGGTGTATACCATGATGTGCTGTCGACTGTACAAGTCGCGGGTGTATTTGAGTAGGTAGCCATTGTAGCTCATTCAGTCCGAGTGCAATAACATCCTGGCGTTCCGGGCACGCGCTTCTTAGGTATAGATATTCGTACCAACTTATACATACATAAGATAACGCCTGTATCCCAGAGGGGTAGGCTGAGACAAGGGACTGCCACCTGCCACGATCCTGAAAAATCACTTTCGCTTCATCATCATTCATTAGTCGTTGCATGCACGCACGTCGGTTTCGGGTACTCTTTATCTTGCCCTTTGCTAATACATCCCCTATTTGGTCGAAGTATGTCCGCCAACCAAGTACCAACCACCAACTTATGTATTATACGGGGTGTCCCAAAAATGACACGTCACAGCGACACCAGAGGTAGACCTGCTCAAAAGGCATCGAACCAACCTAACCTGACCTCAGTAAAAGTTGCACGGTTTTTGAGATATGGCCAATTGAAATTGTTTCTAAATTTTCACTTTTTTTAACAAATTTATTGCTAGCATTAAGTTACATAGCCCTGTGTTTGGTTTTTTATTTGTACTCGGTCATGAACTTACTAACTTACCGTAAGTGCTAGCACTAAACTTATTAAAAAAAGTGAAAATTGGCCATATCTCGAAAACCGTGCAACTTTACTGAGGTCATGTTAGGTTGGTTCGACGCCTCCTGAGCAGGTCTACCCCCAGTCTCAATGTGACGTGTCATTTTTGGGATACGCTGTGTTTAAGGTGTTTGAGAAAAGATGGTCAGAGTCGAGATTTTTTTTCGTTGGAGAAAAAGCTCCACTACATTCGGCCCCAAGACAGTGCCTAGGATTGTAAGGACATTGACATTCAACAAACAGAATGTAAATTCTTTAAAACTTAATTCTGATTCTGATTTCTGAACGCCTAACTGTATGTGCCTGTATGTAAATGTTATGTTATGTTATGTTATGTTATGTTATGCTCAACCTCACAGCACAAAGTGTTCAATGCTGCAAGTGACCAATAACATAGTCTAATTTTGCACGCAGCCTCACCCACAGCTTATGTCAGCCGATCGACGGGCACCCACTTAGCGACAATGTCGCATCATTGCTGTTGCATAAATAAATACTGATTATACCTTTGTTGTTGCTGTTGGTAGGTAATATTTGAACAATTTGCGCACGGCACAAAGAAATGCTTTGGAGTCAATTACCTAATACAGACGCCGCTAGGGCCGTCTCCGTAAGGATGGTGTTAAATATATTTTTATCCCATCTTGTATTCGAAAAGGAAACTTTTACCGGGAAGTAATGAGTTTTAAAGCTAAGCGTCCACCGCATCGGAACCGCTCCGTACGGAGCGGACGGATTTGTTGCTTTGTATTGATTTCTATGGTACTGCGTGCACTGGATCGGCATTTCTGCTTCGGAGTGCGATATTACTGCTGATGACGTCACCCGCAGCCGACGGCCATTTGATTCCGAGCACTTCGAGTTCTAACGTGTTTGCGACGCTTGTAGTGCATGAATGACTATACTGGGGCCAAATTCGATAAACAATAAATGTAAACAAAGCAATTTAGGGTCAGCACAACGCGAGCTAAAAAATAAAGTATACTTTTGGTATTATTGACTTGACTACATAATTTTACACAGTAATATTGATAGGTTTATTGGATTAGAAGGGCATTATTCATTATGAGCTGTTACCAGGAAACGTAGTGTGCCTGTATGGAAATGACATGTAGCATTTGTCTTACAATTACTTTTTCACTTATTATTATAGATTACAAAAACTTACCTTAAACAAAATAAAAGCCTTTACTTTGTTCCAATCGCCTTTCTAAAATTCGTGTCTTGCCTAGTTAGGTGCGGTTCGAGAATATTGTAAAGTTCAAAGAATTTGGTTCGAGACATATATGTATGTACACAAAAAAATCTATTTTCATCTTCTAATAAATCATAATATAATGTATGAAATTCTCCAAACATAAGTCTTTTTGAGATTATTTTATGAACCCACATCTTGCGTTTCCTTTTGCTTTTCTCCTCCTCAGCTGATAACAAACAACTAATGACAACAATATCCTCGTCACTATCCTCCATTGCGAACACACGTGCACAAGCGAACTCGATTGCTTTGAAAATACCGAAACTGCCGACGGCAAATCCGAATGCACTAGACGCACCCTATCGGCATTTTGTAAATGCCGACGGCCCGTACGGTGCGTACGCTCCGATTCCGATGCGGTGGACGCTTAGCTATCCTCTTTATAAGTGCGCCGCAATAGGCTATTTGACCGATAGCTTAAGAAGCAAATTCAAAAATAAACTTAAACTTAGACCATCACGAACTGAATATGGTAAAAGAAATGTGACGTATGAAGGTGTCCAATTGTATAATAGCTTACCGCCTGAAGTAAAGAATACCTACAGAAAATATAAATGCTTTTAAAAATAAACTTAAGCTACATGTCTTAAAAATTTATAATTAAGATTGATGGTACTTTAATACATGCCGTATAATTTAAGCTAATTTTAAGTTTTTGTTTTTCTCATTAATTAAGTAAACTGCAAGTTCTTTATGAGAAATAAATGTCTTTGAACCGAAACATTAGTTCTTCAAGTGACAGAGAAAGTATAGAATTAACTCCTGAAATTATTAGAACTGACGCAAGAAATGTGATGAATTCTATTATTTGTTACTCTGTGTTTTATATAATAATACTACAATAAAATATGAGGTGCCTTTTATTTTCTCGTAGTGGTTGATGAAAAGTAGAGTGTATCGGCGTAAAATACGTACTTTAAATCCTTCGCTACGTTCAGGATTCTACTAAAGAAACACTGCGCTGTGGATTCAAAAAGATCGCCTTAAAAATAGTATTTTGCTCTCTTATGATACAATATACTATTTATAGCTTACTAGCTGACCCGGTAAACGTTGTTTTGCCATATTAATTAGCCTGCGATCTATCACACCTACCAAATATACAATCATAACAATCTTTGAAGCTGTTTCGGAAGAGTTCGATAAGAAACACTTGATACGGCATTTTTTTATTCGCGTTTTTGGCAAATATCGATTCTAAATCGTCCGCAAATACGCGAATATGAATAGCCAAGTAAAGTGCCAGCAAAAAGGTAACGGGACGAAAAGCTGAAGGACAGTCTTCCCCAGCGAGTGTCTCCCCGAGCGTGACGTGCGGGCCCCCGCCACGGCCGCAGCCCTCGAAAGGCTCCGCGCTTGCGACACCGACAAATGGCTTCGTGACACCGCGCTGCATTCATTGCACTAATTCATTTGATATTTGATCGCCTCTACCATACTGCATCTGCAGTATGAAATGAATACGATAAAAGGACGACGTTGGCTTCAAACAATCAGCGCCTCTCCACTCGCCTCCACCAATCCGGACTTGGCCCCCGTGGTGGAGTATAGCCTATACCTTCCTCAGGGAAGAGACCCGTGCCCCTCGATGGGGACATAATGGGTTGATGATGAATCAGCTCGTCTACTACTGGACATATGAGAACAGTCATCCCACTTATTTCTGTCCTCATCCAGGCCATCGCTGGTGAACTGATAGTAGATATGTTCCAGTAAACTGGAAACCAGAAACTGCACGCCCGCCAGTTCGTTGGGCCGACTTTTACGAGGGCTGCTACTTATGTATGCGGAATAGAAAAAATAAACAAATGTATATGGCTAAATATGCTTTTATTGTTTTTCAAAGTATTCTCCACTATGATCGATGCACTTTTGCATTCGATGAAACCAATTTGTAAAACACTTTTTCCACTCTGATTGAGGTATCTCCAAAACGTGCTGTTTGAACGCATCTACGGCATCTTCACGGGTCAAAAATCGTTGACCACGTAATTTGTTCTTTACATTTGGGAATAAATAGAAATCACTGGGAGCCAAATCAGGGCTGTACGGTGGATGACCCATCAATTCTATTTTTTGACCATCCAAAAATGTAGTTGTTTCCTGAGATGTATGACAGCTGGCATTGTCATGGTGAAGTATGATTCTGCGTCGCTGGTTGTTTTGGCGTATTTCTTCAAATACTTCCGGCAAACAAATGGTCGTGTACCACTTCGAATTAACCGTTCTGCTATTCTCCAGTAGTATTGTAGCCACATGGCCATTAATACCAAAAAAGCAGGCCACCATTTGCTTTACAGTGCTTTTTGCTCGAGCCACTTTCGTAGGGTTCGGCTCATTTTGAAACACCCAAACTGTTGATTGTTGTTTAGTTTCAGGATTCGTCACCTGTGTAGATATTATAAACAGATTTTGAGTCGCCTCTGTTGAATTTTTTTAAGGTTTTCTTGCACCATTCGACGCGAGCATCTTTTTGATCCTAAGTTAAGTTGTGCGGGATCCAACGCGAACAAATTTTTTTTACAGACAAATGTTCATGTAATATCCTATGAATGCTCGTCATACATATGCCCAGAATAGCCTCTATCTCGTGATACGTAACATGGCGGTCTTGCATTATTAGTTTTCGCACAGCTTCAATATTTTGTGGCACAACCACCGATTTCGGGCGACCTTCTTTAACCTCGTCCGTGAGCTTACTGCGCTCGCGATTAAACTCACTAAACCAGTGATACACAGTCGTTTTTGATGGAGCTTCACCACCAAAAGTCGAAGTTAATTGATCTATGCACTGTTGTTGCGTTAAACCACGTCGAAAATCGTAATAAATCATAGCATGAATATTTTCACGAGTGAGTTCCATTTTTTCAGCGATATGACATTTTAAACCCAACAAAAACAAAACACTAACGTATATGAGAGAAAAATATTAGCATCCAGTATTTAAAAAAAGAACGAATTTGACCATGGAGGTCAGACATTGCGTTTAAAATGATTGGAATCCCAGATTCCGCATACATAAGTAACATGTCATACTCATATTTCCCCATGGGTGGTAAAAATAGAAAAGAAAGGAAGAAAGCATTTTAATTCACATAATGACAACAGAAAAATAACAGAACAAATAAAATGGTTCATACTGGACGTGCCAGTTTTCGCTTTAATATTGCGTTGAACTTCTGTAGTGTTTTATCACTCAACTATTTGTAATCAAAGTTAAGTGCATCATATTTGTTGTCCGTTATGGATGGCTCCGACACAATGTTCGGACCAAGTAGGTTTAGGTTTAGGGTCTCGGTAATGCGCGCAGGACCTTTCTGCCTGGCTCGTCATTGACCTGCTAGCTCAACGATATTACAACATCCGTCATGACGCGTGACATCAGAACATTAGAGGTCAGCTTATCAATCTTGTACGTACAACTCAATCTTAAATGATATCTATCATGTTAGTTCATAACTAAAATTGAACCAAAAAGTTATTTTCAAATATTTCGCTATTTTCTGTTTTCATTTAACATTGCTTAGTATAGAGGTGATGTCATAAAGTCAATAAAAATAAAAATTCGTTTATTGCAATCAACAATATGGCAAATTTGACAAAAACGTTGTTAAATTACTAATTTATTATTTTTTAATTATTGTTCTACGCAGTTTGCCGAATCACACTAATATTATAAAGGCGAAAGTTTGTGAGTGTGTATGTTTGTTACTTCGGCTGGAACAATTTTAATAAAATTTGGCATGGAGTTAGCTAACACCCTGAATTAACACATAGGCTACGTTTTACTGCGGGAAAAAATCTTATTCCCATAGGAATATCGATGGAAATTAATTCGCAAATAATGTATGGGGAACTTTGTACATAACTTTTGCAAAAAAATGTTATAAATAGAAAATTAAAACACGATACTTAAAATCTCGCCCAATTCCTATAATTGAGAATAGTTATTATTTTTACTGTTAATACACAATATTTATTTTTCCTAATAAAGCGCGCGGGTAACAGCGCGAGGCACAGCTAGTAATTTATAAAATTAAAAACGGAAGTCAATAAACAAAACAAAATAAACTTTCCGATTTGAAAATTAGATATATGACCTCATTGTACATGCGAAAATTTGTCGGTCAGATGTCAAAGTAGCATCACTTTCCGCCACACACAGAACATAAGCACGTAACTGTGATGTAACTCATTATTTGGGCCCAATGCTGACACAATGTCTTTAGAAGACGCACAGAGCTGAACACAAAAGCTCTACCTCCTGACCTGAGGAAGGACTCGCGCGGCGCACGCGCACACCGGAAACAAACGCTTTACGTCACACACGCATACTAAAATTGCCAACCAATATTTCAAAGCACCACACCTAAAAAGCGTGACATTATTGTGATATGTAATAGTAATAATGATCAGACGAAATATCTAGGCAAAGATAAAACTTCTTGTCATTGTAACTAGTTACATAGAGAATTGTTACGTATTTAGATATTATATTACTAGCTGTTGCCCGCGACTACGTCCGCGTGGGCTTTAGCTGAGTAAACTGTTTGCAAATAAGATAGGGATACTTTGAGCGCATGCGAAAGAGCTTTCATACTAACTTCGCAACCCCCTCTTACCCCCTTAAGGGATGATTTTCGAAAAACTACTTTACACGTCTTTCATGACTTTCAATGAAGTCCTTCATGCTGAATTTCATTCGAATAACTTCAAAAACGGCAAAGTTTCATACTAAGTTTGCACCCCCCTTCTTCCCCCTTAAGGGGTGATTTTTAAAAAACTATTTTACACGTGTTTCATAATTTTACATGAAGAACTTTCGTACCAAATTTCATACGAATGACTTCAAATACGGCAAAGTTTCATACTAACGTTGCACCCCCCTTTTACCCACTTAAGGGATGATTTTTTTTTAATATTTTACATTTATTCATGACTTTTAATGAAGGAACTTCATATTTAATTTCATTTGAATAACTTCAAAAACGGCAAAGTTTCATACAAACATTGCACCCCCCTTTTTACCCCTTTAAGGGATGATTTTCGAAAAACTATTTTACATGTTTTTCATAACTTTTAATGAAGGACCTTCATAGTGAATCTCATTTGAATAACTTTAAAAACGGCAAAGTTTCATACTAAGTTTGCACCTCCCTTCTTCCCCCTTAAGGGATGATTTTTAAAAAACAATTTTACACGTGTTTCATAATTTTAAATGAAGAACTTTCGTCCCAAATTTCATACGAATAACTTCAAAAACGGCAAAGTTTCATACTAACTTTGAACCCCCATTTTACCCTCTTAGGGGATGAATTTTCAAAAATCCTTTCTTAGTGCTCCTCTACGTTACAAAAAAACCCCTGTGCAAAATTCCAAGTTTCTAACCCTTATAGTTTAGGCCCTGCGTTGATATGGCAGTCAGTCAGTCAGTCAGTCAGTCAGTCAGTCAGTCAGTCAGTCAGTCAGTCAGCTTCTCCTTTTATATATACAGATTTATATTATAATGATGATGTATATTATGTATAGGTATTATATATTTGTTTTTATAGTTTATAAGTAGTTCAACGTACCATATTTGTATACTTGTATATTAGAGGTATGTCTGTTACTGATCTTTTATGTCATTATTTATTTACTTAATTTAGCTTTTTCACGCTTCCTTATGCCTACCAGTGATTCTCATCCATCTGCTGCGGTTGACTGGTAGAAAATGCTTATAGCATTAAGTCCGCCGCATTGCCACTGTATTGTTTACTCATGCGCAATAAACGTATTAATAATAACAATAATAATATGATAGTCAGTACCCGCTTACAACGGGATGAATATAGAGTATGTATACGTAGAGCCAATACCGCACTTATGTATAAAAGTCTAAATTGTATGGGGCCTATGATTTATAATAAAATACCAAGAGGTATACGAGAATTTGACATGGGCCAATTCAAATTTAAATTGAAAAAAATGCTACTAGAAAAATGCTACTATAAACTAATAGAATTTCTAACTGATTGATTTATTATTATATGACTTTATATGTACTGACTCTTCTACACACAAACTTGACTTTGAAATGTACTTTAATATTTGACAAGTTGATATTTCATTATTTTTTTTCTTTTGGACTGCATTTGATTTTACCAATATAAACATAATTGACGTAAATATAGCTCGTATGTAAAGTATTGTGTGATAGAGATATATTTTAATGACAAACGATGGTGCTCTCTCTAAATATTTTGTAAGTCCCGATGGGCGAAACATGTACAGGACGTATTTCAATGTAACAACCTTATATCTCATGTTTGACAAATAAATAATCTTTATCTTTATCTTTATAAAATCAAGTCCAGGTATTATGATAATTATATCTATACCTAGCTAAGGACGATGAGGATTTGTTATGTTTATATGTTTTAGCGCAGAAGAACAATGAGAACTACTTACTATCATTCATTTAACACAAATAGATATGTTATAGGCAATGTGTATAATCCGGCATTGTATAGAATGCCTAGGCATTGTATACATTGCCTAAAACGTTCAGGCAATGTGTATAATACGATTCTTCATACATTGCCTAAAACGTTCAGGCAATGTGTATAATACGATTCATTTCATACATTGCCTAGGCATTCTATACAATACCGAATACGCTGCCGGCAATGTGTGTAAATGACGACGAATAATAATAGTGAACCTAACGCTATCGTCGCACCTATATTTCTGTTGCCACGTATTCTTTACATCGCCGACCCCCCGTTCCATAAAACATCAATATTTCGTTCAAGTTACTACCATCAAGGTACCTACTTACTATTTTTTTATTTTAATAAAGTTTATTTTAAGTAAATCTAGTGTGTCTTTTATACCCTCCTACTTACTTACTTACTTACATATCATTGATAAATACGGGCCCAAATATAGTTATTTTACACATTACCTATGCGTCCACCGGCATTCTATACAATGCCTAGGTATTCCATACATTTCCTAGGTAAAGTGTAAAATAGTTTGAACATTCAATATCATTTCACACATTGCCTGGACGACCCCGGCATTCTATACAATACCTAGGAAATCTATAGAATGTGTGCATTATACACATTGCCTATGACATATACACTATTTCGGTGTGAACTTAGCAGCCTTTGCCCGTACCAGACGATACAGACTTGACTGACTGAGAAGAATCACAATTTTTCATCTGGATAATTATGTAAAATTATTTTTATACTATCTGCAACGGTAAAGGTAACTGTGGACTAACCACACTGGCGGCTATTTACCTGCAATCTCGTGGGAGCTCTAAATAAAATGAAAAATCGCACAAGTGCGCGAGCTTCAGTATGCATACATTCTTACATTCTATAAAGGCAGCCATTTGACCGATCGAATTCTAAACAACCTTTGCGCGCACAAAACATAAAAAAAGAGTAGAAGTAGTGACATGACCTATCAGTAGGAAATCCAGTGTGACCAAACTCACACACACAAATCAAACGCACTGAATGAATTATTTACCAATGGCAGCGTGAATGCCAAGCTGCCATTGGTAAATAAAGGCAATTCTGAAAAGGTCTACATCACAAAAGTTCCAAGTAAAATATGAACCTTTTTAATCATATAAACAATGATCAAAATCAAATGATAATGATGAAATTAAGTTGGACATACAATCTTTGTTTTGTAGTACCGCTACTCTACATTAGATGGCACTACCGCCGCGTGTGATCGTCGAGAAGCTTTAAGTTCTATGCCATAAAGTCGAATATTGAAAAATAACTATCTGCTATGTTGCTACTCAGCTACGGATGGGACCTATGTCCCATCCGACAAATATGCCATATCGACAAATTATAGAACTGTTTCATAAAGCGACAGTTGAAAATGAATTTGTTATGACAATGTTCCTTAATAATTTATTTTTTAGAAAATACCTACATTGACAAAGTAACATAATGTATTCCCTTGTGCCAAACTGTACCACAGTTCGATGTAAATTACGCAGCCGGCTACCATATTAACTCTCCTTCTGGATGATTGGCTACGCAATGTACCTATATGGCATTCTCATATGAAACTATATTCGCTTTATGAAACGATGCCCAGCAAACTTACCGTGTACAATTTATTGAGAATAATAAAGCCAAAAAAAGTATAAGTATATATTTCTTTTAACTGTAACTTTTATTTGTCTCTTGCTTTTTGTGTGCAATAAAGAATATTCTTATCTTATACTTTTTTATTTATTTACAATTTCGTTTTCTAACCTTTGCCTGTTGAGGCAAAGGTTTTATTAGACTTTAACAACATCTGATAAATAGCAATTGTACTGAAAGCATAAATACTCGAAACGGTTTTGAAATTTCCGTTCATGTTCAAAAATGTAGCGTGGCTAATTAGACATAGCAGTCAACTTAGCAGGCGCTATGTCATAGACAATAATCGATAGATTTTTATCGTGTTGCGTCCCATCTGTAATTGAGTAGAATTCAAATGTTGACAGAAAATTTTAGAAAAAGTACACAGATTTCGACGAAAATGAACATTACGATCCAGTAAATAAAGTTGGTTTGACTTTCTCACTTTCGGATGGGTTTCCTTGTTCATGTCATTGCAAATTTAATTAAAATACAATTTAAATACGATTGTCCGATGAAATATTACGGCATAATTGGTATATTTTGGACCCCAACTTTTATTTTTGCACTTTAACACAGCACAACAAGGCATTTTAGTAGAGTGTTCAACATTTTTTTCTTTACTAGAAGCGCACGGCAACTGAGGTAAGAAAAACTGTCATAGACTACGCATAGGCAATACATTGCTAATGTGAGGCACGCGGGCACCGCCCACTTACGACTTCTACTCTTTTTTATGTTTTGTGTTTGCGCGCGTGTTAGACTGTTTTCACACTATCCTATCCGGTATCGGTGTTCGACGCCGGTCCGATATCGAAGTAAGTGAAATTTATGAAATTTGTTCCAAACTTTCATATTGTCCGGTCGATATCGGACCCAACACCGATATGTTAGCGGAAATATCGGACGCCCGTGAGTCATCGGACGATAATGTTTGTATGTGTGCTATAACATAACATGACATAACATTTACATACAGGCACATACATTACTTCTGGCCCCACACTAGGATACCCTGTGTCGTGGGAACCAGAAACAGCGACATCATAAACATGTAAACATCCAAGACCTGGGTTTCTTTTTTTTTCTCCCCAGCCGGGATTCGATATCTATACGTGTATCTAAATTGTCTCTGTGTGCGAAGGGCCCGATACGTGGCGGTCATTTTCGAAATGGCTGTATCGGAACGATATTGTCCGAAATATCGTCTATCCGAGACAGTACTGGAACATGTCCAAAACTTTTTAAATCCAGTATTTTACACCAAAGGTTTCTAAATAGACTGCTCTAGACCGCTGCAATCTAGTGTAGTTTATAATTAGTAATAATTTATTTCTTAATTACTAAAAACCATTACAGTCCTAAAAGATCAAACTTTGATTGCCAATTACTCAAGTATAGTAAATTTTGAAATGTTCCAGTATTGTCTCCGATAGACGATAATATGTGGAGACAGCTTATGGTGTCGGCTATCGGATCGGCTTTCGACACCCTTATCAGATCGAACAATGTGAAAACGTTCTTAGGCCTAACTTTATTTCAAAATACTTAGACGGCAGAAAGTGTCCCGTTTGGCGGCAGAAAAGTCGATTGAAGTCAAAGCTGAGCTTTTCTCTTTATCACAGCGCGTCGAAGTGTGGCGGTCACCATTAGGTACTGTAGAATAGAAATAAAACAAATTCCATCGCCTCATGTATTCGGCTCCACAATTACCGATTGGGCACGCACGGTGATGGATCACTCGTTTTGCCTGAATTAGCAATATGACTATATCGGTTTATGGTGTTTTGCTGTTTTATGACTCTCGGAGCAAGGACCCAAGCAGCACGCCACGGGAGTGACCAGGGGTCCACCTTTCATAACGCCTGTACTGTCTGGTGAACCGGAGTCGACTATGTAGATGCGCAGACGACAACGTCCCGCGGTAAACGCAGTAAAAGGTACAATCGCGTATTTGTTTCACAATCTCCCATTGACTCAAGGCCCATCAAATATCTGGGTAAATGCAACATTTTATCTTCCACACAATTTAATTCAATTACACGAACATCATCTATAGTTTTATTGTTATTTACGTGGAAGCCTCCTCAGTTACCTCAACAGGGCCAGATTTAAAGGTCCAGAGGCCTCCTGGCAACTAAGGAGCGGAGGCACCAAAATATTTTCCAAATAAAATGAAAAAAAAATTTGCAGTCAAGTTTTTCAATAAATAAATTAGGTATTGTGAAACCAAGTAGATTCACTTAATGCAAAACAAACACATTTATTTTTTCATTTGAAAGAATTTTTTTCCGAAGTCTATTGTGGGGACGCCCGTTTGTGGAGCCCCGGGGCTTTCGCCCCGGTTGCCCTCCCCTAAATCCGGCCCTGTGCCTCAACTCGGATCGAATGGTCCGCAAATCTCACTCACGAGGCGGTTGCCGATCCGCGGGTAATGAGCCGTTAGCGATCGGTCGGTCTCGCCGCTTCACTCGGCTATCAAATTACAAGATCGACATTCTCTCGTCGTTTTCAAAGCAAAATCGTCTCCGGACGTAATTTTGACGTCATCTAAAGCCATCTTTATTGTGAAGAGTTAAAGTCATTAGTGATGATATAACCCTTTGATTGTGGTATTAAAATATTACCGTTATTACGGAACCATCTCCAATTAATTTCATATCCTATACAATTTCCGCGAATTGTGTTCAGCTTTAATATTACATTATAGGCAGATAATTCGTTTTTAGCGTTTAATTTCATCGTTATACTTAGTATTTTGTAGAATTTTGTGCAGTAAATAGATACATACATAAGCTCACGCCTGTACCCCAGAGGGGTAGGCAGAGACAGGGACTGCCACCTGCCACGATCCTGACAAATCACTTCCGCTTCATTGACATTCATTAGTCGTTGCATGCACGCAAGTCGGTTTCAGGTATATCTCATCTTGCCTTTTGTTAATACATCCCCTATTTGGTC
The DNA here is from genome assembly GCA_947310845.1 of Yponomeuta plumbellus. Taxonomy (NCBI): domain Eukaryota; kingdom Metazoa; phylum Arthropoda; class Insecta; order Lepidoptera; family Yponomeutidae; genus Yponomeuta; species Yponomeuta plumbellus. The sequence continues at coordinate 23,142,178 of OX371200.1, forward strand.
GAAGTATGGACGACGCCTGTGGCGTCCCTTACCGGCCCTTCCACTCACATTCGCTGTATATAATATTTGCTTCGTCAGTCTCCTTCAGGCTCTTTCTTCCTTCATCTATATACAGGGTGGTCCAAATATCATGGATCAAATGAAATGGGGAGTTAGCCAAGGTCATCTTCTACCAATAAAGTCCTATACAGGGTGGTAAAATTCTCAACGGTTTTGAACTTATGATTGATTTTCGGTTTTTTTCAAGAAAAGAGTTCCTACTACTTATTAAGAGCAATAAAAAAAAAAGTACTTACTTTTGGTGGTTGTTTTTCTTTTGAGAGTGACGGTCCATGATGAGAATGTAACAAAAAAAAATTCATCGTCCCTGTCTTTATGGATCATGAGAAATTAATTATAGTTTTACGGATCTCGTATCATAATTGTTTGATCCAACATTTTCGTCATTGATTTAAAAAAAAGTGTACTGCGGAAACCTGCCCTAGTAGTAGAAAAACTGGACCATTTCATGAGGATTGTAAAAAGATACAACTCAAAGCCCTATCTCTCCTGAGTCTTTTATTATTGACCTTTATTCTCAGCAAAGTTGCATTTTTTTAAATCAACTTTTGGTCCTAACTAATTTGTGTTACAAAGTACTGTTCTAGGACATAAAAATAAGTCGCAAAAGGATAAAAAAATTACACCAGATAATTAGAATAGACAGTTTAATCAAAAATAAAAAAATAAACTTTTTCATAGAAGATATTCAAAATTTCTACCTCTCACTCGGCGGCAGAGTCGACATCTTCTAATAAAATTTCTTTTTAACAATCTAAAGGCCCGGTGATTATTTTTCACCTGGTGGGTGGCCGCTGATATTCGTCGTCGAAGCTCCTGCTCCGTGTTGCACTCTTTTTCGTATACCACTTCCTTGAAGTAACCCCAAAGAAAAAAATCTATGGGGTTTAAATCGGGTGAGCGCGGTGGCCATTGAATAGTTCCACCGCGACCGATCCAGCGATTTGGAAATACTTCATTTAGGTGACTCCTCACGTCACGAGCGAAGCGCGGAGGTGCGCCGTCATGTTGCAGCCACATAGCGCTTCTTGTTTCAAGAGAAACGTCTTCTAATAATGGGTCGAGTTCCTCTTGTAAGAATGACAAATAAATTTGACCATTCACTCTTGCAGGCAGCTCGTGTGGTCCTATTAACTGTCCTTCGACGATCCCGGCCCACATGTTGACTCCGAATTTGTGTTGGAAGTGGTCTCGTCGAATAATGTGAGGATTCACATACTCGTAGTGGTGCAGGTTGTGAATATTAAAAACACCAGTGCGTTGAAACATACTTTCGTCCGACCACATAATTTTATTTAGAAATTCGGGATCTTCTCTGTTGCGCCGGAGCATCTCTGTGCAAAAAAGTTGTCTTTTTTCGTAATCAGCCGGCAGCAGTGCTTGCACGCGCTGGGCATGATACGGATGCATCATGTTCCGTTTTAAAACGCGTTGCACAGTCGTTTTCGGGACACCTAATGTTCTTGAAATTCCCCGTTGACTCGTCGACGGGTCATTCGATATTTCTTGAAGAATTTGATCTTCCATTTCCAAATCATGTACCATAGGGCGCCCGGTTCTCGTCGCGCTACTTCCAGGAATATGGCCCTCCACGTAAGCGTTGTGTACACGCTGGAATACTCTGTAGTCGGGATAGCGATCACGATTCAGAAAACGTCGCCGACATTCTCTTGCTGCTTCACGAGCGTTTCCGTCACAAAAACCGTACACAAAATGCATGTTCGCATAGTTACGGGCTGAGTAAGCCATTTTTAATAGTCCAAATTCACTAATACACAACTGAGTCCAGTAAGAAATGCCAAGTTCGTAGGTGAAAATCCAAAACAGAGTCCAGTAAGAAATGCCAAGTTTGTAGGTGAAAATCCAAAACAGAGTCCAGGAAGAATGCAAAGTTTGAAGCAATAAAAAAAGAGCAGCGCAAAAAGTGACAACCGAATAACCGTGTTAAGTAGCGAACAGCAAGCAGAACACTAAGTAAAAGTTGCTGGAGGCGTGTAAAGGGTCACTAGCAGGTAGCTAGCGCAGGTAGTAAACCTCTCTTTGTTCCTGGGACCCCATGTCCAAGCGGTAAATTCTCAGAATACAAACAAAGCTTTTGTTTAGTGTTATTTTATTAACTGGTGGTACCACAAGAAAAGTGACACCGACGGGACAAGAGCTACGAAAAAAGATCGTAACGACCTGTCCGTTGTTAGAACTTAATTTTTAAATCCATTTTTGACTTATTTTTATGTCCTAGAACAGTGCTTTGTAACTCAAATTAGTTAGAACCAAAAGTTGATTTAAAAAAATGCAACTTTGCTGAGAATAAAGGTCAATAATAAAAGACTCAGGAGAGATAGGGCTTTGAGTTGTATCTTTTTACAATTCTCATGAAATGGTCCAGTTTTTCTAATACTGGGGCAGGTTTCCGCAGTACACTTTTTTTTTTAAATCAATGACGAAAATGATGGATCAAACAATTATGATACGAGATCCGTAAAAAATTAATTAATTTCTCATGATCCATAAAGATAGGGACGATGAATTTTTTTTTGTTACATTCTCATCATGGACCGTCACTCTCAAAAAAAAAAACAACCACCAAAAGTAAGTACTTTTTTTTATTTCTCTTAATAAGTAGTAGGAACTCTTTTCTTGAAAAAAACCGAAAATCAATCATAAGTTCAAAACCGTTGAGAATTTTACCACCCTGTATAGGACTTTATTGGTAGAAGATGACCTTGGCTAACTCCCCATTTCATTTGATCCATGATATTTGGACCACCCTGTATACCGGGTGTCCCAAAACTCGACGTCAACCCGGAGCCGGGTGAAAAGGCAAGTCAAGCTGGTTGTCAGAAAAATATTAAAAAAAATCTAAGTTGTATGATTTTTTTTCAATACAGTCAGTTAAAACTAGGCAATTTTTTATTTTGAAAGATTTTCTAGGAAATAAGTCCTATTTTTATGCAAGCTAGAGCAGCTGGTTTCAAAATTTTGATTACAGTTTAGAGAAGCATTATTCAGGGTTACACAGCAAAAAAAATAATTGGAAAAAGTAAAGATTTGTGGCAACAGGAGTAAAAAGACTGTCACAGGGTGTGTAATTTTGCGATTTTTAAAAAAATGCGTATAATTTTGAAATCATACAACTTAGTTTTTTTTTTTATATTTTTCTGACAACCAGCTTGACTTGCCTTTTCACCCGGCTTCGGGTTGACGCCGAGTTTTGGGACACCCGGTATAAAATTCAAAGTCCTGACTGACTGACTGACTCACTCATCAACGCCCAGCCCAAGCCGGTTGACCTAAGAAGCTGAAATTTTGCACAGAGGATCTATATATAATGTAGGCAAGGAATAAGAACGGATTTTTTGAAATTCAACCCCTAAGGGGCAAAAAGGGTTTCCAAAATTTGTATGGGAGGTATAAAGAATGCTGTCTAATTTTCTTGAAACTTAAAATAAAAACGTGTTTCGCCGTTTTTCTAAATTAAACCCTTAAGGGAGTGAACGGGGTTGCAAAATTTTGACTAAACTCCACGCGGATGGAGTCGCGGGCGGAAGCTAGTCATTCAATATTCCTCCACCATTCTTTTCTCAATTCTAGTCACTACATCCTCTTTCAGTCCAGAACGTTCTCTGATCACACTATTATACCAGCTTGCTATAGAATCCCACAATCATGTAAACAAACCAATTCAATCACGAATACTCCGTAATTACTTACATTTGACTATCAATCCTGATCATAATCACATTTCAAGGAACCATTCATTGTTCTTACAATCATTTTTATACCAAATAACTTCTTTATGATAGTTATTTTCACATAGAAAATTTCAATAGTTTGTAAAGCTGACATATTATTTTTTACTCATCAAAGTCTTATTTGTCTTTGGAAAGTTAGTGTTGTTCAATTTTTTGAATTGATTTTAAAACTCATTGATTCAAATGTTTCAATATTTGAATCAATAAGTCAGTTCGAAAAAATAAACTTTAACCACTGAAATGTCCCTGGGAACTACACTACCCAAACGAATTAATATAATTATGGCTAAACTCTAGTTGCGAATTGCGTAATTTTTTTAAAAGCAAAAGGTATTGAAACTTAAAATTAGCACAGTGGGGTTTCTAACTTTAAGGCGTAATTATTTTAATAACAAACAATTTTCTGTTGCCACTTTTATCACCCATGACGACTCGCTTTTTCAAATCTGGCATTTTTTTCTTCCACAACAAACCGTCATGTTTATGTTTTGAACGAAAAAATGAGTTTGCATTGTCGTTTAAGATGAAGGATATAATTGCATTATCTTTACTAATAACTCAAAAAAATAGTTTTGTATCAATTATTGAGCCCTAATAAGAGTGAAGGGAGTTCTACTCCATGTACGCATAAAAGGGTAAATATTAAAAACACGTTTATACTTCACTCACTGTCACCGTTCTGTGTGAGTGGGAATTGATATATTAATGCATGGTGATCGTTTATCATGTTTGTGCGATAGTCACTTAGTTAAATATTCCCATTAAACATTTGGACAAAAGTGAATCCTGATTTTATAGAAAAAAATCGATAGGTACACAATAAGTGTATCTTGATTTAAATTGCTTCATAATCATTTTGGATTTATTCAAATACTTAGGAAAACCAACGAACAGTGAACCATATCCCATATCTCATTGATCAATGCTCAATCACTCACTTTGACATCAGTATAGGTACAACACTATCACTGTCTATCGATCATAGATAACTGACAAATAATTATCTTGTCTAAGATTGCCGGATTCTATTAAACTCCACTATACGTATTCTGTCATTCAAAGTAACACCACACAATTTCTCAAGGACCTATTTCTACTGCATTAATCCTGCTTTCATGATTCTTCTGCCATACCCAAGTCTCGCTACCATACATCAGTACTGGGACCAGCACACCATTATGGATAGCCAATCTTGCTCTTTTGGAGATGTTCTGGTTACTCAGGCACCATTCACACAAGGAGTGCAAGGCACCATTCACACAAATTCCCGCTTTTACTCTCCTTTCTATATCACCTTCACACTTACCATCCCTTGTAAACAGATTCCCCAAATAGACGAATCCTTTCACCGGTTCCACCCTTTCATTTTCTTTTTTTTTTTTTCATCTCTAACCATTATCTTGCACTCAGTCATAAATAGCAGCAATAAAATTTTTTAAGAAAAACCTGTTGGCGAATCTTTTCAACTGGAGGTGTTTGACCGATTTTCTTCGCAGTCCTGCGTCAATTTTAAGTGACGTTATTAATTTATTATCCATAGTCTATTGATTGCCTAGGCATTACCAACCTCTCACACGCAAATGCTTTATGACGGAACTATAGAAATAAACAAAGTCATTATTTGTAGCAAAGGAATCATCATCATCATCATCAACCCATTATGTCCCCACCAAGGGGCACGGGTCTCTTCCCTGAGGAAGGTATAGGCCGTATTCCACCACGGGGGCCTATTCCGGATTGGTGGAGGAGGAGGTGGAGGAATCAATAAAATTAATTTATTTTAAAGTAATCTAATCTAATATACAAAATTCTCATGTCACAGTGTTAGTGCGCAAACTCCTGCGAAACGGCTTGACTGATTTTGAAGAAATTTCATATGTATATTCAGTAGGTATGAGAATAGGTTTTTATCTATTTTTCATAGCCCAATCTGGCAAAACCAAGTTTTGGGGGGTCAGATAGTAATATCATCATCATCATCATCAGGCTATACTAGTCCACTGCTGGACATAGCCCTCCCCTAATGAGCGCCATATCGCCCTGTCTTCGGCTTGCCGCATCCAGCATCTGCCTGCAGTTTTTCGCAGTAATATATAGTTCTTTATTTCAGGCATAGGAATATACAAATACAAATGCAAAAATAATTACAATTAACTTTGAAATGTATAATTCAAAGTAAAAACTAAGTGAAATAATTAATGGTCAGGTATAATAAATTACACAAGGTTGTATATAGAACTTCATAATGATGGGATCTGTATTCATCCCGATAGAGTAAAAAAAACTTCCACACAATATAACGACTTAACCCAAACTAGGATACCCTGTGCTAAGCATCACAAACATGGAAAAACACGTAGATTGAGGCCATTTGTACAGATATTCGACGGCCCCTAGTGAGAATCGAACCTGCGAACAGTATTGTCCTTGTCATTGTAGTAATAATAATAATAATAATAATAATAATTTTATTGACCAAGTTAATTACAGTTCAGGAAGCACTTACAAAATTACAGTTTATCTAACATAGCTAGTTAAGTCCCTGACTCCTAAACTAGGGGACCCTGTATCTTAGGAGTCAGTTTCTTCCTTCAGTACATGTGGGGTTTTACCGTACAATAACTGATACTTACATTATTCTGTCTCTAGTCAATAAGTTTTATAAATTTTGAGATTGGAATTAAAATGAATTAATTTCTCGAAACCATAAAAAAAAAAAAAGTAAAATTAAACAATAAGGATGCTAAATGTGTATTATGCATGCATGTGTGTGTGTGTGTGTCTGTGTGTGTGCGTGTGTGTGTGTGTGTGTGTGTGTGTGTGTGTGTGTGTGTGTGTGTGTTTGTGTGTGTGGTCTAATACTTATTGTAGTATATTAGTCATTGCAGATCCCGTGATTATTAATTTCGTTGTTATTATAATATTTATAAAAAACGTAAGTGCCTGACCGTAATCACACAGGGCATAAGCTGACCCCTGCTCGTCGGAGGGGTAGGCGTACTTTTGATACTTGCTACGATCCTTTATGTAACCTTGTTTTGTCTATTGCGGTGCATATATTATGCTACTTGTCTGTTTATTTTGTTTCTGTGATGTGTCTTGTTAGTATAATAAATGGTTTTCTCCTTCTTTTTGGTGTTTTTGTAAAGTAATCTGCATACATTTTTAGCACACCTGAGTATTAGGTACATATTTTTTATTTATTTTATTTTATTAGATTAATCAACAACATAGTACATTACACATGTCATTATATAATGTTGCTTACATGCAATCATTTCTATTTACATCCTATTTACAGATAGATGCAGCGTTCTTATTGTTTGAGTTATTGTTTGATATTTGAGTAAGCATGCAAGGAATAAATATTATTCAAAACATTGCAAGAAGTGCAATATGAATAGATAATGCATTAATTAATTAGATTACATTTAATTCCATTAGATTTAATTCCTGAAATTAGATTAAATTAAATTACATAAGGATTGGATTGTGTAATATTACATAGAGATAATTGATTAAAATTATAGGTGTAAATTGGATTCTGTTGTTGTTGTGTTGTATGTTTATTGAATATACAACAGAAAGAAAGAAGAAGAAAGAAAGAAAGAAAGTGTTTATTGAACAGAATCTTGAATACCTACGTTTCTCTAAGACGTCGCCGTGGAAAACTCTGGCGAATGCGCGAATTATAATTTTATTATTGCGTAAATTTTATTTTTGACAAACAATTGTTACATCAAAGCGAATCCTGGTCGGACTCTTCCGACAAAAAGTCAAGTAAGTATAACCGGAATAAAGTTAACAATTGTTACATGTTACATGTGACCCATTTGACGATACGTCAAACACTCCAATAGATTCCAATCCAATTCGCTCGTCAATGTGGAAATCGCCGTCCAATATCTAGATGGGCGTCCAGGAATGGATTTTCAATAGGAAACCCCCATTGACAAGGCGTCCAACACTCCAAATGGAATGGTTCAATCGAAAAATGCAATCGAAAAATCGCTCGTCAATTTATATTGATGAATTCGTTTTTGTATTCATTGAAATATATAGGGAAGACGTCGACTACGAGAAAATTGACGCTCTTCTGAGGCAACAAAATTGTTTGAGGATTCGACGAAAAACAATAACGCACATTGGGATACTGTCAAATAAAAGATTGCGTCATTGACAAAATATCTTCTATTTGAAGATATACAGGACATTCAACAACATTTCAGCAACATTAAGTTCGGTCGTATCGTAAGGCCCCTAAGGTGTTTTAATACAATGTCAATATAATATTATGCATGTAGTTACTCTATAATAATCTTGGACAAACACTAAAATATACACTGAATTTGCTCTGACTATTGGTATGAAAAAGAGATTATCCGTTTCATTATTAATGTGTAGTGCTTACGAAAGTTTTAGTTCTAAAACCCTGAGTGCTGTTGTTGACAGGATTGGCTGCCACATTTTCAGATACTGGATCTGCGCGTGTGTGGTACTACCAAATATTTAAATTAAATTACCTTAAGGCAACTTACCTAGAGCATCCTAGAGTTAGTTACTAATACAGGTTAAGTAATACTAATATTTTTTATATGGATATATTCCGAAGTAAATAAAAATAATAACACATAACGGCGACAGGCTTGCCACTTGCCACGTTTGGGACCTAATAAACTCGGCAAAACGTGGGCCCAGTTCTAGTGATTGGTGCCCCCGCTGGTGCCTCTGCCTACCCCTTCGGGCATAACGGGCGTGAGTTTATTTATTTATTTTCAGTAATAATAATATATATATTCATCATCGTCATACATAGGTATATACATTATCTATTGATCGATTGTTAGTGGAATCGTTTAGAATTTTTCGTATTTCATCTTGTCTATTTCATAAGCCAACATTTGACCTTACATGGTCACCTTTTGGAACATTGTTCTACTTTACGTTTTAATTGGTTTATATGTAAGTAGGTAAATATATTATATTGTTCATGGAATTCAGTCGTCCTGAAAATAACTCCCGTTGGAACACTGAAAAGTCAGGACAACTAATTTCGATGAAAAATTACAATAACAACTTCTGCACTGCACGATCACTTGACCTGATCCCAAACTAGGATACCCTGTGTTATAGTATAGTATAGGCCATTGGTACGGCGGCCCTGCAGTGGGAATCAAACCCACGACCTCTGTCTTGGTAGGTAAGCGCCTTAACGGATAGACCAACGAGGCAGTCTTTCTCTGTGTCTGTATCTGTCTTTTCGGCTATTCCAATAGATAACAGCTTCGCTCGTGTAAAAAAATATTGTGCATGACCGTATTATATTATGTACATACATACATACATATACATATAACATGTGTCGCATAGAAAAACTGCTAGAAATATGAACGAGTAATTTCGATGAAAAATAATAATAATAATAATAACTTTCATACAACACAATCACTTGACCTGGTCCAAAACTAGGATACCCTGTGCTATGGTAACCAGGCAAGGTGAATAAAATAAAATTTATAAAAATAAAAGGACAAACATCGAAAAACACCCAGACTGAAAACATATGTAAATCGGTAAGTGTAAGCTGTTTAAAATATAATATCGCCTAACAGAAGTGTTATTATGAAAAAAGAACTGAAAAACTTTTCGAGGAATCAAAGCACACATTATCAGTGATCAAGTGTAGCTAGTAACGACGGCAGAATCGGCGCGTGCGCTGCAGAGGGGGAGCACTTATATAGCGGAGGGCGCACGGCGGGGACACCAGTGCTCACGCGCCATCTTCACGCCAGCGCGGTACGAGCTGCCAGGACTGATAGTGCTAAGCAAACCGACGACGACGATAGTGTTTTGTGCACGGATTTCTTAACACACCTGTAAGTAGCAGTTTATGTGAGATGCATCGGAACATTTTGATTTAATGATGTCGTCTACAAGAGCTTTTTTGGAAGATCGGGAAGTACTTCAAAAACTAAATGAGCGTATTATCTAGGATATTTAATTAAGACTAAAGTGGAGATATGTAATCAATTTTATTTGAAAGTTTTAATTCAAGAAAATTAATACTGAACACTTCTCGGCAAAACGGAGTTCTCCGAAACATGAAGTAATTACAATATTCACTTTCATTATCTTAAAGTTCGCTTGTTGTTCCGAGCAACCAGATTTAATTATGTACCATACATTGTAAAGTAATAAGGAGATACTTGCTATTCCACACTGAATATTATAATTTCAGCTATAATTATCTGAAGACGTGATCTTGAACACGAAAACAATTAGGAAAGCCCACTCAATCATCCCACGTAGCGAGTATTAATTACACGTATCTCACGATCTTCTCACAACTTCTAATTTTATCACAATAAAACTTGGTATATCTAGTTCAACTTCAACCTGGTCTAACAGATGATCAATTGTCTTACGTTACAGCAAACCATCCAGTCCCGGACAAGATGGTGCACTTGAAAAGCATGGTAAGTTACAATAACCATATAAACACAACACAAAACACGATATTTTCGGACCCAGTGTGGACTACACCCGTCGTACATACATATAAAGATATAATAACACGTCACTGTACGTGAAATACTTATATGCTAATAAGGAGTATCTTGCAAGTTGGTGTTCAATTAAATTGGCGTTCTTACAAAAAAAAAAGATATTATTACTCCGTAGTCTGCTAGAGCTGAATTAACTCATCCTAGAAAAACTAAACAAAGAAAATCAATTTACTATTAAGATTGTTACTTGTAGAAGACTGGCTGACTTAATTAAACGAATACTCGTAGAGCAAAACATAGACCGCATATTTGGGCAGAACATACAACTAAACGACACCGATCTGTAAATAGTTTAGTACACCAAGTGTCACTAATAAACAATCTGAATCCAAAAATTCCAAAGCCAATTTTTTCAGTATCAAAAATTTGTCTGTATCAATTAAAAGTTTTACTTATATTACACACAGACATTTTGCATGAGATTAAAGTATTACAAATTAATCATTTTAGAGTTCCGTTACAGAAGACAATGTCTTACAGTTTTGTATTAATTGAATAACAAGTCGTATTTTAATCGAACTTGTACTGCGGCCTTTACTGTTGATACAGCCAATAAAGAAAAATATTAAAAAAAAAGTCTAGTGGCAATCGACGTAGTGGCAATACGTGCATTCTAAGCACCTACGTTAAGGGTGACTTTGCAACAAAAATGCATAGGTTGTCCTGCAGTCGATTGTACGAACCAACGAGCTACAGCGCGAGCAAAGTTATAAGCGCCCTAATTGGGTACCTGTTCAACATTTCGAGGTTCAGCGCTACAATCACGACGTGTACAGTCGCTGGCCAAACCGTGTAGTTTTTAGCCCCCCGGGCTTAGTTAGGGCATCTAGACAAGCACGTATACGTGATGATGTATAAGGGTCCATATTCCATGTTCTGATGAGATACATACAACGAAATATTAGATGCCTGGCATATTCGTACAAATATATTTTTCTATGTAATATGTGAAATATTTTATTTAAATTATAGAATATTAGAAAGAGAATCTACTCGAATGTTAGCATATTAACAATACATATATACTCACTGCTACTTGCCACGATCCTGTCAGATTCGCTTTGTAGACATTCATTAGTCAATTTATGCCGGCACGCCGGTGACCAAAAGAATTAAAGAGCAGCCAATTTAATTGCAGTATGTTTTTGGAGTGGCATAAGGATATCGGATAATGGGCATAACAACAAAACACACTTATAAATGGGTTACAATCGGAAAAAACGGATACTCTCTGAAAACATAACACTTTTTTGTCGTTTCTTTATTTCGTTTCGACACTCCGAAAGCTCCTTTCGTCAAAATCTCAAAAAAAAAAATTATGATATATTCATGTCAGTGTGCATAAACGTGAAGTAATCAATCACACGCGCTAAAAGTACCGTCAACGGCTCGGAAATTAAAATACTGATTCTAGTTGCACGCATCGGCCACACACAGTGCAAAGCGGATTGCTTGAAAGTCTCTCTAAAGCAGTAAAAAATACTATAAAAATAACGTAACTTTAACATAAATACTACTACTTTGCACTGTGAAAGAATTGTTACAATTGTTTGTGGTTTATTTTAATCCGGAACTAAAGAAAAAATAAGATAAAAAACATAAAAAATGTGAAATACATGTACAATATAAATATAATAATAATGTGCGTGCTAGGACTTATTTTAGGAGAAATTCCAGGGGTCCCCGCAAAAGGCTAGGCCTGTAACCAGTTACGAGTATTAGCCATTAAGATAACAAATATAAGAAACGGCAATAAAATAATTTCCAATAATAAAAATACATTTATCTACAAAATAGCTGTGGCTATAAATTACTAAGCAGGTTTTAATTTCACCAAGTCTTGATAACTCGCCGATATTGTGTCAAAAATCTGATATGAATAGGGAGCGGTGTTAGCTGCTTACATTAATTATAGTTGGAAACTCATATTTTCAAGTGCATTTAAATATACCCCTGGACCAAGTGCAATATTTGATGTTTTTGGTACTATTTGAATGCTATCAGAATGTCTGGACCACATTTGTTTAATTTAATTCGAAACAATGTTTATCTCTATATACTATATACTAAATACAATGGCACATAGTGGTGTTTAGTATATATTATGTACTAAACATAATGGTACTAAGCACATCCAAAGAGATAAATTAATTACACAGTTTCGAATTAAATTAAACAAATGTGGTCCAGACATTCCGATAGTAGTAAAATAGTACCAAAAATATCAAATATTGCACTTAGTCCAGGGGTTCTGACAATCACAAAGTTGCACTCTTTGTAGACGGTTTCAGTAGCAGCGCCAGAATAGGCCACCCGCACACTCTCGAATAACCTGTATTACGCGAGGACACGGTCCGCTGCGATTGTTGTAACAAGATGTTAAGTATTGTCTGTCGGAAGTGTTTACCGAACACTTAAACAGCTTTTAGGATGAGCCGTGTGTTTGGTGGGTTAAGTTGTAAAATACGGGAAAGTCGCGATGAGTCTCTAAATTACCTAATTGCTGTAATCGTTAACCTCTAAGTCTTCAAGTAATTTGAGAAAGTAACAAGTCGCCGGAAGTTATCAAAACGTTTAACGTCTTGATATTTTATTTTCACCCAATCGCTAAAAACAGGAATGTAATGTCTACTGCGCGGTTGTCAACTTCAACCGCTTAAAAATAAAATTTTGTGCAAATAAATATTGGAATTCGATTGACTTTTCTAGGACTTATCAAGGTCAAATGCCTAAAAGCGGGTACACACTAGGCGTTTTGAAGCGCGCGCTTTTGTAACGCGCGTTGTAAGAACTATGAGGTCCGATTGAAGTGTACACATCCAAACGCGCGCTTACAGCCCGCTTACTGCGCGTTTGCATGTGTACACTTCAATGGGACCTCATAGTTCTTACAACGCGCGTTACAAAAGCGCGCGCTTCAAAACGCCTAGTGTGTACCCGCTCTAAATGTTAGCTATTATAACAACTTTTATTTTGATATTGGTTGTTTTACTTATACATTATTATTTCATGCTCGTCTCTGACTTGATCGGACTCTTCCGATAAAAATATTTAAAAAAAAACTGACGCCTGTTATCCCCGAGGGGGTAGGCAGAGGCACCAATAGCTAGAACTGGGTCCACGTTTAAAATATTTAGTCCTTAAAAATATTCAATCCGGAAAATATTTTAGAATGTTTTAGTCCGAAGATATCCTTCTCCATTTTTCGCATGTTGCCACTGTTTCGTAATAAATAATGTTTGTACATTGCACCGGCTACCGAACTGAAGCAACTGAGCAAATATTACACACAGTGTCGTGGTGTGAACGCAAACATTTAGCGATCATTGCGAATGCCTTGAGATATTTCAAACTTTTTGAGCGTTCCGTTATATCTTAAATCTACGGATACATTCCTTATAAATGGGTCTAAGTAACTTCAAACACATAAAACAAAACCTACTTCCTAGTTAGAATCGAGTTCCTAGGCGACCTCTGTGGCGTAGTGGTTAGCGCATCTGCTTATACCATGCGAGAGGTCCCGGGTTCGATCCCCGACTGGGGAGAAAAGAAAAACTCCAGGTCTTGGATGTTTACATGTTTGTGACGTCGCTGTTTCTGGTTCCCACGACACAGGGTATCCTAGTGTGGGGCCAGAAGCAATGTATGTGCATGTATGTAAATGTTTATGTTATGTTTAATTTAACCGGTTAAATGACAGTGATTTTAAATTATTATAAATTCTTTATTGCAAAAAATAACTATATAACTGGGGGGCCCGTGAACGCGAATGGCGAGAGACCGCGAGATGTGGCGTGATGGGGAAAAGGGCTATCTATACCCAACAGTGGCCAGGGGTGGGCTGATGGTGATGATGAACTATATAACTAACTATTGCACTTTGCTTAATGAGCGTTTAATCGCTTAGCATCGACCGCGCTCACAGATGCGACAGTTGATATTTATCTGTTGAATTAATTCATTTCCGCTATACATCCATGAGGCAACATCAATCTTGACAAATACCAACCCTGACACAGACACCGAAGTATACCGAGCACCGATTAGAAGCACACAAGCTTCTACAACCAAAGGAGATCACTCAATACAAGCACTTTTTCCGTTCACAAACCCGGGGATAAGCTCATGGAACTTTGTGGGTATTGTGACGGTCCCACACAAAGAGCTTAGCTTGGACTCACGCGTGACCAATGGACCTTTGATGACCTCGCCTCGGCTAAGCTGTATCAAGTCACACTAAGAGGTAAAATGGAAGGCTAAGCTGTATCGAGTGACCCTAAGAGGTAATCTGGAAGGCTAAGCTGTATCGAGTGATCCTAAGAGGTAATCTGGAAGGCTAAGCTGTATCGAGTTACCCTACGGGTTAAACTAGTAGGTTAAGCTGTATCGAGTGACCCTAAGAGGTAATCTAGAAGGCTGAGCTGTATCGAGTGACCCTAAGAGGTAACCTAAGAGGCTAAGCGGTCTCGAGTGAACCTATCTGTTCAGCTCCTTATTACAAGCGGGTCGTGGGGCTCCGGGGGTGGGGCGGCGCCGTGGCGCGGGCGGTTGCGTCACCGCCATCGGCGACCGCAGGCGTGCGTTGCGTCACCCGGGAGATGAGGCTGCGTCTAGCGGACGACGAGCTGACACCTACCGATGTGGAAGGAACTCTAAGGCTTAACATTTGTTAAGGGACACAAATATAACGCAACTAATTGCCTTTGTAGATAAACCAGCTGCATGGGGGTTATTAGAAAGTAGCGTACTGGTGTAGCTGTAAAAATAGGAAGTTTAGCCTTAATTTAGGCTAGATTATCAAAAAGAAAAATGTGGGGTTAACTTCATTTTGCGGCTGTCCTTATCAGAAAGAAAACTTTCTGGTAAGGACAGCCAATCTAATACCCGTATCAGAGGACCGTGAACTACCTAGAAACCCAGAATCTACGGCTGATGGCCCAAAATTCTCTCGGGGACTTGTCCTGTACGGTATAGAAGAAAGTGGCGCTAAGGTCAAGGTCTGTAATGTATGCCGCTTCCGCTCAAGCTCCACGCACGTGTGCATAGTTACACACAGAATACCAGCATATACTTTCAAATGAATGCACTTTGGTCACGCTGAAGGCTTCGAACCAGTCTTTTAATACTCCTTGCTCCGCACGAACGAACTCAAGGGACTTGAGATCCGATAATAAACTTGTCATAGACCTCATTGACCATCGGATTTTAAGTGTCTTCTTGAACTTTCGCAGGTAATTAATGAGTATTGCGATGGCATCAAACTGATGAGTTATGTCACTCAGAGTTGTTCGCCAACTTTGACATGAAATTTCGCACATTGTTTGAATCTTTTACATTGACCACCTCTGTGGCCCAGCGGTTAGTGCTCTGCTTACCATGCGAGAGCTCCCGTGTTTGAACCCCGGCTGGGGCCAAAAAAACCCAGGTCTTGGATGTTTACAATATTTGTGATGTCACTGTTTCTGGTTCCCACGATACAGGGTGTCCTACTGCGGGGTCAGAAGCAATGTAATGTGTCTGTATGTAAATGTTTATGTTTATCTTAGTGAATTTGCGGACATTTGTATTTTTCATCGATACAGGGTGTACTTCATTGCTACAAAAATTTTTGAAACTATAGAACATCGTGACTGAGTGCGATAAGTTCACGCGAATTACGTCCTTCTTGCGCGCTCCTACGTAACAAAATATTAAAAGCACCGCTAATTATATTTTAAGATGCCTTTTATTATCACAAAGGCTGCCTATTGTAGCGGGGTCGAACAATAAGAGAGATCTCATCTCTTTTCTTTCTTATTCGTAATTAATAACCCGGCGTTTCACCTGCCGCGGTGGAGCAGCTGTAGTGCGGAGTGCGCAGAGCAGTGCGCATGCGCATGCTAACTACTTTCTATTGTCACAGATCACAATCAGTTACGTCACCGCGATTGAGGTCGCGCATCAGCCGCCGTGGTGGGAAATGACATAAAATTCTTTGCTACTTTCGTTATGTAATTCGTGTTTGCTAAAGGTCAACACCGATACTGGTATGCCCTCTCATTTCGGCTGACAGCTCCCATCAATGGTACCAATTTAACCCAGCGGCGTACAATACAAATAATTGCGGGTTGACCTGTTGACCACGTCGCCTGTGTGCTTAGTGCGAGTTTTTTTAACTACTCGATCGCGTTAACGTAAACTCATATTCTATAGGAGTGACAAAGCGCGCCACCTATTTGTCTCTCTGTCACTCCTATACAAATTGCAAACGCTCTCGCTATCGAAAGTGAATGAAAAAACTCGCACTACGGGCCCAGATTGTGAAATATGCGTCACACTTTTGGTTGTATTTCTCTACAAGTAATACCACCGCTAGATCACCGGCATAGCTGCGGTCCTACCAATAAACAATCCCTAAAAATGCGGATTCATTGTTTCTAACCAATTCACTCTAAAAAACTGGAACAATCTTAAAATGAATAATAAATATGTTTATAGACAGAGGGTCAGTTTCTGATATGAGAATTTCTCAGAAAAGAGCGTGACAAATCGTTACTTAAGTATTTCCTTAGTGAAATTCTCAATTCAGAAACCGGCCCATAGCGACTAATTAAATAATAATATGCGTTGACAAGACGGCGCATGAACTGAATTTTACCTGCCGTTCTGTACACCAATAAAATAAAAAATAAATAAAACAATTATTGGCCATTATAAAACTATCTATTTTTCGGCATAACAAATCTTTTCAACATATCCACAACATTGAAATGTATCTAAGACTCTATTAGAGGCATCGAAAGCCATGATAAAGGCTCGCCTAGTATGGTTTTCGATGTGCAAACATAATAATACAATTTACACGCCTACCTGCTTAGTTCAATGTAAGAACGCATATTTATGATAGTTATGTATTTTTTGTTGTACAGACGTTCGTTGCACATTAAAAAAATCTTATTCTCTTCCCCTAGTCACAATTTAGCATAGGGTCAAGTTTTGGCGCTAGTTAGACATCTACAGTCATCATTGATAGCGCCTCATTCATCTTCCCTCCCTTGAGACTCACTTTCGACGTCCTCTAACAAAGTCGATTTAGTAGGTAAGCTGTGGACTTTTCCTGCTTACTTCACCAGCACTTTCCCCGGTTCCTCTCAGTGGCACGGCGCTTGACACACATTACGTCACTTTATTTTCGAGCCAACAAAACGTAACCCGTGGAACTAAACGTTGTTTTATTCAAATATGGGAGTTAATTACAAAATAGATGACGCTTATTGCATAAGTTTACTGGTAAGCTGCTACGCCTCTTGTTTGTACAATCTAACTTAGAAACCTATGTATTGCGTCAATAAAAAAAGGCCTAACATCTGTAATAAATAGCTTCACGTAGTCACTCAATTCGTATTCAATGTGCGTGTAACGCGTTTGTATTGATCTAATCTGTGGCATGAATAATGTGAATCTCCGTTCGTTCCGCGATGAAGAGGCAAAACTCCGATTAGACTTTTTGCCGAACACAATCAGAGCAATTCGGTGGGAAATAATTTGGCTCGCGGAAAGTGTCGCGGATTGTCTAATATGTTCCGCGTCGGCCATGTTTGATCGGAGCACTTCCTCACGCAGGAAAATGCCGAGAAATGATCTCGAGGCGCTCACAATGGACAGAAGAGAGTGCGCAAAACAGTGGGACTCAATGTTGCAAAGATCAATGGCATCTCCCTCACGCGGATATTCGGCTCCGTCGGGAACAATTACTTTTTGCGACAATAGTTTGTGTGAAAAGTAAGAAAAACTTGACCCCGGCGACGACATAGCATTGTTTGCATGCGTACTCCTTCGTAAAACACAGATGATTTATTATAATTTGTTTTCACTGAGATAAACACTTAACAATGGTATTTTAATTAAGTGCTTAATTGGTGAATACTGATTAGCTAAATATAATATTGAACAATAGGCGTAGGCAGTGGCGTATGGTATCACCTTATGTAGATTAGGCTCGAGTGAGCTTGTCGCGCAACCGGGACAATGCGGCGTTGCGCGGCGGGTATTGTGGTCGTTCCCATGGCAACCGGCTTCCCATGCAAAGTACCATCTGATGTGATCTATGGAGCGCCCTCGGCTTGCCGCTGTCGACATGACAGCTTGGAATATCCAGATTTGCGAGACACTACAGTCTGTTTTTTCATTCAATGCAAAAAAAACATATTGTCTCGTTGACATCTCCATACAATTCTTAGGCTGTCAATGTCTGAATGTTGCTAGTACGTAAAAACCAAATAACCCCATTTTACTTCCAAGTTAAATTGTGTATGCTACGCAGGTGTTTTTTTTTTAGACTTTGCTCTTACGAGTAATTCAATTTTAATGTCTTTGATGTGATAAGGATTTTGGTCACATGAGTCTTCTATTCACGCTAAAAAAATCTACCGAGTTAACCTATAGCTTTTATAGTGGTAACACCGCGTCATTTTTTTTTGCATAGAATTAAAAAACGGACTATAGATAATTCTATTCTGATGATATTTTTCCCAACCGGCTACTGATATTACCTTTTCTCTTTATTTGTGTGAGAAGTGGACTTAAGCGTTCAAAGCCGAGGCTCAAGGGTCGCTCCACGGTTCAAGATTGCGTTTGTAGGGGCATTTCTGAAAAAATGGGGCCACTATATAATTTCAAGTAAGTCCCGATGGGCGAAACATGTACAGGACGTATTTCAATGGAACAACCTTATCAGTGGCGTAGCTACCCAGGGGCTAGGCGGGGCAGTGCCTGCCTTCTGGCCCTCGCCAGAAAATCTTGATCGAACTGAACTTTTGAAAATTTACCTTACCTTACTTACCTCCCTACACCAAGTA
Source organism: Yponomeuta plumbellus (assembly GCA_947310845.1). Taxonomy (NCBI): domain Eukaryota; kingdom Metazoa; phylum Arthropoda; class Insecta; order Lepidoptera; family Yponomeutidae; genus Yponomeuta; species Yponomeuta plumbellus. The sequence goes on from OX371200.1 coordinate 23,161,393, forward strand.
TTAATTTTAATTTATGTTGTTACTGTTTAATATTTTTATTATCAACCCTGCAGTACAAAAAAAAAGAGCTGATGATAAAGTATTTGTATATTAAATATTTTTACTTGATAAAACCTAAGCAGTTAAGATGGCAGTGGGGCCCCATTTTTTTTATTTGCCCTAGGGCCCTTGGTTACCTAGCTACGCCACTGAACGCCACCTTATATCTCATGTTTGACAAATAAATAATCTTTATCTTTATCAAAGAAAACTTCATAACGAGGCGAATTTGATTGATTGCTGAGTAAGTCTAAGGTGCAGGTAACACAAAGACATTAAAAAGTTTTACCCTATCTCAAACTATAAACAGCCTTTACATGCCCCACTTCAGGGCATAGGGCCTTTTCTCTGAGAAAGAGTGTGAGCTTAATCACCACGCGTGCCTAATTCGGATTAACAATTTAAATCGCTAAGTCATGTAAGTACCTTAGTTAGACACTCGGGTCCCCTCACGATATATTCTTTCACCGCTAGCTAGTAGTATTGCTACTACAAATTCACATTTGTACGCATTCAAACCCGCGACTCCTTCAATGTGAGGCCGGTCTTCTACCGCTACACACTACACGACACGACATACAATAGTGATAAAGCCGCCGTCTGCACTCTTAGATTAAGAAATACTTGTGTAATCTCCTTTTTTATTACAATTACAATAAATTGTTCTCAATCTATCTGCAATATCTTAAAATTTTTGGTCTCTACAACAATAAGACAACAAGATCTATCTAAGTCAGTTGAAACTGTATAGACCGGAAGAGAATGTTCGGCGTTCTTGCTGCGGTCGCGACAATGCGCGCGTGTGTTATGACATGTCACTTTCCTAGAGATGTGACGCGACCTCGATCAACAGTGAAAGCGTTGAGCTGTACCACACAAAAGACCTAGAACTTCGTACAAGACATGACGATTCGATGCATGTCTTAATATTACGATATCACTGAGGGACGCCTCGCACGGACATACTCGACATTCCTACGATTTCAATCAGATAGGTAATAGAAGGTTGACACGACTATTTAGATACGTTTTTTATACATAGCCTCTTTTGTATCCCGCGGCTGGGCAAAGGCCTCCCCTCCTGCTTCGCATTTGGGTCGTCCCGACATCTTCGCCTTCGTCTGCCGCGACGTCGGTGTCCATTTTGCGGACCTCAGTTGGTCGCAATTTAAGCCCCCATACCTACGCTCATACAGCTGATATGGCTAGCCCAATCTCATTTTAAGCTGGTGGTTGCAACTCCAGGGTCGTGCTGCTTATTAATACGGTCTAATCTTTCCACACCCGAAATACATTACTCGCAGAAAAATGCAACGCGGCTGTGGATCCGCCAAGGTTGTCCTGTATTGTGGGAAAAGAAGTTCCATCAAGGCATTTTAATCCGCATTAGACGCCGAAACCGATGTACAAGACATGCAAGGTCGGCTGAGAGGGAAAATACGTAAAGATGATTGCGCACTGAAGGCCGCTGAGACACTGAGTTTCGGCGCAGTGGTAAACAAGAGAAATGAGTCCGGTGCGTTTACGGTAATGGCGGAGACCTTCGCTTTATGGCCGCAGCGGTGCGGAGACAATGAGCAGGCCCAAAGAATGTATTAGTTACGAGTTATTAGCACGCGGCAGCGATCATTGAGGAGAAATGCGACACCAAATTGCCTCGAAACTCCTTGTTGGATTTACAAATCACCAAAACATCACCTGAAGATAAAGCCTGCAGCTTAGTTATTAAGACTTTTTAATACGATGTGTCGATGGATCTATGTAATGAGGATAGAGAACGAGATTAGGGGAGTTCCAGTAGGTGTCTTTCATGAGCTGTATAGATAGATCATTTAATAAATGGAACGATGTTGGTCTGTTGTCCAAGATTGAGCCATGAGACAAGTGCTTGTGTTGGTAACAATGAGCACCTGTCGCGCCCGCGCCGTCACTGCGGCGTCTCCGGCGGTTTATTTAAATAAATTAGCATGTTTTAATGACTCTATCTGCTCTACATTGTTGCGGGCTTGCCTCACGCCAGGAGCCGGAGCCGGTGGCGCAAGCCGCCGCATATTGTTTGAGACCCAGCTCGAGATCGCTACACATCGGAGACAAGATCTCGGAATCAAATCCTCAATGAAGCATTTTCTGAACACGTTGCAACAGCGAGAACAGCCATTCCTAAACCCCATTGTAGTATAAATAAAATAAAAGAACCCTCAAGGACATTAATTTGATCGCAATCTCGCTAATTGTGAGTTGCCCGCCGTTACGAAAAGCGCGCTCTAATCTGGATCTTTTTTTTTTCAACAATGGGAGTTGCGCAGCGCATGCGCGGCGCGCGCCCGCGTCTGATAAGGATCTGGGAAGATCCGCGAAAGCGCTCGATTAGCATACTTACGGGCGATCCGCGCCGCGCGTTGCATCTCGATGTTTACATCCTCTTGATGATACATCCACTCTCCGTGGCGGCTCACTGTAATGGGCTTGTTAGCCGCGGTTTCCGCAACAATATGCGCCGCGATGAATACAGATCCGGTGACGACAGCGCCCTCCCGCTGAAGGGAACCAAACGTGCCTAAGGTGTGGTGTAGATAGATAGATAGAGAACACTTTATTGTATATAAAAAAGGAAATTACACAGATATTTCTTAATCTAAGAGTACAGACAGCGGCCTTATCACTAAAATCGATCTCTTCCAGACAATCTTTGGATGGAGTGGAGCAAAAAATTGGAGAAGGAAGATGTACAAAATAAGTCAAATAATAATTACTAAGATATATCAATTTTATTATACAGTACTTTTTTAATTTTTTGAGTCCACAAAAGCAGTTCTTTTGCAGAACCATTGATTTATATTGCTTTATACTCATTCTTAAATGAGGGACTTCATCAAAATGTATAAACATGGCACGGTGTTGTCACGAGGTTGATGGGGCGATTCCATTGATGTTGGATCATTTATGACACGATGGACAGTCGATTGAGGCGCATTAGAGGCCATCAGGCAAAGTGTGGCGGACGGGTGCAGGGTGCTGGTAATGACTCCGTGGCGCAAGTCGCCTTGACTCGGGAGGCGCTGGCGCAACCGCCGCTGAGGATCGTTATCTGCGCCGGCGCACGTGCCGCCTCTAGTGTTTGCTCTTAAGCTTAACAAGCTACATTCTCTATCGGATCTGTAGTGGCTTAGAAGGCGTATAAAACTTACACAGTCTTAGTTTTTTAGGATTCTCGATTGCCTTAAAGATGAAGCGTATTTAATCTACAGTTGTTATCCTGTTATATTGGGAAAGATTATTTTCTAATAACAATTAAGAATGGTTGTACGCGCTACAACTGTTTGTCTAGAAAAACACACCTTTAGTTTGTTCGTTTCGATATTCTATTGTAACTAGAAATGATTGATCCCATTTAAAAGTGTGTGGTATTGTTTATTATTACCTATCTATAATTTAGCTTGGCTTTCTTTCTCTGTCAATGGTTGTCTGGAAAAAATTACTTGTAGTGTTAATGCCGCCCATCGTACTGTAGTATGTTATTGTCAAATCTCATGAGCCATTCCTGGTGTACATACAATACAGAACATATTATCTATCTATTTATTGTTAAAAGATGTACAAAACAGCATAAAGACTATAAACACAGCATTACAATCAAATTATGATAGGGTTGTTTTAGAATCCTTTTGTCATCCCGGATGCTGTATCAAAAATGGCAGACGGGGTTTTGTTTTTGTTATTATAATAAGTTTTTACCTCGTGTGATTAATGACAAAACGTCTCAATCCATTAGGCGTCCCCGCTAATGTTTTCAGACCAGCCACAAAAAGCTCCCAAGATTCATCTAGCACAAACACATTCGTTGCTATGCACAAACTGTCTCAGAATTGGAATAGTCACTTGTATTCGATGTTAGTCTCATTTGAGTTCAAGCTGTCCTTGCTGTGATGTCATCAGACGTGAGATATGGTTGCAACGATCAAATGCTAATAGTTGTCAAAATACCAACGCTTTCCACAGTGAGGTATTATTGGCTACAATAATCCCCTTAAAAGATTTTGTTGTTGAAGTCTGGTCTTGTACTGTTAGTACGAGGGTCTGCGACCAATCTGTAGAGTAAGTCAGTGTGGGTCACGCACGTGGAGTGCGGAGATCAGCGCAAACCGGTTCGAACGCTTCGAATAACGACACATAACACCGGCGACACTATCGGAGCCCATTCATTTGCATATTATATGACAAATTGCCGCTCGCGATAAGTAGCATCGGAATGCTTCTCTTGAGGAAGTTGCAATATTGATGAGTTGAATTGAATTACGCGTGTCTTCCTTTCGTCAAAGATGAACAAAAAACATAGAAGTCTACCACTTTCGAAAGTAATTCTTGGAAAAACTAATTAGACTGGTAGAAAATCTATTTGCATTAACGCTGTCCACTTTTTGTACACTATCTTTTTTACCATAAAGAAATAAATAGAGTTATTGTTTTGTTACCTTTATTGCACAAAATAGAATCTCTAGCACTCACAAACAGCATAGTCTAATATTATGACCATTGGCGGACGTATTTTCTACAGTATTTTCATCCAACTAAAGTTCTTATTTTAAAAACTCGATGTATTTATTTGTTTTACTTTAATTTAAATTTATTTGTCACGTTTATTTGTAAGACCGTTTAGACGCTAGTTAGAGCCATACGTTCATAATTATATATCGGAGTTGCAGGCCACACATGACACATCTTTTATTGTTATTTTTTCTTGCACTATGAAGGTTGAGTGAAATTTTCTGATAAAGATGATATTCAACATATGTATTGAAACACAATTCCTTGTTTTATGAAGTAGCTCAAGTTTTTAATTTATAGGTATAATGCTTGTAAGCGCAAGCTATTAACAAACACAGACAAAAAGTCTGAGCGAAACCGTACTCTTTAATTTCTACTCTTTCTGGACAAGCTGTAGACCCATTAACTTAATAAGAAGGGAAAAAGACACTTGTCTTCTATGAACAAGCCTTATGCATTTACTTCGTAGGAGTGTGCAATAAAATATTAAAGTAAAAAACAAAACGTCAAAGCTGTAATGATTACTGACGGTTGCCAATGTGTTTTCAGGCGCTGGCGGCGCTGCTGGTGCTGGCTGGCGTGGCTGGCAAGCCGCACAAGAAGCACTACAAGCGAGACGGTGAGTCTACATCACATTTGTACCTACACGCTGTATAGTGCTGACAGACAGACAAAAGATAACATAACATGACATGAATATGCCTGTATCCCGGAGCGGAGAGCAAAGACCAGGGACTGCCACTTGCCTATTTTATAAATGAATTTTCTTCTTCTTATTCTTCTATTCAATTCAATTCATTAATTGTCTGGATAGTAATCAAACGAAACGAAATGAAACGAAAAAGATAGATCTTTTTCGTTTCATCAAAATTCATTAGTCGTTGCATTCACGCACGCACGTTTCGGGTACTTTTTTGACTTACACATGTATTAGGTTTAAATGTTGTGTTTGCATGGTTGATATGCCTGAACAAATAAGGTAATATAGAGTCCCGTGTGAATTAAAATCGGAGTCAAGAAAGACAAATTTCTAATGGATTTTCCTTAAGAACAAGATCCTCTTTGGTGCGCTGGCCATTGAGAAGGAAAAATAATAATTTCCTAGCATAAAACCTTCATATGATTACTTCTTCTCTTTATCCACTCAAGTTAGTTAGTGTTAAGTCTATTAAGGGCTAGGTATGACGTGCCGGCAACGTGCGGACAGCATTTCAGATATGACCTTAAAAGTATTTATTACGGTTTACTTTAGTGTGGATTGTTGCGCCTGCACATCGCCTGCGCGTTATAAAGCGGATGGTTGAGTCTGTAGGCTACCTGATGTGTCCACAAACCCAACTGCGCGTCAGCACTGCCGCTAGCCCAATAATAGCGCCCATCCCGCTGTCCGCAGCACCGCTGAGCAACTCGTACCTGCCGCCGTCGCGCCCGTCATCCAGCTACGGCGCCCCGGCGCCCTCCAGCTCCTACGGCGCCCCCAGCCGCCCATCCAGCTCCTACGGGGCTCCCAGCCGGCCCTCCAGCAGCTACGGCGCCCCCGCACCCCGGCCGTCCAGCAGCTACGGGGCCCCCGCGCCTTCGAGCTCGTACGGAGCTCCCCCGCCGTCCTCCAGCTACGGTGCCCCTGCCCCGCGCCCTTCGTCTAGCTATGGTGCCCCTGCCCCGCGCCCCTCGTCAAGCTACGGCGCCCCCGCCCCGTCCAGCTCTTATGGCGCTCCCTCGATCGCCCCGTCGTCAAGCTATGGCGCTCCTGCACCATCATCCAGCTACGGAGCGCCCGCGCCCCGCCCCTCTTCGAGCTACGGAGCTCCCGCCCCCCGCCCATCATCAAGCTACGGCGCCCCGATCCGGCCCCCTGCGACTAGCTATGGCGTCCCAACCGGCCCATCTTCCTCATACGGTGCTCCCAGCAGACCCTCTAGCTCCTACGGCGCTCCCGCTCCCAGCAGGCCATCCAGCTCTTACGGAGCACCCTCACCCCCATCGAGCTCCTACGGTGCCCCAGCACCTTCTTCGAGCTACGGCGCCCCCGCTCCCAGCAGGCCATCTAGCTCATATGGAGCTCCAGCCCCTTCGAGCTCGTATGGCGCCCCCGCCCCGTCCTCTAGCTACGGCGCCCCCGCGCCTGTCCCCTCCAGCTCTTACGGCGCACCTAGCGGCGGCGGCTTCTCTTCCGGAGGCGGCGGTGGATTCGGCGGCGGCAGTGGATTCGGCGGTGGTAGCGGCTTCGGCGGATCCAGCTTCGGCAGCGCACCTTCGTCATCTTACGGTGCCCCCTCGGCCCCCTCATCTTCCTACGGTGCCCCCGCGCCCGCACCCTCCAGCTCATACGGCGCCCCCAGCGCCGGCGGCTTCCCCTCAGGCGGCGGCGGTGGATACTCTAGCGGTGGACTCGGCGGCTCCGGTGGATTCTCGTCTGGTGGATCGGGCGGTTACTCATCGGGCGGTTCAAGCGGATACTCTTCGGGCGGCTCTGGAGGTTTCGGTGGTGGCTCGGGCGGCTACTCTGGCGGCGGCGGCTCGGGCGGTTACTCGAGCGGCGGTGGCTCGGGCGGCGGCGTGCCAGCCACCATCAACCAGAGCTACGACTCGAGCGGCGGCTACGTGTACTAGCGGGCACCCCCGCGCGGCCCCGCTGCACCCCCGCTGCACCCCCGCTCGCCCCAGTCTCTCTACGCATGCGCGCCCGCTGCGTGGGCGCGCGGCGAGCGATCACCGTCCATTATTTAATTATAGTAAAAAGAACTGTACAAATTCTAGCGTGTAAGTACAAAAACTTTTTTGTATAAATAAAAAAAAACTTTTGTAAATATACTGAGGTTGTTTTTCTTCTTTGGGTTAGCGATCAAATATCTATTGAAGACTCCATCACAATATCGTGGCTAACAGGCCATTTGTAAATCTCTTGATAAATGAAACGATCAAACCAACATACTATGTTTTATTTCTGTAGAGCGCTTGCGCGCAGGGTTTTCACAACATTACATTTTTTTTCACCTTTCCAAATGTTCAACAAGGACTAAGAATAAGTCAATAGTGTCTAGTTACTAACAGTGGAGCTCGCGGTGGGGCGGCTGCCTCGCGGCCCTTTGGTTTGGCTCAGACCCCTTTCAGCCTAGTTATCTGTACTTTAAAACTTGTAATAGTTCATGAGCCTGTCATTGTAATCATGACCACAGTAAAGTTGGTGTGTGATCAGCAAAGCCCGGCCGCCGGCCGCCAGCTCGAAGAACAACAACGATGCCTAACTCTACTCTTACGCTACTGATATGTTCCGTCCAATAAAATCTCTATCGATAAATATTATTTAGTATAGATATGTCACAGGTCATGATATGTTTCGTTACGTTAAGTCTTAGTAGTGATGAATACATGGCATAGTTTACATGGATAAAGGCGCGTACACACCTCGCCTGCTCTACCTCGACAAACTGTCAATACTGTTACAAGTAGCCTCAATATTTGGCCGTCGTCGATATAGACATTTAGAATTACCACCAATGGTAAAAACATTTATACGTCATTTTGAGTAAGTACACAATATAGATACATTCATATAGCTTAAAGATTTCAAATATTAACGAGTAATATTAATGTCGATAATTTTGATATGTAAATATTTTATAGATATATACTATAGAAAAACGTTCCATCAATAAAATCTGTCTAAAAGCTTTAAAATTCGTGAGTACCACCGACTGGGAGTAGACTGCGGCTTCCGCCACGGCTTACTACGCATACGTAGTAAATTCAGTATAGTTACGTCCAATTGTCCATAATGTTTTTTATTTTGTATTATAACACTATATGGAAAGCGGAAACGTTCGGGGTGTACTTCGGTAACCAACCATAAAGACCCTCTTAAAGTACTCACAAACAATAAAATAAATAGGTTCTTAAAAACTCTCTAAAGAGAACATATTTTTTTCATACTTTTTCTATTTATTTACCCAGCTACTAAATTCTCTTTATCCTACAAAATAATAACAGTATCTTTATTTGATAAAAACTATTCGTGTTTAAACCTATAAATACCAAAAATATACTTAACAAAATGTTACAGCAACTAGGTTTAGACTATATAGCCATGCTTTTGAAGCTAGAGCATCCATTTATATAATAATTATCTCAAAATATAATCTGGAAAGTTCGAACATGGTCGACAGTATTCACGCCTTACGACGAATGACAAAACCTATATTTATAATGTCTTGTGAGACGCTCTAATATCGAGATGATATTATGTATTGTGCCTCAATCTGCTACATTAATTGACTTAAATAAGGAATCTTTTTGATAAATAAATAAGTATATAATCTCTTCTAACAATGACTATATAAAGCCGTTTTTACTAAAATTACTTTACATTTCTGATATGTATGCGTTACGATTAAATACACTTTAGTGGCTCATGTATAACTTTATGTATACTTATTAGAACTAGAATAGTGTTTACATTAATGTGACATAGAACTTTTGTTAACATCCATTAGACCTTACATGTATTGCTTGATAGATCCCCATATACTAGTAATGTGTGGTCGGTTGTGCCCTTACATTTCTCTACACGGCGACCGACCCCGGCCGGCCGCGCACAAAAGTGCTGCTATCGGAAGATTCCAGTTTGATATGTACGACATTGAGCACGAACTACAAAACACTATGACCCTTGAAGCGAATGAACTTCGATGTGACAAAACGATATCAATAGACACCAAAACCCAAGAGTTACCACTAAACGCCAGTGTCGACAACATCGCGGACTAGAAAAAATACGGCGCATGTCTGAAAAGTGAAACATTCAAAGCTCTCAGTCGGCTTGTGAATTATGATTTACACAATACCAACATACCGACTATGATCCGGGAATAACTCCTATCTCATTTTATTTACAAAACACTCTTTGACTTCATATTGTCATAATATACCAAGCTTTACATAGCCACATTATTAAATATTGACATAATGTTATATCTGAAAGTTCGCGTGTAATTTGACTTTAATAAACTCCTCCTATCATCATGCCTGTGGAATTTAAAACAGGTTTTTGGTATGTACCATAAAGTTGTCAAATTAGAGATAGGACCACGGATTTATATACAAGCTAAGGTTCATGGATAGGGCATACTGCCAGATCACAATCGATACGCCAGATTGAACGTCACTCCAAAACCAGCCACACCCTGCGTCCACACCACTTTTGGATAAGACAGCGCAGTTTTTCTTCTAGTCGGTGTAAATTAGCTTATTTAGCGCTGGCGGTTGTGTGTGGCCAGCTCAGAAGGCGGTCTGCTTGCCGCGGTGGTGCAGCGCTTGCAGCGGCGGCGGGGCGCTGCTGGCCCCGAAGAGGGGCGTGGGCCCGTCGTTGGGGTCGTCCAGGTCGTCGTCGGGCTCGAGCGCGGGGTTGACGCGGCCCGCCGACTCGTCCGCGCCGACCAGGGTGGCGGCGGCGCCGTACAGCCGGCCCGGCGTGCCGCCCAGCACCGACATCTGCTCGCCCGCCTCCGACGGCTCGTCCACCCGCCCCATGTCCTCCGGGATGTTCACCACGCAGTTGAAGTAGTCCGACTCCGGGCTCAGGTACCCGTTGTTGAAGAGGTACCTGGTGGGGGGCGTCGTCGTTAGCTTGACACTTTTGTTTTTTTTTTGTTAAGATGAAAATCGAAATTTTAAGATGGTTGATGATGACATTACATTACACTAATATTATAAAAGCGAATGTTTGTGAGTGTGAGTGTGTATGTTTGTTACTTCTTCACGCTGAACGGCTGGAGCGATTTTAATAAAATTTGGTATTGAGTTAGCTGACAGCCTGGATTAACACATAGAATACGGTTTACTGCGCGAAAATATGTAACTCCCATGAAAAAATCTATGAACCGCGTGTAACACCGCGGGGCACACTAGATTTCAATAATTCAACTTGTGATTCTTTTTTAGTATTCAGTACAAGAATATCGGTATAAAACTGTTTGAGTATTATTTAACGTATTGAATTTATCTAATAAAGTATGCAGCGGAACAATCTTGTGAGAGGAAAAACTCCACACCTTATACAATCTTACAAAAAAGCTTGGGATTTAAACCAGTGAAGTTCTATAATGCGTTTCAAAAGAACATGTAAATAAAAATTGCGATTGTGGTTTTACGTAATTTTCTTATTACATTATCTTCTTCACAATGTTGTTAAATTCCTAATTAAATGTCAAGGAATTCTTTTGAAACACATAACGTAAGAAAATGTCTGGAAAATGTCTTCGTGTTCAAAATTCTATTACCAGATTTAATTTGTTTTTAAGGGTAGAGCCAAAAACCTTTCAAAATCTTGTAATTGCCAATCTTTTTCTATTAAATAAGTGGACGTGAAAAACAAAATTACAAGTGCACGTAAACGCTAAGCAACTTCAGTCAAGTGAAGTATGTTCTCGTACCTGGCTTCTTTATCCCCAAATTTATGTCATCAGAAATCAGAAATTTATTTCAACGTAAAGAATTTACATTCTGTTTGTTGAATGTCAATTTACACATACTTATAATGTTAGGTGTCTCATACATTAGTTGTTTACTAGCAAAAATATGAAAGAAAGAAAATATCTGGCACCACCATTCAGGCGCACGCGCGTCCCATACAAAAGACATCAACGCGTCTCAAACGTACTTCATAACCTAAACCTAATATCATATTTTTATACTAGATACTACGAAACCCAATATACTAGTAATATAGACCGTACCTATGTTTCTTGCTAACATTATTATATAGCATCGGATAGATAGCATGGAAGGATAGCATGAAATGCAACTCAATTGATAATCACCATAAACCACATACCTTAAAAAGTGAACTCGAATTATGTAACGGCTAATCGTTTAACTATTAAATAAGTGGAAGATAAATGCGAGATAATGGAGTTGAAAGTGGAAGCTGCGATACACGGCGGACGGTTGCACAAAGCGACCCATTGTCAACGGTGGGCAACATGCAAAAGTTAGCTCATTGTTATAATGTACAAGAGTGTACAGAAGATTTGCTTCAATCTCAGCTACACGTTATACATACATAAGCTCACGCCTGTATCCCAGAGGGGCAGGCAGACCAGGGACTGCCATCCGCCACGATCCTGACAAATCACTTTCGCTTCCTCGACATTCATTAGTCGTAATTTCCAAACCCATAGATAAAGGGCGCCAAAATGTAAAATCATAGTGATCTAGTGACCAATCTGGACTAGGCCCCCGTGGTGAAGTATGGCGAAGGTGGTGAAGTGTGACACACGTCGGGTATCTTCCTCAGGGAAGACACCCGACATTATGGGTTGATGATTATGATAGTGATCTATTGCAATTTTTCAGTATGTAAATGGAATAAGCTACTGACAAAAATATATTTTGGTCTCATTCGAGATTTTTTTCAATAATACTTTTACAAAATAAGGTGTCGTAAATAACGTGCCGTCACCAGCTCCAATCTATAATAATACTGAACTATAATCGCTAATATCACTACAGAATATGTACGAGTATGTATAGCGATTATAATTGACTACTATTTGTATTTCATTGTTGCAAGATAATGTTTTTAGAGTGTGCATTTTCAAACTCTACGTGGAATTTACGTTTTTTATTATTACTGTAACATTTGTTTTCCATTTCTTGAAACCTTTGAGACCCAAATTAAATTTTTCTATTACTTTTGTTTGTATTTTTTTACACCATCTAAACAAATACCCCAGGCACTGCAGCTTCCAAGTGGTCCCTTCACCTATCTAGTGTGAGTAAAGGTGCCTCTGGACGCTGTATAAATCATCTCATTACGATGCAAAGGTCAACGTTTACCTTTTATCGTATAAATAAAATTTCATCGCAATCAGAATACTGCTCAATTCTTTTACGAAAATTGATTTAAGTTATACCAGCTGTTGGCGCTCGTAATCCTCTCGGGAGAGCCCGAATTGTCATCAGCGGCACGTTTCAGCAAGAAATTAATTTACAAAACAAACGAGAGCTTCCTAAATTAACACTTTTATCAGCCGAGCCGCGAGCAAATATTTACAGGGAAAACATTTGCTGTCTAAATCACGAGTAGGTAAGCACCTTTTTAAGTCTTATTATCTTGCGGTTCTGTTTATTATTAATACGTTTATTTCACGTAAGTAAATACCACAATCGCAATGCGGCGGATAATTCTATCTAAGTATTGCATTTTTTTCTAATGACTGTAAATAGAGACTCAAATCTACTTCGCTCATCAAATATTTATTAAAACCGAAGAAATAATGTTTGATCTACATCGTTAACGAATTATTCCTGGCAAGTATTCAAGAACATATTCTGAATTAGGCTCGGCAATGGTCGTGAGACGCATCCTGAATTCAAGTCGTTAAGGTCTGGCTGAGACTATGGGCCGGTTTCTGAACTGAGAATTTCAATAAGTAAATTTAAGTAATCTTCTGTTACGCTCTTCTGAGAAATTTGACGAGGCACAACTATATTTTTGAACTAAAACTTTCGTAAGCACAACACAAGTGGATCCGGACTAAAAGTTTACAAGGCACAACTATAGTTTTAAGAAGTAGTTATACTGCTGCTAGGCGCCAGCCTATCTTATGCTCAGGATTTCCCTTGCAATGTAGCAAGGTAACGCTGCTAGCATAATGGGTACCTTTGCGTTGGATGTGTCTCGGGGCGGCTTATTTTCTTGGTGTTTTTATTATGTGTGTGAGTGTGTGTCCTTTCTGCTGTGCGTTATTAGTATTTGTTTTCACAATTAATTGTCTTTGACGAAGCTTTTATTTTATTGTATTTTAATATCTTAATATTTTTGTAGTTTTTTTTTATTTTAGTTTTATAAAATAATAACTAAGTAAATAATATTATTATAAGAATCACTATGTTGTTAAGTACTTACTCAGCAAACTTCTCAATTCAAAAACTGGCCCAAAAACATGAATTTCGTAAATAACGTTGTGTATCTACTTCAGAACTTCACAGGCGCAAAAAGGCGAAATTCCTAGACCAAAATCCCCGTGTAACCTTATTAGGTAACCCGCCTAACTACGTTGTTAGCCAAATTAAGCCTCTCGAAATACATTAGCAACGGTCTGTCCTTAATAATTGTGTCCGTCCCTCGAGAGAAAAATGATCTAATTGGGGCGGATACGAGGTACCGGCAGCCTGTAAGTAAAGCCTTGGCGCTCCGCCAAACCGCTCCCTCTAAGCGGGCCTTCGTTAGAGCACTCTTCAGATCGACATTTGACCTTCCCTCTTTCACGCTTTCAGCACTAAACTGGGACAAAGAAGCGGAAACCTCCTGAAGCTATATGTACAGCTGATTAATCTGTATTGTTTTATTGTAAAATCGAACGGCACCATATATACTACAGCTAAGAGCAAACCTGTATCAATAAAATAAAGTGGCAAACAGCGCGTAGATACTCGTACACATCAACGAGCATAATGTTTTTATTAGTTCTAAGAACAAAAACATGTCACGGATATCACACTATCACTTTATATATAAGGTCGTAACAAATTAAGCGCAAATATTTTAAGGGCCGATAGAGAAAAAAGATAATTAATAACAATTTAGAATGTTCAATACATCAATTAAACAATTATTATTAGGAATAATAAGTGGAATAAAAAATCGATCATTCATACTAAATAAACACCCAATGTACACGCACACAGTCATACATAAGTGTCTCTTATGACTTATCTCTTTTTTAATTATTAAGTATATGTGTGTGTGTGTGTGTGTGTGTACGCAGATGCAATCAAAATGTTTTATCTAACTATATTTAGGTTGAGGTGATTTTGACAAGTTTTCAATTGTATGAAGGGCCCAACCATAAATTAAGTCACACGCTAAGGGGGAGGAAGGGAGTCGACGAAGTACGATATCGCAATTTGTCTGACGTAATTTATGGATGGCCCCTAACCTCTATCATGACACAAAGAAAAGCCGGACAAGTGCGAGTTGCACACGCCCACCGAGGTTTCCGTACATATTTGTAGGTACTTAAAAATTGTAAATGTTCAGGAATCGAATCTTGCAGTTTTTTTCGAGTTTTCCCCGGACTTCAAAGACGATATTTTTTATTATTCGAGTACATTACATCATTTACAATTTTTCTTTGTACTTGTAGTAGGTATATTTCTCGACAAATTTCGTAGTTCTGGGTAAACAGAGTTCACTAGAATTTTTGATTCTCTTGAGTGTCGAAGTACACGTTTTTTGCGGCATAAATGGCCGTGTCTTATTTTCACGCTAACTAAGTTTGCTTTATTTTAATTTCAACTCAATACTTTCACAGGTTTCCGATATAAAGGTTCACAGACAGAAAAATATGACCATGTGGGAGGTCCCGGGTTCGAGCCCCGGCTGGGGACAAAAAAACACCAGGTCTTGTATGTGTACATCGCACACTTGCAAGAACACCGTGTTATCCTAGAATTTCACAATTGCTTGACACTATAATTAATTTCAATCAGCGTGGTTTCTTAAAGAAAAAGTCTACAAATTCTAACCTTGCTTGTTACATAACTGAACTCCAGTACATGGATCAAGGACTTCAAGTGGACGCTATCTATACGGATATAAGTAAGGCCTTTGATAGGGTGGGCCATAAGATCCTAAGACCTGCTTTATAAACTTAGTTCAATCGGTGTTTATGGTAACTTATTGAAATGGTTCGAGTCATATTTGTCCAATAGAAGTCAAAAGGTAATTGTTGATGGTTTTGAATCTTCTCCATTTGCGGCAACTTCCGGCGTCCCACAAAACGTTCAAAGGACGTTCAAATCTTGGTCCTAAGCTATGATCTCGCTGAAATCATAAAAAATTCCAACTATTCTTTTTTTGCAGATGATTTAAAAATATACACGCCTATTTGTAGCGTTCAAGATGTGTCCCTATTAAGATTTGTCACAGATATTTCAATGGAGCACCACTAATAAACTGCCCCTAAACATTAAAAAATGCAAAGTAATATCTTTTACAAAAAGAAAGTCCCCTATATGTGCTACATACAACATGAACGGGATGAATCTCGAAATGGTGTCTTATACGTGATTTGGGTGTCGTAGTGGACAACCATCTAACATTCAATTCTCACATTGATCAAATTGTTAAAAAAGGTGTTGCAATGTTGGGTTTTATTTGGCGCAATTGTCGAGAATTCAGAAATGTGAATGCTCTTAAAGTCGCATACTGTGCATTAGTACGTAGCTCTTTAGAGTACTGCTCTACAATCTGGAATCCTCACTACAACTGCCACTTAGATAGGATCGAAAGAGTACAAAAACGTTTCCTCTATTATCTGAGCGGATATCAGCGTCGGTCTCTGGCCCATTACTCTGACCGATTGCGGCATTTTAATATGTTATCCTTGAAAGATAGACGTCATAACGCTGACCAAATATTTTTATTTAAAATTTTTAATAATATGATAAACTGTCCTCAACTGCTTTCCAAATTCAATTTTGTGATTCCACGACGCGGTTCACGAGTCGTCAATTACCGTCCATTTTATCTTCGTTTATCAAGAACCAACATTGGTAAATACTCTATCATCATCCACCCATCATGTCCCCACCGAGGGGCACGGGTCTCTTCCCTGAGGAAGGTATAGGCCATACTCCACCACGGGGGCCAAGTATTATACTCTATAATTAACAGAATTTGTAGACAGCATAATGAACTTTTTGTAAAAGACAATCTTGTTTTTGATTTGTTTTCTGGCTCATTTAGAAATTTTAGATTAAATTTAATTAAATTATTCCCAAATTCAACTAACTACTAATTATGAAAGTTTTAGGCCAAAATTTCAGATAAGTATAAATGATATTCTATTTTTCTTTGTACTGGTAACTATGCCAACTTGTAGTATGTAAGTCTTACTTGATATAATTGTAAATGCTGTGTTTTTCAGTTACTGGATTCACACTGTGGCTCGATTTATTGTAATTGTTCTGTAAATGTAAAGTGTGTTTCTGTTGAAGAACCAAATAAATAAATTTCGGAACCCTTACGTTACATGAGAGCATTTTTTTAAGGTTTTAAAGTAATGGCCCAAAGGAATACACTATAACGTGATGCAGTGTCTCTTATGCTCCTTATTCCGGCGTTTTCAGAGTAAATAAAATCGCGTTAAAAAAAATCTATGAATAAAAAATGGTTTTCTTCGAAATATCACGTTGTTCTTGCAAGGGTGCGACATATTTGTGACGTCGTTGTTTCTGGTTCTCACGATACCGGGTATCCTAGTGTGGAGCCAGAAGTCTGTTTGTGTGTTTATAATGTGTCTTAAGATCTTGTGTTGATGATTAACAACCAGTTCTAACGCCCGTGTGTAATGGCTAAACGTGGTGTACTCACACGGAGAGCCAGGAGATGAAGGCGAGCGTGAAGAGCGAGAGCACCATGGCGAGCGTGCGGAAGGGGAACAGCTGCACCTGCGTGTCCGCCTGGTAGCCGGGGAAGTGGATCAGCGCCGGCAGACCCAGCATCTTCTCACCTGCGGGGAGCATCGAGTCAAATGCTTTCTGACCACCGCCAGCCTGCAGCAAATGCTGGAGAGGGCTTTCCGCGTAAATGCCACGGTTATTAGTGGGTAAGTACTGATATTTACCAGTTTAACTGATATAGAGAATATTGAGCCAAGTCATTGAGTCCCAGTTAAGATAGCGGTGCACTTTAGCACAGTATTATCGAATCGATAGTACCAAAATTTCGGTTATCATTATTGTAGTACACGTTTAAAATGGAAGAAATCTCTACTTGGCCATGCAACATTTTTGAACATGAACTGAAATCTCGAACCCATTTCCAGAATTATGCTTTCAGTACAATTTCTATTTATTAGATTTTTAAATAAGTCTATGTTTTTTAAGGTATTCAATAAAAAGCATTGAACTTAAATGTATTTTCTTTTAATTATAAAGAACACATATCGATAATAAGCAGCATGCCCGATTTCTGAAAGGCCTCGGTACGATCGCTAGTGGCATTTTTCAGAGCGGTTCCGTGCTTCGCAATGCACGTTAAGCAGTTGGTGTCGGCTGTCATCGATAGATGGCAGTCGTTTGAAAACTTCTGACAGTAAGACCAGCCACTAGTCTTACAAGCCTCCACCAATCCGAACTTGGCCCCCGTGGTGGAGTAAGGCCTATACCTTCCTTACGGAAGAGACCCATGCCTCTCGGTGGGGACATAATGGGTCGGTGATGATGATGTATTCGTGCAGTAGGCACAGCTTACCGCCGGAGAGGCGCACGAGCAGCGCCACGATGTATGCGGCCAGCGAGCCGTACGTGTTGCAGTGCCGCTTGAAGTGCACCACCATCAGCAGCTGCGGGAACAGGATCACGTACACCAGGTCCGAGCACATCGACCTGCGGGAAACGCGCCGTGAGACAACCCGCACACTGCACCGCCGCACCGGGCATACTTGTACTTCTTGTGCCCGTTGGAGACTGGTGTTTTATGTTTCGTCCGAAAGAGGTGTTCGGCATGTTGATTCAATCAACATAATATAATAATGCAATAAACAATACAATCAATTTACCTGGTCCCAAACTAGGATACCCTGTACTATGATAACCAGGCGAGGACATTACAAACATGGAAAAAACCCCCAGACTTTTTTAGCTCAAATGTATGGCAACGTTTCTTTATATCTACCACATTTTAGCATCTGAACACATTGTAACGTTCTCTGGAGTTAATAGAAAAATTTCATGAAGAAAGAACTTGAAGACACACTTTTTGTTTGTTTAATTTGTGAAATCATTTAAATTACGCACAAAGGAAAAATCCATTTGCGCGTCTTTCAAAAAGAAAATAATCTAAAAAAAATTAAATAATTGCGCGTGGTGTTAAGCCGCCTCTACACATAGACCAACGCGTTGGCAAGCGCGCTGGCACAGCCACTTGCCCAATGTGTAGAACGGGCTTTGGCGCATTCGCGGTAGGTATTTGAACGTTGGCTGGCGCGCTTGCGAGCTTGCCGCGCGGTGTCGGAAACTTCAAAGGACACTTGTCGCAAGCTTGGCGCATCATCCACACATAGGCCGCGCGAGCAGTTTGCCCGGAGCAGCGATCAAGAGTGCACGTTTCTTCTTACGGCGAATTAACACCTAACTTGACGAAATGGCGAACATGACTAACGAGGAAACATTTAAATTTATCGAGCTCTATCAGAGTGAAAACTGCCTGTGAAATCCAAAAAAATAATTACCATAAAAATAAAAATGTTTGAAGTATTAAAAGTGCTAAATAAATAAGGTTCTTGGACATGTCGTTTTCCTCACGATGTTTTAATTCACAAAGAGCATTCTACTTTGACGGCTTCTGTGGCGTACCGGTTAGCGCATCTGCTTACTATGCGAGAGGTCCCGGGTTCAATCCCCGCTAGGGAGAAAAAAAAACTCCAGGTCTTGGATGTTTACATGTTTGTGACGTCGATGTTTCTGGTTTCCACGACACAGGGTATCCTAGTGTGGGGCCAGAAGTAATGTATGTGCCTGTATGTAAATGTAAAAATGTTATTTATTATTATTTTAATATTATAAATGTGAAAGTGAGTTTATTTCTTTGTTTGTTACGTTTTCACGCCTAAACTACTTTTTTTTTTTTATTTCGAGAATATTAGTAGTAATTATAAGCTGTGAATAAATATACAGCTGCAGCTGTTAGCGCCTCAACATCCATTTTGAATCCGTCCGCACATTGGCCCGAACCAAACCATACTGAACGACCTTCCAATGTGTGAATTAACTACAAGCGCGTTGGCAAGCGCACCGCCGCGCCAGCGCGTTGGCGAATGCGCTGGCCTATGTGTAGAGGCGGCATTAGGGATCAAAGAGCAATTTGGTCCCTGTTTTCGTCAACTAATCTAGCTCTTGTTGAATAAGTGATGATTTTTATCCGTCAAATATAAAGTTACAGGGACGAGCGGACACAATTCGTCAAAGACATAATATGAAAATCTTTCGTCCAACGAATACTTTTGTACAAAACTGTACCGCCAACCGCCACCAAATAAACATTGAACTATTCGACTTCAGAAAAATCACACAAAAAGAATTGACTGAAATAGGTATTTCCGTCAATTTTGAAATGATGCCTCTAAATTTCGATATTCTTTCGATTCGATTACTTATTCTGTAGATATAGCTGATAAAAGGGCACGTATAAAAAGGCAAAACATAACATATTGGCTCTGATCCCTTCGTCTCCCGAGACGCTTCGAATGATACATTTTAAGAGGCTTCGGAAACGCTGCTCGTATTTCATTTTTGCAAGAACGCTTGGATTTCACACGCAATCTATTCACACCTACATCGTTGAGATTCATATGCCTTCTGTCAGAGAGATAATACGTCGCAGAACAAGTTTCAATTAACAAAATCGACTCGCCTACTGTCGATGACCATCCTTTTTTTTTTTTTTTGTTAACGGGGTGAAATGCTTTGTGCACCATAACCGCCACCCTTGGGGGAGGGCGACGGCCGTGTGTCGGACTCTCTTCTCCTAATAATAGGAGAGGCATACCTCCTAAAACACCCCGGGGGCCGTCCTGTCGCTCGTGCAATGGGGCGCCGCCGGATCTCGCTTGTGGTAAACCACAGTGCGAATGCTACAGCGGCGCCCCGGCGACGTCGACCCGACTCGCAAGGAGTCGGGCCCACCCTCACTGGAGAAGGGGCATGTGCCCCCCACCCCCTTCTCCCGTCACGATGTCGGACGGCAGGTCCCCCAACCTGCCGTCTGTGACCCTCCCTCAACCTCCTCTATGCCATCTGCTGAGCAGAGGGACATAGAGGAGGGCCTCCACCGTGTGTTTTTTATAGAGGTTGTCTCCTCGCGGCCCGAAGGCCCCCGGCCCCACTCAGTGTGGGGTTACGGGTGCGGGGCCCATAGTGGACCCCGCGGGACATCCAGCAGCGCAAGCCACTGGACGTCCCCCTCCCTCTGGTTTTGGTCCGCGCCGGCCGAAGCCGGTACCCCCCATATCTGGAGGGCGTTCCCCTATCCGCCACCCGGGGGACGCGTCCGATGGAAGACCAGAAACTCCACACGGAGTCGATGACCATCCTCAATAACAATACCCAAAAATTTTTTTTTACTATTTATCATTATTCAATATTTATTTCAACGTAGATAACAGTGAGTATGAACACGATTTAATTAATATTATAAATTTTATAGAATAAATACTAAAATTATTAATCATAATTATTAATTTTATTCCGGATACACTTACTTGATTGTGTGTAGTGCTTGCGACTGTATTAATTAAAACATCGTTAGAAATAAAATATACAGGGTGTTGATTTGTACAGTTTACTCCGACTCAGGGGTGGTTATATACATAATACTGAAGCAAAAAAATATATAAAAAAAAAAAAATTTTTTTTAGTGAAAATCACCTAAAAGTCATAAAGTTATATGGCCTCTATCGCTTGCACGCGAGTCGGATGTTGCGGGCCGTAGCGGGGCTGTGCGCTCGCGCCCCCCACCTGGCTTGCGTGGCGTCGGCGCTCGGCACTAGTCAGTCTGCGAGCTACCGGATTACTCTACTCTTTGGCTACCGGCATAGAGAGCGCGCGCGTGTCACTCGTGTCCGCACCCGACCCGACTTATGTACATAACTTGCTTGTGTCGAACCCGTGCTGATGGCGGGTTATCCGATATCCTAATCGGCCGGCCGTAAGTTGTTACAACGCAATAACTATTGTTTTTAACTTGCGAGAGTGGGGGAGTTTCAATACACCAAGTCATGCACATGGAAGAGGACAAACTGGACTCCCAGTGGAGGAAGCCATCTTGGACTTTAACGTGCTGTAAGTACTTACAATTGCTACAGTAGGGACCGGCCTCAATAACTTTGTTGGTCCTAAGCCCGCAAAAGTATGAAGGGAAAGGCGAATCAAACAAGTGTTTACTATGCCTACCGTTTCAGTTTTCAAACGATCAAGCGATCCTATTCT
Organism: Yponomeuta plumbellus; assembly: GCA_947310845.1. Classification (NCBI taxonomy): domain Eukaryota; kingdom Metazoa; phylum Arthropoda; class Insecta; order Lepidoptera; family Yponomeutidae; genus Yponomeuta; species Yponomeuta plumbellus. The sequence continues at coordinate 23,182,972 of OX371200.1, forward strand.
GTGTCGCCGCCACCGCAGTGCAGTAGATAGCGGACCGACCGCGCAACGTGTGAACACACGTTATAATGATTTCAAGACTAAGTGAATACGACCTTTTGTGAGCCAAATTTATGCTTGGATAAATTCAAATATGTTTTTAGTTACAAGCGATACGTAAACTATCCACCCGTAATCGGGTTTAACTGTACAAATCAACGCCCTGTATATTTACAGGTAAAAAACTCATACCAGGTCGATGTCCATGGTAGGGAGCCTAGAATGCTAGCAACTATTATTATTGTTATTATTTTTTATTTATTCATACTATAACATATAACCTAGGAAAAATTACATAGTTCTTATTGCTAAGTTATAATAAGTATAAGCCGAGTCAAAACACTTATTTCCGTGAACATTTCAACTAGCTATCCATTGTTGCTCGAGTCCACCAGACAGATAGTCATTTAATAGTAATAAAGCTTAATTGCTATTCTAAAAAGTATGTCTGATAAATTACTAAAATAATATTTGTTCCGCGGCTGAGCTTTCATGTTTTCTCGCAGAAGCGCATATTAATTAAACACATCGTCCAGACCAGCCTACGTTGAGCCGCGGGTATCACGCGTTGTGTCGCAAGCGAGGCTCTAGGCCGCGGGCCGTCATTACAGCCACCGATTATTAGCTCCCAATCCGACACGAAGTAGGTCACGCCATGTTTTATTCACAACATTAAACACTCGCATTTGATTCGAAATTAATGGTTTCTTTATGGCAAGGCTACTCGTGACCCTTCAGATTGTGATATGTCTACGGCGCTAATCAAATGCTAAGTGTTTGATACTTTACTAAGCGTGGTTTTATTTAACATTAATTAATATACAATAATAAAAATTTATTTCAAATTAAAAGAGTCACAACAGTGTACAATCGGCTACCATTGGCAAAAATAAAATATTTATGCTTGATCTAGATTAAGAAAGAACCTGTATCTGAAGCTTCTTAGTGGTTAAGATTACCAGTAAAAGATCTAAATGTATGAAAAAATTGAAATGTACATTGTATTGACTGCCACTATCTATAAAGAGGTGGTGGGTTCGATTCCCACTGGGGGCCGCCGTACATTTGTACAATTTGTGAGGTCCTTGCCTGGTTACCATAGCACAGGGTATCCTTGTTTGGGATAAGGGGTACTCCACTGTATGGAGTTGTCTGATTTAGCCCTTTTGTTCCCGGTATGTCACACCACAATAAGTCACACTGTTACATTCTGGGACTTTTTTCCCAGGAGGTATCTCATACTTCTACTCCGAACTGTCATATACATTCTTATTTTGACTCTTTCGCGTTGTCTAAATGCTTAGCCCGAAAGTGGAAAGTTACGTAATATAGGGCAGGTCAAGTGATTGTGTTATGTGGAATTATTTTTTCGTCTCCCAAATTCAATAACAAACTTTCAGATACACTCTCTCGCTCTTAAAACCTCAGTAAACTTAGCTATATAAAGACAAAGTACAAACTTCAGTTATGAAGGCACTTCGCTGCGACAACACAAAGCGATAAACACAAACAATCCCGTCGCCCGGGTCGCTGCGCTGCTGAAAGAAGCTTTTTCGTTTCCTTCTCGGACAATAACGACGATTGTCATTTGTGACGCTTTTAGCTCCGGGCTGCCGCAATCAGCCATTTTTACAACAGGAATAAAGTAAAGCCGCCGTGTTCCTCACAATAGAGTTTATAGACCTCTGAGGTGGCTTTTCGAGGAGCTCTAAAAGATTAACAATACAATTGCTATCTCAAATATATGTATACATAAGAAACAATTTGTAAAAATAAAACCTTCATACGTCCCCGGGGTTTGGTATGTAAGCGTATGGTTTGGTATGTAAGCCCAGGGTATGTAAGCAGATTTATTACAATTATCCACCCCCCCCCCTCGCCCTTGTCAGCATTATGTGTAAAAAAGTAAATAACTACTGCTGACGTAATCACCACCTAAACCCCTCCACCCCCCATGTCATCAAAAATAAGCAAAGCAAAGACTCCCCCACCCCCCTATAGTACTTACGTAATACTTGAACGGCCCCTTACCACCTGTTTCTCGAAGGCTAACAGGCTGTTAACCTACTGTTAACAGCTCTCAGTAAGCATAAATGCATACAAAAAAAACAAGTGACAGCTGTTAACAGTAGATTAATGTTAGCGTACAAGAAACCGGGGGTTAGACAGAGACTCTTGGGTACTAAACGATTTGGCGATTTCAACTGCTGAAATATTTAGACTGCCTCGTTCGTCGAGCCGATAAGGCGCTTTGAGATGGTGGGTTCGATTCTCACTGGGAGCTGCCGTACAGCTGTAAAAGTGGCCTCCCTTTAAGTGTTTTTCGACGTTTGTAATGTCCTTGCCTGGTTACCCTAGCAAAGGGTATCCTAGTTTGCGACCAGGTCAAGTGATTGTGTCAGACACTCAGATTTCCTCTAGATATTTTCTTGCAAAAACCTACAAGACTTAGAAGACTTACCAGGCATGGTATAATGCATGTTCTAAGTCTTGATTTAAGTTTCAAATATGCATTGGTATGGCAATGCCAATGCATATTCGAGATAGATTGAGACGAAGCAATATTAGAACATAATATTGCTTCGCCTCAATCTATTTCGAATAGGCATTGTAGTTACGATTGAGGCGCTGGCAGAAGAGTTAATTGAAAGCTGATCCCGCAGCCGCCGCCGGGCGCACGTGCGCCTACACCCAGCCTCGTCCAGAAATGGATGCATTATAAGTGGATGATCTCGGGATCAGCTCTAATATTAAAGTGACAATCTGGGTATTTCAATCGATGACAGTAAGTGTAGGCTGCTCGATACCTCAAACCTTACGGTTAAATAGGTAGAGAAAGTTATCCATTAAGTATATCTATTACTTAAATGGGAACGTTATGAGAACGTTAAGACTTTATAAAAAAGGCCAAGTGCGAGTCAGACTCGCACACGGGTTCCATAAAATCTATAAAAACGACAAAAACATCATGTTTGTTGTATGGGAGCCCCCTCAAATATTTGTTTTATTTTATAATTACTTGTTTTTAAATTGAATACATAACTAAATATTCTGTGAACATTTCAAGCGTCTACCTGTTGCCGTTATCAAAATCGAGCAAAAAAGTTACGTTTACTGCAAATGAGCCCCCTTTCATAGTTATGTTATACTGTTTTTTAGTATTTATTGCTATAGCAGCAACAGAATACAATAATGTGTGAAAATGTCAACTGTCTAACTAGCACGGTCATCATGAGATACAGCCTGGTGACAGACTGACGGACAGTAATAGGGTCCGTTTTACCCTTTGCGTACGGAACCCTAAAAAAGAGGGGTGCTTATGGCTTATCACCACACCTATGTCCTTGGCCTTGTACGACCAGGCATGATGCTTCAAATAGAATGCGCAGAAGTTTTCATTTAATTATATTTCACGCACCCAAAACATCGAAATAATCTCGAAGCACTCGTGATAGTCTAGCATAAAAAAAGTCTAGGATAAACCATTGTGAAGGTATTATTGGTAATTTAACAGTCGTTCTTATTTAAAGTATTCCTGCGCCAGGGTGGCGGCGTGTGTTTGATTGGCCACGCGTCATTACGAGCCATCAGCGCATCGCGCGGCGCGACAGTAATCGCGACACTTATCGCACCTTGCGACACGCCCTAGAATCACTAGACGACTTCATGGCACTTTGTGCGCGCTTTGACGAATCTCAATCGAAAACATATGCTTATGCCCACTCGTGGCTCTAATATGGAGTAATGCTATGGAGAAATAGTACCGATTACTGATGAACTATTAGTCGATTGTTTTAAGTCCTGTTTACATTACTCTCGCACAACATCTTAGGGAGAAGGCAGTGGCTAAAAAACAAAAAAACTTTTTCCTTATTATAAACCTAGTGTATTCTTTTGTAGTTTTTTTTAGTGTACCTACACTCACCCCCGGTTTCTCATACGCTTTCATCATCAACCCATTATGTCTCCACCGAGGGGCACGGGTCTCTTCCCTGAGGAAGGTATAGGCCATACTCCACCACGGGGGTCAAGTCCGGATTGGTGGAGGCTTATAAGCCTAGTGGCTGGTGTTACTGTCAGAAGTTTTCAAGCCGCCCTGAGGCCTCTGACTTGGATTAACGACTGCCATCTATTGACGACAGCCGGCACCAACTGCTTAACGTGCCTTGCGAAGCACGGAACCGCTCAGAAAAATGCCACTAGCGTTAGTCATAGACAGTGACCCATCCATGGACTGATCGCGCCGTATGTTGCTTAACCTATGTGATCGTTTAAGATCACTCAGGCAGCCCAGGCTACGAGCGATTCGCTATAGCGATACGCTAACAGTCTGTTAACCTACTGTCAACTATGTCTGACTAGCAGCTGTCAAATGTTTTTTTCGTATGCACTTTGGCAAACTGACAGGTGTTAACAGTAGATTAACAGCTTGTTAGTGTACGAGAAACCGGGTGATAGTCGGCGATAAATTGATTTGATTTCACGCGCTAATAAATATTCAGAGAAAAGGTACACTCGCTCTTCTCATCTGGTTTTCGGCACATAAATGACTAAGGCCCTCCGTTTCGTCAGTTGAACGTTTTCATAATTACTGTCAGAACCTTGCGGAGGGCCGGCTCGTTATACAATAATGAGGCAATGTCGCAATTTCTAGCGATACTCTACCGAATCTCTCCCACGGGATGATTACATCCGACGGATAATTAAGTACCTGCTGTCTTCTGCTCGAAATAACACAGCCATTATCTATCACGCACTGACGATAACTTGACAGCCGTTTCGCAAACTAGGTAACAATCTGAGTAAGGAGTATAATTTGCACGTAGTAAACTACCTAAACAATAATCTTCATGTGTAATATAATAACATAACATAAAATTTACATACAGACACATACATTGCTTCTGGCCCCACACTAGGATACTCTGTGTTATGGGAAACAGAAACAGCGACGTTAAAAACATGTAAAGATCCAATACCTGGGTTTCTTTTTTTTGTCCCCAGCCGGGATTCGAACCTGGGACCTCTCGCATGGTAGGCAGATGCGCTAACCGCTGCGCCACAGAGGTCGTAATATTTGTACTATCCCACCAATTCTCCCACTCGTGGTTAAACACAAAACAATCCGCTTTTGATGCGTAGAGTAGTTTTAAGTATGCGGCGTCCAAGTGCTGGAATGATATTTCTCCCCCTGTCCGTGAAGCGTCCAGTCGATATGCCTTTGGGCGTAAGCTCAGGGCATATTTGCTTGAACAGCAGAGACTTCCCTATCCTGTCCAAACTTCTCGCCGCAACTACTGACTTGACAAAATTTAACTATGTGATCGCATCGAAGACAGCTGTGGCCACAAAATTTTACATTTGATTTTGTTAACATTTATGTTTATCAAATTTTTTATTAAATTTGTGATGCATATGCCATTTTATTATTACTGTTTAAGTATTTATATATTTTTTACATACATATTTGTTACTATTTTATGTCTGTGTACATTGTACAATAAATTTGTCTTATCTTATTATTAAATTATATAAATATACACTGCGCCGCACAATTGGGACACTTACGGGACATTTAGGCACTGACTGAAAACCAGCGCTGAGGGCCTACACCCTCAGCATTATGCTGAGTCAGCTGCCTTTTGCAGCAGCGGTTACACACCGCGACAAAACTGTATAAATGTATTTCCTTATGTTTGTACCTCTTTTTATCTTTAATGTTTTCTTCTCATTTGTATTTCGTATTTTTGTTGTGTGTGACTGTTGGTGCAATAAACGTTTCTCTTTCTCTTTCTTTCTTTCTTTCTTTACACATATAATTATGTATTTTGCTCCCGACGAAAATGGCGGATGGAATGAATAGAAGAAGGTATGTACTCGTATCACTTTGTAGCTATGCCTCATTGGTCTAGCCTTTAAGGCGCTTACCTGCCAAGATAGAGGTCGGGTTCGATTCCCAGTCGGTACTGCCGTACATTTGTGCAAATTTAATTCAAATAAAAAGAGTCATAGATAACAATGTACAAGCAGCCAACATAGGTAAAATTTTAAATCAAATATTTATGGTTGAACTAGATTAAGAAAGAAACTTTATCTCAAGCTCCTTCAAGCTTTTGACGAAGCTTTTGATTGTATCAGAATGTAATTTTTTTTAATGTTACATAAATAAATAGCTTATTAATTGGCCTTGCCTGGTTACCGTAGCACAGGGTATCCTAGTTTGGGACCAGGTCTAGTGAGTGCGTTGTGTGGATTTATTTTGTTACTTTGATTACTTTTTGCAGCTATCTGTGGAAACTTTTAATGACTGTCTGTTTTTATATCTGCTTTGTAATATCATGTTTGCTTAGTCACTAGTTTTCCTAAATATTAATTAAATAAATAAATATTTTTAAACTTTAATTTCCCGGCCTTTCCCTACACACCCAAAAAATCCCCAGGCGGGCATACTTCGACCCAGTAGGGGATGTATTAGCAAAGAGCAAGATAAAAAGTACCTGAAATTGGCGGGCTAATTAACTAACACTCTATGTGCCTGTGTCATTTAAGTAATCTAGAGATCAATTCAATCCAATTAAACTCAATATAATTCTTTTCATAACCTACATCCATCAAATAAGAATTTAAAAAAAGTTCACGCCCGTTATAATTTAATTAATTTATTGCAAGAACAAATTATTACCCCGAGGAGGTAGGCATCGGCACCAATCACTAGAACTGGGCCCACGTCCACATCAAATACTTATTTCAAATAACATCCTGTGGGCTCAAGTAATTTTCGCAACGGATATTCATACGTCTTAAAAAGTCACGTCAACACAAAAACCGACGTCGTACGCAGTACTGTCTCGCTCGAACATGGGGTCTTAAAAGAAGATAGTGCTATACACTAGTGGTATACATGACTTTCTAAGACGTATACCGATACCTTTAGGTTCATTTGGCGTAAAGCACAAAACACTACTTTTCAGGAGAGCAAAAAAACGTAAAAAAAAGTATTTTAATTCATAACTTTTTCATTTGTAGTGCTACTTCAATGTAATATATGCAAAAAAATCTTATATTCGTCTATATTTTCACGTAGTACCTAACAAAAATGCCTTTTTTTAGCAGTTGCAGAGATAGCTGTTGCTTTACGCCAAAATAAATTATGAAAATGTGCTTTAAACCCTTCAAAAAAATCCGTCTGCGAGAATAATGAGACGTAATTCTAAGTCACAAATTTTAATAGGGATTTAAAGGACATTTACTATTATTTATTATTATATGAATATCCGTTGCGAAAATTACACAATGAGCCTACTGACCGGTTAGCATCGTCAGCAGCGCTAATGGCATACACTCACCAGAGCCCGTAGATGGAGGGGATGGTGAGCGCCATGATGGTGGACAGGATGCCCACCACGATGATGCCCACGCGCATCACCCAGATGATCTCCATCTCCGACGCGCGTTGCCGGAAGATCAGCTTGTACACGTTTCTAATGACAAATACACTTTTATTCGTTTGCCGGAATTCACAAAATCATTTCTTCAATTATTGGGAAAAAAACCGGCCAAGTGCGAGTCGGACTCGCGCACGAAGGGTTCCGTACCATTATCTATGAAAGTGGCAAAAACATTACATTTGTCGTATGGGAGCTTCCTTTAATTATTTTTTTTATTTTAATTTAATTAGTCATTTTTAAAGTCAATATACACCTAAATATTACGTGAATATTTCAAGCGTCTGCCTGTTGCCGTTATCGATATCGAGCAAAAACGAGCAAATAAATCACGTTTGTTGTATGGGAGCCCCGGTAAATATTTATTTTATTCTTTTTTAATATTGGTTGTTATAGCGCCAACAGAAATAATTATATCGTCTGTGAACATTTCGTCTAATTATCACGGTTCGTGAGGTACAGCCTGGTGACAGATGGACGGATGGTCGGACAGCGGAGACTCAATAATAGGGTCCATTTTACGCTTTGGGTACTGAACCCTAAAAACGGCAAAAAAAAATGACTGTTGTATGGGAGCCCCCTTGAATATTTATTTTATTCTGTTTTTTAGTATTTGTTGTCATATCGGCTACAGAAATACATAATTTGTGAAAATTTCAATTGTCTAACTATGACGGTTCATGAGATACAGCCTGGTGACAGACGAACGGACGGACGGACGGACCGCGGAGTCTCAGTAAAGTCGGCTACCCACGGTCCGCGATATCGCGGACGAACGCGGACCAGCTCGCGCGACACACCGTGGGAAGGGTCTCGGTCCGCGGTAGCACAGACAGACGACAGGTCAGTTGGAAGAGCCTCTCGTGGTGCGTGGCTGTTCATAGTCGTCGGACGTGCGCGTCTGTCCGCGATATCGCGGACCGTGCGAAGCCGACTTAATAGGCCCGTTTTACCCTTTGGGTACGGAACCCTAAAAATGTTAACATTAATTATTACACCTAGTTACGGCAGCGTGGTCGCTGGATGCGGGCGACACTACACCGGGAACCTTCGAAAACCGTCAGGGAGCCCAATCTGTGGGCGTAAAACGGCTGCTGATGATGATGATCGCTATCGCTACAACGTGGTTGGCCGCGTCACAGGCTCGGCCTAGTGCGGCAGCCCGCGAGTCCGTAGTACTAAATACTATATTTTGTTTACACCTATGACTCGACACTCGATTTTGTCGCGTTCTGTCTACCGGTGCTAATAATGATTTTGCTTATTCTACCCGACTTCCACGACACAGGCTGTGCCTAGTGAGGGAGTTGCAATCTGTTCCTAACTGTAATACTTGAATTTTTAATTAAAGGATTTTATTATTTATTATTATTTTATTATAGGGTTAAGAGCTGGAGTACCTGGCAAACATGGAGGAAGCGCTGAGCACGCTGGAGTCAGCGCTGGACATGACGGCGGCCGAGACGGCGCCGAGGCCGAAGAACGAGACGAAGTCGGGCGTCAAGTGCTGTAGCACCAGCGGCAGGATCATGGACGTCTGGTCGGCCGTCAGCTCGCCCGTCGGCGACAAGTCGCCCTCGAAGTCCGTCTCGTTCCACGCTGCAGCGAGGGTGGATCGTAAGTTCTTGCAGGCGTTTACCGGCAGTCCCCAAACTAGGCTGGGCCTGTATCTTGGGCTCTTTATTAGTGTGCGCGGTTTCTGTTTTACTTTGTCGTTGACAAATGCCTAAACGCAACATCCCTTTTGGAAGATATTTACTTGTTTTTTTTTATTTATAGGTATACAGGCACATACGTTGTTTATAGAGTACATAGTTTATATTTGTATTCTGAATAACGTTTTGTTTACATTGTAGTATCTTAGCTATCAGTGGTTATCATTGCAACAATACATTTTTGTCTGCAACTTCATTACTTTGTAAAATAGAAGAACGGTCTCACAGAAGTTCGTAAGAATCAGTGTTCCATTTAAAACCGTTACAACAACCCATCCCTTCATACATAGGCAGTGCTCTTCAAGACTAGTATGCCAGCAGACTAGTCTAGTGAACCTGATATTCTTTCTTTTTAAGATTTGATTATTTTTTCAATGTCTGTCGTGTCCTTGCCTAGTTCCCATAGCACACAGAATCCTAGTTTGGGACTAGATCAATTGATTGTGATGTATGCAAGTTGTATATTATTCTTCTCGTGATCTTCAGCATTATGCGCTAAAGCTGACAAGATCTCGATTGACAGAATCTCGTAGCACAAACATTGACGCATTAGCATTGACAGCATTAACGAATGCAGAGGAAGATCTGCCTGGATGGTGGTGACTGACCGGTGGCCTTGGCGATGGCGCCGATGAGGACTGGTGGTATGGCCATGAAGAGGCAGCCGATGGCCGCCACGTAGGACAGCACCTGCGCGCGCCCCGCCGTCTTACTGCTCAGCACGCGCTGGAAGTACACCTGCGGGGAGGAGAAGCGGTTACAATAACATAAACATTTAATTTTTTTTTGCGTATGGTATTATCATCATCATCATCGGCATGGGTCTCTTCCCTGAGGAAGGTATAGGCCATACTCCACCATGGGGGCCTAGTCCGGACTGGTGGAGGCTTGTAAGACTAGTGGCTGGTCTTACTGACAGACGTTTTCAAGCCGCCCTAAGGCCTCTGACTTGGCTTAACGACTTCCATCTAGCGACGGCTGCCAACACCAACTGCTTAACGTGCCTTGCGAAGCACGGTATGGTATGCAGCGGGCTAAAATACAAAAAAGAAGCCATCAATCCAGTCGGTCACTTCCTCGTCAGCTTCGTGAACTTTCTGAATGCCTCCCTTTATGGAGCATAGCGGACAGTGGTCGATAATGCACATAGTTTGCACCTCTCCGCACTTTTACATATAGGCACATACATAGCTTCTGGCCCCACACTAGGATACCCTGCGTCATGGGAACCAGAAAGGGCGACATCACAAACATGTAAACATCCAATTATATTATAATCGTTGTCATATAATTTTTTCGCCTCGTCTAATAGTGAGCCAACTCGAGCTATGTAATTCAGTGCTCCTTTACTAGTCGAGAATGGCTAACAAAGACAGATAGTGTAGTTGGCCCAGGAGTAGAGGGGTCGGGTTCCTCACCTGCCATGGGATCCCGCCAAATATGAGCAGCAGCCCGTAGTCGATGTAGAACCAGTAGTACGAAGGGTCGACGTGCCCGATCCAGTCCACGTCCATGGAGCTGAGCGGCTTGACGTGCTCGTTGGCCCACGCGAAGGGGATGCACATCCAGAGGCCCAGGAAGATGCAGAACAGCTGGATGACGTCCGTGTACGCCACGGAGTAGAGGCCGCCGAACAGAGTGTAGAACACGGCGACGCACGCGCTGAAGATGACGGAGGTGCCCTGCTCCATGTCGATGATGACGGCGAGGGTTGCGCCTGATCAAACAACTCAAGTTATTATACTCCGGTGTTCCTAAATCTCAACGCAGCGGATTTAAATATGAGCTCTTGAAATGGCCAGTCCGCTGTGGACACGCGTGATTGCTAAGCCTATCTGCTTCTCTCTGAGATAAGCTCAGTGTCCTACAGCCAACCGCTGCCAATATATTCAGGGTATTACAGAAAGGCAACAAAAAGGCTCCAAACTCCTTGGAAACTTAAAAATAAGATTGTAGACAACATTGCCTAATGATGTAGAGAAGACATGAAGGAGTAGGAGTTCTACTCATGAGCTTAATGCATAGATAAGATAAGATAAAGATAAGATTTCAGGACTCTGGAGATAGTTACTTTGTTTGAGTTTCCACCTTGATCATAATAGACAACAATTTTAAGCCGTTTTACTTTGTCGACAATACAAATACAAGTGTATACCTAAAACACAGTAAACCAGTAAACTGAAGGCGTTTCAATGATAAATACAAGAGATTACAATTTACAATCTGCCTTTTAGACCCTACCACCCAAACATCAACCAACATTACGCTTGTAAAGAGCTCCAACCAAGAATTGTTGATAACAGGCGTACTAGCTTCTGGTCGGCATCGATTACCGGTGAGTGCGGGTTCGATCCCGCGTGCCGTTGCGTCGCCTCGGATATTACGCACCGCCAATTACTCAGCCAGCTGACACTTTCAAACTTGCGCTTGCGCAAGCCTGTGATTGCCGCCGTCCTGTGCCTTAACTGCGCTTTAGACGCGTTCACAACTAATAGGAGTTTGATTATTTTTAATTTATTTTATTTGGGTATATTATGAAAATCCGTACTATTCATATGAACAGTGCACATTGGTTTATGTACTATGAGGAAATTTGTGGCACGGCAATAGAGATATTATTTTGGACATGTTGATAGAAACTTACGCTAAAATAACATGGTCTGAATTTGTGTTTATATTTTTTTTTGTTTTTGTGAATAATATCAGCAGAATATTTTATTTAAGAATATTAGGAATCCGCGCAGAGTACATTGGAATCCACAATCGCCCGTTTCCTGTCACCCACGTTAAATTTTAATTTCACTGAGTATATGTAGGTATCAAAGGGTTTCTATAAAGCTCGCAAGCCAAAATGTTTTTCAGAATGAATATTAAAGGGGCGGCTCAAAATGTCAAACGTAATAATTCCCTCGACATTTAAAGAAACTTTGATCAGGTACTTACTTACTTGCAGTAATTTAGATGACTCGCATATGAACTAACTCTAGCGTTATATAATGAACCTCGAATTTAGTTATCCAAATTGTTTTACTGGTACCATTTGTTTTTAACTAAAACTTTCGTAAACACTAGGCATTATTAACTTGATTCCGAATATTTTAGTTGACTTTATTACTTGACTTTTGAGTCAGAGCCGAGCAACCGACGACGTGATTTCTGTCTCTGCTCACCATGATTAAGCTCTGCATCAGAGCGAAACCTGGTCGGACTCTTCCGACAAAAAGTCAAGTAAGTGTATCCGGAATAAAGTTAATAATGGTACCATTTGTTGACCGAAGCTTTTGGGCAAAGCTAGGGCATCGTCTCCTTAATAACTTAGCGCAGGGGGTGTTAACTTTGTATGGGCTAACCAAAATGCCTACTGTGGGCAATGTTTTGCCTGCCACTTTCTAAAAACTATACCCTTTGTAGATTGGTAGAATTTAAGAGACGCTAATTCCTAATGATTTTGAAAAAAGTGTTTATTTTTTAAAGGAAAAAAATTAAAAAGAAGTAAAATAACATTAAATTTTATTTAAACTATTTATATTAAGGTCACATTAAGATTTTAAAAATAAACTATGGTATAGTTTATTTTTAAAAAAGAACTAAAATAACATAAAATTTTATTTAAACTATTTATATTAAGGTCACATTAAGATTTTAAAAATAAACTATACCATATCAGTAGAAAGTGAAGACGTAAATCTCGGCAACACCAAAAAACTATCTACTATCAAGATGGCGCGGAATTTTTATTTTGTAAACCAGGCATTTGCTTTTTGTGTTTTTCTAACTATTTGCGTTCTTTGGGCGTTGAGTTGAGTTTTTACTCCTTCGTTTGTGTGTTAAAGTGTAATAAGATAGTGACTCTAGTGTTTCACGGGGTTAAACGAAATAGTGACTATCACAGTAAACATGTCTGCTTGGCAACGAAAATCGTAGCGAAAAACTATGAAAGTGTAGCAAGTGCGGTAAATCTACGGAAGCAGACGACGTACAGCTATTTCGGTATATTGTTTTGTTATACTGTATTAAATTTTTCATATCGGAAAATTGTATATTAATTTTCACCATATCATAGTCCTCCCAAATCTTAAATATCAACTGCATTCAGTACTCAGAAGAAATATTTTGAATGAAGAGGTAAATTTAACTTGTAAACTCAAAAATGGTGAGTTCACAAGTAGAATCGCCTGTTCATTCAGAATGTTTCTTTTGAGTATACTGAAATCTGTTTGACAGTCCAAAATTCATATATTGCCGCCATACAATAGTTACTGTGGGCAAACTTTAGGTGGCGCTAGTGAGACAGATGATTTTATTTGTATGTAGTTTTCATTCTTCTTTAGTAGGTGTGTTCTGTGACTTAGCGTCAGTACCGATGTTCATACATCGGTTCGCTCGCAAGCAACGTGCTAGACAGCGACCATATAAAAATCCTGTCTCTCTAATGCCCGGTTCCAATATCCACAAAACGCTTCGTTTTTGCTTACGATCGGTTACAATTCCTACGAAATCCTACGAACCATCAATAAATTGTAGGGAAAACGGATCGTAGCCGGTAGGCGTATATTATAGGAACCGGGCATAAGAGAATAGCTGCAGCTTGGGATATTTATTTTGTAGGTCGTTTAAGCTATTCAAATTTTAATTAAAGAGATGTTATTTTGAAAGCGTTTATGCCTCTGAAATCTTTTCTTGTCCTATCATCATCGAAACGTCGCGTACTTGGCGTTGTGAACCAACAACAAGACCGATCACAACTACTCGTAGTATTGTATCCAGAGGTCAGACTCTACTGGTTAGCCCGCATAAAGCGGTCCTATGCAAATATGAACTCGAGCGTAAATTGCTTTCCAACATTGTAGGAAATTACATTTTGTGACGTTGGTGACAGGCAATGTACAAACATTGTGGTACCTATTTGAAACAGAAACTTTGTAGATCTCTCTTACATGGATCCTACCAACCAATTCTATGTAACTCGTATGTCAAACTCACTTTACATACAGATAAGGGAAATTCTACTTTCCTGGGATTGAATTAGCTTCAAACTTTTCTGAGTCTAACTCGCTGAGTAGGGTTTCATTTGGGTTTAATTACATGGTACCAAAATAGATTTTCATTCCGCGGATTGCCTTATTGTTACGCAGGTAAACTGATATGAAAATGTTAATTAATAAGTCCTTTATGGAGCACTCTATAAGGTTCTACAACAAGATTTCCCAAGATAATTATATTAGAGTTACCTCAGCTTAATGTGTTAAGCACACTCTGCAAAAAAGCTTATATTAAAATCAACGATTATTTGGAGGACAAATGTCTGGTGCTAAACAGTAGATAAATATTACATGTCTAATGTTCACATCCTTGAGCAATAATTTTTTCTGATTGAAAGTTTGTTAATTAAGCTAACACTGTTTTGAAGAGAATACGTAGGTACATGTAGAGTTTCTTTGTTAGATTCTTGTCCACGTAATCTACTAATTGTCAAACTAACAACTTTGACGTTCATAAAGTAAAACTTTTGTTTTTATTGTGAATAAAATATTTTAATCTGAATTTTGAATTTACGAAGTCCCGTGGAACTGAAGCCGCATCGATACAACATACCAGAATACGTTCTTGCTAATCTTAAGCCTGTATTACACCGGGGCAACACTGTGCGGCATTGCGGTATGCCACAAGGCCGCATGCTAAAACGTCGCACATTGTGGCAAGAACCGTGTGGCAAGGCAACACCTTGCGTCATGTGGCAAACTGTCGCAGCTTCTTCTTCTGCCGCACCTTTGTAGCATGCGGCCTTGTGGCATGCCGCAATGCCGCACAGTGTTGCCCCGGTGTAATACAGGCTTTAAACGCGAGCAAGCTTAAGCAAAAGTTGCAAAAATCTAGACTTATCAATCTTAGACATGATACTGTCAATCTCCGCATGGAGCGTCGATATTAACAGTGGGACAGAGACTACATAGGGAATAAAGTAAAGTAAACATAAAAAATGTTTATTCAGTTGAAAGTACATAATTATAGCGAGGTTTATAGAACTTAGAATTAGGACACAGGTAGGATGGCACAAAATATCAGCCTGTATCGTGGGCGACGGTGTTCTAAAGTCGCTGGAGTTTAGACTCATCGAGCAGGCAGCAGGATTCTAGATTGGGAACACTACAGTCTTTTCACACAGTAGTCAGCAGAGTCTACAGCAAGGCTCCCCAGAAGACTTTTCCGCAAAAAAGGCCGGCAAAAATGCAGTCTGAGTGAACGCCTGAGTCAGCCTTCTAGAGCAGGAAGAGACTAGACTAGACTTACCGAGCGCGGCCAGGATCCCAGCGGCCCAGAAGACTTCTCCGCAGAGAGCCGGCAGGAACAGCAGCCCGCCCATCCGCGAGCCAAACGAATCCTGCAGCGGGTCCAGCATGGTCACGTAGCCCTGCTTGCGCATCGGGTTCGCGAAGAAAATGCCGCCTGTCGGAAACCACCAGTAACTTGTAAAGTTGCACATACAGTGGACGGAATCAGATGTAGATCAGAATGTATTGTGTCTTCTTTTTCTCTCTCTGCAATCTTCCATTTAGACACGCTTAATTCAATTAATGAGGTTATTTAACATTATTTTTTTTCTCTTTTCTCTTGTCTGTTACGTGGCAATCTATTTAAAACAACAATGGGCCATTTTGTTGTCGCTTCAATGTATGTGTGTATGTATGTAACAATGAAGCTTAAAAGTTCAGAGTGATGAAATTTGTATTTAAAAAGATTTGTGAAGTATTTGAAGGAGACTAATAATCTAACTGTTAACGAAAAAGACTGTATCAATTGTATGTGCTTGTATGTAAATGCTTATGTTTATTGTATTGTGGGTTAGTGGGAAAGTGGTAGGGTGTGTGGCTTACCGAAGACGAGTGACAGGGCATAGCCGAAGGGCGCCTGGCACCAGACCAGGCCCGACGTGTATATGGCCTCCGCCGTGCCGTTGATGTAACCACCGCCCACCCACGTCGCTGCGAACAACGCATAACTAGTCATCCACACGATACTATCACCCAAACTAGAATACCCTGTGATATGTTATTATTATTATTGCATATAAGTAGACAGTATAATGGCAGTGCTGCGGGCTTAATGCTACAAGTTTTGTCTACCAGTCAAACAGTCAGTCAAAAAATATACTAACTAGACAAGGACATCACCTAGAAAACATCCAGAAAGTTTGAAATAATGTTATTATTATTATTTAATTGTTCTAAACACTTATCGCAACAGAATAAGGCTCCAAAACACGACTCCTTGCCCTGACCTCGGACTGGTGGAGAAAATCCGAAATAATTTTTAAAAAAATCACCATTATCGGTAATTGACAAGTGTTCCACGTTAACGTAAGGCTAAGAGATCAAAACTCGAATGACGCTTGGCATAAGTAAGAATAAATATCGCCGCTGTACCCAAAGTACGCAAAGAATTTTAATTATTTCAACAATTCGGTATTTGAAACTATCAACAATAAATTATTTGATATGCTCTATTAAAACAGAAATTACAAAATGTTTCGGAAAATGTGTCTCTTTTAATCAAGCACTAGTTATTACAATTTTTAAATAGAAGACGAAACATAAAAAGAGTGCTCTGAAATGCGACGTCATAAGCCAGTATTTTCATACAAAATTCCGTTTTAAAAGTAACTAATTTGATATTTTTTTAAATACCTACTTGTGCGCACTAAAAGAAAATTAAATGTCATAAGTAAAAATGTCAATAAATGTAGAATTTCAAATAAAATCTCAGCAATATTGCCCATTATGCAAACGCTCCGGCGCTCGCCGCCCTCAGGCCTTGACAACTCGGCAGGGCGGGCGCCGCCGCCGCGGGACCGCGCAGGGCAGTAGTAAGCGCAAACTTTTATACATTTTCATATTTTTATTTGTGAAATTCAAACTGGAGTTGTCATTTGAGACTGTATGTAAACAGTTTTTGTTGCCAAATTAATGTTACATTATAGTTGTCTGACTACACAAGAAAAGATACCAATTTATACAATCCATTGTTTGTATTTGCTTATACGTAACTGACTATTCTACTTCTGTTATGCCATAGTGGCAGCTAGAATAATACTCCAACGCATAACTTACATTATTAGAGCGTGCATTTACTAAATGAGATAGGATTTCCTCATTCCACAAGTTTTCTGTGAAAAGCGGTAAATTCGACGCGGGTTCGGCGGCGCCCGCCCACGCTCGCCGCCCACACCGCTCCGATGTTGGGACTGAGGTACTTTAAGCATGACTTATGACGCAAGTTTTATCCAACTTGGAAATCGCCTTTTTACCGTTCAGTAAACAATTTGTTAGGCTATAGCTTGGATACACCTTAGCAATACTTATATCTCGTTGTTTTGAACGGAGTTAGCGATTCCTTGTATCAGGGGGAGCGATGCCCAAGCCAAAACGAGTAGCTTCAAAACTTTGTGTATAACTTGGCATCAATCAAAGGCGAGGTAAGTTAAGTAGGTTAAAAATGATGGTTATTATTCCCGGCCGAACGCAAAAACATTCTTTGTAAAACTTCAATTATATGTACGTCTGTTGTTGTTGTTGTTAAGTCTGATTTTTAATTCCGTAGAATTCTGACAGTTATCATTTTTTGACATGTCAGAGATTAGAAACCTTTTTTGGCGGGGCACATTTTTCAATTTCAATACGAGTGTGGACAATAAGTCTACACATTTAACTTGTTAGTGAATGTATCCATTTTATAAAGTGTGGAGCTCCAAATTAAAAGAAAATTTAAGGCGAGTGACAATTGTGTCCCTTTTCACCACACAAACAGTAAAAAAGTTCAAGTAAAGAAAACATATTTTTATTAAAATATCTAATCATCATCACTATCTTCATCATCATCATCATCGCTGACAAGATTTATTAAGAGAGCTAACAGCGCCATACTTCACTTTTCTAAAAAGGTTTACGAAACCTTGAATTCGTAGGCAGTGATGCCAGGTAAAGAATAAAATAAAGTAATTAAATTTAATTCGATATATTGTCTGTGATATTGAAATATTTGTTATTTTTGTATTAAGTCACTTGAGTAAGTAAATATTTAGATTAACCTTTTTGTAGGTAAAACATAAAAAATACGTAATATTTTATTTTTTATTGCTCTCAAATGGGTCATATTTGTCCCTTTTTCGGTGGAGAACTTTTTCAGTAGCAACACTTATGTCAGCATTCTACGGAATAAAAAATCTGAGTATACGTTATTATTTTTTTCTTTATTGAAATAGGTTTAATCGACAGCGCAATAACATTTTACAACAGTGCTCTCTACTCATGTCACCCGACTTTGCAACTAAAATGTAAAGATTGAGGTGCGGTTGACTGTACCTACTAGGGGGGGTGCATAAAGGGAGCCTCCCCGAATGACGTATTCCACACGGTGCACACAAACACCAGTCAGCGAGCTCCGCACGCCGATTGCTAAGATCATGCGAGTGCGAGAGAGAAGGAATGTAAAACCCAACAGCAGCCTTATGGCCGATTTCTGAATTGAGAATTTACATTAAGTAAATACTAAAGTAGCATGCTGTCACGCTCTTTTCTAAAGAAATTTGACGAGACAGAGCACTACAGTTAAGTAATTGCTTAGCGAAATTCTCAACTCAGAAATCGGCCCTCGTTTTAGTATACTTAAAGAAATTCTACTACCAGATTAGATCAGAATGCTTAACAGGAAATTAATGTTAGAAATGTGTTCACTCGTTTGTCGTGCTTAGGACCAGTTTCTCGTTCGAGAATTTCGCTAAGTAACTATTTAACTGTAGTACCGTCTCGTCAAATTTTTCAGAAAATAGTGTGACATTATAAGGTTACTATGTACATGTACTTAGTGAAATTCTCAATTCAGAAACCTACCCTTAGTACATGTTTTTCTTTTTCGTTTGCGATAACATTACTAGACTGAATAAATATTTTGTGTGTTTTTTTATCTCTACACCCTTGAAATTATGGCACTAATGTCGACTTAACTCTCACTCAAAAACTGTAACTTAAGTAGGGGCGTTGAGAAGCTGACAACTGTCAAACGGGTTCAGAAACGCAATGTTCGACTTAAGTGCGCACTAAGCACGAGTTTGAGATCCATACTAAAAAATTTAAAAATGATCAAGCTGTTATTTAATTTGGACGTAAGCATCTGAAACGTAGCTTAAGTCGCAGTTAATCAGAGTTTGAGATACTTTCAGCATTGAATTCTCAATTCAGAAATCGGCCGTAAACCTATCATCCTTAGAGTAAGCTTACTCACCAGTCATGGTGAAGATGCCGACGAAGAGGCCGATGGAGCGGCCCGCCAGCATCACTTCCTCCTCCGAGTTCTCCCCGGGAGGCTTCTTGCGCGCCGCCCAGATGCCCACGCCCAGGATCAGCACGTAGAAAAGCACGATGGAGACCACGCCGCCTATGTTGATCATCCTGCCCACGCCGCCCCGCCGCGCGGCCCTCTCTGCAGACAAGACCCGCCGAGGTATACTCGATGCTTTGGTCACATAGCGAGTTGTTTACTAAGCTTACTTCTTTAGTAACTTTTTACGACATGTACTGAATAAGAAACGACAATGTTTTCGTAGTAATCATCGCGTCCTATAACAGCCAATGCTAGGGAATGTCCCTGTCATAAAAAGTATGGGCTAAAATACCACGTGAACTTTGCAATGTTTCTTCACGATAAGGCAGTGGCATTGCTACTATATTTTCGCAAATATACAAAACATAGAAATAATAGTATTTTGTTACCCCATAAAAATTTAAATACGTCATAAATCCGGGAAGCCAATAGCTTGAGAGGTCACTCTCGAGAGGGGCCGTCCATATATTACGTCATTCTAAATTAGGGGGGGGGGGGTTGGTCTGCGGATGACGGTAAATGATAGATGGGGGGGGGGGGTGTTTCGAAATTGACGTCATTCTTATTTATTTATTTATAGTTTATTTTTCACGTACAAAAAGATTATTTCTAAAAAGAAATTTCTTCCAGCACGCCTAGTAAAATACTAGCTGCCCGCCCCGGCTTCGCCCGTGGTACTTACATGTATTATACATATAAACCTTCTTTAAGAATCAGTCTATCTATTTAAAAAAACCGCATCAAAATCCGTTGCGTAGTTTTAAAGATCTAAGCATACATGGGGACAGACAGCGAAAGCGACTTTGTTTTATACTATGTATTGATAATAAACACAATACTTAAATAATAACTACAACATTACATAATTAATAAAAGTACATATTAATACTATACTTATACTTAAATACATGTCTCATACTAAGGAAAGATAATGTTCTTGTGATATTTTACAAGTATTTAATGGTATTAATTATTGAACTCATTATTTATTTATTTATTACAAGGTCAAGGCATGTCTACATTATTTTTTTAAACTATAAATAACATCGTACCTATGAAAATAGTTTGTATGCGACACTGTGTTTATTAAACGAAGATTAGCGGCGACTCGGAGAATAAAAGAAATCGGCGCTGTTTAAACAAAGTCGGCTTCCTTTGTCTTTGGCGCGCACCGCCACCGCTGCGGACCTGCGGCCTGCGCTCTAGACTTGCGCAAAGTGTGTCCTTAGAGGGAGTTGTTATATCTCATATCTTTGATCACCGGGACACATTATATCCCAATCATATCTTACTCACCGTTGTATCCTAGCTCATACGACGTACAACAGAGTATGAGTGGAGATAAGAGCCGTGCGACACAAGTGATGAGTCTAGTCTACCTATTTCCTACTATATCCAGCTCACAATTTCTTTCATAATCACAACAGATTGTATCTACTATTATTTTCAAATTTTCTTCATAATTTACAGACTTAGGACTGTCAACCTGAACAGAGTTAATATAAATGTATCACTTTAGTAGCAAATATACGAACAAATTAGACTGTGAAACATGTAGAGGTGGGCATATTTAAAAGTTGAAAATATACAATGATTAAAAATATTTAAAATCACTACAAATCAGATCGCTTGATGACCTTCAATCGCAAACTAACTCAAAACAAGTATTTACGTAAACAATGCATTCGCATTTGTGCCTAATTTTAATTGCTTTTTTAACTTTACCGTCTGTGACCTACATAAAGACTAGTTTTGACTTTCCCGTGCTATGCACCAAAGTAAGATATCGAAAAGATCACCAAAACGATATAGTTAGTATGAATCTGGTGACCTCCGTTTCACAAATCGGTAATTAAAGCGTGACAAACATATATGATTATCTTCTTAACCGTTCATCTTGTTATATTATATCAATGATAATTGCCAAAGTAAAAATAATAAAAGGTGATTCTATAACCAAGTGTTTTAATCATATAATACCCTATTTTTCTCAAATCTGCAATGTTTTATTTTGTCAAACTAGTAATGACGTCAATTTTGGGAGAAGGGGGGGGGGGGTCATTAAGAAATGACGATAGGATGATTATAGGGGGGGGGGGGGGTCTAAAATCTGAAAAAATCGATGACGTAATTTATGGACGGCCCACGCTTTCCATTACTTATATAAGAACAGTAATAATAAAAGCATGTATGAGCTACAGAAAAAATCAGATGAACTCATTGTGTTAATACAAATCTTTGCTGTACATACTTAAGGAAGTGTAAATAAAAATAAAACTATAGGTAGTACAACTCGAAAAAACAAATGACAATCGGAATTCGGATGCCGCTTTGCCGCTTATTTTTTTTTTTCGTGCACGCCAGCTTTATAATTATAACCATTATTTTTAATTTTCATCGTTGAATAAAAAGTAAATTTTTGTTCAGATCTATGTTATTTAAAAAAACTGCATAAATTCCATTAAACTCGTAATAAATTCACTTTATCAATTTATTTAATTAATATGTACGTACTTATAATGTTATTTCAATTTTTCAAGGCGCTGTAGTTACTATGATAACTTGTAGTCTAGCATACGGAAGTAGTCTGAAACAGCACAGGGAATCCTAGTTAGGGAGCCAGGATACTAATTGTAACAGTTTTATTTGCAATAACATTTTCTTCCTTCTAATTATAGTGTAGAATTGCCAGAATATTATTATAGCTAGAACCTACAGTAATTGTTATTCGTGTTACCTTTAAGGCTTACTAACCAACCGAATACTTTCATCATGCATCAATAACCGTAAATACATCTTGCACCTGCGCTTTGCCGACGATATTCTTGTAATGGCAGAATCGATGCACGAACACTGTAGGATGCTTCCCAACCTTAACCCTACAACATGTGGCCTGAACATGAACATCTAAAAACTAAAAACGAAGAAAGTTAAAATCATCCCTTAGCCGGTCTTCGACGGTGAGACGGCGCTCGAACCTGTTCAGCGATATGGGCAGACTAGTTATCCAACTGGGTAGAGGAAACTTCGAGAAAAGGCGCGAGAAGGACCCAATTTCGATAGGAAAACTGTCCCAAGTTTTTCCATAGGCTATTCCTGAAAGTCCAAAGACAAGGGTATTCAACCAGTGCATCCTCCCAGTTAAGACTTGTGGAGCTGAAACATGGACGAGTCCCCCGATTCAGAGTCGCTCAGCTCGCCATGTAACGGGCTATGCTTAGAGTCTCGTTGACGGATCACATCAGAAATGAGTCAATCCGCTAAAAAACAAGGTAGCTGACCTAGCCTATACTATACTGACTGACAGCGGGCTGTCTCAATATGCCGAGGAATCTATGGTCGATGAGGTAAAAAATATTCTCGAACCTATGCACGATCTAATTCAAATTGCTAGTGGCACGTCACATCCTTCTAGACTTAGCGTGCGTTAAGTTAGGCCTATGTCCAGCAGTTGGCAAGAATGGTCTAGGCCTCGATTCTGTTAGTTCATTATAGTTCAAATACAGTTACAATATATCGGATCACGTGACATGTTTTTTAATTCCAGTGACGCCTGGAATTATTGATACACGTGCGCGCGTTGACTTGAAGCGATAAAGTGAAATCAGCGTGTTCACGCAACTGTCATTGTACTACAATGCATTAGCAGAATATAAGGCCTGATTGATTGATTGCATATATTTTCATAGTGAACAAACAACGCTCAGTTACTGTTCCTTTTATTCGTCAATAATCTGTTCGATTTACATAGCGGACCTCATAAAGAATCGAAACAATAATTTACATCCTCATCATCAACCTTAGCAGTCTTTCAATAACAATTTTCTAAGTTAGGTGTACGATAGACCGTCCTGCAAGGGATAACGCTACATGTCGCATGTTTTGTATTGCAAAAATGTTACAATTGGCATTGAATTTAAAAGGAAATTCAATGCAATTGGACAATTTTATATGCACACTGGAAATTCGGGACTTAGGACATTTAAAAGGCGTGACGCACGCCTTTGTGCCTGTGTCGGTCCCGTGTGCAATGGCCTCTGCCTACTCATCCAAGATTCAGGCATGATGTTTTTGGAGGTGTGTGTGTGTGTATAATTAAAATAATGGAATTCAAACTACACCCAGCATTCCCAAAACGTTGAACGGAGTCTATTGATCGCTACCTTTGGTTGCATAATTGATGAACTCTCAGTACCGAAAATAACCACAGCGCGAGCTTGTAACAAAGAATACTTGTGGTTGTTTTTGATTAGCTAACTTGTCGTTTGCTATGGTATAACCCGTGGGTGTAATGATACTTGTACTCACCTCTGTCAAAAAATATCTGACGGTGTCCGTCACAGGCACTCCGTCCCTTCAAACACTAACAAAGTTCATCATTTGCACTTGTAAAATTATCCTACAAATATCAGGCTCACGTCAAATATCTACTTTATCAATCATCTAGAGAGTAACACTATGTAATTGGGTGCTGCAATCAGGGCCGACTAGGCAGCTGTCCCCCCATCGGAGGGAGGTTTTCTGCGACGGACTGTTTCTGGTCCTAAACCGTGGGCCGCACATGAGCGCGCGTGCTCTCGCCCTGCGACATGTAAGTGGCGTGGCGGGCCGCTTGGGTAACAGTGGGCTCGCGGCGCGGCGGCTGCTCGGGCGGCGCTGGCTGGCAGCGGCTGGCGGCGGCTGGCGGCGGCACGCTGCTGGCTGGAGCGCGGCTGACGCGCGCCGATTGCCGAGCGCGGGGCGGCGCGGACACATCGATCCCCGTGACGTCATTGGTCCGCCGCGCGGGCCGCCGCGCATGCGAAGACCCTCGCCCCGACACCACCCACACAGGTGTACACCAACCTTTCGCCCTGTTCGCCATTCATCGACCGCTGCCTTCGAGCGTCCTTTGAAACCTTACAGTTGTTTTTCCGTTACGTTTCGTGCCTTGAGGAAATTACCGTTTCGGGCTTAATGTGGAATATGAAGGCATCGGAGGAGCTTTTCCATTGACAAATTGATTGATGGTACGAGCGTGTAGGCGGCCACGCATGAGCGACGGAGATAGGTACTGCCATTGTTTCGTATTCAAATGTAACTTAATTAGATTTTGCGTTACTTATGTGTTCATTATCATGACTGTACATAAATCTACTTGGAAAGCATGCAATGTATGATACGCATAGGTTCGGTGAAATGGAACAATCGAATGCATCACAGGCGTTGCGTATTAAAGCGGATACATTGATTCGCTAAAGATAGGTCAAGCCAGAAAAAAATTGATCGTTAATCGTTTCCACACATTAATCAGCTAACCAACAATTAACATTCACATGTAAAGCAGAACTAAATAACAATAAATATACTACGCGCCTATATTCATAAAAAGTTGACTGAATTGCCAGATACATACACGTAACTCTTTTGTCTCATGCACGGTGCACACAAGTTCCTACCTTGGTAAGACAGGTTAAATTTATTTTAGAAGTGACCTTTTCAACGACCTCTGCTCGCGTGGGGTGGGCCGTTCAGCGGGGGTGGGCGATACA
Organism: Yponomeuta plumbellus; assembly: GCA_947310845.1. Lineage (NCBI taxonomy): Eukaryota > Metazoa > Arthropoda > Insecta > Lepidoptera > Yponomeutidae > Yponomeuta > Yponomeuta plumbellus. The sequence goes on from OX371200.1 coordinate 23,208,076, forward strand.
TCCTAAGGGTAAAGATAAAGATAAGATAAAATTTATTCATAAAATCATAGGTATATAGTGAACATAACAATTGAATTTTTAACATAGGTAAGAGTAAAAACGTAGCCTAACCTAGGAATAAACCTGTATTTTAGGCTCTGAATGTATATGCTTAAATAATAATTATGATGACATAAATTAACAATAGTTACGGAAAAAAAATGGTTCTGGTCGGAAAAAAAATTGTGTTTGGTTGAATCAGGAAGGAACCCGAGTACCTTCGAATTTATACATAGAATTATACTTATCAAAAGGATTATCAAAAGTCAAGAACTTTTCCTGGAAATAAGGTTTAAGATATTTATTTCTCAAAAAAGATTACATAAATCCACTTACTTGAGAAACAATTAGTTAAGTAGGTAACAATTCAAAATATCGACAGACAGTTACAAATAAGATTTTTCGTGGCATATCTGTATTTTGTACATGGCCTAGCTGTCTAAAAATCATTAAGGCCACATAGAGTCAGGATACCGTTTCGGGATTCCAAACGCAGTAATACAACTATTTACAGACTTACAGCTGGGTAGCTATCTCGAATTCCGAGATTCTTACCTAATTTAAGCTTAAATGACTATAATTTAAGCATAGGACTATAAACTCATACAAAGCTATGGACCTACCCCACCACGGGGGCCAAGTCCGGATTGGTGCCGGCTACCGTCGATAGATGGCAGTCGTTAAGCCAAGTCAGAGGTCTTAGGGTGACTTGAAAACTTCTGACAGTAAGACCAGCGTTCAGAATACCAATTCTAAATTCCAACTGGGTGCCTTTGCGTGCAGTGCCTTGCGACCTCACCTGACTTCTCGGAGCCTCATAGATTTTTGTGAAAATGATCGAAAAAAGGTGGAAAAAAACTAGTCCTGCTAATAACACTAACCTCCATAGTATCCACATCTATTTACTATAAATTCCCTTTTATATAGTTTTTTAATTTTAATATAGTTTTAATTTTAGTATAGTTTTAATTTTAGTATAGTCAATGTAAATAAATCATCTTACCATGGAGGTTAACGGCAAACATACGAGACCACAGATTAAATACGAGACATTTCAGTCAACAGATTTGAGCTTGAAATGTTCCACGGAGCACCAAAATTTGTCGTCTGATGCAGTAAATGTAAAAACTCCCATTTGTTGTTTTTATTAGGAAGGTACAACTAAAACCAACCAAAATGCATGACAAGGTAAGGCATTATCCAAATCTTTCATCGCAGAAATTTTCTAGCCTAGAGGTTCGTGCCTGACTATACACATCTTTCGTCTGGAGTCTAGACCAAAGAAGATGCAATGGCGTTGGTCGGCCTCATTGGCTTACAGCCTAGATTCCGCTAATTTCCATTACGGAGATAGTTTGGCTCAATCTCTGTAGGTGGCCGTCTTATTTACACTTCAACACTTATACAATTGGCATCGTCATTCGTCAGTGTTATTATTATTATTAAAATTCTTTATTGCCCTTGCTAAAAATTTTACAATAGGTGGGCTTAACACTAATTAGTATCACCACGGTCTTCAATGCCACTACTGGATTTATGTCCATCTATGAGGCCTAAGCCTCCCCCAGGCACCCCCTGCGCCACAGAGAGTTGCAGGCTTGAGCTGATATTGACGACCTCTGTAGCGCAGCGGCAGGCTGGGGACAACAAAAAACCTCAGGTCTTGGATGTTTACATGTTTGTGATGTCTCTGTTTCTGGTTCCCACGACAGGGTATCCTAGTGTGGGGCCAGAAGCAACATAATATGTGCCTGTATGCAATATGCTCTCGTAGAAATTGTTGATTAATTCGAGTATGGGCAGGTCGTTAATGTGATGTATCGCCAGATGCTGAGGCTGCCCGACGTGTGGAAGACGTGCAACAAGATCCGCGCGGCCGTGTTCCGTGTCGGCCTCAACTTGTGGGACTGGTACCGCCCGCTCGACCCCGAGCTCAACTCGCTCATATCCGGTAAGCGACCGCGGACTTATTTATTAAAAGAAAAAATGAAAAAATATGTGGTTATTCGCCTTTATTACAGACTGCTTAAACTACCTGTACATATGCGCAGTTAGAAGATCGGTTTCTGAATTGACAATTAAGTAACGTTTCGTCACGCTCTTCTCTGAAAAATTTGACGAGGCAGCATTACCGTTAAGTAGTTACCTAGCGAAATTTTCAATTCAGAAACTGCCCTACAGATAAATAAGACTTTCAGTCATTGCATACAGACATTCGTTTTTTTTTTTTCGTAAAACGCTGTTATACACAAAAAAATATTATAACGCCAATCACAGACACTATCTGGGGCAAATTATATTTCCTTAGTTTGGAAATCATAACTTGTCAACAGTACTGTAAAATTAAAAAATCCCTTCATCTGAGATCTATGGGAACACACTTCACGGGAAATCTCCTAATATCTCTCCTTGTTGGCGTAAAAGTAACTAAACTAAACTCTTCACGACCGAAGAAATACAAGTGCCTAATACTACACAAATACGTAGTAGGTACAATGGACGCCACGTCAACAATGAAATGTAAAAATTGCTGTAAATTTAAGAACTGCATGCTGTGTAGGTACTATTCTCTCAATTTAATCTCTTGACGTCTGAAAATGAAACTTTAAAAACGTATTACAACTTGGTATTTTCTGGAAATAAGAGGGTTGTGTCTTAAAGCGATGTTTAGCCTAGAGTTAAAGCGAGTCTTGCCTTGACGCGAAGGACCAAATCGCTTGATACCACCCCTTCAGCAGTTTACTATGGTGTTGCAGAGTCAAAGTTCGTGTCGGTGCTGGCGGGCCCGCTGCGCTCCGTTGTGGGGCTGTCGGACGCCGAGATCGCGCAGCTGGCGGACTACTTCCGCGCGCAAGATGGTCGTGTGCTCTACCACCAGCTCTGTACGCTCATACATGGCGAGGGTAAGCCTCTGACTCCCATAGGATCTATACACTCATACGACTATACACGACTCTGTTAGTGCATTACAGTACGATGACAGATGAACGGTCGGGTCACGAGGCATATTTTTTCATACCATTGACGCCTAGATTGTTTGATGTTTGCGCGCCTAGACTTAAAGCGGCGATGAGAATAAATCGCCATGTTCATGCAGTTGCTATTGCACTACAATGCATTTACAGAATCTAATCCAGGGCGAGGCTAAGCGAGGTGTAAATAGTGCAACGAGTTTTTTTTTCAGTTTTGTAAGTTGGTAAATTGGCCTTAGATCTATTGTCTCTTTTTAAACTATCCACAATGGTAAAACAGTATTCTCCTCATTATTCAATAAAACTGAACAGCTACAAATTCAGCTGAATTGGTGCTGAGGTTCAAATCAAGTGATATAGGAGATAAGCATTTTCCCACTACTTATCCGAACGACGATATCTGCGCAGACGCAGGAGGGCGCGACGCGACGTCGGCGGACTGCTTGCTGGACGCGTGCCCGCCGCCGCCCGAGCCGGCTTGCCGCAAGCTGGACCAGTGGCAGCGGCGGCGCCTCTGCTGCCTGCTCGCCACCATCGCCGACCGCGAGATCCCACTGCGCCCCTACTTCCAGGATTATGAACTTGTAGGTAACCGACTTCTAATTCAAAGACACCTTTAGATTTTGATCGGCTACAAGTGAAGTTTTCTGCCCTATTCTTGATAGACTAGCATTATCGCTGATTTTGATGATTACCTACAGGCGAACTTTGATTGGGGCTTTTTGCAAACAGTACAACAATACACTCAGGGCGTTGTTGCAGCTGCCCAGCTTTCGTTGTGTAGCATTCGTCGCGTTCGTAGATATTAATGAAATCTAGATGGTAAGAACTTTTACTAACGACAAGCTTGAAGAATAGTGATTCGAATGCTATACGCAGATTGCATTTGGATTAGGTACACACGACTTGGATTACAGAAAGACAATCCTAAATCCTGACCCGTCTCAAAAATCCACCCTGTATGCGCCATTTAGCCACACGGCCACGCCTGTCCTCGAACGATAGAGCTCATTAAGCCTCATACCTTGGACAGCTCCACTTAAGATCATCAAGGTATGAGCCGCTTAATGCGCTCTATCGTTCGAGGGCAGACATGGCCGCCCCAAACTTGGAGGTGCTTAATGCCAGCGGAGATGAAGACGTTAGGGCTAACATGGCCCGAGATAAAGAGGATCCCGAAATAGACAGCAGTAACTTTTTGGTGCGGGCAGGTGGCGAAAACGGATGGGCGCATTACGTTTGCACACTTCGCGCGCATCCTCACGTACATTGGCATCATCCTATCGCCCGAGGATTTCAACCTGCTCGTGCGCCGCTTCATCAAGGACTCGTACACGCTGGACTACGTCGAGTTCGTCAAGGCGGTGGACGCCGTGCGCCGCGAGGGCATCCAAGGGCTTGGACCGGTCAGTGCCACTGACATCACAGTCTAGTAGCGTCAAAAGTATTTTTTCATGCATTCAAATTAAATAAGCGGAGTTCATTGCTAAATAAGCCTTCCGAACTTAGTTTAATCTATCTTGTAATTATAACATTGTAGATAGTCTGCTTAGTGATATTCTCAACTCAAAAAAAAACACCATTTCAGATCTGCATATTAACCTGATCTTCCCCATAGGAAACTAAAATAGATTAGTCTAATTGAACTGAGGATTGTTAACCTACAATTAGTTGATCGTGCAGTACCCGTCTCAGCGTTTTCCCAGGCGTACAAGAACCCGAACGCGAAAATCGACACGACGCTGCCGAAGCTGAGCCGGCCCGAGGTGGAGGCGGGGCTGCCGACGCGGCCGCTGGGCGAGTCGCAGGTGTACCACCCGGCGCTGGCCCCGCGCCAGCCCGACCGCCAGCTCCTCGAAATCATGATGCGCGTGCAGCAGTTTGTACTGCAGCGCCGCGTGCGCGTCTCCGAGTTCCTCAGAGTAAGCCCAACCACCGGGTTTCATACAACAGATTCTTAAAATCTGAGTAGCAATCCTGTAGCTTCAGTCAGTTTACCTCAAAATATTCACCTAGTCTTATGCATAAGATCTCACCAACGAATTCTTGAAACTGAAAGCGGCTTAATCGAGACATTCGGATAAATAGCGGCACACTTTTATACATAAATAAATTTATAGTTACGATTATGTGGGCAGACCATATAGTCTGACGCCTGATTGCTGTGGCAGGGAGTTGCTGAATGCGGGCGGGCCAAGATCGGGGGTAGCTTGGAAAACCAGGCTGCTGTCCACGGATAGAGTAAACGGTAGAGTCAACTAGCATACTATTTTGCCAGTTCCAAGCTCTCTACCAATTTAAGTAGAGTAACTCATCATCATCATTATCAACCCATTATGTCCCCACCGAGGGGCACGGGTCTCTTCCCTGAGGAAGGTATAGGCCATACTCCACCACGGGGGCCAAGTCCGGATTGGTGGAGGCTTGTAAGACTAGTGGCTGGTCTTACTGTCAGAAGTTGTCAAGCCGCCCTAAGGCCTCTGTCTTGGCTTAACGACTGACCATCTATCGACGGCAGCCGGCACCAACTGCTTAACGTGCCTTGCGAAGCACGGAATCGCTCGGAAAAATGCACTAGCGTTAGTCATCGACAGAAACCCATCCATGGACTGAACGCGCCGTACGTTGCTTAACCTTAGTGATCGTTTAAGATCACTCAGGCAGCCCAGGCTACGAGCGAGAAGCACTAGAGCAATGAACGTCACTAATCGAGAAATTGTAAGAAACAATGTTTGAACTAGTTACTCTACCAACCGCTTACATGGGTCGAGTTTTGGTAGAGTAGAGTGGACGCTGGTGTGGGGGAAGGAAAGTGGTAGAGAGCTCGCCCACGTTGCTAGTTACTCTACTCTACCAAATTTCAGTACTCTACTCTACCAATGCTGTCTACATTGGTATAGTTAGTAGGATAGTTAGTACTCTACCGCTCTACTCTACCGTTTACTCTACCCGTGGACAGCAGCCTTATGGGAGGCTTATGTCCTATCCGGTTGTCAAATGCCTCATGATGATGATAATTTTGAGTTGTGATCTCTGCATAGAGAAAAAGGGGAATATAGTATACTCAGACTGAATCGCTCGTAGCCCCGGCCGCCTAAGTGATCTTAAAATGATCATGAATGTTAAGCAACATAGGGCGCGTTCAGTGCATGGATGGGTGACCGTTCTATGACTAACTCTAGTGGCATTTTTCCGAGCGTTTCCGTGCTTTGCAAGGCACGTTAAGCAGTTGGTGCCGGCTGCCGTCGATAGATGGCAGTCGTTAAGCCAAGTCAGAGGCCTTAGGGGGGCTTAAAAAAACTTCTGACAGTAAGACCAACCACTAGTCTTACAAGACTCCACCAATCCGGACTTGGGCCCCGTGGTGAAGTATGGTCCATACCTTCCTCAGAGAAGAGACCCTTTTCCCTCGGTGGAGACATATATTCAGATAGCCTGCTGACGGTTTGAGTTTGTAGGACCACGACCCGCTGAACTCGGGCCGCATCGCGCCGGAGAACTTCCGGCGAGCACTGGACAACATCGGGCTGGGAAGCATCCTCACGCAGCCCGAGATCTTCTGCATCATGCGCCACTACCTCGACCCCAACGACAGCCTGCGCATCTGCTGGCGCACCTTCGAGGATGACTGCGACCAGGGTGAGGGCTCGTCTAGCAACGTCGTCACGCAGCCAGAGCCACACTACACTAGCCGTCAAGGCGCTTACCTACCAAGATAGAGGTCGTGGATTCGATTCCCACTGGAGGCCGCTTTACATTTGTACAAATGGCCTCAGTCTGGGTGTTTTTCCATGTTTTTAATGTCCTTGCCTGGTTAGCATTGCACAGGGTATCCTAGTTTGGGACCAGGTCAAGTGATTGTGTTGTGTGGAAGCTATTACTGAAGATAAGTGGCTTTGTTAGATACGCCCACCAAATCTTGAGCGATTTCAATAACTGTCAAATTCGGGCGCGTATTATAGAGGCTAATCTGATGATTTATTTCATTTTGTGCTGTCAAAGTTAGGGTCACAGTTGGTTAGCGAAGGACCAATTTCGGGCGGTGGGCTGTGGATAACCAAATCCCATCAAAAACATAAATGTGAATGATGTGAGAGCCAAGTTCAATAGGTATTTAAGAACAGACGTCGTTATCGACTTCGCCGACAAAAGAATTGAGATCTGTATGGGTGCTGCCAAGTTCTCTGAAGAAAATCATGAAACCTTAGTTACAAGATCACTAGAGATGTAAATTGTAATTCAAGCTCAAGATTTGACTGCTAGTTTTGACCAACAAACCAAATTTCAGAAAAGTCACATAGGTATGATATCAACCTAACAGCATAAGTACAATACAAACAGAAAGTACACTAACCTCCATATGACTAAACGAAGTAGCGTTCATTAAATAAATATTATTTAGCCTGTACGTGAACTCGCCAAGTCAAATCTTAAGCTTGAATAACAATTTACATCTCTAGTGATCTTGTAACTAAAATTTCATGATTTTCTTCAGAGAACTTGGCAGCACCCATACAGATCTCAATTCTTTTGTCGGCGAAGTCGATAAAGACGTCTGTTCTTAAATACCTATTGAACTTGGCTCTCACATCATTCACATTTATGTTTTTGATGGGATATCACTGCTTTTTGTACAGAGATTATTGGTATTGATCACTAATAAATACCTACATCGTTATTTATTGCCAAGGAATCGATAATCAATGGGTTAGAAATCGGCTACGAACATACGACTTTTCAGAAGCTTATTTACAATTCAGAGAAACGTGCATAGGAAGTCGTTTACTTATATAGAATGGGTTGAGACCAAACCATACAGCGATATAGAATTAAAAAGCGCCATCTATTGGCAGAATTTGGAACTAAATACTATGAGGATATTAATATCAATAATTTTCAGCTTTTAGATTTTTTCCTTTGTGTATGCCTAATGACTATTAGGCATATACAAAGGAAAAAAAAAGGAAAAAGTCTACCTTGATGCCAAATATCAAGTTTCTAGGTCATCTAGAAGTGGGTTAGGTTTTTGATCTATAAGTGAGTCAGTCAGTCAGTCATAAAAATGCCGGTTTTTAAACGTTAATATATCTATAACTGTTTGAGCAACATTGATGAAACTTTGGATTCTAGGCAAGCTAATGGATTTTAAAAAATGTGCCAAATTTCTCATACGTAGGTTAAATAGTTGTAGAGTTGTGAAAAGTAAAAGTAGCTCGAAGTGATTCCTGTAATATTACACACGGCTGCTGCGTCGCCAGTTCCTTTTTTCTAGAACTTGGCTGGACTCGCTGGCGCGAGTCTAGATTATTCGAAAAAGGCTAGCCGGTTAATGTAATACTTTCTTCCTACCACCTTTATGCAGATGATCTCCAAATTTATACTCAATCACCTCTGGATGGTTTAAACTCTGCGATATCCAAAACGAATACCGACCTCCTACGTATATCAGAGTGGAGCAAATCGTATGGATTGAAAGTCAACCCTAGTAAAACTCAAGCGATTGTTATCGGTAGTGCCAGAATGATCTCCAGAATTGACTGGCAGCAACTGGATCAGGTCCGATTTAATAATGTTCATATCCCGTTTAGTGAGAAGGTGAAGAACTTGGGGGTTGTGATCGACAGGTGCTTGTCTTGGGTGCCACAACTAGCTGAGGTGAGCCGGAAAATGTTCGCTTCGGCGGCCTCCTTGAGGAGATTACGGAACTTCCTACCGACCCCAACCAAAATTGCTCTCGCACAATCACTACTACTCCCTATCCTCGACTATGCTGATGCTAGCTATCTTGACATCACACAAGAGCAATTAGGTAAGCTTGAGCGCCTCCAGAACTTCGCTATACGGTTTATATTCGGTTTACGAAAATATGACCACATATCTGAATATCGCACTAAGCTCAAGTGGCTCCCTATCCGCCTCCGCAGGAATGCACACATTGTCTCACTTCTCTACTCCGTGCTGTTCAATCCTGCCACTCCTATTTATCTCAAGCAACGCTTTAAATTTCTCAACGATTCCCACAGTCGCACGTTGCGATCGGCTCAAAGGCTGTTGCTGAAGACACCTACTCATTCGACGAAGTTCTTCGGTAACTCCTTCTCAGCCACAGCCGTCCGACTGTGGAATGAGTTGCCATTAGCAGTAAGACAGTCCCCTTCACCAGCGGTGTTTAAAAAGAGGGTGAAAGAATATTACCTGTCCACTGCATAGATAATGCAGAATTTGATCTAGGTATCCAATATTATGTACTCGTAGGTATATTATGTTATTTCCTCTTCCCACATATATTTTTTATTATTACTATGTATGTATGTTTATTTATTTAAATATGTATGTATGGTTTAAGTAGGTTTATATAATTATAAAAATATTTCTTAATTTCTCAGTTGCACGACTACCCGTCTCTAATTTCTTTCTTGTCTCCGTCTGTGGTTGCCTGGAAGAAATTGCTTATAGTAACAAGGCCGCCAATTGTACTTAGATTTATAAAAATTTGTAAATGTTATTTATGAGTACAATAAAGAATATTCTATCTATCTATCTATCTACTTTTTTAAATAATACTCGTAACGTAATACGCGATGCACTATGTAGATAATATGAAACTATTTGCTAGGTATATTGTGGAACACAAAATCCAACTTACAGGGTCCCTCAATAAGTATTGTTACGGGCTAGGGTTCTGGATTTGGATGTAAAACGCCAATGACAACTTCTTAGGATTTATTCACGCAGGTTCTGGTCTGCAGGTCTTCACGACACGAAGTCCACACGTAGAATCCAATCGCAGGTCTAATCGAAGTCCAATAGTATCGCTGAGGTCGTAGGTTATCGCTCGTATCGCAGGTATGTTCGCTCGAAGTTCACTCTTCGCTATTCCAAACGGAACTGACTGCGCGCCGCGGCGGCCGCTATTTATATCCGGCCGCAAGGGCTCTAGAACATTCCCGTACCTACGTGGCTACTCGAGGCAACGTCGCTCGAACAGTAACCCATTCAAAGACTTTTGAACCTTACGCTAGTGGACATACGAGTCATTATTGCTTGCAGCGTTTATTGTTTACTAAAACGTAGCATGCGGCGACTATTCGATAGGCTTCTAGAAGGCTCTATTCTAGATGGTTCGGGATAGGACCGCGACACTGCTCCCCTCTTAGAGATGCTCGTCCCGAGCATCTTCATTACTGCCGTGATAAGAAGCTAAGCGGTCGATGTGAACCACTTTTTGTGCACCTCTTGGCTGCCGTTGAATTCGGTACGTCACGTCATTTAACCGAGTTACCACTTTGTACGGTCCCTCCCATCTTGTCTGCAATTTCGGAGATTTTCCTTTTCGTCGAGTTACATTGTGAAGCCAGACTAGTGCTCCTTCTTCGAAGCCGCTTGTATTTGCTCGGCGGTCATACCTAGTCTTCATCTTTTCACTCGACTCCAATCCGTTTTCCCGTACCATGGCATGAATCTCTCGCATTTTCTCACGTTACTCGGAAATGTAGTCGTGTAGAGAACGTGAGGCGTCAGGAGGGCCTCCAGTCAGCAGATCTACTGGTATTCTCAGTTCTCGGCCAAAATTTACACGCGCCGGGGTTACCTTCGTGCTTTCATGTTCTGCCGTTCTGTAGGCCAGAAGAAATGGCGGTATGTATTTGTCCCAGTCTCTCTGGTGCCTGTCAACGACTTTTGCTAAATGTCTCTCAAGTGTTTGGTTAAATCTTTCTACCATGCCGTCAGATTGAGGATGATATGGGGTGGTCCTAGTCTTATGCATTCCCAATATTTTGCAGAGTTCTTGAAATACTTGAGACTCAAAGTTCCTGCCTTGGTCGGAGTGTATTTCCAAGGGCACACCAAACCGGCAAACTACTTCCTCAAATAACTTGGAGGCAACAGTCGTGGCTTCTTGATTGGGTATGGCGAATACCTCTGGCCATTTAGTGAAGTAATCCATAACTACCATGAAATACTTATTTCCCGATTCCGTTACTGGGAACGGTCCAGCCACGTCAGCTGCAATGCGTTCCCATGGCGCACCAACGTTATAAAGTTGCAGATTTCCACGGCTTCTAGTTGATGGGCCCTTCACCGCGGCGCAAGTAGCACACTTGCGGCACCAATCTTGCACATCTTCTCGACAATGGAGCCAGTAAAACCTTTCTCGAATCTTTGTTAAAGTCCTCTTTACGCCCAAATGTCCACCTGACACGCCGTCATGTACTTCACGAAGGACATCTTGTACCTTATCTCTTGGGACAACTATCTGTAGATGGAACTCTCTGCCGTTAGGTTTCTCCCATCTACGGTAAAGTATTCCGTTCTGAAGAATAAAACTGTCCCATTGAGCCCAGTATGCCTTGGTAACAACACTAGTAGGAGCGACTTCGCACCATCTTGGCTTATCCTCGCCTCGTTTCTTCCATGCGACAATGAGCCGTACATCTTCGTCATCTTCCTGTGCTTCTTTCATCGCCTCATCTTCCCAAGATCTCGATGGACTCATTCTTGTCAATCTCAATGGCAGTTCCTTTGTCTCTTGTTTGGCACAGTGCTTGCAGTCTTCCGGACACGGCCTTCTTGACAGTGCGTCAGCATTTCCTTTCCGCTGCGGTGTTCAATCATAAAGTCGTACTCCTGCAGTTGTTCGATCCATCGAGCAACTTGCCCCTCTGGATTTTTAAATTGTAACAGCCACTTCAGGGCAGCGTGGTCAGTGCGAAGCGTAAACCGCATGCCGAGGAGATATTTGCTGAAGTGCTGTAATGTCTTTACCACAGCCAAGAGCTCCCTTCTTGTCACACAATAGTTTCTTTCAGGTTTCGATAGCGATTTACTAAAATAGGCCACCACAACCTCTCTGTCGCCCTGTTTCTGCGATAACACTCCTCCGATCGCTGTGTTACTGGCGTCAGTGTCAACAATGGATTGGCTGTTAGCCTGTGGAAATCCCAAGATTGGGGTCTCGCAAAGACATTTTCTTAATTTTTGAAATGAACTCTCACATGTGTCATCCCAATGAAATGACTGCTTGTCTTCAGTCAGTCTGTGTAAAGGCTTGGCAATTTCAGAGAACCCCTTAACAAACCGTCTATAATATGAGCATAGCCCTAAAAATGCTCGCACTTCGGTCTTGTCTTTGGGAGTAGGCCATTTTTGCACTGCTTCGATTTTGGCTGGATCGGTCTGTATGCCTTCGCTGGTTATCACATGACCGAGATAGCTAACCTTGTTCTTAAATAAACTGCATTTCTTCGGATTCAACTTTAAGTTTGCTCCCATTATCTTCTTAAAAACTTGCTCTAGATTTTGTAAGTGGTCCTCAAAATCTGTTCCCATGATTATGACGTCATCCAAGTAGACAAGGCAGGCTTCCCCAACTAATCTTGCCAGTACGCACTCCATAAGTCGTTCGAATGTAGCTGGCGCGTTGCACAATCCAAAAGGCATCACGTTAAATTGCCATAGACCTTTACCAGTTGAAAAAGCAGTCTTCTCTTTATCCCTCGGATCAATTTCCACTTGCCAGTATCCGGATTTCAGATCTAACGTCGAGAACCATTTCATGCCACTCAAAGTGTCTAGGGTATCGTCTATTCGTGGCAGTGGATAACTATCCTTTTTCGTCACATCATTAAGCCGTCGATAGTCTACACAGAACCTTGTGCTACCATCTTTCTTCTTTACCAACACTACGGGAGAACACCATGGGCTAGCAGAAGGTTCTATAATCTTGTTTCTCTTCATGTCTTCCAACATGTCTTGTACTTCCTTTTCTTTGGCAATCGGTATGCGCCACGCTCGCTGACGAATAGGTCGCTCCTGTCCGGTGTCGATTTTGTGTTGAACTAACGATGTTCTTCCAGGATTTCCTTCGTCAGAGAAGATATCCCTAAAGCGCAGTAGCAACCTCTTAGCTTTCATGCTTTGCGAATAGCTCAGATTACTCTTAGAATCCTCAAGGAGCTTAGTGACTATAATTTCACTCCTGGTATTCGATGTGTTTGAGCTTGGAGATGATTGGCAGCTTTTCATCCAAACGGCTTCCTCACACCGTCCAATAACGTCACCTTTGCTAAGGGTAATCTCACGATCGCCTATATTCACAACCCTCACTACAGCGGTCTTGCCTCCATAGACGAGAGTTCTTGCTGTCGGCAATTTCTGACTGGCTGCACTGTCTCGTGTATCTTCAATCAGCACACACCTATTCCGCTGATTCTTCTGACTCGAAGGCAGCTTCACCTTTACTTCAGTTTGTGCTCGTCCAGGTATTACGATTTTCTTCAGGCACGTGACATTTCCATCGGGACCGCCAAGTATGAAGTTCTCCTCATCACCACATTTAAAGACACCGTTAGTGACATCGATGTGACACTTGTGTTTCTTCATAAAGTCTAGGCCCAGAATGCAATCATCCATAATTTCGGCTACGATTACGTCGTGAATATATGACGCCTCCCCAACACATATCGAAACCGATCCTTCACCCAGGACGGGTATCTGCTGGCCAGAAGCGGAGAGAAGTCTGCATAAACTGGTGCCTTTGCGTCTCCCTACAGCTTTCACCAGGTCTGGTCTCACTATTGTTCTAGAGGCTCCTGTATCTAGGGTGATTTTGCACTCTATTTTGTTCACTGCACCGCGTATTAGTAGACTGTTCCCATTCCATGCTTGTGTGATTCTGGTTACTGGGGCTACCTCCGCTCCAGCCAGTACCCGCCCTGCAGTCCTGTTTCCCTGATTCACGGTGGAGGGCGCAGCGTCATGCTTCTTTACGAATTCTTCAAAACGCTGCTCCATATTTTTGAGACGCGCATCCAGTCTGTCATCTGTTTTGGTTGCTTGCCTCTCCTTCTTAGGACACGTGAACTGCAGATGCCCTCTTTCCCCACACTTGTAACACATGGGCCCGGAGTTCTTCTTGGGCGGTGTCTTGATCTCTTTAACCTCCTCCGTAACTTCTCGAAGCTTATAACCTTGCCGGATATCTTGACGCACAGCTTCTACTTCTAGGGCGTGTGCCAGAGCTTCTTTTAATGAAGAATGGTGGCGAAGCTTTACTGCGGCCCTAATTTCAAGATCCTTGATTCCGTCGACGAAGGCTTGCAAAATATTCGTGTCCACCATCTTACTATCAGTAGAAGGGTACGCCTTTCGAACCAGCTTCTCAATTTCCAACGCCCATTGTTGAAGTCCTTCCCAGGCGCTGAGTTCGGTCGCGTAGCTGAGCACGAAAAACGTGTTCCAGGTGTCGTTCCCCGTATCTGGCCTCAAGTGCCTCCAGCAGATCTTTGAACTCGCTGCCTGAGGTGGGCAATGCCTCCAGGACAGATAAGGCCGAACCTCTGAGCGCGACGGTGAGGGCTGTCAGGCTCTGTTCGTCCGTCCATCCGTCTGAAGCAGCGACAGTCTGGAACTGCTGTCGGTAGGCGACCCAAGACGTAGTACCGTCGTACGGAGGCACTTTCACTTTAGGCCCCTGGTTTATGCCGACAATTCCACTCGACGTGACACCAGCAGATTTTATACGCCGAAATTCCTGCTCTAGTCCAGTGAGGCCAGTTTTCACATTTTTTAGGTCCTCCTCTAATTCGGTTACCCGTTCGTTCACTACTTCTACATCTTCATGTAGCTTAGCGACCGTATCACTGAACTTTGTAACGGCAGAAAGGATCGTCTGTTGGTCTGCCTTCTGTTCTTCTCGCAGGCCTCTCTGTTCTTCTTGCAGGCACTGCATCTGCTTGCTCTGTTCTTCTTGCAGGCACTGCAACTGCTTGCTCTGTTCTTCTTGCAGGCACTGCATCTGCTTGCTCTGTTCTTCTCGCATGCCCTTCAACATTGCCATCAGGCATAACATATCCAAAACCTCCCTTGGACGTGACGGAGGTTTAATGTCTTCGGTGGGCGTGACCAGGTGGGCGTGGCTAGGAGGCGGAGCCTGTTGGTCGGTTGGTGGAACCTGGTGGTCAAGGCCGGTGGGCGGAGCCTGGTGCACGGGGGCGGTAGGCGTGGCCTGGTGGGCGTGGCCAGGGGGCGTGGCTTAGTCGGTGGGCGTGGCCTGGTGGGCGGGGCCAGTGGGCGTGTCCCTATGGCCGATGGGCGTGGCCTGAGGGGCAGTGGGCGTGGCCTCCGCAGCACCTCTGGACCTGGTCCTCACTCCAGAAGTATCCTCTCTCGGAGTCAGTGGCATCTCCAAATCCCACTTCTGACACCAAATGTTACGGGCTAGGGTTCTGGATTTGGATGTAAAACGCCAATGACAACTTCTTAGGATTTATTCACGCAGGTTCTGGTCTGCAGGTCTTCACGACACGAAGTCCACACGTAGAATCCAATCGCAGGTCTAATCGAAGTCCAATAGTATCGCTGAGGTCGTAGGTTATCGCTCGTATCGCAGGTATGTTCGCTCGAAGTTCACTCTTCGCTATTCCAAACGGAACTGACTGCGCGTTTTTTTTTTTTTTTTTTAGCCCTATAAAGGGCACCCTCCGGAGGACACGGGGGAGGGAGGTGGTGAATGCTCATGCATAACAGCACGGGCCCGGCCGTGCTGCCAATGTGGGACTCGCAGAGTGCGCCTACCCACTAAACACCACCTTGGTGCTGGTTTGGTCCTAAGGACCCCTAAACCTACATCATGAGCGACCCCCCTCGAGGCCGAGGAGGGCTGACTGCGCGCCGCGGCGGCCGCTATTTATATCCGGCCGCAAGGGCTCTAGAACATTCCCGTACCTACGTGGCTACTCGAGGCAACGTCGCTCGAACAGTAACCCATTCAAAGACTTTTGAACCTTACGCTAGTGGACATACGAGTCATTATTGCTTGCAGCGTTTATTGTTTACTAAAACGCAGCATGCGGCGACTATTCGATAGGCTTCTAGAAGGCTCTATTCTAGATGGTTCGGGATAGGACCGCGACAGTATGTATGCGTTGATCACTGGAATGTAAGGAGAGTACCTAAAACAACCGGCCAAGTGCGAGTCGGACTCGCGCACGAAGCCTTCCGTTCCTTATCTATAAAAATGGCAAAAAAATCAAGTTTGTTCTATCAATGGGAGCCCTACGTAAATATTATGTGTTATTTTAATTTCATTATTTATTTTCGAAGTGAATATAATAGAACTAAATATTTTGTGAATATTTGAAACGTCAAGGTACTTGTTGCCGTTATCAATATCGAGCAAAAACAAGCAAAAAAATCAGGTTTGTTTTATAGGAGCCCCCCTCAATATTAATCTATTTTATACCATTTTTAGTACTTGTTGTTACAGCGGCAACAAAAATGCATCATCTGTGAAAAATTCAACTGTCTACCTAACTATCACGGCTCATGAGATACAGCTTGGCGACAGACGGACGGACAGCGAAGTCTCACGGGACCCTAAAAAACCACCAGCCCATCCCACGTTGCGGCTGTTCCCTCGCAGTGTTCACGATCAAAGAGCTGGAGAAGCACCCGGAGGTGCGTCCGGGGGGCTTGCGCGTCGCCGTGGCGGCGCTGCCGGCGGCGGGCTCGGCGGAGGCGCGCGGAGGGCCGGCGGAGGCGCAGCTGGACCTGGCGCAGGCGGCGCTGCTGCGGGCGCGCGCCGCCTGCCGCGAGCGCGCCCTCGACCTGCGGCCCGCCTTCCGCGACCACGACCTGTTAGTGCCGTTGCCTTTCTTAAACAAACATACATACCCAAGGGCATTATTCAGATTTTTAGTTAAGAACTTATTGTTGATGTACATAATAGGCTAATTGCCCAAAAAAATTTAATTAGTCCCTCTTTTAGATTATTCAAAAATAAGGGACACATATTTTTTTATTTGTAAATTAGACCAAAAATGACAAAGATATAACCCATTAAAGTTACGTGTGACGTCACGCCGTGCTGCATTTTTAGCACGGAGTGACGTAACTTTAATGGGCTATATCTTTGTTATTTTTTGTTTAATCAAAGAAAGGAAAAATACGTGTCCAATGTTTTTTTATAATTTAAGATACGGACTAAATAGAATTTAATTATTTTGACCCTGGAAACTACCCTATTATGTGTAATATTAAGTGTTCTTCTTTCTTCTTTTGTTCAAGTTTACTTAAATTTTATCTTACTCTATTGCATTAGTACAAGTCCTACAACACATGTAATGATAGATGTTAAGACGTGGAGATACAAAATAAACAAAATTAAGAAAAATATGTGAAGAGGATGCTTTTCCTCTTCAACAATGAAACGAACAGAAGGACTTAGGATTGAGCAGGATATAATGAACGTCATTTTATTTGTGGCAGCAAAAATAGCGACTTGACGCGACTGTTTTTGCGACACTTGTGTCGCGCGGTGGCGAGAGTATTCCGCCGGCCAAAACGCGTGGAGCGCGGAAGCGCTCCATACAGGATGGCAATACACATACATACATACATAAGATCACATTTGTATCTCAGAGAGGTAGGCAGAGACCAGGAACTGCCACTTGCCACGATCCTGACAAATCATTTTCGCTTCATCGACATTTCGTTGCATGCAAGCACGTTGGTTCAGGGTACTTTTTATCCTTACCCTTTGCTAATGCATCCCCTATTTTGTGATCTCACAATCACACCGAGTTTATGAATTACAAAGATAATTCTTTACCAATTTGCTTCGAAACAAATTTGATCAAAATCTTTTGACGGATGCCATGTCAAAATCAAATTATTCAATTTGAAAAGCCTTCTTCACGGCCGCCTTATCATGTCACACCACGGCAACGAATACTGTCATTTAAAAAAAGCAAGATAATTATGGTTTCTGTGCTACTTTGAAAGCGATTTTTTTTCATCGGCAAGTAGATGACCGGGGGGCATTACAACTCTATTTGCAAAGGCATCTTGACGGCATCATGGGCACAAGTCACAAGTACATATACCAAGAATACCGCCAGCGCTCGGTATTATTTTTAGCGAACTTTAGTATGTAGGTATCTGTGGGCGCAGCGGTTAGCTCATAATGTGATCCTTCTGTGCTGTCTTATCTTGGTTTGTATTAGATTTTTTTTCAACCCGTGCATAGATATAATGTTTTATACCATCTAGTGTAGTATTTTAACTATGTTTTGGGTTAAGTAATTTAGGTGAGTGCTGAAAATCAGCGTCGTTAGAGGGCGTGAAACCCACGCCGAACTGACGGCCCCCGCTGAGCACTATAAGTACCTTTTGCTGCCAACTATCTCATTGGCTTCTTAGAAAAGTGTTTTTATATACCTTGGAGAAAGTGACAACGAGACTGTAAATTGTTACCTCGCTAAGACTAGCTGGTAAAAATAAATTAAAATAATATATGAACCTATGTTCATCTATTGCTTTCATCATCTCATATTGTTGGCGTTCGTGGAGTCCTCAGAAAGTAGTCAATAGGCAATATGGCGTCGCACAGGTTTATGACGTCACTTCCCGGTTAACCAATGAACATAAGAAAGAATAAATGACAGACGCCATTACTGGTATGTGAAGTCATCATAGAATCAGCCAATCCAGGCCGTTTTCGATACAATGGCAGCAGATACAAATTATCAAATTTTATCTTGTGTTTTTTTATAAAATAATCATAATTGTTTTTTTAGTTAAAATGCCTTCTTAATAATAGGTAGGTACTGTTTTTTTCACACTGTCAAATAGTCTAACTCGAATCGTACCCGAATCGTATGTGTAGTAAGGTAAGGTGTGGTCTGTCCGGCAGACACAACAACGGGCACGTGTCGCGCGCGCAGGTGCGGCGCGTGCTGTCGCGGCTGGGCGTGCTGCCGACCGCGGCGCAGCTGCGCGCGCTCGAGGACCGCTACCTCGACGACTGCGGCTTCAACTACTACCGCATGCTCGACGAGGTACCGCCGCCGTTTTGACCTCGAGTCACCCCACCTCACTGTAACCGCACTCAAAGCCACTGGGGAACATGACATGCCACAAACTTGATTAGATTTTATTAGTAGGTATACAAACGACCTCTGTGGCGCAGCGGTTAGCGCATCTGACTACCATGCGAGAGGTACCGGGTTCGAATCCCGGCTGGGGACAAAAAAAAAAACCCCAGGTCTTGGATGTTTACATGTTTGTGATGTCGCTGTTTCTGGTTCCCACGACAGGGTATCCTAGTGTGAGGCCAGAAGCAATGTATGTGCCTATAAATATGTAAATGTAAAAAAAAATGTTAAAAAAATTGTGTTTATATAGACAAACTCCAAGAAGTCTGATAACCATGGCAATGGACTCGGAACCGACATATCTAAGTACGATTCCTTGTGTGGACATGTAACTACCTACCTATGACTTTGTTTTCTAAGTTATGTATATGTCGCAGTAAAGTAGTTAAATCAGAGAGTCAATTGAATCTCTAGACAGTCAATCAAAGATCGATATTCAATCAAGTCGCTAAAGTTCCGTCTGACAAGTGATTGAACGAAACGTTTAACGAGTTTCCTAAACGTTCCTAGGTATTTCAACTTGGTATGGTGACCAAGACATTTGATTGGAAACTCACTATGAAAACAAGACTCTTCTTCTTAATTTTGCTGAGTAACCATTTACAATAAAACAAAACACGGAATTTCCAAGCTCTCAGTTCTTCACGATGACACCGAAATAACAATAACAAATGAAATAATCGTTGCCGAATCGAAAACATGTTTACAATTTCACTAAAGACCACAATTTGAAACAAAAAACCACTCGCACAACAAACCAACGGCAACGTTGCACGACGTTTGCCAAAAGAAAGACTCTAAAAGTAATCAGCTGTTGTCGTAACCGCCATCTTGTTTTACATTATTAATCAACATGCTGGCTTTCGGTCAGTTAGATAGTTAAACGTTTTCGACGCTGCTTTATTTATATTAAAATGCTAGCGACTTGATTGAATATCGATCTTTGATTGACTGTCTAGAGATTCAATTGACTCTCTGATTTAACTACTTTACTGCGACATATCCATTATTTGTGAAGTTATAGTATCGACACCACTCGCTAACCGTACCTACAACTACAACAGGAAAACATCGTGAAGATACAGTGTCAGCTATTCTCACACCTCAGCGCTTGAAATCGCCAATCCGCGGTGGGCACGCGTGGTGATTAAGCCCATACTCTCTCTCCTGAAGAAGGCCTGTGCGGATATAAGTAGCTTAACTACTTACCTACTTACTTACTCACTCGCTTACTTTAAAGAAGAAGGGAATCTCAAGAAATGCGGATTATCAATTTTATTTCGTTTAAAGGTGTGGTAGATACCTATTACCTACATGCAAAAACCGAGGGGCACGGATTTTTTCTCTGAGGAACGTAACTTTTTTTCTTTAACAAAACTCAAATATTGATTTTAAATTACAAATACTATGGGCCTCAATTCTGTTATTGCATTATAGTTCGATGACAGATACATGGTCTTTTTCATACCGTTAACGCCTAGATTGATTGATTTCAGTGAGCGCATGGACTTGTAGCGGCAATGAAACTAAATCGCCATGTTCATGCAGTTGACATTGTACTACAATGCATTAACAGAATCTAGGCCCTGGGAAAACCTGCTCCGTCTAATAAAAAACATGTCCTGCGTACTGAGGGGTCCCTCCTCGGATGCTACTGAAGCAGAGGCGGCGTAAGGCGTGGGCGACGTGGGCCACCGCCTACGGCCTCGCGGTACAAGGGGCCTCGCGCCTCAAAAACTTGTATGCACTACTTCAAAGCAAGAATAAAATAAAAAAAGATAGTGTGTTTGTTCAATGTTGATTGATTGCTCCTGTAAACTGAGCCAAAATTAAAAAAACAGTGACTTAATAAATGGTTTTTTCACCTCACTCGCTCGGAAAACCTTTAAAACATTTTATACCGCGAAATCGGCGTGGAAAAGCCTAGGTATTTTATCCGCTAGCGTGGAATTAATCGATAAAATAAAACACAATTTTAATGTTTATTTGATATAGAAATTGAAACATAAGAGTGTTAGTTCTAAAAAAAAGAAGAAACATTTAAAAATTTGAAACTTATAAACATATAAAATAAAAAAACCCACGCCCGTTATACCCGAGGGTTATGTTATCTAAATTCACGTAAATTTGTCGGATTCGTCCTGTGCTAAGCTATTTGAACTATAATAATGAGTGATTATAGCAGCGATGACGATATGATTTCAACACATACAGAATTGATGGACGTCTACAAAATGCCGAGGTGAGTTTCTTCCTGAAAAATCGCGCGATAAGTATTTATTTTTATTGTTTTTCTTGCCTCTCGCATTTTCCTCGCTGAAGTTAGGTGAAAAGTTGTGTGTTCCGCATAGGTCCAAAATTATTTGTCGTCTCGTTTCTTGAAAGCCTCGCTACGCTCAGGAATCTATTTTTGAACCATTCGCTTCGCTCATGGTTCAATATTAGCTTCCTTCGCTTGCTCATCTTTCATTTTCAACACTCGCGCCAAATAACCACTTTGCAGCCTTGTATAACAAATAACTATTGTTTTCTTTGTGGTGTGTAACACAACGGTACCTGTACTCATCTATTTTACATACGGTAAGAAATAATTAATTGGTACCTAATAAATAAATAACCCAATTTTTTATAACATAATTTTTTGGCGTAATTACGCAATATCCCTATAGAAATAATCACCGAATCGATAAATTAGAAACTGTCAATATTTTAAAATATGTTAACATGATATTTTACCGATGCATAGATCATTGACCCCAATGGTGGTACCGTACACAGTATGAAGAAAATATTTAAAATGTAAAATTATGTCCTGACTGCTGTCCTGATTGCATAAATATCACTGGCAGAATCATCGTCAGTAGTATGGAGCCATAATAAAAAAAAATGGAATTGAATTAATTGTTTTTTCGACTGGAAGCATCCTTTGAAAGCCGATATTTAATTTATTGGTATTGTCATCTCTACCTATATATTTACGATTTGTATTTTTTCATTAATAATAATCTAATTTGTATTTTTATGAATAAAAACTTGGCAGTGTTAATTGTTTCTTTTTTTTTAAATCACTATCACTACATAGTATAAAACAAAGTCGCTTTCTCTGTCTCTATATCCCTATGTATGCTTAAATCTTTAAAGCTATGCAACGGTTTTTGATGCGGTTTTTTTTTTAATAGATAAGAGTGATTAAAGAGAAAAGTTTAAATAAAATACTGTTATTTGCACCCGTGCGAAGCCGGGGCGGGTCGCTAGTTATTTTATAAAATCCGTCTTCAAGTCGCCACAGAACAGGGCCTCGCAAAATCTGTCTTGCCCACATCAAATTTAGGTCTGCCCCGCCACTGTACTGAAATTTCCTTCTAAATACTGGGGAAGAATTTTTGAAATCGGATAAGCACTTTCGGAGATTACCCCTACACACAATCTTAGCAATAAATACACTGTTCCTCTTTATAATATTAGTGTTAGTGACGATGTGCACGAATTTCCAAGCTGGAGGAGCGTCCTGAGGAGAGCGCGTCGCTGAGCCCGCCGCCGCCGCCGGCGAGCAAGCCAGCGGCGCGCGCTCCCGCGCAAGCCAACTCGCTCGAGACAGACATCGTGCAGATACTTGCCAAGATCAAGGGGAAGGTAACACCTGGCCATCCAGTCGCCCTATATTACATACGCACATACACACACACTGACACACACACCCTCACACACTGTTACCGTCCTTTTAGCTATTTAATTGGTCAATTTTATCATTTAACTATTATCACATCATTTAACTGGGTAACTATAGATAGATAGATAGAATAATCTTTTTTGTAGGTAGTCATAAATTACATTTACAGATTTTTTATAAATCTAAGTACAATACATATATACCTATTACGCAAATATCTAGTAGTTAGAACATTCATGGTTTTTTTTTTGTTTTTATGCGGGGAAATGCATTTGCGCACTTCGCCGCTCTGCTGCCGGGGGACAACAGTGCGGCTTCGTGGTGGACTCCCAGCACTATCGAGCCGCCTTCTCAGTGCTGGACTACCCCCTAAAACCCCGCGGTGTTCCTCCGCTACTCTACCGGGCCACAGGATAGGCCAGAGGTTAACTCACTGTGACCCGGCAAGAGCTCGCCCCCGAGGGGGCTCTACTGGTGGGGAGCCAGACCTGGCTCCTCGGCGGCGCAAGCGCCGCCCCTCCTCTGGGGGGCCATAATGGCCCCCAACCGCTTCCCCGCGCCGCCCTCCCCCGACCCGTCGCCCATACAACAGGCAAGAGGAGGACGCCGCGACGCTGCGTCGCCCGTCGCTCGCTCTCCAACGCTTCTCTGAAAGTAGAGAAAGTGGAGAGCGAGCGCGCGGGCCCTCTCCTTGCGCGAGAAGGCACCCTCGGAACACACGAGGGTGCCTTCCGGCCCGCCGCGATCGTGGGCGTCGGGTCCCCCGACCCTCCGCCCGCGGCCACTCTTATCCGACTAGTTTGAGGCGCGATTGCGCCCCCCCCCTAGCCGGACCTCCTTCGGTTGGTCGCCTGGGTCCCGATTCACAGACTAATTGGAACTCACGCGACCCCTCGTGCCAGATCATTCGCCGTTAGCCAGCAAGATCCCACAAGGAGAAGTCACTGACTAACGCTCAGGGCTCACCGACCCCACCACTTGCCCTTCCATCTGGTTCACAAGGAATCAGAGGGAACGGAAGCGGAGGGGTACACGTGAAAGTTATCTGGCGTGGCGCCCCAGAACATTCATGGTTAGGGTAGTTTCCAGGGTCAAAATAATTTAATTCTATTTATTCCGTATTTTAGATTATAAAAAAATATTGGACACGTATTTTTTCTTTTTTCGATTAAACAAAAAATAACAGATATACCTAGCCCATTAAAATTACGTCACTCCGTGCTAAAAAATGCAGCACGGCGTGACGTCATGCGTAACTTTAATGGGCTATATCTTTGTCATTTTTGGTCTAAGGCGGTGGTGGCGTAGTGGGGTTGACCCTTGCTTCTCGATCATGAGGGTCTGGGTTCGAACCACGCATGTACCAATGACTTTTAGTTACGTACATTTGTTTGTACAGCAACACCATTCGCTGATAAATTGTGCCCGGATAACGGCGACAGGCTTGCCACTTGTCACGTTTGGGACCTAATAAACTCGGCAAAACGTGGGTCCAGTTCTAGAGACTGGTGCCTCTGCCTACCCCTGCGGGGATAACGGGCTAAGTTTATTTTTTTTTTTTATTTTTTTACAAAGAAAAAAATACGTGTCACTTATTTTTGAATAATCTAAAAGACGGACTAATTACATTTTTTAGGGCAACTAGCCTATTCGCTATGTTTATACAATTCGATGTACATACACTACAATCGCTAACCCCCGTTTTCTCGTACACTCACAAGCTGTTAATCTACTGTTAACAGCTGTCAGTTGGCCAAAGTGCTTTCGAAAAAAACGTTTGACAGCTCTGCTGTTAACAGTAGGTAGATTAACAGATTGTTAGTGTACGAGAAACTGGGGGTAAGTCGATTAACCCACTGATTAACAAGTAGAAGACTGCTACGCAGGTGGAAATCGATTTTTTTATAAACGTATAACTAACTCGACCCTGGCTTTGTAAATTTTATCGTAATCTGTTATGCAGATAGTGTTAACCAGGCGCGGATCCAGACCTCAAAAAAGGTTGTGGGCAAAGACATCCGAAAATCCGCCAAGTGCGAGATGCGTACCGACGACTTCTTTTTTATTTCATGAGGTCATTAGATATTATATTTATCGTCAGCCTGACCGTGAAAGTGTATCGTCACCTATTAGGCCCTTTACACACTGCGACTTTTAGCATCGATGCAGTCGCACTTACATTTAATGCGCTACTGCTGGTTCAAAAACATCAATTATGTTCAAATGCATCGATGCTAAAAGTCGGTAAAGGGCTTTAGAGCTGTGGGCCGAGCCCGCAGAGGTGGATCCGCCCGGTGTGGATGTGCAGATGGTGCGCGAGGGCGTGCGGCCGATGGAGTTCCTGCAGCAGTACGACAAGCAGAAGGAGCTGGTGGTCCCCCGCGCGGACTTCTACCGCGGGCTGGCCGCCGCCGGCCTGCCGCTCACGCCGCTCGAGATGGACACGCTCATGGAAGTGTACGTACGCCCTTTGCATGCTTCGTTGGTGACTAAACGCTGTCCAGCGCTAGATTCTCTCACAGGACTACTATTATTACTATGAATAATTTCAGTTTTGTAAAATTACAAAGAGGTACCTACATTTGCAATCATGGCAGAGTCTACTTCTTAATGTGTAGGTTAATCGTAGCACAGTAAATCATAGTAAACTATCTAGTAAGACTTCTATGAAACATGCCCCTTTTTTACGGGTTAAAATGCAGTTGCGCACCATGACCACCACAGTGATCAGGAAATAAAAACCCGAATAGGAATTGCTCGCAGTTCGTTCAACAGAATGAAACGTGTTTTATGTAATCGCAGCATCAAGCTCTCCTTACGCATTAGAATGCTCCGAAGTTAGGTATATCCTCAAACCGACCCCTGTACAACTGCTGTATCCACTGGCCGGCATTGCGCCCTCGCACATTCGCAGGGCTGTGGCGAGCTCCATGGAAAAATCCAAAATGGACACTGACGCACGACACCCCATGCACGGCTACGCCCCAGTGCGGCAAAGGCTGCCAAGCCGAAGCAGCTTCGTGAAATGCGTCAACCCTCTAACCGCGAGGCCTACGCAAGCGAGGTGCAACCTCTGGGCCCAGGCGGCTTCCTTACCTACCCCGTTTGTGCCGCTGTCGGAGAGTCTCCCGCCTGGACATAAATTGCCCTGGGCAGTATGGAAATCCCTGAACCGGCTGCGAACTCGTACTGGCCGAAGTAAGGATAACATGTCCAGGTGGGGGTTTGCGGGTCCCGCCAGCGACAATTTGAACTGCCTGTGCGGTACTACCCAGACGATGGACCACCTCTCATCGTGCCCTGCGTGCCCTAACACCTGCACTCAGGAGGACCTAATGACTGCAAGTGATAAAGCAGTCAGCGTCGCAAAGTTCTGGGCCGCAACTATGTAGTAGACTTAAAAATTTGGTTGCCATCGACACGCTAAGAAGAAGGTATATCTGGCCAATCTATCTTCTATCTATCTATCTATATATATATAAAATTCAAAGTCCTGACTGACTGACTCACTCATCAACGCCCAGCCCAAGCCGTTTCACCTAGGAAGCTGAAATTTTGCACAGAGGATCAATATATAATGTAGGCAAGGAATAAGAACGGATTTTTTGAAATTCAACCCCTAAGGGGCGAAAAGGGTTACCAAAATTTGTATGGGAGGTATAAAAAATGTTGTCTTATTTTCTTGAAACTTGAAATAAATACTCTTCAACACAATTGATTGAACACGTGTTTCGCCGTTTTTTCTAAATTTAACCCATAAGGGAGTGAACGGGGTTGCAAAATTTTGAACTAAAGTCCACGCGGACGGAGTCGCGGGCGAAAGCTAGTCCTTCTATACGGATGTGAGGCTTGGAAAAT
This sequence comes from Yponomeuta plumbellus, assembly GCA_947310845.1. Classification (NCBI taxonomy): domain Eukaryota; kingdom Metazoa; phylum Arthropoda; class Insecta; order Lepidoptera; family Yponomeutidae; genus Yponomeuta; species Yponomeuta plumbellus. The sequence continues at coordinate 23,234,550 of OX371200.1, forward strand.
TAAAGAAGATCTCAGAAAACGTGTAGAAGCGTTCGAAATGTGGGCCTACAGACGGATGCTTTCTATTAGCTGGATCGACAAGGTCACCAATGACGAGGTCCTCCGCCGAGTGCAACAAAAACGGGAACTTTTGCAAACCTTCAAAAAGAGGAAAGTTGGGTACTTAGGTCATATCATAAGACATGACAGATATGAGCTACTACAACTCATTATGATGGGAAAAGTCGCCGGGAAAAGGCGCGTTGGTCGGAGGAAAAAGTCGTGGCTGCGAAACATTAGGGATTGGACGGGGATAGCGAGTGCTGCACACTCGTTTCGCCTCGCTAGGGATCGAGTGGAATATGCCAGATTGACTGCCAACCTTCGCTAGTCGGAGAGGCACCTTAAGGAGAAGAAGAAGAAGACCATGACACCGCCACTCTGAGGGAGGGTGGCGGCCGTGTGTCAGGCTCACCTACCTAGTGTAGGCATACTGACTAAAACACCCCGGAAGCCGTCCTGTCGCTTGTGCAATGGCGCGCCGCTGGATCTCGCAAGTGGTGTGAACCACAACGCGAATGCTACAGCGGCGTGAAACATGCCCCTGGTAGTTTCTCATAAATCGCAAAAGGTGTGATAGAATAATACGTATCATTCTATTACAATAAGTATATCGTTGAGTTAATACGATTACTTCGATTACCAGTCTAAAAGAAGACATCGTTTAGTCGGCCTTGTCTAAAACTGATAAATTTCCTTATTCTGTTGATGAGTCTACAACACGGCTTCTATTCTGTTAGTGAATTATGGTTAAAACACTTTGTTTCTTAGTTCCATGATGGCTTTAAAATCATTGACACGCGTGCTCGCGTTTATTTGAAGCGGTACATAGGTAAGGGAATTTAACCGACGCGTTCACGCAACTATCGGCCCAGTTAGTTACCATTCGTATACTTTTCTCAGTGTGCAACTAAAAAGGAAAGATGTGTCTGGTGCTGACTATAAGGCCCGGCGCAAACGGGCCACCGACCACAGCTTTTCATACATTTTGGTGCGTCAAGTGTGCGTCAATACAAGTGTGCAGCGAGTGGCCGCTACTGCCAGTAGCGGCCGGTGGCTGTGGTCGGCAGCTCGTTTGCGCCGAGCCTAGGCATTTCGTGGGGCGCAGGTTCGCGGCGCCCGCGCGACGGCGCTACATCGAGTACGCGCGCTTCTGCGACACGGTGGGCGAAGCCCTGACGCAGGGCGGGCTGGAGCGCGCGCCGCTGCTGGAGCCCGTACCGCACATTCCTTCCTACGACACGCCGCTCAACTTCCTCAACTTCGAGGAGCGCCACATCGTCTCCATGGCTCTCGCCAAGCTCGCCAAGTATCCAGACCAGCTTTCCAATATATTGGAGGTGTTTCAGGTACGAAAAGAGCCTACTTAAGCCTACCTTAGGTACAAATCGGAAGTCATGGAAAAATCGGAAAACATGTAGCTATAACAAAACTGGTACCGCCATCTATTAGTGTACAACGATATTACGTTCTTCGTAGTCATTCAGTGTTGGAAAGCGCCAGCGGCCACACACAAAAGAGACGTGGGCAGAGGCATGGCCAGAGGGTCCCCCACGTTGACGCGGAAAAAAAGTTTCATAGGTTTGCCTATGCTGCTGCCACGTTCTCACCATAATCTCACCGTGAGGTGGAAGTAGGGTTGACCCTACAATAAATCTAAGGTAACCGTCAGGTCCGCTGGACATGAGATATGGAAATCAGCAGACCATGCGTATTAGGCTCAATTCAAACTGGCACTGAGTCGAAGCGTCGCGTCGCGAAGCGAAGCGTCACGTTTTTCAACTGTTCTAAATTCATCTCTATTTCTCTATCAATACGGTTCTAATTTGTGTTGCGAAAACTTGAAAATATTCAGCGACGCGCGACTGCGCGCGTCTGCGCCTGCAAGGGTCGCTCGAATTCGCGCGTCTTCAACTGCAAGGGTCGCTCGGGTCGCGCAGACGAGAATTATTTCGCGTCGCGACGCTTCGCTTCGACACTGCGCCAGTGTGAATGGAGCCTTATTTACTACCCATTTGCTACTATTTAGTACCTATCATAAAGTATTTTCTACCTTTACGGTACATACCGAATATATCAAAAGAATAAAGTGGCCAGCCATTCTGACGTCTGGTTGGCTGACCACAGTGGTCATAAGTGATTTAAGTCGGCTTCCCACGGTCCGCGATATCGCGGACGGACGCGGACCAGCTCGCACGACACACCGTGTGGGAAGGGTCTCGGTCCGCGTAGCACAGACGACAGGTCAGTTGGAAGAGCCTCTCGTGGTGCGTGGCTGTCCGTGGTCTTCGGCCGTGCGCGTCCTTACACCACGCACCGCGAGACGTCTGTGCTATCGGGGACACTTCCCACGGTCCGCGTCCGTCCGCGATATAGCGGACCGTGGGAAGCAGACTTTAGAAGAGAGAAGTTTGTGGCAACCCTCATATATTACGGCGGTATACTGTTCCTCCGCCATAACATATAGGTACTCAGGTTCATGGCTGTTGGCAGGACATCGACAAGGAGCGCTGCGGCTCGGTGCCGCGCGTGTCCATCGAGCGCGCGCTGTGCACGCGCGGACTGCTGCAGCTACTGTCGCCGCGCGAGAGAGACCTCATCTACAAGTGCTTTAGCTACCAGCGCGGCTGCGGCGAGGAGGTAACCTACCACCACCATGCTGACGGTTCTACTAATGCATTGTAGTATGTACCATGACAGTTGCATGAACGCGTAGTTTTCTTTTAATTGCCGCTTCAAGTCAACGCGCGCACGCGCATCAGTTCTAGGCGTCAATGAAATAAAAAAACATGTCACGTGACCCGGCCATGCAACTGTAATTGAACTATCATGCACCAACAGAATCCAAGCCTCGTTCATTGAGCTTCAATCGCGTTGACAAGTCAAGCTACCTATATTTTCAATTCATTGGTTCAATGGCATTGTAAGTAACGTCAGCAACATTGCAATGCCATTGCACAATTTCATTGAAATCCAAATTTCGGCAAACGCAGTCTTTAACGATTTATTCAGACTTCGTAAAGCCCAATTAGTTCGGTTTGGTCAATAATCACAGGGTTACAAAATTTTACCCAGCGACTAGTTTTTTTCTCAGTAGATCCATTCTTTCTGTTATGGGTTTTATGACAGATGTCAAAAGTGTCCTGGCGTCTGAAAAGAGATGGATTTACTAGGATTTATTTAGGTAGGTACCTATGATTTAGTTTCCCAAGATTAGTCAAATCTTTTATTTCTCTAATAAACTTAATACAATGTTGTGACAACCTTAATGTGTTTTAGTTTGACGCCTCGACCATTCCGGACAAATTTCCGCTGTCATTTACAGGCATGAACAAACCGGACTAACTAGGCTTGACGAAGTCGGAATAAATCTTTTTAACAACCGCATTGAATTCAAGCTCTGATGCACCATTGCACCAGGGCACGATGGGCACGCCCGCGACCCTGGAATTAGCTCGTGCCTTTTTTGCCAGAGGCGACTGAAATCACGTGCCTCAAAGCAGCGTGGACACAAAATAGAACTGCATCGCGCTGGAAATGCCTGTGGCTGGTAGACCCTGCCTATTGATGCAGGAATAAGAGTCAAGAAAGCTTTTAAATGTACATTTTCCTATGAATGCCTAAGATCAGTGATGAGCTGCACTCTGCACTGGCACTGTATTAATTTCCCCAGGTCAATTACCGCGCACTAAGCAACGCCCTCGACTTGCTTTTCGTGACGGGCCGCTCGCAGCCTTGCTAAATCGGGGACTTCCTCTGCTGTCACTACTACTGCAATGTCAAGCCGACCCGTCACTACAATACTACACTTTGTAAAGTAATTAAGTTGTACCTTTCTGCAATAAATAAATCTATTGTCATTCATTTCATTCATCTATTTTCATATCGAAGGAATCGCCTAGCTATTGTGGTCCTACTTATAGTTTGTCCAGAAAGAGTAGAAATTAAAGAGTACGGTTTTGCTCAGACTCGTTATTAGCTTGCACTTAGAAGCATTACATAAATTAAAAACTTCAGCTGTTACATAAAATAAGGTATTGTGCTTCAATAAATATAGTAAATGTTTAGATTTTTCGATAAAACAAATAGTAAACATTCACTTCCGTTTTCAAGACTATATGGACAGGCTGTAAAGATTGCAAACACGACTGAAAGTCAATATTTTATTTACACATTTGTTTTATTAATTTGACATACAACATGTATATCTTCAGTTTGTTCATGTCGGAGCACTTATTCTAAAGAAATTAACTTCATCCCTACTTCTTGGAAGAAACAATTCTATCTAGTCTGTATAAAATTACATGATTCTGATTTCTTTAAATTACCAAATAATACAAAACTATCATTTTTTGTATTGAGATCCTGAATATCAAACAGCAAACGGGGTGGGAGGGCTCACACTGGCGCATCCGTCACCTCGGTCTCGCACACGCGCGGACGCTCGGACGCGGCTGAAGCGTCAAGTGCTGCCGCGGACACTACGTAAATACTTTACTTTTAAGCTCTGATCAGTTAGTTGATAGAACAAATTTGGGTTAAATTAAAAGGTGAGGTAAGTCTTATACCAAAAATTATAGAATCAAATCAATCGGTAATAATACTCAAGTGAATCTATTAAATCCATACTATATTATTAATTATGTAATCGCTGCCAAAGCGCAGCGTTACATACGTTATTATTCTTAAAAATCTTCTTAGAAAGATTACTCGCTTAACTAAAGTAATGTGGAATGGAATGAAGCGCCCGGCGCGGCTGGCGGGCGTTCATGACCGGTGACTTAACCTGCAAGACAAACGAGCCGTTAGCTACTGTCGGGCCGCACCGCACTGCACACCGACGGGCGACGGGACCGCGGCAAGCAACACCGCCTCACCTTACTATTGGAGTGACATGACTATCGGCAGGTACGGTCGGGCTCAGTAGGGCTGGTGCCTCTGGTTGGCGCGCCCGCCGCCGCCGCCGCCGCGCTGCTTGCCGCCCTGGTAGCCCGCTGTAACGTCATCGTCTTTAACATACGAGAGATGACTTTACATAAAACCTTGTAGTACAAACAAACACTGCGGACGCATGCGCACTGGACTGTCGTTATCGCCATAAAATTCACGGCATATCGAAGTTATCGGTGGGGGCGACCTCGAAACAAAAATATAATCCAGTTCGCATGAACAATCCATTAGTAACATTGCAAGTTTAGACACAAAATACTTAGTACAGCAGCCAACAATTCCACCAAGTGATATAATAATAATGTATGTGCCAATAAAGAACAAGTTTGTTTTGTACGAATCTATTGCTCACTGTACACTGTGTACTATACTAAGATAAGATATTTTAACTACTAACATGCAGTTAGTCATCAAAGATAATCAAATTCAAACGGTCTGATTTAGACAAACTCAGTTCCTTAAAACATCCAAACACACAGATTGTAAGTCTGGTGGAGATAAAAGTATAAAAAGATAAAATAAGGAAAATGTGTATAGACAGATTAAATAAAGAGAATTTTAGATTGTTTAGAGGAATAGTGTTTTATTTTATAAAACTGAGTATGTGTGTTACTCTTATAAAAGTCGATCAGGTGTGCATTCAGTTATATAATTTATATCCACACAAACGAAATCTACCGTTCTATAAAAATCACGGAGCGAGGGTCCTGACCTCTCTTTGGCCACAATTTAATGTGATATACATCATATAATAAACAAGCAAACTGATTATATGTGTAAGCGGGGCAGACAGTATAAACTGACTAACTAACAACTATCTAGAATCGATTTCTCGCAAACGTTTTCGCAACGTCCTATTTGTCAAAACATTATGAATCGGATCGAGGTACGTTCTCGATCTGACCAATGACAAAACGTGTGCGAGTGTTTCACAGAGGAGGGTACAGAACTCGGCAGTACCTTTCCCGCGGGGCGCCGAGCGCGCGCCGTAGCCGCCCTCGTAACCTCCGTACCCGCCGTAGTCTGCCCCAACAACGCAACGCATTAGTGGCACTTCGACACTGCCTATCTACAGCTCTGCTGCGCTTATCGATCGCTACTCTAGTCATTACACACTGTTCTATCGATCTACACACTGTCAGTTTGCAAAACAGATTATTTAAACTGAAGATTGATTTGAAACTTATCAAAGTTACCACTCCATATCTATTAAATGTTTGATTTGAGGTTGTTAGTTGTTGAAAGCATGAAGAGCATAGTTAGTGATAATTCCTGGCATATAGATAGTGGATAAAGGACAGTGGATTAGGGTGATATATGGAAACACATTGAGAATTTTTGTAACAGTGCTTTATTCAAAAGCTTCATCATATCTTTATCACTTTCACAATGTTTCTCCATATATTACCCCAATTTCCCAAATGTAGCAAGTGGCGAGAGTGTTAATAGGTAAAATAAATATACCAAAATAAAATAATACTCTAGCAACATTGCTACATATGTCAAATGTGGTATTACAAAATAAACACTTATAAAAACATAAGGCAGGTAACATATGTACAGAATATAATAATAGTACCCATTGAAACAATGACAAAGAGAGATAGGTCCATGGGCGCGCGCACAGCGCTGTACAGACGAGGCGCGAGCGCCGCCCGCACAATCACAAGCGGCTCTATCCACTATCGATCCAGTTAGTTCAATGGAGAATGATTATAAACTTATTACTCAAATGATTAAGACCAACCCATGGTTATCTGATAAGTCTCGCCTCAAAAACATTCAACTACACATTATCTCGATAGAATATTAATCATTGTAAATAGTTAAATAGAAAAATAAATATTTTCTACACACTAAGTCATAATACCTAAGCTTAATGTGATGTCGATCTCTTCGAATAAAATGTAAGATTTTATACATTACTAGGTGAAGAGGCATCTCAAGGACGGAGGGCCTCGAACACTAAGCCTAGCGGCACGCGGGGGCCGCGCCCTCGGCGCCGCAGCGGCCGGCGACGCCGCCCCCGCGCGCCCTTACGCTACATTTACATCCTAGGGATCAGGTAACATCAGTCGAGGTAATGTGTCGGTGAGCGGGCTAGCGGTGGGTAACTAACTAAACTAGTTCTGCTTGCCGCGTTTACCGTAATTAGGGTAGCCGGAGTAATCGTAACCGCCGTAGCCGCCATAGCCGTCGTAGCCGTAGCCGCCATAGCCGTAGCCATCGTAGCCACCGCCGTAGCCGCCCTGCCCGTAGCCGTACCCGCCGTAGCCCTGGCTGCCCCACGCGCCCTGTCCGCCGTACCCGCCGCGCCCGCCCCGACCGCCGCGCCCACCGCGCCCACGCCCGCCCCCGCGCCCTCCCATGCCTCCGGGTCCATCGGGCTTAGGCGTCGCGCGTTTCACGTCCACCTGCACAAACATACATTTCATAAGTGCTATTCAAAAATGAGCAATCATAATTATTGTTTTTTTTTTTTTAATTTATTGATTGGCTATGTACCTCCTTTCCGGCGATAGTCTGTTTGGGAGTCTTGAGAAGGTCATTAACCACTTGTTCAGATTCAAATGTGATGAAGCAGAAGCCTTTTCTTTGATTCTTTGTCTTATCAAATGGCATTTCGACTTCGATGATCTGAAAGATAAGATAAAACTATAAGTACATTGATACCACATGTTTAGTTTAAAAAACGACAATAATTTAATTAATCAGTGGCCCGGTATCCTCTGCAGCTAAAGTCAAGAAATAATTATCTCACCAAAACCGTTGCTTTCATCATGAACACAGAAAGTTTTTTTAAAAAGTTTTAATAAAAAATACTTACTGTGCCAAAGTTACCAAAGAAGTTTTTGATTTCATCATCTGAGATTTCACTGCTGAGACCTCCAACAAATATTTTGCCATGTCTTGCTTTCGCCTTCTTGGGATCCACCTTCTTGTTGTTGATGGTGTGTTCGCCAGCAGCCATCACTTTGTCAATGGACTCTGGTGCTTTGAATACAATGAATGCGAATCCTCGTGATCTGCCAGTGTTGGGGTCAGTCTTCAAGTTAATGCTCTCGATTTCTCCATATCCACCAAAGTGTTCACGTAATTCCTCTGCAAGAAATAAAATCTCATAAGAAAGACTACAAAATTGTGTCCATATGGACTAAGTACAGAAATATGTTCAGTAATTTGGTATAAGTTTTCTTCAATCATATTCAGAAGCAGAACTGAATGGTCATCATTTAATTTAAATACATTTAAAAATGTCTAAAATATGTTACAAAGACATTCAACTTACTGTCTGAAGTTTCCCAGCTCAAGCCTCCGACAAACAGTTTTCTGCGAAATCATGTAAGTAAATATTAGAACTGTGAAAACAACAATATAGATTTGGTGTCACAAAATTTTGAATCTGTTTCTTAATATTACAATTTAAAACTATGCAGTACTTGATTACAGTACTTTACAGCTAAAATTTTTGTTCAAAACAAACTCCAAGCACTGCAGCAAATCAAATTGTGAACCTGTAAGTTACAAAGATCCTCTGGAAATTTTAACATTACCAAAAGTAATGGACAACGAAAATGATACAAGAATGTTACAGTGATATCGCAAGATTTGAAATAGGCTAGTGAAACATGGCCCAAAATTAAGTGGCCGAGAAAACCTAATCGTTCTGGGCGTAGGTTACTTTAGTGTGAGCCGCGGATATATACCATGGCATCCTCCGGTGGCGGCTGCGGCGGCGGCGCAGGCTCACACCTGCAGAGAGACACAGCGTTAGTCCGCCCGAACTGACCCGCGCCAACCGGCGGCGCCGGCTACCAACGCCCGCCCCGCCATTTACATACGCGACCACCGATTTAAAATCTTGCAAGTACCGAGAGTACCGCTACCTGCGCGAACAGCGGCAGCAGAGCCGCTCCCTGACCGTAACATTCAAAAAGGAAACAACTGTCACGAAATGTGATACAAAATCGATAACGGAACTGAGCCGATGCCGGGTGCAAAAGAGACGCGCAAAATGCCGCCATTTTACATCACGCGCATTGAAGATATTACTACAAAATATGTAAAGTAACCCTGAGAGGTGTCTGAAATAAAAACTATAACATCTAGATGTATCTTTGAAAAGCAGAGAGCTTACTACAATGACAAAAAAAGATAATTTAGAAAAGATCATTACGATTTCGAGAGATTTAAAATGCCAATGAAAAGAAAGAATGCCGGGTAGCCGCCATTACGGCGTACAAAGATAACTGTAAAAGGAACATTATTAGGAATACTTAAGCCTCTAACATAATTGACACGTGTTGTATAAAATTAACTCATCCTCAGAAATTGACTGAAAAGAAATAATGTGTAAAAAAAGAAATGTAACTGTTTAAATTACCTGTCGTCATCACGTCCAGGGGCCTCGGCACTGTTATGATCCTGTTGGTTGTCTCCTCCGCCGATTTCGCCATTTCCATTTAGTTGCGACTCCGTAACGTCTTGTGCAAAATTATCGTTATTAGCCATGGTATATTTTATGTGCTAAGATTAATAATAAACTATAATCTAACGTCCACACACGACCTTCAACACTGAACGCCAAATGCAGAAGAATGAGGGGAAATGCGCGATGAGTCGGCGCCAAACAGTTTTACGTTGGTAGCACTGGAAAAGACGCGTTCATGAACCAATCACAAGCTAGTAATCAAAAGGTCATTGGCATCGCAAATCGTCAAACAAGGATGTAAAGCTACAACAAAAAGAGATAGCTAGATTCGTATGAATCAATAATATAGTTACGTTCTGAAATTGCATTGGGCATTCCAAAGATAGTTCAAAATTACAAAAGTATAATCTTGGTATAATAATAATAATCCACGGTATGTATCAACTTTCAATTTTGTAAAACTACAAAATAGACGAAGCACGTCTTTGAGCTTTGTTTTCTACGGTTCTCCTCGCTGCACACGTAGGTACTGTAGATAACAGCACGATGAAAATAAAATATGTATTCAAAAGTTTCGAGCGCATTCCCAGGGATCGAATAGTGATAGACGTATTTGTCGATAGTTTAGACTTGATATAGGTGTTCTGTGAATAACGGAGATCTATCGATAGTATGGGCAGTAACTTAAAGTTTCGTTACAATGTAATATCGATACTAAATATAGTGCACATTGTGTCTGTGTGTCATCAGGCTTCTCATGAGTCTTGATAGTTAGACTGTTGAAATTTTCCCAGATGATGTATACATATTTATATTGCCTCTTTACAACGGCAAATAATAAAATCCGAATAAATGAATTAGATAAAAGAAGAAGATTTAAGAGGGGCTCCCATACAACAAACGTAATTTTTTCCGTGGTTTGGTCGATAGTCATAATGGCAACAGATAAAACAGGCACTTAAGTATACAACAACGTAATAATTGTTTTATGTTTGTTCTATATTTATAATATGGTGTCTAATTTTGCATATTTATGTAATGGTGCCGAACCCTTTGGGTGCTAACCCAAATTGCACTTTTTAGCCAGTTTTGTTAATCGCTTAATAATATTATATTATAGTATAATATACTCTATATGTAAATTTACTCCAAAGTGTCGAAATATGTATGGAGTAACCTAAATCAGTTTAAGAATATTTATTTGACACTTTGCAGTCGCATAAATCCTTAACCCGATAGAATAGAAAGTTACGTGATACAAAGGCATTAATAGGGAATCGATGAAAATATCAGAAGTGCTTGATATTTTTTTTGGTGATAGGAATAACCTTCCTTAACGCGGGAAAAAAGTTTAAATTTTTTTGGCCCTGTAGTTAATTTTTAAATATACTTAATATTTTCCCATTCGTCGTTCTGGGCTTAGTACGGCATATCAGACATATTCCTTAGTCCGCTACTTATGAAAAAAAATCCACCTTGAAAAGCTGTCAATGTCACCACAGAATTTTTTTTTAATACGTAGAGGACCAAGGAATATGTCTGTAGGCCGTACTGAGACCAGAACTACGAATGGAAAAATAATAAGATTATTTAAAAATTAACTACGAAGCCAAAAAAATTGAAACTTTTTTCTCGCGTTAAGGAAGGTTATTCCTATCACCGAAAAAAATATCAAGCACTTCTGATATTTTCATCCATTCCCTATTTAGAAAATCTCGCTCTTGTTGAATATTTTCTTTCAAGCATTAGTAAAGAAGTCTCAGTCAATGATGACTTGGCCCATTCATATAATGTTACAGGTGTAGTGATAGCGTTATTCGTAGACTGTAAACTTGCACGGGTTGCCAATACGTTTCAGGTTTCCGCAAGACCATGGACCTTATCCACGACCGGTGGCATGGAAGTGTAACAGTGCGTCTTTTCTAAAATCTTGTGTGTAGTAAAATAGGTTCACGGAACCTATTCTTAAAATGTTCGGGAGCCCCGTCTGTGATGTATTTCATGACAAAAACCGCAATTCTATGCTCATCAAGGTGATGGTGCAGTATTTTTTTTAAATCGTAGAATGTGGTAGTATCATGCTTTAATTAATCATTTGAAACCATGATGATGCTACCATCTTTATAATAATAACCTATAACAATAAAATAATCGGGCAGCACGACACAACTACTAAACTCTTGTACGATAAAGCTATAATTTCTTATTTTCTTTTCTTCTAATTTCTGCATGCTTTTCTTAAAAAACCCTCGGCAAAAATTATATTTCTCAAGTTACCAAACTTACTTACTGGAAACTCAACATTAAAGTAACAAACTAATTATCTTTTTTTGATGAGAATAGCAATTATTATTATCTAAGAAACTGTACAGATTATTTATGTAATCCCATGGTGTTACATATCAGTATCTGGCTTACTAGAAATTCGTATGCTGCTGGTACTTACGTATTTATTGATTTCATGGATAACAATTTAGAAGCTCAGGAAATTTACTAAACTGGTTTGCAATTAATATTATTAGTTTAGAAAATTTAATAATAATGAATATACTTATATTCATATATATATTATATTACTTAATCAGTTCTTAATTTTTCATAAGATATTAGATTATTTTAAAGACAATAATTCTTTTGTCTTTTAATTCTAAATTATTTTTTTCACCTTCTTTTGTCGAAATGCAGAGGTCAGAAGGGGCGGCAAAATTTGAATAGCCTACTGGCGGCAAATGTGTTACGGCCTAGCCACGGGGATCGGCGGTGCGAACGGCGGTGCGGCGGGCGGGGCGGCAAACTGAAACCAACTCATAGAAATGTATGGAGCAAGCCACTCGGAGCGGCGAACGGCGGCGCGACTGGCGAAATGTACCGAGCGGCGACTGGCGGCGACTGGCGGCGCGGCCGGCGAGTGAAACAAACACATGAACAAGTACGGCGCAAGCCACGGCGTCGAGCGGCAGTCGCGGCGACTAGTGCAGAGATCAAACGAGTTTAGTTGTTTTCGCCGCGAATAATAAATACCGAGACTGTTATTACTGAAATACTAACAAAATGGGGTATATTTGTTACTTTGATAAAGAACATAATTACCTAAAAGTTATTTAATTTCATGAAACATTAATATACAGAGCAACATTTAATTAACTGACCATATTTTAGCAGCGATATTTCTGAAAAAATGTAGTTATGAAAAAAATTCATTGATACCTACTATTATTCTCCAAAATATGGTCAGCTTAATTAAATGGCACCTATGTATTAGATCAATTTTTCAGCGGCACTTAAAACTCTAGCTGCGTTGACTTTTTTTCCAATCCTGAAGAATATAATTCGACAATAATTCTAGTAGACTCGAAAAATGTTTCGGTGGAAAAATGTGGAATTCTCATAGTATACCTCGATTCCTATTCAAATCTATGGAGTAGATTACGCTCTTCCAAATATTGTGTATTGAACAAAAAAAAATATTACTTTGAGATAAAGACATTTCGCTCTTGACCGGCCTGCCCTACTCAGCCCTACTAGTCGCGGCGGCAAATGCGCCTGCCCGTGGCCGGCAAACCGCGCCGCGCGAATATTCGTCCCGCTTGCCGCAGCGCCGTTCGCGCCGCCCGTTCCCCATGGCTAGGCCGTTAATCCGCCGCTGCATCTCACATTGACGTCTCGGGTAACGAATTCGCTGATAAACTTGCCAGCTCTACAGTAAAAAACCCCAATATTCACCAAGTACCTGTCAAGAATATTAAGTTGCCAGCTTCAGATTGCAAAACCGACATTAGAACGAATATTAAACATCAATGGATGCATCATTGGAAAGAAACGACACAAATAAAAGGAAAATGGTACAGCTATATTAACTCGGATATTAAAAGGCCATGGTTTATCGTTGGAAAATATCTACAAAGAAACTTTTACACAACAATTTGTGGCAGATTTAATGAACATTTACATAGATTGAAAATGATTCCTTCCCCAAATTGTACATTTTGTAATTCTGAAAACCAATGTTTAAACCATAATATATATTTTTTGATTGTCCTCAATTCAATATACAAAGACTAGTATTTATTGATAGCTTATTGAACATTTACAAAAAAGCCCTGGATATCCCGCGCTCTATTCAGGATCTCCTTAAGAATATAGAAGCATTTTACCCTTTTTACAATTTTATCAAGAATACCATTGGAGTTATTTGAAAAATAATAATACACCGGAATATACCTATTTTATCTAATTTGATACCTAACTCGGATGTGACCTATAAATAAATACTGGAGGAAAATAGATAGGTACCTGATTTGACAACACGGATTGACCTAAACATACTGGATTATGAAGTAAAATAATAAATACGTTAGACAAGGCTATGTGCCTCGAATATTAATAAAGACTGAAGAAAATACCTACGGAAAGACAAGGCTTTTAGCCTCAATCAATATGAAGAGAAGAAGAAACTAAAATAAGACCTGGCGGTATGGGCTTAAGCTCTTAGCCTTTTCCTTAAAGGAAAAAAATATTACAAAAAAAAAAGGTAGTTTTGTAAATCGGCAACACTGATTAAAACTGACACCCGAACGGTGAGGTAGGCTCTTTTCTGTTTTCAGTCTCCAATTTGTTGAGGAAATAAAGAACTTTCGGTTTTGTTCGTGCTAAAATACACTATTTTGATGCCTAGTTTGTACTGAGGTAAGTTTTATCCGTATTTACCTGTTTTGTATACCACAAGAATGTATTTTAGCTGTCGGCGATCGTATTTTCTTCGAGAGGTTAATCATGGTATTTTAAAAGTTTTTATTCTTGTCTCTGTGTTTAAGCCAATTTTGGATTGAAAACCGCCATAAGCTGTCTTTTGCTGGGTGCTTTCGTGGTTTTGTTGGCGTAACCGTGGATGAGGCCTTACGTAGAGAGTCCATGTGTATGTACTAGGTAGCTGGGCAGCGGACAGTGGCGGCGCGGCGGTGCAGGCGCCCGGCCCCGGCTCCAAGGTCTCGGCGTTGGCCCACTTTCCTGCTTCCACAATGTTACCTATCCTACACATTTACCACAACAAATTGTAGGTGGTCTTTGGTTGAGATTAATAAATTGAACTGGTCTAAACCAATTAGTAAAGAATTGAAAAGTTTTGTATGCTGTTTTCTATAGAACTTCCGATTTCAGAAAAAAAACTTGTTGCAATAGGCTGAATTTGGATTACCACATTGAAATTTCTGCTGTGCACAGTACTGTATAGGTACTGCTATATAAACTCAGTAATTTTTTCATTGAAACTAGTTTGTTACAAAAATGACATACAGTATGCATCAAGATGTACAGAGTGCGCCAGGCCAATATGTCTCTCAGCACACACTGGCATATTACTCATATAATATAGCTTTATGTATATGAACCGATTGGAGCCCTTTTTTAATAGTATTTATCTTCAAAGCCAGAAAAGTGTTATAGTTGGAGACAGAGTATTAGCTGTAGATTTTTTAATAAGCGACATGTCACTGTAAGCGAATTCATTAATCGGACTTTACAAAGATTTTTATATGAAAACCAAACTTTGTTGTATAATTGTCATAATAGGCGATTGGTCAATATAGACGGACTCTTATACTGGGTGACATTTTCACCGGTACAATAAATTTTACCATATCATTGGTATCGATAATAGATTACATTTATCGAATAAAATTACCATATATTTTTTTTTCATTTTCATTAATTTATCCTTCATCCAATTTGTAACTCATGGGCACCCTGTACAAGGTGTCATCGCGGTGCGAGGCAGAGGGCGGCGGGCTGGCCGGCGCACGATTTGGCCGGTCAGTCCGCGCGCATTGACCTAGGTGAGTGCACGTGCGCCGTTTCCGCACTTCCTGCAGTTGAAAATTACGCGCGCAACACCATGTTTACAAACCGCGAGTATTACGAAATGGTTCGTAGTTACTTTCTCAGTAGGGAAAATACAGTGCAGCTCGGCGGATAGGTATACGCTGAAGAAAGTTTGCCCCGCCTGATAAAATTCCGGTTTAATTGAACCTCAAATACTCAACACCAGGACATTCATGAGAGTGACGCAGCATTTGCTAGACTACGGACAGTTCACTGCACCAACGCACGCTCAAGGCCGAGGAGGGAGACCTCCCTTGGCCGTGGAGATCGAGGAACAGATATTCGCGTTCTTCGAGGAAGACCCCAGAAGGAGCACCAACGACGCGGCACGCACGGCGCACTTCGGCGTTAGCCAGTACGTGGTGTGGATATTCATACCACTACCAACCAGTGCAAGCATTCCACGCCGGTGACGGTCCTAAGCCCGTGCAAGTATGAAGGAAGAATTGAAATCAATTAAGATTTTTTGCTACGTCATACCTACTGGCTGCGCCGCCGCCGCCGCTTCTTTTCCTTACCGCAAGCCGCGCGCAGTTGCCAGTTCGTGCGTTTAGTTGTACTCATATTTCTTTAAGATTTGCGGATAAGTTCAGACATTGGTATTTTTGTTTTTTTGTACCAACGGGGTAGTAACAAAAAATGTTGGTATTTGTATTTTGGACTTAGTATTTACGTATATTGATTTATTGTACTGGTGAAAATATCACCCTGTATAGACTGATTCTACTGTATTAAGTTTTTTCGTCTCCTTCAAACTTGTCTAAATGCATGGTCGAGGTGCTGAAGTCTAAGCGACAATATATTGTTTGAGACTCAAAGTTGGTCAGATTTTTAGGGTTCCATACCCAAAGTAATAATAACATCAAATGAAGGTATCGCTGCAGCTTTCGAACAGTTCTTCACTAATGTCCCAATCATAACTACAGCTCCGTTAGACTCGTCACCTGATCGTGCGGCGACATTCATCATCAACCCATTATGTCCCCACCGAGGGGCACGGGTCTCTTCCCTGAGGAAGGTATAGGCCATACTCCACCACGGGGGCCAAGTCCGGATTGGTAGAGGCTTGTAAGACTAGTGGCTGGTCTTACTGTCAGAAGTTTTCCGAGGACTTATGGGGTATGTCAGTAACAATAGTAAGTTCAGTGATAAATATCCTAGCTTTGCCGTTAGCACAGATTTTCAATAAATGCGTACATGAAGGAGTATTTCCAGACCTGATGAAATATAGTAGGTTAGTACCCTTATTTAAAAGCGGTGATAAACAAGATCCAACAAATTTTAGACCCGTTTCAGTCCTACCAGTATTAAGTAAAATATTTGAAAGAATTATCTTAGATCAATTACTTATTCATTTCAATAATTACGAACTCCTCCATAGTCAGCAGTTCGGTTTCATTAAAGGGCGGAATACAACAGACGCTGGAGTCATGTTAGTTAAACATATTTTCAGTGCTTGGGAGGATCATAATGATGCGATAGGAGTATTTTGTGATCTGTCAAAGGCATTAGATTGTGTAGACCACAAAACATTACTCTTAAAGTTAAAACACTATGGAATAAAAAAATTCAGTCTAGATCTTTTAAAATCATATTTAGAAGGAAGGGTTCAAAAAGCAGAAATAAATCGTATTAAATCGTCAGGCTCACTTGTAAAAATGGGAGTCCCGCAGGATCTATCTTAGGGCCGTTCCTTTTCCTAGTCTATATAAATGATTTACCGTTTTTGGTACAAAAAATGTGTGAGATAGTGCTATATGCTGATGGCACGTCACTTGTTTTTAAAATAAAGAGACAGGAAAATAATCTTGACGAAGCAAATAATGCTCTCTCGCACGTTCTAGATTGGTTTACAGTAAATAATCTATTGTTAAATTCAAAAAGACAAAATGTATGAAATTTACCCTACCTAACGTAAAATTAGTTGAAAACAACATTGTAATTGAAAATGATAAACTAGAATTTGTTGAAGATACTGTATTTTTGGGCATCACAATCGATGCCAAACTAGAATGGGGTCCACATATTATAAAATTGGCACATAGACTAAGCTCCGCAGCACATGCCGTGAAAAGAATTCGAGAACTTACTGACGTTGCAACTGCTAGGCATGTTTATTTTAGTTACTTCCATAGTATTATGTCCTATGGTATAATACTATGGGGCCGGGCAGCAGACATTGAGACTATCTTCATCTTGCAGAAGAGAGCGATCCGATTTATTTACAAGCTAGGTAGTAGGGACTCGCTAAGAGATTTTTTCAAAGAAACTAACATCTTAACAGTTGCAAGCCAATACATTTATGAAAATATTATATACGTTCGGAAAAATATTAAGGACTTCGAAACTCTTGGTAGCCATCATAACGTTAATACTAGGAATAAACATAAATTGTCATTTCCACGATTTAGACTTGCAAAAGTTAATACTTCCTTTATGGGGCACTGTATAAGGTTCTACAACAAGATACCCCAAGATATATTAGAGTTACCCCCAACGCGATTTAAGAATTGTGTTAAGCACACTCTTTGCAAAAAAGCTTATTATAAAATCAACGATTATTTAGAAGACAAGGGCGTATGGCATTAAATAGTAGTTTAATATTAAATTAAATCAGAGGATAAATGTGTCTAGTGTTCAACACATCCAAGATATTATTTTGTATGTTTTATTTGTATTAGCTTTAAGGTGATTTGAGAAAAGATGGTCAGAGTGGAGTTTTTTTTCGCTGCCTTTTTCTCCACAACAGACGGCCCCAAGGCAGCGGCTAATAAATATTTAAGGGGGCTCCCATTACAACTTACGTGATTTTTTTGCTCGTTTTTGCTCTATATTGAGAACGGCAATGGCTTCAAATATTCACTGAATGTCGAATTATTTAATTCACTTCAAAACTAAATAATTAAATTAAAATATAATGCAGGCTCTGATACAACAAACGTGTTTTTTTTGCCGTTTTTATAGATAATGGTACGGGACTCTTAGTGCGCGAGTCCTACTCGGTCTTGGCCGGATTTTTAACATAATGTTTTGACGAAAGTCAATATACCTAAATGCATAAATGCAAATGCAGAGCATCTAAAGAATATAATTGAAAATATTGTGGTCACCGAGACAAAGTTAACTTCGACACAACACAATTGTGTTGATCAAGTGATTAACGTAACATGCTTAATCAAGTAATTACTTGATCAAGCATGTTACTGCTACACTATCAACCAAATAATATTAAGAGTTTAGCCTAAGTGCCCTGCCTCACTAGGACGCCATGGGGACGACGCCAGCTACGAATCCAAGCAGTTTGTATTGAATGGCCAGACCGTCGCCAAGTGAGCTAAGCACCATACATGACAATATTAACTGCTTGGATACGGTCGCTGGCGACGTCGCCATGGCGGCCTTGTGAGGGAGGGCACTAAATACATATTGTCAGACTATTTATTTTTCCTAGTTTGGGAGCCAGTAACCATTTTACAATAAAGTTTTTTCATTTTATTTTTGTGGTTTTGTTTTCATCCTCAGAGTGCTGAGACCATGAAGTCCATAAACATGACAAACTGTAAACCTCAATATTTTTATTCGATATGTACAACACAAACATACATTATTGTCTGCTTGTAGATAAGATATGATGCTCCTTTGTAATTACGTCGTATCATTCATTAGTGTAGAGTTGTGGCTGTGCATTATGTGAAGTCAGTGTGTGTGTGTGTGTGCAGGCAGGCGCAGTTTCGCAGCAGAGGGCTACTCCGGCGCAGTGTATCAACAGCAATGGTAATGGAGGCGTCCCCGTCCCCGCAGAGCGTCGGCCGCGAGTTCGTCCGCCAGTACTACACACTGCTCAACAAGGCGCCCGCCCATCTGCACAGGTGCGTCTCATTTCCACTCGTCCGGCAACACTGCATCGCAAATGTTAAGAAAATATGCTTCTTGACACTCTCCACTTTAGTAGTCTCCACTTGTACAACTGTGTAGCTTGCCACCTCTGCATATTATAATTCTTATACTATACTGATTATCATTGTATCATTGCGGATGATAAGTTGTGTGCCTTGGCAATCTTTAGTTTTATTAATATGTAAATATGTTGTTGTTAGCTGAACTGAATAAATTAATATGATTATATAGATAAGAAATGCATGTGATGACATCATTATATCACCAGGTGAATGGAGTATGATGGCACACAACACAAGCCCTGAGCATGATGCCAAGCAATAGTCCTTGGAAAGACGGCAGGAACAATTTTAGCTTAAACTAAACTGCCTATACCGGTTTCTTTAGAAAATAAGCAATTAGTTAAAAACGTCAATTACAGTTTGTGTTCTGTAGGAACTTGGGTTTTTTGACAGACTCTATATTTATGAGATTGATTCAGTTTACATAATTATTGAAATTATGTAAACTGTTATGTGAAAGTTTACATAATTACATTTTAATATAAAAGAAATACTGATAGCTGAAACGAGGTACAACTATCCATAAAGTACTTCACATGTTAAGAGTGGGAGGGGGTTGACAAAGTAAACAGAGGGAGGAGTCCAAAGGTTAGTGACAAAACATTAAAAAAATAAAGTATAATAATTTATTGTTTTATTATTATTATTATTATTTGATACACTAGCAGCTTAGAGCTGATGCGTGTATTTCTTATCACTGCACTTGATTGTTTTTGGTTTTTACATAATTATCCAGTCTATTTTTAAAACAGTTCACTGAGTCTGCACTAACAATAGAGTCAGGAAGTTTGTTCCACTCTCGCACGACACGATTTGGAAGGAAATGCTTTCGAGGGTTACTTGCACACAGAGAGTTGCTTAATAGGGTAGTTTCCAGGGTCATAATAATTAAATTCTATTTAGTCCGTATTTTAGATTATAAAAAAATATTGGACACGTATTTTTTCTTTTTTCGATTAAACAAAAAATAACAAATATATAGCCCATTAAAGTTACGTGTGACGTCACTCCGTGCTAAAAAATGCAGCACGGCGTGACGTCACACGTAACTTTAATGGGCTATATCTTTGTCATTTTTGGTCTAATTTACAAATAAAAAAAATACGTGTCCCTTATTTTTGAATAATCTAAAAGTCGGACTAATTACATTTTTTAGGGCAACTAGCCCATTTAAGGTGGTGGCCTCTTAGGTGGTTATTTTCGTTCTTAATGTAGATGTTATGTAGGTCTTGCACGTCATAGTAACCTGTGAGGATTTTGTATGTTTCTATGAGGTCTCCACGTTGTCGTCGTTGCTCGAGCGTAGTGAGACCAAGTGCTTCCAGTCGATGCTCATAGGATTTCTGACGAAGTCCAATTACCATTTTGCTAATGTTTATTGTATAGAAACAGGCGTTACTTTGCGGAAATCCAGAACAGCATTAAAACGTGAAAATTACTTTCAAGTCAAGAATTGTGAGTCTGAGGATGCCCCGTGTTAGAGGCGAAACGCGTCGCATTGTCTCGCACAAGTATTGGTGTCGGTGGTGGTGTGTTTGTGTCTTGCTTCTGCTTGAAAAGTGGGAGGGAGGGCGGTATATTAACTAGCCGCATGGTGCTTGTGGGATTTTGGCGGAATTTAGCAAAGTAATTTTCACATTTTAATGTTACTAATGTTTGATATGATCTTGGGAATACTTATTGAAAAATCATTTGGATAAAAATGAAACCAATTCAGCAACTTCTGTTTCAATTTAATAATTTTTAGATGTAATATTGAAAAAAGTGTGATGAATGTCACACTAGGGAGAGGGTCTCACAAATGTAAAACACAAGGATTGGGGAGTGGTAAAAAATCACGAAATCAGTGGGATCTCCTTATAAATGATATTGTTACTAGGCAATAAGTAGTTGACAGAATTGATTGTAATGCATTTAAAAAATTGTCAATACAGACAGTCTGACAATATGTATAGAATAGATTCATAGGGTTGCTGTCACCATTATTGAGATCCATGCTGGTCGCTGGTGTTAAGGACATGATATTTTTTCATTGGTGGCCCGAGTAAGCTCCGTGTCGCCTATTTAAAAAGTAAAACTTGAGACACTAAGTGAAATTGTAATGCTATGGTGTGTCTGTTGTCAGGTTCTACAACAACTACTCGTCGTTCGTGCACGGCGGACTGGACGCACCCAACCGCGAGACGCCGCCCGTCGTCGGCCAGAAGCAGATCCACAACCGGATCCAGCAGCTTAACTTCCGCGACTGCCATGCCAAGATCAGCCAGGTCAACAATCATACACTCTCTTGTACTCTGGCTCCGGGATTATCAAGCTTACCTGTTAACTTTAGCCATCTTTTGCATAAAGAACGATATATCCCACCCGAAAATTGTAGGTTCGATCGACTGAAGCACTGAGAAGTCCAAAATTGTTGACGAATTGAAGCAGCGCGCTGCTGCCCCGCGGCTTTGTTTAGTGTGACGTGTGGTATTAGTAGATTACAAAAGGTACATCTTTCGGTGTCGATCTCGTTTATTTTGCTATCTGTAGACAAACACGAGCGCTTGCAACATTAGCTCGGCGTTTACCACGCGCTTACTCAATGCAGTGAGCGCCAATTCGGTATTTGACACTATCAACAATAAATTATTTGATATGCTCGATTAAAACAAAAATTACAAAATCTTTCGGAAAATGTATCTCTTTTAATGTACTAGTTTATTACAATTTTTAAATAGATGAAACATATAAAGAGCGCTCTGAAATGTGACGTCGTACATAAGCCAGTATTTTCATACAAAATTCCGTTTTAAAAGTAACTCATTTGACATCTTATCGAATACCCAATTCCGCGCCGCTGCCGCGCTGACGTCAATAAAAAAATTGTCGCGCCGCTAATGTCCAAATATGAAAGCGGCGTAAGTAAATTCCGTCGAGCAGTTGAATCGGTAGTTTCAGAAAGAACATTAGTCCAAATTTTGTGTGACTGACTTATTGTTGTCTATGGTATCCTTAAGGGTAGATCTACAGATCCGTATAGAAAGAACATTAGTCCAATGAATATCAATCGAACTACGTGTACGTACTACGTCTCAGTAGACGCAGAAACAACATTGGTCCCACTGAGGGGTCAGTTTTTTATGTCTACTGAAAAGTAAGCAGATTGTGACTAATGTTCTTTCTGAAACTACCGATTCAGTTAAGATAGAGGGTTGTTGCGGGGCGCAGGTGGACTCGCAGGCGACGCTGGGCAACGGCGTGGTGGTGCAGGTGACGGGCGAGCTGTCCAACGCGGGCGCGCCCATGCGCCGCTTCACGCAGACCTTCGTGCTGGCCGCGCAGTCGCCCAAGAAGTACTACGTGCACAACGACATCTTCCGCTACCAGGTGCGCCCCCACTACTGACTGCCTTAGGGCACTACACTGATCTAAAGCCGCGTACAGACATCGCGAGGCGTGCGACGCGAATGGTTCGTCTCGGTACATTCTACGTACGTCCCGAACGACACGAGCTCAAGCTGAGCGAGCAAACCACCACGCACGGTGTTCACGCCTGCAAACAACAACGCCTGTCCGTCCACACAGAGCGCACGGCTCGTACTAAGGTGGCGTTCGCGACGATCGTATGACGCGAATGCTCACTGTGAGCACACACGTCCACACAGCCCGAGCCATGCGAGACGAGCCATTCGTGTCGCACGCCTCGCGATGTCTGTACGCGGCTTAAAGGCATCGCTTGGGCGGTCGGTCTGGCATGCGGACTGCAGCCTTCACTTTGCAGAATGCACCAATTCTATAGTGAGATGTTGCGATCTCTCAATGGGGTTACCACTGAAGGGCACTTAGATTAGTGTGGCATGGAAATAGTAGATTGTTCACCAAGGGCGCAAACAAAATATTTGCGTCGAGCTTGTGAAATTGAATCCAGAGTGAACTGAGGCGAATCTTGCATTTGACTAAGAATCGCTGAAGGAGCGAGGGATTCGACACTACCGAGACCAAAAATGATTTGCGCCCGTGTAGAACACTCTGCTTTTCACTACCATCCGAGAGGAATGAAAATGCGTACTTGCGTTCCAATTTCAAATATTTGACAATTAGGTACTTAAAAGTTTTGCAGTTTGGAAGTTCAGTAAGTAGTTCCTAACTCGGTTTTAAAACTTATTGCTTGGATTGGAGCGAAATAGATATAGGACGAATCCTTAAGAGTAAAAGAGAAGTCCGACTTCTTAGTAAATGTTGAATTTTGAGTCTAAAGGTACCGAAAGGTAAATAGATTCAAAACCCAATTTTAAGTCTATTTACTTTGATGCATCTTAGCTTGAACAACAATAGCGTGTTTTGGGTCCTAAACTTGAGCATTAGGGAGTGCAAATTTTTTTTTTCTTGTCAAGTTATAGACGCGTGCTTTCGGTGTTGCAGGACATAGTGTTCTCGGACGAGGAGGGCGAGGGGGAGGCGCGCTCGGAGGGGGAGGAGGAGGAGCCGCGCGGCTACTTCCCCCCGCCGCCCGCCGCCTTCCCCGCCGGCTTCCCCGCGCCGCCGCCCGCGCCCCTCGCCCCCGCCCCCGCCCCCGCCCCCGCCCCCGCCGCCGCCGCCGCGCCCGCGCCCGCCCCGGCCCCCGCGCCCCTCAACGGCCTCCCCCCCGCCGAGGAGCGCGCCATGCCGCTGCCAGGTTGGTCCACGCTGTCCGAGGCTCGTCAAGCGTCCATAAGTACAGGCATGTAAAGAGGGCGTTTGGCGTGAGCTTGAGGACGCTTGTCTGCGGTTCGGTCCGGTGTCGGTTTTTGCATACAGATCAAAATGCGCTTGCGACGCATTCACACGTTGTTGAATAATTCACCAGTTGATGAAATTCATTTTGTTCAGTAAAATATTGTTACGGGCTAGGGTTCTGGATTTGGATGTAAAACGCCAATGACAACTTCTTAGGATTTATTCACGCAGGGTCTGGTCTGCAGGTCTTCACGACACGAAGTCCACACGTAGAATCCAATCGCAGGTCCAATCGAAGTCCAATAGTATCGCTGAGGTCGTAGGTTATCGCTCGTATCGCAGGTATGTTCGCTCGAAGCTCACTCTTCGCTATTCCAAACGGAACTGACAGTGCGCCGCGGCGGCCGCTATTTATATCCGGCGGCAAGGGTTCTAGAACATTCCCGTACCTACGTACCTACACTCGGTACACGTGGCAACGTCGCTCGAACAGTAACCCATTCAAAGAGTTTTGAACCTTACGCTAGTGGACATACGAGTCATTATTGCTTGCAGCGCAGCATGCGGCGACTATTCGATAGGCTTCTAGAATGCTCTATTCTAGATGGTTCGGGATAGGACCGCGACAATATTTAAAAAATGGGACACAGTGCACAGTTGAAGATTGTTTCACCGCTATCGAAAAAAACGTTCACAGACAATTCGACACCTGCAAATGGTGGCACCGCTTTGACCGTTTTCTAGGAAACCGCACCATTTTATTTACATAGAAAACGTTCTAGTCATTCACCGCTGTATTACGACCGCTTCATGACGCCACCGCTTTTGGAGGAAATCATAGCTTTAGTGCATTGGTTTTATTTAAAATGAGTGATGACTGAAATACAATTTTTATGAATCTTTATTATTGGTGTCCATCTTGGTGGTCCTCGAGTTTTCCTTGTTCTTTTTTACTTTATTTGAATTTCAAGAAAAAGGTACAAGAAGAAAAGAAAGAAATACAATCTCACTCGATTTGTCAATGTTTTAAAAGAACATTTAACATGAATAATACACAGATAAGTTCTGTCCTCATTCGATTAATGGTCAACGGAACAGGCACGCGCGTTATTATCGATAACTATCGAACAACGGACCATCGCTAATGTCCCTCGAATGTGTGGTATAGAGGCGTGTGCGTGTTGCAGCGGAGCGGTCGCCGGAGCCGGCGGGCGAGGCGGCGCCGGCGCCGGCGCCGGAGCGGGAGCGGGAGCCGGCGCCGGCGCCGCCCGAGCGGGAGCCGACGCCGCCGCCGCCGCCCGCGCAGCCAGGTATGCCCTACATTCTTCACTCGTGCGTGGCGCTACATTACAAATTACTATGTCAATGAATATGTTTGTGACGTCGCTGTTTCTGGTTCCCACGACACAGGGTATCCTAGTGTGGGGCCAGAGGCAAGTATGTGCCTGTATGTAAATGTTTATGTTTATTCACAGAAAAAAGAAAGGTAGGCCTTTGCATAGCAGTAGTACAACAAGAGAGGCTATGTTAAAAAAAAAACACAGATTTTCCGTACCTATTTTTGTGAAGAAGTGTGATACTAATTCTACCTTGTAACTTTTATGTCAGACGTCTACAAAAGTTCCTGTAATCTAATCCCGTATTTTTTAATTTGATTCATTTAGGGGCTTGTTCGCTGAACGAGCATGTCAACCCCATCGTAACCTACAACACTACAAAGTACTCAATACTAAGGTATCCTTAACAAACTTATAAATAATACAGACATTTCCGCTACACGGCTCGGACAGAATACTCTGAAGTATTCCATCCATCAAATTTCCTGTAATGTTTAGTAATGCCGTTACAATTCTGTAGTTGACACAATCAGCAATACATTATTTGATATCCTCGATTAAAACAAAAATTACACAATATTTTGAAAATCTCTTTAGTCTGTATCTCTTTTAGTCATTTACTAGTTATTACAATTTTTAAATAGGTGAAGCATGAAAAGAGTGTGTGTGTGTGTGAGTGAGGAGTTTTTTTTTCGCTGCATTTTTTCCACTACACTCTCACCAAGGCAGCGGCTAACACTAACGTCAACATTATATGTACATTGACATTCAACAAACAGAATTTATGTTGAAATAAATTTCTGATATCCGAGTGCTCTGAAATGTGACGTCATAATTCAGTATTTTCATACGAAATTCCGTTTTAAACGGTAAGTCATTTGACATGTCAAATACCCAACTGCAGCGCTGCCGCCGCCGCCGCCCGAACCCAAGACGTATGCCAACCTGCTGAAGGCAGCCGCCGCACGCGCCGAGCCGCGCGCAGAGCCCCGCGCCGAGACGCGCCCGCCCGCGCCCGCGCCCGCACCCGCGCCCGCGCCCGCGCCCGCGCCCGCGCCCGCGCCCGCTGCCTATGTAAGCTCACCACCAACTATAATGCGTTCACATGCACGCCGTGCAGCCCGGCGGGCTGCCTGGCGGGCTGCGCGGCATGCAGCCCGTCCCAGGCCGGCGAAAATTCAAGCTGTTCACACGCACGCCGTCGTGTCAGTCACACTCGCCCGGTTCGCGGCATTCACGTTCACAGGCGCGTGTACGGGCTCGGGCGTACCGTTTACACGCTCGGGAATGTGAATGTGCACGTTGAATGTCGAGTTGAACGCGCGCGTGTGAACGTAGCATAACAATATATCCGTGGTGGAGTGTACGGCCTATAACTTCCTCAGGGAAAAGACCCGTGCCCCTCGGTGGGGCATAATGGGTCGATGATTATGATGCTGATAAACACTGTCACGTTTTCTAAAAATCTTAATTCAAAACAATCTAAAGATGGTCAGATAATTTAGAGCGAATGAGGGATTTTTCTAACAGCTAAGAAAAGTGGTTCCAAATTAGTCGGTTTTTGATTTTTTTATGGGACTTGGCAGTTCATTTTGTGGTCTCCCTCTTTTCTTTTGGCTCTTGCATTTGATTGTGATTTGACTTTGGGCAATTTTGGGTGCTAAAATCATGGAAAAAAAGATCGAAGTCCAATAAATATGCCGGGGTCAATACGGCAAACAAACGTCCAGATACACGCGAAGGTCAGTCGAGTTAAGAAGCCACGTGTAACCACAGGAGAAACCGAATGACGTTGATCAGTTGATCACAGATTCCTTCCACGAATCCTTCGATGAAATCACAGAACACCACTACAGTTTTTATCTGTGGTGTGGCAAGTAATAAGAAAAAAAGGTAAACCCTTGCGATCAAGCGCCATCTCATCTTAGCTTTTAGAACTATCATTTTTTTAATTAGCTGTCAGAAAAATCCCTCAAAAGAAGTCATGTCCACTTGTGCAGTACAAAAAAAAAAGTACGTCGTACAAAATGTTACACTGTATATTAAAAATAATAAAGTCAAGAGCTCTTATCCCCGAACACTTGGTAAAATGTTTGCGTTTGCACAAAAAGGGCGTTTTGAAGAATTGCAAACGTAATTTGACCAAAGAAACCTTCGACAAAAAGGATATTTTGACGAATGCACTTTTGACAAACGTAATTTGACCAAAGGCACCGTTGACCAGGAGGTTATTTTGACGAATCGCACCTTTGGCAATAGGCGGAAAACCCGTTTTTAGGGGCTGTTGATAAATTAAAACCGATACTTAAATTAAAACTTTCGTAAGCACTACACATTGTAAAATATGGCCTGGACGCTACGTCTCTGCTCACCATAACACTCTTTGAATCGGAGCGAAACATCACGTCACGACAACACAAAAACCGACGTCGTACAGAGTACTGTCTCGCTCTAACATAGGGTCTTAAAAGAAGATAGTGCTATACAGTAGTGGTATACATGACTTTTTAAGACGTATGAATATCCGTTGCGAACATTACATAATGGGCCCACTGGTCGCACTCTTCCGATAAAAAAAACCAAGTAAGTTAATCCGCAGCATATTTTACGATACTTACTATTTTTACACTATATTATAAGGCCAAACAAACCGCGTGCGGGAGAGGCAAAGCGCGAGCTCTATTTACAATAGTAACAACATCACAATGTAAAATAATGTTGCCGCAATAAAAATATGGCAAAATAAGCAAGGTCTCGACTGTTACCGGTGAAATATTCTTTTACATCTCTCATATTCGGTAAGTAGGTCCTTATTACCCCCAAATGGGGCTTGTAGGTGACCAATTAGCGCTCTAGGGTAATAATGTAGCTAGAAAAGCCCTAGGGCGGTAAGTAATTTAAAAAAAAAACTTCACTCTTTCAAAAAGTTCGCGTACATCATGGCAATAGACATCATGCATTCAGCCCAATAACAAAAGAGATCACTTCGCTATTCAGCCTTGTCTTCGTATGAGTATAATAGTAATCAATTTTAAATATCGAACGGCGAAACTCAATTTCGTTCTTGAAAAAAAAAAATAAAAAAAAAATGAAAAAAGGCGGGAATATAAAACTTTTACTTTAAATATTGCTTGTTTTTGGGATTTTTTTTTTATAATTACGAGCTAATTAAAAAACATGAGTTTGCATGCAAGTAATGAAGATATAAGCTGCACTCCCGATTCAATGAAAATGAAAAGAAAGTTCTAAAGAGAGATATTTGAAAACTTCCGACGAGTTCATGAAGTGGCGAAAAGAAAAACGAGTATGTACCTAATTTTTTTCTACTTACCTCACAATCTAGATGTAAAGCAGAGTAGTTAGCTCGGGTGTAAGAATCAATTGCACCCTCGAACTATAGGCGCCCTCGCTGCGCTCGTGCGCCTACACCTAACTTGTAAGGCATCAATTCATCAGACCTTGTAATTAACTATCTAACTTGTTGCCTTGGCTACTAATCTACTATTAAATCGCATAAGTGGTTTTGGAGATTACCCATGACACACAAACTTACGAAGTTTTCCTCTTTACAATATTAATGTCGATTACTGCTGCGACCAGCAAATGAGGCAAAGCGTAAAAAAAAGCTTTGACGTGGCAAAAAATATTGTTGTTCGTTCGTGTTTCGTTTGATTTTGAAAGTTTATTGAATTTAACAGAATGAGTTCATAGTTTTAATTTCCGCGCATTATTTGAGAAAAATCATATTATACAAGCGTTGGTCACAACTATGGCATTGATGGACTCGTGCCGCTGCAGTAATGTAATATTAGTAACTAACTGTTGGTAATTATGGCCAAGACTTTTATAGTACTTTTGCGCGGAAATTAAAAAGACAAATTACTTTTCAAAATCAATGACGAATAAAAATAATTTTTCCCGCGTCAAAATGTTCATTTGGTTTTTCTCCTATAAACGGCTTTTTATTTGCTAGCCAGGTCTAATTGAACAAAACCTTTGATAAGTGTGATGTATATTGAAAGTACCCACAATAAACCTGTCAGTTAGCTTAGACCGCTGTCTTTTATTGACGTCTCATTGGCGACGGGTCGGGATTTTTATTCGTTAATTGCGACGTAATTACGTTAAATCCGTGTTATTTCGAAGGATTTGTGACAATGCCGTACGGAAAAGTGGAACCATTTGATCTAACCTCGAATCAATGGCCAAGTTATTTGCGACGAGTAGAACAGTTTATAAAACTCAACAAAATTGAGGTTGATTTACACGTTGCTACTTTGATAACGATGGTAGGTGATACGACGTACAGTTTGATGTGTGATTTATGTGCACCGGCGTTGCCAGAAACCTTTGCGGAGTTGGTGAAAATCGTTTCTGATCATTTAGAATCACAAAGATCTATAATAGCTGAACGTCATGTATTTCGCCAGAGAAGACAAAGAGTCGGCGAACCACTATCGGAGTATTTACAAAGTCTAAAACACCTGGCGACAAACTGCGGCTTCGGAAACTCGTTAGAAGAAAACCTTCGAGACCAATCTGTCTCAGGTTTAGCCAGTGACGACATGAGGTCTAGATTATTCGCAGAACAAGACGTGCAATATAAACAGGCGGTGAAGCTAGCCTTTTCCCTGGAGGCTGCGGAGAAGCATGCAGTAGCGAGCGCAGTGGGCGGCGCTGGGAGCGGGCGCGTGGCAGGCGGCGGCGAGGCATGCAGTAGCGAGCGCAGTGGGCGGCGCTGGGAGCGGGCGCGTGGCAGGCGGCGGCGAGGCATGCAGTAGCGAGCGCAGTGGGCGGCGCTGGGAGCGGGCGCGTGGCAGGCGGCGGCGAGGCATGCAGTAGCGAGCGCAGTGGGCGGCGCTGGGAGCGGGCGCGTGGCAGGCGGCGGCGAGGCATGCAGTAGCGAGCGCAGTGGGCGGCGCTGGGAGCGGGCGCGTGGCAGGCGGCGGCGAGGCATGCAGTAGCGAGCGCAGTGGGCGGCGCTGGGAGCGGGCGCGTGGCAGGCGGCGGCGAGGCATGCAGTAGCGAGCGCAGTGGGCGGCGCTGGGAGCGGGCGCGTGGCAGGCGGCGGCGAGGCATGCAGTAGCGAGCGCAGTGGGCGGCGCTGGGAGCGGGCGCGTGGCAGGCGGCGGCGAGGCATGCAGTAGCGAGCGCAGTGGGCGGCGCTGGGAGCGGGCGCGTGGCAGGCGGCGGCGAGGCATGCAGTAGCGAGCGCAGTGGGCGGCGCTGGGAGCGGGCGCGTGGCAGGCGGCGGCGAGGCATGCAGTAGCGAGCGCAGTGGGCGGCGCTGGGAGCGGGCGCGTGGCAGGCGGCGGCGAGGCATGCAGTAGCGAGCGCAGTGGGCGGCGCTGGGAGCGGGCGCGTGGCAGGCGGCGGCGAGGCATGCAGTAGCGAGCGCAGTGGGCGGCGCTGGGAGCGGGCGCGTGGCAGGCGGCGGCGAGGCATGCAGTAGCGAGCGCAGTGGGCGGCGCTGGGAGCGGGCGCGTGGCAGGCGGCGGCGAGGCATGCAGTAGCGAGCGCAGTGGGCGGCGCTGGGAGCGGGCGCGTGGCAGGCGGCGGCGAGGCATGCAGTAGCGAGCGCAGTGGGCGGCGCTGGGAGCGGGCGCGTGGCAGGCGGCGGCGAGGCATGCAGTAGCGAGCGCAGTGGGCGGCGCTGGGAGCGGGCGCGTGGCAGGCGGCGGCGAGGGCGTGGCGGGCGACGGCCTGCACGCCGCACGGGATGCGCACGGGGTGCCGGACGTGTGGCAAACCACATCACCCGGATAAGTGTCGCTTCACACGTGAGCACTTGTCACAAGGTATACTTGTGACAAGTGCTCACGTAAAGGACATTTGAAAGGTATGTGCAAAAATACGCAATCTAACTCAAATAATTCTACTAGGCATAATTACCTAGAAGAAGACTCAGATAGTGATTTTTTTAACATGCGTGTCGTAGCGAGTGGCGGCAGTCCTTATTTTGTTGCTTTAAAGATCGATAATACATTATTAAAATGCGAGATTGATACGGGAAGTAAAATTTCAGCAATTAGTCAAAATTGTTACACACACTACTTCTCAAACTATGCTCTGTTGAACGATAACATAAAATTATGTTCTTATTCTGGCTCACTGGTTGAACGGATTGGTTACATTATTGTAAACGCCTCAATTGAGAATGAATCTCAAGAAGACTTAAAATTGTATGTAATAAAAAATGGAAGTAGGCCATTAATTGGTAGAAGTTGGATTCGTCGGTTTAAAATCAATGAATTACACGTAAATAAAATTGTATGTCAACAAGAAACGGAGGCACCCCAGATAATACTAATGATCGGTTGGTCAGGGAGCTGGTGAGGGATTTCCTGGGGTTTTTACAGATAGTTTGGGAAAATGTAAACGAGAAATTCGTCTACAGCTCGCAGATAGGGAACCAGTGTTTGTCAGGGCGCGGTCAGTACCGTTAGCCTTACGGGCTAAAGTAGAAGCGGAGTTAATTAGACTAGAGAAGGAAGGGTCAATTTATTCGATCGACCATTCTGAGTTCGGTACTCCAATTGTTCCAGTAGTCAAACAATCGGGGGAAATAAGAATCTGCGGCGATTATAAAGTCACCATAAACCCTAAGTTAATAAGGGATTATTATCCCCTACCCAAGAATGACGAGTTGTTTGCTGCGTTAAGTGGCGGTCAGGAATATACAAAAATTGATTTGACGAGAGCTTACATGCAAGTACCGCTAGATCAGGACTCACAGGCAGTGACAGCAATTTCAACACACCTGGGAACTTACGTTTTTCGGCGTACCCCATATGGATTATCATGCGTACCCGAACAATTTCAAAAATTAATGGAAGAAACGCTTAGGGGTCTACCAAACACAGTGGTCTTCCTCGATGATATTTGCGTAACAGGAAGTGACAAATTAACTCATTTAAAAAACGTGCGAGCTGTACTCGAAAGACTATCCGAAATGGGTTTGACTATAAAAATAAATAAGTTTTTTTCAGAAAAGTGTATCCTATTTAGGATTTATTATAAACAAAGACGGGCTACACCCAGACCCAGCTAAATTGGAAGCCATTAAAATGGCCCCGAGACCTGGTAATTCAACGCAGTTAAAAGCGTTTCTTGGCTTAGTTAATTATTACGGCAAATTCGTTACAAATTTGAGTACTTTATAGTTCTCAAATTTGTATATAAATTATATATAAGCGTACAATGGGTGCACCCATTGTACGCTTTATTAAAGAAAGACAGAGTGGAAATGGAGTGTTCAATGTGAAAAGGCATTCGAAGAGATCAAGGCTTGTTTGTGTAGCAATAAAGTATTAGCTCACTATGATTCATCGCTGCCGCTTGTACTATCAGTCGACAGTAGTGCCTACGGAATAGGGGCCGTTTTAGCTCACCGTTACCCGGACGGCTCGGAGCGGCCAGTCGGCTGTGCCTCGCGAACGCTTACGGACGCGGAGAAAAACTATAGTCAGCTGGACAAGGAAGCCTTCTACGGGGTGTGTAAACACCATCAATATTTGTTTGGAAGGCAATGGGCTAGTTGCCCTAAAAAATGTAATTAGTCCGTCTTTTAGATTATTCAAAAATAAGGGACACGTATTTTTTTATTTGTATATTAGACCAAAAATGACAAAGATATAGCCTACTAAAGTTACGTGTGACGTCACGCCGTGCTGCATTTTTTAGCACGGAGTGACGTCACACGTAACTTTAATGGGCTATATCTTTGTTATGTTTTGTTTAATCGAAAAAAGAAAAAATACGTGTCCAATATTTTTTTATAATCTAAAATACGGACTAAATAGAATTTAATTATTTTGAACCTGGAAACTACCCTATTCACATTGAAAACTGACCATCAACCACTGACCTTTATTTTTGGACCGAAGGGAGGTATTCCTCAAACGGCGGCCAGTAGATTACAAAGATGGGCTGCGAAACTAGCAGCATACGATTTTAAAATACAATATGTACCATCGAAAGATAACGGAAATGCAGATGCATTGTCGCGTCTACCGCTGAGTGCCTCTGGAAAAATGAGGGAGGCGGCGGCGGAACAATGTCATTATCTTATGTTTTTTGATGAATCGGTCCCCGTGAGTTACAAAGATATAGCCACACACACAAAGACCGACGCGTTGTTAAGTAAGATATACGGATACATTATGTTCGGGTGGCCACATACAGTTGAAGATCGTGAAAAACCGTTTTATTTCAGACGAAATGAACTGTATGTGGAACACGGATGCATATTGTATAAGTATCGAGTAGTGGTTCCAGGTAAATTACAAACGAAATTGCTGTCCGAAATTCATGCGGGGCATTTGGGTATTGTAAAAAAGAAAGTCTATTGCTCGTAATTATGTCTATTGGCCCACAATAGATAATGACATTGAGACGTTGTGTCGCAACTGCGAGGCATGTCGCAGTGTGCGTGATGCGCCCCCGCATGCCTCATTACACCCGTGGGAATTTCCTGCCGCGCCATGGCAAAGGCTTCACGTGGATTTTGCACAATTTCAAAATAAATATTATCTGATTATCATAGACGCGCACTCGAAATGGCTGGAAGTTGAAGAGGTGCGAGGCACGTCCGCCTTTGAGACGCTAAGATTTTTCAGAAAACTGTTTTCCAAATTTGGGTTACCACACCAATTAGTGTCAGACAATGGCCCTCCATTTCAGTACAGAGTACAAAGAATTTTGTGCAAAAAACTGTATCAAACATACTACTAGCGCCCCTTACAGGCCACAAGGTAATGCGGAAAATTCCGTCAAAATGATAAAAAAAAACACTTAAAAAGGCGGTACATGAGGAGCAAGATGTAACAACGGCTTTGACTCGATTTTTATTCCAATACAGAAATTGTGAACACTCCACAAAGGGCGTGGCTCCTGCGGTAGCTTTATTAGGCCGTCGACTTCGTGGTAGATTGGACATATTACGGCCAAATACAGCCGAGCTTGTTAGAGAGGCACAAGAAAGGCAAATACAAAACGCGGGGGGGTCAGATAGACAATTTGATGCAGGAGACAGAGTTTTAACACGCGATTTTTCGCTACGAAACAATAATAAATGGACGGAAGGACAGATAACAGCAAAAACAGGTCCTCTGTCGTATAAAATTAACTTTAATAATGGTGGGAGTGGGCGTAGACATGCGGATCAAATAGTAGCAGTACGCCACAGCAGATTTTCTATGACACCACCTGTGGAGGACCTGCCTCGGGCAGAGAGTAGCAGCGGTGGATTCCGTTTTCAGCCATCATGGCGTAAAGTTCAATTTTTTGTAACAAATGTTTTCCGAACATCCGATAGGGCTAAAGTTTCGTACAGGCCCTGTAAAAATAAATATATAATAATAAAAAAAGAATAGCAGCGCGCCGTAGCAGGAGCCACGCCATGCCAGGACGCACAGACCGATGCTGCTGCACCACCGCCCGAGAATGCGAGTGAGTGAGCGATGCGAGCCTACCGGCGGCAGTTGAGGAAAGACATTGCGCAATGAAATAAGTAGTTGATTATTTGATTATGTAAGATAAAAGAATAATAAACTCACGCCCGTTATCCCCGAAGGGGTAGGCAGAGGCATCAGTCTCTAGAACTGGACCCACGTTTTGCCGTGTTTATTAGGTCCCAAACGTGACAAGTACGAGCAAACCAATTTGCATGAAAAAGTAAAATACCTAAATAAAGGAAAGGAATATAATTAAAACTAAATTAATTAAATTATCAAAATAAATACTATAAATCAATGTCAATAATTTGTTAATTTGATAAGTAATTTAAATGTACTCGTATAATAATAATTTATTTTTGTAGAAGGAATGATATAAATTATAAATGTAACTATAATAAGCATGCAAAAAGGAAATAAATGGCTATATTATTATATTATATTATTATAAACGTGACAAGTGGCAAGCCTGTCGCCGTTATCCGGGCACAATTTATCAGCGAATGGTGTTGCTGTGCAAACAAATGTACGTAACTAAAAGTCATTGGTACATGCGTGGTTCGAACCCAGACCCTCATGATCGAGAAGCAAAGGTCAACCCCACTACGCCACCACCGCAATAATTAAGATAATTAAGATTAAAACATAGATCAATAAAAATATAAAGATAAGATTTCTAGTTTTAATAAAAGAAGCACCTATGTTATTAGTTTTTAAAAAGTTAATATTAATTGTATGAAACCACGTATTCAGTGATAGACAACGTAGTTATGTCGGTATACTGTGTATTCTATGCTGTTTTATATAAAACGTCTCATATTAATTCTAAGGAACCATGTATTCAGCGATAGATAACATATTTATGTATTCTAGGTGTAGTATATACTTAAGGTGGAGATAATGTGATGTATATTGAAAGGACCCACAATAAACCTGTCAGTTAGCTTAGACCGCTGTCTTTTATTGACGTCTCAATAAGTTACCTCCTTGGTCGACATGTTTCGGAGTAAAAACTCGTTTCATTTTTAAATTACACGACGGCTTTCTATGTAATTTATTTGGCCGCTAAAACACGACAATATGGATTTTCGTACAACTTTCACCGGCCACAGCTCGTATGTATTTGGAATACAGCAATTTCGATTTTTTTTTAAGAAGGTTTTTAAAATAATATTCAAACATGAATTAAAAGGCTGTTATGGGGCCTCTACACTTGGGGCTACACTTTCGATGAAATATTTGTCGTATCATAGCCGCCTATTTCCCGAAAATACAAAAAACATTTTAATGCAGCACATAGCTGAAAAATGTAGGTATTCTCGAAAATATTTTTACAACAGTATATGGCTCATTATTTTGTCTTTACACGAGCTACATACGTGGTTTGGCTAGCTGCAATGGCGGACGAATCACGTAGTATGAGAGTGAAGGTCGTCTAAAAAACAAAACTACTTAATCGTGAGTCAGTAGCACGAGCTAGTTAAGAATAACGTAAGGAATGATAACGTCGATTTTCTCCCATCACTAGTCATATGAAACAGACAGGTGTCAGGATCGTATACTCCCAGCGGCCGAACCATAGTTGCGCTCTCAATCTCACTAGAAGCGGCGACTAGGCGGTGTCCCTATATCCGCTAACGGAGGGTGTTGTCGCAGGGCGGCGGCGCGGCCTCCGAGCGTCAGGCCAGGCCGCCGCGCGCGCGGGACGCCGCCGCGGGGGCCGGCGCGGGCGCGGGCTCCGGCCCGGGCGCCGGCGACACCCGCCGCGACGCGCCCGCCGACTCGCGCCGCCCGGGTAACGACGCATCAGGTACTTCTATTATTTGGACCTAGTTCTGCATAAAGCAGCCATGTAGCATTTTTTGCGAAAATGAGTTATGAATGCAGCCATACTAATTTTGACATCGCGGATTTTTTGCAAAGACAGCCGTGTTGATATCTCTCAAAACAACGGAGATACGAGGCGTAAAAGTCAGCCACCTTGACTAAAAGTTTATGTAAAAAACAGTCATCGTGGTGTAAAATACATCCATTTTGGCCAAAAACTAAATACAGGTTTTTGCAGAATCCAGCCAAACTGCATGGCTGGTTTTTACAAATTTATAAATGTAAGTAGTTATTAGAGTTCCAGTTATGTAAAACGCAGCCAGTGTAGGATGGCTGTTTTCTGCAAAATGGTTTTTATCATTTTCGATAGTATTTGGCTGTTTTTAACAACACGCTGGCTGTTTTAGTCAAATAATTCCTTTGCAATAAATTTTAGTTCGTTCATGGTAAAACACATGGCTATTAAATTTTATTCTGTTTTGTACTGTCTTTGGATAAAATTTTACTGCGTGCCTATATCCTTGGCTATTAAATTTTATTCTGTTTTGTACTGTCTTTGGATAAAATTTTACTGCGTGCCTATATCCTATTATAACTCTTTGACAAAAAGAACTTTTAGAATATCGCGCAAACTTTTTGCATCGAACTAAAAATTACGAAAGCAGGGGTGGGGATGTTAATTCCGTCAAATAAATGCATAACATTCATCTTGACCTGGCCGAAGGAGCAAGATCTCAAATGAAAACAGACATGAACTTAGCCAAAAACCAAACAGACATCAAATGCCTCACATTTGACATGCAAAAGACTGCCATTACCCCGGATTCAGATAAATGTAATTATTTACAAAAGACAAATCTGGCTCTATAGGCGTGCACAGTGCTATAAAACAACTAATGTTATCGCTTTACGTGGATCGAGGATCAATCTGGACGTGGTGCCCAGGAATTCGGATCTTTTCTAATGAAACATATAGCTATGAATTCTGTGGTTAGATTCGTGCGGCAGCCAAAATTTTAATATTAAAATTGCCCCTGATGATGCTCTTGATAAAAGCAATGCCTGAGATGAAATTAAACCTGGAATATAGTACTTTTAAGTATCTTATGCCAGGTCTCATGTACTTCATCATCATCATGATCGGCCTATGCTTGTACACTGCTGGACATAGGCCTCTCCCATTGCACGCCACTGAGCATGGTCGTCGGCTATTCTCATCCAGTTCGGTTATCAGTACTTCAGGTGGTATAGCCGGCCCACTACCACTTCAGCATGCTAATTCGGTGGGCTATGTGTCGGTGACTTTGGTTCTCTGTCGGATCACCTCGTTTTGAATTCGATCTTTCAGAGTGACCCCGAGCATAGTCCTTTCCATAGCACGCTGAGCGACTTTAAATTTGTGGACCAGCCCCACCGTGAGGGTTCACGTTTCGGCACCGTATGTCATGACGGGTAGGGCGCACTAATTGAAGACTTTTGTCTTTAGACTCTGTTACTTACCTCACCTAACGATAAAGACTGGTGATCTTGAGAGAGCTTTAAAGTACATACAAAGAATGTATGTATAACGCCTGAAGACTACTTTAAAATTTATGACTTAATGAAATATCTTAGATTAATTCAAATTCAAACGTTTTTATTCAAAATAAAAAGTTTATTTTATGAACATCAAAGCTGTTAGTTTCAAAATTAATAGGCTACATGGAGAAGAAACTTACAAAGAAACTGTACTCTTTTCAAAACAGTTTAAGCCTACCTAATTAACAAACTTTAAAACTTAAAAATGATTACCCCTGGATGTGTTGAACACTAGTCACAGTTATCCTCTGATTAAATTTAATGTTAAGTACTGTTTAATACCAGACATCTTTCGTCGTTCAAATTTCTATCGTGGAAATGACAATCTATTTATTCCTAGTATTAACCTTATGATGGCTAGGCTACCAATAGTTTCGAAGTCTTTGTAAATGTATTGCTTGCAACTGTTACGGTGTCGTTTCTTTGAAAAAAACTCCTAAAGAGTCTTACTTTTACTTAATTTAATTACTTTTGCATTTCAATAATTACCAAGTCCTCTATAGTCAGCAGTTCGGTTTCACTAAAGGGCGGCATAAAGCAGACCCCAGAGTCATGTTACTTAAACATATTTTCAGTGCGTGGGAGGATCATCAGGATGCTGAGTATTTTGTGATTTTTCAAAAGCGTTTGATTGTGTAGACTACAAAAAACTACTCTCAAAGTGAAAACACTACAGAATAAAAAATGCAGGCTTCGATATTTTACGAGTATAATCGTATTTATAAGGAAGGGTTCAAAAATCAGACATAAATCGTACTAAATCACCGGGTTCACTTGTAAAATGGGAGTCCCTCAGAGATCTATCTTAGGGCCGTTCCTTTTCCAAGTCTATGTTAATGATTTACCATTTATGGGACAAAAATAATAGTATTTAAGTTGCTTATCACTTCCATGACAATTTCACAGATAGCGCTGAAGCTGTAGATGACGCCGAGAGTTTTAATACAGATTTTATTTTGTATGATGCACATTTCATGATTTTTATTATATTTATTTTATTCTTCTAGAACACCCACGTCTTTAGTCAAAGAAAATAATAAATTCAGTTTAAATTATATTCAAAAGCACAACGTAGTATTATTATAATTTTTGGCTTTTTTTCGTTTGTTAATATTCAGATTGTTAAAATAACTTGATTAATAATAAATTTCATTACAAAAAATCACAAAACTGTAAACTTGCTAACATTTTAGTTACCAGCTATAAATTTTTTGACTGGTTTTCGAAGCTATTTCCACTTTATTAAATATTGCTGAATGCAGCCACCTCATGTGGCTGGATTATGCTTTATTGTGATTTCATCAAAATATGCAATTTTGCATAAAACAGCCACGTCTTAAAACGTGATTTCTTGTATTAAAAGTAACGATACGCAGACCTGGGTGGGATTAAAAAATAACTGATACTTGTATCTTTAGTTTTAACTCATAAATCAATGAATAAGTCAATACATAACCGAAGTGCAAACGTCGATAGAAAAATGCTTATAACTCAGTTTGTACATTTCGTCACTTGGCTGCTTTATGCAGAACTAGGTCCATTTATA
The DNA here is from genome assembly GCA_947310845.1 of Yponomeuta plumbellus. Classification (NCBI taxonomy): domain Eukaryota; kingdom Metazoa; phylum Arthropoda; class Insecta; order Lepidoptera; family Yponomeutidae; genus Yponomeuta; species Yponomeuta plumbellus. The sequence continues at coordinate 23,274,248 of OX371200.1, forward strand.
CTCCTATTGATACTCTAACTAATCTTGCTTTTTAGAAGTTTCAGATTAAGCTTAATAAAATTATTCCCAAATTCAACACTGCATCGATCTTGCAATTATGGAAGTTATTAAGTATAGAACCACATTCTGCGACCAAAATGTTACTTAAACTACTAAGCTAGGCTCGATATACAGGGATGATTTTTCACCGGTACAATAAATTTTACTATATCATTGGTATCAATAATAGATTACATTTATCAAATAAAATTAACATTATTTTTTTTACCATTTTCATTAATTTATCCTTCATCCAATTTGTAACGCATGGACGCACTAATTACAAGGCGTCAACGCGGTGCGAGGTAGAGGGCGGCGCACGATTTGGCAACATAACATCCCTTACGCTTATCATCTCGGTGAGTTCGGTGAGCCAGTCAGTCCGCGCGCATTGACCTAGGTGAGTGCACGTGCGCCGTTTCCGCACTTCCTGCAGTCGAAAGATACGCGCGCTTCTTTTCCTTCCCGCAAGCCGCGCGCAGTTGCCAGTTCGTGCGTTTAGTTATGCTCAGTGAATGTGTAATGCGTCCACATTTCTTTAAGATTTGAGAGTTCAGACATTGGTATTTTTGTTTTTTTTTGTACCAATGGGGTAGTAACAAAACATGTTGGTATTTGTATTTTGGACTTAGTATTACGTATGTTGATTTATTGTACTAATGAAAAAAATTTCCTGTATGTTGTCGGAAGAAAAAAAACTACAGGTAAAACTAACTAACAACTCACGCGTATTTGCCCTCGGATACTCGTGATAAATTACAGAGAAAATAACTCCCAGAGTCAAATAAAAAATTAATTACTCACGTTGCCCGCCGGTGCACGCTCCCGGAGCCGAGTCGATCCAGTCGATTTATGGCGACTTACACGAGGGCAGGCATCAGCCCAGCCAATGTCAGGTCCGTCAAAGTCGGTAGTAAAGGTCGGGGTCAATCCACCGTGGCGCCACGCCTCTAGCCTGGAGACGACCCTGCCCATCCAGATCGAGAACCGTCGGGATTCAGTTTCGAGCCATCATGGCGTAGACCTCGATTTTTGTAACAAATGTTTCCCGAACATCCGTTAGGGCTTAAGTTTCGTACAGGCCCTGTAAAATAAGGATATAATAGTAAAAAATCGAGAACCGTCGTTCAAGCAAGTTTTAGTCCCGATAGCACACCACTGGGGAATGCGAATGTTTATTGTTCGTTTGTCTCACCATCGTTTTTCACAATTACGCAAATACAGGAAAGAATTTAAAACGACCACTCTCTGAGGACTCCATGAACGCCAACAAAATATATGAGATGGTTTTCAGAAATCAGTCAAACAGCCTATTCGGGTCCTTATAATAATAATTATTATACTACACCTGCTTGGAAAGTACCTTGATACTTTATCAAATTTACGGTAGAAAGTACGTCATTGCATATCGAACAAATATGCGGGGAGAAAACGCATCTGAGCGGGAGAGAAAAGTGTATGAAAATCCATTTCTTACGTGGTTTTTCTTTTTTAATTTTGGGTAAGACTATGCGCCGGTAACCTAAATATCAAAAGCCAAAAAGTTTTTACAGTGAGTTTTTATCTCCAAGTTCGCAAAATGACATTGGCCACTAGCAACAATTTCAATATAAATTTCAATTAGTAAAGATTTCGTTTTTTATTTTCCTCGTAGGTGTAGTGTAAAGCACTACGTATCACTCGAGAGAAACTGCGATTCCCGATCTCAGGTGTTTTAAAGCCCTCTCCTACGGCTCGGGCTTCAAACGACACCCTCGACGGTAATCGGTCATTTTCTCCTCTCGGTGAACAATGTACTATTCCACGTCCAGGCGGGGGCGGCGGCGCGCGGCGGTATTCGGACGCGCAGCAGCTGTTCCTGGGCAACGTGCCGGCGGCGGCCGGCGAGGGCGAGCTGCGCGCGCTGTTCGCGCGCTTCGGGCCCGTGGCCGAGCTGCGCCTGCACTGCAAGCCCCCCCCCGCCGCCGCCGCCGCCGCCGCCGCGCCCCCCGCCGGGCCCGGCCCGCACAAGCACCCCAACTACGGCTTCCTCACCTTCGAGCTGCCCGCCAGCGCCGCCGACTGCCTCAGCGCCGCGGTAAGTGCTGCGCTCTACACTACACACTGCACCCTGCGCCCTACACTACACGTCATTGACATTACCACGCACACACACACCTACACTCATACACTCGGTGGCTGAAACCCGATCCCGAGACTTAGTCGTAGGGCTGAGTGTATGAGTGTGAGTACCCGTTTATTTGGTTTTTGTGTCTATTTTTGTATACTGTCCTTGTTTTCTGTAATTTCTCTGTTGGTCTTGACTTATTGTGTCTACAGTATGTTCCATACTTTGTTGCTCTAGTGTTTGGGAGGCCTGGCATCCTAAGATACAGATCTTTGATCTAGTTTAGGACCCAGTCTTTCCACAAATTATTCTTATTGTGCCATATTGTATCACATCAGCTATTGTACCTAATTTGTGGATAGAGAAATAAAGTTTATTTGTATTGTATTGTATTTGTATAGTAAGTATAAATTAATAAACTACTTTCAACTACTTAATTACCACATTGCGAAGTTGATAAACATAGAGACGCATACATTACTTCTGGCTTCACACTAGAATACCCTGCGTCGTGGGGACCAGAAACAGCGACATCACAGACGTGTAAACATGCAAGACCTGGGTTTTTTTTTCTCCAGTCGGGATTAAACCCCTGGGCCTCTCATATGGTAGGCAGTAGCGCTAACCGCTGTGCGCCACAGAGGTCGTCAATATTGCAAAGTCCGAAACCAGATTGTAAACTATAAATTGTAATTTTATAAAACAGTTCTCCGATATCACATAACTACATTCTTTCATACATTAAAACTTCTTAATATTCTATGTTAGAGCATACTTTTCGATAATGTGGCATGCACGGAAAATATCTAAGCCCACGTTGAATTTAACGCACTCACTTAACTCCACAAGCGAGCCCTGTATCGGCACAGCCTCACGCGTAACGCTGCGCTATGCCGCGCACCGATGGAATTTGCCTTACACCTAACAAAACAAACTAAAATATTTTCGCGCTGTATCAGACAATTTTCGCGCTGTTGAACGTTTTGCTACGTAGACTTTCTGATCGGGAGGGATTTTCATCAATGTTATGGTTTTGCTATAGCTTCCTAATGTGCCAAGTTACTTCGAGAAGTTTTTTTTCTAAAATCGTAGCACCATAAGTACTATAACCCGACGCCCTCCTTCATAAATAGTTCGACGTTCATTTGTATAAAACACTAGCTAACCCCGAAAACGTTTTACCACATTAATTACGACGACTGATGTAATTATTGTGGTAAAACACGTAAAACGCGACGTTGTCGACCTCTGTGGCGCAGCAGTTAGTGCATCTGCCTACCAAGCGCAAGGTCCCGGGTTTGAATCTCGGCTGGGGACAAAAAAAAGAAACCCAGGTCTTGGAAGTTTATATGTTTGTGACGTCGCTGTTTCTAGTTCCCACGACACGGTATACGACACTAGTGTGGGGCTAGAAGCACTGTATGTGCCTGTATGTAAATGTTATGTTAATTAACATACGGCCTATTCTCAGATCTGTTAAATATACATAAAAAACATAATGAAAATCGTTTCGGAGATGTTCGATAACGAACACTGTGACACAAGGTTTGCATTAGATGGCAATGTCCGCAGCCGCTGTACTTCCCGGCGGACTCGCCCGACGGCGTCAAGCTCAACGTCGAGGAGAAGAAGCCGCGCGCGCGCGAGGCCCCGCGCCGCCGCCCGCCCTCCGGCTCCCGCCCGCCCTTCCCGCGCGCGCCCTACCGCCGCTAGTGCCGGTACGTACGCCCCCGCCCGCCCTGCCGCAGATAGAACTGTAATTTGCACTGAACCTCACAAATGGGCTATTGTACGTAAACGAACGAAGATCACTCCAGCCAGCCTATCTCTTTGCAGAAAACTGGCAACCCTTTAATGTAACTTTGTATGCATGTGTCAAAAGGTACAAATGAATAAATTATCGTGTGGTGCTCTGCAGCAGAGCCACCACCACAGAATCTGATCATTTATATCTTGAAGGGATGTACGTCAAACGAACATAACGTACGTATGCCGTTATCTATCTATCTATCTAACTACTAGCCTTCAAAAGGTGCCCCAGCCAGTCAACGTCAGCCGTTGCTTTGCCACGTACATATTTATAAAAACTTATTTAATAATTGAATGTAATTGTGTCTACATAAGGCGTGTGTGTGTCGCAGGGCCACCGCCGAACGCCGCCGCCGAGCGCTTCGCATCTCGCTTCACTCGTATTGATTTCGTTAAGTAGTTAGATAGTAAATTAAATAATTTTGTAACGGGCCGCACTACACCGCCAGCCGATCGTCAGGGATTGTAACTATTTTGTATATTTTACTTTGTCCGAGCTCAGCGCCCCGCCCGTCGTCGGACGCCCGTCGATTCGTTGTAACTTTAATTTACTGTTTAGTGTTAGGATGTATTGTTTAGGATAAATTTTGTCTCGGTTGCGATTTATCTAACGATACGTTTAGTTTAGGCCCTTTCGGGATCGAAGCTCGGCCCGTCTCCTGTACATACACTGGACATTCGTGTCGAATGCATTTCTTTATTTGTAAACCGAGAAAATTGTGTCCTTAGTTATTACTAACCAATTAACTGGCTTCTATCATGAAAGTTGAGGTTCTATTTGGATGTCTGAGGTCGGGTGCCGCCGACGTTGACTTTAAAGTGTATCGCTATCTAAACTAGACTTATTGTAATACATATTAGATTTCCAAATGTTGAAATTGACAGTGAATACGTATTGTACTTTAAAAGTTGGAATCTGCCACATTACACTTATTTCTGATAAAAAGTATTTATCGATTGTGACAAGGTTAGTTTATAATTTGTTGGAATGAAGTGATGTACGAGTCCTACGCAAAATTCCACATGTACTTATTTATTGTAAATAATAGTTTGGAATATGATGTCCTTGTGAGCGCCGCCGCCCCGCGGCTCCCCGGCTTCCCCGTGAGAACAGGTGTAAGACACACCTGCAAAAGCAAACAAAGCTAAAGAATAGGTACTGAATAACTGTTTGCCTCTCGCTCGAACAAGATATACTACTGTATGAACGATAGGCAAATAGGTTTGAAGTTCCTTTCTTTAATGAAGTGTTATAGTGAACGGGCGCGGGCAGTGGGCAGCGGGCAGCGGGCGGCGGTGCAGCCGACATGTACTTCACGCCGCTCCACACTCGAACCATACCGTCAAGACTCAATCAGACGATTCACTGGGATGAACGTCGATCGTTTGTGTTCGTCAAAGTATTCGGATCGTTTTTATGACACGGTCAAATGAAAGAAGCGTTTGAACAATTATTTGTCTCTCGCTCGCTGTATGAGTGGGACACAAATAGTGGCTCCATCAATCGATGAATGAAAAGTCTACACAAAATGAACGAACATTTGTATCGTATAACACGACCAATTGAAGTAATCACTTCGTATCACATACACGGTCGTGTTATACGATACGAATGTACGTTCATTTTGCGTTTAGACTTTTCGTTCTGGAAAAGTTAAAGATGCAGAATGAACCGGTGAATTCATTCGAATTTTAAATGAATCTTTCCAAGCGAAAGATACGGATGATGGGACGGAAATGAGCGACCAGTGAGCCGTCTGATTCAGCTCTCAGCAGCGCAGCCCCGGCCTGGAGCGGGGGCCGCGTGACGTCACCACCAATAGACGACACTTTTTGTAACAAGCCGCTCGTTTTATTTCACTACCCTCTCAATGTAACCCCGTCTCATTGGGCCACCGAGCGAAGCGTCTAACTCGATCTCCATTCATGTTCCTGAAGATATTGTTTTAACCATTATAGAAATAACTAGAATCGAAAATATAATATACCGCGCGCGCATTCTTAACTTTTTTAGAGACTACAAAAAAAAACACTTATTGTTGGAAAATATGTTCAGATGCTCACCTAGAGATTGCGGACTTTTTCGATACGTATCAAGTTTTTTCAATGAAAGCAAACACTGACCACAATAGTCAAAATTACTGTGGTGTTGCTTTTTTTTCAATCATTATCATGTTCGAATGTGCGGTGGAGGTGACATAATCTGGATCTAGATTCTGTTTGCATTGTAGTACAATGGCAACTGCATAAACGCGGCGATTTAGTTTCATTGCCGCTTCAAGTCTACGCGCTCAATGTGACAAAATAATCTAGGCGTCAATTCAATTCTATGAAAATACAACACGTTTCGTGATCCGACCGTGTATCTGTCATCGTACTATAATGCTGTAACAGAATCGAGGTCCTGGCCTACGTCAGCCGTAACGTAAGCTTCCGATTACATTTCCCCTACGAAAATATTTTATTTTCACTATTTCCATCTTCCCCGTTGGCCCAATCGTATACTTTCATAATTTCAGGTGGTCTTCCTTGCTCCACAAAGTAAGTACAAGTACAACAGCGTACAATGATGTTGAGATCGTTCGTTCCGATGCAAACTATGAAGTTGGCGCAACGTGGGCATGTTTCCAAGGCGCGCTGAAATGAGCAGCCCGCGCCCGCGCCCGCGCCTGGCCGCCCGCACTGCAGTAGTGTGGCATGGCCTTAGTATTGTTCAGTGCGCAGCGCACAGTCCAGTGTCCAGCCTCCTTCGGCAAAGTCAGTTCGCGAGCCGACAGCGTTAGCGGGACACGTCGCGTGAGTAACAAACATTTTATTGTGTTTTTGTAACCTCTGTATCATTTAGGCTTTCGGTTTAATGTTGAAACAAAAGTTCGTCTTACGAAGTTACGTTCTAAAGGGAGTTAATAGGTACATATTATTATTATAAAACTTAGAACTCGTGCATTGAACTGGCTGTTATTCCAGACATTTTTATCATCTAACTAATCTTTGTAATATATTATCCTCATCAATCTTTTTAATAATATATATAATAATAATAATTTATAATATCCTTTATAAAATGCTCATGTCACCGTGTTACTCCTCCAAATCGGCTTAGCCGATTTTGATGAAATTTTATATGTATATTCGGTAGGTCTGAGAGTAGGTTGTTATTTATTTTTCATACCCCTATCTGGCAAAACAACGTTTGCCGCGTCAGCTAGTAATGTTATATTAATTTTCATTTAGGCACAAAGTGCGCTTTACACATTTTTGTAATATTTAGTTCAATTAAAATCTACTAACCACTAGGCTAGATTTTTATTATTTGTAGCAATACAGTAAATAAATATAATTATTTTGGCATTAAGTTCGACCAAGCAATTTTTTGTCGTTTAATAGTGCAGAAATAACATAGCGCAGGAGGTTCGTCAGTATCGCGGCAAATGACAAACCCTTGTCTGTGTCTCACCCTGAGATAACATGCGTGAGTTTATGCAAATAAAACAAAATCCAGACAAAAAACTTTTGTCTATCTACACTACATTCTTTCCCAACAAGTTCTACTACATTTAAAAATCAGTCTACAGCCCGCGGGCGAGCGTTTGCAAAAAGTAAAAAAGTTTGCATATTTTCTAAACAGGTTCGACGACGGGATCGGGAGTGATCATTCGACTCGGGAATATCCAGCATTCTGTATAATTTAATGAGTGCCGCGCACGCTTTTATTTTGTCTTCTATGTGTCCATACGTATCAATAATTCCTATTTGTTTTCAATTACACATCGTCATGCATAAATAGTTTGTAGTAGAAGACATTTGATGCGCTAAAGTTCATTAAAACAATTGTCGCATTCCTGGAAACTGAGCGTAATGCTACTGCGGGTACAGAAAGCGATGCATTACAAATATGTTAAAGGAGAAGAAACTTTTAGCTTTTATTTCTGTGGCGAACGCAAATGACAACATATAATAACAAACATTATTTCACGCCTGTATCCCGGAGAGGTCGGCAGAGACCACGTTTTGCCACTAGCCACGATTCTGACCAATTTTTCGCTTCAACATTCATAACCAAGTCGCTGCAAGCACGAACGCTGCAGAACCGGTGTTGGATCATCGTATTTTAAAATATTTCGTCAATTTAGTCTTGGATAGATAACAGATTCGAGAGACTGAAGCTGCTGCCTTGCTTACATTTGGATAACCTTTGATTATCAACTGAAAAATAAAATAATAACTGACCTACTAACGATTAGATACCAAATGTTTTTTAGAGTTTCGCGAGTCCAAGAATAAATCCTGTTGTCCATTCATCCCTCATTTTCTGAATATGAGCTTTATATTATCACACTGTAAAATTGTACCAACAAAGCTGCTGATGTCTCATTTCGTTGTTGGGTGTAGAGTGTAGTGTAGTAAAGGCTATTAAATTTGTTTTAGGCGACATTATTAAAATTTATTGAATATTCTCTACGAAACAATTAAAGAGTGTCTTTCATTGTCTTAACTTATTTAAGATCTCGATTTATTGACTAACGGGTCTTCTGAAAAACACTCCTCAAATGCAGTTTTAATAATCCGTGGAAAGGAAAGGACTATACATTGACAATCGTCTGACAGCCGCTTTGGTCTTGACGTTAACACGCTTTACTACCAAAGCAGAGGTCATAGGTTTGATTCCTATTGAAAGCCGCCGCCGCCTAAGTCTGGGTGTATTTCCATGTTCTTGCATATCACGTGGTACCCTAGGTCCTGGACCATTTATTGTATTGAGTGGAAGTTATTTCTTGAAAAATAAGGTTTTAATGATTGGAGATCCTTCTTTACCTATCTGATGGCTCAGTGGCTGTTTATTCGTATTTTTTTTTGTACATAATACGTTTTTATCTGTGTCATTGGGGTCAGCGGCGCGCTATCGCCGCGATACGGAGGCTTCCGTCCGCTGCTGGACTTGGTCACATTTTTGCGCAACCCCCGAGTGCCTATAGCACGATGAATTATTGCAAATCACATGACGAATGATAAGATATCGATGGAACAAAAATAAATTAACAGCTTGTTAATTCACCTTTTCACTTTGCCTTTATTACACTGGTTGGCAATTGTATGTAACGTGCCTGAAACTATAATTTTGTAATTTCTTTTAAAAAATAAAGCGTTCTCTGCTCCTTATCCAGGCAAGCACATTACAAACATGGAAAAACACCCACCTTTTAGCTGATATACCGCCTATAGTGGTACGAGTAAAAAGTGAGAGTACAAAAAACACCCACCTTTTAGCTGATATACCGCATATAGTGGTACGAGTAAAAAGTGATAGTACAAAAAAATATGTTGCCCCAATTACTGCACATAGGCTAAGCTTAAAACAAACCTTATCAGGGCGAGAAGTAATAATTATGCTTAAGAAACGTTTGAGCGTCTGCGTTGGCCAATCCTACTGTGCCTTTGACGAAAAATATTTACAAAAGAGGTACCATTGCCGTGAATAATGAAAAGAACATTCCTTCAGGACGTTGCTAATGTTTTCAAAATCGCGTTGCATTTGTGGGATAGGTTGAATTGATACTGAGTTTGTGATGTAGCATTATAGTTTCCCCGGTCACCACCTTTGTAAGCATGCAGTACCTTGTCCAGTAAGCAGTAAATCGGTTTACTGAAATCTCGAAAACGCTATTAACCTCCCTAGTCGTCGTAAAGTTCTCTAAATATAACATGGTGAAGTAACCGCGTTCGGCGCCGGGTTATCTCCGTGTGACCCGCCCTCCATACTATTATCATTTTTACAGGCTTATGCGGAAATGCCACGCTTTGTTGTCTACTGGAATCATTAGTAACCACTTTTAAAATGGGCTCATACTGGCAAAATATGGCTAACATGTATGCCACTGTCTGAAATGAAAAGGTTGATCTCCTATCGAATGTACAGGGTTATTATTTGAATGCGCAGTTTCTGGAGTATGTCTGTTACCTACAGTTAACTTTTGTTGTACCACGTTTTGTTCTCATAATTTTGTTTGTGCTTTAAAATATTACAAGTTTCTGAATAGCGAACTTAGCAAAGAGCTAATTAAATAGAACTAATTAAACTCTGTAAATAAGCTGCCTATATTCGTCCCATGGGCATAGGCCTTCTCTCAGAGAATGAGTATGGTCTTAATCACAACGCCTGCCTTGTGCCCACCCAAACCCTGATATTTCCAAAAATAAAAATCTGAGCATAATCTTATAGAAGAAAAGTTGTGGCCAGAGTCTGAATGTGATAAACAAACTCTAATTTCCTGAGGAATTACACTTTTTAGAAACCATCTAGTGTATAAAGATACGTGGATACCGGATAGGCACCTAATATTGAGACAGAGGTCTCGCAAAACTGGAACAAACTATTTATTTAGCGGCGACCTCATGACTGCGAGTCACTTTATTATAACTTTGACATGATTTCATTCTAGATAGCGCACCGAAACTGGGTCTTCAGCTGATGATGCGATATGTGGGTCAATGGAAACTAATGGTCGCCACTCAGTTGTACCAATTCGCCTATTACCTACATGGGCAGCAAGTTCGTTCCTCAATCAGTGCTAAGGCTCGAATTAGGTCGCACTGTAAATGCAAACGTATGGCTAATGTGTTGAATGTTATTGCCATCAGTATGGTGCTGACAAATAAATAGTGTAAATAAATTATTTATCTATCTATCTAAATACGTTGAACAGTAATGTTAAACCTAGCAATACAAACAAGCCCCTAAATATTGCGCTTACAAGGTGTGATCTAACTTTGGCATAATATGCCATTTCAAATTGAAACACTGATGAGCGGAATTGAAAGAATTATTGCGCGGCACTTACAAACTGCACCGCTGCAGTTGTCTCAACGAACAGCCACTTTACAATTTTCGAGACATACGACAACACAACAGTCGGTTTGTTGTGAGACTAATTTTATAGAGCGCTGATGTCATGAGACACCAAATCCGTTCCGACCCGATTCATGTCTTACATGCATTATAGGGCCTACAAAATTCGTAGATGTACAATAGCAAACCATGGAGAACATTAAGATCGACTACTTAATTTATAGGTACCTGATGGTTGGTACCTGCCATCTTCTTCAAAATTCATGTTTGATGAAGCAATGTATGTGCCTGTGTGTAAATGTTTATGTTTTATGACAAATCAATATTTTTATCTTTACCTGCCGCTCCCGAACCGGTCTTTTTCTCACTCGAAAAAGTGTAAGTGTCAGTTTTATTGTTTTATTCCTGTACTGCAAAATCAAGCACATCACCTGCTAAATGATGTCGAATAGGTATATTAATCGACCGCTCCCATTCAATGGAAATTCACCTCTTGAGGATTGAGGTGCCATACTAAAAGTATTGTATTTTCTGTAATTTCAGCGTTACAGAAGCCTTGTAGAAGGTACTATAGATACACAATTGCTACTAAATGATACAAAATATTCATCTATACCTCAACAAGTTCCAGGTGTTTAGATTGAGGAGCCATTTGCATTACTAATATAACTAATGACATATTTTGCTGAATGGTCAGATCAGCTTTTAAAAATATGATGTGGCTCCTCAATCCTTACGGACATAAAAAGCTTGGTACTGCTTAAATCGTCCGTAACGGATGCAAAGGCCTGTGATGATGATGATGTCATAAACAGACAGCACCGCGTGCTGGGCTCCCGTACGAGCGCGGCAGATGTCCGCTGACCTCATCTCGGCTCGCCTTGCAGATATAACACAATGATAGAATGTATGCGTTACCTAAACACTATACCCATATTTAAAATGAAATGAAATTTCGGTAACACACGGTGTAAGCGCACTGCAAAGCCAGAGCCGAGTGCTTACGAACCGTTTAGCCCAGCTCTAACGGTTTAGCTTTGAAATAACTACAGGAATAGGCTATTTGACCGATTTCTGAAAGCCATCTCATATTGTTTGTTGGTGTTCATGAAGTCCTCAGAAAGTGGTCATTTTAAATTCTTTCGTGTATTTCTTCTAAAAAAGGCAAACGAAAATTTACTTTTCTTAGGAAATATGGGGTCGCACAGGTTTATGACGTCACTTCCCGGTAAACCAGCCAATGAACGTAAGAAAGAATGAATGACAGACGCCATTTTTACTGGTATGTGACGTCATTATAGAATCGGCCAATCCAGGCCGTTTTCGATACAATGGCGGCAGATACAAATTATCAAATTTTATCTTGTGTTTTTTTACAAATCACAATTGTTTTTTAAATTAAAATGCCTTAAAGCAGTTTTAAAACACCTAATTTATACGAATACGTATAAATAATACTGTTTTTTTCGACTGTCAAATAGCCTATTGATGGAAGTACTGGTGACCTCTATGGCGCAGCTGTTAGCGCATCTTCCTACCGTGCGAGACAATACTTGCAATAACAGAATAATTTAATTATATCAAACAGTGTTCATAATACATAATTATATGGTAGTCATTGAATTAAAAATATTAAAAGTTTTTTTTTATACGGCTGTAGTTGTCTATCCCACCGTTTCAATAGGCCATTTACAATTAGGGGACTATGTGTTCTTTCTAGGCTACCCATTAAGCTCTGCCTATAGTTGACATCATCCCAACCTATACATGAATGTATTGTTGTCTGATGATAGATAACTTAGCAACAGAAATGTAAAGGATGATCTGTTGTTGTCTGTACTAGTCTTGATAAATCAAACGTGCTTCTCAAAAAGTCCGTACAAATAAATCAATTCAGGTAAGTAGCGCAAGTTAGCTGTGCAAGTCAGCGCATTGCAATGTTATGTGATATCTTGACTCGCCAGTCGCCATGCAATCGGTATATGGCGGCGTCGCTCGGTATAGCGGGAGCTGGCCAAGTTCTGGTGAGCTCCGACTTTTTACGATGAGTTCCTGGACAGTGGTCAGCCGCCTGGCGCAACGCCGGACGCTCCGAAATAGCTGCGAACACAGTAGAGCACTGATCCTGATCCTGCACACGTGCACGGCTCGCGATAGGGTTGTCAGATCGCAAAGCCGGCTATCCAGATATTCGGCTTACTCTAAAATCTTTAATTTTGAAAATTAATCCAGACTAATTTTCAATATTACAGATAGATTTACTTAAACTGATAACGGAGACAATTTATACTTTATTGTTAACTTTGTTAGCACAATTTTTGTCAACTACTTTATTGTATTGCATTGAAAAAAACTCATAAGAATATTAATTTTCATACAATTAACAGGGCCAATCCTAGAGATATGAAAAATTAAAATCGGGTTGAGATTTTAAACTTTTGTTTTGAAGGAAATAGTATGATTGATTGAAATTTTGCGCTATTTTAATAACGCGTTATATCACAAAGCAAATATATTTATTACCAAATTAATATATCCAACCAACCCCTGAACAGCAAACTGTAGTTTTTGAAACTTTAATGTAAGTTGTGCGACTGGAGATTTGGTGTTTTTTCGTGATTTTGCTGGCAAATCCGGATCGTTTGGGAAACCCTATCTCGCGGCAGCTCGCAGCTCTGTGAACTTTACGACTTTGTTTATTTTTCTTAGCGTGTAGTCCGCGTTGTGGTCGATGTTGTAGCATCAGTTCCATTTAGTTAAATAGGTGGCGTTTGTTGGTGCAGGTACAGAGCAGTCGGCAAGATGCGAGCCCGTACACTACTGCTAGCGTTGCTGCTGGCCGCCTGCGCCGTTGATGCCACCGAGGTGAGTAGGTACTTGCTATATACAGTTAAGTAATGAACGATAAGTGTCTGGAAGAAATTACTGTTGCTAATAGCCAATTTTACTGTTTTTTATTTTATTATTTCTTACATAATTATGTAAAACCATCCTAATATCAGGGTCATCATCAACCCATTATGTCCCCACCGAGCCGCACGGGTCTCTTGATCTCTTCGGGGGCCAAGTCCGGATTGGTATTTTGATTGGGATTTGGAAGGATTGGTTCCTAGTAGTTATAGCATAATTAAAATCTTAACTAAATAGCGGTGCGTGTATTCTCCATAGCACAAGCGGCGTCGGCACCGGCGTCTGCGCACAACTTCGACGACGGAGGCGCCGCGCGGGGGGGCGGTGGCGGCCGAGGCGGGGCCGGGGGAGGGCGCGCTAGCGGGGGCGGGGGAGGGGGCAGAGGCCGAGCAGCTGGAGCTGGCTCAGGCCGAGCGCCTCGACGAGATACGGAGACAGGTTCGTTGCGGGATTATCAGTATCAGAAAAAAAATCATGTTATAACATAATCAATGAGCCACTTGAATAAAGTATATCCAAATATTTGACCTCTCGGAGCTATAAACGTGAGATTATGTAATGCAGGTACATTATACAATATTGTATTCATGTCGTCGTTCTGGATGTATATTTTATGTTTGTGATGTCTTTGCCTGGTTACGTTGCACAGGGTATCCTAGTTTGGGATCAGTTAATGTGGTTGTGTGGTGTTGATGCTCAATTGTACATACATCGGTCTGGTTATACAACATGTGTCTTGGGCTTGTTTCATAGAACTGCAATGATTGGTGTACGTACTATGACAGTTCGATGTACGTTGCAACATCGATTAACCCACAAATTAACAAGTAGACTCTGCTACGCAATGTACTTCGAATTGTCATAATAAACTATGAATTGTAGTTTTCTGAAACTCGGCCTTGGTCGCTATATTGGCAATAGTGTTGTGATCTGAAATGAGTGGCTAAAATTGTTGAGTGGAGGATTAAACGTGTGATACCTACCCATGTACTACCATCTAGTTAACACATATTATTTGTGCAGGAAATTGAACTGGCGCGAATAAACGAGGTGGAAGATACTTCGGCCGAGGGTGAAGAAGGATTCATTGATGGTAATGATTGCACTCCTTTCATATTTTAGAATACCATTTCTTCATCATTTCTTAAATCTTGGACACATCTTGTCTACCCTACATAATTATCCTCCTTAATTTTAAATTTTAATTTTGGGGGCTCAATACTTAAAAACTATAATGTATTTTATTATTGTTTTCATGTTGTATCGTTTATTTATTTTTTATCCACTTTTTGTAACCTTTCTGTGTTAATTTGTTAAATAATGTAGGCATCTTGTATTGATAGTGAGTGATAAATTTTCTTTTTTTTGTTTTGAGTATTGTGTCGTCAATAAATGAATTTTCTTCTTCTTCTTAATATTATGACGACCTCTGTGGCGCAGCGGTTACTGCACCAGCCTACCGTGCGAGAGGTCCCGGGTGCGAATCCCGGCTGGGGACAATTTCTCAGGTCTTGGATGTTTACATGTTTGTGATATCCTTGTTTCTGGTTCCCACGACACAGGGTATCCTAGTGTGGTGCCAGAAGCAATGTATGTGCCTGTATGTATTTTTTTTTTAATTCATCAATCCTCCAATGCCCATCCGCTGCTGGACTTAGTGCTTCCCCGCTGCATGCTACTTCTTTCTGTCTTCGTACATCCAGACGCTGCAGGAAACCTGCCTCAGATCGTCAGTCCAGCAAGCTAGTTCACTTGCTGGCCAGTTCGTAGACTCAACTCAGCACCTTTGTATTTCATCGACTAGTGCTACTTGAATTCGTCAAAGAGTAATCCATATTCGTTCACTGCTGAACATAGACATCCCCAAGCACGCTTAAAAAAAAAATGCAAGAATGTTCTCTATAATATACATTTATTGCGCAAAAATAAAATTATTACAGTGCGAATGAGGCGGACTTAATTGTACACCGGCGAAATTATATATTTAAAAAAAAATCTGTAAATCTAATTTATGTGTAGGTACAATAAGGAATATTCTATCTATCTATCTAGAACTAATTTCAATTAAAACAAAAATTCAATGCGGGCGGCACTAGAGTTGGAAAGTTGTAAAACCCTGAGCGAGGCCTAGGTCCCGCAGCGGGCGGCTGCGGGCTGGTGGTGGCGGCAGCGGAGTATGGCGAACCGAGTGGTGGTCTTGTATGGTTAGATGGTCAGAGTGGAGTTTTTTTTTTCGCTGCCTTTTTCTCCACTACAGACGGCCCCAAGGCAGCGGCTAATATCATACATAACTGGTTTACTAATGTATTGCCAAAAATCGTTTCCCAAAGTATTACTTCCCAAACTATTTTCCGCAAATTATCACTTGGCAAAAAAACATTTCTCAAAACAACTTAAAGCAAATAAACAGTTAGCAAAAGTTATTATGGCAAGTTATTGTTTACCAAATAAATACTTGGTCAAAATTAATTTTACCAAAGAGGCAACAAGAGGCAAGGTAAGACGCATCAAAGTCGAGTCTGTTTTCGATCTTACATAGAGAACCTAACGCTCCGACGCGCTCCGCTTCGCTACGCGCGTCGTCGCACCTATATTTCTGTTGTCACGTATTCTTTACATCGCCGACCCCCCGTTCCATTATTTGAAAATAACACTTGCCAAAATAAAACGTTAGCATAATAAACGTTTGTCTTAATAAAACTTGACGCAGTAAAATTATGCGAAATGATAATTTGACCAAATGAATAAAATGCGAAATGAAAACTTGCTAAAGTTTCATTTGGGAAATGAAACTGATGCCATAAGTTTATTGGGAAGTAAAATTTGGCGAAAAATACTTTGGCTAAACGGCGGTATCCCTACATAACTGTATGTACATTGACATTCAACAAGCAGAATGTAAATTCTTTACGTTGAAATAAATTCTTGATTTTTGATTTTGATTTGTGTGCGCAGACCCGTGCCTGCGCGTGCACTGCAGCGCGGGCCGCGTGTGCGAGATCGACGAGCACGGCGAGGCCGCCTGCAACTGCATCCGCGAGTGCCCCTTCGAGACCGACCACCGCCGGAAGGTAACCCCCCGCACTTTTGCACGACTGACCCCCCTCTTGTAGGGATTTCTCGAAAATTTTTCCACGGTCCATACAAACCTCTTGTTAAAAAGTCTACCTTAGGGTGCATGTTTTTAGTGCATCACCTAAAAAACTATCTTTAAATATTGACCCACCCACGCGTGTTGCACCTTGTTAAAAGCGCCCCGACGCCAGTTCCCTAAATCTGAAAGAAAAATTAAATTAGTGTTTATTATTTTCGAAATAATAAATAAAACAGTTGGATTTTTGTCCAAATTAATAGTTTTTTCCATTTCCGACGGACCGCAGAAAAACCACCACCGTTCGACTCGTGGGCCTCCCCCGTGTATCTCCTCGCCGGTGTATCTTCCCCCTTATATGACGTCTCCTATTGAAGGTTTGCAACCCATTCGGGTGTCTTGCTTTTCGAGGCTGCCAATACGAACAAGAAACTGGTGATCTGTTGAAATCGGGCGCGGATACAGCCGCCAAAAGAGTTTTTGGACAGAGCCACTCGAGATCCATCCAAGTTTGGAGTACATAGGTACGGTACCTACTCGCTCATAATTGCACGCACTCCTATAAAGGAAATGTTTAATTGTAATAATATGAAGTCCTGACCAAGATTTTGGAATGTGTCTAGTTTTACGTTTGAAAATCCATGGGTTAAACACTGGTAGACTAATTTCCCTGAAGGCATTGCATACAAGTTTCAACAGTCTGTCGATGTCAATAGATCGTGAAAATGCGACGCCAGCACAAGTCTAATAGGGTTGTGGAGCCCATTATACCCACAACGGCGGACCGCGCTCGGTTCAAACCACTTTCGTAAGGTGTGTAGCCATGATATCTTTGGTCTCCCATATCTATGTCTTCCTGTAATCTTGCCTTCCATTGTATAATAGTAAGAGCTAAGATTAGTTGTACGTACTTAAGTTTACTTACGTATGTGCCTAGCACAGACATCTCAGATATCTATGGTATTTACACACAAACTTTGCACCATGTGAACATAATATTTTTTATCTTTAGTGTGTTTTTTTAAGAAAATCCTTTGTAACTTTTAATTTACTTTACACCTGAAAAGGCAGAGTGTGTCGAATAGTCAATAATCATCTATTACAGCTACGTAAACCCAAAGTAAACACATTGAATGTGATTGCGGGGCGCAGGTGTGCACGAATCACAACGAGACCTGGTCGTCGGACTGCGAGGTGTACCGGCAGCGCTGCCTTTGCCTGTCCGGCAGCGAGCTGTGCCGCGGCCCGCAGTTCCACCACGTGCAGATCGAGTACTACGGCGTGTGCCGCGAGATGCCCGTGAGTGCCGCCCCCTGTACTGCCCCAGCCTGCAAGTGCCGCCCTCGGTACTATCCCAGCCTGGAAGTGCCGCCCTCGGTACTGTCCCAGCCTGCAAGTGCCGCCCTCGGTACTGTCCCTGACTACAAGTGGCGCTCTCGGTACTGTCCCTGCCTACAAGTGGCGCTCTCGGTACTGTCCCTGCCTACAAGTGGCGCTCTTGGTACTGTCCCTGACTACAAGTGCCGCTTTCGGTACTGTCCCTGCCTACAAGTGGCGCTCCCGGTACTGTCCCTGCCTACAAGTGGCGCTCTTGGTACTGTCCCTGACTACAAGTGCCGCTTTCGGTACTGTCCCTGCCTACAAGTGGCGCTCTCGGTACTGTCCCTGTCTACAAATGGCGCTCTCGGTACTGTCCCTGCCTACAAGTGGCGCTCTCGGTACTGTCCCTGCCTACAAGTGGCGCTCTCGGTACTGTCCCTGCCTACAAGTGGCGCTCTCGGTACTGTCCCTGCCTACGAGTGGCGCTCTCGGTACTGTCCCAGCCTGCAAGTGCCGCCCTCGGTACTGTCCCAGCCTGCAAGTGCCGCCCTCGGTACTGTCCCTGACTACAAGTGGCGCTCTCGGTACTGTCCCTGCCTACAAGTGGCGCTCTCGGTACTGTCCCTGCCTACAAGTGGCGCTCTTGGTACTGTCCCTGACTACAAGTGCCGCTTTCGGTACTGTCCCTGCCTACAAGTGGCGCTCCCGGTACTGTCCCTGCCTACAAGTGGCGCTCTTGGTACTGTCCCTGACTACAAGTGCCGCTTTCGGTACTGTCCCTGCCTACAAGTGGCGCTCTCGGTACTGTCCCTGTCTACAAATGGCGCTCTCGGTACTGTCCCTGCCTACAAGTGGCGCTCTCGGTACTGTCCCTGCCTACAAGTGGCGCTCTCGGTACTGTCCCTGCCTACAAGTGGCGCTCTCGGTACTGTCCCTGCCTACGAGTGGCGCTCTCGGTACTGTCCCAGCCTGCAAGTGCCGCCCTCGGTACTGTCCCAGCCTGCAAGTGCCGCCCTCGGTACTGTCCCTGACTACAAGTGGCGCTCTCGGTACTGTCCCTGCCTACAAGTGGCGCTCTCGGTACTGTCCCTGCCTACAAGTGGCGCTCTTGGTACTGTCCCTGACTACAAGTGCCGCTTTCGGTACTGTCCCTGCCTACAAGTGGCGCTCCCGGTACTGTCCCTGCCTACAAGTGGCGCTCTTGGTACTGTCCCTGACTACAAGTGCCGCTTTCGGTACTGTCCCTGCCTACAAGTGGCGCTCTCGGTACTGTCCCTGTCTACAAATGGCGCTCTCGGTACTGTCCCTGCCTACAAGTGGCGCTCTCGGTACTGTCCCTGCCTACAAGTGGCGCTCTCGGTACTGTCCCTGCCTACAAGTGGCGCTCTCGGTACTGTCCCTGCCTACGAGTGGCGCTCTCGGTACTGTCCCTGACTACAAGTGCCGCTCTCGGTACTGTCCCTGCTTACGAGTGGCGCTCTCGGTACTGTCCCTGACTACAAGTGCCGCTCTCGGTACTGTCCCAATCTGCAAGTGCCGCTCTTGGTACTGTAGGTAGTTAGCATCGGGTTAGTTTGAGGGTGTTTTTTTTTTTAGTTTTTATTGCGAGCGTGATGAATGAAAGGGTGTTCTATTTGTGACTATTTGATTTTAATGTTTTAATTCTTGAGTGTATCTAATTCCAAATTCATTTATTTGTTTGAATTTGGTAATTAATGTATTCTATAAATTTTTTGTATACATTTTACATGTTCAAATTGTTTGACACAATGGTGTTAACTGTAATTTTATTGCAATTTAAATAAATAAATAATTAATTAATAATAAGTAATGAATCGCTCGTAGTCTGGGCTGCCTGAGTGATCTTAAACGATCACTAAGGTTAAGTAACATACGGCGTGGGTCACCGTCTATGACTAACGCTAGTGGCATTTTTCCGAGCGGTTCCGTGCTTCGCAAGGCACGTTAAGCAGTCGGTGCCGGCTGCCGTCGATAGATGGCAGTCGTTAAGCCAAGTCAGAGGCCTTAGGGCGGCTTGAAAACTTCTGACAGTAGGACCAGCCACTAGTGTTACAAGCCTCCACCAATCCGGACTTAGCCCCGTGGTGGAGTATAAGAAAGAAAGAAAGAAAGTTTATTGTACCAACAAGACACATTACAGAAACAAAACACACAAAAAAAGTAACATAATAAATAAGTAAGGCAACAGACGAAAAACAAATAAAATTAAACAAAAACCTTAGTCTGTGGTGTGTCTAAGTCGCCACAAAAGGCAACTGACTCAGCGTTGTGCTGATTTTCAGTCCTATTCAGTATGACCTATACCTTCCTCAGGGAAGAGACCCGTGCCCCTATGATAATGAAGTATCAATAAAATGAGCGTGTGCGTGTGCGCAGGAGTGCTCCGAGAGCGAGATGTCGGACTTCCCGCGGCGCATGCGCGACTGGCTGTTCAACATAATGCGCGACTCGGCGGAGCGCCGCGAGCTCAGCGCGCATTACCTGCGCATGGAGCGCGAGGCCGAGAGCAACCTCACGCGCCGCTGGGCCAACGCCGCCGTCTGGAAGTGGTGCGACCTCGACGCGCACGACAACAACAGGTCCACCGCCCGCCGCCCGCCGCCCGCCGCCCGCCGCCCGCCGCCCTGATATGACATCTGTTTTTTTACTTCAATGCAAAAAAAGAAACCAGTCACGTTGACATCTCAACACAATCCAACGTCTGAATGTTGCTTACGCAAAAACCAAATTACCTCATTTTACTTCCGAGTAAAAATTGTTTGACTTAGCTCCTAAGAGGAATTAAACTTTGAGGTCTTTAATGTGATAAGGATTTTGGTCACACGAGTCTTCTATTCACGGTGAAAAAAATCTACCGAGTAAACCTATATATTTTATAACGGTAACACCGCGACATTTTTTTTTGCATTGAATTAAAAAACTAACTTTACTTTTTCATAAATAAAAAAATTACTAACACATCATACTTATTATATCTCATAAACGAATATCCAGATATACTTATGTACTTGATTTTTTGTCGGAAAAGTCCTTTATTACGTAACTTTCCACTCTCTCGGGTTAAGCATTTAGACAACTCAAAAGAGTTAAAATAATAATATGACAGTTCGGAGTAAGAGTATGAGATACCTACTAAGAAAAAAAGTTCCAGAATGGAGAAGAAGAAGTGGAGTCTTGCGTAATTGCACCCCAGGGATGCATTACATAAGCACTCCACTGTATGGAGTTGTCAGATTTATTAGCCCCCTTCTTTCCGATATGTCACACCACCTTTTATTACACTGTTACATTCTAGGACTTTTATTCCCAGTAGGTATGTCATACTCCTACTCCGAAGTCAAATACATACATATTTTGACTCTTTCGAGTTGTCTAAATGCTTGACCCGATAGAGTGGAAAGTTATGTAATATAAGGGTAGGTTTCGGTCTGACAAACAATCAAGTAAGTTTATCCCGATAAAGTTTTTGTTAAAAAATATTATATCTAATTGGAAAATGTTTTTTAAAAAACCCGCTAATAATTTAGTAACGCCGCTTCGCTATCAGAACAATAACCCGTGCACCATCGGCCTGCACGCAATGCTCAGGCTTGCTACTTATGGTTCTAATAGATGCGAGATTGATTCCAGATATTTTTTGAAAGAGCCCTTTATATAAAATATTCGATAGCTATTATCTATGGCTTTTAAACTAACCAAAATTTAAAGTGTATTTTATTTTCTAACTTGCCTATCAGTCGATCAGTCCATCAGTCCGTATTCGCCCTCTGATAAACGTAGGTCTCCCCCACTAATTTTAATAATTATCTAACGTTTTTTCCCTATAACATTGAATTTATTCAATGCCTATAAACAAATATTCTATTTTATTCTATCTACGGGCGTCTTTCATAGTGCCATGTCGCACAGGATACAAATTAAATTGACATTTTTATGCTCCACCACTGAGGGTGCGAGTCGTGCGGTGCCAAAACATTGGAGTTTAACAAAAGTCTCAACTTGTGACATCGAAATGAAATTGAAATTGAAAATTGTTAATTTTTATCATGGAAATAGATTAAATTACATAAGAAATGAACTCAAAAAAATAATAATAATAATAAACTCACACCCGTTATCCCCGAAGGGGTAGGCAGAGGCACCAGTCTCTAGAACTGGACCCACGTTTTGCCGAGTTTATTAGGTCCCAAACGTGACAAGTGGCAAGCCTGTCGCCGTTATCCGGGCACAATTTATCAGCGAATGGTGTTGCTGTACAAACAAATGTACGTAACTAAAAGTCATTGGTAAATGAACTCAAACTGACTGGTTAAACCGTCCGACACGCGTGGTGGTGCTAGCGCCAGCAGAAGTGAGTAACGCGGGCGGTGTGCGCAGGTTCGTGTCCCGGCACGAGCTGTTCCCGATCCGCGCGCCATTGATGTCGCTGGAGCACTGCATCGCGCCCTTCCTCGACCACTGCGACGGCGACTCCGACCATCGCATCACGCTGCAGGAGTGGGGCAAGTGCCTGCAGCTGGACGAGGTACCGTGCCCTCGGCCCTCGGCCCTCGGCCCTCAGCCCTCAGCCCTCAGCCCTCAGCCTCATAAACATACTATTGGGAGAGTTCACTTTTTCATCTCTGGGGTGACAGTATACCCAGGCCTGTTTCACTAGAATAGAATAGAAAAAGTTTTATTCACAAATTAGATTATACAAGTACAGTGATACTTAAGAGCTAAAAACAATAGTAGAATCGAACACAGGAGAAATGAAAGGCCGTGCCAATGTACTGCGATGTCGGTATCGACACTACGCGTGTCGGTATCGAACGCGTACGTACATCTATCTATCTAATCTCTTTAAACGACCAATTCTTGTATATATATATTTATATATAATCTGAATCTCGGAAACGGCTCCAACGATTTTCACGAAATTTTGTAGGCAGACGCTTTCGGGGGCGTTTAATTGATCTAACTAGGTTACATTTTTAGAAAACGTTGTTTTATCCGTGTTATAAGGCAATTGAAATTTGCAATAATAACATACAGAGGTAAATTTCGCGTTTATATGCAAGGTTGGGATAGTTCTGACGGGAAAACGGGGGTCCCGTTTCGGGCCGATTTCAAGAGACCCGGTTCGAGTCATGATGTTTTTTTTCCAAGTTCTTTTTTTGTTGCAAAAGGATAATTTTAATTTTATATTACATATTTTATATTACAAAAAAAGTATCGGTCACCCAGGTACTGCTTAATTCAGGCGCCAGAAGAGGTAAGACATGTAGGTGAATATAACGTAGCTTTTTTTAGCGCCGTGCGATCTGAATTGCACGTAATTGTATCGCTGCTAGAGTCCCTTTTTCTTTAATTGATGTTGCGGAGTGAATCTTCTGTACCTGTTCTATTATCTATTCTGTGGTAAACCTACCTAACAATGTAGAATAAATCTAATCTCTTTTAACGAGCAATTCTTGTATATATATTTATATATAATCAGAATCTCGGAAACGGCTCCAACGATTTTCATGAAATTTTGTATGCAGGGGGTTTCATTTTTATAAAACGTCGTTTTAACCGTGTTTTAGGCAAAGAAATAACTGCTACACTACAAGAAGGTAACTTTCGCAACCATCTGTAAGGTTGTCATAGCTCAAGTGGGAAATAGGACGATACCGTGAACAGAAGACCCTGGTTCGAGACTAGATAATAATGTTTCTTTTTTTTTTTCAAGTTCCTCCTTTTGTGTGAAAACCTACTTACCGAGCAAAGCTCGGTCATCCAGGTACTTTAATTTAACAATGTAAATAATATTGCATGGATAGTGGAGGAGTGGAACCACAGAATATAATACTGTTCACCCCAGGATGTTGAATTACTGTATACCTGCATGCTTTACATTTGGTGTCTTGAAGGAGTGGCTTGACACTTTCGTGGGTACGCTAGCGACACAAGACCACCAAATGCCACTTGTATGAAGTGTAAGCTATAAAACAGAGGAGGAGCTGATTATGATGATCTTGCCGTCTTTCACTTGTTTTACAGGCTACGATTTTTGTCTGACTGATTTTGCAAATGTGATAGCATGAAGTCAGCGGCAGAGTTATCCGTTGCAATATTGTCTCTGGTGTTCAGTTTGTGTAAAACATTTCTTTGTTCGTCCCAGAACGAGCTGGAGGATCGCTGCGACCAGTTCACTGAGGAGGCGGAGTGATCGCGCCGAGCCTCGCACTACACTATGTATAATGTAGCCCTAGACCACATCTACTCATTCTAAATATACTTGGAGTGTGTACATAGAAAATAGGTAGGTACCTATGAAATAAATAGGTATGAAATAAGTTAATAAATACTTACAATGGATAGAGAAATGAAAACAATAATATGTAACTAGAGTAAGAAAGCTGTGATTATGGTGCCAATAAACAAATAAACGTTATTTTATAATTACGTGTTTGTATTATTTCTTTTTAAATCAGCAGTCTGCATCGTGAGTGGAAGAGTCACTATCCGTAACGGCAAATCAAGTTGCGCTCGAGCAGTATTGCGTTGTTTCAGTAAATAAATAAATTTTATGTCAGCTAAATTTTAGTTGCCAGTATGGACAAACATTTAAGAAAAACAATTGTTTTTAGGACTACTTGTTTAACAAAGTAGGGTCAGAGTGTACATTAGTATAATACAGGGTGGAATTTTGTAATGCCACCTGAAGGGGAAGTACTCTTAATACTGTAGATGGAAAATTTTACTCAAGGAAAACATTCATTTATTTTTGCTTGCCGCACCCGGTAATCGAACCTACTAAAATCTGTGAAAGTTGCACCCTGTACTTTTATTGCATCGATCGTTAGGGCAGCAGGCTGAATGCAGTTTTCTTTCTTTCCAAAAATAAAGGATTTTTTTCTTTGAGTAAATTTTCTATCTACATTATTAAGGTTATGCAAAGTACTGAATCATTTCAGCAATACATTTGATGTATTCTCGGACAGCTTACTTAAAATTAAGAAATATATACGGACTGACGGATATAGTGAGCATTAATCATATTTTGGATATACATATGTTTTCTAAGTAGCAGATCTTGCTTACAATAGGCACTTAATTATTTACATGTTGTGATAACTCGTAAGTAGCTTGTGTATTTAGATTTAAGTTGTGTTACATGTCTATTTGAATGTATTGATATACAAGCTGTGAGTGATCCAAATAAAATAAAATAAAAAAATAAAAGAGTACTTCCCCTTCAGGTGGCATCACAAAATTCCACCCTGTATACTAAGATCACTAAATACTTTTATCCAACATCTTCTCTATCTAATCTAGACGACTTTGAAGCAATTGCTGTATCAAGATCAAGTAGTAGGTAAGCTTGCTGGGACAGCCTCTGGTGGGCAGCGCACCGACCTTTACTTTCTTCCGAGTGATCATCCATTTTCTATTTCTTTCCTCGATCATACCGTATATGGTCAAAATTCGAGAACAAGGCATGTTCCTGGTGGATACCAGGGGCGATTTCAACCCCTGAGGTAGGTATGTGTGTAATACCTGGATCACTAGTCCCTTTCTTTCACTTTATGAGTGGTAAAGCTACTAAAAATGTATACGTTACTTAAAAAAACCCGGCCGCGAATGAGAAAGTGCCCGTCTGACTCGCGCACGAAGGTTTCCGTGTGTATGTAGCTACCATTATCGTTATTAATACAAAGTGCAAAAAAAAAAAAGTTTGTTATATGGGAGCCCCTTTAATTTCTAACTATTTATTTTTAAATGTAGGTATATCCAACTAAATATTCAGTGAATAAGTATCTAAGCCGTCTGTCTGTTGCCGTTATTAATATCGAGCACAAAAATACAAAAAAAAAATTGTTAATCGGAGCCCTCCTTAAATATTTATTATAACTATTCTGTTTTTAGTATTTGTTGTTTGTATACTATAGCGGCAACAGAAATACACCATTTGTGAAGTTCAATCGTCTAGCTATAAAGGTTCATAAGATACAGACAGACGGACTGTAGAGATTTAGTAATAGGGGTCTGTAACAATATGGGGTATGGAACAATTTTCTAAAAACAAAAAATGTATAAGTTGACCTGATGCCGCCTACTAAAATCTGTGAAAGTTGCACCCTGTACTTTTATTGCATCGATCGTTAGGGTCGATGGTCGATAAGGATGAAATCTCTCTAACAAACTTCATAAATTAAATGAAAGGAAAACAATGAAATCTTAAATTATTAATTCAATGGGTCAAGTTAAAGCACTTATTCAAAGATCCGTTTCTTTATGTTTACTTATGTTATTAATTAATAAGCCCATTTCGAGCAATTAATTAGTTAGTTTACCAGTAAATAATTAAAACAATTTAAGAAATTAATTGTTTTCCTTTCATTTAATTTATGAAGTTTGTTAGAGAGATTTCATCCTTATAATAGACCCTAACGATCGATGCAATAAAAGTACAGGGTGCAACTTTCACAGATTTTAGTAGGTTCGATTACCGGGTGAGGCACGCGAATTATTAAAAATCTTTAAATGCAGTTTTCTTTCTTTTCAAAAATAAAGGAATGTTTTCTTTGAGTAAAATTTTCTATCTACAGCATTAAGAGTACCTACTTCCCCTTCAGGTGGCATTACAAAATTCCACCCTGTATACAGCAAACAGCGATTTTAAAGTTTTTATTTTTGAAGACTAATGAATATTGTATATCGATGAAGCGAAAGTGATCTGTCAGGATCGTGGCAAGTGTCAGTCTCTGGTCTCTGCCTACCTCTCTGGAATACAGGCTTGTGTTTATGTATGTAAACCTATATTTAAAAACAACGATGAATATTAATGTAAGCTGTATACAGGTTAGCTCCCGGAGCAGGCGCTCCAGCTAGGGTAAAGGTTGATATGCTGCGTTAATCGTGACAGTTTTTATTTGTAGATCTATATAACGTAGTAGGTAGGAGATACGCCTGCCGACTGTACGGCCTTCTGCAGCAAATGCCTTATTTCAAGACTCAAACTAAATACCTAGGTACCCAAGCGAAATCCTAACCTTGAGTGCTTCTTTGATCAAAGCTTGAGTGACCTCGAAGTTAATCACAAGGGTCGATGGGACTTGGTGCTCGAAAATATTAATTCAGTGATGCTGATGATACCATCCCTGCCTCTTTATAGGGTAAACCAGAGATACGTACGAATAGGTATTTATAATAATTTTGGGAGTTTAAACCGTTTCATTTGAATAATAATTTTCGTAAAATGGAACGTCAAATTTTGGTTTCAAGTTGCCCGCTAGCTGGCTTGGCAGCACTTGTTCGTGGTAAACGATTTCGATTGGCAGTTAGTGCGTGTTTCGTTAAGTTGTCAACAAGTTGTTTCCGCCCGCGCTTCTTTCCGATTGGTCATTTTGTGTGCGTCATAACGCGACGCCATTGTTGCCATCATTAGAATCGGCCAGTCGATTTGGCGCCTTTCCTGTCTGTATTGCTCTGTTCACGAGTGGTGATTGTGTGTTACACGTTTCAAAATGGTGAGTTTTTGCAAGAATACGTGAAAATCATCGAGTTTTTGCTAGTTTTTACTGTTTATTTTAGTGCCCTGTGATGTGATCTATCGTCTGGCGAAGTTTCAACTTCGTAGGACTAAAATTAATGGAATTTATCGTGATTTTTAGGCTGGTGGTAAAGCGGGTAAAGATTCTGGCAAAGCCAAGGCGAAAGCAGTGTCCAGGTCAGCCAGGGCAGGACTACAGGTATGTTTATCGTGTTTCTAAATTTAACGCGAGAATTATCAACATATTGTTCTAGTTAATTTCATATGATGTAAATATTGAGTAATATAAAATAATACGCATGACCTCTTGAGTATGGCGGCGGTCGTAGGCTGGTGAAAAATCAATACACCCTCCAATTTGTATTCACGTTTACAGTTTCCTGTGGGCAGAATTCACAGACATCTGAAAAACAGAACAACAAGCCATGGCCGTGTTGGAGCTACAGCCGCTGTATATTCTGCAGCTATTCTCGAGTATCTCACAGCCGAGGTAAGCAAGCTTGTTCAATCAATATGGCGTCTCCGTGCCTCCCTAAATAATTATGAATGCCTCGCTACCGTCGACTTACAGCTATGATGTAAGGTTACTGCTTTGCGTAACTTAAATGTTTAATATTCCTATATTTTAATAGGTGTTTATTATATTATTTATGAAGTCGTCAAATGTTTTGGCGGGAAAAGTAGGTACTTCCAGTAGGACGAAGCTCAAGCTAGGTGGTTGACCTGACTCAAGCTCGTGTAGGTTCCTATCTACTTCTGGGGAGTTGACTAGGATAAAGCCTCCTTTGCTTTGGAGCTGTTCGGTACCAAACTGGTATTAGTGCCATTAGTACAATGCAGATCTCTTAGACAAATTTTAGTCGTCAACTGAAGTGGAGTTGATTTGGGTACCTACTATTAAATAGGTACTTAAGGCGTTGGAGGTAACTCTAATATATCTTGGGGTATCTAGTTGTAGAACCTTATATACTTATGAGATACTGAGAGATATTTGAACCAGATAGCGACTTTGACTGCACTCAATATTACATGATAAATAGGTATACAAAGTGCACACCTGCCCCTGTATGACGGTCACCAAATCCAGAGCGATTACAATCATCTGTCAAAATAGTATTGTACTCTGGACTTGGTGCCCTTAATTAGGCCCCTGATGCAATATTATTGTTGATTGTTGGTATTGTTGAAACTTATTTAAAGAATTTCTGTATCGAGTAGTTGTATCACTGACACCTCTTTGGATCTTAGCTATGATGTTTTCCTTGCGTGACATACTACAGGCAACATGAACTTGTTTAATTTTTTTTTAAATTGCCTTTATCTCATAAAAAAAACAGATATTGGTGTTTCTGACTGGAATTGCAAAGGAGGATTAAGTTTTTTCTTTGTTTTGCAGGTTCTGGAGTTGGCAGGAAATGCATCCAAGGATCTTAAGGTGAAGCGTATCACCCCCCGGCACTTGCAACTGGCTATCAGAGGAGACGAGGAGCTGGACAGTCTAATCAAAGCGACAATTGCAGGAGGAGGTGTCATCCCGCATATACACAAATCACTCATCGGCAAGAAGGGTGGTCCTGGTGCACCTGTCTAATAAAGGTATTAGTTATGTCCAAGACACTTGCCATTTCTGCAAATTGTGAAACCTTGAAAGCTATTACCTATAATGTTGGTATTTCTCTTGTTTCAGATAATGTTAAGCTTAAGACAACTGTTCTGCTACTGCATTTGATACCAGACTACATTTCATTCTCAGACATAAGTGATGTGGACAGTGGAGTGATTCATTTTAAGATAGGTCCGGACTGTAATGTAAGGTTTTAGGGAATATTGTAGTGTAAGAAGATTTGAATATGATTGTATTAGAATTAAGTTCTCATTAAA
Source organism: Yponomeuta plumbellus (assembly GCA_947310845.1). Classification (NCBI taxonomy): domain Eukaryota; kingdom Metazoa; phylum Arthropoda; class Insecta; order Lepidoptera; family Yponomeutidae; genus Yponomeuta; species Yponomeuta plumbellus. The sequence goes on from OX371200.1 coordinate 23,303,793, forward strand.
GTTTGTTAACTCGCTAGTAAAAGTGTAATGACTGTAATTTTGAAACCCTTGCTGACTTTTGAAACTGTTATTTGATTTGAGCTCTTGAGTTTCTACAATTAATAATAATGCGTAATGTAGAGTTTCGTTTTTAAGTTCCACTTGTACCTACTTCATTTTGTATTTTTTTAACCTGACATTGAAATTGATTATTGTAATATTGGATTATTACAAGTTGGAAATGATGTACTTTCTATTTTGTTCTTTAAAATATATGTACGGAAAGCGCCGCTCTTACATATTTTTGTTTTAATTTTCTATATCTTTCAATCTTAGGCCTGGAGCCTTGGAAAGCATGCTAAAAAAATCACGAAAATAAAGCCAATGTAAACCAGGCCTTAATGAGCTTACAGACGAGCGACATTACGTCGGCGACTGATTGCGATATTGATAGGCGACAGGCGACAGCATGGACATAATAATAAAACGTCCTTGGGCGACAGTCTTGCGATGCATCGGCGACCATCGGTGGTGGTATTCGCGATGCGTCGGCGACGGTCTCGCCTATTTGAAAATCTGTCGTCGACGGTTATCCGCGACTGTCCGGCGAGTTCACAGACCTACTCATTGGGCGAGTTATATCGGCATATACTGTCGCTAGTCTGTGAGCTCCCTTACTATGATGCGCTCATCCCAGGCTAGTTTCGTATGCGTGGAGGGTGGAGGTTCGGAGTTGAATTTAAATTAAACCCAAAATAAAATAAAAATCCCAAATATCAGACATATCTACAGTCCCTTGATGTTGTGAGAAAATAAAAATTGTAAGTTCACGTAAAAAGAAAAAGTTCCACGCTTACCCGTTGCACCCCATATTAATGTTTACGGTACTTTGCGTTGAAATATGTTGTGCAAGTTGTTATAGGTTTCGTCATAAACTATAAAAGGGTACCTACATTTTGTCCAAAAACACTAGAAACCGGAAGTAAAAGTTTACATATAATTGTTTTATTGAGAAGTCAAAACATTTACTATATTTATTGAAGCACAATACCTTATTTTATGTGATAGCTCAAGTTTTTAATTTATATAATGTTTGTAAGCGCAAGCTATTAACAAACACAGACAAAAAGTCTGAGCAAAACCGTACTCTTTCATTTCTACTCTTTCTGGACAAGCTGTACAGGGAAAATCTGAGAATACATGTCATAAAAAAACTAGCCTGAATTTCAGGAAAAGCTGGGAAAAATCGGCGGGACTCCATTCCTCAACTATTAATAATATGTAAGTACCTACCTACAAGGTGCTGAACCCTCCCTCGTTGGGGGTGTCCGACTCGCACTTGTCCAGTTTCTCATGACTGACTCATGGGCCCCCCACCCCCTTCTCCCGCCTCGATGTCGGACGGCAGGTCCCCCAACCTGCCGTCTGTGACCCTCCCTCAACCGGCGGCACAAGGTCCGCGCAGCGTTCCCCGCGCCACCCACTCTCTCGGCGGAGAGGCGCGAGCTCCCCAAGCCTCCAGCTACCGAAGACCCGTTTGTTGTGGCGCTCTGCCCGGGTCTTCGGCCCATCTAGTTAACCCTCCCTAAAAAACACCCCTCAGCCAGAGACCATTATGGTCCCTCCCAGGTCTACTCCCCGGTCCCTGGCTTACCACCCGCAATGACCCTCCCAAGCCCGGCTTGCGGAACCTCCCCCCTCCCACTCCGGTCGTCCTTTATGCCCTCTGCTGAACAGAGGGACAGAGGAGGGCCCCCACCGTGTTTTTTTATAGAGGTTGTCTCCTCGCGGCCCGAAAGCCCTCGGCCCCACTCAATATGGGGTTACGGGTGCGGGGCCCATAGTGGACCCCGCAGGACATCCAGCAGCGCAAGCCACTGGACGTCCCCCTCCCCTGGTTTTGGTCCGCGCCGGCCGAAGCCGGTACCCCCCATATCTGGAGGGCGTTCCCCTATCCACCACCCGGGGACGCGTCCGATGGGAGACCAGAAACTCCACACGGATACTATAGGATATCCTGTCCTGTGCTATGGTAACCAGGCAAGGCCACCACAAACATGGAAAGACGACTGATTCCATTTGTACAGATGTACGGCGGCCCCCAGTGGGAATCGAATCCACATTCTCGGGCATTGTAATCAGACGTGATAAAGCTAGACCATCGAGGTAGTCAATAAAAGAAGACAGTAATTTGCCAAGTAGCTAAATGCTATTTAACATTTAACACACTATTTAACACACCGCCTCCGCCTCTCAGCACTGAACGTCTTGTTACCGGAATGTCCAGTCGGTCCGTTAAGTCTATTTCCCTGAACGTCCATTCCCTTATAGTCCACTTCCCTAATAGTCCACTTCCCTGATAGTCCACAATCCTAAATGTCCACTTCCCTGAACGTCCACTTCCATCAACGCCTGTTTTCATGCTCAGTTCTCAGTTTTGTTTAATATAAAATCATCATCATCATCATCATCATGGCATTAGGGATTGTTCCCCGGACTTCTGACTTTATGGATAAAAAATGGAAACGAGTTACTACAATTTGGAATTTATGAGATATTTAATTTTTGTTCCGACTAGTCCTCTCCTAGTAGTCTCCAGACCACCGGTGGTCTGGAGAGACTAGTCTGGCTAGGTGGCCACCTAGCCAGTCACAGAAAGTACTAGGAGTACATACCTGTAAATATAGCTTCAATCTCAGTGCGGACTCATAAATACACAGGAAAAAGGTTATTTACTCTCTTTGTAATAAGTGATCTCTTTCGACGTATCTTATGGCAACATGACTTAACTTCTTAGCAGCTATGTATGTGCCCCTAGTACTTTTTGTGACTGGCTAGGTGATCCGGAGAGGACTAGCCGGAACAAAAATTGATATCTAATCTCAATAAAAAAACTCTCCCTTTAAGGAAGTTGACGTTCAGGGAAGTGGACGTGGACATTTAGGATTGTGGACTATCGGGGAATGGACGTTCAGGGATATGGACTATCAGGGAAGTGGACGTTCAGGGAAGTAGACTATCAAGGAAGTGGACGTTCAGGGAAATAGACTTAACGGACCGACTGGACATTCCGGTAATAAGACGTTCAGTGCTGAGAGGATACATGTTGGTCGAGCTTAGGCCAACGCGAGCTTAGGCAAACTAATACAAGGCAAGCGTTACTGATGTACTGAGCGCTACTGCCTAGACGTTCGGTAAGTTTATCGGAAACCAAGGCATATAGGCCAATTTCTAAGACGAGTTTCGAAGACAAGTTTTCGCCACACGTTGGCCGAGCGCCTGCGAGCGCCTTTGATTTGTGACGAAAAACCGACACCGCGGCCCGGGGGCGGCGGCCATCCGTGGAATTCCATTGTGTGGAAGAGCTTTTTACTTTGTAGTAAAGTTCAAAAATGACGCGAGTCGCGCGCGACACGTCAAAAGTCGTCAGAATTTAACAGTTAGGCCAGGAATTCACTAGGGGACAAATTGTCGCAGAACCTGTCTAGGAACACTGTTTCTACGTGTCGCCGCAATGTCGCGCTCTGTTCCGCGACGTCGCACGCGACATTCCAGCGACATCCACGTGTCGCAGAGCAAGTTACGTGTTTTGGCTCGCGAGCTAGAACTTCCTGCGACATCTGTCGCGCGACGGATGTCGGCGAGTGTAGACGCGTCTGCGATTTGTTCTTCAACATGCCCGTAGAGTGGAGCAATCAGTGCTAAAACTAATCAAATTTTACGAAAGCAATGGATGTTTGTGGGACATGAATAACCGTGACTATAAAAATAAATAAAGGAAAATGATGCTTAGGAGGGGTTAGCCAATAGCCTTCAAATACATAGGAAAATGTAAAAGCAAAGATCCACAACCTCCACTCACAATTTACGCATGAGAGAAAGAAAATTGCTTCCTCGAAAGGTACGGGTAAAGCACGGGATGAAGTTAAAATATTAAGTTCTTGGTTTGCCTACGATGCCATGAGATATTTATTAAATTTTATTAAACCACTCAATCGAATATAATGTACGCAGCACTAACTGTTCCTCGGGCGACATCTCTGCGGCGACTGACTGGTGTAGACAAGGAGAATGTCGCGCGACATGTTGCCAAAATGTTCCGAGAACACGCACCGTAGATGTTCTGGCACATGTCTCGCGACTTGTCCCCTAGTGAATGCCAGCAAAGGTAGTATGAGGACGCGAGTCGCGCGCGACAACGTCAAAAGTCGCGACTTTCCATTACATTAACTGTCAAATTCTTTACCTTTGCCAGACTGTACACCTCGTTTACACGGCAAAGAAAGCGCGATACGCGTTTGCGTTAAGTCGCGTACGTCATCGACATGACTACATTTTATGTTTATTTTTTCTTACGTCTGTGAATCTGTCATATTGATATTGTCTGTGGTGGTAATTTGTTTGCGTGCGTGCGTGTGGATTTTACTGATTTTACGAGGTCGATGGATTAAAAATTAACTGAATTGTTTCAACTTGGGACGCCTAAAGTGTTATTTACAAAAAAATGAGTTCACGACACCGCGACAGGAGCCGTTCGAGGTCGCGGGACCGTGAGCGCCACAAAGACCGGGATCGAGACCGCGATCGCGAGAAGACGCGCGACCGTGACAAGGATCGCGATCGAGACCGTGATCGCGACAGGCATCGCTCCAAGAGGTGGATCTAACTTTCATTATCTTTCACCAGCTGCTGTAGAACGTTCAAGGGAAAACAGGCATAAGCCAGCAGTGAATAAGAAAGTGACATCGAGAAAACTGCAACAGGTTCCCTTCTCGGCTATTTCTCAGAGCCTAGAGGCGTCAACCATCACCTCCTGTCAGTTTTAATCTACGGAAGCGAAACTGGCCACTGACCGTAGACAACTTTCCCCGCCCCTAACTTTACCCACCAACCCAATAGTGGTCAAGCAGTGGACGAATATGTACCGATTCTTTGACGCTTTATATAGATGTCTACGATGGCGGGTATTTATAAGCTGTTGTTTCAGGGATAAGGAGCGAGACCGCAGCCGTGAGCGGCACAAGGACAAGCGCCGCAGTCGCAGCCGCAGTCCCTCACGCAACAAAAAAACTAAAGACAGGTTAGTTTACTGCTGCTCAGTAACTTTAGTCCTGCTGATAATGATGATCACTAAAAACCATACTTTTCAGAGATGGCACCATAGCTCTTCTTGACCAGATGGTGGGAACTACCACCAAAGCTACAGCTCGTGCAGTGGCCAACAATGGTGGTGTGAACCCCGCTACGCACGCTGCTATCCTGGCTGCGGCAGCTGTGGCCCAGGTACGTCATCTTCTTCAATTGCCAACTTCTTGTAGACAGACAAATTTTTAAGTTTGTCATTTATTTTGCTACTCAGTGCACTATTTTTGTAGACTTGAACTATTTTCAGCATAATGCTCTTGAGAGAGAGGTAAATTGATGTATTCTAATTTCTGATAAATCAAATTTGTTATGCTTATGATGTAATATTCACATTTTATTTTTTTTCTAGAAATATGTTAACTATATGGTAAAGTATTGAAACTAAATATGAAAAACACATTTAAAGACAGCCCAAATAATTAGGATTATGCATTATGGTACCTTATATGTTACTAGCCGTGTGATTGATAGGAACTCTCCAGCTTTTCTCAAATCTTAGATTTTTTTGTTTCCATCTTTTGACATAAAGCTAGAATTTTAGCTTCATTAGAATGATTTTTTATTTGCGTAACATGTTCAGAAGCTTGAACACCCATTTCTATGTATGAACTTCAAATTAAGGCGAAACCGTAGATCAATGTTGTGACATTATTTCCACACATTTCCCTGTTTGGAAATTCATTAATCATAGTATACAAAACTTCATTACTTGTGTGAAAAGCACCGTAGTGCATAAGCACAACAATAATGTCCTATTTGAGTTAAGTTGAGATAGATTGTGGTGATGAGAGTGTGGTCGATGCATGTGTGATATTATTAGAAATAGTATCTATTGACTAAAAAGCTTATCCTACTAAACATAAGATGAATAAAAAGGAGTTCTTCGTTTCCATTAGCAAGATCTTTACGAGTGGATCATAGGTGTTAAAATATAATTATCAAGGTATCCTAGTTTGCTTAGAATGCTTGTGCTGGAAGTAATTAATTTATCCAAATAAGTGTAAGACAGTGATGGTGTGTCGGTCAGACGTTCGTGGCGGCGCGGCGCATCGCGGCGCCGGTGCAGCCGGCCGCGGCCGCCGCCGCCGCGCTGTCCGCCGCCACGGCCATCCCGCCGCCCACGGCCGTGCAGCAGCGGCTCGAGCAGCTGCAGGCGCGCGCCGAGGGCCGCGACACGCACTCGCACTCGCACTCGCGCCACCGCGACCGCGACCGCCGCGACCACCACCGCGCAGATGACAAGGACGATGACCAGGGTACGCTCCGCCCGATACACACTACATGTACTACTGTTGAACACTGAACTTTGATATCATCTTAAAATAATAAATATTATATGTCAGAAGCATTATGGTCGTATAGAAAATAACTTCCTTATATAGCATTAAAATGTGAAAAGTACTTTGCTAAATTCCGCCAATATCCCACAAGAGTTAGTTGATGCACCACCCTCCCTCCCACTTTTGGGAGGTGGGAGAGGAGTTCCATGCAATTTCTTTATACATTTAATCTCAGCTCATCAAGCTCTTTCTGACCATCTGGGAGACATATTTCCGTCTTATTCGATTGTTGGGATAATTTAGGTTCATAGACATTTTGTCACAACGCAAACTTGTAGGCTCGCTCTCCTGTACAGCATAAAAATGTCAATTTATCCGATTGAACGCTTCTGACGTCGAGATATATTAAATGAATTCCGGATCGTGCGGCAGACGGCGACGACTGGGCCGAGGGCGGGCCGCCGGGCGAGACGGCGGCGGAGCGGCGCGCGCGGCGGCGGCGCTCGCGCTGGCAGGGCTCCGAGCACGACAAGACCTTCATCCCCGGCCTGCCCACCGTGCTGCCCTCCACGCTCACCAAGGACCAGGAGGAGCAGTACCTGCGTGAGTGTGGCCCCCTCCCCGCGCTAACCATCCACGCGTTACGTAATGGATGGTTGTTGCTGGCTTAAACACGCTCGGTCTTATTTATAAAACTCAATTCCTTAGAACACTTTGCAAGGAAAATATGTAGCCACAGATTAAATAAACAGAGTTTTGGATTGGGTTTATAGGAAACACGTTTTTATAAATAAGACCGTTCTTATTTTCCAACTTATCGGTCTCACATTAGTACCGCACGCAAATTATCGACCTAATTAATGCTAATTCCTCTTCAGTTCATGTCTAATCATAATATCCAAATTTTATCACGATTTTATTTCAGCCAGATGAAATTGTTTGCAATAATGTTATGTTTCAGGCACATCCTAATAATCTAAGCAATTTGTTTACATTTTTTTTTATGTAAGAGTGTGTAGCGTTGAATTGAAAGCGGCGCATGCGCCGGGCTGCGGCGCCATACTAATGCGGTTGCGCGCGCGCCGCGACTGCCCCTTCCCCCACAGTGCAACTGCAGATCGAGGAGGTCAGCCGCAAGCTGCGCTCCGGCGACCTCGGCATCCCGCACAACCCGGAGGAGAGGTGAGTGCCCGCGCCCGGCGCCCTTCGGCGCCCCCCGGCGCCCCCCGGCATCCCCCGGCGCCCCCCGGCGCCCCCCGGCGCCCCCCGGCGCCCCCCGGCACCCCCCGGCGCCCCCCGGCACCCCCCCGGCGCCCCCCGCGCCCTCCGGCGCCCGCCTGGTATGCTACACTTATCACTACTCTGAGCTGGATTCGCAATCTTCTCGGCGTAAAAATTACTATAATATTATGGCACAAAATGAAGCTGTTGCTAAAAGTATTCAAAACAAACTTGTTATTAAACTAATTTTGTATTTTCTGTAATTTTGTTTAGTTAGGAATAGTATAAAATACACATATAAATAAATAATAGGTAAATTAACAATAAGAATGATAAATAACAGTTACTCCTAGGTTACAACGAAATAAAATCATAATAATAATAACTTAAGCGAACTAGCTGCGTTGGCCTGTAGAAGAAAGTATAGTGGATTGACGTCTGGAACCGCGAAGATCTTCAGGAACTAGCTCAAAATGCAAATAATCCCTGATGAGAATATCAGCATTATACAATTTTAGACATTTCGGTGGATGGTAGAGTTAACTAATGACCTATTTTTAACTTTTTTCAGGTTAACTCGATCGCATACAATACAAAGCTACTGAATTATACTAATCGATGATCGTCTATTAATCCTAATAATAAATTAATACTCTTTCAGCTTCAAAAATAATAATGATCATTAATGACGATTATTTTTCAGAGCTAATAAAATTAAATTTCAGGTTAAACGATCCACCTCGCTCTCAGTACGATAGGCAACGCAGGCTAGAGTAGACCGCGGCCGGCCCGGCGCCAGAACATTACTTGTTGAAGCGACTTTTCTCACTTTCAGACCTTCTTCACCAACTTACATTTCGATAATTTGTAGCAAAATATCTGGAGAACGTCACTTTACCAAAAGAAAAGATTTGGCATCAGTGGTCCTTTCCAACAACCCTGCCCTGGTGACGACGCAACGCAGCGCATGAGTCTAACGGCCTATGTACACCTCCAATAAATCTTTTTGGAGAGACGAGAAATTAGTTATTTATATAGACAGTTACTCGATTTAATGATCGTCCATGTACTTAACTTATGTCAAATATTAATTGTCGGTAGTGTTACCGATGAGTCGAAAGCGGGCATCGAACTCCTAAACAGACAAGTTAATGTAAATCCCGCCTCCAAATAGATTAATTAGTCGTGTATTATCTGCGAGCAATCAGAATGGGATAGACCTTTTATAAATGTCAATGATTAAACGCAAATCTTCTAACTTTCATCGAAATCCTAGTTCAGAGCGTGCTGGAAATGTTCAATAATGTATATGACGACTATTTTACATCGTTCATTGAGTCGCAAGTTTGTCAATGTTGCGGGCGTTATGAGGCGGTTCGCGCCAGTGAAGTTCGTCCCATTCCGATCGCGGCCAGACCCATCGGCGCGAACAGAGGGGAGTCGTGGTCCCCTTGGCAGGCCGTGGGCCGCAGCTGACGCTGTGCCGTGCGCAGGTCTCCGTCGCCGGAGCCGATCTACTCGTCGGACGGCAAGCGGCTCAACACGCGCGAGTACCGCACGCGCCGCAAGCTGGAGGAGGAGCGCCACCGCCTCGTCGCGCGCATCACGCAGATCAACCCCGACTTCAAGCCGCCGCCCGACTACAAGTGAGTCTCCCCTCTCCAGACTGCCTCCCCACTGCGATATCGCGGACGGACGCGGACGGCCGACGACCACGGAAGGCCACGCACCGCGAGAGGCGGCTCGCCCGACTGACCTGTCGTCTGTCTGTGCTACCGCGGACCGAGACCCTTCCCACAGTGTGTCGTCCGAGCCGGTCCGCGTCCGTTCACGATATCGCGGACCGCGGGAAGCCAGCTTAGCGTGCCGCCCCGAGGCCTGCCTGTCGGTGTCTGCAGCGGCTGTGCCTGTTTGCAAAATTTAAAAGCTCCCTTAACAGGTACACTGTCCAAGCGTTAAAGTGGAAATACCCCTCGCGTCCAGTTGCGTTTTTTTTCTCAGTGGTAGGTCCGGTCAAGTCAAAAAACCCTAGAAGTTGTACCTGCAAGCAGACCACATGTGGACTGTGAACGTGTGAAGCTTTCCGTCTAGAAACCTCGTAATATCGTCTGTGGACAGTGAACTTGTTAAGATAGTTTGTGGGTCTTGGAAATAAACAGCATGACGCTAAAATTATTTCTCGAAAAAAATACGTTTACTGATATCGACAGCATGGCAAAATATTACCATTATTATTATTAACATCATTAACTTTTAAATTGTTAGTACAAGAATTTAACCATATTTTGTCTAATCAGCAGATTGATGAACCCTTTTTCCTATAGTGCGTTAATGTACAGGCATATTGACTATAAACTCGATATGAAATTCCTATCTACTATATAGTAGATATCTATTTCTAAAACATGAAAAATAAATAACTTTTGATTTTGATACCTATATACATATTTATACGGAAATATTTTTTATACTACACCTGCTTGGAAAGTACCTTGATACTTTATCAAATTTACGGTAGAAAGTACGTCATTGCATATCGAACAAATATGCGGGGAGAAAACGCATCTGAGCGGGAGAGAAAAGTGTATGAAAATCCATTTCTTACGTGGTTTTTCTTTTTTAATTTTGGGTAAGACTATGCGCCGGTAACCTAAATATCAAAAGCCAAAAAGTTTTTACAGTGCGTTTTTATCTCCAAGTTCGCAAAATGACACTGGCCACTAGCAACAATTTCAATATAAATTTCAATTAGTAAAGATTTCGTTTTTTATTTTCCTTGTAGGTGTAGTATAAAGCACTATGTATCACTCGAGAGAAACTGCGATTCCCGATCTCAGGTGTTTTAAAGCCCTCGCCTACGGCTCGGGCTTCAAACGACACCCTCGACGGTAATCGGTCACTTTCTCCTGTCGGTGAACAATGTACTATTTATTGTTACCGAAATATGGAGTAAAGTTGGTTATTTTCCCGCGCCCGCAGGCCGCCCGTGGTGCGCGTGCACGACAAGGTGATGATCCCGCAGGAGGAGCACCCCGACATCAACTTCGTGGGGCTGCTCATCGGCCCACGCGGGAACACGCTCAAAGGTACGTTACCCCAAAATGGGGCTTGTAGGTGACCAATTAGCGCTCTAGGGTGAAAGATAATGTAGCTAGAAAAGCCCTAGGGCGGTAAGTAATTTAAAAAAAAACTCTTCATTCTTTCAAAAAGTTCGCGTACATCTAACCATCATACTGGCAATAGACATCATGCATTCAGTCCAATGACAAAAGAGGTCGCTTGCTATTCAGCCTTGTCTTCGTATGAGTATAATAGTAATCAATTTTAAATATCGAAACGCGAAGCTCAATTTCGTTCTTGAAAAAAAAAATTAAAAAAAAAGATGAAAAAAGGCGGGAATAGAAAACTTTTACTTTAAATATTGTTTGTTTTTGGAATTTCTTTTATAATTACGTGCTAATTAGGAAAAAAACATGAGTTCTACTAGTGATGAAGATATAAGCTGCACTCCCGATTCAATGAAAATGGAAGCTGAAGCAGCCATTAACAATATGTTGCCTGAAAGATCTAAAGAGAGATATTTGAAAACTTACGACGAGTTCACGAAGTGGCGAAAAGAAAACGAGTAATTTTTTTCTACTTACCTCACAATCGAGATGTAAAGCAGAGTAGTTAGCTCGGGTGTAAGCATCAATTGCACCCTCGAACTATAGGCGCCCTCGCTGCGCTCGTGCGCCTAAATATCTTGGGCTGCAACTGATGCCTTACAGCCCTTGGCTACTAATGTACTATTACATATCTCACACACGAGCGATTCCTGAATGCTCTTCAAGCAATAAATTGGCGGCCGTGATAGGACGCGAAAAGTTGTGCTAAGTTTTTGCCCTCTCGCTATGGAAATTAAATTAAATACACTATAAAAGTGACAAACAAAAAAAAGTAAGATCTAATGATCGCTATTGATAACTTAGTTATTTATTAGGGCGCAAAACACGACAATTATGCATTTTCATAGAACTTTTTCTGGCCGCCGCTCGCGTGTAATTGGCCAGTACAGCAATTTCGATTTATCTCGAAGAAGGTTGTCGAAATAATCTTCAATTTTCCAAGCATGTTTGAGAAAAAACAATGAGCGTTTTTCCTTTCTTTTTTTTCTTAGTTCCTTGAGATCCTTGTATCTAGATGGCGTTATTCGTTTCTACGTACAAAATTGTGATTCGTAGCAATCATTGTCAAAGTTAGTCCACAGATTACTAAACAAGAGAAGGAACCTGGGTTGCTATTCGGACGATGTTTCTCGTAATAAAAATAAAAATTCAAACCCACAATCCACAGCAAAGACTCCAAGATCGCACTTATCACCAAACGACAACAGCATTTTTGTTTTTCCGTAATCAACCATCACAAATTCCACAGAACCATAGTATTATTTTTTGCTTTGACGTTTATTATTACGGTACGGCAGCGCCACCTAGGGATTCTTTTAGAACTAAATTTGACATAAGGAAAAACGCTCATTACGGTCTTATCCGCTCGGTGGCCCCAGTGTTCCTCTATGGTGGCTGTGAAATGTTAAGCTGTCGTGACACAAGCGAACCCCGCAGCGATGGAGAAGGAGACGGGCGCGAAGATAATAATCCGCGGCAAGGGCTCCGTGAAGGAGGGTAAGGTGGGCCGCAAGGACGGGCAGCCGCTGCCCGGGGAGGACGAGCCGCTGCATGCCTACATCACCGCCGCCGCCGCCGACGCCGTCACCAAGGCCGTCGAGAAGGTACCCCGTAACCCCACGCCCCACGCCCCACGCCCCACACCCCACACCCTACGCCCCACACCCCACACCACGCCACGCGACGCCACAAAAATGACAAAGATATAGCCCATTAAAGTTACGTGTGACGTCACGTAACTTTAATGGGCTATATCTTTGTTATTTTTTGTTTAATCGAAAGAAGAAAAATACGTGTCCAATATTTTTTTATAATCTAAAATACGGACTAAATAGAATTTAATTATTTTGACCCTGGAAACTACCCTATTGTCTATGGTTCATTCGTTCATAAGGATATAGAAAAACACAATATTTAACTCAATTCCTTTGTATTACGTATTAAAATAGCCAAAACCTACACCATATCGGTCGCGCGCGGATACGCGCTTCGACATTCCTTCGGTTAAGTGATAATTTCCGTCGGGTCAGATCAAGGAGGTGATCCGTCAAGGCGTGGAGGTGCCGGAGGGGCAGAACGACCTGCGTCGCATGCAGCTGCGCGAGCTGGCGCAGCTCAACGGCACGCTGCGCGAGCACGACGGCCCGCGCTGCGCCAACTGCGGCGCCGCCGACCACAAGAGCTGGCTCTGCCCCGACCGCGCCAACGTCACCGGCAGCGTCGTCTGCGCCAGCTGCGGCGGCGCGGGACACATCGCCAGGGACTGCCGCGCGCGCCGCCCCGGACAGCCCGCGCCCGCGCCCGGCAAGGTGAGCTCCGGCCCGCCCCCGCCCGGCCCGCGCCCGGCAAGGTGAGCTCCGGCCCGCCCCCGCCCGGCCCGCGCCCGGCAAGGTGAGCTCCGGCCCGCCCCCGCCCGGCCCGCGCCCGGCAAGGTGAGCTCCGGCCCGCCCCCGCCCGGCCCGCGCCCGGCAAGGTGAGCTCCGGCCCGCCCCCGCCCGGCCCGCGCCCGGCAAGGTGAGCTCCGGCCCGCCCGGCCCGCGCCCGCGCCCGGCAAGGCGAGCATTCTGAAGCTACGCAGCGGACGTACTTTTTACATGATAAAACTATTAAATACGGAACTCTAAAAATGCAAAAATATCTACATGTTGATCAATAATAAAACGTTGAGCGAACGTAAGTGACCTATTCTATGGAATTACTTTGAGTTTTAGAGTTTTTATTCATCGTTGTTGAATTAAGTCAACAGTCACACATAGCCACTCACTGACGTGTCGTTGTGACGTTGACATTTAAAAAAATAGTCCTCGCCTCGCTGCTCGCTTGTTTAGTTGTTGGAAAGCTGAATATAATTTTAATAGTTTTAATCGAACAACCAAATTCTAATGATGGATTTCTTCTCATCGATTCCGACTCACATAGATTACGCCGGGCAAGCCAAATCGGAGTACCTGTACCGTGCAATCATCACACTGTTCAGCATTGTCGGGTTCGTTTGGGGCTACATCGTTCAACAGTTCTCGCAATCAGTGTACATCTTGGGAGCCGGTTTTCTTCTAGCCGCCATCCTGACAGTCCCTCCATGGCCCATGTACCGCCGCAACCCACTGAACTGGCAAACGCCTAGGAATCCAGACGAAAAACCAGTAACCAGCAAGAAAGGGAAGAAATAATGGTGTGATGTGGTGTTCATTCGTTTGTGCTGTTTATAATGAAATGCTGACCCCTCCCCCCGCGTGCCCGCAGGCGAAGATCGACGAGGAGTACATGTCGCTGATGGCGGAGCTGGGCGAGGCGCCCCCGCCCCCCGCGGGGGGCGCGCCCCCCCCGCCGCCCGGCCGCCGCTACCACCCCCCCTCGCTGTTCGCGGCCGCGCCCCCGCCGCGCGCCCTCATGCCGCCCCCCGGTGAGTCCCGTGAGCTTCACGAGCGTTTTGGATATTAGAGTTTCGTACCAACTTATGTTTCTATCTAATCTCTTTAAACGAGCAATTCTTGTATCTATATTTGTATATAATCAGAATCTCGGAAACGGCTCTAACGATGAAATTTAGTATGCACGGTGTTTCCGGGGTGATTAGTCTAGTCGATTTAGGTAGGTTTCATTTTTACAAAACGTCGTTTTAACCGTGTTTTTAGGCAAAGAAATAACTGCTACACTATAGTGCGTTTTTTAATTCCAGTCAGTAAAATGACATTTAGAATTGGAAAAGGGCTGCCAGTTAAAATAGTGATGTTTTCAGTCTGTCGATTTAACGTTATAATCAATTTTCTTTTTGAATTGAATCAACAAATTAAATATTAGCACAGAGGAAAAAAGGAACAGCGTGACCACCAGGTTTTTAATTTTAAGTAAATCTTTTTACATATTCTTATTTTTTTGTCACAGGATTTTAACCTGGTGATTATGTAATTAAATAATAAAAACATATTGTAAATGAAAAACAAGTTTTGGGTTTTAGAATTTCATTCTGACTCTGACGAGATAGAACTGTCTGAATCGTTTACATTTATTTCAAATTTATCTACAACATCATCTATTATATGGTCTAACTGACACATTTTATCCTCGACTTTTTTTGTATGCTCTATACATTCAGCCCAGCGTTGAGGTGTCACCATAGCCAAACCATCTTCAAACAGTTTTTTCACTTCATTTAACTTGAAATTTTTATTGTTTCTTGCGACATGTCCTTTCACCTGTGCCCACACCAATTCTATAGGGTTTAGTTTGCAGTGGTAGGGCGGTAGTCGCAGAATGGTGACACCATACTGAGTGGCTAATTCTTCTACAACATATTTCGCATAATCTGCTTTATGTTGCTTAATAATTACTAGCAGTTCTGCTTTGACCATTTCTGATCGGAATTCAATATTTTTTTCCTGTAGCTACTCAGCCAACGCTGCTTTTCGCCAAGCTGTATTTGGATTTTTTTCAATCCTTCGCGAATGATAAGGAGCATTATCGAGGACTAATATAGAATATTTTTTTTAGTCTTGGTAAAACTCCCTTTAACCATTCTTCGAAGACATTACCATTCAATTCTTGATGGTAGTCTTCAGTTTTTTTTTTCGCTTCGAAAATAAGTTGACTATTCTTCACAAATCCGTCCTCATTGCCAATATGGCTGATAATCAATCGTCTCCCTTTTCCGGTAGGGGCTTTCAAACCTGTCGTTAGACCCTCTAGAAAAGCCTGTCGGGACGATTCTACTTTTGTGTCTGTCCACGCCTTTTTAGTAGTATGGCCTTCATTGACCCATGTTTCATCCTGATAGTAGATGCATTTCCACTCCCTGCGGTACTGTTTTATGGCGATTAGGTACTTTTTCCGCCACAATATAATATCTTGTCTATCAATCAGGCAACTTTGCCGTTTGCGAGTTGTGTACTTGAAATTGATGTGTTTCAGCAAGCGTTGCAGGATTGATCTTGACATATTAGGCAAGTCAGAGTCGTCATTTACAGCTCGTAACACTTAGTCTATTGTTGGAGCTTCCTTGGCATAAAAAAAATGATGTACTTTTCTGCGAACTGCAGAAAATACAAATTCGTCATATTTTTCTTTGAAAGTCAACTTCGGTCCTGTCTTTTGAGGGCTTTTAAAGTTAAGGTTTTCTTTGTGCTCTTTTATAACACGATAAACCAAGCGTTTGGATATGCCCAATATCCCAGCAACCGTAGAAACGCACTCGTCTTTTCTCGGCATATCAAGCGGCGCGTCAGGGTCATCTTTTGCAAAAACATATTTATAGGTATTCAATATCATGTCTTTTTCCGACACTTTAAGTGTTAGGCGCTTCCTTTTCTTTCTCGGAGAAAGGCTATCACCTCTCGAGGTAGATGCTTGAGGATCCATAAGTGACACAGAGTAGATATTAATGTTCAGAAAACGTAAGCCAGTCAGTAATGCAATCTCAAGGAAGTCAAGATGAGAAGCCAAGGCCAATCGTAGTGCAATCCAACAGTAGTCCAGATGAAACGCCAAATTCAGTCGCAATGCAATCCAGTCGATGTCCAAGTGAGAAGCCAAAGTCGTCAAAAAACACCAAAAACTATAAGAATACATTCACGTTGCCGCGGTAGAAACGGAATTGAAGCCCTTAAAGTTCGTTTTTTAATTCGATGAAAAAAAATGACGAAAAAATGAAGCAATTTAATAAAGAAAATTTTTCGAAAATGGCGCCAACCGTAAAAGAGATTTTTTCTTCACCAATTCTGGGTAGGCAAAGGGAACTAGCCCATACAGCCAAGTCTTCAGTAATTTTTTTTTATATGAAATGAAAATGAAATTTAAGGAGATGAAATGAAATGGAACCAAACCCAACTCAATCGAATCAAATAATTAAATCTGTTATTGAAACAAATTATAGTAGGTTCTTTGTAAAAATGTTTGCATGAATCATAAAAACTTCGTGGTTGATTTTTTTCTTTTTAATAGACATTATTTTGAGAGTTAGTTATATTTTATTGAAAATGTTAGTTTTTTTTCAATACAATATAACTCCGAAAGGACAAACATTTAGCTGTTGGCGTCATAGTAACTTTTGTTTAGCTCGCTGAGGCCTATTTTATGATGTATCACATGGCTATTGGGCTGAGGTCCAAAATTGCATTCCTTTGACAGCCGTAATATATTTTTTTTTAGTATTTCTGAAAACGGCTCATTTTTATTCATCTAACACGATTTTGGGAGTGAATTCTACGAAAGAAAGAAGTGATACAACCTTAGTCTTTATTTTATGTCGATTGTGTACATCTCTATTATTTTTCTTCCAAAACCTGGTCACATCGCAAATGTCATTTTACTGACTACAATTAAAAAATGGAGATTATAAGAAAGTAATTTTTGCAACAATATGTCAGATTGCAGTAGCTCAAGTGGGAAGTAAGACGATACCGTATCGGAAGACCCTGGTTCGAGACTTGACAAATAAATTTTTCTTTTTTTTCAGTTCATTTTTTTGTGTGAAAACCTATTATCAGGAGCCCTTCATCAACGCACCTAATTCGTATCCAAGTACCTTTTGTTTCTAAAAGAAATACGAAAAAAAATCAGGACAATGCTCATCAGAGATTAAACTTTGTTATTTAGAACCATTGTATTTAGACGGAAATTCAATGTTTAGAACAATTTTTATTTTGTTTGTTATTTTTTAAGGCGCTGTTTGATGGACAATGCTTGAAACCATACTTTTTAATCGTGTCAAACCCAAATTATTGTGGCATTTATTCGAAGCAAAACAAACATTTTCCTAAAGCTGTGGCATTGGTGCAAAGCTCGAATTTATCTCGGAAACAGCTCCAACGCTTTTCATGAAATTTAGGATGCAGGGAGTTTCAGGGCCAATTAATTGATCCATGTAGGTTTAATTTTTAGAAAATGTTCTTTTATCAGTGTTTTGGGCAATAAATAACTGTTTATTAGAATGCGAAGGTAAATTTCTCTGAGCTACAACTTGACACCTAGCGCCATCTGTTGGAGATTTATATCAACCCAACAGGACATGTATCGCCATCCATTATCGAAAATAGGATCTAAAAATACCCCTAGCTATGTCGCTGAGAATCTACAGCGCCACCAAGTTATCTGTTCAGGTGGGCAAAATAGTAGCTAACTAACTAATTGTAAATCCTGTTCCCGATTTTTTGTTTTATTTATTAACTTACTAAGATTTATAGATCTATTTTCATTACAATCAAAAGACGGGTTAAAATACTCTCATTTTTCTAGGTAAATTTCTTAAAGGTTACTACTAAATTCTCCATAGCGCCGCTATCAACTGAACAGATAAGATGGTGGCACTGTACGTTTTTTATAGATACACTACTTGCTTGTCTGTTATGCTACGTTCACACGCGCGCGTTCAACTCGACATTCAACGTGCACATTCACATTCCCGAGCGTGTAAACGGTACGCTCGAGCCCGTAAACGCGCTTGTGAACGTGAATGCCGCGAACCGGGCGGGTGTCGGTTTTTTGGCAAAGTTCAAAGGATGAATGTGCGGGCGCCCGGAGACTGTTGTCACGCGCGTGGGTCAGTGCAGCTTTGCCAGAATGTTACAAAAGTAACATTTTACGTTACTTTTGACCTTCTTATGTTACCTCCATGTTACACGACTCAATATGTTACTTTTGTGTTACTTTTTAGATTTTCTAGCAAACAAAAAAATACCGTGATTCAAAACGCATCCAAAAATTATAATTTTTTTGTTCGTCATGTTGGCGTATTTGATTTTGTGGACTTTTTGAAAACGCGAAAACGAGCACAAGAAACTTTGACAGGGCAAGACGAGGATGTGGTAACTCCACCGAGGCAAGGCCGAAGGCCGAGCTCCATTTAGTACCTGGCCGAAGGCTAAGACGAAGAAACAATGCAAAGTCCAGATGGGACAAACTTGCGAGGCCGAAGGCCGAGCCTGCGAAGCGAGCACGAAAATCTTTGATAAGGCAAAACGAGGACGAGGAACTCCACGGTCAAAGGCTGAGCTCCATCCAGTACCAGGTCAGGTTCCGGTGTAAAAGAAACAATGCAAAATCCAGATGGCACAAACTTGCGGGCCGAAGGCCGAGCGATAGAACTCAGTTCAGGCCAAGGCTGAAAGCCAAGACGTCCCGTGTTCCGGCGTAAAATTAACAATGAAAAGCCGGATGGTACAAATTTGCGAGGCCTCAAGCTCCGCGAAGCGGGCGGGCAAGAGAAACTTCGCTGAGGCTCCGTTGAGGCTGAGGCTGAAGGCCGAGACCATACATGTTCCCATGCGTCAAATCTCAATCAAAAGTGTCTAGCGAGGCCCTAGGCCGACTGCAACGGAGAGTAAAACTCGGAGCGGTTTGCCCCTTAGTCTGAGTGTAATTTCCAAAAAACACGATTTATCAAAAAAATACCGAGCAAAGCTCGGTCATCCAGGTACTGTATTAGATTTATGGTGATTTGAGAAAAGATGGTCAGAGTGGTTTTTTTTTTCGCTGCCTTTTTCTCCACTACATTCGGTCCATGGTGGCGGCTAACATTATAAGTGTGTGTACATTGACATTCAACAAACAGAATATAAATTCTTTACGTTGAAATAAATATCTGATTATATGATTGCGTGACGTAAACAAACAACAGAAATCGCCCCGGTCGTTTAAATACCATAAATATCAAATCGGCAAGCACTTCCGCCGCGCGCAGAGTGACACCCTACGCTTGTAATCTCACCGGTCGGGCATTAGTCGAGCTGCCGGGCGCGCCGAGCCCGCACATCGCACACGGCGGCGCGCCCGGCCGCGCCCCGTAACGCGCTTGTTGCCCGCAGCGCCGGCGCCCGCGCCCGCGCCCGCCTTCCCGCCGCCGCACCACCAGCACCAGCACCAGCAGCATCAGCAGCACCAGCACCAGCAGCCGGCGCCCTGGCTCGGTACGTACGCACACACACACACACACACATCCTCACACACACACACACACACACACACAAACACATAAAATTAATAATCAGCCCAAATAGCAAACAAAAACTATAATAAAATATTAAAATTGTGCAAAATATTACCTGTAGAATTAAAACCTCTGCCTACCCCTTCGGGGATAACGGGCGTGAGTTTTTTTTTTTTTTTAGAATTAAAAGCCTAAATTACCCACTGTACTTGAGCAATATGAAATAGAAGAACATAAAATAGAATGTATCCCATGGCTAGGAGCATTGGAAAAAAGTTGCAGGTGTCATTAATGTGTAATCCCTATAGTACCTCACCCCACTTTTGCGTAATGATTTACCTGAAGACATATTGAGACAAACCAAAACAAAGGAAATATCAGCTAAAGTCGTATTTTTTATTAAACGGAGTAAACTGACAGTAGCTTGAAATATAATGTTGCCATGTTCAATGTAATAGTGATGCGTTCAGTTTTGTTCAATCACAGGAATGAATGAATACTTCGTTAACACTACCTTATTGAAACAAAAATCGCTCGTAGCCCCGGCGCGGCCTAAGTGATCTTAAACGATCACGAAGATTAAGCAACATAAGGGGCGCATACAGTTTGTGGATGGGTGACTGTTCTATGACTAACGCTAGTGGCATTTTTCCTAGCGGTACCGTGCTTCCCAAGGCACGCTAAGCAGTTGGTGGCGGTTGCCGTCGATAGATGACAGTTGTAAAGCCAAGTCAGAGGCCTAAGGTTGAAAACTTCTGACAGTTAGACCAGCCACACTAGTCTTACAAGCCTACACAAATCCTGACTTAGCCCCCGTGGTGGAGTATGGCCTATACCTTCCTCAGTGAAGAGACCCGTGCCCCTCGGTTGTGACATAATGGGTTGATGATACACAATGAAGTGGCCTAAGAACGTCATCCACCGCTTCCGGTATCTTTTTATTCGATATTTATATGTTACGCTAGCAGTGCCCGCGACTTTGTTCGAGCCACAGGATTAGCCTATGTCCACCCTGAAGGTTCATCCTAAACACTCGTGAAACCATATTTGAAATTAGATATCTACTTCGGATAATTAGCCTTTACACACAAACTTTTCCTCTTTATAATATATCTTATATCTAATATCCCTTCTAATGGCGGTAATTAGCATAAGTAAAATTCTTGCTCTAATATACCTAATTTAATCACTATATTATTATTGGAAGACACTGTTGACGAACCAATTTCACATGTCGATTGTGATCTAGCTAATTTTATTACTTACTGCGATGGCTCAGCGACCCGAAGTGTATCTTGGCCTCTGATACAAGAAGTCGCCACTTGTCTCTGGCTTGGCTAATTTTATTACTAATTTTTAATAATTCTGGGTAAAATCCTATCTCTAATTTGACAATTTTACAGTTTGGACAAAAAAAACTGGTTTGATTTCCTCAGACAAAGATGATAGGATGAGTTTATTGAAGTAAAATAACGCGTGAATTGTCAAATATATATTAAGCCAAAATGAAACAATGTGGTTAGGTGAAGCTTGGTGACAGTAAGACCAGCCACTAGTCTTACAAGCCTCCACCAATCCGGACTTGGCCCCCATGGTGGAGTATTGCCTTTAATATTAAATTATGGCCTATAATAAAAAATATTATTTTATATTAAATTTAACCAGAAACTAACTAACAGATAACTGTGTCTAATGTTCAATACATCTATTATATATATGTTATAATAATTTATATATAACATATGTTATATATAATTTTATATATATGGGTTATAATTTTTAAGTTTTAAAGTTTGTTGATTACGCTAAAACTGTTTTGAAAAGAATACAATTGTGGAGTTTCTTTGTTAGTTTCTACTCCATATAATCTATTAATTAGGTACACATTTAAACATTTTGTTTGTACTATGAATAAAATATTTGAATTTGATTAAAATGTTTTTCGTAAATAGTCCTACAAAAAAGCCCATCACAGTGTTTGTCTATTATCTTATGTGTAAGCCATTATAGCCAAAACAGTGAACCATATAATATAGTTTACAGGAGCATACAGCAGTAGCTACCTATAGGTCTATGATTAAGGCTCTGCTTAGTTACCGTATTTCTTATGTTGACGATATTGTTACCTTACACTGTAACATCTCATCATTGTCAGCCTGTTATATTTTTCAAATGCGACCCAAACTTCTTTTCTACGCTACGATAACGAGCTACTCGAAATACTAATCCTTCGCAGACGAAGTCGCGGGCGCCAGCTAGTAAAAGATTGATGTCATTGTTTCATTCATTCACTTTGTCACAACACTATTTTTATTTCGTCAAAACCTGGCAACCCAGTAAACGTCAGTTTACTCCGTTTAGTAAAAAATACGACTATAAGTTATCTTAAGTATTTTTAGGGCTGATTTTTCAATAGTCAGATAACTTTTATCTGAGGAATAAAAATAGCGGTTTGACAGCTTATGTATGAAAGTTAAGTCAAACCGCCATTTTTATTCCCCAAATAAAAGTTATTTGAGTATTGACAAATCAGCCCTTAGTATAAGTAAGGGAACAGAACAACGCACCAACATTTGTACTATCAAATTGTGAAACTTGTTTTATAAAATGTAAATAAAGAAGATAAAAAAAGAAAGTGGTATGCTCAGTTCCAACTGTAATAATAATATTTAGTCCAATACAAATGCCATGTTTACCTTACTTATACTACAAAATATACTCTGAAGGGGCTGTTACATATGGGGAGTTGTTTTGAACGCGAGTGGCGATTTCTTCTAAAGTCTGATTCTGAATGAATTCTACGGAATAAAATTCCGTAGAATTCTGACATTTCATAAGTGTTGCTACTGAAAAAGTTCTCCACCGAAAAGGGGACAAATTTGACCCATTTGAGGGCAATAAAAATAAAATGCTACGTATTTTTTATGTTTTACCTACAAAAAAGTTAATCTAAATATTTACTTACTCAAGTGGTGACCGTATAGTTGGCTTTCACATGGTCGATTTCAGTAATTTCGAATATACCACATAACTGTATATTAATAGTGCCTAATAGTGCTATAAGGCACAATTAGCTAGGAACAATATTTCAGGAGATATTAAGGCAACTCACTGAGGCAGCCAACTAGACGTCTACTTAGCAGACACATCACGAACGGCTGTATATAGAGTTATGATTTGTATGCTAGTAAATTTTGCGCTAATAGTGCTCCCTACATGCCAAGTTTCCAGAATAGTGCTTCAATACAAGCTGAGAAAACATACCCTATTGTTGAGGCAGCCAACTAGACGCTTTTTCTTACCATGATTTCTTCGTAACGGCGTAGAGTTTTAAAACAAAACCTGTACCAAAAAACTGTGCGTTAATAGTGCCTCTTAATGAAACACAAATGCTCCCGAATCACCTATGCGTTTAGCCAAGAAATTAATGTGAACTTTTACATACATTGAGGTTTTGGTACATGTAAGAACAAAAGTGAAAAAATAATATCAATCAGCAAATATGGTACGGACTAGAGTATCCGGAGTCTGTATATTAATTTAACTACTAAAGTAAACTACTATATTAAACCTTTCCGAATACTAGTTACCGAATCACTATTAATACTCTGTACTATTTCTTTTTTTTATCTTTCCCACTTCCAAAAATATGGAATTAATCACTATTACTAATCTATTGGTGAAATTAATAATGTACTATTTTTTATAATTTAAGATAGTAAGACGCTGTGGGTAGACTTCTCTCAGAAAGCGGTGAGATAATTAGAGAAATGACGAACGAAGCCTTCGACATTAAAAGTAGTACAATATTTTTATTATACCAGGGATCAGTTTTTTTTCGGTCATGTGACAACATGGCTAACTGATTTGACTCTTCCAGCGCAACACATCGGCAAGGGTTTTCGTCCTGCGTCGATTTATTATGAGTAAGTATGTACTGTGTGCAGTAATATACATCAAAATTATCTTTCCAAAAAATATTTAAAAAAAAAATATCTCAGAAACTATACGATATAAAAAAATCTTCATCTTCAAATCAAAAATCTCTGTTTTAATTTTTTTAGGTAATCTGCTTTAGCATAGCATATTCTGTGAAAATTTCGACTGGTTACTGCTAAGACACAGCCCTTAGAAGGTTGAACAGGGAAGGACACATAGTGAACGCAGAGTAGGTAAAAGAGTCTCGTTTGGCACC
Organism: Yponomeuta plumbellus; assembly: GCA_947310845.1. Classification (NCBI taxonomy): domain Eukaryota; kingdom Metazoa; phylum Arthropoda; class Insecta; order Lepidoptera; family Yponomeutidae; genus Yponomeuta; species Yponomeuta plumbellus. Next base: position 23,327,700 of record OX371200.1, read on the forward strand.
CTGGGTGCGATACCCTAAAACGGGAACATCCCACTAAAGCGGGGCATCGGGACATACGGTACTTACAACATTTGAAATTTAATCCTTTTTTATGTACTCCCGAATGTAATCCCGCATTCGTACTCAACATCACCAGCCCACTATTGACCAACAATGCCCAAGACGCACAGTGTACTAAACCAACTAGCCATTAGATGGCCGTGAGTGACACTCACCGAGTGTTATAATCACTTCTCTGCTTGTCGGTATCAAATAATTGTTGCAAACAATTTTCACCCTAATTGCGTTTTCATAAGAGTTCATTTTAATTTATTGCAAAATTATTGTTTAGTACGTAGAAGTTTGCATACATTTCTTAGCTAAACGCATAGGTGATTCGGGGGCACTTGTGTTTCATTAAGAGGCACTATTAACGCACAGCTTTTTGGTATAGGTTTTGTTTTAAAACTACGCTGTTACGAAGAAATCATGGTAGATAGATAGATAGATAGATAGATAACACTTTATTGCTCAACCATAATACAGAGTTATTGTAATTTCCTTATGTCTAAATGGTACACAATTGGCGGTCTTATCGCTTAGAGCGATCTCTTCCAGACAACCTTAAAAAGAAAAAGCGTCTAGTTGGCTGCCTCAACAATAGGGTATGCTTTCTCAGCTTGTATTGAAGCACTATTCTGGAAACTTGGCATGTAGGGAGCACTATTAGCGCACAATTATCTGGCATACAAATCATAACTCTATATACAGCCGTTCGTGATGTGTCTGCTAAGTAGACGTCTAGTTGGCTGCCTCAGTGAGTTGCCTTAATATCTCCCTAAATACTTGTCCTAGCTAATTGTGCCTTGTAGCACTATTAGGCACTATTAATACACAGTTCGGTGGCATAGTTGAAATTACTGAAATCGACCACGTGAAAGCCAACTATACGGACACCTCAAGTGACCTAATACAAATATAACAAATATTTCAATATCACGAACAATATATATCGAATTAATTTTAATTACTTAATTTTATTCTTTAGCTGGCATCACTGCCTACTAATTCAAGGTTTCGTAAACCTTTTTAGAAAAGTGAAATATGCCGCTGTTAGCTCTCTTAATAATTCATGTCCGCGATGATGATGATATTACGTGATATTAATATTAATGATGATTAGATATTTTAATAAATATATGTTTTCCTTACTTGTACTTGTTTACTGTTTTTGTGATGAAAAGGGACACAATTGTCATACGCCTTAAATTCTCTTTTAATTTGGAGATCCACACTTTATAAAATGGATACATTCACTAACAACTTAAATGCTTAGACTCAGATGTTCACACTCGTATTGAATTGAAAAATGTGCCCGTCCAAAAAAGGTTTCTAATCTCTGACATGTCAAAAAATGATAACTGTCAGAATTCTACGGAATTAAAAATCAGACTTTAGGCATGTGTTCAGTCGCCTAGTGTAAACAAATGCCCCGAGCTTCGCCTCTCTAATACGATTATCGGTACTTAAACTCTTCTAAACCGCGAATCTGAGTAAATAAACTATACAAGTTTCTCTTATTCTAATTCTTTGTACCTACAGTCTGTTTTTTCATTCAATGCAAAAAAAATATATTGTCACTTTGACATCTCCATACAATGGGCTTTTTTCCTTTCTTTTTTTTCTTAGTTCCTTGAGATACACTAGATGGCGCCATTCGTTTCTTCATACGAATTTGTGATTCGTTGCAATCAATGTCAAAGTCAGTCCACAGATCACTAAACAAGAGAAGGAACCAGGGTTGCTATTCGGACGAGGTTTCTCGTAATAAAAATAAAAATTCAAACCCACAATCCATAGCAAAGACTCCAAAGTATCCAAAAGCGCACTTATCACCAAACGACAACAGCATTTTACTTCTAGGTAACCAACCATCACAAATTCCACAGAACCATAGTATTATTTTTTGCTTTGACGTTTATTATTACGGTACGGCAGCGCCACCTAGGGATCCTTTTAAAACTAAATTTGACATTAGGAAAAACGCTCATTCTTAAGCTGTCAATGTCTGAATGTTGCTAGTACGTAAAAACCAAATAACCCCATTTTACTTCCAAGTTAAATTGTGTATGCTACGCAGGTGTTTTTTTTTTTAGACTTTGCTCTTACGAGTAATTCAATTTTAATGTCTTTGATGTGATAAGGATTTTGGTCACATGAGTCTTCTATTCACGGTAAAAAAAAATCTACCGAGTTAATTTATAGCTTTTATAGCGGTAACACCGCGTCATTTTTTTTTGCATCGAATTAAAAAACGGACTGTACAATTTGACACACATATATTATGCTCGCCTGTATAAATATATGAGAATTCGGCAATCGCTTGACTAAAGCCAAGACCGCACTAAGCGGAACTGAACTGCAGCGGAACTGAGCGACACGTCGCGTCAAATTTTTTCAAACCGCACTTGAACTGCAGCTGAACTATAAAAAAGTATTCAGTAGCTAGGCAACCTCTGAGCCACACAGTACCTACTCTGAGCAAGATGGACGACGAAATGATATCCATTATTATTTCCTTGTTGTGTGCGAGGAAGAGGAAAGCATCGAATTGAAACAAATAGTACATTACTGCAGCGCCCAGCAAAAGAGGACGAACGTGGAAATGTGAGTCCATCAATGCCTAGTTGTGGCCAAGGCTTGTATATGATTTTTCTCAAACAATGCGCGGAAATTAAAACAAGCAGAATGTAAATTGTTCACGTTGAAATAAATTTCTGATTTCTGATAAGTAGTACAATACGATTAAAATCAGTTAACAATTCGGCCAACCTCGGTAATTGTCGTGAATCCGTCGTTTTTCACATAGAGTTATCAATTCACAGACATGACCTTTAATTATATAACTCGTTGTCTCATTGAATACAATACAAGAACGATATGAGCAACAAAACCTCTGGAGCTCAAAACTAACACCAACCTTTTTATTGAAATTAGAAAAATAATTGACTATTTTGACAGTCTGCCTTCTTAGTGTCAATAAAAACAGTTTGACGTATCTGATACATTTATGTTTATGAACGCTAATTTCATTCGTGAAAATATTCGATTCTATCAAATTTTATAACAATTAACTTACAATAGTTATGTATCATGGCTTCAACAAAAGCGTGGTAAAAAAATTGTTGCTCAATCTCGTGAAAATGTCAATAATGTATATAACTATTTTAGGAAATAAGTTAATTTATTTAAAAAAGAGGAAAGTAAATATCATAAAAAAATTTTGGACAGGATTTCTGAAGCAACCGGAGTTTCGAAAAGCAGCGTGTTAAAAATTTTGAAAGAATACGACAAGCTCTCAGATCAGTCAAATTCATTTCGCTTCTGCATAATAAATTTCCTAAGTCTACCGGTTAGTAATGTCATCTTAGCAGGTGCTATACATTGCGTTTATGATACTTCAAATTGAATGCTACCTAAAAGAAAACGCGGTAATGTATTTCGTGTCATTTCCGTCTCCGGATTTAGGCGATGATATCCGAGAAAAGCCGAAGTGTTAACTGATTTTAATCGTATTGTACCTTACCTACTAAGGCTGAACTTTTCCTTTCGATTTTGGCGGTAACAAGTTTCCTATTACGGCTCTTTCCGCCTCTTTTTTTTTCAGGTGGCGTTAAAATAAGTTCATCGCAGTCATTTTCATCACTTCACTTGAACTCATTCTGTTAAATAATAAACTTTCAAAATCAGACGAACCACGAACAACAATATTTTTTATACTACACCTGCTTGGAAAGTACCTTGATACTTTATCAAATTTACGGTAGAAAGTACGTCATTGCATATCGAACAAATATGCGGGGACAAAACGCATCTGAGCGGGAGAGAAAAGTGTATGAAAATCCATTTCTTACGTGGTTTTTCTTTTTTAATTTTGGGTAAGACTATGCGCCGGTAACCTAAATATCAAAAGCCAAAAAGTTTTTACAGTGAGTTTTTATCTCCAAGTTCGCAAAATGACACTGGCCACTAGCAACAATTTCAATATAAATTTCAATTAGTAAAGATTTCGTTTTTTATTTTCGTTGTAGGTGTAGTATAAAGCACTATGTATCACTCGAGAGAAACTGCGATTCCCGATCTCAGGTGTTTTAAAGCCCTCGCCTACGGCTCGGGCTTCAAACGACACCCTCGACGGTAATCGGTCACTTTCTCCTCTCGGTGAACAATGTACTATTGCCGCATTAAAGTGTTTTTTTTTTCAATAGTTCGAAAATTAAAAAAAAAAACCTCTGATAAGTTACCTCCTTGGTTGCCATTGTTCGGAGTAAAAGATCGTTCCATTTTTAAATAACACGACAGATATGACTTTAGTATGTAATTTATTTGGCCGTAAAACACGACAGTTATGAATTTTCATAGAACTTTTTCCGGGCGCTACTCGCATGTAATTGGCCAGTTCGGCAATGTCGATTTATCTCGAAGAAGGTTTTTGAAATAATGCTCACATTTCCAAGCATGTTTGAGAAATAATTATTTGTTGGTTAGACTAGTTTAAACACACCAAAAAAATAAGGCATAGAATTAAAGCGGCAGTTCAATATTTGATTTATGGTAAGTAAAAAAATAAAAAACGCATGTTTGCAAACTAGTTTAGCAGTAGAAACTGAGCAGTAAACTAAATATAAATGAGTCGTAAAATAATTTAAACGGGCAGTTCAATAAATACTGAGCAGTGGAATAGTTGAACTGGGCGGTTAGGCGCGTACAGTTAACAAATCGTAATTGGTTAGTAATAAATTTTATTTTAAGCAGTTTTATAAACTATTAGACGGTAAAATGTATTCCTAGAGAAATGGATAGAATTTTCCTAGCGTGTGTTGCTCACAGTTCTAACCTAACCTAACCTATAGGGTTATTGTTTCCAACCTAACCTAACCTATTTTACATTTTTTTTCAACATAACCTAACTTCTTTTCATTCAAAGTGACGTTCGGATGCTACCGCCCACTGTGAACTGCCCATTCCAACCGTTTTACTGCTCATTCATTTATTAAACTACTTGAGTAATTTTTGCACTGTCATTGAATGATGAAATAACAGACCAATATTTTTATTACTTACTGCTTATGTGTTACTGGCTCACTAATTTACTAACGGCCGAAAAATTAAATGAATGCCCATTAAATTTTTCAACTGATCATGATAACTTCTGTATTGTTTAAATAACAGTTGTAAAAAAATATTCCCAAAAAAAAAATTACCATTGTTTACTCCCATTTCTCGGTTATTTTAGTCCAAAGTTTGTTTTTTTTGGTTGGTATTCATATATTTTTCGTGCTGGAGGTCATACCTATAGCTCCTGATACTGGCTCAGCAGTACAATTTTTCGTCGCCATCGACATTTTCCTAACACGATCGCTTCGATGTAGTTATCTCGCGTGACCGACTATGAAAACTGAAGTTCGTCAAACCGCATTCACCAGCAGCGGAACTGCACGTCGCGACACTTTTGGTCAGTTGATCAACTTTGTCACGCAGTTCCGCTGCAGTGCAGTTCCGTTCCGTCGCAGTTCAGTGCGTGTTGCCAGATTTAATTTCGATAATCGAATGGCAAGTTTCGCCCGAGATACTCGCGTTCGAGAAACTCCTTGTGTAATCTTTAATGACTAATGCCTGTTGGCACGGGCCGTGCAGCCGGCGCGCAGCCGCCGCCCCCCGGCGCGCTGCCGCCGCCCCCCGGGCCGCTGCCGCCGCCCCCCGGCCCGCTGCTGGCCGCCTACCCCCCGCCGCCGCCGCCCGCCGCGCCGCCCCGCCCGGTAAGCAGCGACACCCGACAGTCGACATTCCGTCCCGCCCCACTTCAGCCTTATCAAAGTACGAGTGTAAGCGGACGTACAACGATTATAGTTCAAACTTCGCTGATACATTGAGTACTACAATGTGTGGCCCGTGCTCGACATGTGCCAGACAAAAATAAATTTATATTAAATAGGCTATTTGACCGATTTTTGAGAGCCATCTTATATTGTTTGTTGGTGTTCATGGAATCCTCAGAAAATGGTAATTTTGAATTCTTTCGTGTATTTCTTCTAAAAAATGCAAACAAAAATTTACTTTCTAAGTAAGCCGCCAAAACGCTATCTTGGGCAATATAGCACCGCACTGGTATTATGACTTCACTTCCCAATAAACCAACCAATGAACCGTAAGAAAGAATGAATGACCGTCGCCATTTTTATTGAATTGTGACGTCATCGTAGAATCGGCCAATCCAGGCCGTTCTTGATACAATGGCGGCAGATACAAATTATCAAATTTTACTTTGCGTTTTTTTACAAATCATAATTGTTTTTTTAGTTAAAATGCCTTAAAGCGGTTCAAAGACACATCATTTATATGAATACGTAGGTATAAATAATACTGTTTTTTCCAAACTGTCAAATAGCCTATTAAAGCAAGGAAAAGTTACAATAAATTAGGACAAATTAATACAAGGAAAAACCATTCACATAACAACAAAGATAGGACTGAGCAAAGTCAGAGCATATTGCGCGAATGAGTGATAAAATCAATAAAATTATTGCACATATGAGTAATCATGACATACCTAACCTACATTTGTTCCATACAGGGTCCACACTCTAAGGTGTTTAATTAGTGCGCCCTTCTTTGCGGGTGGATCCTAGGTATGACACTGTACACTCGTGTGATACTATAAAAATATTGTAAAATAATATTATTTTCTATTTTATTGTCTAACATTTAACTTCCAATGTTCAGGAGGATTTCTGTCTCATCGTGCGTCAGTCGATGGCGACGTCTCCAACATTAATTGTATCTCACTGATGATAAATATTGGTGTGCGCAGAGCGAGGGCAATGCGGCGGGCGGGGGCGGGGGCGGGGGCGCGGGCGGGGGCGGGGGCGGGGGCGGGGGCGGGGGCGAGCGCCTGGCGCCGCCGGGGCTGCCGCCGCCGCACATGCCGCCGCCGCCGGGTGAGTCCATTGCAGGCAAAAACACTTTATAGATAGTGACACACTGCTGGCCGCGCCGCCACTACGCAAGTCGAAACACACAGACACAGCGTAAGACCTCCTGTATAAGTCGACACATAAGAGGCAGCCGCCGGCGCCGTGCCGATCATCTCAGAATTCCACACTTGCCTCATAGTTAGGCCGTTGTAAGTACGTAGCGAAGAACAAAAAAATCTGAATTCCATATTTGTGAGGTTCTCGCCTAGTTACAGTAGTACCAACAGGTAAAGCGAGAGTTCGGGACAAATTATTGTGTTGTGGGGAAATTATCGTCATTATTGAAATTCCTAGTTTTAACTCATACAATTTCTTAGTACCTGAAGTAAAACTCTCGTCTTCGCCTTGTTCCGCCGCTTATCCGGATCCGGTTACAACGCCTTCTCGGTCTTGACTGCCGCACCCTTCTCTTAGGGAATCCCCTAGCACCACCGTTGGTACAGTACAGTTTGTACCTGTGACGAAGATACTTTAAACCAACATTTTAAATATCACATACCTAATTTTCTTAGCTTCAGAAACTATTTCACTCACGAAATGTATCCTTAGGGGGAGAAGCCGGAGCCTCGAAACTCCAACGATCTTAACAAACTCGATTCCTTAAAACAATCCAAAAACGCTTTTAACAACGTGAGGGTTTTCAAGGAATCGCATTTTTATAAATGAGGCCGCAATAGTTTACATTTATTTTGAGAATATTCACCATTTTAAGACTTATAAAATATGATAAAATTCGATGATTATTTCATCGAAAACGGTATTTGCAGTTTTTCATTTCATTGGCTGATGTAAAAATAGGGTGGTTTTATTAGTCTCCTGAAACTTTGTACTTTTGGAGTTAGCACTTTTAGACAACGATAATATGATAAATAGAAATAGTTCTGGAAGCATAATTCTCGAAATGGTTTTGAGATTTCCGTTGATGTTCAAAAATGTAGCGCGGCCAATTTCCGAAATGAACGTGTACACCTAGGATAGAGCTGAATAAAGTGTGGCTAATACGAGCACCCCCGGCCGGCAGGCATGCTGGCGTGGCGCGGGTACAACCCGCCGCCGTGGGGCGCCGGCTTCCTGCCGCCGCCGCCGCCGCCGCCGCCCGCCGGCGGGGCCTAGCCCGGCCCTGCCGCCGCCGCCGGGGCCTAGCCCGGCCCTGCCGCCGCCGCCGGGGCCTAGCCCGGCCCTGCCGCCGCCGCCGGGGCCTAGCCCGGCCCTGCCGCCGCCGCCGGGGCCTAGCCCGGCCCTGCCGCCGCCGCCGGGGCCTAGCCCGGCCCTGCCGCCGCCGCCGGGGCCTAGCCCGGCCCTGCCGCCGCCGCCGGGGCCTAGCCCGGCCCTGCCGCCGCCGCCGGGGCCTAGCCCGGCCCTGCCGCCGCCGCCGGGGCCTAGCCCGGCCCTGCCGCTACGAAGCACTCGGTGTCACATGGGGCTTTGCCCGCTGCGATGGAATAATAAACATACTGTTTTGACGTACTGCGGATTTGTTTTCTTTTAACTGTAGGGGAAAGTGGGGGGCATTCGTACACTTTTCACTTCGAGCCCTATAGCAGAAAAACTAAACACTATTTGAAAACAATTTTAGCAATGCTAGATTGCTTATATATTTGCCTACAATATTCCCTTAGACGACTTGTTCATAGAAAGAAGTGTGGCCAAGCGGTTTTGTTTTCTTTTAACTGTACTTAGCCGCATCATCCAGCGATCGGAGTTATAGTTTTCCCGCGTATGTGCGTATGATCAAGCGGAGGCTAGCCGGCAGGACCGATTTCCCCGTTTCTTGGTGGTCATACTAATATGTCATATCGGTATGACTACGAGGATAATAATTATATAGATGTCCTCCTAGTCATATTGTAACACGATATTTTCAGAAAAACGTTTATCCTTCCTCCTGTATAATATAAATATCTATTTTTTCGTTGTTTGTGGCCCTAATAATGTGACAAAATAGTCGGAGAAGTACTAACTTGACATTTGCATAATAAGGAAACGGGAGCACAATTAATTTGCTATTGCAGTCTAAATGCCGAAGATCGGTTACTATCGGCTCGAAAACTGTTGATCCTAGGCGACTAGGTTTCAGGTAGAAATGAGAGTACTCTGAAACTGTTGATCCTGGACTACTAATTTTTGAATAAAAAAAAAGAGTACTCATCTAGATCTACCCGGAAACTAGCAGTCTAGGATCATAGTTTCCGAGATATTGCCGTTTTTAAGTTACAACTGTCATCCGAAACTTGGATTTTAAGATTTTAACGAGTAACTATTTACTCTCATTTCTACCCAGAAACTAGCAGTCTAGGATCAACAGTTTTCGAGATATAGCCTTTTCAAGTTTGACACCTCTGTAATTTTGCTAACGTGATAGGAGCCCATACTTCACTATTAACCTTTGTAATGCCAGAGCCACCGAAAATTTTGCACCCCCGTATGCCGGGTGTAACTGGGTATTTGACAAAATGTCGTCAAAAAAACTTGCTTGTGACGTCACATTTCAGAGCACTCTTTTTATGTTTCATCTATTTAAAAATTGTAATAACTAGTAAATGACTCAAAGAGATACATTTTCCGAAATATTTAGTCATTTTTGTTTTAATCGAGCATATCAAATAATATATTGTTGATAGTGTCAAAAACCGTAATAACGTGTTACAATATGTCTTGGAAATTTGTTAAAAAGTATGGCGCCTATGAAACTTACGACTGTTATAGAAAGTCTGATAACGAACAAGTAATACAAACACAATTTTAAACTCTATTCTTTTGTATTACATATTACAATAGCGCAAAACCTACACCATATCGGATGCGCGCGGATCCGCGCTTAGGTAGTCTAGTACTACCGCGCGTACCCGCGCTTCGGCATTCCAAAGGTTAAAACCACAATTTGTACTCTTAGTATAATTTTAATAATAAACTCACGTCCGTTATCCCCGAGGGGGTAGGCAGAGGCACCAATCACTAGAACTGGGCCGACGTTTTGCCGAGTTTATTAGGTCCCAAACGTGACAAGTGGCAAGCCTGTCGCCGTTATCAGCGATATCAATTTATCAGCGAATAGTGTTGCTGCACTTACAAACAAATGTAGATACATAACTAAAAGTCATTGGTGCATGCGTGGTTCGAACCTAAACCCTCATGATCGAGAAGCTAGGATCAACCCCACTACCAACCACCGCTTATACCACCGTATAAGTTTACGTTTGTAAAATGTATTTTTATGTGCTGGCATTTGTTTTTCCCTCTACAGGATGTTCAGAAATGTGAGTATGACCAGGAGGACATGTATATTATACTCGTAGTCACACTGATAAGACAAATTAGTATGCCCACCAGGAAACGGGGACCGATTTTTACCAATGAGTATCCTGCTGCTGAGCAGTAAGCAACATAATATGTACGGCCCACGGTAGGGTACAGGGCTTCTCTCAGGGAGACAGTATGGGCTTAATCACCACGCGTCCCCACAGCGGGTTAGCGATTTCAAGCGCTGAGGGTATGTGTGTGAGCTAATTCAGTAAGATCCAGGTTTTAAAGAAAAAAATAATTTTATTAATTTAATCTTTATTTAATAGCGTTGAGATGTACACAAAGCGAACTCATTTTTGTGTTAGGAACACTGCTAACTGACACTTTTTTATTATTAAATGCAAAATAAAATTTTCTAATTTATAAACTAAAATTACAGATGTGTAATACATACTGACATAGAATGAGAATAATAAGAATTACTTTAAATAATGTCAAGCTAAATTGCATTAATCTAACAAAACAAAACCATTCGACTTAAAAGTAATGATCATCACAATAAATAAATAACTAACTTACTTAATATTTAATTACAAAATAGCACATCATAAGTATATCGCGGCCCGCAAGCGAGGCCATTGCACGTCAGTATTTAGTATCAAATCTATACCTTCCGGGATCTAAATAAAGCTCATTCTTATCTAAAGTAGAGGAAGGCCTGCGAGCGACGCCGCTCTGGGGCGCGAGCTCTACGCGAACTACAAGTATCACAAACTCTTATCAAAATTCATCATTAGACGTATAGTCACAGACTGTAGTGTGCACACGCCGGCGGAGGGCGCGCGGCACACGCCGGCGGTGGGACGCGGCACACGCCGGCGGTGGGACGCGGCACACGCCGGCGGTGGCCCGGTGGCCCACCTCATCGCGCCTCCTTGGCCGTCAGCTTCTCGATCAGCTCCTGCAGCGGCGCCAGCTCGCGGCGCTCGATCAGGTTGAACTCCTGCAACACATAAAACGCAATCCCGCGAAGCTTGAGGTCCATGCTACGAATAAGGAATCGAAGAGAGGTAGTGACGACCTATGCCGCAGCGGAAGCGCATCTGTCTACCATGCGAGAAGTCCCGGGTTCGAATCTCGGCTGGTGACAAAAAAACCTTAGGTCTTGGACATGTTTGTGGTGTCGTTGTTTCATGTTCCCATGACACAAGGTATCCTAGTGTGGGGCCAGAAACAATATATGTATGTATGTAAATGCTTATGTTTAAGAAAAAAATGTTTACCAGTGTCAATCAAGCTAATTCGGTAGCGATTTTGCTATTTTTCCCATAAGAAACAATTACAATAATTATTTATTGGTATCATATTTATATCCAAAACATTATTATCCGTGAACGATCACGATAGCTGGGATGTACTCGCTGTGGACAGTGAAGCCTGGAGAGTGAAGGATCCGGAGGGACGTAAGACCTGCGAAGAAGTATCGTGCTCGGCACTGGCAGACAAAAGAGCCAGGAGGCACCAAATCTGTACTGACCCGACTCCGGGCCTTTCCTTTGTATGTCCCGCATGCGGTAGGGGCTGCCGCTCTCGAATCGGACTTTTTAGTGAATCGTCCGTAACGGACGCGAAGGCCTATGATGATGATATTCCGTACAACACTGGGTACGAAATACTTTTTGACGATGCAATGCATACGATAAAAATGGGTCAGTTGTGTACCTGCACGAAAAAGATGAAGTGCTTGAAGGAAGTGTTGAGGTGCGCCTCCTCGCCCAGCTGCACCACCTGCGGGAAGTGCTGGTGGTAGATGTGCGCGTACACGCGGAACAGCCGCTTCAGGATCGTCTTCGAGCACGCCAGGAAGCTCTTCGGGAACGGCACGCCTGACAAACAATACACGTGTAAGTTCCTAACAGATACTATCTTATGAAGAGTCATCTTGGTGTCTTTACAATTTATGACAAAGCGCAACCAGGGCACATTCATACATAGGCACGAGTAGAGATAGCCATAAATTTGTTTCCATGTATAAAAGCGCAGTAATGTAATTAATGATTAGACCTGCCTGTTTATCATTATCACCAGCCATTTGACGTCCACTGCAGGACATAGGCCTTCCTCCTGATTTTCCAACTTTCCGGTCTTGTGCTGTACACCAGATGGCCTGCCCGACCCCCCGCGTCCGCGTCTTCCGGTCCGTGGTCGCCAGGTCAGAACTATTTCGCCCCAACGTCCATGAGTTTTTCAAGTTGCGTGCCCCGCCCACTGACACTTAAACTGAGCAATTCTTCTAACTACATATTATATTAGTAACTCAGGTTCTTGAGCTCCTTGTTTCTAATTCAATCACACAGTGAATACTCCTAACATAACTTGAGGATGAAGGAATTACATAACTTTTGGAGAACTCTTAAGAACCGCATTTGCTCCACCATTCTGCTCAGCTAATTATCCATCATCACCCAATGCTGATTTCTGTTTTCTGTGCCATGTTGTTCTTAGCTGTTTAAAAGCAATATTAATTTATGTTAGCACAAGACCCTCGAATATTTATACAGATAGTTGATCTATGGACATCTCAAGGTTTATATTTTTTTTAAATGAAAAATTATAGACATGATGAATAAATACCAATCTTAGAGGGGAAGAGTGTCTCATCATCAAGCTGATCCTGCGCCCATGTCATGAGGTAGTCTATGTACTTGGGCGCTGAGCACTTGATGGGCTTCTTGACTGTGTGCCCATCAGCCCAGTGGTACTCATACTTGGGCCCAGCAGACATCACTGCGCATGACTGCTCCGAGCAGAACTCTGTTATTGTGCCATACAGCATGTTGATCTGGTTGAAGAAGTCCACCGCTGCAATGTAAACCACAAAAAAATACACTATTTTGATGTTTTATGTAGCCTAATGTAGGCAATTGACATTGTGTCAAATATTTAAATTTTATGACAATATTTGGTAAGCACATATCGTCGGTCGGAATAATTACCGGAACATTTCCAGAAATACGATTTTTGAGTAAAGTATGCAGAATGGTGGAACTTTTGAAGGTGTTTCAGAATTGCTAACAGTACAAAATCAAATAATTTTTTTTAAATAAAAAGTCGTAAAAAGACTAATTCCAGTAGAGAAACAATTATTTTACTGTAATATGATGACAATTTTGAAATCTTATCAAAGAGTAACCAGTGTAACCAGTGTAAGTTGTAACCCAGTGATAGGTTATAATAATTCAAAATAACATTTATAATTTATAAACATTTGTGTATAAAACATAATATAACATTTATAAACTTAGGAAAAAAGATTGTCCATGTCCTTGATGATGGACAACAGTATATTATTATAAGAACAAAAAATTAAAATTATGGTTTCCATTTGAAGAGTTTTACTACATTGGCACACTTATTTGCAACAATGGCAACTGCGACAAAGAAATCATCTGCAGGATACAGATTCCGAAGGGAGTGATGAGTTGCCCAGAGGAAGACTAAAGTGAGACTGGTGCAGGCATTAGTTTTCTCCATCTTTCTGTATGGCTCAGCAACCTGAACTATCAAGGCAAAATGCACAGGATAAATTCATTTATCATGTGGTGCTGGCGCCACTTCCAGAGGATTCCCTGTACAGCTATGAGAACCAACATCTCTACTTATAAGCATTTTCTGGGTTAATGCCCGGATACTCCATGATGTTGTGACACAATTTTTGAAAGCCCTGCCCTATCCAGTATAGGGTGATGGAAAAAGACAGTGTGCTAAAGTTCTTTTCTTTAATTAACTGCACAGTGTTACATCAGACTTAATCAAAATTGATGTTAGCTGGATGATGATGATGATGATGCTAAATAGCATTAAGCTTGCCTGTATGCAAAAATACGTGTTTAATGCAATCAAGAATTTTAATAATAATAAAAATCTACTAAGATATTGTAATTGTAATTTAAAATCATGTACATAAAGCAATAATTTCTATATCCTACTGTCAAATCGTGGGTAGTAGTATGTTATTTTTAACATGCAGGGCAGTGATTGTCACATCCTGTGAGTCATGACATACTGTGCCATGTTGGGACACAATGCATGCATAGGCTATTGTTGTAAGTAGGGCAGGAGGGCTCGGTACTGACTGTTGACGGCGACCCATTCGTTGAGGTCCTCGCCCTCCGGCAGCAGCACGGCCAGCCGCAAGTTGCCAGAGCCCAGCGTAGCCGCTGCATGCCGCATCAGGTCATACTGGTGTGTGCCTTCCGGGATGTTCTTCTTAGGCTTAAATGTCTTGTTCGATCGACTGCCACTGTACACATAACACTTTCATTTAATCTATTGGTTACAAAAGGATTCGGTCTTAGGCGCTCTTGGACACGCATGTACACACATGCAACATTCTAATTGGTAAAATCTCAAACGCTATTGAAATGGCACGTGTCAACAAGTCTCCAGGGATGCTCACGGCACGAGAGCCCTAGCCGTAGTAAATAAGACGTGAGGCCAGCGGCATAGTTAGGTATATAAATAGAAATAGTGGCGAGTACTTACAATAGAAAACTCATCTTGTAAACAGTTTTTTTTCTCGGATATCGCTGTTTTATTTGTCAGTAGAAGAGTAGCACCAAATCATCAATAGAAATAGTTTCCTTTAGAAAAATACAAAAAATAGTACATAGTAACCCCCTTGTCAATTCGTTGGTGTCAAACAAATGGTGCAGTGTGACCAGATTTAAATTGGCCATTCTGCTAGGCACTTGGTCAAAATCTGCTAAATTCTGCTAAACTTTTTGTAAAAACTGCGAAAATTCTGCTAAACTTTTTGTAAAAACTGCAAAAATTCTGCTATTTTGGAAAATACAGTAAAATACCTTAAGAAATTTATTTAAAAAAAAATGGTTTCTACAGCAACTTTCATCGATATATATTTTTATATGGAGCAGCCGAATTGAGCGAATATCCAAAAAATACGAGATACCGGAAGTGAAAATTTACTACTTGTTTTATTAAAATGTCAAAACATTTACTATATTTATGGAAGCACAATAGGTACCTTATTATATCCCTTAGCTTGGCAAACGCCCGCAGCGGGCAGGCGGCCATTGTTTACCTATTGTTATGCTAATTACCTACCGCCATTAGAAGGCATATGTAATAGTTCAAGTTTTTAATTTAAACGCAAGCTATTAACAAACACAGACAAAAAGTCTGAGCAAAACCGACTTCCCGACTTTCCAGTACATTAACTGTTAAATTCTGACATTTTAGCGCCACAAAACGCGTGACTCGCGTCATATTTCTACCTATGCTGAAGTCAATAAAGTAATAAGATAAGAAAAGCTTTTTCATTCGGTTGATTCGAGTTCCCTTAAAATTTAAATTATAGGGAAATCTCCGAAATGGTCAGCTGTGTTGCCTACGTTACCTTCTTAAACCATAGATTGATAGACATGGTCAACCGATTTGCCTACACGATCTAGTATAAAATACGTTCGCATGCACCTTGATTGCAATCAGGAAAATTAGCCAAAAATAACAACAGTTTGTTTTGTAGCTAAACCCGTCGAAAATCGGCTAGATCTAGCCAAAAAGTGGCCAAACTGGGTATATTCCTATACTTGTTTTCGCTTGCGACTTGTATTGTATGTAGTGTACAAACAAAAACTCTGCATACATAGAACTCGTAAGTGAAAACAAGTATGGGGATTTCTCTCAAAATGAGAAAGAAACATTTTTCTAGAAATTAAAAATGGTCATTGTATACTTTTTTTTTCATAAACATCCAAGATAATCAATTAATTTAGCATCATGCTAATATTATGCTATCTTTTGTTAAATTCTGCTAAAATCTGCCAACTTTTTCGATTCTGCGACATAATATGCTAACCTGTAAATTGGAGGTCGTATTCTGCTAAAATCGCAGAATTCTGCTAAATCTGGTCACACTGAAATGGTGTCAAAAATTCCAAGGTGATTCCGTTTCAGCCATCATGGCGTAAAGTTCAATTTTTTGTAACAAATGTTTTCCGAACATCCGTTAGGGCTAAAGTTTCGTACAGGCCCTGTAAAAATAAATATATATATATATCAAAAATTCCAAATTGATTTGTAAAGACAAAATTCACAGACTAATGGGTAATGGTACTGACACACGTGCTCATTAGTAGCACGAAAGCATGCTTTTATTGAGCAAGTGCTTTACTACCAATCTCTTCTGCATTTTTGTATTCGATGTTTTAATCTATCCGTCTTCCTTTTTTTGAGGTTTGATAATCTAAGACTGCATTGTTGTTGTCAGTGTTTCTGTCTTAAGAAATCATTAACTTCTTTCAACTTAAAGAATTTACATTCTGTTTGTTGAATGTCTATGTTTATCCAGAAAAGATAGGAAGTAAAGCACTTGTGTGTCAGTACCATAGCTCGTGTCACATCCCATACTACACGCACTAACGGCCTGGCCACGGGGGAAATCGCGCGCGCGAAAAATCGCGCGGCGCGGACGGCGGGGCGTCAACCCCGTGGCTTGCTACGTTCATTTCTATGAGTTTGTTTCAGTCGCGGCTGCGACTAGCGATTTTCGCGCGGGCGATTTCCCCCGTGGCCAGGCGGTAAATCTAAACTGATTTATTGTTTGATTATGTACCGAAAGGAATTGGCTCTCTATTCTGTTCTAGCTCTATGGAAAGCATGCTAAAAAAGCATGAAAATAAAGCAAAATATGTAAACCAGGCATTAGTCTGTCCACTGCAGATTATTGTCCAATGTTCATGTACAGCGCCACCAAGTTATCTGTTCAGGTTGGCAAAATTTGTAACTAGCTAATTAATTGTAAATCCTTTTCCCCATTTTTTGTTTTTTTCATTCACTTACCAAGATTTATAGATATATTTTTACTAAAATTGAAAGACGGGTTAAAATATTCTCATTTTTGTAGGTAATTTTCTTAAATGCTACTACTAAATTCTTCACTAGCGCCGCCAACTGAACAGATAAGATGGTGGCACCTGTGATGTTAATTTCATTGTTGACTGACTGACGAGCTCATCAAAGGTAGTAATGAGCAATGAGCAATGAGGAAGGAATAGGTCTGTGGTAATGAGGACGTGAGTCGCGCGCGACAACGTCAAAAGTCGCGAGAATGAGCCATTTTAAGCACTAAAAAAAAATATTACGGCTGCAAAAGAATGCAATTTTGGACCTCAGCCCAATAGCCATGTGTGATACATCATAAAGGGCCATTATGGACTCAATGGCGACAACGTTTGACGTTGTCGCGCGCGACTCGCGTCCTCATACTACCTTTGAAGAAGCTGACGAGTGACGAGATATATAAAACGTAGTATCTGCTTCTTAATCTGTGGACGCAGGCAGTATTGAGTGTCGTCAAATTTTTCTACTGCTAAAACTTTACAATTCTTGCTTATTTGCTCGCGTGCACTACCCAAATTCAGTCAACATGCAAGGCCTCAGCATCCAAAGCTTGAAAAAGCACAAAGCGGTAAGTAAAATAAAAATAAGAGTGACTTCTTACATAATATTTCGGAGAGGTTATTAGTGTAGCAGTGATAACGTATAGTATTGTTTTGTCGGGAGCAGCTGATCCCGCTGTACGTATGCACGGCGCTGGGCTGCGGCGGCGCGCTGGTGTACCTGGCGCGGCTGGCGCTGCGCTCGCCCGACGTGTCGTGGAACAAGAAGGGCAACCCCGAGCCCTGGCAGGAGTACCGCGACAAGCAGTACAAGGTGAGCCCTCCCGCCCCTCTCCCTCACATCGCGCGATTCCAAGCTAATGTTTTGTCTGTTTGTTGACAGTTCTACTCGCCCAACATCGACTACTCCAAAGAGCACTCCAAAGCTCCCAAGTTCTAAGCATCTTTCTTTGTATAATATGAAAAACCAATAGGTACATACTGTTAGAACTTTAATTTAATAAATAGAATTATAAATTATGTGATATTTTGTGTTTTTAATTAGTCATTTTCTGCTATTCATCTATTATAATGACTGTATGAGTGACCAACATCCAAACATAAGCATGTTTAATGCAGTTTTTATGCGTCCCACAATTTGTAATTAAAGCAGCAGCTACAATTTCAGCCACGAGAGAACAGGACTAATATAAACATCACAAAAATGAATAACTTTCTTTATTAAAAATTCATGGAAATCTATTATATCATTTACTTAAACCTTTCTAGTAAGTAAGGTAAATAATTTTACACATTTAATCCGGATCAACTAATTAAATAATTTTAATTACTTTGTCAAAAATATAAGTATGGGAGATTGGATTGAATCATTGAATACACCAAGTGAAGCACCCTGAAAACAGTAACTTTCCTAATATATTGCATTATGATTATTTAAAATATCAAATTGTAATCTTCACCTTCAAGCAAATAAGTCGCTTTATTTAACTTCTGATATCACAACACCATCTCCCACCTGCAACAACCACTCGCATTATGCGATACTGCATAATATTTTAATATATCCACATAAGTAGGCAAGTCTACCTTTAGGTTACATAATATTGTTTATTATTCATGCATTACAAATACCTTGTACTAGGGCCTTGATTCTGTTAATGCATTGTAGTACAATGACAACTGCACGAATGCGGCGATTTAATTTCATTCCCGCTTTTAATATATCCTCGTAAGGCCCGACCTTGAAAATAACAATTGATTTTGTGATCACTTGAAGACATTGGGCCTCACGAGGATATGCGTGCACACATACCAATTCTTCTAGACGTCAATGGTATAAAACTTATGTCATGGGACCAGATCGAGTATCTGTCATTGAACTATAATGCACTAGCAGAATTGAGGCCCAGATATATCTTTGTACAATGCATAATTTTGAGCCTATGTAAATTACATTGAATCTAAGCTATAAACAAATATTTGGTTAAAAGGAAGTAAATTACTTGAGAACTTCAAAATGCATATTATCATCTGGAATATTGCAAAAGTTGATAATGTAAGCAGAGCAAATAATGTATGTCTGTTCAACAAAAATGGGAGCCTAAAGTAAACAATTGAAGAACATTGATCATATTTTTCTAGGATCTAGGTTAGAAAAAAAACAAATAAAATTTAAATGATATAGATTACTAAAATTACGGTAGAAACATACATAACAGTAGAAACATACATACATAGAAACAAACATACATTGTTACATTATTATGTCAGCACAAAAGGTCTATTGAAACATTATGCCAATTCAATTAAGAATTAATCCAATATAAAAAATGATGGCAGTGCACATGGCAATTCTGTACAGCAGAATTGTATACATTCAAATAAAAGTTCGATGAAGTTTAGAGCTGAGAACAAATTAATAGTAAATAAATTAAAGCCAGTTAATGGCAAAGTCTGCGATATGGTATATGGAGTAATGAAGTTTTAAATTGTAGATGCAAGGGTAGAAGTGAAGAATAATGAATCAAAAAAATTTTGTAATGTTATTTATATGTACAATAAAGAATAATCTATACCTATCAATGAATCAATATTAGTATAATCTTCATGGTAACTAATAACGGATGTATTATGCCGATTATGGATGTATTATTATAACGATTGTATTATGGACAGACCAAGTTTAGATATTAGTTATTGAAAATCTTGAAATATAATATTCATTTTAGAACATTGTTTCAGGAGAATCAAAAAACTAATTTTATTTTCGCGTTAGGGGGAAATTTGCATAAATTCTGAAACATATCATCATCATCATCAACCCATTATGTCCCCATCGAGGGGTATGGGGTATCTTCCCTGAGGAAGGTATAGGTAATTCTGAAACATATACCTGCCTTTATTTGCATTGTAAAATATGTATGCAGTGAAAACTAATTATTTTCAGCCTTCAAACTCTCTTTGTGTGAATATTTGAGTAATCTTCAGTGAGAAAAACTGTAAATTCATGTTTTGTTCAGATTTCAACAATTTAAGTCTAAGTGAATCGCCTTGTGCAAAGCCTTTTCGAATTGTATAATATAAAATATTATGCTAATAATTAACACATAAAATTATTTTTACATAATTATTATGATATAAATTCTTACTCTATTATGCTTTACAGATCTATGATTTTGATGTCGCCGGAAATGTATATTTTATAATATGTTGTGATATTGCTAACGAATAAAAAGCACGGTTTCGCTCGGGACTAGTGGGGGCGGCTCACTGCGGCGGGTGCGGGTAAGGGCTGTAGCCGCCGGGCGGGGGCTGGTACCCGGGCGCGGGCGCGGGCCCGGCGCCGGCGGCCGGGTGCTGGTAGGGCTGGTAGGGCTGCGGCGCGGGCGGGCCGCGCGCGTGGTGCGGGTACGGCAGCGTGGCGTACGGGTTGTACAGCGGCGGCAACGGCGCGCAGAAGTACGGGTACGGCGCGCCCGCCGCCAGCGGCAGCGGCATGCCTGCGGGCAACGCGCTCGGACACTGCTCACTACTTCACTACCATTCAGTCCACCAGGATCCCTTAGCCCGATCCCCTAGAGGATCCAGGTGAACTCAGGAGTTCATCAGAATCCCCCAAGGTAAAAAGTATGTAAAATTGTAAAATTACATTCACATTGTTGCGGTAATAAACATCTACTGTTAAGGATTATGAAAACATATATTATATTATAATGAAAGGTTATATTATAACCTTTATAACATATTTGCTCGTAAAGTGGTTGTAATTACACCAATTTCAATAGCGTAATGTATCTCATTACGTACTTGTGCGATAATGTAATGTAAAAGGCACGTGTTTTTTTTTAAATAAAGTTTTAAGATACTCCGTCTAAAAATGAACGATACTTTTAAAAATCTTAGCAAAGAGGTTTTATGTCAAGAAAGTGGTCAATATTTTATGAATAAAATTAACTTTGGGAAATAAAATATAACAAATAAACATTTAATTCTTTAATTTAATTAATTTTGACAATAAATTACAACCATTTATCTGTACACAAAAACACAAAAATATTAATTTACTTTGCTAGTAATACTGGCTGTTTTTGTACCTTTGCCTAAAAAAAAAAATTGATGCGCGCGCATCGCTTATTTGTGGACAAGTAAAAATAAATCCGCGCGCTTTTTCTTTTCGCTGTATTGTTTTTATTTGAAAATGTCGTCAAGTAGTGATGAATTTTTTAATTTGACACCGCCACAAGTCTTAAACGCGGCGAAAAAGGCTACTCTAAGGCTCTTGCCTGAAAAATCGACCGATAGATACTTACAAGCCTATCAAAAGGGAGCTCAACGGTAAGTAAGCTCACAAGTCAGAGTTTTTATTAATTTCCTCGTAAATATGTTATAAAACGTCGTATGACATATACGTGCGCTTTGAAAATTACAGCCTCTGCTTCCTTATAGCCCTCGCCGATGGCTCGGGCTAGTAATATCGCCTCGGCTGTGATTTTCAACTTACCGCACTTATATCATAATGTACTATTATTGACCTAGCTACCGGTAGCGACCAGCTAAAAAAAATTATAAAAAAAAGTTATTGGCGTGAATAAAAAAAAAATTGTCAAACAAGAAAAATATATAGTACATTATAACATTTTTTGTTTTATAATTCCTTAGCATGAATGAGGCTTAACATTATGAATCTGCATTCAGGGAATTCTGATGACTCCTTAAGTTCACCAGGATTTCACCAGGGGATCAGGCTAGGGGATCCTGTTGGACTGAATGTTCACTACCGCCGCTAACCTCCGCAATGTACACAAAGAGAGGATCCTGACACCGGCACACCGGACCATGGCTTTCCGTGGTAGTTTCAGGTATGCGGCGTCCAAGTGTTGGAACAACATTCCTCCTCCTCTCCGTGAAGCGACTAGTAGGTGTGCCTTTGGGCGTAAGCTCAGGGCATATCTGCTGGAGCTTCAGAAACCACCCCTCCCTTCCCTTCCAACCCTTCGCCGCAACTACAGACATGAAGCTGTAATCGCATAGCGGGACTGTGTGTGCTGTATCTATAATATGTATATTTCTATGTATTTTGGTTCCTTCTTAATTACATTATTCATATATATTTTTGTTATATTTGTTAATTAATTTATACTTAATAGTCTGTCTGTTTCTTCGTATTAAACTATTTTAAGTACTTAATCTATTCTGTACATAAGTATTATGTTCCTTATTTTTCTGTACATAAGTATTATGTTTTTTAAATTCTCTCATCGCTGTACCACACCGCGGTCTGTGACGCTCGCGGAGAATCATTTGGCACTGACTGAAAATCAGCGCTGAAGGCTTGCCCTTCAGCATAATGCTGAGTCAGCTGCCATTTATAACAGCAGTGACACGCCGTGATCTTTATTTTCCTCCTGTTTTCTTCTGATTCTTTGTTTTGTACTAATTTTATGGTTTAATTTTTGGATTTATTTTGTTTTGTGGCGTGTGTTTTGTTGTTATAATAATTTTTTCTTCTTCTTCTTCTAACCTCTCGCCAGATACACACTACTGTTATCGTGAACTGAATAATAGGCAATAGGCATTTTCCTAAATATTGACACTAATTAGTTATAGTGATTCGTACCTCTGCCTACCCCCTCGGAAATAAAGGGGGTGAGTTTATTTTAGTTTTTTATCTGACACTACTTACATACTTCGTGTTAGAGATCAAAGAATATGAGGCTACAAATGATTAGTTTATAATATTTACATATTTTTTGAGAAAGTACCTTTAATATTTTTTAATGAAAAACGTCAAAACATTGACATTTCATTATTTTGTAAAAAAAACAAGTTTTATTCCTTAGTTTTATTTATTTAAAGAGATATTGTATAAAACAGAAACTGACAGGTCGTTAGGGTCTCAGTTGACGACGTTTTATCGTGAGTCATGTACTTCTGGTTTGGTTGTAGTCATGTCATGTACTTTTTTTTCGTTTAAAAAAAAGCAGCCCGAATCGAAATATTCACCCAAACTACCTAATATCTCAAAAATAAAGTTTTAATTGAACAACTTACCCTGCGGCTGCGTGGGGTAGGGCAGGGGTGCGAGGGGTGCGGGGGGTGCGGGGGGCGCGGGGCGCGGGGGGGCCGACCGCCGCTCCGCCGCCGGCTGTACAGGCACGAATCGGATCTCAGCAACATTAGGCAACATAGTACCTTGGTTATACACTCATCAACACTGTCTAGGGATATTAGATTTTTATTTGCATTTCTTAGATTTTCAGAATAACTACTCAGAATTAGTAAAAAGTTTATATGTGGAATTAAACCTCCTTGTTCCATTTTCAAACTGACATTGAAAAAAAAAAACTAAAACTTATTAAAACAAAAGAAAGCGCGGGAACACGCATTTGATTCAGTTAGCAGTGCTAGTTTTGTGTTGAGATTTGTTTAGAAAAACATTAATTAACTAACGCTATCAATTGTTTTAGTGATTTTTACTGTTTAAGTCATCTCGTTGGTGCCATGCAACGTCGACATCTGACGAGAGACGAGATGATAAGAGCGGTAGGAATGTTGGAAGCTGGCGCTATCCAAAACGTTGTTGCGGAGACTCTAGGCACCAGCCAGAATGTGATATCAAGGCTCTGGTCACGTTATCGCGATACTGGGGAAGTGGCGGAACGGCATCCTGGCAGAATTCGGGTAACCACCCCTAGAGAGGACCGTTTTCTCCAAAATACCGCCAGGAGAGAACCTACTCTGACGGCCATGATAATGGCTCCAACAGGAGCATCAGACGTTGGTTAGCGACCAAACAGTCAGAAGAAGGCTACATGAAGCTAATCTTCATTCTCGCAGGCCAATTCGTGTTCCTGCTTTGCGACGTGGCAATCGCGGAAGGCGACTATTGTGGGCCCAAGAACACGTGTTATGGGATAATGAACAATGGTCGACAGTGCTCTTTACGGATGAGTCTCGGTTTGGATTTCATCCAGATTCGCGAAGAACACGAGTTTGGAGAGTTCCAGGCAGGTAAAGCCGTCTCCAGCATCCACAAGAGGTTCATTCGTACCAAGCAGGGACGATCATGGTATGGGCGGGAATTCGTATAGGCGCGCGAACCGACCTCGTTTTTGTAAGAGGCAACGTGAATGCTCAGAAATACCGTGATGAGGTGGTGGAACCTGTCATTATTCCGCATAGGGTGCAAATTGGCCACCAATTCGTACTCATGCATGATAATGCCCGTCCACACACGGCGAGGCTGGTATCAGCCGCCCTTCAAGACAACAACGTCACGGTAATGAGATGGCCTGCGCAGTCGCCCGATATGAATCCCATCGAACATGCGTGGGACATGTTGCAGCGAAGGGCTATGCACGCCCTCCCTCCAAATCTGGCCACAGAAGAGCAACTTTTCCTGCACCCGCAACGAACCTGGGAACGCATACCACAGCAAGACATCGACACCTTAATTCACAGTATGAATAACCGATGCCGAACTCTAATTAACGTGAGGGGCAACACTGATTATTAAGAGTTAAAATGTCTAACTTTCTGTTGTTATTTTTAATAAAATTATTAATTTTATTAATTAATTTCACTCGTAGACTTAGCACCATTTTTAGTCTCTTTGTTATTTTTTAATATTTGATTATCTAAAATGTTTTTTATTTATTTAATTAAGTTGGTCATTAACTGAGGTTTCATTCCATATATACTTCTCTGAACAAAATATTTATAGTTTATCAAAAAATTTAAGAAATACAAAATATCCCTAGACAGTGTTGATGTGTGTATAATCGCTACATTACATGTTCTAATCGCTAGGTGCAGTTTAACTGCAACGAAGCTATCGTTGCAGTTAAAGTGTTTCAAGTAGCAATCACTCGTCTCGACCTACTCTCCTTAATAACACAAATGAAATCATCACTTTAACCACGCTTCAGGAATAAAATATCATCAAGGAAACTAATTTTCCGTTAACTATCCAGCATGTCATCTTAGCCTATTATTAATAACGACTTTAATTAACAAGAAATATTACAGGCAGTGGATTAAACCATTAAATTTAACAAATTTATTCCTTCGTAATTTTGCCCACGCTGTGTAAACAAAGAATAAAAAAGTAAGAACGGCCAAAGGCGAGACAGATTCACGCATTATCGGTTCTGTACCAACATTTTTTTTTCACAATTTGGCAAAAATATATTTTCATTTAGTTCTGAACCCGGAAACCGATATGCAATATGACCGGTTTTTAGCATCACGCTTTACATCTGCTAGCAGGTCGCCGTATCGCTGACACAGCCATAATCCAAGCGCAGTTCATGCGGCGAACACATTGTGAAGTTAGTGCACTCAAGCCACTCACCAGACCAGACACACTACCATCAATAAATGTGGACAGAACCATGTAGAAATAAACGTCAACAAGCTGAACCATCTTTCCATCACCGTCCATCATCTCTATTGTACGGCAGAGCGAGAGTCGCACACGCTCTCCTTTATCTCGGGAACGCGTGGAGGTATCGAGTTAAAATTAAAACCTATAGGTATTCAGCCCTATAGACCCTTGAAGCTGTAAATAAATTTACCTTCCTATGCTAAAGTATAAAAAATATATACGGCGATACACGCAGAAAAGATATGTCTTTTTCTGACAAATGGATACTCAAAAGAATCAAAGTTTGAAGAGTATTTTCTGTTTACCTAAAACCCTGAAATTGGGAGATTAATACAGGAATGATCTGAAAACTGTAGGTACATTAAAATCATTATAAAAAATTGTCTTGAAAGTTTTGGAAAACCTGCGATTCCTGATCTGTACAAACAAATTTGTACGGAACACATGTTGGCTGGCCAAGTCCGATCCGCACATGTCCGGTTTATTTATTACTTGTCACTTGGCATTTCATGCTATTAAAGCAATGATAGTGCAATATTATTGCAAAAAGACACTTGAAACTTTTGTCGTTTGGATTTTTTTAACAGAGTACTTAAGAAAATTAGATGCGCTTATTATTAGATTTTCGTACCCAAAGGGTTTAACGGATCTTATTACTGAGACTCCACTGTCCGTCCGTCCGTCTGTCACCAGGCTGTATCTCATGAACCGTGATAGTTAGGGACATATTACACTAGTTCATAGGTAGGATTCTAGGCGATATCCATTGCTGATGTCGACACATGTCTTGATTGTTATTGTGTTATAAGCCAGCAATGTAATAAGGCCCTTAGAGAAATGATATTTTCACAGATTATGTATTTCTGTTGCAGCTATAACAACGAGTACTAAAAACCAGAATAAAATAAATATTTAAGGGGTTTCCTATACAAAAACTTATTTATTTTGCCGTTTTTATAGACGTTCAGGCACTTACTGTATTCTAAAACACATACTTTGTGAAAAAAGAAAGAAATAAATAATATATATAAATATAATGGTACGGAACCGAGCGCGAGTCCAACTCGCACTTAGTCGGTTTTTTTACATAATTATTCTGTGAACAAATAACTGGCTACCTGATAGGCTCGGTACGTTACCTCGTCGGCGGGGGCGGCGGGGGCGGCGGGGGCGCGGGAGGCTTCCTGCGTGAGGTCTTTGAGCAGCTCCTCCTTCTCGGCGCGCCGCGCGAAGCAGAAGTCCGACACCTTGCTCTGGAACGCCACCAGCAGCTGCGGACACCGCGCGCCGCGCGTGTTACTTGCCACGTTGCCACGTTGCCATGCCGCACTTAGCTCTAGTTTCTCATACTCTAACAGACTGTTAACGTACGGCCTTACGGCGGCTCGAAAACTTCTGACAACTTCTGAAAACTTCTGAAGACTGCCTTTCAAATCTTACCTTCAGGGTCAATTAGGCAGCTCCAAGCCCATGGCGGTAGCTCAGTTTCGGCAAATAGAGCGAAAATTAGCGTTAAACGAAACTATGGCACAATCATATAAAGCATTTATGGATGAATATGAGTCACTCGGTCATATGGTAAAAAGTAATAGTAACCAGACACTTGAATACTTTTTGCCGCACCATTGTGTACTTAGACCCGAATCTACGTCATCAGCACTACGCGTCGTATTTAATGCGTCAGCAAGGACGACTTCTGGACTGAGCTTGAATGATTGCATGGAGGGGGGCCCAAATCTACAGCAAGATTTGCAAGGCTTACTAATCCGATGGAGGCAATATCGGTACGCTTTTTGCGCCGATATAGAGAAGATGTTCCGTCAGATTTTCGTACAAGAGCGAGATCAGCAATATCAGAAGATTGTATGGAGAGAAAACGCACGCGCCTCTTTACAAGAATATCAACTCGCTACCGTCACGTATGGGACAAAGGCAGCACCTTTTTTAGCGATGATGACGCTCAGACAGTTAGCGTCCGATGAACAGCAAAAGTTCCCCGACGCAGCCCACATTATAAAAACATCGTTTTACATGGACGATCTTTTACATGGAAGTCACAGCACGGAGACAGCACATAAAATCATCAGCGACTTAATAGCTCTACTGAAACTAGGTGGTTTCAATTTACGCAAGTGGAAATCAAACGAAAGCAGCCTATTGCCGGTTGTAGGTCAACCCAGCATAACAGAAAAAAGCGGTAACAACGAAAACTTTGAGTTCAAGCAAGCAGAGACCAGCAAAACATTGGGACTTCGTGGGAATCCACAAAATGATACGTTCACTTTTGAGTCGAAAATTGATAGCAAACCAAAGGCAAAAGAAACAAAGCGAACGCTATTGTCAGAAATTTCAAGAATTTACGATCCCTTGGGGTGGCTGACTCCCCTCACCATGAAGTTAAAATCGTTATACCAGTCTGTATGGAAAGCTAATATACAGTGGGACGAAGAACTTCCCTTGGACGTCAAAACTGAATGGTTAAAAATTAAGGAAGATATAGCTATTATAAATCAGTATGAAAAAAGCAAACCCTCCACACGGAACCGGAAGTTTAGTATCTCCTCGATCGTCATGTCCTTATTGCTCTTAATCGCAGTATTTGCTCCAGCTCAGTGCTCATTAAAAAAAAAGGCGCTAAATAAGAGTTTATACTTCGACGAGATAGCGACAATGAAAGTAATAAGAGACGAATGGAAGATAATTACGTACTACAAAATGGATCCTTACTGGCAAGCGGAAAACGTTATTAAGGATTACACAAAGCATTTACAAGGCGTATGTAGTAAGCTCAAGTATCAGCCTCTCTGTGATGTCATACTACAACAGCTGCGTCATGGATTATCCGAGCTCGAGCACTACGAGCGCGCGCTGCTGAGTCAGCATGCCAGCACGCGCCCCGCACGAGCCCGCCGCGGTCTTATCAACGGCGTCGGATACATTGCAAATGAGCTATTCGGCGTATTAGACGAGCGATTCGCAGAACAATATCGAAAGGACATTGAGTTATTAACTGTGAATCAACAACATCTGGCTTCATTATGGCATAATCAGACATCGGTTATTGAAGCACAATACAATTTACTAAAAAGAACGGAAAATGTAATCGATAAGCAGTACAAAACCTTAAATCAACACTTACTTAGCATAGAAAAGGAAAGTTCAATTTTAAGAACTGAAATACAAGCTACGTCAGCAATATCGGAGTTCAGCTTGGGTGCAATCATCGCTAGCAACATGTTGCAAAACCTAAGAACAATCCAAAATACGTTATTGGACACCATCACCGACCTTTACAATGGACACTTTACACAACATTTAATTAGTCCAGAGCAGCTAAAGGACGAACTCAGCATAATCTCCAGTCAAATCCCAATAGACTTATCTTTACCGATCTGTAACATCCAAACAGATCTACCAGAAATCTACCACTTACTCCAAGTAAAATCGAGAATGATGAAAGACTACCTATTGTTTGAAATTACGCTCCCATTAATCAGCAGAGAAACGTTCGAAATGTTCAGAGTAATACCCGTTCCGCAAAAACACGGAAGCAGCATCGTCAGCGTTATACCGATAGCAGAGTTCATAGCAGTAAACTTACAAAAGGATTCCTTTTCTACTCTTACAGAAAGAGAAATGAAATCATGTCAGCAATCCTATTCGCATATCTATTTGTGTCATCTGCAGAAGCCTATCATTAAGATGAAGGGAGACAAAAATCTCTGTGAATTAGACAACACTTCGGGTGAATGCAAAATTGCTGTCAGCAAACAATGTCAGAATAAATGGATAGAGACGAATAAAATAAATCAGTTCATTTACTTTTGCTGTGAAGAATGCCCCGTTAGAATAATGTGCCAGGATCACATTGCAACCACTCAGCTGACTAACGCCGGCCTTATTAGTGTAGGTCAGGGATGCGTAATAAAAACCTATGACTTCACAGTATACGGTCATAAGGAAACGTACAGCAGTGTTATGAAAATCAGCGCAGAAATAGTAGCACCTGAGATACCAGCGATTAATCATCTCATAAATATTTCGTACCCGAATATTTCTACTGTTACTGACCCCGAAGCAGAAGAGCGCCAGCGCGAATTAAGAAAGATTCACGGCGACATAGAATCAATCAAGGGAAGAGAGGGTTTAATAAGCAATATCTCATATCATGATATACACCATTACTCGATCATCTACATTATCTTGATCTTAGTTACTGCGATAGGCGCATATCTAGCAGTATTAAGAATTAAGCGCAAAAGGCCTTCGCATCCGGTGGAAACAGCACCCCATGAGGACGCCGAGGCAACAGCAAGTGAAGATGTGAGTCCTACTCAGCGAAACGTGAAAATTAGTGATACCGTCAAGTGTAAGTGCCTAAATATAAGTGAGCAAATTAGTGCAGTGAACAAAAGGTCAATCAGTGAAAGCGCTCTACCAAAGATCAGTGAACAAGTGCGATTAGTTAGCAAAGGCACAACGCCCGTGATCACTTGATCACAAGATCAATGTTTTCTCTGAGTGATAACAGTGATTAAATAATTTTACGACAAATTACTAAATAACTATCGAACAGCAATGTCGGTCTCAATATTAATCATTCGTAATAAAATGTCGGTATCAGTATGTTTCATATCATCTCATCTCTCAGTCCGTACTTCGGCTGGGGAATAATGTACGGTGCAACCGCACATGTTTTGTCCAGTCAGCAATTCACCTAACTAGCGCGGAAACAGACTTTAGTTCGCAACTGCCAATCAGCCGCGCCGCGCGTTCTCATTTTTCATCTATCATTTATATCGTTATTCATCAGTTTAATATAGTGATAGTTTATTAGCAATTGAGTGCTTTCATTTCTAGCCGATAGCACCCCAACTAGCTACCCCAATTAGCTTCCCGGTTACAAGACAATAGCTAATCTTGTAACCAACCGTAAGAGCCGTACTAGATCATAGCGCGTGTCATTTTTTTAAACATTTACATAGGGCACTGACGCCTGTATCACAGATTTTTATCTACCACAGGCTTCAGAGTCTAATCAATTATTTAAATTCACTATTGTCAAATGTTTAATTACTTAATTACTGAAAACTGATGTCAAATTGATACTGTACTATTATATTATGATGTAATGTAATTGTGAATTAATCTTATTATCAATAAACCAATTTCAATTTCAATTTCAACTTTGGGACGCCCTGTATACACCGCAGACACTAGGTTTTTCCCCCCCGACCTTTTTGCCTTCATGATTGATATTGCTTAGCTTACCCCCAGTTTCTTGTAAGCTAACAAGGGTTAATCTACTGTTAAGAGCTGTCAGTTGTATTTTTTGTTTGTACTTTGACCAACTGACTTCTGCTAACAGTGACGATCTTTGTGGCGCAACGGTTGGCGCTTCTGCCAACTATGCGAGAGGTCCCGGGTTCGAAGCCCGACTGGGGACAAAAAAGGAAGCCCCATGTCGCTGTTTCCGGTACCTACGACACACAGTAACCTAGTGTGGATCCAGATCCATGTGTGTGCCTGTATGTATGTAAATGTTATGCTAGTCTAGTACCACCGCTGTGCGCGTAAAACTGCCCTCATCAGCTTCCACACATTGAGCAAGT
Organism: Yponomeuta plumbellus; assembly: GCA_947310845.1. Taxonomy (NCBI): domain Eukaryota; kingdom Metazoa; phylum Arthropoda; class Insecta; order Lepidoptera; family Yponomeutidae; genus Yponomeuta; species Yponomeuta plumbellus. The sequence goes on from OX371200.1 coordinate 23,358,877, forward strand.
GGAATCTGTTGCAGCGATGATCATAACGCTATTTGACGCAGTTCAGTTCAGGGGACCTACTTGTACACAAACAAAATGGAATTAAACGGGTTAATTTTTATTCCGGTCGAACTACGTGTGCGTCGCATCGATATCGGGAAGTACATATTATATTCGTGTTTCAGTAAAATATGAGTGAAATCGTTCGCGCACCTGCGTGAGGTCGTTGTAGAACTTGGCGCCCTCCTGCAGGTTGCCGCTGAGCTCCTGGTACGCGTCGTACGCGGCGCACAGCCGCGCCAGCGCCGCGTCCCGCGCCCCCTCCGCCCCGCCCCCGCCCCCCCGCAGCGCCCCGTGCGCCGCGCGCACGCGCGCCTCCAGCGCCGCCTGCCGGCGCAGCTGCTCGGCGGCGCGCGCGCGCAGCGGGGCCAGCAGCGCCGCCTCGCCCGCCGCCAGCGCCGCCTCGTCCCCCGCCGCCGCCGCCGCCGCCGCCGCGCCGGCGTCCAGCCGGCAGCCCGTGAGCTCGGCCTCCAGCGCGTCGCGCTCCCGCTTGAGCTCGTCCACCTCGAGCATGAGCGCGCGCAGCTCGGCGGCGGCGGCGGCGGCGGCGGGCGGCGCGGCGCCGGCGCCGGCGGGCAGCCCGGCCGCCAGCTCCTCCTCGCCGCCGCACAGCAGCGCCATGCTCTGCCGGCAAGCCGCGCGTCAGTGTCGGCCCGGTCCGGCCGCGTAAAGCCACTATCTGTGTACTATTCGACATCTAAAAGTGTTGACATCACATAGATATTCTTTCTCATATTCCGAAAAATATGAGGACACAATCTGTTCTTACTCAACGCCATATATGTATTGATATTTTTATGCAACATATTTTGTCCAATCTTTCGAAGATAACGCGCTGAGCCGCAACATGATTTTTCTATCTAAAACATCACTATGAAGCATCCAATCTATATCGAATATTGCATGCATAACTGTAACCTTGGTTGTAGACGAGTAATAATAAATAGCGTTGGTTATTCTTATTGAATCGAATTGGAACTATGAATTTGAGTAACAGTAATAACTTTAAATACTTTTTGAATGTGATGTGCAATATGCACTGAATAGGATGGTGCATTCTAAAAAAATTAAGTACAACCGACTGCAATTCCTAGGCGCAAGGATAAGATACATCAACAGGTACCTAATAACCGCATTCAAAGTGGACAGAAGTGAGCAAGCAAGAAACGAGGACATTCTATATCTGATAGTGTCAAAACAAATGTACCTTGTGCTGAAAACACTAATGTTAACCTAATAAATATTTATTTATAGTATATTATGTTGTTTCATGTTATTGTGTATTAATATTAAATTATCATTATTAGTCTACACTATACTTTGATGAACCTAAATAAACAAACCTAGAGTTTATTAGCTAAAGATATATACATGCTGCTGGCGCGTAACATACTTTGTCCTTTCAAAATAAGCTTTATGAAATTTTTACGAAACGCGTTCTGTTGCGGCTCAACTCATACAGTGTTGAATAGTACACAGGTAGTGGCTTTACGCGGCCCGGCCCCCCTCCTCCCCCGCCCCGCTAGCCCCCGCTCACCTCCTCGTGCTGCGCCAGTTTCTGCTGCACGATGCGGTCGGCGCGCACGGCGTTGTCGATGATCTGCCGGTACTTGTCGGCGTTGGCGCGGAAGGTGTCGGTGAGCCGTGCGCTGGGCGTGCGCGCCCACCGCGCGCCGAACTGCGCGCGCAGCGCCTCGTCCGCCTCCGCCTCCTCGCGCAGCATGCGCTCCGCCTGCCGCCGCGCCGACGCCGACACATTATAACATATTTTCACTAATAATATTTGCACGACTTTAGAAATAATTACATGAATTGTGTACGTGTGTGACGCGCACGCAACAACATACACATACCGTGTGAACTTTTTTGTTACGATTATTTTGCTGAATTGAATGGTACAAAATTTTAAAGTTAAAAATATGAAAATGAATTGTGCGTATGTGTATTTTTATCTTTGCGCAGCAGGTACGAAAAATTGCACCACAGCGAAGCCGAAGGCCGAGCTCGATCCACCACAGAGCTGAAGGCCAACACTAGCGAGGCAGTAGGCCGGGTGTCTCGGCTAGCGATCGACACGGTGGGTGAGTGGCTGACCTCGTCGAGTATCTCCCGGTTGCGCTGCAGCAGGTCGGGCAGCTCCTGCATGAGCCGGCGCAGCGCCGCCACGCCGCCCGCCGCCCGCAGCGCCGCCGCCGCCGCGCGGATGCTGGCCGGCAGCGCGCCCTCCGCCGCGCCCGCCTCCAGGCACGCCGGCAGCCCCAACGACGCCAGCGCGCCGTTCAGCCCGGCCGTGGCCTCGCGCAGCCGCGCCACTTCGCCCGTCACCGCCTCCGCGCGCCGCGCCTCCGCCGCCGCCAGCGCGCGGTGCACGCTCGCCGGCTGCAGCCCCGCGAACAGATCTGCGGGGGGGCGGCCGGGTTAGCGGGGGCGGCGGCGGCGGCGGCGGCGGCGGCGGCGGCGCGGCGGCACTCACCTGGCGCCTCCGTGTACTTGTCCTGCGGCGGCAGCGGCTTGGCCACGGCGGCGCCGCGCACCGGCTCCAGCTGCTCGGGCGGCGGCACGCGCTCGTGGTAGATGAAGTCGTTGTCCTTCTGCGCGGCGGCGAGGCGCACGCGCGCGCGGCGCAGCGCGTCGCCCAGCGGCGGCACGCGCGCCAGCGGCGCCAGCGCCGCCACGGCCAGCTGCAGGCGCGCCAGCTCCTCGCCCGGGCGCTGCGCCGCGCGGCACGCGGCCGCCTGGTGCGCCTGCGCCAGCCCGCCGAGCGCGAGCGCGCGCGCCTGCGCGGCGGGCAGCCAGTCGCGCTCGAGAAGCGCGCGCGCCGGCTCGCGCGCCAGCGCCCGCGCGGCCTCGCCGTAGAGCTCGGCGGCGCAGGTGCAGACGCGCGCCACCATGGCGTCCTTCATCTCGTCGCGGATGCACTTGTAGGCGACGCACTCCTGCGCCTGCGCCAGCATGAGCTGCGCGAGCGCGTGCAGCGTGTCGGCGTGCAGGTCGGGCGTGGGCTCGGCGTGCACGGCCAGCGGCACGGCGCCCTTGAGGTGCTGGAAGAGGCCGGCGGCCTGCTGGAAGAGGCGCGCGGCCAGCTGCAGCTCCCCGTCGGCCTCCAGCGGCTGCGCGGCGGCCAGCGCGCTCTGCAGCGCCGCCATGTTGAACTGCACGCACACGCGCTCGTACGCCAGCGAGCTTACCGCTGCACACACCAGATCGCACCTCTTACACGACATGCCATTTATATTATGCACAACCAGAAAACGGTTGTTATCGTTTCCTCAGTATTCATTATAATAAACCGCTTCTTGTGACCTACAATACATTACTAATTTATTTTTATATTGAAATGAATGCACTCAAATTGTAAGAAAAATGTGATGAAAGTGCAACTAAAATGAAGTGAAAATAAACTACTTAAATGATGTTTATTGACCAGAACAAACCTTAATCTACAGAGATAAGATTAGGATTCTTTATTGCACACTGGATAAAACAATAAACAAAAAATATTTGCAAAGGTGAGAGCACAGGACATTTTTGTAAAAGTAGTTGTTAATGTACCAATTTCATGAATATACAATTTATAATGATACCCACACTGTCGACCTAGTAATAAGTAAAAATATACAAAATCTTTCAATGTCAGACATATATGCTATAGCATACTTTTGTGCATCAAATCATCTTGGAATCTTAACATTTACCATAGCTGTCAATACATATAGTATTTGACATTTAGGGTAGGGTCTTTGTTATTCTCTCACCTTTAAAACCATTCACATACCTACTTCTGTTGCAAACTATGTCTTTTCACTATCATAGAATTTATAAGGCTACCTACCTAATTTTAGTTCACTTACCAAAAGTATTCAAAAAACATTAGTAGATCCAAAAAACTCACTTAAACTCATGCGGCCACCGAAGATTGAACCCTTATCAAAGGCATCCTTCCACTTGAAGGGAACCTGCACCTCCTGCGGTGGCAGCTTGGCCTCCAGCGACACCAGCTGGTCGTAGTAGCTGCACACACATACACATTAATTGCTCAGCTGTGCCCCAGGGTCACTTGGAAGCTGCATAGCCTGCCAGGCTGCCCATTTGTTTGGTTAGCGAGTCAACTTGCTCAATATTGAGGCATCCATAAGGTAGGGACAGACATCCATCATAGCAATGTTAAAAATATGCACTATCATGTTGCCAAACCAATTTTTTAAGAGTTTGTTTTTTAGACAATTACCTACATAGATATTGAGAAGCTGAATAAAAATACAAAATTGAGACTACAGTAAAAATGTGAGGGTTGATCAGACGTTAGTGGGCAGTTTGGGGTCGACTAAGCCCAGGTCACCTTTGGACGTAGTTTAGCAAAAAGGTTCCAACCCACGCAAAGTGACTTTTGAGATATTTGAGTTTTAGGTTTAAGCTGATTTACGCACCCCATACATGTGGGTTTGACTAACATGTGCCATAACTTTGCACATAGGTACTCATCGGATCGCTATGAAGTATTTGCTTTTTAAAATATAGTGCATAGTGATCATTTTGGTATATTTAACTTAAAAATTACCATTTTGTGGGTTGGAACCTTTTTGCTAAACTACGTCCATTTATTAACAATCACGGAGTGTGAGTCAAGATACCATGACTCATATAATTTGTCGTATTTACCTGTAAAGAACATCTAGCGAGGACTTCTCGAATACTTTCCAGATTGCGTTGGTGCGCAGCCGGCCGAGCTCCGTTAGGGCATCGTTGAACTCTTCCGTATTGTACGTAGACTGAATTAGACTTTTCAATGGTTTTACAATATCAACATCAGTAGATTTTTTCAACGGCACACTCAGCAATTCAGCCATTGCTGTATGATTGCGAACAAACTAATAAAACAATCCGTCCGACCGACCCAATCCAATCACCAAACCAAATGTCAATCCACAGAACACCTATGTGTCAATCATTTGAATCTGTCACATTACCATCTGTCACTCCACTCTGTGGTATCTCTAATAGTCTGTGACACTGTTTCAAAAACCGATGCAGGTACAAAGTCTGTTCGCTATCATAGTGTCACTTTGATATTTACCGCCTCGGCACGTGGCGGCTTTTCAAAAAAATAAATTAAAGGAAGCCGACGCGGCGCAAACACGCCAGTGAATTTGGCTCGCGGCTCGTCTCATTCTACTATTATGTAGATCACGCAATTAAAAAAGTAAATCAATTATTATTTTAGAATGGTTTTATAACGAGACGATCCTGCATCCCTTAGGTAGGTACCTATTCTAAACACCGGTGGAGATGAATATTCTGAGGACACTTCGAGGTGTTTTATTTTGTGCTTCATTAGGTACCATGTTTTTTTTTCAATTTAAAGTATTTTTGCCGTCTAAGTTGTATTATTGCAATAAATGTCTTTTTACTAAAACCAAGATTGCCTTCGTGTGTTCCGACACTATCTAAGCGAACGGACTTTATTGGTTTTTAGAATGAGCGTTTTTCCATTCGTTTTTTTCTTAGTTCCCGGAGACAATCTAGATGGCGCTATTCGTTTCTACATATACAGTGTGGCCCTGGATAAAGTGCAATCCCGAAAGGGGATGAAACTAGACCATGAATCATTGACTAGAAAAATATAAAAAAAAATTATAAAAAATTATTGTAGGATTTATTGGTATTTTAAGATTTTCATGTTTCATTAAGGACTCTATGTACAAAAGTATTGATTTCTTCCAAAATAATGGGTCTATTTCTTTGAAATAAAAAAAACAGTATGCCTAATACCTGGCGATGACCATGAAATAATAAATAGTCCGCAAAAAAGTAACTATCTTGGGTAAAAAAATGTATTTTTATGAAAAAAATGATTTTTTTAGACGTTTATTTTAAAAAACTTCAAATTACTAAAAAAATGTGCCCTATAACTATGTAATTTTATAGCTTACTTTTATTCTTTACCATTTTAGCTTCCAAATAAAAAAAAAACAATGTTCTAACTAAAAAAACACGCTATCTACGAACTTTTAAAGTGGAGCCTAATCGTGTTACCGTGCAGGTAGAGACCGTTTTTTCCATTGTTTCCGTCCTACTCTGTGCCCTTCGGCAGTCGCAGTCCTTTTGTTCTACACTCAGGTAGAGGGAAGGCGAGGGGAGGGGAGGCAGGGGGTTCGAAACAGGACTTACACAGTCGCTCCGATATTCTCGCCGCTGCTACTACTGTTCTCGTTCTCGCATTGTGTTCTCGTTGATTTGTTATTAAGTTTTTGTTACATTGTTGACTGTTACGTTTTCTACTGTTTGTTACGTTTGGACTGTTCCTGTTCTGCTGTTAAGTGTTGACGAAATGCCGCGATTGACAGAGTTCTCACCTCGAGAAATAGCCGACATGCATTATTATTATGGCATGTCACATGGTCGCACAACAGTCGCTCGGACTGCATACATAAATGCTTTCCCGGGCAGACTCATACCCTCAGCTCGAAATTTTCAAGAGATTCATAGGAGGCTCTCCAACATTGGACTTGGTTTGGCACGAGATCGCCGTGAGCAACCAGCTGTCGTTATTGACAATGCGATAGAAGAGGCCATTTTAAACGATCTGTTTGCTGACCCTACAACAAGCATAAGACGATTAGCGTTGCGTCATGGCATATCGAAGACGTCTGTCTGGCGAATTTTGAAAAAGGAGGGATTGCATCCTTTCCATTACCAACGAGTACAACATTTACACGAAAATGTAGATAATCGTCCAAGATGCGTAATGTCGACGTGGATTCTAAGAAAAATTAGAGCTGACCCAAATTTTCCCAAACGCATTTTTTGGATGGACAAAGCGACATTTACCCGAGACGGCATTACAAACTGCAGAAATTTGCACCAGTGGTCTCACGAAAATCCACGATTGAAGCGGGCATCTACTTTTCAAGTAAAATTTTCAATAAACGTATGGGCATCGACGACATTTTAATTGGTCCAGTCATTTTACCCAGAACCCTAAATGCTGAACGTTTTTTAGAATTACTACAAAATTTACCCATGTTGATGGAAGATGTTCCCCTGGCTACGAGACGGCGTGGGCGTATGTATCTCCAAATGGATGGATGACCTGCACATTATGGGCGGGAGGTGCGGCGATTTTTGAACGAAAATTACCCGAACCGGTGGATTGGCCGAGGAGGGCCAGTAGGCTGGCCAGCGCGTTCACCTGATCTGACACCCCTAGATTATTTTTTATGGGGTGTCATGAAGCAAAGAGTATACAGCACGCCAATAAATACCGAGGCACAGTTGCACGACCGAATAATTCAGTGCGCAAATGACATTAAAAATGATCCAGGAATGATTCGCAGAGCCACTAACCAAATTAATATTCGTGCAGTAATGTGCTTGCAAAATCGAGGAGGCCATTTTGAACATTTAATGCATTAAATAAAAATGCAAAATTGTAAATTACGGATAATTTTATTAATAAAGTTATTGTGATTAAATTCTGACTTTTATTACCTACTAAAATGTAAATAACTCCTACCTAGCCAATTTTTTAGTTAGAACATTGTTTTTTTTTTATTTGGAAGCTAAAATGGTAAAGAATAAAAGTAAGCTATAAAATTACATAGTTATAGGGCACATTTTTTTAGTAATTTGAAGTTTTTTAAAATAAACGTCTAAAAAAATCATTTTTTTCATAAAAATACATTTTTTTACCCAAGATAGTTACTTTTTTGCGGACTATTTATTATTTTATGGTCATCGCCAGGTATTAGGCATACTGTTTTTTTTTATTTCAAAGAAATAGACCCATTATTTTGGAAGAAATCAATACTTTTGTACATAGAGTCCTTAATGAAACATGAAAATCTTAAAATACCAATAAATCCTACAATAATTTTTTATAATTTTTTTTTATATTTTTCTAGTCAATGATTCATGGTCTAGTTTCATCCCCTTTCGGGATTGCACTTTATCCAGGGCCACACTGTATATTTGTGATTCGTAGCAATCAATGTCAAAGTTAGTCCACAGATTACTAAACCAGAGAAGGAGCCAGGGTTGCTATTCGGACGAGGTTTCTCGTCATAAAAAATAGAATTCAAACCCGCAATCCATAGCAAAGATTCCAAAGTATCCAAAAGCGCACTTATCACCAAACGACAACAGCATTTTTTTTTTCGGTAATCAACCATCACAAATTCCACAGAACCATATAATTATTTTTTGCTTTGACGTTTATTATTACGGTACGGCAGCGCCACCTAGGGATCATTTTAAAACTAAATTTGACATAAGGAAAAACGCTCATTATTCTGAGGAAATATGCAAAAATATAAGGTACATACAAGGAATTATTCTGCCATGCCTTGCCCCTTCTTCATTCAAAAAACTGACACAGACTGGGACACATGACTACCCCTGCATCCGAGTAAAACATTTGTGTTTGATACATAGCTAAAACTTGGCTTTATTCAGATTTCAATTAGGTAGACATACAGAACTGAAAACGTTAACAACAGAAACAATAAAGTAGATGAGCAATATCTTGACGCGAGCGTCAAAGAGGTCTACATCATTCACCCCCCCTCCAGGACGAAGTCCACAAGATAGGACGGCGGCCTACGCTCTCGGTTAGAGCGACGGAGCAGTGAGACATCTTCCGTCGATTGACTTGAAGACTGTTCTGAAGTACATTCCTCAAAATCCGGAGTCATATACTCTTCCTCTACACAGGAACCTCTTAAACAGCTACAAAAAAATCCTTCTTGACTCACAAAAGCTGCTTCCTTAACACCTGTAATATTTACACTATGCCGTTATATTGTGTTCACAAATTTATATAACTACATATATTTATTCAATTTAATATGAGTTGACATCTACAAATTATTATTATTATTATTATTTTTTACATTTTTAAAAATATTTTACAATGTATGCAACTACCTAAATTGACATTTCGTTATTAATATGCAATTTTATTTATCTTTTTACAATTTTTGCAATTATTTATTCTTTCACTGACATCCCACTAGCATCGATTCAGCTGTCTACTTCGTTAACCCGAAGTTTAACTCGCGCTTTGCTATCTCATCTACCAATACTAGTTATTATCGTACTTGACTATTCTTTCATATTCTATTTACTTAATTTATTTTGAACTGGTTCGCACTTCGTACAAACTTTCCGAGCCCTGCACGCCGCCTCAAGGGTACTGACGGAAGATCAGCGCTGGAGTACCATTCCTCCAGCTTATGCTGAGTCAGAGCCCTTTTGCATTTGCCACACCCACACTGGATAACGGATCTCTCTTTCCATGCCTCCCTTGTTAATGTTTTTGTTTTGTTAATTGTTTCATTGTGTTTTGTATGTGCTGTTTGCTTTTCTTACTACTGTATTGCCAGCTTTATATTGTATTTATTACGTGTGTGTGTAAATGCAAATAAATGATTTATCTATCTATCTATCTATCCTCAGATGTCATATCTTCAGTATTAGGCAAAGGCGCCAACGAACTGTTGGAAACGCTTGTTTCGCGCCCGTCAGGAAGTCTCACATACGAATAATCGGGGTTACTTTGCAGAAGTTGAACTTCTTCAAAGGCAGGCTCATATTTTGAGTTTCGTTCTTTTTTATAAACACCGGTCCAGGGGAAAGTAACCAACTAGGCATAGACTGCCCGTTTAATGAGCGGCGTGGGTGGCTAAACATTCGCTCGTGAGGAGTGGCGTTCGTACCCGTTGACAGCAGAGACCGAATGGAATGGAGCGCTACGTCTATAGACTTCTCCCAGTCGGCGATCTCTAAATTATTCGACCGTAGGTGCAGCTGGATTGTTCTCCACAGTGTTCCATTGAGACGCTCTACCAAACCATTGCCTCGTGGATTATAAGGAGTAGTACGGCTACAGGCTATTCCATGAGTCGTGAGGAACGTTCTTATTGTGCGGCCGCTGGGAGTATACGATCCTGACACATGTCTGTTTCATATGACTAGTGATGGGAGAAAAGCAACGTTATCATTCCTTACGTTATTCTTAACTAGCTTTTGCTACTGACTCACGATTAAGTAGTTTTGTTTTTTAGACAACCTTCAGTCAGTCATCTCTTGTGCCATTTTCGCAGGCATTTTAGAAGGGTCATCATCTTTTTTGTGCCGAATGGCGGTGAAGTGTTGTGGCGAGCTGTGCGACCTTTTATTTGGGCCCAGATCAGCTCAATCGCTTTGTACGGCAGTGGTACGGAGAGATTCTGAGAACGCGATGATCTTTTTCTAAAGCCTGTTCATCAACTTCGTATCGTTAAAGGGACCGTTATTATTTTCGTTATTTTTGGTACGTCACTACCAAAAAATACGGTTGACATAACCTTGTGACAGCGTAGTAAGGATTTTACGCACGAACATTAAATATTGATTTCTTCTTATTTCACATTTAAATCACTGTGCAAAATATAACATTGATTGTAAGTTTACACAATGATATAGTTTCAATGACAATTATTTGCTAGTAGGATAAATAGGACATAAAAATATTTTAATCGAAAATTTAACGCCACTTCAAGGTTACGTCGTCCGTTCTAACATGACCTGTCAGGATCGTAAACTCCTAGCGGCCGGACGGTAGTTCTTCTGATAAAAACGACGCCCCTCTATCTGAATGAATGTAGGCAGGAATTCCAAACAAGAATATTAATTCTTTACATCTTATCACTGTTCCTGAACTTACATCAGTGCAAGGGAACGCAAAGGGAAACCGGCTATATTCATCGATGATTGTTAGTATAGGTATATCGGTTCTTTGAGTTAGATGGGAGAGGACCTTTAAAATCCAAGTTCAGTCTTTCAAAAGGCGCAGTAGCCTTGATTAGTTTTCCTTCGTTTTTGATGTATCGTGGTTTAATCTCAGCACAAATAGGACATGCTGCAGTCATTCGTTTGACTTCTTCAACAGAATATGGAAGATTTTTAGTCCTTATCCAATGTATCATTCTTGCGACACCTGGATGATATAGAGAATTATGTAGCTCTGACAACTTGTTAGAGGTGCCATTGATTTGGGCACATACTCGAGATAATGCATCAGCGGCAAGATTTTGCTTTCCCGGTCTTTCGACGGTAAACAATGTCGTATTTGTAGCATGAGAGTTCCAAGCGCTATCTTTCAATTTTTTCATTTTATATTTTGCTTGAATGGGTTTGATTGAACATGAAATAAACTGATTGTTGATCTGTAACCAGTACAAAATGTCTTCCAATTAAGTGATGGCGCCATTTGCGTAGTGCTTCTACAATGGCGCTCGCTTCTTTTTCTATGGATGATCGGCGACGCTCTGAATCATTCAGTGACCGTGAAAAGAATGCCACAGGGCGTCCGTTTTGTGACAATGTCGCGGCAATAGCAAAATCTGAAGCATCAGTTTCAACTGTAAGAACTTGTTTTTCGTCGATAGCGGCAAGAGACGATTTAGCGACGTCGAGCTTAATAGTTTTGAAGCAATCGATCGCCTCCTCCGTAAGCGGGAAAGTAGCGTTTGTCAGTGGTCTGATTTTAGCGGAAAAATTGTCAATCCACTTTGAATAGTGCGCAAATAAGCCAAGGGCTCTTTTCAAAGTTGCTGCATTATTTGGAACTGGAAGATTAATTAGCGGTTCTAGTCGAGATTTGTCTGGTTTTATAATATTATTATTAATCGTATATCCCTGTAGGTTTATGGACTCTGCCAAAGTTACATTTATCTTTATTTAAAGTGAGTTTATATTTATCAGCAGCTTCCATAAATTTCAGTAGGTTTGCGTCGTGATCCTCCTTGTCCTTTCCGCAAACAGTGACATCGTCCAAATAAGCGTAAGTGCCTTTTAGCTTTTCAGCATTTATAATAAAATTGAGTGTCCTCTGGAACGCAGCGACTCCATTGGTAACGCCGAATGGAATTCGAGTGAATGAACTGGTACAGATTTCCACAAGCTTCGAATGCGGTGAAAGGCCTTTCTTTAGGAAGGATCGGAACTTGATGGTATGCACTTTTAAGGTCAATTTGACTGAAATAGTTATACTTGGCGACTTGAGTGACTATAGAGTCGATGCTGGGTAATGGATACGAATCTAATTCGGTGAATCGGTTAATAGTTTGTGAATAGTCTATTACCAGGCGTTTTCTATAAGCTCCTCCTCCCGCTATTAGAACTTGTGCTCTCCAGGGTGAGACGCTCGGTTCAATGACTTTATCTCTGAGTAAATTAGAAATTTCGTTGGAAATGAAAGTTTCATTGTCTTCTGATTGGCGTCTGGAACGGATAGCAATCGGTTTTATATCCGGCGATAAGTTCGTAAATACTGACGCTGGTGGGACTGAAGCTTCAAGAACACTGCAAATCTCCAATGGTTCTTTGTCACAACCAAACTTGAGTATTAGAGATGAGTGGTTTTTCAGGAGGTCGTGCCCGATAATTAGGTCTGCACAGAGGTCGTTAACGATAAGTAAAGATTGGTTTTCGTAGATGTGGCGATCAATTTGTATAGTGGCGTGGCATATACCGTTGACGTGAGAGACGTGACTCAGAGAAGCAAGAGTAATTGTTTGTTTCCATGGTCTTATTTCAAGCTTCTATGTTTGAGCAAGCTTATTGTCAATGAAGCTGATAGAGCTACCAGTATCAACCAAGGCGTCGGCTCGATAATTGTTGATGATAAAGTGAATAGTTGCTTTACGTAGACTTGAAGGCGAAGCAGCAGAGATTTCGGCTGTCAGTAGCCCAGGTTGCTGAGAATAGTCGTCGATTGCCGCATTTATGTTCTTTGGAGTATTAACTTTCGCTGCGGCAAACATTTGCGAAATGGCCTTTTTTTTAACACAGCTGGCAGTCTACATTATATGCGGGACAATTCATTCTTCTGTGAATATTACCGCCACAAAAGAAGCATTTCCGTCGGTTATTCGGGGTGTTTGCAGCTAAGTGTTCATCTTGCGATGATCCATCGTGATTGATCGCATTGAAAAAGGCGGGACTCGCAGGAGATTATAATTGCATTGATGTGCTTTGAGCAGTTTCAAGGGCTATGGCTAAATTTAAAGTTTCATCTAGCGACATAGTTGATCTCTCGAGCAGCCGTTCCCTTATCTTTTTGGAAGTTAGACCGGCAATGAATGCTCCCCGTATAGATTCATTTTTATGCTCCACAGCAGTCACCGTTTTGAAATGACAGTCATATACGAGCGTTGAAAGAGCTTTAAAGTACTCAGCAATCGACTCTCCAGCTTGCTGCTTCCTGGTAGCGAGATGGTGACGGGCCAGAGTATGTTCTGCGTTTTCTTGTAAGCACTGTCTAAGAGTTCAATAGCATCTTCATACTTCGTGCAGTCTCTTATAATATTGTAGATATTCGGTGATATGTGGTTCACAAGAAGTTTGTATTTCGCTGCTTCTGTAGCGGATGGGGCTTCTTCGGATAAAAAGTTTTCAAAGGTATACCGCCAGTGGGTCCATTTGAGGTCAGCAGTTGCAGTAGAGGGTTCGATTTCGAACCGTTCAGGGCGAAGATATGGAGACACACCGGAGGTTGTCCGCACCGATGATTCTTTTTCCATGGTGTGAAAAATGGTTTTTTTTTCAAAATTAAATCTGAATAAATTGATACATAGCTAAAACTTGGCTTTATTCAGATTTCAATTAGGTGAAAATACAGAACTGAAAACGTTGACAACAGAAACAATAAAGTAGATGAGCAATGTCTTGACGCGAGCGTCAAAGAGGTCTACATCAGTGTTTGTCTGACTAAATTTAGACTGAATCGAGTGTCCTTAAAAAAACGATATAGTTTATCGACGTTGTCGACCGCTCAGAATAAAGGTCGACCTGCGATGAGGGCGTCTCAGAATAAGTTAGGTACCTATTCCGAGAATGATTCTGAGGCCCATGCATTGTGCATTTTTATGAGAGAGATTTTTGTGGGCACCACAGATAAGGTACAGTGATGTCCTTAGTGATGTCATGACGTCAGCACCATCTATCGGTACCTTGAGGTACCTACATAATTTGCGGTACTATTTTTTTTAATGACGCTCTTAAAAGCCCTCATTAAAAAAAAACCAGCTGGCATCATTGCATTACCTATTCGAAAATCTAACAAAAAATAAACAATAACCATGGTAACATTTGAAGGAAATCCAAGGAAATTGTAAGTAATGTACCTAGGTACCTAGTTACCTACTATTAAAAAAATGTTATGGATGTGTACTTAAAGATATCTCGCTAAGCAGGTAGGTATAGAAAAAAAACTAGGGAGCGAACCCCCAGCTAGCCGCGGCGAGCTCCGCGCCCCGCGGCGCTGGGCCTAGGGCCTCGCTAGACACTATTGGTTGGGATTTGACGCGTGGGAACACGTGTGTTCTCGGCCTTCAGCCTCGGCCTGAACGGAGCTCGGCCTTAGGCCTCGCCGCGGCGGGGTTCCTCATGCCCGTTTTGCGGAGCTCGGCCTCCGGACTCGCAAGTTTGTCAATCCAGGCTGGCAATACCAGCAATTTCGTTCGTGTGAAAAAATTGTATGTAATTTCGGGAAAATGTGTAAATACATAGTCTTTGTGTGACAGATAAGGATCCATTCACAATTTCACATTCACGCGTTCCCGCGTGATTAACTAAATGAACATTCATAATTTTAAACTCTCGCTTCAGCTTATAATATTTGTTTGAAGATGTATTTTTTTTTTAAGGCTCGTATCCACTAGGCAAAATGTTGCGTTGTTCGGCAACGTTGCCCACCAGCGCGCAACGTTGCCAGCGGGCGCGTTACTAACTAAATTATTTTTTATTAATTTACATATTTAGGTACCTAGGTGCCTATCTACATTCAGTCAGGGTGCTCTGAGGCCACCACAGACAGTTTTCTTTAAGTATTTATTTATTCAGTTCGGAGAATTACATGATTAATTAATATTATTAATTACCCTATCTTATAAAAAGTATTGATCACACAATGTGTGTTCTCCAACCTTTATTAGGTACCTATATTAGGTAATAGGCTACGTAAATTGCTGAAAATCTGCTTTTTTACGAGGTGTTCGTTATGCTGTGTGTAGGATCCGTCAGCGGCCGCCACCCGCGTCGCGACCGCCGCCATGCCCCGAGCCGCGGTGAGTGCGCCGCCGCTCACACAATTAATTATTTACCTAAAATACTTTTTGCGACACACAATGGCACTGACACTGATCGAACTTTTTGTCACAGGCCGGTCGCCTCGCTGAGTCTACCCAACGCGCACGGAGACGCAGGGTACGTGTCGCTCACTGGCGGGCATCAGTCGCGCGCACCCTCTCGCTCACCCGCCGGTCTGTCCGCAGACGTCGGGGCAGCAAGCCCGACGACGTGATCGATATGGGCGGGCCGCCGCGGCCGCGGCCGGTGCTGCGGCGCCGCCCCGCCGCCGCCTACCGGCCCAATCCGCGCCTGTACCCGCCCGCGCCCCGGCCGCCGCCGCCGCCGCCGCGCCGCCCGCGTCGCACGCCGCGCCGCCACCGGCCCAGCGCGCGGCTGTACCCGCCGCCGCCGCCGCCGCCGCCACCGCCGCCGCGGCCCCCGCCGGGCCCACGACGCGCGTGGCCCGCGCCGGCGCCGGCTGCGGCGCTGCCCTCGGCGTCCAGCGCCGCGCTGTGGCTAGTGGCGCGGCGCGGGGCGCGCGCAGAGGACGCGGCGGCGGCGGCGGGCCAGTACCTGCCCGAGTTCCTGGCGGCCGTGATGCGGCGCGAGTACGCCGAGGCCTTCAAGTACTGCCGCCTCATATTGCAGCGCGACCCGCGCGACGCCGCGGCGGCGGCCGTCGCCCGCGCCGGTGCGTGCCCCGCCGCCCCACCGCCCCGCCGCCCCGCACCGCCCCGCCTGCTGACTCGCTCTCTCTCTCTGTTGCAGAAGACTGCCCCGACCCCGGGACCCCCGCCCGCCCCGCGTCGCTCACCAACGTATGTATTATAAAGACGTGTACAGGGTGGTCATTTCACAGCTCTGCTACGTAGGAATCGGGCTAAATGTCGAAATGGATGCGAAATGGGCGCTAAGCTATTATGGATGCCGTTGAAGCCTAGGTACACTTAGTCGATTAGTTGCAGGTGTCTCCACTCAGCTCCTTTACCCCACGGGTTATCGGTACCTCGGCAGATAGGTATATAAAGGCTTTCGTCCAAATAGGCGTCCACCTGCGCCTGTACTCATCGTGTCAACAATAACTGGATTAATAGATTTAAGCGTAGGTACTAGAAGTTTGAGTACCTACCTAAGAGCTCTACTCATAGCTCCTGTTTCGACTGTTTAGCAGAGCTGTAGTATCTCTAGATACATAGTTTGCCACATTGCCACGTGTTTATCAGCTGTCGAACTAGATTTGGATTAATGTGTTTTGCTGTATGTGCCGTGTGTTGCAGGCCCTCGGCCGCCGCCGGCCGGCGCGTGCGCCGCGACAAGTATCACCGCGTCAACTGGCATTTAGTATATTTTCAAATGTGTTGTAGCCTTGAAAAATTAAAAAGAAATGTGGAAATAAAGGTAACGAATTTTTATTTAGTTTCATTGTTTCCTTTTCATAATTTCCATAATTTCCTTTTTTATGTAGGTACAATCCCACCAAAAAGATAAATGTAAAAAAGGAGAGCCAAGTTCAATACAAAAATTATGCTTGGCTTTATGTGGAGATCTAAATGAAGGCCAAGTTCTAGGCAAAATCCAAATATTGGAAACCTATAACAATTGCTGTTATTTAAAAAAAAAGTGAGATCTTGAAGTAGGCTAGATTTGACTTGGACAGTTTTCATTACATCAGTCATTTTATATAGTTATTAAACATATATATATATATACAGGTTGCTGCTGGTTGCTGTGTGGTGTCAGCCTAGAGAATAACACCAACCCAACTCGTCCTGCGGGTGTCGTAAAAGGCGACTAAGGGACACAAAACCGGGGGGTGGGCAGCAGCGCCTCCTGCAGTACAACCCTACCGCACTGCGATCCCCAACCCGCATGCCCAGCGTGGGGATTATGGGCATTACCCCCAATGATGGCACAACACAGGAAACGGCCCCCAGTTCCCGGCCGCCTCGCTATTCCTGGCCATCGTGGCAGCGGCCATGGTAACGGCGGGGTAGGGGGTGCTAAGAATCACCGGGCTACCTCAGGCTGCCACAAACAACTGACCCTGGCAACGTTCAACGGACGCACTCTGAGGCTTGACCATTATCTAGCGCAGTTGGAAGTGGAGTTAGAGAACATTAAATGGCATGTTCTGGGGTTATGTGAAGTCCGTAGAGAGGGGGAGGAGACCGCAACCCTAGACTCGGGCCATCTTCTCTACTTTCGCGAGGGTGATAAAACATCCCAGGGTGGCATAGGTTTCCTCGTCAATAAGAAGTTGAAGTTGAAGAAATCTCTAGTGAGTCAACCAGGGTAGCGTACCTGATCCTTCGGCTGTCCAAGCGTTACAGCATGAAGGTCATTCAGGTTTACGCACCGACCTCGGCACACTCGGATGATGAAGTTGAGGATATGTACGAAGATATATCCAAAGCCTTACATAACACCACGAAGGCTCACTTCAACGTTGTTATGGGGGACTTTAACGGCAAGGTGGGAACCCAGAGTGGCAACGAGTCCCGAATAGGCCCGCATGGTTATGGAGTCAGGAATCACAGGGGGCAAATGCTTGTCAACTTCCTTGAGAAAGAGGAACTATTCTTGATGAACTCTTTCTTCAAGAAACAGCCTCAAAGGAAGTGGACATGGCAAAGCCCCAACACTGTGACCAAAAATGAGATCGACTTCATCATGACGGATAGCAAGCATATATTCAGAGATGTCTCAGTGATCAACAGGTTCAATACCGGATCCGATCATCGACTTCTCCGAGGCTCTCTGAATATCAACTTGAAGCTTGAGAGAAACCGTCTGATGAAGTCCACGCTCCGACCAAACCCAATCCAAATCATGGCGGGCACCGAGAAGTTTCAGCAGCTTCTCGGGGATAGATTTGTTGCCTTGGAGCCCACCGACGACGCTGACGAGACCCTACACAATCTGGTCGTAACTCTGAGGGACGAGGGCATCAAATTCTGCAAAACGCAGCGGACAGGCAAGAAATCCAAACTCTCGGCTGAGACTCTCCGTTTGCTGACAAAAAGACGGGAAACCACCCAAGCTTAAAAATGGAAAAGCCCCCGGTGAGGACGGAATAACATCAGAGCTTTTGAAAGCTGGAGGAGCCCCTGTTATACAGGAATTGCAAAGGCTCTTCAACGCCGTCCTTCACAGTGGGAGAACTCCAAAGGCATGGAGCGGGAGTTTGGTGGTGCTCTTTTTTAAGAAGGGTGACAAAACTCTTCTTAAAAATTACAGATCCATCTCGCTCCTGAGCCATGTCTATAAGCTGTTTTCACGAGCGATCACGAATCGTCTCGCCAGGAGACTCGACGAGTTCCAGCCGCCGGAACAGGCCGGGTTTCGCGGAGGATATGGCACCATAGACCACATTCACACAGTGAGGCAGATTATACAGAAGACCGAAGAGTATAATCAGCCCCTGTGTCTTGCTTTTGTGGACTATGAGAAGGCCTTTGACTCTGTCGAAACCTGGGCTGTTCTGGAATCCTTACAGCGATGCCAAGTAGACTATCGTTATATCGAGGTGTTGAGATGTCTGTACGAAGCCGCCTCCATGAGTGTCCAAGTACAGGGCCAGCAGTCTAAACCTATCCAACTGCGTAGAGGAGTAAGACAGGGGGATATTATATCCCCGAAACTGTTTACAAGCGCGTTGGAAGACATGTTTAAGACGCTGGACTGGAAAGGAAAGGGCATTAACATAAACGGCAACTACATCTCGCACCTGCGATTCGCAGACGACATAGTCTTAATGGCGGAGTCGCTAGAGGAGCTGAACCAGATGCTGGCCAGCCTAGCTTCAGCCTCGCGACGTATCGGTCTTGGCATGAATTTGGATAAAACCAAAGTCATGATCAATGGCCACATTGATCCAATACCGGTCGTCGTACATGGTCACCTTCTCGAAATCGTTTCCGAACACACTTACCTCGGGCAGATTCTGCAGTTAGGTAAAAACAATTTCGAGAAGGAGGCCAAGAGGAGGATCCAGCTGGGCTGGGCAGCGTTTGGGAAACTACGCCGAGTCTTCTCGTCATCCATACCGCAATGCTTGAAAACGAAAGTTTTCATTCAGTGTGTCCTACCTGTTATGACCTACGGAGCCGAGACATGGACACTCACGAAAGGGTTGGTCCACCAGTTTAAAGTCGCTCAGCGAGCTATGGAGAGAGCTATGCTCGGAGTTTCTTCGAAGGATAACATTCGTAACGAATACATCCGACAGAGAACCAAAGTTATCGACATAGCTCAGAGAATTAGCAAGCTGAAGTGGCAGTGGGCTGGCCATATTTCGCGAAGAACCGACAACCGCTGGGGTAAACGTGTTCTTGAGTGGAGACCGCGACTCGGCAAACGTAGTGTAGGACGCCCTTTAACCAGGTGGGATGACGATCTGCGAAGGACTGCAGGCAGATGCTGGATGCGGCAAGCTGACGACAGGGCGCTATGGCGCTCATTAGGGGAGGGCTATGTCCAGCAGTGGACTAATATAGCCTGATGATGATGATGATGATATACAGGTTTATTTTTTCACCAGTACAATAAATCAACATACGTAATAGTACTCCTAAAATACAAATACCAACATTTTTTGTTACTACCCCTTTGGTACAAAAAAACAAAAATACCTATGTCTGAACTTATCCGCAAATCTTAAAGAAATGTGGATGCATTACGCATCTATCGATGAGCATAACTAAATGCACGAACTGGCAACTGTTTGTTTGCGACTTGCGGGAAGGAAAAGAAGCGGCCCGCTCACTCACCCCACACCGCCGCCCTCTGCCTCGCACCGTTGACGCCTTGTAATTTAATGCGCCCATGCGTTACAAATTGGATGAAGGATAAATTAATGAAAATGAAAAAAAATATATGGTAATTTTATTTCATAAATGTAATCTATTATCGGTACCAATGATATGGTAAAATTTATTGTACCGGTGAAAAAGTAACCCAGTATATATATATTTTAATTCTGATAAAAACTGGCCAAGTCAAATCTAACCTACTTTAAGATCTCACATTTTTTTTAAATAACAGCACTTGTTATAGGTAGCCAATAAAGCAAAGAAATAGAGTTTAATACTTGTTCATAATGTTATTTTGTTCATATAAATACATATTTGGATTTTGCATAGAACTTGGCACTCGTTTAGATCTTCATTCGTTTTGCGGCGAAGCCCACAGCCAAGCATAATTTTTGTATTGCACTTGGCTCTCCTTTTTTACATTTATGTTTTTGGTGGGATATCATTACTTTTTGTAAAGAAAACTAGGCAGATATTGAGATTTCATGTTTTATCTTGCGTTTCCGCTGCATAGTTTTCATTTTTATGCTATTGTCTACCAATAAAACATCGCTATTGTTTTGACCTTGGTATACATACACATGGGACTTTCTTTTAAGGTACAAAGAGTTCGAACTAACAAATTTATACCTTAAAATATTATGGGAACTATATTTTGTGTCATCAAAGTTTATATTTGTCATCAACTTGTATCATCTAATTAATAGATCTATCGCCACGAAATATTTTCATTCTCAGAAAAATAAAAAGTGTCGCCAGGTACAAATTACCAAATTAATGTCAATATGTACGTAGAAAACGAGATGGATTATCTATATAATCGTAGTTCATCAATTGAATAAAAAAATTGTTCTCAAAATGATAGGTTTATTCCAAAAATTACAGCTCCGTACTCAGAATAGTAGATCTGTCATCAAATAAATCGATTATCGGCCGCAGATTGAGATTTGTTTTTATTTGTTATTTTGTCATCAGTAAAGTAGTAACAAATTATTTCGATCGATTCTCCAAATAATACTATTCGTTACCAATTTAATAGGTAGTTCAGTTCATTAATTTTATGAAAAAATGTTCAACGGGGCGTAGCCAAATTGGCGCGCTATGAAAATTGACCAACCATGCCTGCGCATGCGATGCCACCGCCACCTCTCTGCGATGGGTCGTAGAGAGGTGGCGGTTTACTTAATTTGCCTGATTCCATTTATTATTCTAATACATTCATACTACTTACTTCCGTCTAAGTAATAATTAAAAATTAATAAATATTTACAGGCTGTAAACAAAACTACCGCAGATCAACGCAGATGTAGATATACCTAGAAACAACAATAGGTACAACCAGTATACAAGTACCTAATGTAAGATAGTACGATTCATAGGTACAAAAAACATTATTTTTCTGGATCTTTATGATTTTTATAAGTTACGTTACGTTAATGACCGTTTTTCTTTAATTTGATTATACAGTTATCAGGACAAACTTATTTATTTGATACTTGATAATATATCCCGATGATTATATGTGATTTATTATGAAACTGTGTTTATATTGTTTGGCGACTACACTTTGATGACAGATCTATTATTTTACGGACAACCCATATTATTTAACACATTCAAAACTTAAAATATTGATGATAGCTTAAATCATACCCAAATATTATTTCTTATTTTCAAAAGAAATCAGAGAAACGAACCTTGGGCACTGACTGATCTTTGTTATTTTATTGAGCCGTGGACTATAAAATCACTACCAGGCATGTATAAGCCAACCGGCCCGCTAAATTTTAACCAAATCACTGCCGTTTATAATTCTGTGCCAATCGTAAGAGCGTGACGCTGATTGGCTGGGGCGTCGCTACAACATAAGTTTGCTGCTATCAAATGACGTCAGTATAGCGTTTTCTCACTGGAACTACAACTGAGTGAACTACGCTAAACGCGTGTCAGTTAACAGCGGCAAACTTATAGCGAACGGGTTGTTTAAAGTGTTTATTTATTCATTTAATCTCATGTACCTATGTACTTCACTTTTATACTGTTACTAGTTTAGGCACGAAGAACGTTTGTGGTTATAGTATAATACAATCATTTAATTCATCGTTGAGAAAGAAGCAGGATGAACATAAATGTAATACCTAAAACAATAAATAACTAAATCGGTATTCGTAAGCGGTGCCTATGTTTATGTGTTGCTCGAGAGCGTTTTATGTAGATTTACTTTTGTTCTGTGTATAATTATGTGGTGCCGCGCGCCACCGAAGACACATCGTTGGCCGGTTGTTTGGCGCGTATTACAAGTTTTTTTGTATGGGGACACCAGTTATTTTTTGAATTAACTTTATTTTTTTTATTTCTGTTATAAAGCAAATATAAAAAGACATATATTGGGAATAGTTTCAAATATCTGCTTGTAACGTTTTAAGGCTACAATTTAAAAAAAATGTATGGGGACCCCCCTATTCTTTTAACTTTTTTTTGTTTAGATTTTTTCCTACGCTTACACACAATTACCGAGCTGGATTCCAAATTTCATCCTTCTGGGTCATCTGGAAGTAGGTTAGGTTTATGTACTATTTATGTCAGTCAGTGGTAAAATTTACGACTTTTTGACCTTCATATCATTATAACCGTTTGAGCTAGCTTCATGAAATTTGGGCTTCTAGATGTATTAAACACACGAAGTTTTTTGTGTGTTAAAGTTTTGAGTTGTAGAAGGGTCAAAAGTGGCACCAAGTGGTTCGTGTAATATTACGGCGCTGGCTTGCCAGTTCCTTTGCTTGAACTTGGCTTGACACGCTGCCGCGTGTCGACTAAATAAAGTCGAGGACCGGCGTAGATAGTTGGAAACTCTCAATGGATTCTCGGATCCCCGAAAAGAAAGTCGCGCGAACGTCATTAGATTTTATTGAAAACAATAAAACATTTCATCAATAGTGTAGATTGAAAACGTAACGATAACACTGGGGCGGCTCACAGCAGCACGTCGAGGCGGTCGCCGCGGCGCAGCAGGCGCGGGGCGGCGGGGGCGGCGGGGGCGGCGTGGGGGGCGGCGGGGGCGGCGGGCGGCGCGCGCACGCAGACGGCGAGCGGCGCGGGCGCGCGCACGGCCCAGGCGTCGGCCACGGCCACGCGCGGCGCGGCGCCCGCGCAGTGCTGCACCACCAGGAACAGCTTGGTGGCCAGCTCCAGCGCGTGCGTGGCGCGCACCACCACGTCGCCCCCCGCGCCGCCCTCGCCCTCACCCCCGCCCCCGCCCCCGCCCCCGCCCCCGCCGCCCTGCGATGCACTCCATACGATTAATTATACGAAAGCGGTGGTTGCTCCGTGGGTAGGACTATGGACTCGGAAGCGAGAGGCCCCGGTTCGATTCCCAGTGCGGACACGAACCGATGACTTGCATTTGTGATATTACAATTTATTACTTACATGTATAATTTACTTATTTATTTATTTATTCTTAAACAAAATCTTACAGCATTACAGCTTGAACTAATGCGCTAAAAGACTATAATAGCGGTAACACATTTTGTGAAATTCTTGGGTAGGATACAAGAGATAGATATTTTTTATTGCAGGTAGAAATAGGTAGCAAAAAGGTAGGTGAAATAATGAGATAGGTAGACAGATTTAAAATCTCATGGATTAAAAAATTATGGTCCCACCAACTTTTCAACATGTTCGAATCCCGTCCTATATTTGTGAAGTTAAGTACTTAGCAATCCCACTCGTGAACTTTGAAATAAAATATAATAAGAAAACCCTGGTGTTTTAGAGGCATGCACCACATTGTAGGTACATGCTTACCTCAGCGCTTAGTACGTAGGTACTGGCCCAACCATGCGACTAGGGCCAAGGCCAACCAAGCCGCAACTGGCTTCAACGCGAGTCGAAGTTACGCACGGTGTAGCCAGTCTCGTTCATTGCATTGCAATGCAATACGTGACGGTGCCTTTTTTCGCTCGACCGTAAGATGTCGGACGAAACGGAATAGAACGCTAACGTTTTGCAATACGGTATTTGACACTATCAACAATAAATTATTTGAGATGCTCGATTAAAACGAAAATTACAAAATGATTCGGAAAATGTATTTCTTTTAATCATTTACTCAGCGTACCTACTAGTGTGCGTCTGCTCACTACGTCTGCAACGACTGCTCGGCCACGGACGTATTTAAAAAAAACAAGATATAGGTGGTAGGTATGTTTTAAAGGTAAGTTTTTAAAAGTTCGTCAAAGTTGATTCCCAAAACCATGAATTTTTCAAAACAATAAATCTAGGATTGTAGTGTAAAATTGACAAATTCATGTCTAGGTTTTAGGTACAAGTTATTTCAGAGTACTGCGATGCTTTTTAGCGAAATATGGACCATGAGGCGTTTTTCATAGTTTCGACTGCGCGGCAACGGAGTTCTTCTTTCATAACTAGTAACGATATGATTGAAATTGATATGAATTGTGAATTCTATTATTTTTTTTTTCTCTACAATGGGTACCTCTATGCTAACATTTTTTGATAAATTTATGGATCTCAAGGTTTAGACGTAATATTTTTTCTGTGTATTTTAAGTAAAAAACTGTTAGTAGCTATCATAAATGAAAAGAAAAAAAACTTAAAATAATAGGTCTTTCCCTATGAAATTGCCGTTCTGCAGTACTGGCCATTTCAAATCAAAATAATATTTATTTGGCTAAGATTTCTAATTTCAAATTAATTTTCTTTTAAGAACATGGAATTCTTTTTCCAAAAGTAGTCATTTGTTTATCGATTGTTACATTTTCATCGCATTTCAATCTTTTTCGTCATCATGGATACGTTAAAAATTCGACTAATTATGGAATATGAGTACCGTTGTAGCAGCAACGCGGCACAAGCGGCACGCAACATCAACGACATTTACGGAACTAACAAGCCAACATACCACCTGTTATTGGTTTGCTCGCTTCCGTTCTGGAAATTTAGACCTGAAAAATGAACCTCGACGTCGTCCGAAGACTGGTCGACAATGACGAATTAAAGGCGCTTGTGGAAGCTGATGATACACAATCTACGGCTGAATTAGCAGCAGCTTTCGACGTTAGCTACAAAACAATCTTGGTCCATTTGTGTCAAATTGGCAAGGTAAAAAAGCTTGACAAATGGGTGCCCCACAAACTCAATGATCGCCAGCGCGAAGTACGCGTCGAGACATGGCTTGCACTGCTCAACAGATACACAAATGAAGGAATTTTGAACCGCATTGTTACCTGCGATGAAAAATTGATTCTGTTTGATAACCGCAAGTGCTCAGCAAGTTGGTTGGATCCTGGTTCAACACCTAAACAATGCCCTAAACGAAAACTCACCCCTAGAAAATTGATGGTCACTGTTTGGTGGTCTAGCGCCGGTGTGATTCATCACAGCTTCTTACCAAACGGGGTGAGCATTACTGCAGATGTGTACTGTGAAAAACTGAACACAATGATGAAGAAGCTGGCACATCTCCAACCAGCATTGGTCAATCGCTCGTCTCCGCTGCTCCTGCACGACAACGCGCGACCTCATACTGCACAGCAGACGGTCTCCAAGTTGCAAGAACTGGGGTTGGAATCTCTCCGTCATCCGCACAACTCACCAGTGCGCTTAGTGCGAGTTTTTTTAACTACTCGATCGCGTTAACGTAAACTCATATTCTATAGGAGTGACAAAGCGCGCCATAAAGTTGTCTCTCTGTCACTCCTATACAAATTGCAAACGCTCTCGCTATCGAAAGTGAATGGAAAAACTCGCACTAAGGGCCCTGACCTTGCGCCTACAGACTACTACTTTTTTCAGAATTTGGACATCTTCTTGGCGGGAAAAAAATTCAATACCCGAGAAGCAGTACAAAATGCCTTTGAAGAATTTGTTGCCTCCCGTCCAGCTGATTTCTTTAAGAAGGGCATCAATAAACTGTCACTGCGTTGGCAAAGATGCATTGATTGTATGGGTGATTACTTCGATTAATACAATAAAAAATACATGAAAAAAATTCGTATAAATTTTTTCATACGAAACGGCAATTTCATAGGTAAAGACCTAATATAAACGTAGGATTTTTTTCTAAATTTTTAACTTTTTTTTAACTGTTATTCTTGGATTAGCTGACTCTGGTGTCTTGTGTCGTTCTTCTTCCACCTGTACTATTTACTCAAATTATGGCTATCTGTGAAAACTTTTTGATGGTTTTCTGTTTCTATTTGTGTAAATTTTAATATGTTAGTGATGATAAGCTGTAAGTTTTCCTTATAAAATAAACTTCAATTTGTTGTTTACCTTTTCAAATATTGTTATGGGTTCGTTTTAAAGATCTCCGTGGCGTCGCAGTTCTCCGCGTTACGATGGCGCTGCCACGTTCAAACGTTTTTATGTTTTAAAACCTTATTCAAGATGGCAGCGCACGCCTTTCTTTTCAAAGTCGAAAACTCGGGTTGTCATTGGTATCCTAAATAAGAACATCGACATCGTTTATCATCATCATTACCATTCAGCCACAAGAAGTCCACTGCTGGACATAGGCATCCATGGATTTCCAAAAGACCGGTCAGTCACCAGACCAAGTACTTACAGAACAGCATGACTGTACAGTACATGGAGTGGTAAGGCAGAATGATAAAAAAGTGCACTCACGCCGAAGAGGCAGCCGAGCGCGTCGGGTTCGTCGGCGTCGGCCCCGGCCCCGGCCTCGGCGTCGGCCTCGGCCTCGGGCCCGCGCAGCAGCACGGCCAGCAGGTCGTCTGCGTGCGGCGAGGTGGCCAGCCCCAGCACGTGCCGCGCGGGCACGCGGCGGCGCACGCGCAGCGCGCGCGGCTCCAGCAGCAGCAGCGCCGCCGTCGACACCACCAGCACGGCGCGCGACACGCTGGCGCGCCCGTGCGACAGCGACACCTTGCCCACCTGCCGCGCGCACACATGTGTACACACCGTTCGCGTGTCTACACACGCCGGATGAACCGTACATTATATTAGCGAAAAAAATGTTGTTCATTAATGTTTTAAAAAAAAAATTGAGCGAATTTTTTCAACGAGAGATAGAACGTTAATGTTACAGGTAGGTATATGTGTAGGAGATTTTTTTTCTAACACTCCGGCTTAGACGCAGGGTAACTGACATAGTGTAAGTATTTGAATATGATTGCGACATCTGGTATCGACTCTTCCGAGCTAGGTACTCGGTAGACTTCATCTAAGGGTTCCGGGGCGAGCCCGACATGAACCCCCACTAGCGGTGCCTAAATGTTCCACAAACTTTCGACAACATAGTTTTATTGTGCGAGCGAGTGATAATTTTTACAAAACTGTTGCACATCGCGACATAGATTTCGTTCGATACAGGGGTCCCCACTCAGACGCTCAGTTAGAGCGCCATTCTTTGCGGATGGATAAATATTATACGTCATTGACCGATTGCGATTAATTCGTAATCACGTGAGGCCGCGATAGCGTGGATCGCGTCGAGGGCACTCACGACGTCGGCGAAGACGACGTAGCGGTCGGCGGGCGCGGCGCGGCGGCGCCACGCGGCCGAGGCGCGCAGGCGCACGTAGTCCCCCACGAAGGGGTGCCCCACCGAGCGCGCGTAGCTCGCCTTGCGCCCGCGGAACAGCAGCGATGCCGTCACCTTCTCGCGCATGCGGTTGCGCGCCGTCTGGTCGAAGCGCAGCCGGTACGCCCAGCACTGCGCACACGCACGCGGAGACCTCATCACGGAAACCGTAACAAAATCGGCGATAAAAAATATCCAAGAAAAAAGTTCCCGCGAGGAACAGATACCGGGAGACACGGACCCGCCAGCGGTGATGCAGCCGCCGCAGCAGGGCGTCGGTCTCGGCGAGCAGCGCGGGCGCGGGGCAGCGCGGCCACGCGGCGCACAGCGGCGACGCGGCGTGCGGCGGCAGCCGCGCCCACAGCCCGCGCAGGTAGCGGCGCCGCAGCCGCGCCCGCAGCGCGCGCGCCACCACGGCGCCGGCGCGCGCGCGCCCGCCCGCCCGCCGCGCGCGCGCCGCCCGCCACGCGCGCGCCAGCACCGCCGCCGCCCGCGCCCGCGCCGCGCGCGCCCGCCACGCGCGCTGCACGGCCGTCGCCAGCCGCCGCACGCGCGCCGCGCGCCACGCCTCCAGCTCCCACACCTGCGGTGGCACGGGGGGGTCATGCCGTGCGCGTCACGTTCGCGCGCGGGGCGGGGGCGGCGGAGGGTACGCACCGTGCGCGGGCTGCGGATGAAGACGCGCGTGCGGCCGAAGGCGAACTCGGCGGGCGGCAGCGGCAGGCGGCGCAGCAGCGCGCGCGCGGCGGGCAGCGGCGGCGCGCACGCGGCGGGCCGGGCGCCGCCCAGCGGCCAGTAGCGCTGCAGCAGCGCGCGCGCGCACATGGACTCGCTCCAGCCGGCGCGCCGCAGCTGCGCCATGTCCATTATGCTGCCGGTGCGCGCAAATTGTCCGACATTTATAATAAGCCTTATTCTAACATTAATTGTTACGTTAATTAACGTTAAAACTAACTTAAACGTCTTATTTTCTCATTCGGTTATTATTATGACTGTTTGCTTCTTATGAATAGCTCCTGAAGTCTGGCGGTAGACCCGTAATGAAGGATCTCCAGAACATCTTTAATGCTGTCCTCTTTGATGGGAGAACTCCGGAGGCATGGAGTAAGTATGTTGCCGTGTTGTTCTTCCAAAAGGTTGAAACCCTGCTGAAGAACTACCGACCCATTTCACTCTTGACCCACGTCTACAAGCTGTTTTCAAGAGTCATCGCGAACCGTCTTGCGAGAAGACCCGATGAGTTTCAGCCACCTGAGCAGGCCGGCTTTCGATCGAGTTACGGCACCATAGACCACATTCATAGGTACAGTGCGACAGATTATACAGAAGACCGAAGAGTATAATCGGCCCCTGTGCTTAGCGTTTCTGGACTATGAAAAGGCCTTTGACTCGGTCGAGACCTGGTCTGCTCTGGAATCTTTGCAGCGATGCCATGTCGACTGGCGATACATCCAAGTGTTGAGAGGTCTGTACAACGCCGCTACTATGGCCGTCCTAATCCAGAACCGGCAGTCAGAGCATATATCGTGGTGTGAGACAAGGGGATGTTATTTCCCCCAAATTGTTCACAAATGCAATGGAGGATATGTTCAAGACGTTGGACTGGAAAGGGTACGGTATCAACATAAACGGCGACTACCTTTCACACTTGCGATTTGCAGACGACAATCGTCATCATGGCGGAAACGCTGCAGGATCTACAACATAATATGTTGAGTAGCCTAGCTGATTCTGCCTAACGCATTGGTATCCGGATGAATTTGCATAAAACCAAGATTATGTTCAATGAACACGTAAATCCGGATCCAATTGCAGTACAAGGCAATGTTCTCGAAGTTGCTAAGGAGTATGTTTACCTCGGGCCAATAGCTGGGCTGGGCAGCGTATGGGAAACTACGTCGAGTCTTCACATCGCCAATCCCACAGAGTCTAAAGACGAATGTCATCAATCAGTGCGTCTTACCTGTCATGACATACGGTGCCGAAACGTGGAACTCACGGTGGGGCTGGTCCACAAATTTAAAGTCGCTCAGCGTGCTATGGAAAGGGCTATGCTCGGGGTTTCTCTGAAAGATCGAATTCGAAACGAGGTGATCCGACAGAGAATTAAAGTCACCGACATAGCCCACCGAATTAACATGCTGAAGTGGCTGAACTGATAACCGATGGGGTAGGTAAACGAGTTCTTGAGTATTCACTCGGTATCCACCGCGGATCGGTAAACGTAGTGTAGGACGTCCTCAGACTCGGTGGAGCGACGATCTTCGTAAAGCGCCTGGCAAGAGCTGGATGAGAGTAGCCGAGGACTGTGCTCAGTGGCGTGCAATGGGAGAGGCCTAGTCCAGCACTGGACAAGCATAAAATATGCCGATGATGATGATGTGCGTTTGTATCGCGATTTACGTGCGTTTCAATCAATACAAACGCAACAATCGGCATCCACGGCGCCGAATACGCACGTTTCTGAAACGCTGGTCGTCTGTGCGTTTGAAGTACGTCGTGTGCTTAGGCTCCGAGATTCACTTTTGCAATACATGAAGATTACAACGACTAAGATGTGATTTGTATTTCCCAACCTACGTCCATCTCCTGATACCACAATGCAATAAAAATGGGGTGTCTGTCCGACGGCAGGGCCTGAGAACACATTGCGCGTATTAGACCGGTGCAGGCGACTCACCCCTGCGTGCGCAGCTGGTGGCGCAGGTGCGGCAGGTCGAGCCGCGCGGGGGGCGCGGGGGCGGGGGCGGGGGCGGCGCGCAGGCAGCGCACCAGCCGCGGCGGCGCGCCCCCCTCCAGCCGCCGCGCCAGCGCCGCCAGCAGCGCGCGCTGCCGCCCCGCCAGCGACAGGCGGCGCGGGCTGCCCCCCGCCGCCCCCGCCGCCCCCGCCGCCGCCGCCTCGGGGAACAGCGCCCGCAGCAGGGGGTCGGGCGCAGCGCGCATGGCGGCGTGCAGGCGCGGCGGCAGGCGGTCGGCGTTGGCGCGCACCATGCCGGCGGCGCTGTACACCACGGCGCCCGCGAAGTGCACCACCCTGCCGGCACACGGCGCGCGCCGCCACCTCGCGTCACCGGCTCGTCTCGACGGTCCGACCCGACTCATACTCGGATAAGTCGGGTCGGATCGCAAACCTCACGATACTGGCAGAATTTGGTGTACATAATTCCTCCGATGTCTTTTGCCGTTATGATCGGCCAGAGTTTTTGGAGCGGTACGGCACTTCAGGGAAATGTGCTTCAAAGTATATGGACTTTATGTTTTTTGAGGGGTTATACCACTTATACCTACTAGAGGCCTTCCGCCGCGTTGAGCGGGTAGGTATGCGGCGAAGCGCGCACGCGGAGTGCTGTTTCATGTGATCACATAAAATAGTGCTGCGTTAGATGGGCAGCGGGACACACTACTGTGTTGACATTTCTACGTCGCATTTTGACTAGTTTAATAAATAATCTTTACATCTCTCATATTCGGTAAGTAGGTCCTTATTACCCCCAAACGGGGCTTGTAAGTGACCAATTAGCGCTCTAGGGTAATAATGTAGCTAAAAAAGCCCTAGGGCGGTAAGTAATTTAAAAAAATATCTTCACTCTTTCAAAAAGTTCGCACATCTAACCATCATACTGGCAATAGACATCATGCATTCAGCCCAATGACAAAAGAGGTTGCTTCGCTATTCAGCCTTGTCTTCGTATGAGTACAATAGTCATCAATTTTAAATATCGAACAGCGAAGCTCAATTTCGTTCTTGAAAACAATAATTAAAAAAAAAAGATTGAAAAAAGGCGGGAATAGAAAACTTTTACTTTAAATATTGTTTGCTTTTGAGATTTTTTTTTATAATTACGTGCTAATTAGAAAAAAAACATGAGTTCTGCAAGTGATGAAAAATAAGCTGCACTCCCGATTCAATGAAAATGGAAGCTGAAGCAGCAATTAACAATATTTTGCCTGAAAGTTCTAAAGAGAGATATTTGGAAACGTACGACGAGTTCATGAAGTGGCGAAAAGAAAAACGAGTAAAATATGTTTTATTCTTGTAATGCCGGTTTTTTTCTACTTACCTCACAATCGAGATATAAAGCAGAGTAGTTAGCTCGGGTGTAAGAATCAATTGCACCCTCGAACTATAGGCGCCCTCGCTGCGCTCGTGCGCCTAAATATCTCGGGCTGCAATTGATGCCTTACAGCTCTTAGCTACTAATCTACTATTATAACTCAGAATTAGAACTTATTCTGAGCTTCATAAGCAATCCATAAATGTTTTTTTTTTCTTTTTTTTTTCGACTACCTATATACCCCCACGATCGAAATTATACCTAAGTGCTGATACTGGCGAATAGGCGGCATTAGAATGAGTCCGTCGCGGGCGGCCGCAACGAGTTGTATGTATTTGTCCCGTCTCCGCAGCGAGAGCGCCCACGCTGTGCACGTGTGCACCCCTCTCAACATAGCGGATGGCCTAGAGCTTAAAAAAGACGTTATGCGCCTTGTGTCGACATTGTTTATATGAACGATTTGACTCTATAATTAGCTTCCTTTGCAACTTAAAAAAAGAAGGCAGGTTTTTCGTAAAATGCCACCTTCCAGATTTTGTCAATTATTTTTTGTGAGCATATTTTTTATGAGGTATAGTTGTAACTATTGTGGATTGGTTACATTTTAATTTGATTATTTGTTAACTGCACTAAAAATATTTTTGCATAGTCCAATCAACGAGTGACTTAAAAGAGGACGATAATAGCACGAAGGACCTATGTCATTCCTTCTTGTGTAGATATCGGGCCGTTATTAAAATGACACATTGGGTGCGGCCAAAACGGCCGCTAACGTGAGGTCATAAGTGGAGCCGCCGGCTGGCGCGCGTGTGCGCGTGTGCGCGTGTGCGCGTGTGCGTACGTACTGGAAGTGGTGCGGCGGCAGCACGGTGAGCCGCGGGTGCTGGCGGCGCCGCAGCCGCGCCAGCAGCGCCGCGTCCGCCTCGCCGCGCGCGCTCGCCGCGCACAGCGCGCCCACCACGCTGTCCGGCCCCTGGTCGAGCAGCGCGGCCAGCGCCTCGTGGTCGAGGTAGGGCAGCGCGCGCCACGGCAGCCCCTCGCGCGCGTACTGCGCCTGCTCGCGGCGCAGCGTGGCGCCCGTCACCGCCGCCTGCACGCGCTCGGCGCAGTAGTTCACCAGCAGCCGCTCCAGCGCGTTGTGCGCCAGCGCCTCGAACCCGTACGCGTCCAGCACGCCCAGCGCGCGCCCGCCCCCCCCGCCGGCCCCGCCCCCCGCCGCCGCCAGCGCGCGGTTGCACTCGCCCACCAGCCACGTGAACAGCCGCGCGTACAGGGCCGCCACCAGCGCGTCGCGCCGCGCGCCCGCCCAGCGCGCGCCCTCCGCCTCCGCGTCCCCCTCCGTCTCCGTCTCCGTGTCCGCCTCGGCGTCCGTGTCGTCCCCCGGGTCGCCCCCGCCCCCGCGCGCCTCGCCGGCGCCGGCGCCGAGCGCGCGCAGCAGCTCGGCGGGCTCGAGGCCCAGCAGCGCGCAGGCGTCGCGCAGCTCGCGCCGGCGCGGCAGGCGCGCGCACAGCGAGCCGTCCACGCGCTGCTCCGGCTCGAACGTCACGTTGCCCAGCTTCAGCAGGAAGGCCAGCACGCGCAGCACGCTGTCGCGCGCGCACGCCGGCACGCGCATACGCGCCAGCGCCTCGGTCGTGTGCAGGAAGTGCTCCGTGTCGGCGGGCGCGGCGGCGGCGGCGGCGGCGGAGGCGGAGGCGGCGGCGGCGGGGGCGGCCGGGGGCGAGGCGTCGCCGCGCAGGATGCGGTAGCTCTGCCAGTCGCGCTGCAGCGTCAGCCGCGCTGCACACAACAGTCGCCGTCAGTCGCGCGATGAGCGGGCGAGGACGCACACGCGCTCGGGACGCAGCGCACACTCACCGAGCGTGGCGCGGTCGGCGCCGGCCAGCAGCTGGTACAGCACGTGGAAGTTGCGCTCGCCCGGCGGCACCCGCGCCGCGCGATCCTGCAGCACGCGCACCCCGTTACGTTTACAAACTGTTATATCAGTTGCTTGCTACTGTCTACATACACTGATGTTATAAAGAGGAGAAGTTTACAATAGGTATTATGTTTTAGGGGGTAAACTCCGAAAGCACGAGGCATAAATCGTCGGGTTCACTTGTAAGAATAGGAGTCCCGCAGATCTATCTTAAGGCCGTTCCTTTTCATAGTCTCTGTAAATGATTTACCGTTGATGGTACAAAAAATTTCTGAGATAGTACTATTTGCTGATTACACGTTTTTTTTATTTATTTTTAAAGGTATGATATGTTCTAATTTTACAATATGTTGACCCCATTGTAGTTTGGCATCGATTTTGATGCCCAGATATACTGTATCTTCTACAAATTCTAGTTTTTCATTTCCAATAACAATGTTGTTTTCAACTAATCTACGTTCGGTAAGGTAAACTTTGCAAATTTAACACCAGATTATTTGCTGTGTACCAATCAAGAAGGTGCGAGAGAGCATTATTTGCTTCGTCGAGATTATTTTCCTGTCTCCTTATTTTAAAAATGACGTCACTACGTGTCATCAACAAATAATACTATCTCAGACATTTTTTGTATCATAAACGGTAAATCATTTACATGGACTAGGAAAAGGAACGGCCCTAAGATAGATCCTGAGGGAGTACCATTTTTACAAGTGAACCCGACGATTTAATACGATTTATGTCTGCTTTTTGAACTGTTCCTTCTAAATACGATTTTAAAATATCTAATCCTGCATATTTTGTTCCGTAGTTTTAACTTTGAGAGTAGTGTTTTGTGGTCTACACAATCGAATGCCTTTGACAAATCACAAAATACTCCTACAGCATCCCTATGATATTCCCACTGAAACTATGTTTAAGTAACATGACTCCATGTACCTATTCCGCCCTTTAGTGAAACCGAACTGCTGACTAAGGAGGAGTTGGTAATTATTGAAATGCAAATAACCTCAGAACACAAAAAGAAGAAGTGTTATAATTGCCCGTTTGCTAGAAAACCGATGTCGCCACTTACTCACACAGCTACATTTTGCTCATAATCTCTATTTGATTACAACATAAACCACCGGCCCAAGATCTGTCGTGAACCCAAATAAAACAGCCAATGAGAAGGTTTCACCACTGTTGCCAACCTCAGGAGAGCAAAAAAACAGCAGATAGAACTTAAAAAAACAGTAGAAAACAGTAAAATTGTAATTTTTAGATAGATAGATAAATCACAAAAGGAAAACGAAATAGCATAAAAGGAGTTCAGTGGGTAGGTGAAACACAATAAAGACACAAACATAACAAATCGAACATAACATTGCGTTCAAGGATGCATGGTACGGTATGTATGTACCTGCATCAAGTATCACATAATATTGCTGTGGGTGCGGCAAATGCAAAATGGTACTGACTCAGCATGTGCTGAAGAAGCGAGCTACTCCAGCGCTGGTATTATGTCAGTACCAGGTACTTAATTAGTAAAGGCGGCTTGCAGGGTTCGGCGAGATATATCCATGGCGCGGAAATGTATTATTAAGTATAAGTAAAACATGCAGTAATTGTTAAATTGTTAATTAAAATTGTATAAATAATCTGATTGAATAGTAAAATAAATTTGTGTGATCATGTCAAATTTGGGTAAATAATGAATGAAATTGATTCATAAATGGAAAAGAAAAATGTCGTGTAAATAGAATAATAATAATGCGCATTTTCCATACTTCAATCAAGTGAAGTGAATAGAAATGGCTAATAAACTGAACTATATAACAAAAATAAAAAATGGAGTAATCATAAATCATAAATAATTTTGGGATGTCAAAGATTGTGTATTAAATAAATTGATTAAATTAAATTAAATTGATCTAGATACACATGAATGTCAAGGGAAGTCCAGAGGTGTTATGGGTTAGCCCCGGGTGTTAGGAAGCCAAATTTTGCTCGTCAATTAAAAACATTTTATACTTTCGCTTAAATTTCATAATATCAAATCGCAAATCAAATCTGACACATAACATTTATAGACTGGACAAATACAACTACTCTTAGATCTAACACAAATTGCCTTTATTTACGAAATTCTGAGAATTTTTTGAAACTACGAACTTTGACCGCACTTGCGAAACGAAATGAGAAATGAATGAGAAAAACCTAATGTAGGTACTCAATATGCTACACTTATTAAACTACAAATGTAGCTTTTAGATTAGATTAGAACTCTTTATTGTACACACCAGAAAGAAATAAATGCATTAGAAGACTTATATTATGTTAGTTTTGTCGTTTACAATTGGCGGTCTTATCGCTAAAAGCGATCTCTTCCAGACAACCTTGGAATGTATAGGAAGAAGGAGATAGAAAAGGTAGGTAAATGTACATGAAATAGAGTGATGGGATAATTATGTACATAAACTGACTATTCTGTTTTACTGTATGTGAAAAGATTTGCGTCCCCGTCAGAAACGGGGAATCCTCTATGCCGTAAGAAGCCCGCTAGCACCCTGACCGACGTATACAAAAACTATCTCTATTACTTTTCCTAAAATGTTATTATTGCGTTTTGACATGTTGGTTGTGGCCTTGTTGCGATTTGCAATGAATTATTTTTTCCGCAGTTTTAAATTCAGATACATCAACAAAAAACAGTAGAAACTCGAGCTGAAACAGAAAACAGTGGTGTCATAGCGAAAACAGTAAATCTACTGTTAAAACAGTAGGGTTGGCAACACTGGGTTTCACAGACACAGCACAACATTAGGGATGTAACAAAATAGTCGATTAAGGAAAAAATCTATTTCTATTCTATCCATACCTGAAACGCTTCAAAACGTTTTCATAACTGTAAAATGTACCTACATAGGTGACGAAACTACGTTCGCAGTGCCGTACCGCTTGAATATAATTCAAAACATATCGCCTACGTAAATTTTGTTTGAAACATTTTGAAGCCGCAAGATGCCTGCGCCGTGCCTTCACCTTACGCCCTTTTTTGTACAGCGCACGCCTTAAATTGTTTTAAATATACTATGAAAATCTAGATCTACTTATTTTAACACAATTAGCAGTGACTGTAGATGTTTGTGAGTTTGGATCAAAATTTGCATTGCCTTGGTGGTAGCTGATAACTGTGATGACATAAAAACATTCATAATACTCGTAATTTCGCATAAATAATAATAATTTTATTTACTTGTGAAAAAGACAGCAACGTACGTAGTAAGTAGTACGCAGTACGTAGTAAGAAACATGTGAAACAATAAATAATAAAATTACCATCCGACTGTGTTCCAGCAGAGAATATTTTACAGTTTCGTAATATGTAAATATTTATTTATATACAACTTGTCTCAGAACACTATTTATTTTATTTTCAATTAGTCGAATTTCATTCATAAGATAGGCTCATCTACACTAATATTAAAAAGAGGAAAGATTTGTATTCTTGTATTTTTGTGTGTATGTTTGTAATGAATAGGCTCAGACACTACTGGGCTGATTTAAAAAATTCTTTCACCATTAGATAGCTACATTCTTTGTGAGTAAGATAGGCTATATTGGATTTTCGAAAAGCTTAGGGTTCCGTACGAACTCTCGAATAATGTAACCCGCGGTGTAAAAAAACTACTACCCCGGGAAATTTCCACGTTTTTGCCACACGTGCGAAGCCGGAGCGGGTCGTTAGTAAAATATATATTTAAGAACATTATTTAGTACACATCACCTAATTTGTTTCTCGAGAAACACTTTCTTTTGGAAACATTTCTCCGTAGAATAGATGGTGCAAACGGTACTTGATTTGAGAAGAAACTAGTTAGACCCTATCGCCGTAGTTTCAAATACAAATCGATCACGTATTTCGAAAAATTCTTTAAACTATATGATCGAAGCTAACTAGGCCTGTTTTTATTACAACAAAATCCTGCCACAAAAATAGAAGCTTCCTTAGCAATTTAATCGCTCGTAGCCGGAGCTGCCTGAGTGATCTTGAACGATCACTAAGGTTAAGCAACATACGGCGCGTTCAGTCCATGGATGGGTCACCGTCTAGGACTAACGCTAGTGGCATTTTTTCCGAGCGATTCCGTGCTTCGCAAGGTACGTTAAGCAGTTGGTGCCGGCTGCCGTCGATAGATGGCAGTCGTTAAGCCAAGTCAGAGGCCTTTAGGGGCGGCTTGAAAACTTCTGACAGTAAGACCAGCCACTAGTCTTACAAGCCTCCACCAGTCCGGACTTGGCCCCCGTGGTGGAGTATGGCCTATACCTTCCTCAGGGAAGAGACCCGTGCCCCTCGGTGGGGACATAATGGGTTGATGATGATAGCAATTTAAGTCCACACGGACGAAGTCGCGGGCATTAGCTACATAGTCTTACAATATAATTGTCCTAGTAATTTTGGAAGTCTAGACAACCGAGTGTAAATGCGACGATACTTTATCAGTCTAAAAAGAACGCAACTACCCCATCACTATGACTCCCGCTGACACCTACTGGTGACTTTGACATTTCACGGCAAATACATGCGGCCGTACCACGAAACATCGCACAGAACAATAGTCATTTTTGCGTGATGGTCCATTGCGGGCTTGCTTGTCCGATTTAGAAACCCTCTACGAAAAATCTATATAAAAACACCAGTGGAGTAAATCCGACGTATTAAATACGTCTCATTTACGTCCTTAGTACTAGGATGCATATTGCACAGGAAAATTATTATAATAATTATTTTTTCTAGTTTAAAGATGAATATAGTGAGTAAAATAGGCTTGCCGACGAAAATACACTCCACTGTTATTTGAGTAGCATTTTCAGGTGGTAATCACTGCGCAATCAGGGATTTTTCACATGTTTCCGCGGCGGCGGGCGCTAGGCGATTGACGGCCATATTTAAAAGTTTTTCCAAGGTTAGCCCAACCGGGCTAACGTTGAGCGGCGACAGTGCCATGCCCATAAGGCACTTCTCCTTCTTTTTGTGTTCTGAGCAAATAACTGATCTAAGATAATTCTCTCAAATATTTGACTTAATACTGGTAGGACTGATACAGGTCTAAAATTTATTGGATCTTGTTTGTCACCGCTTTTATATAAAGGTACCATATTTCATAAGGTCCGGAAATACTCCTTCATCTACGCATTTATTGAATATCTCTGCTTAAACGGCGAGGCTAGAATATGTATCACTGAACTAACATTTTGTTTTTACTTTCACCACCTGATGAAAGCGGCCCAGAGCCTTGTCGACATCGTCCCCTCGCGTCCCCAGAACACTGTCATTATTTATTCCTTAGGTTCGTACAAACTTTAAACCACAATAACATTCTTACTACATTAGAGCTATACGATCTTTCAACATTGAATTGAAAATGGGGACATTGATTTTTTCACCGATAGTATTTGCGTTATTCGCAAATTACGTAGGTCACACTAAAAGTTTTGCGTAACTTAAACAAACAACGTGTTATAACCAAAATATTATGTTTATTGCTTTTCAAAATACTCTCCTTTACATTTTAAACATTTTTTCATGCGATCAAACCATTTTTTAAAACAGGAGGACCACAGATCTGAAGGCATGTTTTCTACGTGCTGATTGAACGCTATCACTGCCTCTTCGGAGTTGGTAAAAGTGAAACCTCTCATCAAATCTTTGATTTTGGTGAAAATACAGAAATCACAGGGTGCTAGGTCGGGGCTATGTGCAGGATGGGTGACGAGTTGTACTTTTTCGGAACCTAAAAATGACTTTGTTTTGTTGGGGGTGTGTGAAGAAGCGTTGTCATGATGTCAGAGAACGCGGCTTCTTGGTCGTCTTTCGCGAACTTATTCTAACACCCTGGGTAAACAAATGGTAGAATACCACTCGGCATTAACACTCTTTTGATCTTCAAGTGGAATTGTGAAGATGGGACCCGTAGCTGAGAAAAAAAACGTGATCATTTTTTTACCAACGTTTCTCGCCGGCCTCACTTTTGTTGGCCTGTTCTCATTTTCAAACACCCATTCACAAGATTGCTGTTTTTTTCGGGTTCAAAACAATAAATCCACGTTTCGTCTCCTGTGACAATGTCATAAACAGCATTAGAATGTCCGTGGTCGTAGTTCAGTAGCATCTGTGAGCACCATTCCACGCGAGCCCGCTTCTGCACCGCTGCCGTTTCATGAGGGATCCAACGACAACAATGTTTCCAAACTTTTAATTCTTCGAGTAAAATTTTCTGAATTTGGCTCATACCAATCCCCAATAGTCCTCGATTGTCTCATAGGTAATCCGTGGGTTTTCATCAATTAGCCGCTTAACAGTAGCCACATTATTTTCATTGATGGCAGTTGAAGGCCACCCTTCACGAAATTCGTCATGTAAAGAAACCCGACCTCTCTCAAATTCAGCAAACCATCGCCTCACGGTGCTAAAACAAGGTGCTTCTATCCCAAAAGCATTTTGAAGAGGAGCGGCACAGTCATGCGGAGAGAGAGAACTTTTAAAATCCTTAAAAATCATCTCTCTAAAATCTATACGACTTAATTCCATTTTCGTTGCGTACGTAGAGCTTCGATGTGTGATAAAAAACAAATGACAAATGATTTCCCGCAAATTTTTTTGTCATTACGAAGAAGATTGCAAGTCGTTTCAAAAAATATAACATTCGACATTCAAATAATTCCGATTAACTAGAAGTGCAAAACTTTTAGTGTGCCCCATGTATTAATTTTTACCAAGTTTTGTGGCTCAAAGTGTTAGGTTAGAAACTACATCTTATATGACCACCTGAACATGATTATGTATACCTAATATAAGTATTCACCTTTTCCAAAAGGTCTGCATGAAAAGAAAAGAAAACTCATAACCACATTTATTTACGTTCTAACGAACAACAAGTAACACTTTAATTGTGAAATTCGTTAAATAAACCAATACCATATTTTGACACAATATGATAAACCAAACTCACAGTGTGTGATGTACCCTCCCACGGCTTCCCCCTTCGCGTCGAACTCGATGTCCAACAGTTTACCCTGCAACGGCAACAGCGCTCGTTAGTACTTAGCTAAAACCGACCTAGTCGGACTCGTGCTACGAGAGATCTCTACAACATTGTAGGAATATAAATAATTCTTCTTCTTCTATTCTTGAAAACATATTTTTTTGTAAAATAATTCAACACTTTTTCTTTACATCTTCTTGCCAAGCTGCAATATAGGCTATGGTGCCCTGGCTTGTGTCAAACATCTGCGACGAATGTATCGATGCCTTTCTTAGGTGACTACAGTAATGTCGATGTTTTCGACGGGATATGTCCAAAAGGGTCGTTCGCCAGCTTACTATTACTATGGCCACATCGAATCCCGTACAAAATAGGCGCAGTGGCAGTGGTCTTCCTAAGGTGCAAAGGAAGCGTGGCGGACACTCACAAATCGGCTGGCGTTGTGGTTGCGCGCCGTGGCCGCGTTGCCGAACGCCTCCAGCAGCGTGCCGGCCGCCGCCAGCAGCGCGCCCGCGCCCCCGC
The DNA here is from genome assembly GCA_947310845.1 of Yponomeuta plumbellus. NCBI lineage: Eukaryota > Metazoa > Arthropoda > Insecta > Lepidoptera > Yponomeutidae > Yponomeuta > Yponomeuta plumbellus. Next base: position 23,399,925 of record OX371200.1, read on the forward strand.
CCCCGCCCCCGCCCCCGCCCGCCAGCACGCAACCCTGCAGGCACACGCGCGCCGCCTCCGTCTTGCCGGCGCCGCTCTCGCCTGCGACACACACGCCCGCGCATGAGCTCCCTCGCCCTGGCTCGGCACTCCCGCACACACACACACACACGCCGACTCACCCGTGATGACGATGCACTGCGGCTCGTCGCGGTCGCGCACGCAGCGGTAGGCCGTGGCCGTCAGCGCGTAGCTGCAACAAACACTCGCCCGCTCGTCACTCGGTACCAACCATACGTCACGGTAGACATGTCGATCAGTGAAACTGTTCATTAACACTATCATACATATTTTCAAAAATTCTTTCACCAACATTTAAAATGAACCTGCGGGGTGGACATAAGCTGTACGCTAACCTGTTGACGCGAATGTAGTCGCGGACACAGCCAGTTTGCAATAAAAGTGTAATTCAACCATTTTAAATGGTAAATACATAATCGCAGGGGCGGGGCAAGACCTACATTTTGTTGTGGGCGAGACAGATTTCGCGAGGCCCTCGGCTGCCCAATATCAAAACCTATTATCTCCATATTTTTGAAAAAAAAAAAACGGGTTTTTGCATTTTCCGGCTTACTAGGTCGAAAGCCACGTATTTGGCTCTTAAAGACACCTATTTTCGTACGAATTACTAAAATAATAATCAGCAAGTTCCAGTAATTTGGACTGTGATGACTTATTTATTCGTAGAACAAATTGAAAACATAGCATCTCAGCATAACAAATTGAAAACTCTAGTAAGTCTATGAGTTGCTAAGTTATAAAGTTGTCGTACACACTTGCCAGTTTTTTAATTTGTGATGTCAACAAAAACGGTAACGAGTAAAATTAGTAACTCAAGCTGTGCTTGTGAATGTAATGAGACACAATCAGTTTTATCGATCTAGGCGTATTTTGAGAGTTTCAAAGGATGAATATGGAAAAAGATAAGTAATATTATTTACCTTTAAATTATAATAAAGTAAACTCGCTTGCGAATAACTTTTTTTACTAAAATTCTATGAAACTTTACCTCTTGTATTCTAAATTACGTTTTGTATTCTAAATAGACTACTACGATGTAGTGCTGTGGCTTTGTTTTGATCTTTATGGCTGATTTTGACTTGGATCTGAACATATTAACAAATAATGACGGGACAAAATGCTGTCGATAACAGAAATCTTGTCCCAGGGACATCAGCCGAGATGACGCATTATGTGGAGAGATTCTTCTTGAAAAAACAGATAATATTCAAGTGATGACTCCGTCTCTGATCCTCCACACAAGTTTTATACCCCCATTCAAAAACGTCGATCTGCATTTCGAGAACGCAAATCTTTTCGAAGATCTTGAGCTTCCTGAGCAATCATCGAACGAATATTCAAGATGAGCTCGCCACATTTTTGCGTAACCCAAAGTGGTAGAATGCAAATTTTAGAAAGGGTTAACGAACTTTACGATACTCTTAAAGTAGGTATACAGGTGTTCCAAAAAATAGTGTCAAGCGGAAGGAACCCTAGGGGTACCCGAATCACCCCCATCTATGTTATATGTAAAAATTATAACTCGAAAACTACAAAAAATCGCGATATATACCTACATGAGTTGATTCGGGTACCCATCATCATCATCATCATTCAGCCATAAGAAGTCCACTGCTGGACATAGGCCTCCTCAATGGATTTCCAAAAAGACCAGTTGGAAGCGGCTTGCATCTAGCGTCTCCGTGCCACTTGGATGAGATCGTCTGTCCATCTTGTGGCTGGTCGTCCTACGCTGCGCTTGCTGATGTGTGGTTTCCATTCAAGAACCTTTCGGGCTATGCTCGGAATTTCTCTACGAGACCGAATCAGAAATGATGAGGTCGGTAGACAAACGAAAGTCGTCGACATAGCCCACCGGATGAGTAAGTTACAGTGGCAATGGGCGGGACACATAACACGATGAACTGATGGCCGATGGGGTACCCCTCATCATCATCATCATCAACCCATCATGTCCCCACCAAGGGGCACGGTTCTCTTCCCTGAGGAAGGTATAGATAGGCCATACGGGGGCCAAGTCCGGATTGGTGGAGGCTTGTAAGACTAGTGGCTGGTCTTACTGTCAGAAGTTTTGAAGCCGCCCCTAGAGGTGCTTTATCTCTGGACTTCCGCTTGACACTATTTTTTGATAAATAATCTGTATAAATGATTTTGACAAATCTTGCAAAGTATTATTTACAAAATTATTTTAGTCCTGGACGGATGCGTTGGGGCTAAAAATGAAAAGGCCGATTACAAAAATACATATTGTTTTTCTTATTGATGTTTTTTTAGCTTTTATTAATATATTTTTTGGAAACTAATGTATACTCTAAACTATTTTATAAAACGATACTAGGTTATTAAATTGGTTTAAAGATTTTCTCTTAGACCAAGTCAATCTGAAAACCTAGCAACTACACATGCTAGGTTTTAAAATGGACTCTAGTAGTTATGTTAGGGCAAGCCTACAAAGTAACCCGCCTGTTTTTTGGCTCTCCTGAACAATTTCCGCAGCCGAAAGAGCCGCAGCTGAAGAGGGATCTTCAGGTCGCCACAGAACAGGGCGGCTGCCCAAAATCAAAACATAGTATCTCATCCAAACCAAATTGTTCAGGAGAGCCAAAAAACAGGAGGGCTACTTTGTAGGCTTGCCCTAACATAACTACTAGAGTTAGAGCTTCAGGGGTTAGACCAAAAGATGCGGTAACTACTTGACTTCAGATTCTCATACTTAAAATTTTAGTAAAATCAATAGTACAACTTAAATCACACTTACTTTATTTATTTTTGTAAAGGTACAATAATATGAGCGGAAAAACCATCTTAAAACCTAGCATGTGTAGTTGCGAGGTTTTCAGATTGACTTGGTCTAAGAGAAAATCTTTAAACCAGTTTAATAACCTAGTATCGTTTTAAAAAATAGTTTAGAGTATACATTAGTTTCCAAAAAATATATTAATAAAAACAAAAAAAACATCAATAAGAAAAACAATATGTATTTTTGTAATCAGCCTTTTTATTTTTAGCCCCAACGCATCCGTCCAGGAGTAAAATTTTATCAAAAACTTTGCAATTTTGTAAATAATCCTTTGCAAGATTCGTCAAAATAATTTATACAGATTATTTATCAAAAAATAGTGTCAAGCGGAAGTCCAGAGATAAAGCACCTCTAGGGGCGGCTTCAAAACTTCTGACAGTAAGACCAGCCACTAGTCTTACAAGCCTCCACCAATCCGGACTTGGCCCCCGTATGGCCTATCTATACCTTCCTCAGGGAAGAGAACCGTGCCCCTTGGTGGGGACATGATGGGTTGATGATGATGATGATGAGGGGTACCCCATCGGACATCAGTTCATCGTGCTATGCGTCCCGCCCATTGCCACTGTAACTTACTCATCCGGTGGGCTATGTCGACGACTTTCGTTTGTCTAACGACCTCATCATTTCTGATTCGGTCTCGTAGAGAAATTCCGAGCATAGCCAGAAAGGTTCTTGAATGGAAACCACACATCAGCAAGCGCAGCGTAGGACGACCAGCCACAAGATGGACAGACGATCTCATCCAAGTGGCACGGAGACGCTGGATGCAAGCCGCTTCCAACTGGTCTTTTTGGAAATCCATTGAGGAGGCCTATGTCCAGCAGTGGACTTCTTATGGCTGAATGATGATGATGATGATGGGTACCCGAATCAACTCATGTAGGTATATATCGCGATTTTTTGTAGTTTTCGAGTTATAATTTTTACATAGAACATAGATGGGGGTGATTCGGGTACCCCTAGGGTTCCTTCCGCTTGACACTATTTTTTGGAACACCTGTATACCTACTTTAAGAGTATCGTAAAGTTCGTTAACCCTTTCTAAAATTTGCATTCTACCACTTTGGGTTACGCAAAAATGTGGCGAGCTCATCTTGAATATTCGTTCGATGATTGCTCAGGAAGCTCAAGATCTTCGAAAAGATTTGCGTTCTCGAAATGCAGATCGACGTTTTTGAATGGGGGTATAAAACTTGTGTGGAGGATCAGAGACGGAGTCATCACTTGAATATTATCTGTTTTTTCAAGAAGAATCTCTCCACATAATGCGTCATCTCGGCTGATGTCCCTGGGACAAGATTTCTGTTATCGACAGCATTTTGTCCCGTCATTATTTGTTAATATGTTCAGATCCAAGTCAAAATCAGCCATAAAGATCAAAACAAAGCCACAGCACTACATCGTATTAGTCTATTTAGAATACAAAACGTAATTTAGAATACAAGAGGTAAAGTTTCATAGAATTTTAGTAAAAAACGTTATTCGCAAGCGAGTTTACTTTATTATAATTTAAAGGTAAATAATATTACTTATCTTTTTCCATATTCATCCTTTGAAACTCTCAAAATACGCCTAGATCGATAAAACTGATTGTGTCTCATTACATTCACAAGCACAGCTTGAGTTACTAATTTTACTCGTTACCGTTTTTGTTGACATCACAAATTAAAAAACTGGCAAGTGTGTACGACAACTTTATAACTTAGCAACTCATAGACTTACTAGAGTTTTCAATTTGTTATGCTGAGATGCTATGTTTTCAATTTGTTCTACGAATAAATAAGTCATCACAGTCCAAATTACTGGAACTTGCTGATTATTAGTTTAGTAATTCGTACGAAAATAGGTGTCTTTAAGAGCCAAATACGTGGCTTTCGACCTAGTAAGCCGGAAAATGCAAAAACCCGTTTTTTTCAAAAATATGGAGATACTATGTTTTGATTTCGGGCAGCCGATTTTATTAAATAACTATAATAGCGACCAATCCCGGCTTCACACGGGTGCAAATAACAGTATTTCTCCACTATTTAATGGATGTTATTTATTATACATCATTATAATCATCATTACATCAAATAAAAATAAAATAAAATAAACTTTTCTCTTCAATCACTCTATTATTAAAAAAAACACATCATCAAAATCCGTTGCATAGTTATAAAGATTTAAGCATACATAGGGATATAGGGACAGAGAAAGCGACTTTGTTTTATACTATGTCACTACATATCACTATAGTGATTAAAAAAAAAAGGAACTATTTACACTGCCAAATTTTTATTCATAAAAATACAAATTAGATGAATATTAATGAAAAATTACAAATCGTAAATATACAGGGCGTCCCAAAACTATGGGACGTGAAGGGAAAATACCTTAAATATCGTAGATAGGATATTTTGCTGATAGAAGACTTGTTATTTGGCATTATAAAAATGCAAATATGATGTAAACCCTCTTTGTCTTGGTTTTTTCTCACTGTAGCTTCAAACTCCTTCTAATTATGCCTAATACTTGCCTTATTTTTTGTATCTACTTTTCTTGTATAATTATGTATGTCCATGTGGCGAAAAATAAACCTTGTTTTCTTTCTTTCTTTCTTATTTTTAAAAGTTAGTAATTCTGCATTCAAAGATTTTCCAAAAATTACTTGCCTCGTCTGGGAATCAAACCGACTTAAATGTAAAAAAACACCCCTACTTTTATAATGCCAATCGAAAAAATGGCCAAAAAATAATAAATCTTCTTAAATGACATAGTATTTTACAAGAAAGGAACAGCGTGAAATTAATCATTTTAGATATTTTATAGAATCAGGCGTTACTTTGCGGAAATCCATAATAGCATTAAATTGTCTGCGGCAGTTTTATGTGTGTATTTAATTTGATTAAAATTTATTTTCACGCTGTTCCTTTCTTTTAAAATACTGTGTTACTTAAGAAGAGTTATTATTTTTTTCCCCTTCTTTCGATTGGCATTATAAAAGTAGGGGTGTTTTTTTTTTACATTTATAAGTGGGTTCGATTCCCAGACAAGGCAAGTAATTTTTACAAAATATTTGAATGCAGAATTACTAGCTTTTAAAAATTACATAAAGTCTTCTTTCAGCAAAATACCCTATCTACGATATTTAAGGTACTTTCCCTTCATGTCCCATAATTTTGGGACGCCCTGTATAGGTAGAGATGAAAATACGAATAAATTAAATATCGGCTTTCAAAGGATGCTTCCAGTCGAAAAAACAATTAATTTAACTCCTTTTTTTTTATTATGGCTCCATAGTGCTGACTGATATGCAATCAGGACAGCAGTCAGGACATAATTTTACATTTTAAATATTTTCTTCATGCTGTATAAGGTACCACCATGGTCAATGATCTATGCATCGGTAAAATATCATGTTAACATAATTACGTTTCTATTGTTATGCGCCTAGCGACTGCGTTGCGTACCTACTTTGATTTGATTGGTTGGCTTCCTAGTAAAGAAAGTAAACAAATAAAACAAGGGATTTCCCGCACTGGTGGACGGCGCGCGGCAAGGATTTACTCGCGATAGTTACGCAACGTAAGCAAATGTTACCGGACTAAAAAACATACCGGGTGACATTTTCACCGGTACAATAATTTTTACCATATCATTGGTATCGATAATAGATTATGTTTATCAAATAAAATTACCATTTTTTTTTCATTTTCATTAATTTACCCTTCATCCAATTTGTAACTCAAGGGCGCACTAATTACAAGGCGTCATCGCGGTGCGAGGTAGAGGGGGCGGGGTGGGGTGAGTGAGCGAGCGGCGGGCGGGCTGGCCGGCGCACGATTTGGCCGGCCGGTTAGTCCGCGCGCATTGACCTAGGTGAGTGCACGCGCGCCGTTTCCGCACTTCCTGCAGTCGAACATTACGCGCGCGCAACACGATGTTTACAAACCGCGAGTATTACGAAATGGTTCGTAGTTACTTTCTCAGTGGGGAAAATACAGCTGCAGATCGGCGGGTATACGCTGAAGAAAGTTTGCCCCGCCTTATAAATGCCGGTTTTATTGAACTTCAAATACCTACTCAACACCAGGACATTCATAAAAGTGACGTAGCATTTGCTAGACTACGGACAGTTCACTGCACCAGCGCACGCTCAAGGCCGAGGGGGGAGACCTCCCTTGGCCGTGGAGATCGAGGAACAGATATTTGCGTTCTTCGAGGAAGACCCCAGATGGAGCACCAACGACGCGGCACGCACGGCGCACTTCGGCGTTAGCCAGTACGTGGTGTGGAAATTCATACCACTACCAACCAGTGCAAGCATTCCACGCCGGTGACGGTCCTAAGCCCGTGCAAGTATGAAGGAAGAATTGAAATCAAGTAAGATTTTTTTTTGCTACGTCATACATAAGTCATACCTACTGGCTGCGCCGTCGCCGCCGCTTCTTTTCCTTCCCGCAAGCCGCGCGCAGTTGCCAGTTCGTGCGTTTAGCTGTGCTCATGCGTAATGAGTTCATATTTCTTTAACCCTAGAAAGATAATCTACGTCAAAATGACTCCGTGTGTTTCGAAATATTGCTGTCTCTCTTTAATTCGCGCGAATCCGGCGCAGTGCTTTACGGACATTTCCGTCGCCGGGCGGAGCTATCGAATGGCGGTCGTGGCACCGAAGTAAGTATTACCGTTTTCGAAATACAACAGCTGTTGGAGTCAAAATGACTTATGATTATACTTTACGTGACTTTTAGGATTTTAGAAAGCGTTTCAATTACGGTTCTTTTTGGTAACTTTTCTTTATTTTAACGATAGTTTTACCTTTATTTTATATTTATAAATATAATAGAATATTCGGTCACAATAAAAAATCAGAATTTACAAGACGAAAGCATCGTGGCGGCTCTTTTAGTGAGTGATGAGGATATTTCATCTGCCGACACTGACAACGAGCTTGAGGACCCTCTGAGCTAAGTCGACGTGCGGAGAGACGTTGAGGAGGCATTCGTCGACGAGGAGAGAGACCAAGTGTTAACAGCATCCAGTCTACCACCTGAAGGAAATGCTGAACCAGTACCACCATCTACAGCTTCTCGTCGTCTGCACCTAATCGATCTCCGTAGATTTAAGTGTTAAAAATCTATAGAGTCTATTGTTTCAAACTAACAGTATTACTAGAAATGTCTGATTAGTCTAAAAAATGTGATTTCATAATTACAAGAGAAGTTCCTATGTTTTGTTACTTTAAAATGATAGCCATTATGTGTCGTTACTTTTTAAATAATTAATAAACAGTACTTATATATAATTATGTTGTATTTTTAATTAAACTGATATGAGAAATACATAAACACCATAGTTCATCAAATTAAGTAAATAATCTTTGAAATAATAGCCATTTAAAACTAAGGAGTCATTTTGACGTATGATTATCTTTTCCGTACATCTAAATAAGATTATCTTTCAAGGGTTAAGATTTGCGGATAAGTTCAGACATTGGTATTTTTGTTTTTTTGTACCAACGGGCTAGTAACAAAAAATGTTGGTATTTGTATTTTGGACTTAGTATTACGTATGTTGATTTATTGTACCGGTGAAAATATCACCCTGTATACTCGTAATTACACATAGTAGGTACCTATTATAAAATACTCAGTGGAAGTGTTTCTCTTGTAAAGTCTCTACTTAATTATAAGGAGTGTAAGAAATCGTGTTTTTAAAAAATAACACCGCAATAGGACGCCAACATTTGAGATCACATGCGTCAAAATTGCTCTAGGTACTGCTCGATATACCTATACTCCGATTATTCATTTCGTGTACCAAACTGTCATTTGGTGGGTTGCCAGTTTTGGATTTTGTTGTACAAAAATGTACTCGAAGACTATCGAGATATTGAAACGAGATATGATTCGGAAGCCAAACTAGTATTCGGTTTGGTGATTTGAAAAAAAAGTTGCATGTTACATTTATGGTTTTTTTTCCTAAAATTAATGTAACCATTTTGAAAATGTCACTGTAGATAGAACTCAACGCTACTTTTATTACTGATCAACCTAAATTAAGATTCTAAAATTACTAATTTTAAAAAAGAAACGACTTGATCACTTAAATGATACGATACTATTTTTTTCATTGCCATAAGTTTGCAACGCAGTACCTATAGGTCTGTTATCTAAAGCTGGCACGTTCACAGTACTCACACTTATACACATACAGGATGTTTAAAAATATATGATTTTGATCCAAAATGCGACTCTAGTTTAAGTGTAGACTAGAGTTAGGTTTTAGTAAGATAGGTGCTTTGTAGATAAATAAATACAAATATATGGGTCACAAAATAGTTATAAATTTCAATAAATTTTCACATGAATAAAAATAATTTCACCTAAGAAAATCTTTACCAAAACAGAAAATAATTATCCCAGAAATCCTCAACAATTTAATTATAATTTAATTATGTAACAAAGGGTAACGGACGCTGTGGTCAGTTACTGGATGAATTACCCTACCTTTTTTTCTAATTGCTTGCCACAGATAAAAACTTTATTACTGTTCTGTAATTTCATCAACTGGAAGGAATCTGTGATCAACTGAGCAACATCATTCGGTTTCTATTGTGGTTACGCGAATGTTCTGTTCTCCTATTCTTCTTCTTTTTCTTCAACGTTTTTTCCATGATTTTAGCACCAGTAGCAGTTGTTCTAAGTCCAATCACAATCAAATGCAAGAACCAAAAGAAAAGAGGAAAGACCACAGAATAAACTGGCAATTCCCATTAGAAAAACAAAAACCCTCTCTTAAAAATGCCATCTACTGACTAATGAGCCGTTTTAAGAAGAAAAAAAAACGAATGGCTGTCAAAGGAATGCAGTTTTGGACCTCAGCCCAATAAAATAGCCATGTGTGATGTATACATGTTATTTTTTTGAAATTGAAAATGTTAGTTTTTTTTTCAATACAATATAACTCCGAAAGGACAAACATTTGGCTGTTGACGTCATAGAGTGCGACAAGTGAGTCCTGGCACAAGCCTTTGGCGGGAAATTTAAAAATCTTTTAGTTGATAACCCTGCATCTATATGCCATAAACCATCTTGATACTTTTGCTTAACTTGATTATTTGTTTAATTAGTTTGGAGCCTCCAATGAATTTTGTCCAAACATAAATAAATATAAGCAAAACGAAAACATTAACTACATCAAAACCAACATTTCCACTCCACCAAAAACAGGGATAATAAAGATGCACCACATAAACTTATAAACATTTATTAATGCAGAACCATAATCAAAATCTGATTCATATCTTTTTTCTCCAACATCTTTGAGTCCTTTGACTAAGTCTTCGATCTGACGTTTAAAATTTTCGTCATCCGACAGACCTTACAACAAAAAATAATTCATGTTTGTTTTAAAACATTATTACTCGTATGTATATACTAAAACATAGGTAAAATTATGTTGAATAGAAACAAAAGGTTATTTCTTGTTTAAATCTAGGACGAGTATCAAACTGTTTGGGCTGTACTACTTGCAGCTGAAATACCTAAGTTTGACAGTCAGAGTGTGGCCATATGAAGAATTCGAAATAAATCGCGTCCCAGGACTCGCTTGTCAGACTCTAGTAACTTTTATTCAGCTCGCTGAGACCTATTCGATGATGTATCACACATGGCTATTGGACTGAGGTCCAAAATTGCATTCCTTTGACAGCCATTCGTTTTTTTTTTTAGTTCTTCTGAAAGCGGCTCATTTGGAACTAATTTTCTTAGCTGTCAGACATACACACATACGGTTGAATACCAAAAAGATCACGCTGTATATATAAACAGTAGTAAAAGTAAAACTATAACTGTCCCCTTCACACTCATAAGCTAGACCGCGCGCAAGAGAGACGGGCAGACTTTTCATGATGCGCATGCAGTACACGTCACGCCGCGCGCTATTCACAGACACTACACAAGCGCAACGTGTAAATGTGTTGAACGTGCCAGCTTTACTTAACTGACCTATACAGTCTATTTTTTGAAGCGAACGACTAAGTGTCAACATGTCAAAAATTTGGTTTTTCAATATGCCACATTTATAACACTGCATAATATTTAGCAAAGTTATACAAAACGATATGCCTAATAAATACCATTAAGCAATTAACACAATAACACTGTTATTACCTGATTTATCCCCCACTTGCAGTTTATTTAACTAATATTTTATTTTATCATGAAAATACCATTTGCTTAAGAGATCTATGCCCCAAAAAATACCTAAAATTTCAGTGGTCCTCAAATAAAAGCGATCCTACTGCTGCCAAATATGTTCGCAACTAGGAAAGATGACGGACTTTTGTATAAAGGCCGATTATGATCGACTATTTTATGCTAATGGGCTACGCGAAGTGTAGGAAGAAGTATGGAGAGCTGACTACGAACCTCTTTTTTAATTAAAGTAAGATTGACGTTGTTGTTAATGGGAGTGCGACTAAAGAAAATAAAATAGGTAACTTATCTTTAGTCTGTTCATCATTGTAAATAAGGTACTGGTAAAGTTTTTTGGTCCATCGTCCAGTTGTTTTATACTTTTGTGTTTGTTATTACGAAACGGAAAATACGGGCGAGCGAGCCGGACCCAACGCTGATTCTGCCAAACCGATGTATACGATGCAGATACAGAATACATAATAGTACAACGATGCAAGCAAAGCTGCGTGCATGAGCTACTTTGAGTGAGATGTAAGTTTGAGAGATGCTGTGTCTTTGTTTACCTTTAGTCGTTCGCTTCAGTAAATAGAATATAGTTATCAATAAGCAAATAAACAATAGAATTTTAGCTCACAATGTCGAGATCGAGACCGAGACCGAAAAATCGGTTGAGACTCGTTGAGCTAGAAACATTTTAAAAAAGAAGGAGCGCTTGCGGCTGTCAGTTTGGTACAAGAAATTAAAAATCAGAGTATAAGTATATTTAGTTAATCGCAGCTCTTAATACGATATAGGTACTTATCAGTTAATCAATAAGACGATAAATATGTAGATGAAAAATGCTTAAGGGCCAGTTTCTGAATTGAGAATTTCGTTAGGTAACTAGTGTGCTGTTCCCAACACTGATGTATGGTAGCGAGACTTGGGTATGGTAGAAGAATCATGAAAGCAGGATTAATACAGTAGAAATGAGGTCCTTGACAAATATGTGTGATGTTAGGTACTTTGAAAGACAGAATACGCAATAGTGTGATCAGAGAACGTTGTGGACTGAAAGAGGACGTAGTGATTAGAATTGAGGAAGGATTTTTTTTGCGTTGGTTTGTACATTGTGGAAAGAAAGACTGACGAAGCAAATATATCGAGCGAATGTGAGTGGAAGGGCCGGTAAGGGACGCCCCAGGCGGACATACTTCGACCAAATATGGGATGTAATAGGAAAGGGCAAGATAAAAAGTACCCGAATCGACTAATGAACGACGATAAAGCGACAGTGATTTGTCAGGTATGTACGTGGCAGGTGGCAGTCCCTGGTCTTTGCCTACCACACTGGGATACAGGCCTGAGCTTAAGTATGTATGTATGTACTCGTAATTACTTAACTGTAGTGCTGCCTCGTCAAATTTCTCAGAAAAGGGCGTGACAGAACGTTATTAGGGAAGTATTTTCTTAGCGAAAATGTCAATTCAGAAACCGGCGCTAAGTGCAGGCTAGAGTAAGCTTGGGGAAGCAGAATGTAGCGTGAAGGGGTACCGACAGGTGTGGCGGCAGCAGGAACGGCGGGCGCGCCAGGTACGCGCGCGCCAGCTCGGGCGAGTACAGCGGCAGCGGCCGGCCCGGGTTCACGCTCACCAGCGCCGCGCCCACCCACGTCTGCGCACACGCACACACTCGCGCTCAGTCAGACACACGGTATCCCGCGCACGCGCACGCCCACGCGCACGCGATACCGCTTCCTTTTTTGTAGAAAAACTGACGTCATGACAAATATAAAATCGTAATTAATATCTAATTTAAAAAATATTACAAATGGAATTAACTAGTTGGCTCTGGCCAGTTTAAACACCGGCGGAAATAACGTATGTTTGTATTCGTATTTGGCAAATACCTAATGAACCGAATTGGCTAATCTCACCGAGTACCTACTTACTACAACGAAACTGTTTTAGTTAAAATAAAATAAACTTTTTTTTATTATTAGCTATTTGTTAGTAGTTGTTTTGCCACATTAGGTAATTAGACTACGACCTTTTCTCATATTTATGCAAAACAACTAACAACGTTTGTAACAACTAACAAATAGCAAATAATAAAAATAAGTTTATTTTATTTTAACTGAAACAGTTATAATAACATTATTACCTACTTCTGGGCCTTTCCTTTCCACTTTGTCACATTCAAGAACCATCTGTTGTCTTTCAGCATGGCTAGAAAAGTGGCTAGTTTTCTAGGGGCCACAGAAGATGACATAAAATCGATCGCAGGCCCAGAGTGGATAAACATGATGTATGGACACAGTTGCAGGAGGCCTACGCCCAATAAAGGTGCTCTAACTATAAAATAAAAATGTAACTGCCAAAGGCAAAGGAGGACCAGACAAAATGGTCCTTGATACCAATAACCACGTGACATATCTAATTAGAAAGGTATTCCTATACTCTACAATAGTTACTATGGGAGCTCGGTTCAAAACGCTGTGAAAAAAGTTATAGCGATATAAAAAATATTTATTTTCATAGACCATTTTAAGCAATAAAAAATATCTGTTCACTTTTAAACGGCATTGGCAGTCGCTTTGTGAGTACCTACGCTACAAGTGAATTTCTGTGTATTCTTGATTGCCGTGACTATTTTTGACCCGACTTTGATATTGGACTTTGTTTGCTTTTCCGTTGACCCTAGGCTTGTTATTGGAGTATCGTTGCTTACTACCTATTGAAAACGGTATTTACCTATATTAGACTCGATATCATAATCTTTTACCTTACCGTTTTACCTTCGTTTATCTAAACATAAGAAACCGTTATTGGTTACTCACATTGATAATAATAACAACAATGATATGATACCTAAAACTAATGAAGCCTTATAATTATTATTATGTAAAACTTCCCGATAAGGCGAGCTAAGTGTCCGTGCACACGAGCCACTCGCCACAGCCACAAACGCCGCCACAAGAAGCGAAAAGCGGCTATAGAGTGGCTGAAGCGCGCGACATCCACTTGTGGCCGGTGGCCGACACTTGAGGTCGGTGGCCGCTACTTTTTTATTTAACCAATGCGATCGCAGGACGGCATTTAATCTCTCATATAAATAATTCTATATCCATATTTATTTAAATGAACAACAGACTTCGTGGTGTTGCCGTCGACTCGAACAGGTTAATAATAATAATAATAATACTTTATTCATTTATTTGCTTCTTACTAAGTAAGTTACAGAGTGAGCCTAAAAATAGCAGGTGATTTAAAAGGATGTTCTTAGATTTATTAGTGGCCTACTGAGTTCAACCCGTAACGTGCGTAACTGTAAGTGTAACTCTGGTCTCCTCGCTAGGTTACCCTGTGTGGAGGAAACCAGTGAAACGGACTTAATAATTTTGATTGAGAATTTAGAGTTCCGAGGATAAGAAGGAAATAAACAATAATAGCAAAGAGAAACAAAAACATATTATTATAAATATTGTATTTACATACATATATATGTATATATATATACTATATACCATATTAAACATATCATTGACATTATCTGGTATCATTAAATATAAATTAAGTGGCGAGAAAGTATTTTGGATATATCTACGAACATTACCGTGAGTACAGACTTCTTAGAAGATTTTCAGTTTCGGCAAAAGTAAGAGTCAGTAAGTATTCAGTTATAATTTTAGATGTTTTATTTTTAGTTAAATTGACAATGTTGAGTTTAGTATTAAGATTGTTGTAAATTTGGGGGGCTAAGTAATAAAATTGTCGATGAGTGAATGCGAGCTTACAAGTAGGTACTAATTGATTTAATAAGTTTCTGCGTCTTCCCTCAGATTTTTTTTACTAGGTACAAGTCGACCAATTTGTGTTGTTTTAGACTAATGCTAAGAAGATACAGTTGACGGACAGTTAATACGCGAGTTATATTGTACAGATCTGTGGTAGGAAAATCAATTGATTTGAATATGATAATTTTTAGTAGTAAACGCTGAGTTCTCTCCAGCGTTAACAAGGTAGTTTTTGGGGCGCCACCCCATATAATATTACAATATCGAAGTAGGGATTCGCAAAGGGCCTTATACACTGATAATACAAAATGTACATCGCCAATATGTCTTATTTTACAAAATATATGTATAGTTTTTCTAAGTCTATCGGATAATAAATTAATTTGTGTTTTCCAACTTAAGTACTGGTCAATTATTATACCTAAATATTTAATCTCAGCAACTTTATCTAATTTTGGACATGAGCACCCTTGATTTTCATTGCAGTGGTGGCTATGAGCAATGAGTTCATTGTAGTATATTAAAAAACCTTTCTAATGACATAATGTCACATCGTTATTGATTCTTGGACCAGCCCCCATACATCTTTGCCGGTTCTCCTATGCATGAAATTAGTTTATAAATTGAATTAGATTAAGACTCTAAATGGAGAATCAAGAAATAATGAACTAGGTATGTAAATTAGACAATTAGAAGTATGGAAATTAAATTAATAATATTTAAACTTGTAAATTTACGTACTTAATTAAGTCAGCGAGATTTTATTGTAACGTCACTGTAAGTGTAGATACAATCTTGCAATGTGCACGCTTACAGACGAGCGTGACACACACACAGTTAAACAGGGATCTCTCGCTACGGCTACACCGCACGCTCACTGAGTAGCAGAGAGATATCTCCGTGCGACTCAGTGTGCGCGCGCGTGAAGGCAGCTCACGTAGATGATGTCGTGTTTGTAGCGCACGTGCAGGTTGTGTAGAAAGGTGTCCTCGGTGAGGGGCGCCAGCAGCACGGCGTCGGGCACGCCTACGCCACCCCCCGCCCCTGACCCCACCCCCGCGCCCGCCGAGCCTGCCGCCATCCGTCACCGCCTCATCACTGCCGGCATACCACACCTGCTTTGAAACATACAAACTGAACCAGTGATCGCATTCGCACAAGATTATAAAATAAAATCAGTCGGTAAATTAAAACTACAGTGTGATTTTCTATTTTTAACAAACCTATATACGAGTGGCAAGGTTTTTACATATCTTTAAATATGTACCCCTTACGTAAAACTTTTTTTCTTTTTTTGCAATTTTTAACAAGGCTTTTACTGCAATTGAGCAGTCATGGCTATTGCGATGCCTGACCCCGCCATGGCTTCATTAATCTAAAAGAAGCACGAGCGAAGTCATCCATCGCAACAGCTCCCGTAGAAAGTGGATTGGACAATAACATATTTAATTCCCCCCATGTAGGTTTGAATGAAACATTCTTCTTCTTAATTGATTGTTCAGAACACATTCCAGCAAGAAATGCATGTGATCCTCTATAACTCCACATTTCTCACACATTGAGGAGGGCTTCTTGCCCATTAGGAAGTAAAATTTAAAACTTATTTACATCCAAAGAAAGTTAGTATGATTTTGTGCTTTCTTTTTAATATGTCCCATGACTCCAAGAACTCCCACATGTGGAAGATAATTCATTTTCTAACACCCCAGCTTATATGAGTGGTACAGGTAGGTAGCTGACATTGCATATTTGCATAACATTGCAAAATCTGGTACGCTCTCTTGAATTATATTTGAACTTGACCAAAGGGTCAAACTGACATAAGCCTCCATTTGCAGTGCTTAAATGTTCGACACAACAAAATTGTTTTATTGTGAGAGTGAGTGATGAATTCACTAAAATTGTTGCACATCATGACAGATTTGTTCAATACAGGGTCCACATTCAAAGAAGTTTGATTTAATAATATAACTATTATAGTTGTGTACTGTTAAATCTGTTTTGTTTTTTGTTTTCAGTGTAAATTATGTGTTTGAAGAAACATAGTCCATAAACATTTTAGTAACACTGTATATATGCGAGAATCCGCTATCAGCTCTTAGTAACCTATTTTTATTCAACAGTATAATTTGTAAGCTGTTGATCCCCAATCTGAATAGAATATTTTCTGGAACATATACGTGCGAACCCGGAATGTATACAAAAAATCCGAGTAGGAGTCAGATATCTTACAAATAAATTACCTAACTTTATTGGTTTAACTCAAGTATTTCAGTTATTAAGTAGGTACATTACATACATACCTTATTTGGGAAGACGTAATTAAGAACTCAGCTAAACGGGTTTTGGAACCATTTCAATTAATTAAGTAAAATAGGTATGTACCAATTTCTCTCTTGCATTAACTGCAGCAAGCAGGCTGCTGCAGTATTTATAATTAGTCTGTGATTGTTTGGTCTGACCATGGATGTAGTAATCACAGAGGATTGAGTACTCTGACAAAAAATGTTCTGACAAAGAGGCTCGAACTAGTGAATGTCATCTCTTTCTAAGTAGGGTGACCTTGATGTCAATGAAAACCGGACGAAACATAAGGGAAGCCAGCCGGAAGGAACGAGCTGAGTTCTCTCTTTAGGAGTAACTTGGGTATTTACTTCCATAATGGGCGACACAGTAGGTACCTAGTGGTAGGTATATTCATTGACTGAAGAACTTTAATTACACTTATATTTGCATTTAACGAAGTTTTAACATTATAAAATGAAAGCAAAAATCAAGTCATAAAATTAGCTTTAATCCAAAAATAAACACAAAGAAATAACTCATTTAAATGTATAGAATTTACAAATTGCTTGTTGAGTGTTAATGTACAGTACATTACATACTGCCCTCAAATAAGGTTTGTAGTGGAAAAGAAGAGTAGAGAGAAGAGTAAAGATAAAACTCAACTTCGACCATGTTAAAATATGTTTTTAAAACCTTGAGTGGTATTGCTACAAAAATTACTTAGCATACATTCATGGCTCGATTCGAGTCTGGGAATTTAATTTGAGAATAAGTAAAGTTCACTATCTTGCATGGATACATGGATACATGCAAGATAGTGAACTTTACTTATATTCACAGTTATTAATAGTGAACTTTTCTTACATTTCTTATCATCAGTTACAGTAGGCTACTTTTTATCGCGGAAATCGCACTCATTCTGCGGAATTAACTTAACTTTATATCATTATGGTACTATTGGTCTCGACAAGGGTTAAATTAAAAATTAAAAATGTTGTTGCAGACAAATTTTAGTGTACAAATTGTAAATTCAGATAATAAAATCTAACTTGCCAAAACGATTAAAACTCATGTAGCTAGCTAGATTGATGACAAACATTTGAATGTTTTTTTTTACTTTTAAAATATGCATAAAAGCTAATATACATTACAAAATAGAATAGAATTATTAAGTATAAAATTAAATATTCTATTATACCTGCTGTCATTTTTTCTATTCAAACATAATATTCAAAGCTTCTTCTTTTGGGAACTGCATTCAGTCAGTTTGGGCACCTGCATCGAGCTGTGGTTGCTTCGTTGGTAGTTCTTCCAGTTCAAAATTTTCTTCCGTCGCTTAGTACCATTACTTTTTTCGCCACAGGCTGTAAATATTTATTTATTACTTACTTTCTATTAAACTTCTTAACAAACAAAACACAAAGGTAACAGAAAAGTCCTGTGCAACGTACCTAAAGGGGTTGGTAAGCACGTCAATAAAAAGTAAACTAATTGATACTTTCTGAGTTATTTCCGTTTGAAAATATAAAATATAAAAAAAACAATTTAATTCATTCAATTGTCCATTATCATCATTTTAAAGTATTTTGCGTTACAACTAGTAATAAGTTGGGGACATTTTGTCAAAGAGTATTTGTTGTTTGTGATAATTATTTTTTCTATCAATTGGCATAATGTACACCAAACGGCAACTTTTCATGTACAAATTTTAGGTATGCTACAGAGGTTTGAAGCCACCACTACAAATGGTAGAGGATCTTCCTTCAACCTAGGTAAGACCGTAGGTTTAAAATCTTATTTTCTAAAATACCGGTATTCTAAAGTATTCTAAAATACCCTTTGCAGGCTTCACAAAATGCAGGATTTTGTGATGTCGAACCAGAGCCTCATATAGCATCCATCCATTTTAAACGTAAGCTTTCGTTTTTAGTAAAACTGAAAAGAGACCATTGGGTAATCAAACACATGGCCTACATTTTACAACATCATGATCATAGTATTCCACATAAATGAGTAAGAGTAAGACACACTCCTTCAGTTTGTGGCTCTCGCTCTGGACACTTTACTCTAGTTGCTTACTTATACGATTTTATGTTTTATTTGAGAAGACAAAGAGTTTATTTTTCTATGGAAGGTTTTTCGTAGTGCTCTATCCTCTTTGATTATAAGAGGTCTGACAGACATTGTCAATCTGACCACAGACCGTAATCAACGCCATAGACGCTGTGTCTCACGTAACTTAATCTGTGGGCGCAGCACAAACTTACGGCCTAGCCACGGGGATCGGCGGTGCGAACGGTGGTGCGGCGGGCGGTGCGACCATTCGCGCGGCACAGTTTAACGGCCACGGGCAGGCGCGTTTGCCGCCGCGACTAGTAGGGCAGGCCGGTCAAGAGCGAAATATCTTTATCTCAATATTGCTTAAAAAGTAATATTTTTCTTGTTCAAAATACATAATATTTGGAAGAGCGTAATCTACTCCATAGATTTGAATAGGAATCGAGGTATATTATGGAGAATTCCACATTTTTCCACAGAAACATTTTTCGAGTCTACTAGAATGAGCCGTTTTAAGAAGCACAAAAAAACAAAAATTCGACTGTCAAAAGAATGCAATTTTGGACCTCAGCCCAATAGCCATGTGTGATACATCATAAAATAGGTCTCAGCGAGCTGAACAATAGTTACTATGACGCCAACAGCCAAATGTTTGTCCTTCCGGAGTTATATTGTATTGAAAAAAAAAAACTAAAATTTTCAATAAAATTTAACTCCGAAACGACAAACATTTGGCTTTCATTACTTTGACAGCCGTAATATATATTTTTTTTAGCTCTTCTGAAAACGGCTCATTATTGTCGAATTATATTCTTCATGATTGGAAAAAAAGTCAATGCAGCTAGAGTTTTAAGTGCCGCTGAAAAATTGATCTAATACATAGGTGCCATTTAATTAAGCTTACCATATTTTGGAGAATGATAGTAGGTATGATCTATTTGTCTATGCTTGACATTTTTCTCAGACTTTAAACGACAATAAATCAAAAACCTTTAGCGTCAGAAAACTCGATACCGTTTGCAAATTTAGTACTAGCTAGCACTAAATTTGCAAACTGTTTTGAGCCCTCTACCGCTAAAGGTTTTTGATTTATTGTCGTTTAAAGTCTGAGAAAAATGTCAAGTATAGACAAATGGTTCAATATGATACCTACTTTCACCAAGAAAATTATGGACGCAAATGAATTTTTTTCATAACCACACTTTTTCAGAAATATCGCTGCCCAAAATATGGTCAGTTAATTAAACGTTACTCTGTATATTAATGTTTCATGAAATTAAATAACTTTTAGGTAATTATGTTCTTTATCAAAGTAACAAATATACCCCATTTTGTTAGTATTTCAGCAATAACAGTCTCGGTATTTATTATTCGCGGCGAAAACAACTAAACTCGTTTGATCTCTGTACTAGTCGCCGCGACTGCCGCTCGACGCCGTGGCTTGCGCCGTACTTGTTCATGTGTTTGTTTCACTCGCCGGCCGCGCCGCCAGTCGCCGCTCGGTACATTTCGCCAGTCGCCTCGCCGTTCGACGCCCCGCGTGGCTTGCTCCGTACATTTCTATGAGTTTGTTTCAGTCGCAAGACGCCACGCCGTTCGCGCCGCACGATTTTTCGCGCGGGCGAATTCCCCGTGGCCAGGCCGATAAGCCCATTATACAATAAAATAAAAAAAGGTATAAGAATAAGAAATAATGAATAGCTGCTGGATTCCGCTATTCCTTATTTCTTGGTGACTTTATGTTCCTTATTTCTTATTCTTATACCTTATTTTTTTTCATTGTGTAATGGGCTTAAACTCTGTTTGTCGCTTCTTTCGGTTAAGTATTATCATATTACTGGACGAAAGCCCGGCTAAAATGTAGACAAATCCACTATTTCGCTTCGGTAGTTATCGGTTTCCAACGAATACTATTTTGGCTAGGCATACTAATTTATAGTATAGCAAAACGGCAAAAGTTTAAACATCAGTATACAGGGTGTCCCAAAATTAAACGTCAAGCCGGTTCCGGGTGAAAAGGCAGTCATACTGGTTATCAGAAACATATAAAAATAAAATCGATTCTTTCATTTTTTAAATACAATATTTTTTTATTATTATTATTTATTCAAGAAATTTCACAAACATCATGAAAACTAAAATTAATATTAAAAATGGGCAATTTTTTAAGTTTTTTTTTTTTAAAGTCTCCTTTTCTTCCAAGCTGGGGCATCTGGTTTTGAAATGTTGTTAACAGTTTATAGAAGCATTATTCAGAGATACAAAACAAAAAAAAAAATTGGAAAAAGTAAAGATTTGTGGCAACAGGATTTTTTTTAAATGCCTATAATTTTTTTTTCACGCAATTTTTATTTTTATTTTTCTGATGACCAGTATGACTTGCCTTTTCACCCGGTTCCGACTTGACATTGAGTTTTGGGACATACTGTATAATAAAAAACAACAACTTTCAAAATAAGCTAAAAGCATCCAACCTCTATAAAACATAGTGATTAGACCTATAGCACATTTTCTTGCGTCCTATTTATTAAAATAACACCGGTGGTGCTCATACAAAATTATAAACAGGTAAATCCGAGCCAAAATTTTTGTTCTTTATTATTAAAAACAGAACATTTTTCGTGTACCCCCACTTTACAACTTGTGAACCCCTGTTTTCTTTTCACGTCTACGTGGACCCCCGTGTGGTCTACTATGGATCCCTGGGGGTCCACATGGACCACTTTGGGAACCTATGGTCTAGACGGATCACATCCGGCAAGGTCACCTTGGATGGGACAGTGGATTACATCTAATACAGGAAAATAGCATATTTTTGGAGGCAAATTATGTGTACATCATTGAAACTTTGTTTATAACTTCATCTTAGTAGTAGAAATGAGAATCTGCAGAGTCCTAACAAAATTTAGGGGTCCTACCCCCTGCCAGGGGGTATGGTCTGGGGGGGAGTTTAAAAAAAATGCACATTTAACAAACTAGACAAGTGAAGTGTCATTTTCTGTGTATTTTTTTGCGCTGAATCAAATGAGACCTTACCTAAGCTTATATGATTAATATTTTCGGAGATATGAAGGGTTTTTGTTGAAGAAAATCAAAAGAAAGGACATGGCCGTTTATCGTACCTTCCCCACATCTTTCTCATACAATTTCTTTCTCTAGCACCTACCGTTCTCGAGATAATCTATAGATGATCAGTCAGTCATTCAGTCAATACAAATTATAATACCATTATAACGTTTATAACGTTTTCATATTCATATCTCGCAAAATATTGATCCTTGGAGGAGTAAAAGTGCGGTCTCATTCGATCCAGCGCAAAAAAAAATAGAAAATGATACTTCTATCGCCTAGTTTGTTTTTTAACATTTCCCCCCTACCCGGGAAGGGGTAGGATCCCTAAATTTTGTCAGGACTCTGCAGATCCTCATTTCTACTGCCAAGATGAAGTTATAATCAAAGTTTCATTGATGTACATAATTCGCCTCCAAACTGGAAGTTTTAGGCTTGCTTTACCTGTATTAATCCGTCTAGCTGTGGAGGGAGTTCTACTCAATCAACGGTCTAGCTAGTCTACAGAGTCCACACTTTACGTTCATGGTCCCAAGCTAGTCCCGGGTTCCACAGATATGAATTAGTCTGTGCGTTGACATTATTGCTCATGAAAAAATTAAAAAAAAAAGCAGAGTGCGGCTAATTTTTGAAATTTTGAAATCAATAGGATCGTTCGTATTTAGTAGAATCTTATCATTTAATTTTTTAAGATTGATAATAATTATTATTGAGATCTTAAGATCTACCTACTGCTGCGGATTGGTTTCTAGAGAATCGTGTATATAATTTATTGATTGTTACCAATTTATGACATGGAGATATCCTCTATTATCAAACGGAAGAAACGAAAGACTCGTAAATGTCTAGATGAAATCAGAAAAAAATCTTTACGCAGTACATTTTGCAAATTATCGCAAACCAAGGTGAAGGATTCGGCGATACAGTCAGATAAATATATCATAACGTCAAAAAGACTGACGTTAGAACTGAATGGTTTTTGTAAAGCAGTTAAATCGGAAACAATAACGAGGCCTATGTCATTATTTAAAACGGATGAGTTGAAGAAAAAAAAATCCAGTGTTTCGAATACAACATATACTCCTCCTGATCCAAGAAATGTAACACCCTTGGAAAATGAGTCACAATTTCGTAAAGAAATTGCGACCAACCGAGAAAATGTCACACCTGAAAGTGTTTTGTTTAGCCCAGTGGCCGCACTATCGATGTCTGCCTCTTCGCACAACTCCCTGCAAGATAACGGCGGTTACAGGCTGTACGCGCAGTTTGTGAAGGAAATTCCCTTTCATATAGAACATAATAGCCCTAATTTAATTAACAAAAACGTCATGAAAAAGACCAAGGCTTTTTTAAAAAATGTTTACACAGAAGCATGTCGCCCAGAGTCATACAAACCATTATTACAAAGCATGAGTAACAGAATAAATTTAACTAATGATAAACAACGCGTTAGAAGCGCAACTCCTGAAACCATAATACAGGACCCATTGGATTACATTAAAAGGGGTGTCTTACGCAAACGCGCCAAGCAGCGAGAAGTCAGTCTCGCCCGTTCCCCGCGCTCGTCCCCATCGTCGCCCGTGCCGAGGCCTTCAGCTCTCGTGCAAGACACCCCTGTATATACCTATTATCCACGTAAACTGAATCGATAGTAGTAGATAGTATTGGCAATAGGTACTATAGGTAGGTACTATTTCCTACAGAGGAAAATAGACAATAATACAAAAATGATGATTATTATGTATAATTATTAATAAATAGTATGTAATTCAAACATAATAGTTTTAACTAAACAGAACATTTAAAATTATGGCACCAAGGTAATGTTCTCGAGTTGTTTAATAAGGTCCATATGCTTAAAAGAGTCTGGGTGTTCGGTGAATGTCTCCAACAACTCGGTCTTGGCTTTGTCGTGGCCGCCGTAATACAACTGGAACTGGTTGGCAAGACACTGCGCCTCGCTCCCGCTCAGCACGTTCTATAATACGTTTTAAAACAATGTTAGTACCTATGCCTGTTAACTTTATTCATCCCCAGGTAGCTAATTCCTCTGTTAGGACAATATCCTGGACATATCTTGATAATAATATATAATATCTTGACATATTATGTCAGAGTATGGTGAATTCGGGTTTAGACCCGATATCTGAACAATACCTATTAAATAAAACAATGAATAAATAGTCCGTATTCGTCCAAAATCACAAAGCTTTACTGACAACTTTTACGGTTCCACATCGCCCACCAGAACAATTAAAAAATCTTAAAACGGCCATACTGTAAAATGAAGATCTTTGTTTAATGCCATTTATGTTTTCAGTGTGCGATACAATCCCGGCGAACGCATGACGCTCCGTTACAAGTCGGTCAGTGTGCCAGAACAATTCATAGACCACCGAGACAATCTATTCAACATTTGTAAAAACTTTCAAAGTTATTTGTTCTATAACTGAACGGACGGACCCCCTCTCGGCAAAACCCAACAAAAAAACACCTATACCTGTCTAAGGGACATATAGGAGTGTAGAGTTACTTTTATACGGTTGTTGGTGGTATATATAATACTCTCACAACTATCCTTAAAGCCGCGTCCGCTGCGCCATGTTACGCGTGTTACAAAAAACGTAACACGTAAATATAATAAAAATGGGGCGTGGTATAACACGTTACGTGTTACATAACGTTACGTTACGTGTTAAGTAACACGTAA
This sequence comes from Yponomeuta plumbellus, assembly GCA_947310845.1. Taxonomy (NCBI): domain Eukaryota; kingdom Metazoa; phylum Arthropoda; class Insecta; order Lepidoptera; family Yponomeutidae; genus Yponomeuta; species Yponomeuta plumbellus. Next base: position 23,424,869 of record OX371200.1, read on the forward strand.
AAAATTAATACCACTCCCCATTTTTGTTTTAATAACGTGTTACATTTTTTGTAACACGCGTAACATGGCGCAGCGGACCCGGCTTTAGTCAGCCGTCTGACTAAGAGCATTATAGGAGGGTAGAGATACGGCAACAGCTGTTTAACGGCCCACTTGTACGATGTTATAGAGCTAGCGTTTTAATAGACCACACGTGGTCATTTATACAGCCAAAGGCTGTTATGTTTACTTGTTTTAGACTGTTATACAGCTAGAAGCTGTAGTAGGACTTGTTTGTGATCATTAAAATAATCTTTTTTTACTACTGTACTGCAAAGGTAGTACGAGGACGCGAGTCGCGCGCGACAACGTCAAAAGTCGTCAGAATTTGACAGTTAATGTACTGGAAAGTCGCGACTTTTGACGTTGTCGCGCGCGACTCGCGTCCTCGTACTACCTTTGCAGAAGTGTTTAAATGGTTCACATGTGCACTTTAAGCTGTTACAGTGCCACCATCTTATCTGTTCAGTTGATAGCGGCGCTAGTGGAGAATTTATTAGTAACATTTAAGAAATTTACCTAGAAAAATGAGAATATTTTAACCCGTCTTTCAATTTTAATGAAAATATATCTATGAATCTTAATAAGTGAATAAATAAAACAAAAAATGGGGAATAGGATTTACAATTAATTAGTTAGTTACAATTTTGCCCACCTGAACAGATAACTTGGTGGCGCTGTAAAAGGACTACATGTGTTGTCCATTATCATCAATAGCAGTTTATTTGTCCACAAGTACTACTCTTATTTGCTGTAAGCTGAACATGAATGTGACTGTGATATTCTATTACACTATCCCACAGGTGTGTTTAAACGTCGCGTGGAAAATTTGTGAAAATTAATAAAAAATCTTGGAAAATAAGAGCGAGAACCGGTGGATGGGCTAGGCGATTTAACGGACAATTTATTATTATTGCGGATCCCTAAAATTTCAGTATATTTTGAAATAATTAAACAATGATACACAATTGACCTGAACTACATCTTAAAGCTGTACATAAGTTCACATTAGAATAAATTTATTGACATTGGCTCTGTAGTGGTACAAATGTGGGACTTCATATAGCTAACAGCATTCTAACAGAACACATGTGAACCTATATACTGATCACTGCATTAAATTGGAGTTATACAGTTCACATAGCCGCACTTCATTTCCACTATTTTGTTCTACGTAACCTAAAATATTTACCAAATAAATCTCTAAAATTATCATGCAGATTTATCACAAAATACGTAGATAGAGCGGTTGAGTTTTGGTTTCATGTTATAATTAATTTAATTAATTGCCGTAGTATAATTATATTGCCAATACAATATCAAAAACTGAAAATTGTTGATTTCCTCCCAGGCAGTTTTAAATAATTTAAATGAATATCGCGTTTTTACAGAGGCGCGTGAATATTGTAGCAGCAAATTTTTGAATTTGAATTTTGAATTTGAAAGTAAAATAATATGTATACATTTCACGATAAAGTTGCATTCCCATGGCATAAACATTATTAAGTACTTAAATCCGCGTGTAATCATAAATTTTTATCCATTTGTTTGATATCTGCCGGAGTTATGTTTCTGATAATGCCGCACACAAAACCACAAGAGGAATTAAGATTCTTATTTTAATTTAATTAAAATTAACCACAATAAAATAAAGAAACATTTTTGGACATACGTGAATTTAAGGTAGCACTGGAGTACTTTTGTGGGCTTTTATAACTGTGAAGGCTGCATATTTGGCCACTTGTTACTCTTTATTACACTCATGCACGTTGTAAGGTTCACACTGCATATAGTGCTGAAGGCTGTCTAATTTGTACCCAAACTGGTTCTATAGAGCATTATATAATAGCAAGCTATACATACAGCTCTTATACAGCTGACTTACACAGCTTGTGGAGTACATGTGAACCACTAGACATCTTATATGGAACCCCGAATGGCTCTTGGGAAGGCTGCGTCCCACTTGGCAAACTGTTTGCTGCCGACTGAGTTAGCGGCGGCGTATCGGTTTAGTATGTATGCCCATCCATATAGGGGAGAGTGGGTAGGATTCGTACACCAGGAGCATTCGTACAACGGCCATAATTCGAATACGCAAAATAGTGGTGCATTCGTATCTGTGTATGTGATGCCCACTCATACGCATAATCTAACCGCGGAGTGGCTCGCCCGTGCGGCTGCCGACTTCGACGTGATAGGACGTTACGTGTTTTCGTTTCGCGTAAATAATTTTCCGATGCAACTTTAAACGTGTTTTTCTTCTATAAGTTTTGCTGCCATTGTTAAACTGATTCTTTGTGGTTTTTGAGTACATATCCCGAATAGGCCCGCATGGTTATGGAGTCAGGAATCACAGGGGCAAATGCTTGTCCTTGAGAAACAGGAACTATTCTTGATGAACTCTTTCTTCAAGAAACAGCCTCAAAGGAAGTGGACATGGAAAAACCCCGACACTGTGACCAAAAATAAGATCGACTTCATCATGACGGATAGCAAGCATATATTCAGAGATGTCTCAGTGATCAACAGGTTCAATACCGGATCCGATCATCGACTTCTCCGAGGCTCTCTGAATATCAACTTGAAGCTTGAGAGAAAGCGTCTGATGAAGTCCACGCTCCGACCAAACCCAATCCAAATCATGGCGGGCACCGAGAAGTTCCAGCAGCTTCTCGGGGATAGATTTGTTGCCTTGGAGCCCACTGACGACGCTGACGAGACCCTACACAATCTGGTCGTAACACTGAAGGACGAGGGCATCAAGTTCTGCAAAACGCAGCGGACAGGCAGGAAATCCAAACTCTCGGCTGAGACTCTCCGGTTGCTGACAAAAAGACGGGAAACCACCCAAGCGACTTCGTCAGAGAGGTCAGACCTGAACAAGCGAATTGCGAAGATGGTACGGCGCGACCTTCGGAGCTCCAACACACGCCTTATTGAAAAGGCAATAGAGCAAAACAGAGGATCCAAAGTATTCACTCAGCAGCTTGGCAGGAGCCACCTGACGAAGCTTACAACGCACGACGGGAGGACCGTATTGTCAAAGCCGGAGATCTCCGCCGAGATAGAGGATTTCTATGGCCGATTATACGATGCACATGCCCCTTATTCCCAACGAGACGACCAAGATTCCAGAGCCACCCTGACGCGCCACTACACCGACGAACTGCCTGACATCAGTCAAGACGAGATCGTGCTAGCTCTGAGGCAGCTGAAAAATGGAAAAGCCCCCGGTGAGGACGGAATAACATCAGAGCTCTTGAAAGCTGGAGGAGCCCCAGTTATACAGGAATTACAAAAGCTCTTCAACGCCGTCCTTCACAGTAGGAGGACTCCAAAGGCATGGAGCGGGAGTTTGGTGGTGCTCTTTTTTAAGACAAAATGTGACAAAACTATTCTTAAAAATTACAGACCCATCTCGCTCCTGAGCCATGTCTATAAGCTGTTTTCACGAGTGATCACGAATCGTCTTGCCAGGAGACTCAACGAGTTCCAGCCGCCGGAACAGGCCGGGTTTCGCGGAGGATATGGCACCATAGACCACATTCACACAGTGAGGCAGATTATAAAGAAGACCGAAGAGTATAATCAGCCCCTGTGTCTTGCTTTTGTGGACTATGAGAAGGCCTTTGACTCTGTCGAAACCTGGGCTGTTCTGGAATCCTTACAGCGATGCCAAGTAGACTATCGTTATATCGAGGTGTTGAGATGTCTGTACAAAGCTGCCTCCACGAGTGTCCAAGTACAGGGCCAGCAGTCTAAGCCTATCCAACTGCGTAGAGGAGTAAGACAGGGGGATGTTATATCCCCGAAACTGTTTACAAGCGCGTTGGAAGATATGTTTAAGACGCTGGACTGGAAAGAAAAGGGCATTAACATAAACGGCGACTACATCTCACACCTGCGATTCGCAGATGACATAGTCTTAATGGCGGAGTCACTAGAGGAGCTGAACCACATGCTGGCCAGCCTAGCATCAGCCTCACGACGCATCGGTCTTGGTATGAATTTGGATAAAACCAAAGTCATGATCAATGGCCACATTGATCCAATACCGGTCGTCGTACATGGTCACCTTCTCGAAATCGTTTCCGAATACACTACCTCGGGCAGATTCTGCAGTTAGGTAAAAACGATTTCGAGAGGGAGGCCAAGAGCAGGATGCAGCTGGGCTGGGCAGCGTTTGGGAAACTACGCCGAGTCGCCGTGCTTGTAAACGAAAGTTTTCAATCAGTGTGTCCTACCTGTTATGACCTACGGAGCCGAGACATGGACACTCACGAAAGGGTTGGTCCACCAGTTTAAAGTCGCTCAGCGAGCTATGGAGAGAGCTATGCTCGGAGTTTCTCTGAAGGATAGGATTCGTAACGAATACATCCGACAGAGAACCAAAGTTATCGACATAGCTCAGAGAATTAGCAAGCTGAAGTGGCAGTGGGCTGGCCATATTTCGCGAAGAACCGACAACCGCTGGGGTAAACGTGTTCTTGAGTGGAGACCGCGACTCGGCAAACGTAGTGTAGGGCGCCCTCTAACCAGGTGGGATGACGATCTGCGAAAAACTGCAGGCAGATGCTGGATGCGGCAAGCTGAAGACAGGGCGCTATGGCGCTCATTAGGGGAGGGCTATGTCCAGCAGTGGACTAATATAGCCTGATGATGAAATTGTAACATGCCTACAAAGTTAAAACAAATCACTATTTAAGTGATCAAATGTTTTAAAATGCATCATCAAAATAATTTTTTTCTGATATTTCAAAAGCATATAACAACAAAACCATAGGGCTCACAGGGTTTTATGTAATAGTATTTTCGTTTTGAAATGGTGTGTTCTATCCGAATATTACTTTTTTTTTTCTGCCCGGCACTTTCAGAATTGGCCCAAAAATGTATGAAACGTGAATGCGCTCGGCGCGAACAGTTTGCCTACTGGGGACGCAGCCTAAGAGGAATCGCTACAGTACACAACACATTGTATACTTTCTGTTCTTTCTGTACAAGGAGGTCCAAATATCATGGACCAAAGGAAATGGGGAGTTAGCCAAGGTCATCTTCTATCAATGAGGTCCTATACAAGGTGGTAAATGTCTCAACGGTTTTGAACTTGTGATTGATTTTCGGTTATTTTCAAGAAAAGAGTTACTGGGTGAATATACGGTATTTGATTTTTTTGTGTCCCAGAAGGAAATGTAATCTGTTCCATTCAATATTGATAATTTCTCTATTTGACACTGTTTCTAAATGTTTAATGATGAGGGCCAGAACATTTTTCCATTTTTTTTAAATTTTATGAGCACCAGAGGAAAATGTGTTACGAGAGGACTGACACTATTGGCAGAGTAGTCACAAATTAAAGCAGGGAAGTGACAGGCCATTGATTATAGCTAAGAAAGGGGACACGTATTAGGGACTTCACACACGACGGCTATAATATACATTACATCCCGGGATGTATAGCTTTACATTATATTAAAGTATCACACACGCAACAGGTAACGTAATGTATATTTCGCTTCATTTCTTTGACATACGTCTCGACCAACTCACGTTCCGGCTGCTAAGGCGATATACAGGGTGTTGTTATGGATCTGTCGACTTACTTACTACTAGATTTAATAGATAGGTAGTTCATCAGAATATGATTGAGATTTTGATGCGCATATGCGTTGGCACATGTGCCAAAAATAGAACGATGTGCATTGAACATCATATAAAGTAAGGAAAATTCCGAAGAGTTTAAATTATATGCGGAATAGGGAATGGATGAAAATATCAGAAGTGCTTGATATTTTTTTCGGTGATAGGAATAACCTTCCTTAACGCGAGAAAAAAGTATAATTTTTTTTGGCTTCGTAGTTAATTTTTAAATAATCTTAATATTTTTCCATTCGTAGTTCTGGGCTCAGTACGGCTTAACAGACATATTCCTTGGTCCGCTACGTATTAAAAAAAAATCTGTGGTGACATTGACAGCTTTTCAAGGTGGATTTTTTTTCATACGTAGCGGACTAAGGAATATGTCTGATATGCCGTACTAAGCCCAGAACGACGAATGGAAAAATATTAAGTATATTTAAAAATTAACTACGGGGCCAAAAAAAATTAAACTTTTTTCCCGCGTTAAGGAAGGTTATTCCTATCACCAAAAAAAATATCAAGCACTTCTGATATTTTCATCCATTCCCTATTATCAGACATCGCCAGCTAGTAGACAGGCATGATATTATTACAAAATTGATGACCACTGTGTTGCTACACTTTTTTTTTCTTTTCTTGAGGTAGATTGATTTTTGTATCCTTCATGTTAAAGGCAATTTTAATGTTATATTCCATCACTATATAATTTGTAACTTCCTATGTTATATCTATAAAATCATAGGTCATCAATCGACTGAATCGAAGAATTGCTCGCAGCCCTGGCATCCTGAGTGATCTTAAACGATCACGAACGTTAAGCAACATAGGGCGCGTTCAGTGCGCGGATGGGTGACCGTTTATGATTAACGCTAATGGCATTTTTCCGAGCGGTTCGATGCTTCGCAAGGCATGTTAAGCAGTTGGTGCTGGCTGCTGTCGATAGATGGCAGTCGTTAAGCCAAGTCAGAGGCCATAGAGTAAGACCAGCCACTACTCTTACAAGCCTCCACCAATCCGGACTTGGCCCCCCGTGGCGGAGTATGGCCTATACCTTCCTCAGGCTTACGAAACGTAGCTTACGGCCGATTTCTGAATTGAGAATTTTGCTAAGTAACTACTTAACTCTAGTGTTGTCTCGTCAAATTTCTCAGAAAAGAGCGTCACAGATCCATATTTAAATATTTACTTAGTGAAATTCTCAATTCGGAAACCGGCCTTTAGCGAGACTATTTAGTGATTACAGATAGGACTACAAGTGATGTGCAAATGAATTTTTTGAGACAGGACTCTGAATACCTATGTCGTTTAGCGACATAAGACTCCTAGTGGAGTTTTTGAATCACCAAGAAACTTTTTGAACATCCTGTTCGAAGAAAGATGTATCGTAATATACGAAAAGGTATTGAGATATATTAATACGTATCGACATGTAAATATACGTCTTCGTATCGCTCAGTACCCTTAAGGTACGAAGATATAAAGATGTATATTATAGCTGTCGTGTGTGGTCTCCTGTCGATTTCTATGGAAAGATGTAATGAGATATATCGTGCTATAATATACATCTTTACCTTATAGCCGTCGTGTGTGGAGTCCCTTAAATAAAACATGAAATATGCCATAGAAGTGACGCCAGAGAAGTGACAAAATCGCACAAAACCTACAAAAACATATCACTGGCTTTTCTGATCACCGTTTAACGTAATACATGACATCTACACTGCCGCCGTACGGAGAAAGGCCGTAACTTAGTTGAAACTAGTTTTGAGTAAATTAAAATCTTGTTTGAATTGAAGTTTGAAACATTAATATTAACTTTAAGCCGATGATAGTAGTTTTAAAATTTATAGAAAAAAATGTTACATTTTTATGGTTTGTGTTTTGTTTCCTTATAAGCCTTTCTAATAATTTGCAGATTTCCCTTTCACAAAAATATTTTAAGTAATATAATGTTAAGCAAGAAAGCCATAATTAGAAAGTTAAGGCTTTTCTTGTTAAATTTATCAAGTCATCAGTAATATAATTTATATATTTCTTCAGTTGAAAAAGCCCTAATTTCTTTTTTTCCAAAGAAAACTCTATTAAGAAAACTAACTATTAATATTATGGCATGAAATTAAATTTTATGGAAAAAAGGTATCAAAATTAAAACAAAAATGATCGAAATGAACGCTAAGAAAAAAAAAAGATTTAATTATTGCCAGTTATTCGAATGTTTGTTTTTATTGTATGTTATAAGCAAGGAGGTTATTTTAATCTTTGTACTATAACATTCAAATAGGCTATTTGACAGTGTGAAAAAAACTGTATTATTTATACGTATTCGTAAAACCGCCTTAAGCCATTTTAATTAAAAAAATATTATTTATAAAATAGACACAGGATAAGTAAACTTTTAGTCCAGATCAACTTACGGGTTTCTTTTTTATCGGACGAGTCCAACCAGGTTTCGCTCCGATTTGCAGTACGAAGCACCCGTAAGTTGATCCGGACTAAAAGTTTACAATGTGTTGTGCTTACGAAAGTTTTAGGATAAAATTTGATAATTTTATGTATCTTTAACTATTGTATCGTAAACGGCCTGGATTGGCCGATTCTATGACGACGTCACAGTTCAATAAAAATGGCGTCTGTCGTTCATGTCGTTCATACGTTCATTGGTTTGTTTACTGGTATGTGACGTCATAATTCCTGTGCGATGCCATATTGCCCAAGATACCGTTTTGGCGGGTTGTTTCAAACGTAAATTTTTGTTCGCCTTTTTTACAAGAAATCCACGAAAGAATCTAAAATGACCACTTTATAAGGAGAAGCTTATATAAGGAGAAGCTGACTGACTGACTGACTGACTGACTGACTGACTGACTGACTGACTGACTGACTGACATATCAACGCAGAGCCTAAACTATAAGGGTTAGAGACTTGAAATTTTGCACAGGGGTTCCTTTTGTAACGAAGGGGAGCACTAAGAAAGGATTTTTAAAAATTAATCCCCTGAGGGGGGGGGGTAAAATGGGGATTCAAAATTAGTATGAAACTGCCGTTTTTGAAGTTATTAGAATGAAATTTGGTACGAAGGTTTTTCATTTAAAATTATGAAATACGAGTAAAATAGTTTTTTTTTAAATCATCCCTTAAGGGGGAAAAAGGGGGGTGCAAACTTAGCATGAAACTTTGCCGTTTTTTAATTTATTCGAATGAAATTCAATATAAAGGTCCTTCATTAAATGTTATGAAAAACATGTAAAATAGTTTTACGTAAATCATCCCTTAAGGGGGTAAAAAGGGGGGTGCAATGTTAGTATGAAACTTAACCATTTTTTAATTTATTCGAATGAGATTCAATATGAACGTCCTTCATTAAATGTTATGAAAAACATGTAAAATAGTTTTTCGAAAATCATCCCTTAAGGGGGTAAAAAGGGGGGTGCAATGTTACTATGAAACTTAGCAATTTTTTAAGTTATTCGAATGAAATTCAGCATGAAGGTCCTTCATTAAAAGTTATGAAAGATGTGTAAAATAGTTTTTCGAAAATCTACCATTAGGGGGTAAGAGGTGGTTGCGAAGTTAGTATGAAAGCTCTTTCGCATGCGCTAAAAGTATCCCTATCTTATTTGCAAACACTTTACTCAACTAAAGCCCACGCGGACGTAGTCGCGGGCAACAGCTAGTGTTTATATAAAACAACAGTTGCCATAAGCCAATAGCCGATCACCTTGTGTTCATAATTTATCAGCAATGCAGAAAGTTATGGACGAAAACACTTTAGCAGCAGTCTGGTTAAAGTAACCAAAACTGAAAATAATCGGGAAATTTCTTTTAGTTAAATGTCTGGTGTATATTTAAAACTCCCCTGTTTCTATTGAGAAGGTAAATTTATACACCTCCTTAAAAAAAACAGGGGAGTTTTTTTGTTGTTTTTGTTTTTAGTGGCTGTTTGTTTTGTTCTGTCATTGTTTTTAGTGGCTGGTCTAACTGTCAGAAGTTTTCAAGCTTAGGCCTCTGACTTGGCTTTACAACTGTCATCTATCGACGGCAACCGCCACCAACTGCTTAGCGTGCCTTGGGAATCACGGTACCGCTAGGAAAAATGCCACTAGCGTTAGTCATAGTCTTATATTTGTATGTCTACAATGACAAAACATGCAGAACTAACATTTGTATTATTGTACCATCTATTCATACTCATGTTTCACAAATAAATATCTTTTATCTTTTATCTTTAATAGTCACCCATCCATAAACTCCTTTCGGCCGCTACCGCAACTGAGTTTCGTAACCAGGTGCGAAAGAAGAATGAAAACTCCTTGTTCGCAACCAGTTGCGAAAGAATACCTTTTATTCTTCGTTCGCAACTATAGGCATAATGCATTTGTTTTTCGCAACCAGTAGCGGTGCAGGATTTTCTGTTCTTTATTCGCAACCTCATACTTTTTCGAGTGCGTAGGTACTTAGTACTAGTTGAAATGAATGGTTGTTATCTAATCTTGACAATTCTGCCATAATGACTTATAATTTATGTTGTGCATCACTGTTGTGCTGTGCATCATTTAAATGTAATAATGTCTTCATCTAATATTTTTCCGACCTCAAGCAAATTAGATTTTATATCAACTAAACGAGGAGGAACAAAACTGCTATACGACGGGCACCGGTTCCACCGTAAGAAAATTTATGTAAACGGGGACTCATTTTGGAAGTGTTGTAATGAAACGATTTGCAAAGGGAACTTAACATTGAATCAGCGAAATGAGATTAAAAAAATTAAAGAACATGATGCAAACTGTACGGCCAGCCATACCAAAAACATAGTACTAAAAGAATTCGATCAACTGAAACAGATAAGCAGCTGTAATTTTCAATCAATACAACAGCAATACGACAAAGTGGTCAAGCAAATAAACGATAGCGGTATCCAACTTCTAGAAGAAGTACCAAAATACAGTAGTGTGAAAACTGGACTCTATAACGAACGTAACAAAATATTAGGTGCTCCTAAAGTACGGTTTGTAAACCCAAGCGACGTTGTTGTACCTGCAAAGTATACTGAGTTTTTATTGGCGGATTATGACGATGATTCCCAAAGAATAATTGTGTTTTGTAGCAAAGAAAATAGAGAGCAAATTAGAAAGTATCATCATTTTTTTGCCGACGGCACGTTTAAAAGTTGTCCAAAAGGATTTAAACAATTATATACTATACATGGGTATAATGAACAAAACAAGTGTGTAACGCCACTATTATTTTGTTTGATGTGCGATAAGAAAATGAAAAGTTACGAAATACTGTTCAACTTGATAAAGACCACATTATCCACATGGGTACCGAAAAAAATTACGATGGATTTTGAACTTGCTGCTATTCATGCCATCAGAAGAGTATTCCCAACAATTGTTTTTCGTGGATGTTACTATCATTTTAACCGATGCCTCTGGAGGAAGGCTAAGGCTCTCAATATCAATACAAGACCTAAGAAGAGGCACGTCGCTAGATGTATAGGACTAGCTCGCTTACCGCAAAATTTCATAAATACAGGATATCGATATGTTATGGCAAGGAGTCCAGTATGTATAGAAATAAATAAATTTAATGCCTACTTTAAGAAGCAATGGGTTTCAAAAGATAAAATAGAGAAAGAATGTTGCTGTCATGATGAAGCTATTAGAACTAATAATAATATAGAAGGTTGGCATGCAAAAATTAATAAATACGTTGGCCGCAAAAATCCCACTCTGGCTCATTTGCTTCACGTTTTGGAGACTGAGTCTACGTCCTTTGACCTCAGAAAAGTTAGCAAGAAGAAAAACAAAGAGTACGAGGAAATTGATAAAGAAATAACCTCGGCAATAGAAGAGTTGAAGAGCGGAATAATAAGTGTCGGTCATTGTATCGAAATAATTTGCCCATATGTAATATGGTAGTTCGATACCATGACCGACGCTTATTATTAATCCACTAAGGCCTGCCGGCCTGCGTCTAAGATTGATAATATAAAAATAAAGTCTCATTATTATTTGATTGTTTTTCTTGATTGTGCTAAGCTACTCGTAGTATTGGTGTTCCACACTTAAACTTAAAAAAATCTTAGTAAATCCACTTGTAACTAATAAGTAGAGCCATTTAACATGTAATATTACTGATATTGGTTGCGAATTAGGACTACGCTTTTCTTTTTTCTCAACCACATATTTGCAAAGTCCTTTTTCGAAACCAAGTTGCGAAAGAAGAATAAAAGGTATTCTTTCGCAACTGGTTGCGAACAAGGAGTTTTCATTCTTCTTTCGCACCTGGTTACGAAACTCAGTTGCGGTAGCGGCCGAAAGGCATAAACTGTATGCGCCCCTTATGTTGCTTAACCTTCGTGATCGTTTAAGATCACTTAGGCGGCGCCGGCGCTACGAGCGATTTTTGTTTCAATAAGGTAATGTTAACGAAGTATTCATTCATTCCTGTGATTGAACAAAACTGAACGCATCACTATTACATTGAACATGGCAACATTATTTTTCAAGATACTGTCAGTTTACTCCGTTTAATAAAAAATACGACTATAGGTATAGTTATCTAGCTGCGTACTTGTTCATATTTTCTTGGTTTTATAACAACAGGGTAAATGCACCAACAACGGACATATCAGGGGGATTTAACCTATGCGATCAAACTACGTCCGTATCATCTTAGTACCTATACTCTAATTACATAATTCCTTGAAATATAACTACAATTTTGCTTTTTACCCTAATGAGCGTTTTCCTTATGTCAAATTTAGTTTTAAAAGATTCACTAGGTGGTGCTGCCGTACCTTAGTAATAAACGTCAAAGCCAAAAAATACTATGGTTCTGTGATGGTTAATTACCTAAAAAAAATATGTTTTACTTAGGTGATAACTAAAAGTGCGCCTACGTCCTATTTAGATATTTTGGTGTCTTTGCTGTGGATTGTGGGTTTTTATTTTTCATTACGAGAAACTTCGTACGAATGGCAAACCTGGTTCCTTCTCTTTTTTAGTAATCTGTGAACTGACATTGACATTGACTGCCATCAATCACAAATTTGTATGTAGAAACGAATATCTAGATTATCTCATAGAACTAAAAAAAAAGGAGAAAAAAAAGAAAAACGCACATTGCACAATTTACCCATTTATCAATGACTTGGTTACAGAAAAACTTCAACTGAATGAGCCGTTTTCAGAAGAACTAAAAAAAAACTAATGGCTGTCAAAGGAATGCTTTCAATGCGTACTCCGACTTTTTCTTGCGACCTTTTTACTTATTTAGAAAGCTTCCACTATTACGTTTCGGGATCAATTTTTTTTTAATGTATGGTCAGCGATTACTCGAAGACCCGTGAACAGATTAAAAAAAATATTTTTTTTCAAAAGGTTTCACGGGTGGATGTTAAAATTTTAATTTTTTGGTTGAGATGTTTTTTTATGAGACATAATAATTATGTACCTAATTTAATATTTTTGTTTTATTTTGCCTTTTTAATATTATTAGTCAGCTACAATAAAATAAAATAAGAATTTAAAATCAGTCATAAAACTGTTTATTTCTAAATAAAAATACATAAAAAAAATTAAAACACTTACTTCTTTTATTTAATTGTAGCTGGCTACTAACCTTCACTCGGTTAAGGTCGGATTCTGAGTGAAGGACTGCTAATGCCTACTTTCATCATTTTTTTTTATTTTGCCTACAAACATATTTGGTTTTGTGTAATAGGTACCCAAATGTTGTTTGTATCCAAATTGCAGACGGGTTCAATAATTGGGTCGTTTACCCTAGTATTATATACGTATGTTGACTTTTTATAATTTACTTACAATGATTCCTACCGTATTACATTTAACGTTCGATTGTTGGGTCGTTTACTCTAGTATTACATAGTATGTTGACATTTTATAATTTACTTCCAATAATTCCTAACGTTTAACGTTTACCCTATTTTCAATTTTTCAAAATGTACCTACCTACAATATTACAAGTACAAATTCAAATTCAAAAATTTATTTCAACGTAAAGAATTTACATTCTGCTTGTTGAATGTCAATGTACATACAGTTATGTATAATGTTAGCCGCTGCCTTGGGGCCGTCTGTAGTGGAGAAAAAGGCAGCGAAAAAAAAACTCCACTCTGACCATCTTTTCTCAAATCACCTTAAAGCTAATACAAATCAAACCTACAAAATAATATCTTGGATGTTTTCAACACTAGACACATTTATCCTCTGATTAAATTTAATATTAAAATACTATTTAATGCCATACGTCCTTGTCTTCTAAATAATCGTTGATTTTATAATAAGCTTTTTTGCAAAGAGTGTGCTTAACACAATTCTTAAATCGCGTTGCAGGTAACTCTAATATATCTTGGGGTATCTTGTTGTAGAACCTAGATAAGTAGACTATGTTTTGTATCTTGTAAATGCATAAAGATAGCGAAATAAAACCTTATACGATACTAACATTACTTGGCTTTTGGTTTTTTATAACTTGGATACCTAAATTATTTCATACCAAGGTATATATATTATATTCTAATAAATTATTGTTAGGTGACCCACCTTTTCCGTGTGGGTCCACTATGGGCCCCGCACCCGTAACCCCACACTGAGTGGGGCCGGGGGCCTTCGGGCCGCGAGGAGACAACCTCTATAAAAAACACACGGTGGGGGCCCTCCTCTTTGTCCCTCTGTTCAGCAGAGGGCATAGAGGAGGTTGAGGGAGGGTCACAGACGGCAGGTTGGGGGACCTGCCGTCCAATATCGTGACGGGAGAAGGGGGTGGGGGGCCCATGCCCCTTCTCCAGTGAGGGTGGGCCCGACTCCTTGCGAGTCGGGTCGACGTCGCCGGCGCGCCGCTGTCGCATTCGCGTTGTGGTTACACCACGTGCGAGATCCGGCGGCGCCCCATTGCACGAGCGACAGGACGGCGCCCCCGGGGTATTTTAGGAGGTATGCCTCTCCTATTATTAGGAGAGGAGAGTCCGACACACGGCCGTCGCCCTCCCCCAAGGGTGGCGGTTATGGTGCACAAAGCATTTCAGCCCGTTAACAAAATAAAAAAAGGTGACCCACCTTTATTCGATGTACACCTATTAGAACTAGAAGCCAACTGTCAAGCTAATCTGCCCTATGCAACATGGTACCTAGTGGTTATAATAATAGCATCAAAATTCGGAGAACGGTAGCTCGATTTGTTGCCTATTGTACTCGCTTCTGTCTGCACCGCGTGCGCCTCCCCGCGCGCCCGCCGCTGATTAAACCCGCGGATCGTCGCGAAATCTAAACACTCGTCAAAGCCTCGGTGGAGTTACCACGTCCTCGTTTTGCCTTGTGAAAGTTTCTTGTGCTCGTTTCGCGGGGATCGGCCTTCGGCCTCGCAAGTTTGTCCCATCTGAATTTTGCATTGTTTCTTTTACGCTGGAACTCACAACGTCTTAGCCTTCGACCTGGTACTGGATCGAGCTCGGCCTTCGGCCTCGCCTCAGTGGAGTTTCACGTCATCGTTCTGCCTTGACAAAGTTTATTGTGCTGGCTTCGCGAGGCTCGGCCTTCGGCCTCGCATGTTTGTCCCATCTGGATTTTGCGTTGTTTCTTTTACGCTGGAACTCGCAACGTCTTACTTAGCCTTTGACCTGGTACTGGATGGAGCTCGGCCTTTGGCCTCGCCTCGGTGGAGTTCCTCATCCTCGTTTTGCCTTATCAAAGTTTTTCGTGCTCGCTTCGCAGGCTCGGCCTTTTTTGCATTCTTTCTTGGTCTCAGCCTTCGACCTGGTACTGAATGGAGCTCGACCTTCGGCCTCGCCTCGGTGGAGTTCCACGTCCTCGTTTTGCCTTGGCAAATTTCTTGCTCGCTTCGCGAGTCTCGGCCTTCGGCCTCGCAAGTTTGTCCCATCTGGATTTTGCATTGTTTCTTTTACTTTGGAAATAGCAATGCCTTAGCCTTCGACCTACTGGATGGAGATCGGCCGTTGGTCTCGTCTCGGTGGAGTTCCTCGTCCTGGTTTTGCCTTTCTTATGCTTCCGGGACCGCCCGATTTCTCACCTGAGCCAATACAACCTTGTGTAGTATCAGGGGGTTTTCGGGGCTCCTTCAATCATTTTATTTTATTCGTTATAAATGCAAAACGGTTTATTTCAAGCTACGTTAGATTCGAACAGGTAACGGACAAGCAAGTAGTGTATCTATAAAAAACCTAGATTCTCAGCGACATAGGTAGGGGTATTTTTAGTTCCTATTTTCGATAATAGATGGCGATACATGTCCTGTTGGGTTGATATAAATCTCCAACAGATAGCGCTAGGTGTCAAGTTGTAGCTCAGAGAAATTTGCCTTCGCATTCTAATGAGCAGTTTTTTATTGCCCAAAACACTGATAAAAGAACATTTTCTAAAACGTAAACCTACATGGATCAATTAATTGGTCTTGAAACTTCCTGCATCCTAAGTTTCATGAAAATCGTTAGAGCTGTTTCCGAGATAAATTTGAGCTTTGCACCAATGCCACAGCTTTAGGAAAATGTTTGTTTTGCTTCGAATAAATGCCACAATAATTTGGGTTGTGACACGATTAAAAAGTATGGTTTCAAGCATTGCCCATCAAACAGCGCCTTAAAAAATAACAAACAAAATAAAAATTGTTCTAAATAACAAAGTTTAATCTCTGATGAGCATTGTCCTGATTTTTTTTCGTATTTCTTTTAGAAACAAAAGGTACTTAGATACGAATTAGGTGCGTTGATAAAGGGCTCCTGATAATAGGTTTTCACACAAAAAACGGAACTTGAAAAAAAAAAGAAAAATTTATTTGCCAAGTCTCGAACCAGGGTCTTCTGATTACGGTATCGTCTTACTTCCCACTTGAGCTACTGCAATCTGACATATTGTTGCAAAAATTACCTTCTTATAGTGTAGCAGTTATTTCTTTGCCTAAAAACACGGTTAAAACGACGTTTTGTAAAAATGAACCTAAATCGACTTATCACCCCCGAAACCCCTTGCATATTAAATTTCATGAAAATCGTTGGTGCCGTTTCCGAGATTCTGATTATATACAAAAATAGATACAAGAATTGCTCGTTTAAAGATATTAGATGTGGGTTTCCTACACTAAAAATTCGTTAAGCGGATTTTAGTTTAGTATTGAATTGTGTGTTTGCTATCTTTCCTTGGCTATAATGACGCTATAGTTGCTTAAAGTTTTTATAGATTGGGGTCCCAGGAGCAAAGAGAGGTTTACTATCCGCGCTAGCTACCTGCTCGTGACCCTTTACACGCCTCCAACAACTTTTACTCAGTGTTCTGCTTGCTGTTCGCTACCTAGCACGGTTATTCGGTTGTAACTTGTGCGTTGCTCTTTTTTTATCGCTTCGAATTTGGCATTCTCCCTGGACTGTGTTTTGGATTTTCACCTACGAACTTGGCATTTCTTACTGGACTCAGTTGTGTATTTGTGAATTTGGACAGTTAAAAATGGCGAGACCACTTCCAACACAAATTCGGAGTCAACATGTGGGCTGGGATTGTCGAAGGACAGTTAATAGGACCACACGAGCTGCCTGCAAGAGTGAATGGTCTTCATTTGTCATTTTTACAAGAGGAACTCAAACAATTATTAGTAGATGTTTCTCTTGAAACAAGAAGGGGTATGTGGCTGCAACATGATGGCGTACCTCCGCACTTCGCCCGTGACGTGAGGAGTCACCTAAATGAAATGTTTCCAAACCGCTGGATCGGTCGCGGTGGAACTATTCAATGGCCACCGCGGTCACCCGATTTAAACCCCATAGATTTTTTTCTCTGGGGTTACTTCAAGGAAGTGGTCCAAAAGGAGTGCAACACGGAGCAGGAGCTTCGACAACGGTTAACAGCGGCCACCCACCAGGTGAAAATATATGAATGACATAAACAACTCGCTTGAAGTTAACAACCAGTTTGACCTTTTCTGATATGCAGACGACACAGCGGTTGTTTTTAATGATTTCACCTGGGAAGACGTCCTTGCGAAAGCAGAAACTGGCATGGGAAGGATCAGCACTTGGCTAAAGAATAATTTACTTACCCTTAACTCTGACAAGACCAGATTTATCTGCTTCCATAAGACATAAGCATCTGGACCCAAAAACTTAGATACTCTAAAATTTCACAACTGCTCTGGACCAAACAATCATCCTTGCTCCTGCTCCAGCATTACAAGTGTTGATGCATTACGATACCTAGGTATTATACTAGACGAACACTTAAACTTTAATAAACACATTGCGGCTGTGGCTGATCGAGCTAGAAAACTAATTTATTTGATGAAACAAATCCGAGACTTGACTGACAAAAACATCCAAAGGCTAGTCTATATTGCATTATGTGAGTCTATACTTTCTTACTGCATCTCAGCCGGAGGCGGAGCTGCTAAAAGCTATCTGCTAGAGAGAGGTCAACGTTCCATCTTAAAGGTCCTGCACAAAAAACCATTTCGCTATCCGACCTTCACACTTTACACGGAATGTGAAGTTTCAACAATCCGACCACTCTTTATTATAAAATCAGTTCTTGTGGCCTATAAATCTTTACTATCTATCTTCTTATATATATAAAAGGAGAAGCTGACTGACTGACTGACTGACTGATATATCAACGCAGGGCCTAAACTATAAGGGTTAGAAACTTGAAATTTTGCATAGGGGTTCCTTTTGTAACGTACGGGAGCACTAAGAAAGGATTTTTCAAAATTCATCGCCTAAGGGGGTAAAATGGGGGGGGTTCAAAGTTAGTATGTAACTTTGCCGTTTTTGAAGTTATTCAAATGAAATTTGGTACGAAGGTCTTCATTTAAAATTATGAAGCACGTGTAAGATAGTTTTTTAGAAATCATCCCTTAAGGGGGAAAAAGGAGGGTGCAAACTTAGTTTGAAACTTTGCCGTTTTTGAAGTTATTCGAATGAGATTCAATATGAAGGTCCTTCATTGAAAGTCATAAAACACATGTAAAATAGTTTTTCGAAAATCATCCCTTAAGGGGGAAGAGGGGGGGGTGCAAAGTTAGTATGAAACTTAGCCATTTTTGAAGTTATTCGAGTGAAATTCAGCATGAAAGTCCTTCATTGAAAGTCATGACAGACGTGTAGTTTTTCGAAAATCATCCCTTAAGGGGGTAAGAGGGGGTTGCGAAGTTAGTATGGAAGCTCTTTCGCATGCGCTAAAAGTATCCTTATCTTATTTGCAAACACTTTACTCAACTAAAGCCCACGCGGACGTAGTCGCGGGCAACAGCTAGTCTGATACAAATATCACCAAAATTCTCAGCAATCGTGTAATCCGTTCAAATGTGCCGAAAATGAACACAAGGTTTGGTCAGCGCTATCCCATGTTTTTACAACCCTTTCTCTTTAACAAACTGGTCAAAAAATGCTCCATTATTAACTGCACACTAAAAGAGGCTAAAAACAATCGAAAGAGCTTTCTTTCCAAACTAAACTACAATGATACCGAATCTCTTATGAATGTTCTATAAAATGTAAATTCATTCAGCCACCCATTAAACGACACACATTAACACACACACAAACACACACACACACACACACACACTACAGCTTTTTTACGGTATCTTATTTAGTTAATTACAAACCGAACTGTAACCTAGAACACATCTGTTAAAAAAAAAATGAAACAAAATTTTAAAAATTTTGACTTTACACAGTAGGTATTAAGTTTACTTTAAATTCCTATTCACCGCAGTCAAGCAATGCTATTGATATTTCACAATTAGTTGTTAACTGCATCCTAGTCTTGGTAGTGTTTAAATATACATAGATTCTAAAATAAGTTTTATTGTTAAACCCTATCGATCGTTCTCATGTTAATAAACACTCATGTTAATTAACTTTAGGCCGCCACTATACACGCTATTTGCTTAGTGTGGAGACCAATGTAATGTATGTGTACCTACTTTGTAATACTTTTTTGTGACACAGGGTATCCTAGTGTGGGGCCAGAAGCAATGTATGTGCCAGTATGTAAATGTTTGTTTGTTTGTTTTGTTTTGTTTTTGTATGTGTACTTTCTTTTGCAAATAAACGTTTTCTATTCTAAAAAGTAATAATCGGGCCTTAAGGTTGCTAAAAATAAATTTTATCAGAAGATGCCGACTCTGCCTCCGAGATCTCCGAGTGAGAGGTAGAAATTTTGAACCTCTACTATGAAAAATACCTACGACCTTTTCTGTTTTTTGATTAAACCGTCTCATCTGATTATCTGGTATAATTTCTTAATCCATTTGCGACTTATTTTATGTCCTAGAACAGTAACTCACTTTGTAACTCAAATTAGGACCAAAAGTTAATTTAAAAAAATGCTACCTTGCTCAGAATAAAGGGCAATAATAAAAAAGTCAGGAGAGATAGGGCTTTGAGTAGTATCTTTTTAGAATCCTCATGAAATGGTCCAGTTTTTCTACTACTGGGGCAGGTTTCCACAGTACACTTTTTTTTTAATCAATGACGAAAATGTCAGATCAAACAAATTATGATACGAGATCCGTAACAAATTAATTAATTTGTCATGATCCACAAAGACAGGGACGATGAATTTTTTTTTGTTACATCCTCTTATTGGACCGTTCAGTCTGAAAAAAAACAACCACCGTAAGTACTTTTTTTTATTGCTCTTAATAAACAGTAGGAACTCTTTTCTTGAAAAAAAAAAAACGAAAATCAATCATAAGTTCAAAACCGTTGAGACATTTACCACCCTGTATAGGACCTTATTGGTACAAAGTGACCTTGGCTAACTCCCCATTTCCTTTGATCCATGATATTTGGACCACCCTGTATAGTGTTCGTGTTCCAAATTAATTAATTTATTTACCTAATGTAATCCACTTACAGCTAACATAACAGAACTAAACCTAATAGGATAGCGAAGTATATAGATAGCAAATAAATAAATAAATAAATAATACCTTATCATACTCTCCCCGCATCAGCACAATGCCGCGTTCACTCAACTCCGTGTAGTGCGTCACCGTTAGGCACTCGGGTGCATTTTCCTTGTGCACCTGTAACAATTTTCTGGTTGTTTGAACAAGAAATTTAATATGGAATGACGTTGGGTTGATCATATAAAAACTTAAGAAAAAATTAACATAAAACAAAACAAAAAAATCTTTCGGGTTTTCAGGGTCACGAAAAATGAGGAAAAAAGTTAGTCTAAAATAATAAACCTTATTAGATTAAGGTTTTTATTTAATTTTGAATGTTTTCTTATAATTTTATTCTGAACGCTTTTTATGCCTGTACATGCATGAAACATTATTTTACGAGATAATTCAAATGGTGACCTTTTAAAATTTGTTCATAGTCGGTTTAAAGGTACTTCTAGTAGGTAGGTTTGAGTGTCGACACCATTTTTTTTTTGTATGATGTTTATTTTTCAAGTAATGGGCTTCTAAAGAATACCTCTATACCGAATATGAACAAACAGGACGTCACTTTTTTGTCGCTGCCCGTTTCACGTGAAATACTCCTATTGATAAAGGCTTCATGAATCTAGACTCGCGACAGCGAGTCCAGCCAAGTTCGAGAAAAAAGGAACTGGCGACGCAGCAGCCGTGTGTAATATTACAGGAATCACTTCGAGCTACTTTTGACCCCTTCACAACTATTTAACCTACGTATATGAAATTAGGCACATTTCTTAAATTCCATTAGCTTGCCTAGAATCCAAAGTTTCATCAATGTTGCTCAAACAGTTATAGATATATTAACGTTTAAAAACCGGCATTTCTATGACTGACTGACTGACTCACTTATAGATCAAAAACCTAACCCACTTCTAGATGACCTAGAAACTTGATATTTGGCATCAAGGTAGACTATTAGGCATATACAAAGGAAAAAATCTAAAAACTGAAAATTATTGATATTAATAATCCTCATCGTATTTAGTTCCAAATTCTGCAAATAGATGGCGCTTTTTAATTCTATATCGCGGTATGGTTTGGTCTCAACCGATATTATATAATATCTGTAAACGACTTTCTGTGCACGTTTCTCTAAATTGTAAATGAGCTCGTGAAAATTCGTATATTCGTAGCCGATTTCTAACTCATCGGTTATCGGTCGGTTCCTTGGCAATAAATAATCAATACCATAAGATCAATACCAATAATCTCTGTACAAAAAGCAGTGATATCCCATCAAAAACATAAATGTGAATGATATGAGAGCCAAGTTCAATATTAAGAACAGACGTCGTTATCGACTTCCCCGACAAAAGAATTGAGATCTATATGGGTGCTGCCAAGTTCTCTGACGAAAATAATGAAATTTTAGTTACAAGATCACTAGAGATGTAAATTGTTATTCAAGATTAAGATTTGATTTGGCTAGTTTTCACGTACAGGCTAAAAATATTTATTTAATGAACTCTACTTCGTTTAGTCATACGGGGGTTAGTGTACTTTTGCCGGTGCCGATGCCGGGGACAGACGGACGGACGGACGAACGGACAGCAGAGTCTCAGTAATAGGGTCCGTTTTACCCTTTGGGTACAGAACCCCAAAAACCTTTAACCCTTTATAAGGCTGTGTACCATATCGATACCTTTAGGTTCATTTGGCGTAAAGCACATTTTGGCCAAATTGAGTTAAATATACCATCGTGTTCAGTTCTTTTTTCTCTATCGATCTGTATACTCAAAGTGGCGAAAAGAGCACAAAAACGTTCTTTACAATCTAAGATTTTTGAGGGAGTAGGTAGAGTTTTTTGTAAATTATAGCTGTAAATCACAAGTATTCAGCCCGATCTAATCATCTAGGTTATATAGAATAAGTGTGTTAAATTGTTACGGGTGTAAAGTACACAATTTTTACAATTGGGTCTCTAATTTGTCGTTATAGGAACTAAAATTGTGCTTTACTACCTAAATAATATGAAGACATGCAGGTTAAAGTTCGGGGTGTAATGCACATAATTTTTACGATTTGTTCTTTACGTCTTTACTTTATGTTGAACTAGCTGTTGCCTTTAGTGGGCTTTAGTTGAAAAAAAATGTTAGCAAATAAGTCACGGATACTTTTAGCGCATACGAAATAATTAAAACAAAAAAATGGTGTGTTCATTAACATTCTTATTTATTACATAATTTAGATTTTATTAAAATAGTTTTGATAATCAAAGAACTTTCATATCAACGTTGTTTTTTTACTTCCTTAAGGGATGATTATCAAAAAAATATATATATAACTCGAGTTTCATGACTTTCAATAAAGAACGTTCATACTGAATTTCATTCGAATAACTGAAATAACGGCAAACGTTCATACCAACTTTGCACCCCTGTTCTACCCCCGAAGGGGGTGAATTTAAAAAAATATTTTATTAGTGCCCCTCTACGTTATAAAAGAAACCCCGGTGCAAAATTTAAAAATAATTAAAAAATTCTAAGCCTTATAATTTAAATCCCTATTAAATTTGCACCCCTCTTTTACCCCTTTACGGATTGAATTAAAAAAAAGGATGGCGGATTAATCATTATTAGGAACTTATAAACCAAATACAACATTTTATTGAAAAAACCTTGAAAATCAGAGAACTTTCATACTTGCTTTGCACTTTTTTTTATTGGTTCCCTTTTCCCAACTTTCCCTCGCGTAGTGGACCCTGATCGTCCGATCGCGCAAATAGGAGGCCACCAATCCGTAAATGTTGGCAGGGCATTTGTGCGCGAGAAGTTCCGTCTTTATCGCCGGCCACCAAGCGTTGTCGAAGGCTCCCTCTATGTCTAGTGAGATCATGACTACAATCTTTTTGTGATTAATTTCAGTTCTCACATGACCCACTAGATCATAGAGGGAGTCCTCTGTACCTCTTTGAGGCGTAAAGCCGTACTGTTGCGGGGACAGCGAAGGCAGTATATGCCATCTTATCCGGGATACCAGAAGCTTTTCCACAGTTTTGCCCATAACAGACAGGAGCCCTATGGGCCTGTACGCTTTCGGCTTGGTGTAGTCGTCCCTCCCGGGTTTGTGCAGAATGCATACGTGGGCGGACTTCCATCTCGCCGGGAAGTGTCCTAGAGCCAAGCATTTGTTGGCGATCCCCAGGAACACTTCTCTGCGAGTCCGGATTGCCCTCCCACATAAATCCGCGGTCCACCCATCCGGACCCGGAGCTTTCTTTGGGTTAAGTTGCCTCAGCACCAGCTCCAGCTCCGTGTCCGTAAAGGGTGGATCGTCGGGTTTCAAACGCTCCCGGAGAAGTTCCACTGGCACCACCGAGTTTTCGCGTACAAGGCTCTGGGCGGGGGTCTCGTCGTCCGCAGAGTCATCAGGGTAGAACGTAAGAGCCAGGAGCTTAGCCGACTCTTGAGGACTTAATGTCCCGGTTGAGTCGCACAACAGCTGGTCCTCTTGTCTTTTTACGGTTCTCCTGATAACTCTGTCGACGCCATCCCACAGACTTTCCCTGTCTTGCTTTGAGCAAAACTGCTTCCAGCTGGAGGTTTGCGCTATTTTGTATCGCTCTTTTGCTTCTAGGTATTGGTCAACGACGTGCTGTCTCCTGCACGTCGCCGCGTTTCTGATGCTTGGCTTCTTGGTAGTAACGTCTCGTTTGAGACGACCCAGAGCGGCGTTCCACCACGGCAACGGCTTTCTTCCCTTTTGGACTCCCACCTTCGGTATGTTCTCTTCACAAGCGTGAGATATTTTCGATAGGTAGGAGTCTAGGAAGGTCTCCAGCTCTCTAGATGTGGCAATGGCCTCCACTTCCGAAGCGGTTAGGTTGCACTCGTCAAGTCCGGTGCGAAGGGAGCGGTCGAAATCCGACCACCTGGCCTTGCTTGTGTTGTACACACGTGTCGTTTGGAGTTTTAGGATTTCGAGTTCCCTGCCCAGACGCACGTGGTAGGTAATAGCATTGTGGTCCAAAGTGGTTAGATCCCGTTCCACTCTCCATCCGTCCATCCTTTCTAAGAGCGGGAGACTGCATGCTGTAACATCTACAATACTCGTGCACATGCGACCTCTCCTGTGCACCTCGAAAGTGGGGATACTGCCTGTATTCAGGATTTGGAGATCCATTTCCTCTAGGAAGGAACTATAGACAGCGCCCCGGTGGTTTTTGGAATTGCTTCCCCACCAGGGGCTCCACGCGTTGACGTCTCCTCCTAAGATGACATTTTCGGACTGCAGTTTCACGCAGACGTGGCGTATCCGGTCGAGGTAAGGATCCAGGTCTTGGTCCCGCTCCAGGTAGACGGACAGCACGGCCAATTTGAGGTCACCTGCATTCAACAAGACTGCTGCTACGTTCTCGGTGACGATTTGAGGGTCGTGAATGACCTCCAACTCACCACCGAAAACCACCACCGCGGCCTTTACAGGCTTTTGGCGAGCTGCGGTGAGCTGGATCACTCTTGTATCCGGGTATTGTTTGAGTTCGCCCTTCGAGCCGACGTAAGGTTCTTGGAGAAGGGCGACAGATACCCGGTCTGAGTAAGGTCTCTCCATCAGCTCCGCAGTTGCCAATCGAGATCGCTGCAAATTGGCCTGGATAAAACGAAGCTTGTCGTCCCTGGTCTTGCCCGGGGGATTACGGACGTTACTGACGTTAATTGAGTCCCACTTTTGCCTGATCGGGCATTCGCTATTAAATGCATGATGTGCCCGGTCGGCTTCTGGAACTTTCGCCCTCCTGCAGTTTATACAATCTGCCGGCGAAGTCTTCGCCGGACAGACTGTATACATATGTGCCCCACCACAGTGACTGCACGAGATGTCTTTGACCGCACATGCTCTTTTCGTGTGGCCATACTCAAGACATCCCGTGCATTGCACCAGAGGTGTTTGGTCCTCGATGGGGCACCTTTGGAGGCCTAAATATAGTTTGCCGGCCTCCACAAACCGCTTCCAGAGGGAGGGAGTCAGTTCCAGAACGAGGTGGCACTCTAGGGGGTTTCGCGTTTTACGGCGGTACACTACTCGGAGGGCCTCCTGTTTCAAGTCCACTCCTCGCAGAAGATGGACGTTCTGCTTGAGGAGCGACTCGGCAACATCTTGGTCTGTGTGGTATGCCAAGACGTTTCTGATCCGAGCTAGCGGCATCCTGTTCCTGGCCTCTTTTTGATCGTCAGTCCCTGTCCGCTCGAATCTATGCTGGAAGATATTTTGAGGGCATCCTCCTTGCTTCTGCAGCCCAGTACTACCTTCCTGTTCGCGGCTTTTCTGCACCGGTCCACCCGTATCCCGGACGATTTGACATCCAGTGCTATCTCTAATTTCTTAACAACCTGATCGCCGGTCAACGGGTCTGTTGCCGTTACGATCAAACTGTGCACCGGTCTGTCTTGACCCGGCTTTTTCAGTGTCTCCGCGTATGTCTGCGGGGATTCCTTGCTGAGGACTTCACTTTTTAATTCGCAGATTGACTCTTTGAAGTCAGTGAGGGCCAACTCCAGGTTGAGATTCGGTGGCGGGATTTCCCTCTTTTCCGTGTCCTCACCCATGGCCCTCACGTCAGAGCCAACCTGCTTAATGCCTCTCAGCACAGGGTTCATTAAATCCCGCAGCTTATTAGCTTTAAGGTGATTTGAGAAAAGATGGTCAGAGTGGAGTTTTTTTCGCTGCCTTTTTCTCCACTACAGACGGCCCCAAGGCAGCGGCTAACATTATAAATAACTATATATGTACATTAACATTCAACAAGCAGAATGTAAATTCTTTACGTTGAAATAACTTTTTGATTTTGATTTTAACACCCCCCCGGGATGCTTGATCCGTTTGGACATCGCCCTACCAAACACCCGGTACCTACACCTCTTCCACATTCAACTTGTACAGTGATGCACAGAATCAAGTAGAATGACGCATGACAATACTAGCAATGCTATACTAAATACTATTTGATCTCAAAAACACAATGTCATTGTACCTGGTAAGCCAGCAGCGGAGTGAAATGCAGAGAGTGGCCAAGGCTCTGGCACAGGATGAACTCGTAGCCCTGGGTGCGAGGAAGCGGGAACAGAAAGCTTGGGTATCTCTGCACTCGCTCTCGAAGAGCTGCATATTGTGCTGTAGGGATCACTGCCGAGATCACTTCCTTATCTTTATGATATGCTTCCCAAATGCTCTGAATCTCATTAGCATCTTTATCTTGTACAAGATCGATTTTAAGTATTGCATCTAGTTTTTTTTCATCAATGGGGACATGATCAATTAACTTCTCTTTTGGTTTGAGAACTGACGAATACTGGCTGTAATAAAGCAACATTGTTAATGAGTACCTACACCCTATTTACTGAAGCGAACGAGTAAGTGTCAACATGTCAAAAATTTGGTTTTTAAATATGCCACATTTATAACACTGCATAACCTCTTAACGCCCAGCTTTATTTTGTCCATGTAGTGCTAGACGCCTAAAGTCCTTTCAAAAGGTTTGCATGGTAGACGCCCAGAGATTTCGACGTTCGAAAATGTGCTTAAAACTGATCATACAAACGTGGGATTTTTTTTGGTGGATAAACCATTTGTAAATACTGTTTTTAGCTAGAAAGAAAGCCAAATTTAAAGAACCTTTTAAAAGGCATCTGGGTCGCAATCACTAGTGAACATCAGTTGTGTAACTTTTTCAATTTTGAAGATATTTGATTGTGTCTATCGCAGAATGGTTCATTTTTACGAAAGTATGATGTAAAAATTATGAAGTATAGCAAAAAATTCAATTTGTATTTTTTTCATCCTAATCTTTTCAAATCTGACCGTCAACCACAGAAAGGTATAAATTAGTCTAATTTTCAAAGAAAAGTGGCATTCTATGTTACTTAATGGAAAGCTGAATAGTTAACCTAGAAGGTGAAAGTGATTAAAGTTAAATAAATAATGCTATTATTGGAATATTTCCAAATATTTTTAGAGAAGTGTTCAAGCAGCTGTTATAGTGATAGAAGCCCGTAAGCCTTTTAAAAACCTAACCATAATTTTTCAATAATATCAGTATGATTTAGGTAATTAAAAATATCAATCTTCTAATAAAAACTCATTTTATTTGAAATCGAGATTAAAAAACAATAATTTTTCTTACAAAAGAAAACTTAAAAATTAACTTAGCCATTCGAATTATAACTATCTAACGATATAAACATAAATTTATTTTAAAACTAAACACCTTTTTCTTCTCATCCGCGAGACAAAAATAATAATAGGTTTATGATAACCATACCAAATAATAGACATAAAAATACTCTTCTTGTGACAATTACAAATCATTATCAGCGATGGTCGTCGTCATCTTCAAACGGATCGATGTCACAGTCCGGTTCATTTAAAAATGTTCCAATTTCCGCATCTCTTAATTGGTTTACTGTAGGTAAGTAAAAATAATAAAAAAACTTGTTAATACTGCAATCTCAATGCTTTGGCTCAGAGAACACACTTACGAAAACTAGTAAAATATGTAATATCATCGATAAAGAAAATGGAAATTAAATAAGCATAAAGACCCAAAAGCATTTTAAAATCTTAGCAAATGTAGGGATCCGTAAGGCTTCTAAAATCAAGGATAATGTTGAAACCCACATACCTTCTAAAAGGTCTTCTGAATTTAAGAAGTTATATAAAAAAACTTTTGGGATTTGGCCAAAACTATTCATACCACGCAAAAATATAGCTTTTCGACACCAGATTTAATAAATAAAATCAATCAATAAAGCAAAGATAACAAAGAAAAACTCGGATTTATTTACCATGCCGGCGACGTCCCTCCATCTTGTCTCACTATCCGTCGAAAATGACAGATAAAATAAAATTCAGTTGGCACCATTGATGGTCGATAGACAATACAGAAACGTTCCAAAACCAATATTTGTCATAGTAACTAAAATTGTGTAGTTAATGAGCTATTGAAAATGAAGGCTTTTTAAAAATCCCTTGGGCGTCAGGCTTATAAAATCGAACTAAACGCTGGGCGGCAACCACTAACTTGTAGAAGGATTTTTTTAGGTCTTTGGGCGTTAGGAGGATAATATTTAGAAAAGTTATACAAAACTATATGGCTAATAAATGCCAATAAGCAATAAACATAATAACACTGTTATGACCTGATTTATCCCTCACTCGCAGTTTATTTAACTAAATATTTAATTTTATCATGAAAATACCATTTGCTTAAGAGATCTATGCCCCACAAAATACCTAAAATTCCAGTGGTTCTCAAAAAAAAGCGATCCTACTGCTGCTAAATATGTTCGCAACTAGCAAAGATGTAGGACTTATGTTTAAAGGCCGATTATGATCGATTATTTTATGCTAATGCGCTACGCGAAGTGTAGGAGAGCTGACTACGAACCTCTTCTTTAATTAAAGGCAAAAAAAAAGTAAGATAGCCACCCCAACGCCATATTTACTCACGATTGACATTGTTGATGCGAGTGCAACTTCTCTAAACTATTTTATTTTCTTTAGTGTTTGTCTTGTCTTGTTTGGTCGTCTGTCTGTTTTCCTTAAACAGTATCTATCTAAACCTATGTGGGTATACGATGCAAGCAAAGCTGCGTGAATGAGCTATTTTGAGTGACATGTAAGTTTGAGAGATGCTGTGTCTTTGTTTACCTTTAGTCGTTTGCTTCAGTAAATAGATTATACAGCGCCACCAAGTTATCTGTTCAGGTGGGCAAGATTGTAACTAACTGATCAATTCTAAATCCTGTTCCCCATTTTTTGTT
The DNA here is from genome assembly GCA_947310845.1 of Yponomeuta plumbellus. NCBI lineage: Eukaryota > Metazoa > Arthropoda > Insecta > Lepidoptera > Yponomeutidae > Yponomeuta > Yponomeuta plumbellus. The sequence goes on from OX371200.1 coordinate 23,454,272, forward strand.
TTATTTATTCGCTTACTAAGATTTGTAGATTATTTTCATTAAAATTGAAAGACGGGTTAAAATATTCGCATTCTTCTAGGTAAATTTTCTTAAATGTTACTACTAAATTCTCCACTAGCGCCGCTATTAACTGAACAGATAAGATGGTGGCACTGTACTGTGCTATTAAATTGGGCAAAGGTACCACAGACAGAGGCTGAGAGAAGTTTCCAATTGTGTTGGTCTGTGTTCAGGAAACAAAACTACAATTCGAGGTACATTCTGTAGCACAGTCATTTGGTTGTTAATCTGTGTTATCTTTGCAATATATATGAAATTGTAAAAAATTCAAATGCAAAACAATAACCATTTGAAACCATGGATTCCAGGACACTATGGTATTATTGGCAATGATACCGCTGATGCCCATGCTAAAACTGCCACTCAAATTGGGGAAACCCCTCATTATGAATTAGCTGCTCATGACTTGGCCCCCTTGGCCGGTCACGGATGAAAAAATCCTGGGCTAATGACTGGAAGATCTCGCAAATCATTAAAGGCAAACATTTTGCTGAAATTCAGCCTGTCATCCCGCCGAAACCATGGTTTTTTTAAGTTTCGTGACTTGGATAAACGTGTGACCTCAACCATTTGTCGTTTACGCTTAGGGCATGCCTGCACACCGGTCCACCTGGCTAAGATCCGAGTGAGAGACAGCTCCCTTTGTGAGTGTGGTTTGGACGACGGCTCTGCAGAACATCTGCTTTTCAGTTGCCCTAATCTCCGGTTTTCTCTCATGGATGTCCTGCCTAATAACATTATCCGACCTACTAATCTTAAACTGATCCTCTCCCAGGCAAATTCCCCTCTTGTTTACATTTCAGACAACAATATCAAACTATAGATCAAATAAAAATATTAAAAAAAAAAAAAAAAAGATCAGCTCTGATTTACTCAAAATTCTGAACGAGCCTTGTTTGCTTGTGATTGGCTATAGTCTTGTCCAACACGGGATATTGGCGAAGTTGTACTGGACAATCAGTGCATTGAGTCCATAAAACAGAATTGAATTGAACCATTTGAAATTGTAGTGTCATAACACAGGCCTCAGGTTTTCTCCTCGGCAATTCCTCAGAACCTAAAGTCTTCAACCAATGTGTCCTATGTGAGAAGCTGAAATCTTGAAACTGACATTATTCTTAGATCATTGTTTAAAAAAACAATGTTATTGAAGAAATCTTGTAGCAAATCCCTGTGTCCTAGCTTCTAGATGAAACAATCACTCTTTTTTGCAGGTCATATATTATTATGGTCTTGATAGGACATAATATCAAATACAGTTGTGATGTCGATTAGTTCCCAATACTTTTGACTGCATTGCTTAAGCTGGCTTAACTAATGCCAAAATTTTAAAAGAGGACCCCATTAGAGCTTTGCTTCTATCACATCATATGGCTCATTAGTACGAGTGACAGCCGACAGAACCGCACTGAGACAAATTTATACCAACATGTACTTTAGCATAATATTGAATTTATACCGTGTGTCGACGGGCGCAGGCTCAGGCCTGCGCTTCTGCTCCTGCTGCTCTACTCGCTTGAGGAACTCCTCTGGTGAACTCTTTTGAAGTAGCGCTATTCTGTCGGCGTACTTTTCATAATAAGGATTCTTCTCGAGCTTTTCCACAGCCTTTTCAAATTTCTTCGGCGTGGTCATAATTTTTCTGAACAATACGTGCTTGGTACGATAAGATAAAATTTGTCTTACACTAATCGCCATTACCTAAAAAATTAATCGGATATTACTGATCTTTTTCAGATAGGTAGGTGCCCTAATTTTCTACAAAATAGCAGAGACGAAGGAAGAGAGAGAAGGCAAAGCAAAGATCACAGAGTACATTGTTACATCTCTGCGCCAGAAAGAGACAGCTGTAGTGTAAAAATGTTACAATCGTACACGGTTGCCACAGATTACTGAACAAAGCCAAAATCGATAGGGCTGGGACAAACACCATAAAGATGTCGATATTATTTATTCCGATCTACATAATCTGTGTATTTTTTAAAATTAATGGTGGTAGTTAAGTATTAATATTAAATGATAAAAAAATCATACCTCTTTTTCACAATTTGCAAAAAGTATCTTTTCAATCCCATCACCATGTTTAATAGTGATTTTTCGGACCCATGGCTGTGTACCAAAAACCTACGACTAAATTCCATTATTCCAATTCCAATTAATTCAAATTACAGTCATGGGCCCTTAAAATCACTATTATCACCATTATCTATCTATCTAATTATCAATGTATCTATTTATTATAATGTAATTATAATTTATTATAATTATAATGTATTTATCTCTAAAAAAAATATCATTTTTCCCTTGGTGGTGCTAGTGAACCAGCTGGAACCCCTTACGGTTATGTTATTATGTGCTAAGTGTGGTACATACCATATAAGTTACAATAAATATTCATAAGTAACAGTAAGTAATTCTACATCAGGTTTTCAATAATATAAATGGGACTAATAGGGCTATAGCGAATCGAAAAAAGATTTTACCAAGTTATGTGTTAACATGGCAAAATGCATATGTACGGCGAATATAGAACCTTTTTTTAAATATGTTTGCAAATCATCAATAATCACCATATACAGCGCCACCAAGTTATCTGTTCAGGTGGGTAAAATTGTAACTAAGTAATTAATTGTAAATCCTGTTCCCCATTTTTTGTTTTATTTATTCATTTACTAAGATTTATAGATATACATATGTTCATTAAAATTGAAAGATGGGTTAAAATATTCTCATTTTTCTAGGTAAATTTCTCAAATGTTACTACTAAATTCTCCACTAGCGCCGCTATCAACTGAACAGATGAGATGGTGGCACTGTAAGAAAGTATAATGAATAAAACAAGACCAAAATAGGAAAAACTATTTAATAACATAACATAACATTTACACACAGGCACATAGATTGCTTCTGGCCCCACACTAGGATACCCTGTGTCGTGTTAATAGATTATTATTATTATTATTAATACTTTTATTGCACTCACATTTAAAAATAGATTACGTATTTGTTTCCAATAAATACCTACCACCTAGCATAGTTACCCAAGGCACCCGTTGTAATAACATCATCAGTCCAGGTTCGATGGAATAAAATAAAAATTAAAAACCAAACGATTTATTGGTACAAGATTATTTGGCATCAAATAAAGTACGTAGTTTCAAGCTTTTCACATAAAAAGTGGCAGGCTGCAGCTCAATAGAGAAGAAACCAACACGTATTACTATAATGTATATGTTTTTTATTCCTGACTTCTGTTTTACAAGTACCTATAAACGTTTTTTTTTTCACAAAAATGTGTCAGCCATAATGTAAAAGATAATATTTTATGAAATTCAAATGAAATCAGCTTGGTTGCAGCTCACGAACGTTGTCCATTTCCGCGGAAGGCGCAACCTGAAAATTGTTTTTATTTAAGTACTTCACGTTGATAACTTCCACATAAAAAATAATAAAAATCACTTGCACCAGAATCAGACTATGATAGTATTAAACTAGTTATGACCTTTAACTGCTAAACGTTGTCCAGGATAGAAAAAAACACCCAGTCAGGCAATAATCAGGGAAAAATTCTACAAGTGATATACGGCGCCTTGCAGGTTGGAACTGACAACCTGTTTTATTATCCAAGTGGAGTAACCACTAGACCAACGAGACAGTCGGGTCTCATGTGAATTATTGTACGTGATACTGCGTCATCGACATTTGTTATTTTGTGCTGTCTTCGGGTAACCTGCAATAGATAATTAACAATTAAAACAACTATACGAACGCAAGAAATAACTAAATATGCTCTACGAACTATCGATACTTTTTTTTCACTGAGAAAGTGGGAAAGTCCCATCCCTATTCCCCTGCAACAAACAACAAACTTGTATTACGATTTATAATCGAAAATATCACAATAATCATGATGAAAACACCATTCTCTAATAGCTAATTTGCAATTCTAGTTGCCCATAGTTGAAATCTTAGAGAAAATACCCTTTTAGGTACACACAAATTGAGACTTACCGGTGGAAGCTGATGAATGTTGTTTCATTATCTTTTTGGGAAGAATGAGATATACATTCTAACACAACACACGCCATGCCGATGGTTACTTATACTATATACCATGAGAATCCACTATAATTCACTTCAAATGGTGCTTTAGTAAATATAAAATACACAAGCTTCTTGAAAACGGCGCACTCCCAAACCTCTTGTCAAACACACTGCCAAACACAGAACACCCTCTGCCAAATCAATGTCATTGGGCGGCACATTGCATGCCGTCATTTTCTGAGCCGTTCTAATTTGGTCGCGTAATGGTAACCAAAGGTAACCAACTGACGTTTAAGGGTTGTACGCTCGAAAAAAGCAACAAAGACACGACTATATTTTTCTCTTTCTAACACGTAGCTTGCGGCTATTTAGATTGACGAAACAGACTATGTGGCACGTTTTCATTTTTTAACGCTCCTTCTATGGTACTCCTTCTTCTGAGATACAGTACAAGTATACAGTACACAGTTTTTTTTCTACAGTGCCACCATCTTATTTATCTGTTCAGTTGATAGCGGCGCTAGTGGAGAATTTAGTAGTAACATTTAAGAAGTTTACCTAGAAAAATGGGAATATTTTAAGTCAAAGACCCATTTTTCAATGTTAATGATTAATGATTATTATAAATCTTAAAAAGTGAATAAATGAAACAAAAAATGGGGAATTTGCCTACCTGCAAAGGTAGTATGAGGACGCGAGTCGCGGGCGACAACGTCAAAAGTCGCGACTTTCCGGGTACATTAACTGTCAAATTCTCGCGACTTTTGACGTTGTCGCGCGCGACTCACGTCCTCATACTACCTTTGCTTAACAGATAATTTGGTGGCGCTGTAAGTTGGAATCAATGTACCTACTCTGTGGTTGGAATAGAACACTATATCGTCTGTGAATGGAACGGAGTAAAAGATCTCAAAATGTGTCCTTTGTAAAATTTTGGAAATGATTAATACACCAGAGGTTATGGATAATTTCTTTGGCGTTGAAAAGATTGGGGAAGGAACTTACGGTGTTGTGTATAAAGCACGAGATCGAGTTACAGGAAATGAGATAGCTCTCAAGAAAATCAAACTGGAGAAGTAAGTTTTGGCGCGAATAATGACATTCTGTTCAGACAAACATTGCTTGCCTTAGCTGTTGATTGTTAACATTGAATATAAGTGCAATTAAGTGACGACCTCTGTGGCCTAGCGGTGGATCTGCCTACCATGCGAGAAGTCCCGGGTTCGAATACCGGCTGGTGGGGACTAAAAAAAACCCAGGTCTTGGAGGTTTAAATGTTTGTGATGTCGCTGTTTCTGGTTCCCACGACACAGGGTAGGACACAGTGATTTTAATTGCACGGTAGAAATCTTAACGGAAATATATCGTCGCTTATACTTCAACACCGCGAACATGCATTTAGACAACTTTGCAGGAGACGCATAAACTTAATGATTTCTTTTCTAGAATGTAATAAATGACAGTAAAATAAATAAGCCGAAATTTTGAATTTGACTGGCGCAAAACATGCGCGGGACGACTCTATCCTTAACTCTATAACTAAGTATCTACTAATGGTAAAAAGCATATTTGGGTCATGGTGTAGCAAGGGGTGTGCAAGGGAAAAAACACTTAGAAAAATTTTGCAAAAAAAAAAATAGGGTCCCCGTAACCCCTTCTTTTTATATTTTTAATCAAAGGGGGGCATCAAAATGAGCAACTTTTCCCCCTAAAAAAAATCTCTAAATTAAATATTTGAGATTTTACAGGCGATTTAAATTTTATATGGCTAAGCACTTAGAAGAAAAATGGACTTCAGAAAACAGGTCCCCGTAGCCCCTTTTTTTTATATTTTTAATCAAAGGAAGGCATCAAAATGAGCAACTTTTCCCCCTAAAAAAATCTCTAAATTAAATATTTCAGATTTTACAGGCGATTTAAATTTTATATGTGCACAAAGCTGCATTTACTCTTTTGGGTGCACCGGTTTTCCCAGAAGATATACCAGCGGTAGTTTGTCTAAGATGAAGACATTTGTCCAAATGTCATTTAACAAAATGTTGAACGCATCAAAGTCGAGTCTGTTTCCGATCTTACATAGAGAACCTAACGCTCCGACGCGCTCCGCTTCGCTACGCGCGTCGTCGCACCTATATTTCTGTTGTCACGTATTCACGCCGACCCCCCGTTCGAAAGATTGATTAATAAACGAAACATTTGTCAAATAATACATTTTATCAAACGTTTTTAGACAATCAATTTTTCTTGTGTTTAGCCATATAAAATTTAAATCGCCTGTAAAATCTGAAATATTTAATTTAGATAATTTTTTTAGGGGGAAAAGTTGCTCATTTTTATGCCCCCCTTTGATTAAAAATATAAAAAGAAGGGGCTACGGGGACCTGTTTTCTGAAGTCCATTTTTCTTCTAAGTGCTTAGCCATATAAAATTTAAATCGCCTGTAAAATCTCAAATATTTAATTTAGAGATTTTTTTTTAGGGGGAAAAGTTGCTCATTGTGATGCCGCCCTTTGATTAAAAATATAAAAAGAATGGGAGCCAATTTTTTTTGCGAAATTTTTCTAAGTGTTTTTTCCCTTGCACACCCTTTGCTACACCCTGACCCATATTTGCGCTGTTGAAGTATAAGTGACGATATATCATGCATCAATAATTTGACTTCAATAGATTATTGCACTACAATATGCATTCGCACTACATTGTATCTTTTCCCTTGTCCAACAATAAAGTTATTGTTAATTTGATTACATAGCTAAGTAGCCAGTGCATAACATACCTACACAGTACTTACACACAAATAGAATATCTTAGGTACTGCAACACATTTCCCGGTTGGTGGGTAATGTTGGGGAAAATACTACTCGTATTGTAAGTCAATGTAAGTCAAAAGTTTAGCCCTTCTAATGGCGGTAATTTACATAAGAATAGTTAAACAATGGCCGCCTGCCCGCTGCGTATGGTTTATTAGAATGTTATAAGTAGCAGATGAAAAAAAATTAAAATATTAGGAACATAAACAGTGTATATTACTATAACTGGGTTATTGGGTTGTAAATATTATATTAGAAACAAAATATCATTGTCAAGTAGATTATAGAGAAATAAGACATCATTGTCACGTAGATTATAGCATACATATTGAATTAGGCTAAGCCTGTAGTGGTATGTATATGTAGAAAAAAAAAAAATAAAAAAAAAAAAGAAACTTTCACAATATTCATAGAATATTTCAATATTAAGACTAATATGTGTACCATATCGTGGGCTTAGAACCAAAGTAAAGTAAGGGCAAAATCACAACTTTACAGGAGCGCCAAAAACAATTGGAATTTACGTACCCTGAGCTTGTAGCTCCTCTATGCCAAAAACTATAATAATTAGACTTTTTACCAATAATGAACCTTTATTTCATCATCATCATCATCAACCCATTGGTGGGGACACCCACCAAGGGGCACGGGTCTCTTCCCTGAGGAAGGTATAGGCCATACTCCACCACGGGGGCCAAGTCCGGATTGGTGAAGAACCTTTATTTATCTACTTTAAAATAATATAACTTTTTGGGTAATAAAAAAACGCATTCATTTTAACAATGTAAATTTTTCAAAAAATGGTTGACTTGCGTTATTTTGGCAGTAACATACATTTATCAATGCCTGGAATTCCACTGATCTTCCGTTTAAATTATCGCTATCCAAGCTATATATCTTCTTCTTCTTCTTCTTTTTTATATATAAAAAAGGATTGCTGTTCGTTAGTCTAAATAAATATATTTCTTCTTTCTTTCTTTCTTCTAGTCTCACTGAAACTCGAGAACGGGTGGACCAATTTGGCTGATTTTTGGTTTTTTGGAAGGTTTAAATTTTTTTTTTTTTTTTTTTTTTTTTTTCTCTATTTTGTTTTCCATCTGCAAGCAGCTCTTATAGCCTTTATCAGATTTTCTGTCTTCGTGGCGTGTGGAGGCCCCATCCATTGATGCGGCCTCGTTCAAGGCTTTACGATAGATGTGTGAGCATCAGCGTGTTGGGTCGCTTCAACCGCACCTCCTCTCCCTTTGTGTTGAGCAGGTCTTGTGCTAGTGGATTCGAGTGCTGTTGGAGGCGTTGCTTGTAGTGTCTCAGCCTGTTCTCAATCTCCTGCTTCACGGTAGGCATCTCTAGGTACTCGTGAATTTCGGTGTTTCTCGTAAACCAGGGTGCGGCGGCAATGTTGCGGAGTACCCTGTTCTGGAATCGTTGTAGGATCTCAACGTTCGAGCTGCTGGCAGAACCCCAGAGTTCAATGGCATACAGCCAGATAGGCTTGAGAATAGTCTTGTATATGAGCAATTTGTTCTCGAGGGAGAGTTTTGATGGTCCACTGAGAAGCCAATGGAGGTCCCTGTATCTCAATGTGAGTTCTTCCTTTTTTGCCAGGATGTGCGTCTTCCAGTAAAGACCTCTGTCGAGATGGCACCCGAGGTACTTAACACATGTTTTGTGTGGTAAAGTCTCACCTTTCAATGTGATTGCTGGACAGTCACCTTTTCTCAAGGTAAAGGTTATGTGTACAGACTTTGTGGGACTTGCTTTTATCCGCCATTTGTCTAGCCAGTGTTCCAGTTTGTTTACTTGGCATTGCAGCAGTCTGGATGCTTCAGTTGGATCTTTACTACTAGAGAGGCAGGCCGTGTCGTCAGCGTATGTTGCACATAGTACATTCTCCGTCTCTGGTATATCTGCAGTGAAGATGGTGTATAACACCGGCCCCAGTACTGATCCCTGGGGGACTCCCGCTTGGCAATCTCTAAAGGAGGAGCAACTTCCGCCGTACTTCACCTGGAACAGTCTGCATTCCAGGTAGGATTTCATAAGTGTATGAACCGTGTGTGGGAGCCAGCTTTTGATTTTGTATCGTAGTCCTTTGTGCCACACGCGGTCGAATGCCTGCTGGATGTCCAGAAATACGGCAGAGCAGTACTCTTTCTTTTCCAGTGTTTGTCTCACTTTTCTGACAACACGGTGGACCTGTTCCACTGTTGAATGTTTTTCCCGAAATCCAAATTGGTGGTCTGGGACAATATTTTCTTTCACCAGCATTGGTTTTAGTCGCCGCAGAAATACTCTCTCGAACAGCTTCGATACGACGGGTAGAAGGCTTATTGGTCGGTACGATGAGACTTCATTTGGGGGTTTACCATTCTTGTGTATTAGTATTATTTGTGATATCTTCCACATAGATGGGAAGTATTGTATTCTCATGATTGCGTTAAAGAGAACTGTTAGGAATACAATTCCCTTCCGCGGTAGCCGTTCGAGCACCTCCGTTGTCACTAGGTCATATCCTGCTGCCTTCTTCTTGGCTAGTTGTCGAATCTGGTTTGTGATTTCTCTGGGGTTGGTTGGTTGCAACGGTAGAGACATTTGTAGGTCGCCTTGTAACACTCTGTCTATCATTGGATCGTTGCTTGACTTAGAAGGTTTGTTTGGCTGGAATGCACTTTCAAGGAATTCAGCAAATATTTCCGCTTTCTCATCATTGCTCCTGGCCCATTTGCCATCATTGCGTCTCAGAGGGGGTATTGCTTGTTGTGGTTGATTGTAATTCTTTGTAAGTTTCCACAGTGAGTGGTGGTCGTTTTTGTTTGGGTGACACTTTTCCAGTCGGTCTTGCAGAGTTTTATTCTTTATTTCTTCAATTAATTGTTTTAGCTGGTGTTTAGCTCTATTGAATTTGGATTTGTCATCAGGATGTCTGCTTAGTTGCCATTTGCGTCTTAGACTACGTTTTTCTTCTACTCTTTTCCTGACTTCCAGCGGGTAGTTATATTTTTGGGTCTTTTCTGTAGTATCTGGGGTTGCCTTCCAGGCAGATTCTTGTAGGACTTTCGTTATGTGTAGTGCTGCTTCCTCTACATCATTCGAAGACTTCAGTGGTATTCCAAGATTGATATTGCTATCCATATGGTGTCGAAATGTTTCCCAGTCAGTGTCTTTATTATAGAGAGTGCATGGTTTTTCACTTAATATTACAGTAGTGCTTAATGTCATTAAGACAGCAGTGTGGTCCGATGATCCATCCAGGCATGACTCCACGTGGTGATACAAGGTTGAGAGCCCTTTTGTGATGTAAAAGTCCAGAAGATCGGGTTTTTTCTTGGGGTCAGTTGGCCAGTATGTAGGTTCTCCAGTCGACACACTCTGAAGCTTGTTGCAATCAATAGATTTTTTTAGTTCCCTGCCTCTCGTCAATGTCATTCTTGATCCCCAGTGTAGGTGCTTTGCGTTCCAGTCTCCTCCTGCTATAAATCTGTAGCCAAGTTGGTTGAAGAGCTCTGTGAACATGTGGCCCTTGATGTTGTTCTTGGACGAGCCGAGCCTTCCCTTGCTGCGTTGGGGCGGGCAGTACACCGAGGTTAATGTTAGGGGTCCACTCCAATCGGCTACTGACACGGAGGTAGCCTGTAGGTACTCTCTCTTGTATTCTGGTAGTTGGTGATGATGAATGCCTTCCTTGATTAGTATTGCCGTTCCACCATGAGAAGTCATATCTGGGTGATTGCAGAAGTAGCATGAAAAGCCTTTGATTTTAAAAGTTTTGCTATCGGTTAGATGAGTCTCAGAGAGAAGCAGGATGTCAAGTTTGTTGCTTATTAAGATAGTTTCCACCTCGAGTTTCTTGCCTTCTAGGCCATTGATGTTCCATGTAGCTAGTCTAAGATTTTTAACCTTGAATTTTGCTAACGAGCACTGTTATTAGGCTTAGTAGGTTGCCTATTTGTTGGATTAGTGAGTCGATTTTCTCTGACTGTTTGAGGATCAGCTGTTCGAGTTGATTGGTTATTTGTGGGCTATTGGTGTTCTTGACTGCTTCAGAAAATGTTCTAGAAGTTCTAGTAGGTAGTTCGTTGCTTTGTGATTTTTCTTGTGAGGCGGTGGTCTCTGTGGGCTCATGTTCACTAGATTTTTGCCTTTGAGGTTTGTTGAATGTCCTCTGTGCTGTTCTTGGCTGCGTTTTCCTGGCTAATATTTCTTGATAAACTTGACAGCCTTTGTAGTTTGCCGGGTGACTTCCGAGGCAAAGGGCACATGTGGCTGGGCTATCTCTATCCGTTTTAGTGCAGTTTGATGTGTTATGACTTCCAGCACACTTAACACAACGGTGTGGTCTCATGCAGTTGTTTTTGGTATGACCGTATTGTTGACATCTGGTACACTGGACTATGCCTGGCTTCTTCTTCGGATCTTCTATGGCGATTTTTTGATTGTATATAAACTCTAGATTCTTCAAATTTTTGTTATTTAATGATGGTTCAATATTTACAAAAAAAGTGTCTAGGGGCTTTTTTGTGGTTCTAGTTAGGGCACAGACAATCTCTCCTCTTACTTTATTCCCTGTTGCTTCAATGCTTTCAATGATGGCTTCCTTTGGAGTAGAGTGATGAAGGTTTTTGATCACAATTCTGTGACAACGGTCCTCCTTTCTTGTGAATGTGTGACCGATAAGACCTGTTTTTCTTACATGCTCAATAAGTATTTTGTATGTTTCTATAGAGCCACTTGAGATTCTCAGCTGGTTTTTTGATATCACTTTGTAGCTATAACTTTCCTTGGGTGTAACTTCTTGTAGGTGATCGGATAGTTTCTTCATGTCATCAATTCCATAGAGTATGATGGGAGGTGGTTTGGATTGCTTTGGGGGCTTGGGTTGATTTTGGTTCTGTTCATCGGTGGTTTGATTTTGAATCTGATTATCAGTGGGTTCAGTGTCAATGTCAAGTCCCTCAAAACTGTTTGAGGTGAAGCCGATATTGTCTCCCGTGGCCACCTTGGGCATCTTATGAGTCGAGTTCTCATTGTTTGGTGAAAGCAATCTTTTGTCATTGCGAACATTGTGATGGTTCCGTCCTTCTGGCACTCTTTGCCATGGGATTTGGTTGTTGTATGACACGGAAGTAGTCACAGGGTTTTCTGGATTCGGAGCATCCTTTTTGATAAATAATCCTGGGTGAAATACTTGTTGTGTCAATTTTTTGTTGACATTGGCAGGCGAAGAGCCGGGTGGGTTGGTTTGTATGTTAGCTTCTGACATTTTGTTGGCGAAAACACTCTTTTTTTATATAGCAACACCAGGCCAAGTGGCGACAGCCATGGCATCCACCATATCGAGTAGATTTTTGAACGCGGTGTCAGAATGAGGTTTTGAGGTTATGAGTTGTTATTTTGCGATGTTGTAATTTTCTCCAAATCGATACGGCACTGCGAGATAACACTACCACACGTAATCTGGAGGTCACTTTCCCGTTTGGACACGTTTTTTTTCACTGTTAGGCTATTATTTCACCAAAATGCAATACATTTTGAGGAGCGCGAAGTGAACTTGACAACTGTCACAGACTATTGGTTTAAATGGTGAGAAAATATGGAAAAATTACGAAAACTTTGGCGGTACGAAGTTTGCCGGGACAGCTAGTTTAAAGTAAATATTATGTTCTGGGTCATTCTTGCAATATTGCAACCATATTGAGTTTTAACCCATTATTCACGGTTACCCTATCAGTATCTGTTGTACAGTTCTTAATCATAATGGTTTTCAGTTTCTTTAAATCAATAAAATCTTCCTGGGCCAGTTCTTATACTAGCTGGACAGATAAAAAAATTTTATACTTTTCTTGGCCACGTTTAAAGTACTGTGAATGTTTTTTACTTCCATCTGGCTGTCACTAGCCTCGTAAGGCCCGACCTTGAAAAGAACAATTGCTTTTGTGATCACTTGAAGACACTGGGCCTCACGAGGATATAATAAAAATATTTTTGATTTATTTCCGGTATATCCAAAAAACTCACATAATAAAACATTTAGGCAGAAATATACATATTTTGGCAATGACTCGCGCAAGCATCGGACATAAAAGTGATCGGTTTGCCTTCTGCTTTTTCAATAATGTATTTCGACAAAGATGATCCAACCTCGTTAGCATCTTTATTAACAAACACTTTCATTTCAACAATAACACGTTACCTATCTCTCTCTCTTGAAGGCTGCCTGTAAATAACTGCACTTGACTGGATTTTGGCAAGGATAAAGCTGGCCGCACACGTACGGTTTCCTGATCAGGTTTCCTGATCAGGAATTCCGATACGGAATTCCGTGAGTGTAGCGCATACATCCGGTTTTTCTTATTAGGTTTTTTTCTTGCCAGTATTTAGAGTGACATCTTCGTGAACACACGTTTGGACATGGATGACGAAACATTGATTGCCATTTCACTTTTACTAGTGCTATGTAAGAAAAAGCGGAATCGTCGTTATTGGGTACACGGTACACCCATTGAACACTCAAAGAATTAAAGAGAGTCAATTCCATCTCAAAAGAGCGCAACTAAAAGCTCACCCGAAAGAATTTCAAAAATTTTACAGGATGTCAATTAAATCCTTTGATGAACTTCATAGTGGCATTCGAAACAAAATAAAAAAGAAAAATACATGCATGAGATTATGTTTGGACACGGAAGAAAAATTGGCCATAACGTAATTTTTCAACCGCTAATATTAGATTTTCTGGTTCGCTCATTTTTAACGGAGTTTCATACAAAACCCGTCCACTCAGCACGGCGCTCGCGCGGTCTGAACGAAAATTTCCGTTCGTGTGCGGTAGGTAATACAAAATGTATAGACACGCTGCGTTCGGGATGACGTCATCAGGTTTTTTTCCGTTCTGCCAACCCGAACGCGCGGCTTTCAATTATGAATGACATTCGGTTATTTTTCCGTCCGGAAATTGTCAGAGCGTGTGCGCCTTGTTGAATATTTATATGAAAGACGTGCATTCGGGTTTCCGAATCTGAGTTCCTGATCAGGAAACCGAATCAGGAAACCGTGCGTGTGCGGCCAGCTTCTTGCCTTATCCTTGCCAAAATCCAGTCAAGTGCAGTTATTTACAGGCAGCCTTCATTTATCAAAATTTTTTTAGAAGATGAAGCAATATATGACAAATAGCTTCCATGTCATATTCGGTGAAATGAATTTCATCATCCTGTGCGAATTTCGCCTCCGGTCCGTAACGACTAAATGTCAAAATGCCATGATTTCATTATAACTGAATTTCAATTCGCCTTAGTCCCATAATGCCTGACATCTCAAATGATTTCATTTCAAGTTGTCCAAATTTCAATTTGGCTTAATCCCAAAATGCCTGAAATCCGAGATGGCTTTATCCTTCAATGTCCGAAAAATTAAATGATTAATGTTGTACAGTTGCGATCAAACTCTATTTGATATCAATAAATTGTACCCTAGGGCATTAAAACGCAAAGTGTAAGACTTTTGTTAGCATGACAAATAAATAATTACAATAAAACAAACTCACCTTTCCATAATAACCATCTTTCCAAGTGCGAGTCCACCGAGGGTATCTGATTTTCCAGTATTTTCTCAATAACTGTACTACATCCACAAGACAATTTGCAATTCAGACATTGTAGTATAGATCTATTTCGGATTTCAGGCATTTTGGGATTAAGGCAAATTGAAATTTTGGACAAATTGAAATGAATTTGTCCAAATTTTGTCCATTTGAGATTTCAGGCATTATGGGACTAAGGCGAATTGAAATTCAGATACAATGAAATCATAAAAAAAATCATAAATGGAAGGGGAACTGATGTTCCAGACAACAAGGTTTTGTTGTATGGAACATCAGCTCCCCTTCCATCAGCTACTCAACTTTTTGGGTGTCTAATTAACGTATAGCAGTACTACATATAAGCGAAAGAGAATTAGACTAGCAGAGATTTATTACGTGCCAAAGTAACATACCACACCTTACGTTTTTTCGGCTAAAAAAAAATCGGGAAAACGCGCGAAACTAGATCCCTTAAAGAGTATGGTACTAACATACGTTTATTTGGCACGAAACAAACATAGGCTACATGATCAAAATTTCTGTGTTTAAAACATACGATGTGATACGTTATTTAAGCAATTACATTCAGACATATTTGGTGTCCTAATCGTACTGTAACGGCATGGCCACGGGGCAATTCGCCCGCGCGAAAAATCGCGCGGCGCGAACGGCGGGGCGTCAACCGCGTGGCTTGCTACGTCGCTAGTCGCAGCCGCGACTGAAACAAACTCATAGAAATGTACGTAGCAAGCCACGCGGTTGACGCCCCGCCGTTCGCGCCGCGCGATTTTTAGCGCTGGCGAATTGCCCTGTGGCCAGGCGGCAAGTCAAGATCCTATCGCGGTGCTCGTAGCTTCTATGACAAAATAAAGTCAAAATTATTGCAAACAGACAAACTTCATTTTGGCAGTAGGTAAACAAAAATCATTTTTTGTTTTTTTTACTAAGCAATCGACTCACAATATCGATCCAGTTTTTGGCACATAAAAATACAAAGGATTTAAAAGTGAATAGCGAAAAAAAATTTTTTTTTAATTTTTGCCCTTACGCTACTCTGGTTCTTAACCCACGATATAATATTATCTTACATAATATGTTTACAGCTTTCCCTAAGTGGAATAAATCAAAACTTAAAAATTACTACATTAAGATAGATGCCGGAAACTTAACAGACAATAAAGTATGGATATAATTATACAATCTTGAAAATATACAAATTTTATGCTAATGATGACATTCAGTTCTGTGTTTTGTTTCAATAAGGGAGAAATTGAGAGGTTGCTGCCTGTCTGTTCCTATGTATGCTTAGA
Source organism: Yponomeuta plumbellus (assembly GCA_947310845.1). Classification (NCBI taxonomy): domain Eukaryota; kingdom Metazoa; phylum Arthropoda; class Insecta; order Lepidoptera; family Yponomeutidae; genus Yponomeuta; species Yponomeuta plumbellus. The sequence goes on from OX371200.1 coordinate 23,470,069, forward strand.
TTTTTAAAACTACACTATAGATTTTGATGCATTTTTTTAATTGATAGAGGGATTCAAGAGGAAGGTTTATAATATGTATAATATATGCATAATGTCGTAAATACAAGTACCTGGATAACCGAGCTTTGCTCGGTATTTTTTTTGTTAAATCGTGTTTTTTGGAAATTACACTCAGACTAAGGGGCAAGCCCCTGCACGCTTACACGCGCCAACCTTCAGCCGCTCCGAGTTTCACTCTCCGTGGCAGTCGGCATAGGGCCTTGCTAGACACTTTTGATTGAGATTTGATGCATGGGAACATGTATGGTCTTGGCCTTCAGCCTCAGCCTGAACGGAGCTCGGCTTTCAGCCTCAACCTGAACGGAGCCTCAGCGAGGTTCCTCTTGCCCGCTTCGTGGAGCTTGAGGCCTCGCAAATTTGTCCTATCCGGCTTTTCATTGTTAATTTTACGCCGGAACACGGAACGTCTTGGCTTTCAGCCTTGGCCTGAACTGAGTTCTATCTCCGGCCTCGCCATGGCGGGGTCCACAGTGCCCACTTTGCGGAGCTCGGCCTTTGGCCCCGTAAGTTGGTGCCATCTGGATTTTGCATTGTTTCTTTTACGCTGGAACTTGCAACATCTTAGCCTTCGACCTGGCACTGGATGGAGCTCGGCCTTTGGCCTCGCCTCGCTGACTTTCTTCGTCCTCGTTTTGCCTTGTCAAAGTTTTTCATGCTCGCTTCGCGAGGCTCGGCCTTCGGCATTGCAAGTTTGTCCCATCTGGATTTTGCATTGTTTCTTTTACACTGGAACTCGCAACTTCTTAGCCTTCGACCTGGTACTGGATGAAGCTCGGCCTTTGGCTTCGCCTCAGTGGAGTTTCTCATCCTCGTTTTGCCTTGTTAAAGTTTCTCGTGCTCGCTTCGCGAGGGTCGGCCCAAGTTCGAGGTCGGGACGAGGTCCGTCTCTACATAAGAAACTGGTCCGCGGTTCAGCCAGCCTAATTGAACCGTACCCTTCAGATGACTGTCCTAACAGGCAGTGTGTGTAAAAGCACTATGCAAGAGAAACAATGAATATTGATACAACTCAAGTTTGTCCCATCTGGATTTTGCATTGCTTCATTTACGCTGAAACTCGCAACGTCTTAGACTTTGACCTGGTACTGGATGGAGCTCGGCCTTTGGCCTCTCCTCAGTGGAGTTCCTCATCCTCGTTTTTCCTTGTCAAAGTTTCTCGTGCTCGCTTCGCGAGGCTCGGCCGTCGGCCTCGCAAGTTTGTCTTATCTGGATTTTGCATTGTTTATTTTACGCTGGAGTCTTTTGATCTGGTACTGGATGGAGCTCGGCCTTTGGCCTCGCCTCGGTGGGGTTCTTCGTCCTCGTTTTGCCTTGTCAAAGTTTTTCATGCTCGCTTCGCAAGGCTCGGCCTTCGGCTTCGCAAGTTGTCCCATCTGGATTCTGCATTGTTTATTTTACGCTGGAGCTCGCAACGTCTTAGCATTTGACCTGGTACTGGATGGAGCTCGGCCTTTGGCCTCGCCTCGGTGGAGTTTTCGTCCTCGTTTTGCGTTGTCAAAGTTTTTCATGCTCGCTTCGCAAGGCTCGGCCTTCGGCCTCGCAAGTTTGTCCCATCTGGATTTAGCATTGTTTCTTTTACGCTGGAACTCGGAACGTCTTAGCCTTTGACCTGGTACTGGATGGAGCTCGGCCTTTGGCCTCGCCTCGGTGGAGTTCTTCGTCCTCGTTTTGCCTTGTCAAAGTTTTTCAAGCTCGCTTCGCAAGGCTCGGCCTTCGGCCTCACAAGTTTGTTCCATCTGGATTTTGCATTGTTACTTTTAAGCTAGAGCTCGCAACGTCTTAGCCTTCGACCTGGTACTGGATGGAGCTCGGCCTTCGGCCTCGCCTCGGTGGAGTTCCTCATCCTCGTTTTGCCTTGTCAAAGTTTCTTATGGCTTCTACACACTATGCCATCGGCACGGCCGGCGGCTATGACGCCGGCTATGGCGGGTAATAGGGAATGGATGAAAATATCAGAAGTGCTTGATATTTTTTTTGGTGTTAGGAATAACCTTCGTTAACGCGGGAAAAAAGTTTCAATTTTTTTGGCCCCGTAGTTAATTTTTAAATATACTTAATATTTTTCCATTCGTAGTTCTGGGCTTAGTACGGCATATCAGACATATTCCTTAGTCCGCTACGTATGAAAAAAAAAACCTGGTGACAATGACAGCTTCTCCAGGTGGATTTTTTTTTTATTGCCGCCGGCAATGCCACACGAGCTGAGCCGCCGGCTGGCTGGCGGGGTGCGCCGGCGGGTTGCGCGGTGAGCCGGCGGCAAATTATGCTTCCGGGACCGCCCGATTTCTCACTTGAGGCAATACAACCTTGTATAGTATCAGGGGGTTTCAGGGCTCCTTCAATAATTTATTTTATTCGTTATTCCAAAACGGTTTATTTCAAGCTACGTTAGATTCGAATAGGTAAGATAAGCAAGTAGTGTATCTATAAAAAACGTAGATTCTCAGCGACATAGGTAGGGCTATTTTTAGTTCATATTTTCGTTAATAGATGGCGATACATGTTGCGGTAATGTAAATATCCAATAGATGGCGCTAGGTGTCAAGAAGTAGATAGTACAGTGCCACTATCTTATCTGTTCAGTTGATAGTGGCGCTAGTGGAGAACTTAGTAGTAACATTTAAGAAATTTACCTAGAAAAATGAAAATATTTTAACCGGTCTTTCAATTTTAATGAAAATATATCTATACATCTTATAAAAAAAAAAACTCACGCCCGTTACCTCCGAGGGGGTAGGCAGAGGCACCAATCACTAGAACTGGGCCCACGTTTTGCTATAAATCTTAGTAAGTGAATAAATAAAATAAAAATGGGGAACAGGATTTACAATTAATTAGTTAGTTACAATTTTGCCCACCTGAATATATAACTTGGGGGCGCTGTAGTTGCGCTGGCAACCTTGTAAATTTCCGCGAAAACCAACCTTCGTATTCTAACAAGGAGAATTGGGAATGGATGAAAATATCAGAAGTGCTTGATATTTTTTTTGGTGATAGGAATAACCTTCCTTAACGCGAGAAAAGTTTCAATTTTTTGGGCTTCGTAGTTAATTTTTAAATAATCTTAATATTTTTCCATTCGTAGTTCTGGGCTCAGTACGGCTTAACAGACATATTCCTTGGTCCGCTACGTATTAAAAAAAAACTGTGGTGACATTGACAGCTTTTCAAGGTGGATTTTTTTTTCATACGTAGCGGACTAAGGAATATGTCTGATATGCCGTACTAAGCCCAGAACGACGAATGGAAAAATATTAAGTATATTTAAAAATTAACTACGGGGCCAAAAAAATTTAAACTTTTTTCCCGCGTTAAGCAAGGTTATTCCTATCACAAAAAAAAATATCAAGCACTTCTGATATTTTCATCCATTCCCTATTCCAATGATCAGTTTTTATTGCCTAAAAGCACTGATAAAACAACGTCTTCTAAGAATTCTAGTTAGATCGATTAATTGCCCCTGAAACCCCATGGGTACTAAATTTTATGAAAATCGTTGGAGCTGTTTCCGAGATAAATTCGAGCTTTGCACGCCCTAGCAATGACACAGCTTCAGGAAAATGATTGTTTTGCTTCGAAAAAAGGCCATAATAATTTGGATGTATGATTATCACACGATTAAAACGTATGATTTCTAACATTATCCATCCAACAGCGCCTTCAAAAATAACAAATAAAATAAATATTGTTCTAAATAACAGAGTTTAATCTCTAATGAGCATTGCCCCGATTTTTTTTTAATTTCTTTTAGAAAATTTATTTGGATACTAATTAGGTGCGTTGATAATAGGGCTCCTAATAATAGTTTTTCACATAAAAGAAAAAATTGAAAAAAAAAAGAGAAACTTTATGCTCAAGTCTCGAACCAGGGTCTTCTGTTTACAGTATCGTCGTATTTCCCACCTGGGCTACTTACTACAACCTTACAGATTAATGCGAAAGGGGTTTGGGTAACTTTGTATGGACGGTTGGCGTCAATTTTTTTTGGAGCGGCCATCTTTCTTTTCGGTGCTTATTTGTAATACTAATTTAACTTAACATTACAGGGAAAGTCGTACACAATATTAAAGGAGGTCATTATTTAGGTCATTTCTGATGGAACTTATTCTGCAAATAATTTTATAAACTTCTACGACTCTTTAACTATTCAAAAAGGTATAACATTTAATAGGTATCTGCATGAAATTTTAAAATAATGTTATTTGAGTAGGCTCTAGTGGTAGTACCGACACAACTGAACTTCGATACAAAAAAAATCTTTTACTTCCTGGCATCTTTAAACTTTGTAAAAAGGTCAGATACTCTTTTTTGTGCTCTAGAGATATGCTGTCTCAGGTGTTCAGGTACCTACCTACCTATTTCAGTATTTCTTTTTTAGAATATTCTATTACCTATCTATTTTTGTGTTGGTCTGCTCGTGTGATTCTTCCGTGGTAGATGTGTTAATACGTGCTCTGCAAATGATTTGCGTTTTAGAAACTTCTACGTCTCTTTAGGTATTAAAAAACGTATATCACTTGCTATTACATCGAAAAGTGTCACTTAAGATGGCAAGCAGTAAATTTTTAGTTGAGGTAAATACGTGCTCTTTGATAATTTCCCGTAAAACGCGACTTAGTTTGGATTTTGGTATTTATTCACCTTCATCGTGTGACTTGGCTTGGATTTTGAACTGATTCGTCTTCGTTTTTAACATGGTTGCATCTATTTCTAATACAAATTCTCATTCTTTTTTTTTAATTACTCTTCACTACAGAAGTTCGCAGGTTTCTGCAGGTTTATGTAATAGTCTATTATCTAATTTCGTATTTATATAAAATAATATATTATGTATGTATGTATAAAATTATAATTAGCATATGTTTATTTTATCTTAAATAAAGGATTTGAGCCATAATAGTTTGCTGTGTGCACGTTTATTTTTATTACCGTACAAATATTATAATTGTGATATATTTAAGTTCACCCTGAATGGACCACTGAGCCCCAAGATACAATTTAATTTAGTTTGGGGTTCAGAGTTACTGTATATATTGTTAAGTTTTGTACTGCTCAATAAAACAATTTCGAATTTTTGAATTTTCTTTTGAAGTTTCCGCAAATATTCTCTGTCTCAAAATTTCGACATTTTGTTTTAAATTATGCTTTTAATATGATCTCATACATAAAAATCCATTGGCGTTAGATCAGGGCTCCTAGCCGGCCATGCAATGGGACCGTCTTTTCTAATCCATTTGTTTGGGAAGTTCTCGTCCAACCATGCTTCCGTGGTGACTGGTGCGCTGGGCAGCCGTCATGTAGAAAGAACATGTCTCATCTCAATGCAATAGAAATGTCGTCCATCAACAAGGGTAACTCCTCCCTCAAAAAGTTTTCATATGTGTCTCGCCATTCAAATCACAGAATGAAAATGAATCAGTCCAAAATCCAAGCCAAGTCTTAGTATGAAGATGAATCAGTTCAAAATCCAAGCCAAGTCACAGAATGAAGATGAATTAATACAAAAATCCGAACTAAATCGCGTTTTACGGGAAATTATCAAAGAGCACGTATTTACCTCAACTAAAAATTTACCGTTTGCCATCTTAAGTGACACTTGGCTAACGTTTTTTCGATGTAATAGCAAGTGATATACGTTTTTTAATACCTAAAGAGACGTAGAAATTTCTAAAACGCAAATAATTTGCAGAGCACGTATTAACACATCTACCACGGAAGAATCACACGAACAGACCAACACAAAAATAATAGATAATAGAATATTCTAAAAAAGAAATACTGAAATAGTTAAGTACCTGAACACCTGAGACAGCATGTCTCCAGAGCACAAAAAAGCCAATCTGACCTTTTTACATAGTTTAAAGGTGCCAGGAAGTAAAAAGATTTTTTTTGTATCGAAGTTCAGTTATGTCGGTACTACCACTAGAGCCTACTCAAATAATATTATTTTAAAATTTCATGCAGATACCTATTAAATGTTACACCTTTTTGAATAGTTAAAGAGTCGTAGAAGTTTTTAAAATTATTTGCAGAATAAGTTCCATACGTAAATTTTTTTTAGGAGCTTCAACGTGAAAATTATTTAGAGAAAAAATATTTAATTCTAACCGTTGCCGAGCAGTTTTTTAAAGCTGTTAGTTGTAGGTGCAGCTTTTGCTGATATTTTTTATCAATTGACATGCCTTTTAACTAAATACATAAAAAAAACACTTTACGAGCTCTATTCTGAGAAAAAATCAATCAAAAAGCCAAAAAAATGTTATATTTTTTTAAAATCTTTAACAGTCAATATCTCCATAACGGCTAATTTTCGGACCGTATATAATAGAATAAAATCCATCAGAAATGACCTAAATAATAATAATGACCTCCTTTAATATTGTGTACGACTTTCCCTGTAACCCTGTATATAAAATAAGTTTAGCTGCAAATAATATCGGAAAAAAGTTATGGCTCTTCAAAAAGCAGAAAAAAAAAGTTTTATTCCGAGAAATTATGGCACGTGCAAGCAGATTGCTCTGCGCTCGTCATACTTAAAAGTTAATATTTCTAATGGCCTGAAATGCTAGGTATGTGATACAGAACATCTCAATCAACGATAATATCGTTGATCCCATCAAAAACATAAATGTGAATGAAAGCCAAGTTCAATATTAAGAACAGACGTCGTTATCGACTTCGCCGACAAAAGAATTGAGATCTATATGGGTGCTGACAAGTTCTCTGCAAAAAATCATGAAATTTTAGTTACAAGATCACTGAGATGTAAATTGTAATTCAAGCTCAAGATTTGACTGCTAGTTTTTACCAAAAAACCAAATTTCAGAAAAGTCACATAGGTATGATATCAACCTAACAGCATAAGTACAATACAAACATAAAGTACAGTAACCTCCGTATGACTAAACTAAGTAGAGTTCATTAAATAAATATTATTTAGCCTGTACGTGAAAACTAGCCAAGTCAAATCTTAAGCTTGAATAACAATTTACATCTCTAGTGATCTTGCTAAAATTTCATGATTTTTTGCAGAGAACTTGGCAGCACTCATATAGATCTCAATTCTTTTGTCGGCGAAGTCGATAACGACGTCTGTTATTAATATTGAACTTGGCTTTCATTCACATTTATGTTTTTGATGGGATATCACTGCTTTTTGTACAGAGATTATTGGTATTGATCACTAATAAATACATCGTTATTGCCAAGGTACCGATAACCGATGGGTTAGAAATCGGCTACGAACATACGAATTGAGTACAGCAACTCATTTACTATTCAGAGAAATGTGCACAGGAAGTCGTTTACAGATATTATATAGAATTGGTTGAGACCAAACCATACCGCGATATAGAATTAAAAAGCGCCATCTATTGGCAGAATTTGGAACTAAATACTATGCGGATATTAATATCAATAATTTTCAGTTTTTAGATTTTTTCCTTTGTATATGCCTAATAGTCTACCTTGATGCCAAATATCAAGTTTCTAGGTCATCTAGAAGTGGGTTAGGTTTTTGATCTATAAGTGAGTCAGTCAGTCAGTCATAAAAATGCCGGTTTTTAAACGTTAATATATCTATAACTGTTTGAGCAACATTGATGAAACTTTGGATTCTAGGCAAGCTAATAGACTTTAAGAAATGTGCCAAATTTCATATACGTAGGTTAAATAGTTGTAGAGTTGTGAAGGGGTCAAAAGTAGCTCGAAGTGATTCCTGTAATATTAACACGGCTGCTGCGTCGCCAGTTCCTTTTTTCTCGAACTTGGCTGGACTCGCTGGTGCGAGTCTAAATCTCAATAAATAGTGTGATACGGATACATAGATTATTCATGGATCATTCAGCTTTTACAATGGAAGGGCAAGGTCTTTCGTCCAGCGTATACGAACCGTGCATGGTGATTGGTTGAATTAGGGCCCTCGCCCACGGCGACTCTTTGCAGCGATGCTATCGCGCGTTCGCATTCATACAGTCGCGATGCAAAGGCGTTACCGTCGCGATTCTGTCGCGATGCAATTACGATTCAGTAACGTAGGGGCATGGAGTCAGGAATCACAGGGGGCAAAGGCTTGTCAACTTCCTTGAGAAAGAGGAGCTATTCTTGATGAACTCTTTCTTCAAGAAACAGCCTTAAAGGAATTGGACATGGCAAAGCCCCGACACTGTGACTAAAATGAGATCGACTTCATCATGACGGATAGCAAGCGTATATTCAGAGATGTCTCAGTGATCAACAGGTTCAATACTGGATCCGATCACCGACTTCTCCGAGGCTCTGAATATCAACTTGAAGCTTGAGACAAACCGTCTGATGAAGTCCACGCTCCGACCAAACCCAATCCAAATCATGGCGGGCACCGAGAAGTTCCAGCAGCTTCTCGGGAATAGACTTGTTGCCTTGGAGCCCACCGACGACGCTGACGAGACCCTACACAATCTGGTCGTAACTCTGAGGGACGAGGGCATCAAGTTCTGCAAAACGTAGCGGACAGGCAAGAAATCCAAACTCTCGGCTGAGACTCTCCGGTTGCTGACAAAAAGACGGGAAACCACCCAAGCGACTTCGTCTGAGAGGTCAGACCTGAACAAGCGAATTGCGAAGATGGTATGGCGCGACCTTTGGAGCTCCGACACACGCCTCATTGAAGAAGCAATAGAGCAAAACCGAGGGTCCAAAGTATTCACTCAGCAGCTTGGCAAGAGCCACCTGACGAAGCTTACAACGCACGACGGGAGGACCGTATTGTCAAAGCCGGAGATCTCCGCTGAGATAGAGGATTTCTATTTCCGATTATACGCTGCACATGCCCCTTATTCCCAACAATACGACCAAGATTCCAGAGCCACCCGCGCCACTACACCAACGAACTGCCCGACATCAGTCAAGACGAGATCGTGCTAGCTCTGACGCAGCTTAAAAATGGAAAAGCCCCTGGTGAGGACGGAATAACATCAGAGCTTTTGAAAGCTGGAGGAGCCCCTGTTTTGAAAGCTCTTCAACACCGTCCTTCACAGTGGGAGAACTCCAATGGCATAGAGCGGGAGTCTGGTGGTGCTCTTTTTTAAGAAGGGTAATAAAACTCTACTTAAAAATTACAGACCCATCTCGCCCCTGAGACATGTCTATAAACTGTTTTCACGAGTGATCACGAATCGTCTCGCCAGGAGACTCGACGAGTTCCAGCCGCCGGAACAGGCCGGTTTTATGGCACCATAGACCACATTCACACAATGAGGCAGATTATACAGAAGACCGAAGAGTATAATCAGCCCCTATGTCTTGCTTTTGTGGACTATGAGAAGGCCTTTGACTCTGTCGAAACCTGGGCTGTTCTGGAATCCTTACAGCGATGCCAACTAGACTATCGTTATATCAAGGTGTTTAGATGTCTGTACGAAGCCGCCTCCATGAGTGTCCAAGTACAGGGCTAGCAGTCTAAACCTATCCAACTGCGTAGAGGAGTAAGACAGGGGGATGTTATATCCCCGAAACTGTTTACAAACGCGTTGGAAGACGTGTTTAAGACGCTGGACTGGAAATAAAAGGGAATTAACATAAACGGCGACTACGTCTCACACCTGCGATTCGCAGATGACATAGTCTTAATGGCGGAGTCGCTAGAGGAGCTGAACCAAATGCTGGTCGGCCTAGCGTCAGCCTCGCGACGCATCGGTCTTGGCGTGAATGTGGATAAAACCAAAGTCATGATCAATGGTCACATTGATCCAATACCGGTCGTCGTAGATGGTCACCTTCTCGAAATCGTTTCCGAATACACTTACCTCGGGCAGATTCTGCAGTTAGGTAAAAACAATTTCGAGAAGCCAAGAGGAGGATCCAGCTGGGCTGGGCAGCGTTTGGGAAACTACGCCGAGTCTTCTCGTCATCCATACCGCAATGCTTGAAAACGAAAGTTTTCAACCAGTGTGTCCTACCTGTTATGACCTGCGGAGCCGAGACATGGACACTCACGAAAGGGTTGGTCCACCAGTTTAAAGTCGCTCAGCGAGCTATGGCGAGAGCTATGCTCGGAGTTTTTCTGAAGGATAGGATTCGTAACGAATACATCCGACAGAGAACTACGATAACGATTAAGTCACGGTGCAAACACGATACCGTCGGACTTCCGTTGCGATGAAAACGAATTTACATTTTAAAAGTTCTACGGCTGACGAAATTGAACATTTCTGTGCCGCTAGGAATCTGCCTAGCTATCGTTTTTTGTTGCTTAACCCTAAGTACGATTTAAAAATTTGCCAGTTCGTAAACACATCTATGTCATTTATTGTGTACCTATTTTCCATATATAAAAATTATCTATTGTGTTACGTGTGGATTTGCACCTACTACGAGTACAAGCCTTAATGTTTATCATCAGAACGTGAGGGGACTTAGGTCTAAGACTGATGTATTTTTTAGGAATTTGCGGTCATGCGACTATGACGTTGTAACCTTGACTGAGACTTGGCTTTGCGATGGTATTTTAGATGATGAGCTTTTTGACAGTCGCTATTGTGTTTGGCGGAGGGACCGCGACTATACCGTGACGAAGCAGACCCGTGGAGGCGGAGTTGCTATAGCCGTCAAACGTTCCCTCATAACTTCACGTAAGATTGAGTGGCAGTCTACCGCTGAAGATATTTGGATATCTATTGTCCTGCAAGACCCACGAAGTAGGACTCCTATCAAGTTAAATATATGTTGTATATATCTTTGCGCAGAAAATCTGGGTAACTCTTTTTCTGTCCAATTAATCAATTTCTGTGATAACATAGAAACCGTAATTTCTAGTAACATACAAGACACATTTTTAATCTTAGGGGACTTTAATATGAGCTTTATTGATTGGCAGGGGTCTGACGAAGGTCTCGTACCCACGAATGTGAGTGGTGACAGCGCCGCGAATTTTATAGAAACATTTAAGTTTTGCAACTTGGCGCAGTATAACTCGTTCATTAACGCTCATGGGCGTATTCTAGACTTAGTTTTTGCTAGCGATGTAGTTTCTGTGGCCCCATGCCTAGATCCCCTTGTCCCAGAAGACCCGTATCATAGAGCGCTTTGTATAAATGTGCCCTTTGTCGAGTCTACATCTCTCCCTGTATTCAATCATACCGTATTTTTATATAATCGGGGAGATTACAACTTGATTGAGGATGACCTTGCTGCTGCGAATTGGTCTGACCTCCTTTGCAGAGGGTCTTTAGATGAGGCTGTCGAATGCTTTTACAAAATTATTTATAATTTGCGTACAAAACACATTCCTCAACGAGTCAAACGTGGTGACAACAGTTATCCATTGTGGTATAGCCGCCCCCTAATCAGGGCTATTAGAGAAAAATTCAAATATTTTAAAAGGTTCAAGACTTATGGTAATCTGTCTGATAGGCATACATTCGAATTATTAAGAGATAGGGTTAAGCGGCTGGAAAAATTGTGCTACACTAAATACATTAACCTTACAGAAGATTCGATTAAGGCAAATCCCAAGTATTTGTGGAAGTTTATAAAAAGCAGTCTTAATAAATCGTCATTTCCAGCTGCGATGACCTATTTAGGTACTACTTCTACTACGGGCGACGGCATCAGTAATCTGTTCAATGAATATTTTGTTTCAAACTTTCTCGAAAGAGATCCTACATCGTGCACACAATTTGAAGAACCGCCGGAGCCGGTTTTATCTGATCTAGCATCCATCGAAATCGTCTCTGACGAAATTACAAAACTGCTAAAAAACTTAGATTTGGCGAAATCAGCCGGTCCTGACGAACTCCCTGCTTTTTTTTTAGTTAAATGTGCCGACAGCCTATCTCTGCCTTTATCTCTCATATTCAAGAGATCTATCGCCGAAGGTGTCGTGCCGGCTATCTGGAAGTCTGCCTTTATCACCCCTATCCATAAAAAAGGCCAAAAAAGTAGAGTGGATAATTACCGGCCTATTTCTAAGTTATGTATCATTGCCAAGGTGTTTGAGCGCATTGTTTATAACCAAGTGTACGTTGCATTAAAGTCGTCGTTCTGCCCTCAACAGCACGGTTTTCTCAAGAAAAGGTCTACTGATTCAAATTTATTACTATTTAATGATTTTATCACCCAGCAGTTAGACAGCGGCGATCAAGTGGACGCTATTTATACCGATTATAGCAAGGCTTTCGACCGAATAGATCATGTCCTTCTATTAAAAAAACTTCTTGCAGTTGGCATCAGAGGAGATTTATTTCGGTGGTTCTCATCATACGTTGAAAACATATCCCAGGCAGTTGTACTCAACGGCTATAGATCTAACTGGACTAATATTCCCTCAGGAGTTCCCCAAGGGTCGTTACTAGCACCGTTATTATTTACAATTTTTATTTCTGACATCTCCAATTGTTTTAAAAATTCCCATTTCCTACTTTTTGCCGACGACATGGAAATATTTAGAACTGTTAACAATGCTAACGACTCATCATTACTACAGCACGACCTTATCCAATTCGATAATTATTGCCTTAACAACAAACTCGACCTTAATGTATCCAAATGCTTTATTGTATCTTTTACTCGCAAACGTAACGTATTTAACAACAATTATTTATTGAAAAGCAAACCTATATCTAAAATCCACGAAATTAGAGATCTTGGCGTAATTATGGACAAAAAACTTATCTTTGAAAGGCACATTAGTGCAATTACTAATAAAGCGTATAAGGCTCTAGGATTTATCATACGATCCTGCAAAAATCTTCGTCGTCCCAAATCTGTAAAAATTATTTATTGTGCATTTGTCAGGAGCCATCTCGAATATGCCTCACAAGTTTGGAACCCCTGTTATAAAGGATATATAAATAAATTAGAGAGCATTCAAAATAAATTCATCCGCTATATTAAATTCAAACTTCCCAAGCTTCCCTAACCAATTATGTATTAAGCTCCACTTGCTTCCATTGCATGTACGGCGATACACAACTGACATCACCTATCTGATGAAAATTGCCCAGGGCCTTGTTGACTGTCCTGACTTGTTAGCTAAGCTTAATCTCCTCGTCCCCTCACGTTCCCAGTCTCGTCGTAAACTATTATTATTTGTTCCTTGGGCTCGCACAAACTTTAGACAAAACTCTTACTTCATTAGAGCTATACAATCCTTTAACGACTTATGTATTGAAAATGTAGACATAGATTTGTTCACATACAGCATTTCCGTTGTTCGCAAAGCAATACCTTCGAGATTTTGTGACTCGGTGTAGGTAGGCTTTATTACCGATGCAGCTTATTGACGGTGTGCCTCGTTTATTCTTAGATTAGCAGACTCCGGTGTCTTGTGCCGTTTTTCTTCCACCTGTATTTGCTCAAATTATGGCTATCTGTGAAAACTTTTTGTTGGCTCTCTCTTTCTATGTGTGTAAATTTTAATGTGTAAGGGACTCCACACACGACTGCTATAAGGTAAGGATGTATATTATAGCACGATATATCTCATTACATCTTTCCATAGAAATCGTCAGGAGACCACACACGACAGCTATAATATACATCCTTACATCTTCGTACCTTAAAGGTACTGAGCGATACGAAGATGTATATTTACCTTTCGATACCTTTCAATACCTCCCAATACCTTTCCGTATATTACGATATATCTTCCTTCGTAAAGGGTGTTCAAAAAGTTTCTTGGTGATTCAAAAAACTCCACTAGGAGTCTTATGTCGCTAAACGACAAGAGTCCTATCTCAAAAAAATCATTTGCTCGGTTGCTCCATATAAATAGTCTCGCTAAAGGCCGGTTTCCGAATTGAGAATTTCACTTAAATATTTAAATAACGTTCTGTCACGCTCTTTTCTGAGAAACTTGACGAGACAACACTAGAGTTAAGTAGTTACTTAGCGAAATTCTCAATTCAGAAATCGGCCGTAAGCTACGTTTCGTAAGCCTGAGGAAGGTATAGGCCATACTCCGCCACGGGGGCCGGTCCGGATTGATGGAGGCTTTTAAGACTAGTGGCTGCTGGTCTTGCTCTATGGCCTCTGACTTGGCTTAACGACTGCCATCTATCGACGGCAGCCAGCACCAACTGCTTAACATGCCTTGCGAAGCATGGAACCGCTCGGAAAAATGCCATTAGCGTTAATCATAAACGGTCACCCATCCGCGCACTGAACGCGCCCTATGTTGCTTAACAATCGTGATCGTTTAAGATCACTCAGGCAGCCAGGGCTGCGAGCAATTCTTCGATTCAGTCGATTGATACACCTCCTGCGGTTGACTGGTAGAAAATGCTTGTAGCATTAAGTCCGCCGCGTTGCCATTGTAATTTTTACTTATGTGCAATAAACGTATTAATAATAATAATAATAATAATTGATGACCTATGATTTTATAGATATAACATAGGAAGTTACAACTTGTATATAGTGATGGAATATAACATTAAAGTTGCCTTTAACATGAAGGATAGTAACAAAAATCAATCTACCTCAAGAAAAGAAAAAAAAGTGTAGCAACACAGTGGTCATCAATTTTGTAATAATATCATGCCTGTCCACTTGCTGGCGATGTCTGATAATTCCGCATATAATTTAAACTCTTCGGAATTTTCCTTATTCTATTTAAACTTTATTTGATGTTCAATGCACATCGTTCTATTTTTGGCACATGTGCCAACGCATACGCGCATCAAAATCTCAATCATCTTCTGATGAACTACCTATCTATTAAATCTAGTAGTAAGTCGACAGATCCATAACACCCTGTATAACGCCTTAGCAGCCGGAACGTGTGTCGGTCGAGACGTATGTCAACGAAATGAAGCGAAATATACATTACGTTACCTGTTCCGTGTGTGATACTTTAATATAATGTAAAGCTATACCTCCCGGGATGTAATGTATATTATAGCAGTCGTGTGTGAAGTCCCTTAGTGATAAGCTGTTAGTTTTCCTTATAAAATAAAATAAAATAAAAATAAATAACTTAATAATTAGTAGTTTTTACTTACTTATTAGGTTAATTATAAGAGACTTCACACACGACTGCTATAATATACATTACATCCCGGGAGGTATAGCTTTACATTATATTAAAGTATCACACACGGAACAGGTAACGTAATGTATATTTCGCTTCATTTCGTTGACATACGTCTCGACCGACACACGTTCCGGCTGCTAAGGCGTTATACAGGGTGTTATGGATCTGTCGACTTACTACTAGATTTAATAGATAGGTAGTTCATCAGAAGATGATTGAGATTTTGATGCGCGTATGCGTTGGCACATGTGCCAAAAATAGAACGATGTGCATTGAACATCAAATAAAGTTTAAATAGAATAAAGAAAATTCCGAAGAGTTTAAATTATATGCGGAATTATCAGACATCGCCAGCAAGTGGACAGGCATGATATTATTACAAAATTGATGACCACTGTGTTGCTACACTTTTTTTTCTTTTCTTGAGGTAGATTGATTTTTGTTACTATCCTTCATGTTAAAGGCAACTTTAATGTTATATTCCATCACTATATACAAGTTGTAACTTCCTATGTTATATCTATAAAATCATAGGTCATCAATTATTATTATTATTATTATTAATACGTTTATTGCACATAAGTAAAAATTACAATGGCAACGTGGCGGAATTAATGCTACAAGCATTTTCTACCAGTCAACCGCAGGAGGTGTATCAATCGACTGAATCGAAGAATTGCTCGCAGCCCTGGCTGCCTGAGTGATCTTAAACGATCACGAACGTTAAGCAACATAGGGCGCGTTCAGTGCGCGGATGGGTGACCGTTTATGATTAACGCTAATGGCATTTTTCCGAGCGGTTCCATGCTTCGCAAGGCATGTTAAGCAGTTGGTGCTGGCTGCCGTCGATAGATGGCAGTCGTTAAGCCAAGTCAGAGGCCATAGAGCAAGACCAGCCACTAGTCTTACAAGCCTCCATCAATCCGGACTTGGGCCCCCGTGGCGGAGTATGGCCTATACCTTCCTCAGGCTTACGAAACGTAGCTTACGGCCGATTTCTGAATTGAGAATTTCGCTAAGTAACTACTTAAATCTAGTGCTGTCTCGTCAAGTTTCTCAGAAAAGAGCGTGACAGAACGTTATTTAAATATTTAAGTGAAATTCTCAATTCGGAAACCGGCCTTTAGCGAGACTATTTATATGGAGCAAATTTATGTGGAGCAAATGATTTTTTTGAGATAGGACTCTGAATACCTATGTCGTTTAGCGACATAAGACTCCTAGTGGAGTCTTTTGAATCACCAAGAAACTTTTTGAACACCCTTTACGAAGGAAGATATATCGTAATATACGGAAAGGTATTGGGAGGTATTGAAAGGTATCGAAAGGTAAATATACATCTTCGTATCGCTCAGTACCTTTAAGGTACGAAGATGTAAGGATGTATATTATAGCTGTCGTGTGTAGTCTCCTGACGATTTCTATGGAAAGATGTAATGAGATATATCGTGCTATAATATCCATCCTTACCTTATAGCCGTCGTGTGTGGAGTCCCTTAGGCTTTATGATTAAACTATGAACTGTGATATCTCGGCTCCGATATTATTTAGCTTTTCATATATACTCCATAATAAAATCAGTTTATTTTATGCCGCTCTTTCGAAAAACACAACTTTTATGAATGGCCGCCAAAATTCAAAACGACGCCAACTTTACCCAAACCCCTTTACGTTCTTATAGGGGTAGCAGTTATTTCTTTGCCTTAAAATACGGTTAAAACGACGTTTTATAATAATGAAACCTAGTTGGATTAATTAATTGCCCCCGAAACCCCCTGCATATAAAATTTCATGTAAATCGTTGGAGCCGTTTCTGAGATTCGGGTTATATATAAATATAGATACAAGAATTGCTCGTTTAAAGAGATTAGATGTTTTGCGCTGCAAACACTGGCTAGATCCCCGCGAGATAGATCAAAATAATGTACTACAGTATTATACACTATAAGAAGGTCTCCAAGAGTCCATGATGGTATATGTCTATCTCTTAGGTATAACCCACAATAACCATTTTTTATCCTTTACTTTTTATGAGAATAATGGCTTCTTTACGAGATTTATAGATCAATATGGCCCTTTACAGAAATGAATAATGTTCAAAGATATTGTACGAACAGAGGAGAGCACGCACGCACGCACGCACGCATGGATTCACGCACGCACGAACGGATTCACGCACGCACGCACGCATTCACGCACGCATACACACACACTGCCGTGTCTGTAGACTTTACTATTGATGATGTCTGTGCATTCGGTTGTGTAGACCACAAAACACTACTCTCAAAGTTAAAACATTACGGAATAAAAAATGCAGGATTAGATCTTTTAAAATCGTATTTAGAAGGAGGGGTTCAAAAAGCAGACATAAATCGTATTAAATCGTCGGGTTCACTTGTAAAAATGGGAGTCCCACAGAATCTATCCTAAGGCCGTTCCTTTTCCTGGTCTATGTAAATGATTTACCGTTTATGGTACAAAAAATATGCGAGATAGTGCTATTTGCTGATGACACGTCACTTATTTTTAAAATAAGGAGACAGGTAAATAATCTTGACGAAGCAAATAATGCTCTCTCGCACGTTCTAGAATGGTTTACTGCAAATAATCTATTGTTAAATTCAAAAAAGACAAAATGTATGAAGTTTACCCTACCTAACGTAAAATTAGTTGAACATAACATTGTGATTGAAAATGAAAAACTAGAATTTGTTGAAGATACTGTATTTTTGGGCATCACAATCGATGCCAAACTATTTAAGTTACTTCCATAGTATTATGTCCTATGGTATACTACTGTGGGGCCGGGCAGCAGACGTTGGGACTATCTTCATCTTGCAGAAGAGAGCGATCCGATTTATTTACAAGCTAGGTAGTAGGGACTCGCTAAGAGACTTTTTCAAAGATTCCGTGCTTCGCAAGGTACGCTAAACAGTTGGTGCCGGCTGCCGTCGATAGATGGCAGTCGTTAAGCCAAGTCAGAGGCCTTTAGGGGTGGCTTGAAAACTTCTGACAGTAAGACCAGCCACTAGCCTCAAGCCTCCACTAATCCGGACTTGGCCCCCGTGGTGGAGTATGGCCTATACCTTCCTCAGGGAAGAGACCCGTGCCCCTCGGTGGGGACATAATGGGTTGATGATGATGGTACACTGAAATGTGGGCAGAAAGACATAGAAGCTCTGTAAAATTAGGTACAAAAAGTAAGAACTTAGCACAGAGTGGAATACAGGGTGGTCCAAATATCATGGATCAAAGGAAATGGGGAGTTAGCCAAGGTCATCCTCTACCAATAAGATTCTATACACAGGGTGGTAAATGTCTCAACTGTTTTGAACTTATGATTGATTTTCGTTTTTTTTTTCGAGGAAAGAGTTCCTACTGCTTATTATGAGTAATAAAAAAAAGTACTTACTTTCGGTGGTTGTTTTTTTTTTCAGACTGATGGTCTATGATGAGGATGTAAAAAAAACTCTTCGTCCCTGCCTTTATGGATCATGATAAATTAATTAATTAGTTACGGATCTTTGATCTAACATTTACGTCATTTATTTAAAAAAAAAAGTACTGCGGAAACCTGTCCCAATAGTAGAAAAACTGGAACATTTCATGAGTATTCTAAAAAGATACAACTCAAAGCCCTATCCGCCTGGCCAGCCTTGAATTTTATTCTGGGCAAAGTAGCATTTAAAAAAAAAACTTTTGGTCCTAACTAATTATTTGAGTTACAAAGCACTGTTTTAGGACATAAAAATAAGTCTCAAATGGATTAAGAAATTACACCAGATAATCAGATTAGACGGTTTAATCAAAAAACAAAAAAAAGACCGTAGGTCTTTTTCATAGTCGATGTTCAAAATTTCTACCTCTCACTCGGATGCCAGATGATGAAAGAAGAAGATGCCAACTCTCCCTGAGTTGGCGTCTTCTGATAAAATTTCTTTTTATCGACCCTAAGACCCGGTGATTACTTTTCACCTGGTGGGTGGCCGCTGTTATTCGTTGTCGAAGCTCCTGCTCCGTGTTGCACTCCTTTTTTGGTATGATACCACTTCCTTGAAGTAACCCCAGAGAAAAAAATTTGTGGGGTTTAAATCGGGTGAGCGCGTAGGCCATTGAATAGCTCCACCGCGACCGATCCAGCGGTTTGGAAACATTTCATTTAGGTGACTCCTCACGTCACTACTAATAATTGCTTGTAAAAATGACAAATAAATTTGACCATTCACTCTTGCAGGCAGCTATTGTCTGTATTGTTGTAGTGGTCCTATTAACTGTCCTTCGACAACCCCGGTCCACATGTTGACTCCGAATTTGTGTTGGAAGTGGTCTCGTCGAATAACGTGAGGATTCACATACTCGTAGTGGTGCAGGTTATGAATATTATAAATACCAGTGCGTTGAAACGTACTTTCGTCCGACCACATAATTTCATTTAGAAATCTGGGATCTTCTCTGTTGCGCCGGAGCATGTCTCTGCAAAAACGTGGTTGTCGCGTACACTCGCGATTAAGCGTCGTTACGTTGGTACATATGACATTTTGTTTTTTGTACTGTGGTAACACTGCTTGCCGCTAAAGACTTTTTGATAGTTTAATCTTTTTCCGGGCAGAGAGAAAAAGATGGCGGTTTTAGATAGAAGGTGGTGCAGCAACTTTCCTATAACGGATTTACTACTTAATGCTTGATCTTGTGACGGTTGGAAAGACAGACAAAACTTAGAGCACGTGGGAGCGGGTTTCTTTTGAGCCTGTACTCATCACGCAGACGTTGTGAGACGGCATACTCCAATGTCTAGCTAGAATACAGTACTTGGTAAATTAGAGCACGGTATAAGCTGGTCCTGTTGAGATGTAACTCCGGAACCAGTACTTATGCCGCAGATCGTGTGGAGCTGGTATACTCCAGGATCTGATAAGTGTCACACGGTAGGACTGGGTTGGCCTGTAGGGGAGCAGGGAGGGGCACCATAGGAACCACTAGGTTCCGCCTGATACCAAGTAACTCGTAAGCTTGTAAGAGATGAGCAAGGGGAGTGGTCCTGCGTGGAATAGAGCAGACCCTCCGTCAAGTAAATAGTAGAACAATGTCTGTCGGTCTCTATCTGTTAAAGTATTAATGATATTCAGATCCTATATTTGTCATCATATTAACTATCTGTGTTGAATCTAGGCTTTTTGCTATTGGCACCCTTAAACTCTCGATGACAGGTTGTCTCTTTTCATAATCAGCCGGCAGCAGTGCTTGCACTGGACATGATATGGATGCATCATGTTCCGTTTTAAAACGCGTTGCACAGTCGTTTTCGGCACGTTATGTTCTTGAAATTCGCCGTTGACTCGTCGACGGGTCATTCGATATTTCTTGAAGAATGTGATCTTCCATTTCCAAATCATGTACCATAGGGCGCCCGGTTCTCGTCGCGCAACTTCCAGGAATATGGCCCTCCACGTAAGCGTTGTGTAGACGCTGAAATACTCTGTAGTCGGGATAGCGACCACGATTCAGAAAACGTCGCTGATATTCTCTTGCTGCTGCACGAGCGTTTCCGTCTCGAAAACCGTACACAAAATGCATGTTAGCATAGTCACGGGCTGAGTAAGCAATTTTTAACAGTCCAAATTCACCAATACACAACTGAGTTCAGTAAGAAATGCCAAGTAAGTGAAAATCCAAAACAGAGTCCAGGGAGAATGCCAAGTTCGAAGCGATAAAAAGACAGCAGCGCACAAGTGACAACTGAATAACCGTGTTAGGTAGCGAACAGCAAGCAGAACACTGTGTAAATGTTGCTGGAGGCGTGTAAAGGGTCACTAGCAGGTAGCTAGTACAGGTAGTAAACCTCTCTTTGCTCCTGGGACCCCATGTCCGACCGGTGAATTCTCAGAATGTTTGTATTCTGAGAATTTTAAAACTTTTGTTGAGTGTTATTTTATTAACTGCTGGTACCACAATAAAAGTGACACCGACAGGACAGGAGCTACGAAAAAAGATCGTAACGACCTGTCTCTTTTTAGAACTTTAGCTTTAAATCCATTTTTGACTAGTTTTATGCCCTAAAACAGTGCTTTGTAACTCAAATTAGTTAGGACCAAAAGTTGATTTAAAAAATGCTAGCTACCTTGCTCAGAATAAAGGTCAATAATAAACGACTCAGAAGACATAGGCCTTTAAGTTGTATCTTTTTAGAATCCTCATGAAATGGTTCAGTTTTTCTACTACTGGGGCAGGTTTCCGCAGTACAGTTTTTTTTTAAATCATTGACGAAAATGTTGGATCAAACAATTATGATACGAGATCCGTAACAAATTAATTAATTTCTCATGATCCCTAAAGACAGGGTTGATGAATTGTTACATCCTCATCATGGACCGTCATTCTGAAAAAAACAACCTCCGAAAGTAAGTAATTTTTTTTTATTGCTCTTAATAAGCAGTAGGAACTCTTTTCTTGAAAAAAACCAAAAATCAATCATAAGTTCAAAACCGTTGAGACATTTACCACCCTGTATAGGACCTAATTAGTAGAAGATGACCTTGGCTAACTCCCAATTTCCTTTGATCTATGATATTTGGACCACCTATATTGTTATTGTTAGTAAAATAATTTTTATTTTCTCGTGTTGCCGAAGATTTGTTTGTTTCCCTCGCTAAAAGTTATCGTGCTAATACGTTGGTCAGATTAGTGGCTTCGTAATTTCTATAAGAATTATCGTGCAGTAACTCAAGATGGCCGCAACACAGAAAGAAATAAAGAGCTTTATTTGTAAAACATGTGTGTTGTGTTTAAACAAGGTGGTGTTTTTGCATAGGGTACAGAACATGTTTTGCCTGTCAGGCATACAAATATACTTTGGTAACGGAACGCTTAACAAATTTATACATTTAATATACCTAATTAAGAAACTAACTTATTATCAATCTAAATTTCTACTTCTTACAATCGCAAGCGTGCAAAACAGGAATAATATCATAAAATAATTAAAATGTCATTAAAATTAAATTCAAATAAAATAAAGCAAAGTTGAAATGTCAATAGATTCAAATTAAAAATAAATTTAAATTAAGACATTAAATTATATATTTTCAAGTATTAAAATGATTGTTCGGTCAAGTACTCAAATAACTTATAATAACATTTTTCAATTAGTAAAGACTTAAGTTTATGTTTGAAAAAGTTTAAGTTCGACTGTTATTATAAATGGAGAAGGGACGGGGTAGCTTATTATAAATGACAGAGCCCATGCAGAATATGCTTTTCTGCATAAGCGTTGTATTGGCTCTACGTGTACATATTTTGGTTTCGTCTCTCTGCATTCGCTGACGTTTTTGTGAAACTCTTCTAAATATGTCTATTTGACTTAACAAAAAGTGATACTTCATATATGTACATAGAGGGCAATGTCATGATATTATTGTCTATAAAGTAGGTATTGCAACTATCTGTGGACTTTAATCGGAATATGGCCCGTATGCATCTTTTCTGCGCTTTAAATATCGTCTCCCTATCTGTTTAATTGCCCCAGAAGATCAATCTATATCGTAGCACGGAGGCCACAAGAGCGTGGTAGGCAACTATCACAGCATCAGTATTTGCAATCTGAGCTAGTCTGTGGAGTAGATAAGCAGAAGAGCTCATTCTTTTACACAGTGCCTCAATATGTGCTTTCCAATTTAATTGTTTATCTACTAGTAGGCCGAGGAATTTTGTTGCCTCTACTTCTTTAATTAATTCATTTTTATAATTGATGTTTAAATTATTTATAGTTGGTTTACGTTGGCTAAATTGCATCAAACAAGTTTTAGTTATATTGATTTTTAGGTTATTGTTATTTAACCAATCTATGACGGAGTACAGTGCTTCATTGATGTTATCTTCATAGTCTATTCCATTTTTACCCTTTATTGTGACCGTACTATCGTCTGCAAATAAGGACATAGGATGTTGCGTGGATTTTGGCATGTCGTTAATGTATATTAAAAAGAGGAGCGGACTGAGCACACTTCCCTGTGGCGCACCGTACCGTATTTTACGCTCATGTGATTGGTGTGTCTCCTCCCGTAAGGTTCTGGGGTTAATTTTTACAATTTCTGTACATTGAGTTCTATGGCTCAGGTACGACTGTATAAGTCTTAGCACATTTCCGCGGAAGCCATATGCTTCCAATTTGCTTAATATAATGTTGTGATCTACATAGTCGAACGCTTGCGTCATATCCATGTAAATGGTAGAGACGGGCGTTTTTGTGTCCACACATGTCATGACAACATCCAAAAAATCATAAACTGCCATATTAATTGTTTTATTTCTTCTGAATCCTTTTTGATCTTTGCACAGGTTTTTCTTTTCTAGGTAGTCATTTATTTGCGCGTACATATATTTTTCAAAAATCTTTGCAACTATCGGAATTAATGCAATCGGTCTATAGAATTCCATAAGCTCACGATTTTCTTTTTTAAATACAGGTTTTATTACAGCTTTTTTAGTTTACTTGGAAATGTGCCTTCTGCGATGCTCAAATTAATTATATGGCTTAGGTGATTGCTGATTTGTGGAGCTACATATTTAATTATTTTAGTATTGATACCATCATAGCCCACGCTATTAGTGTTTTTTAATAAATTTATTATTCTCAAACTGTCATATGCTACACTCGGGGCCATAAACATAGAACTATTTTCGTTTGGGATGTGTCGTTGTTTTTTAGTTGATCGACTAATATAGGTTTAATTTTGTCTACAAAAAAATTGTTGAATGCGTCAGAAATTTGGACGGGATCTGTTATTTTTTTCCCGTTAATGTTGATTGACGAGATAGAAGGATTCGGTAAATTTTGCTTAGATTCGTTAATAAGTTTCCAAGTTGTTTTCGATTTATTCACCGATTTTTTTATTTTGTTGTTATTTTGAGCTAGTTGTGTAAGTCGTATAATTTTTTAAATGTCAGGGAGTATTTTTTCAATTTTTGTTTATTTAATTCATTTGATTTCATTCTATATGTCCAAAGCAATTCCCTTTTTTTTTCGAGAGCAGGCTTTTATTCCACGGGATACCTATTTAGGTTTTCTTACTGTTTTTATCTTTATTTGTTTGAATGGAAAACAAAGATCATAAAACAATTTGAAATTCTCTGTAAATAAATCATATGCTGCATTAGGATCAGTAGTTTCATATATTTCGGAGAAACTCAAACTCTCAAGGCATTCTTTAAATTTATCCATATTTTGTTTGCTGTAGTCTCTACGTTGGACTTGCCAATAGGGAATTAGGCAGATATTTTTTACGGGACAGTCCAGCAGTTGTGCTGTGTGGTCCAATAGAGCTAGTTCGATAACTTTTGATTTACATTTTTTCCCGAGATTGTGGGCAAAGTTATCAATGCACGTCTTGCTGGCAAGCCTGGTTGGTTCTCTAAGCTCTAAATGTAAGTTATAGCTCAACAAAAAGCATTCGAATTCTGAACAAGTGTTGTTTTGCTTTAAAAGGTCGATATTAAAATCACCAGTCAGAGTAATTTTTGTATTTCTTTTTTTTGACAAATTTACCAAAATTTTTTTGAGTCTTTCATAAAAAGAGCTTAGATTATTTGTTTTAAGCACTCTATACACGCAAATAATTAAAATGCTATAGGCAGTTAATTCCGCAGCGCAACACTCTATTACCCCGCCTATAGAGCTTTGCTATCTCAGGTATTTCCTTAGCCTCATGTCCATTTCTAACCAGTATGCAAGACCCACCTCTCTTAATGTCTTTTCTACTGAAGTAAGATACTAATTTATAGTTTGGAATATTCAATAAGTGTTCATTTCCAGACATAATGAAGTGCTCAGTTAGGCATATAATATCTATAATCCTATTGCCATCAGACAGCTCTTCTAAACTAACCGTGAGTGCATTTGCTTTATTTAAGAGGCCTGATATGTTCTGATGTATAACTCTGAGCCATTTACTGCCGAAAAAACTGACCGATATCTTGAGTATCGCCGCGAGGAACTTCCTGATGATGTGACGTGGGCTGATTGTCTGCCATATTAAATTTCTTAATGTCATTTATGAGTACCCTTAGGTCTCGGAAGATCGTTCTCATGCCATTGTTGTTGATGAATCCTGTGAGTTTGGAAAAACACCTACTGTCGTAGGTTTGGTGCAGGTTTGAGCCCAGGAAATATGCATGTTTATGTGTAATCAGATCTAAGTAGAGCAGGTTATTGAAATTTCTTTAATTTGGGCATAATGGCGGATGACGACTATAATAGGATATTGTATACTTTTTTATATTTGCTAACTATTACATCACGCATTTTTATGCATTCAAGAATGCTCAGCCTCTGTCATCGAGTTTAAGGGTGCCAATAGCAAACGGCCTAGATTCAAAACAGATAGTTTACAAATATAGGATCTGAATATCATTATACTTTCACTTGCCACAGCTAGAGACTGACAGACATTGTTCTACTATTTACATGACGGAGGGTCTGCTCTATTCTTCGCAGGACCACTCCCCTTGCTGATCTCTTACAAGCTTACCAGTTACTTGGTATCAGACGGAACCTAGTGGTTCCTATGGTGGCCCTCCCTGCTCCCCTACAGGCCAACCCAGTCCTACCGTGTGACACTTATCAGATCCTGGAGTATACCATCTCCACAGGATCTGCGGCATAAGTACTGGTCCCGGAGTTACCATCTCAACAGGACCAGCTTATACCGTGCTCTAATTTACCAAGTATCTGGATTCTAACTAGACATTGGAGTATGCCGTCTCACAACGTCTACGTGATGAGTACAGGCTCAAAAGAAACCCGCTCCCACGTACTCTTAAGTTTTGTCTGTCTCTCCAACCGTCACAAGATCAAGCATGTGATAATAGATAAGTTATAGAAAAGCAAAAAAACACTCACTAATCCTGTCTTTGCACGAAGCCCTGCTTCTCCATGCCCTCGTACTTCACCTTTTTGCCTGCGATTTTGCTGCACCACCGTCTATCTAAAACCGCCATCTTTTTCTCTTTGCCCGGAAAAAGATTTAACTGTCAAAAGGTCTTTTGGCGGCAAGCAGTGTTGCCACAATACAAAAAAACAAAATGTCATACGTACCAACCAACGTAACGACGCTTAATCGCGAGTGTACCGGGACAGCTTTGAATTGTATAGAAATTTCAGCACCATTTCAACGCTCCACTCTATTATGATATTGTTTATTTACGTCTTATCCGACCAAGAACAACACTCAAAATGAAAAACGCTAATCAGAGTGCTTATACCGAGTTTTTTCATTTCACTCTCGATAGCGAGAGCGTTTGCAATTTGTATAGGAATGACAAAGAGACAACTAGGTGGCGCGCTTTGTCACTCCTATACAAATGAGCCGATTTCAGAAGAACTGTTCAGCTCGCTGAGACTTATTTTATGATGTATCACACATGGCTATTGGGCTGAGGTCCAAAATTGCATTCCTTTGACAGCCTTAAAATTGATTAAAATTTTTTTTTTAGTTCTTCTGAAAACGGATCATTGCAAACGCTCTCGCTATCAAAAGTGAATGAAAAAACTCGCACTAATCACTCTGAGTGCTTATACTGAACGCGCTAAATCCCTTTGATGTACCGACATCGCAGCGATAATTAGAACGCAGCCCGACCGAACTACCGTGACGATAGCCGATAATGGCCGGTTATATTTGCGTAGATCGTGTCATTGCGCGAAGCTTTGTCATGATAGACGCAGGTACGGCCCCAGCATAAATGTAGTTAAGAAAATGGCAGTGGGAAAAAATATTAGGTAATATGCAGTTACTAATAACTTACAAGTACAGTCGACAGCACGTCAACCTTCACATTTTAGTTGCAAAGTCGCCCGTAATGCAACGGAGTGGAGTGCATGAGTGCCGTCGACGGGTTTCTTGGGTCGATGGTGTAAAACAGAATAATAGTGAGATGTGGTCGGTCCCGCAGTGAGCCGGAGGGCGTGCCGTCGACAGCGCTGCGCGAGGTGTCGGCGCTGCGCGCGCTGCGGCACGGCGGCGTGGTGCGGCTGCTGGACGCGCTGGTGGCGCAGCGCACGCTCTACCTCGTGTTCGAGTACATGCACATGGACCTCAAGCGGCTGCTGGAGCGCTGCGGCGCGCTGCCCGGCCCGCTGCTGCGCAGCTACACGCGCCAGCTGCTGGCCGCGCTGGCCTACTGCCACGCGGCGCGCGTGCTGCACCGCGACCTCAAGCCGCAGAACCTGCTCGTCGACGCCGCCGGCCGCATCAAGCTGGCCGACTTCGGGCTGGCGCGCGCCTTCGCGCTGCCGCTGCGCGCCTACACGCACGAGGTGGTCACGCTCTGGTACCGCGCCCCCGAGATCCTGCTGGGCGCCAAACTCTACTCGACGGCCGTGGACGTGTGGAGCCTCGCGTGCATCGTGGCCGAGATGGCCGGCGGGCGCACGCTCTTCCCGGGCGACAGCGAAATCGACCAGCTGTTCCGCATGTTCCGCGCGCTCGGCACGCCGGGCGCGGGCGGCGGCGCGCCCTGGCCCGCGGCGCGCGCGCTGCCCGACTACCGCGCCGCGTTCCCGCGCTGGCCCGCGCGCCCGGCGCGCCGCCTGCTGCCCGCGGCGCTGCAGCGCGGCGCGCTGGCCGACCTGTTCGAGGCGCTGCTGCGCTACGAGCCCGCCGAGCGGCTGCCGGCGCGCGCCGCGCTGCAGCACGCGGCGCTGCGAGGCGCGCGCCGCCTCGTGCCGCCGCCGCCGCAGGCCGGCCTGGCCGGGCTGGCCGGCGTGCCCGACCCGCCCGACCTCCAGCCGGACGACTCGCACGGCTCCGCGGACGAACAATCGATATAGTGCCACTCGTGCAATACGTTGTGATAAACTGATAACCTAGGCGATCGCGTCGGCTCCTTGTGATATCCGACACTCGATCTCTACTCTGGGATTTGAAGAAGGAATTTCGCACATCGTTTCTGCTGACTGACTTCTACATATTCTACGGATGACCACGTTTTGAGGATATTTGCCCGATGTACTAGCTTTACTTGTCTCCACACGCTTATGAAGCCGGTGGCTAGCCCACGTGATTACTTAATGGCCCTTTTACACGAGGCCAATAGCTGAGACAATCCAGTAAGCCAGTTCAATATTGTCTTCGTGTGAATGGAGCCAGGACAATGCATTGGATTGGCCCAAGCCAATGGATGAAGCCGATCCAATGAAATATTGGATTGGCTTACTGTCCTGGCTTACTGGATTGTCTCAGCTATTGGCCTCGTGTAAAAGGGCCATAACAATGAATCTTCGGCCGCACCTGCGCGCTGCGTGAATCATCCGTCCGGAAATAATGCGTGCCGAAGTAGCTACGATAGTTAACGCGAATAGTTATCGCGATAAAAGCTGTGGTCAAGCGTGATCTAGATATTTAGCATGATCTATCGTACAATAATCCAAGATGACCGAAATAATTTCAAAACGTTTAACTATTCATAGTTAAAGCGACGACTTTCCATACGTTGGCCACCATCCATGGAATGTTATTTTTTTTGTTATTCGTCGATCGATCGACGGCCTAGCCACGGGGATCGGCGGTGCGAACGGCGGTGCGGCGGGCGGGGCGGCAAACTGAAACAAACTCATAGAAATGTACGGAGCAAGCCACGCGGAGCGGCGAACGGCGGCGCGACTGGCGAAATGTACCGAGCGGCGACTGGCGGCGACTGGCGGCGCGGCCGGCGAGTGAAACAAACACATGAACAAGTACGGCTTGCGCCGTACGGCGTCGAGCGGCAGTCGCGGCGACTAGTGCAGAGATCAAACGAGTTTAGTTGTTTTCGCCTCGAATAATAAATACCGAGACTGTTATTACTGAAATACTAACAAAATGGGGTATATTTGTTACTTTGATAAAGAACATAATTAATTAATTACCCAAAAAGTTATTTAATTTCATGACACATTAATATACAGAGTAACATTTAATTAACTGACCATATTTTAGCAGAGATATTTCTGAAAAAATGTAGTTATGAAAAAAATTCATTGATACCTACTATCATTCTCCAAAATATGGTCAGCTTAATTAAATGACACCTATGTATTAGATCAATTTTTCAGCGGCACTTAAAACTCTAGCTGCATTGACTTTTTTTTCAATCCTGAATAACCAATATAATTCTACAATAATTCTAGTAGACTCGAAAAATGTTTCGGTGGAAAAATGTGGAATTCTCCATAGTGTACCTCGATTCCTATTCAAATCTATGGAGTTGATCACGCTCTTCCAAGTATTATGTATTGAACAAAAAAAAATATTACTTTGAGATAAAGACATTTCGCTCTTGACCGGCCTGCCCTACTCAGCCCTACTATTCGCGGCGGCAAACGCGCCTGCCCGTGGCCGGCAAACCGCGCCGCGCGAATTTTCGTCCCGCTTGCCGCACCGCCGTTCGCGCCGCCGCCGTTCCCCGTGGCTAGGCCGTTAACACGATAACTTTTTGCGGCGGAACCATGCGAATACAATGGGCTTAAAAACTGCCTAATACTCACTACAGATGTCACCACTGTTGGGTGTACCATTGATTTGACAGTTCTGCTATTAAATTTGTAAACAAACTGTTTTGTGAATAATATCATATGATGACTCCTTGTGCAGCCGTTGATTGCAAAAATATGGGAATCCATTTATTTCCTAAGGAACCTAAAAGAAGAAAACTGTGGGAGAAAGCTCTTCGTACAAAAAATTGGAAGGCTAGTACTTCGTCAAGACTATGTGCCGCCCATTTTCAAACTCCAATTTCAAACTCTTCTTTTAGTTCAGCTACACTACAAGTCGAGTACATTTTTTTCGTTCTAGCTGATAATAATCGCGAGACCAAACAACAAAATAGTACAATATGGCGGTTCTTAGGAACACACAGAGGCGGCGTAAGGCGTGGGCGACGTGGGCCACCGCCCACGGCTTCGCAATACAAGGGGCCTCGCGCCTCAAAAAATTTTATGCATTGCTTTAAATCGAGAATCAAATAAAAAAAGATATAAATTAATTTTGTTGTGAAATACAGGAATATTTTTTCACCAGTACAATAAATCAACATATTAATACTAAGTCCAAAATACAAATACCAACATTTTTTGTTACTACCCCGTTGGTACAAAAAAACAAAAATACCAATATCTGAACTTATCCGCAAATGTTAAAGAAATGTGGACTCATTACGCATGAGCACAACTAAACGCACGAACTGGCAACTGCGCGCGGCTTGCGGGAAGGAAAAGAAACGGCGGCGGCGGCGCAGCCAGTAGGTATGACTTAAGCCTGTATTATACCGGAGCAACACTGTGCGGCATTGCGGCTTGCCACAAGGCCGCATGCTACAACGTCGCACATTGTGGCAAGAACCTTGTGGTATGGCAACACCTTGCGTCATGTGTCAAACTGTCGCAGCCTCTTCTTCTTCTGCCGCACCTTTGTAGCATGCGGCCTTGTGGCAAGCCACAATGCCGCACAGTGTTGCCCGTGTAATTCAGGCTTTATGTATGACGTAGGAAAAAAAATCTTACTTGATCCCAATTCTTCCTTCATACTTGCACGGGCTTAGGACCGTCACCAGCGTGGATTTCTTGCACTGGTCGGTAGTGGTATGAATTTCCACACCACGTACTGGCTAACGCCGAAGTGCGCCGTGCGTGCCGCGTCGTTGGTGCTCCATCTGGGGTCTTCCTCGAAGAACGCGAATATCTGTTCCTCGATCTCCACGGCCAAGGGAGGCCTCCCTCCTCGGCCTTGAGCGTGCGCTGGTGCAGTGAACTGTCCGTAGTCTAGCAAATGCTGCGTCACTCTCATGAATGTCCTGGTGTTGAGTATTTGAGGTTCAATAAAACCGGCATTTATCAGGCGGGGCAAACTTTCTTCAGCGTATACCCGCCGAGCTGCACTGTATTTTCCCCACTGAGAAAGTAACTACGAACCATTTCGTAATACTCGCGGTTTGTAAACATCGTGTTGCGCGCGTAGTTTTCGACTGCAGGAAGTGCGGAAATGGCGCACGTGCACTCACCTAGGTCAATGCGCGCGGACTGACCGGACCGGCCGGCCAAATCGTGCGCCGGCCACCAGCCCGCCCGCCGCCCGCTCACTCACCCCACCCCGCCCCCTCTACCTCGCACCGCGATGACGCCTTGTAATTAGTGCGCCCATGAGTTACAAATTGGATGAAGGATAAATTAATGAAAATGAAAAAAAATATATACGGTAGTTTTATTTGATAAACGTAATCTATTATCGATACCAATGATATGGTAAAAATTATTGTACCGGTGAAAATGTCACCCGGTATGTTTTTTAGTCCGGTAACATTTGCTTACGTTGCGTAACTATCGCGAGTAAATCCTTGCCGCCGTCCACCAGTGCGGGAAGTCCCTTGTTTTATTTGTTTACTTTCTTTACTAGGAAGCCAACCAATCAAATCAAAGTAGGTACGCAACGCAGTCGCTAGGCGCATAACAATAGAAACGTAATATAGTCCAGTCATTATTGACATTCGAAATCGAAAATTTAATTACAATTCCAAAAGTTTTCAAACTTCGGTGAAGTAAATGGTACATTGGGACGACAATAAATCTCATTTTGCAACCTTGTCCGCAGTCCGGAACATTGTTAAAATTGCAATTAAATTAATTTTTGCTGTATGGTCGTGAAAAAAATTCCAGAAGTTTTCGATATAATATTTCATATCACGTATTAAATTTGCAACCAATCTAAGTGTACGGAACATTTTTTTGTTATTGTTTTCAATGTTTTTTTTATTAAACTGAATGAAAACGTTCCAAAAGTTCTGCAAACTTGACACATATATCGGAAAATATACTGAACGGTTGTATAAATTTGCAACCTTTTTCGTTGACCGGAACATGTTTATTTATAATTCTTTTTAATTGGTGGTCATTTTTGCGAGTAAGGTGGTCTCGGAATAATTACAAAAGTTTTGAAACTTGGTTGCAAACTTCGAAAACATCTATTCTGATGCATTTACAAATTTGCAACCTCATACGCGATCCGGAACTTTATGCAATTTGCAAAAATGTAATTTATTTATTTTTCACCTTCAAGAAAATTTCAAAAGTTCTGCAAATCGAGGGGACTGTTTAATTTTGGGATAAATGTAAGTATTAAAATTTGCAACCTCTAACGCAATCCGGAATCTTGTGTGATGTCGGAAATTTAACTTTATGGCATTTTTAATTTTCGAAAAAATTGCAAAAGTTTTGCAAATCGAGCCAATGATTGTTTCTTTGAGGTGCATGTCAGTATTAAAATTTGCAACCCCGCATGAGATCCGCAACTTTGTGCTCTTTGCAAAAATCGATTTTTCGCATTTTGTTATCCTTGAAAGAAATGCAAAAGTTTTGCAAATCGAGCGGATGGTCTTATTTTGGGATCGATACCACTATTCAAATTTGCAACTTCGCACGAGACGCGGAACCTTGTGTTATTTGCAAAAATAGACTTTTTTAATTTTATTACCGTCGAAAAAATAAATAGACATACCTAATAAGAATTTCAAAAGTATAGAAAAAAGTATGAGGATATCAAATATTCGTAAAAAAGGTAAGTAAACATTAATGGACGACAATGCGTAGGTGAGTAACAGTGTATTTAATCCCCAGATTCGTTTTATTAATCAAAAAATACGTACCGGCAAAATCCTACGTCCGGTTTGAATAAGCCCAACGGAATTTATTTTTGGCATAATCACCTGTCATGTAAAAATAGTACTATACCAACATCTGTTAGAAACAAATTGTGTTACAAACAATTTCAATCATTAGCATGTGAATGGTATATTATTGATTTATTTGAAAGACGAATTTACATCAATAGAAAGATGAACTAGGAGGATCCATAATACCTTGAGAAGATAATGAAAAATTTAATAGTGGAAAAACTTGTTGATGAGACATGCTGAAAAATACTAGAGAAACTACCTAAAATAATTTCTGTATTACGTTTGTAATTTCTCATATAAAACAAGTAAATGTCGACACTGACGATTGTTACATTCAAGCATTTTAGGAAAAACATTTCGAATAGATTGTCAGTAAATAATATCTTTTTTCAATATATGAGGTCAGTTAATACCTAAGTGTTAAAACCTTACAAGTTAGCGATAAAACTTTGAATGCAT
Organism: Yponomeuta plumbellus; assembly: GCA_947310845.1. NCBI lineage: Eukaryota > Metazoa > Arthropoda > Insecta > Lepidoptera > Yponomeutidae > Yponomeuta > Yponomeuta plumbellus. The sequence continues at coordinate 23,503,298 of OX371200.1, forward strand.
GTTGAATGTAACAATCTGTGATTGAAGATACTGAAAATCTGATTTATTTGAATTTCGTAGAAATACATATCCGAAAAGAAATAATTATAAGCATTTGAATTTTTTTGTGTGGGAGGGTCCTGGATCACCATAATGTTCTTCCAGTTCCGTGGTACATTCCGATGACATTTCACATTCCACAATTGTATTATCCGGTGCACCATCTGCATCTCCACGGTAGCCTTGTTACCATAGCAACGCGACCATTGGCCGCGTTACCATAGCAACGCAGGTATACGACGTCGCGGCGGCTTCGTATAGCACAAAGTTTAGGCCCTGAATATACTCGTATAGCAGCGATGTGTACGGAAATAATATTTTGCGTGAATGTGATTAAAAAATATTTCCGTACTAGCTGTGCCCCGCGGTGTTACCCGCGGTTCATCGATTTTCCCGTAGGAATAAGATATTTCCCCGCGGTAAAACGTAGCCTATGTTTTAATCCAGGGTATCGGCTAACTCCATACCAAATTTTATTAAAATCCGTCCAGCCGTTTCAGCGCTAAAGACTGACAAACATATAAACACACACACAAACTTTCACGTTTATAATATTAGTGTGATTCCGGATATGGTTGCAAATTCAACCGACATTAATCCCAAAATTAAACAGTCCCCTCGATTTGCAGAACTTTTGAAATTTTCTTGAAGGTGAAACAATAAAAAAATTACATTTTTGCAAATTGCATAAAGTTCCGGATCGCGTATGAGGTTGCAAATTTGTAAATGCATCAGAATAGATGTTTTCGAAGTTTGCAACCAAGTTTCAAAACTTTTGTAATTATTCAGAGACCACCTTACTCGAAAAAATCGACCACGAATTAAAAAGAATTATAAATAAACATGTTCCGGTCAACGTAAAAGGTTGCAAATCTATACAATCGTTCGGTATATTTTTCCGATATATCTGTCAAATTTGCAAAACTTTTGGAACGTTTTCCTTCAGTTTAATAAAGAAAAACATTAATTTTTAATAACAAAAAATGTTCCGTACACTTAAATTGGTTGCAAATTTGATACGTGATGTAAAATAATATATTTAACACCACTCCAACTTTGCAGAACTTTTGGAATTTTGGTCTCAAGAACTGAGCAAATTATCATTTATTGCATTTTTAACAATGTTCCGGACCGCAGAACAGGTTGCAAAACTTTATAGTTTGTTTTAATACCATTCCCGACCTTACATCAAAATTTGAAAACTTTTGGAATTATAATGAATTAATTGTCTTGACTGACTGGACTAATATGTTAACATGATATTTTACCGATGCATAGATCATTGACCCCTATGGTGGTACCTTATACAGCATGAAGAAAATATTTAAAATGTAAAAATTATGTCCTGAACTCCTGACTGCTGTCCTGTTTGCATATCAGTCAGCACTATGGAGCCATAAAAAAAAAATGGAATTGAATTAATTGTTTTTTCGACTGGAAGCATCCTTTGAAAGCCGGTATTTAATTTATTCGTATTGTCATCTCCCTATACAGGGCGTCCCAAAATTATGGGCCATGAAGGGAAAGTACCTTAAATATCGTAGATAGGATATTTTGCTGAAAGAAGACTTTATGTTATTTTTAAAAGCTAGTAATTCTGCATTGAAATATTTTGTAAAAATTACTTGCCTCGTCTGGGAATCGAACCCACTTAAATGTAAAAAAAACACCCCTACTTTTATAATGCCAATCGAAAGAATGGGAAAAAAATAACTCTTCTTAAGTAACACAATATTTTAAAAGAAAGGAACAGCGTGAAATAAATAAATTTTAATCAAATTAAAAACACGCATAAAACTGCCGCAGACAATTTAAGGCTATTATGGATTTCCTCAAAGTAACGCCTGATTCTATAGAATATCTAAAATGATTAATTTCACGCTGTTCCTTTCTTGTAAAATACTATGTTATTTAAGAAGAGTTATTATTTTTTGGCCATTTTTTCGATTGGCATTATAAAAGTAGGGGTGTTTTTTTACACTTAAGTCGGTTTCATTCCCAGACGAGGCAAGTCATTTTTAGAAAAATCTTTGAATGCAGAATTACTAACTTTTAAAAATAACAAGTCTTCTTTCAGCAAAATATCCTATCTACGATATTTAAGGTATTTTCCCCTTCACGTCCCATAATTTTGGGACGCCCTGTATATTTACGATTTGTAATTTTTTCATCAATATTAATCTAATTTGTATTTTTATGAATAAAAATTTGGCAGTGTAAATAGTTTCTTTTTTTTTAATCACTATCACTACATAGTATAAAACAAAGTCGCTTTCTCTGTCCCTATATCCCTATGTATGCTTAAATCTTTCTAACTATGCAACGGATTTTGATGTGTTTTTTTTTTATAATAGAGTGATTGAAGAGAAAAGTTTATAATTATGCATAATAAATAACATCCATTAAATAGTGGAGAAATACTGTTATTTGCACCCGTGTGAAGCCGGGGTTGGTCGCTAGTTATTTTATAAAATCTGTCTTCAGGTCGCTACAGAACAGGGCCTCGCGAAATCTGTCTTGCCCACAACAAATTTAGGTCTTGCCCCGCCACCTTTGTCCAGCGTTGCTAGACTGTGCTGCCAGAATTACCGTAAAATGTACCCCAAAATTACCGTACCACATGTAATCGTACACACTGATTTTATGATGAGTTGCTATAAAAATGAGATAATTACTTATTTTCTATTAAACAGAAAACTAGTCGTAAATTACTGTTTTATTTCTTAAATAATAATGTAGTTTTATTCGGTAAAAGTAACTCAAAACTTTTTGCCAATGAAAGTGAAACTGCTTTACCAGTAGGTACATAGTTGGTTTAATGCCCCAATTTGATGATTCAGAGATATTTCTTACCCAAGAAAAAGCAGATTTTGTCGTTATATTCAGATTTAGTTCGTTTTCAGTTTTAGTTTCGGATTCGGATCGTTCGTATTCGTACAATCATTCATGAATGAAGAAAGAAAATAGCGAAATATAGACTGAGATTAGGCGCCAATTTCAAATTACCGTACAATTTGTCGAACTTAGGCAATTTTCTCAGAATGAGCCGTTTTCAGAAGAACTAAAAAAATAATAATAATACGGCTGTCAAAGGAATGCATTTTTGGACCTCAGCCCAATAGCCATTTGTGATACATCATAAAATACGTCTCAGCGAGCTGAACAAAAGTTACTACTACGCCAACAGCCAAATGTTTGTCGTTTCGGAGTTATATTTTGTTGAAAATGTTAGTTTTTTTTCAATACCATATAACTCCGAAAGGACAAACATTTGGCTGTTGGCGTCATAGTAACTTTTGTTCAGCTCGCTGAGACCTATTTTATGACGTATCACACATGGCTATTGGGCTGAGGTCCAAAATTGCATTCCTTTGACAGCCATATTATTATTATATTTTTTTTTAGTTCTTTTGAAAACGGCTCATTACCGTACGTTTTTGGTACCACGATAGATTACCGTACAAGGCTTGAAAATACCGTACAAATACGGTAATTACCGTACGTCTGGCAACGCTGGCTTTGTCCGTAGTACTTTGTAGTCTGTGACTCTGTTTTTTTTTTTGTAATATTTTTTCCTTCAAGGAAAAGGCTAAGAGCTTGAGCCCATACCGCCTGGTCTTATTTTAGTTTCTTCTTCTCTTCATATTGATTGAGGCTAAAAGCCTTGTCTTTCCGTAGGTATTTTCTTCAGCCTTTATTATAATATTCGAGGCACATAGCCTTGTCTAACGTTGTTTTTTTTATAAATATCTTTATTTTACACAGGACTAAGTGACTTTGACATAAATTAAAACTATCACTGTCAAAACAATCTTTGTTTTAATCCATTGTTGCTTGTGAAGGATTAATTAATATCTTTAACTGTGGTTTGAAAAGGACAGTTAAAATAAAATAGAAATTTAAGTTACAACAGAAAATGTCTATTGAAATAGAATCTGCAGAGTAAGTAAATTTAGTGTCGTACTTTGTTACTTCAAAACACGATATATTTTCTTAATCTCACTGCAGTCACTGGCGAGTCTTTTAAATTTATTCGTGGGCCATCCGCGAGCAGTTACGGAACTCTAGTTCTAGGTCTCTAGACCACTGATTACGTTTTGTTTGTCTGCAGCGTGATCCGCCTGATTCAGCAGTACCTGAAGGAGTCCAACCTCACCAAGACGCTGCAGACCCTGCAGGTGAGGCTTGTGCCCCTGGTCGCAGTAAGTGGGCAGAAGGTGACTCTGACATGCTGCGTTTATTATTATTTTCCACTTTCTCTACTCGAAATCCATTGATGGATTTTCAGGCAGGAAACATGAAATAGACCATTATAAATTACAGTATAATCTCGCTAATCCGGCACTTCAATAGACCGGCACGTCCAATAATCCGGCACCTTCCGCTCGCGCCACCCCCGCCCCTCATCGGCCTATGCGCTCAGGTCGCTGCGTCGTTGTCTGGCAATCTAACTTATTATGTGCATGTTATACATATTTACCTGATTATTAATTACATAGTTGTTGTTTTTTAAATTAGTGTAATACATTATGTGTATTGTCAACCTGCTCTTCCACCCTTATTCACTCTATATATTTGTTTGGCAATCTTTCTTCCCTCATCCTTTCCACATTTTCTATTCTACATTGATGTAAAATTCATTTTTGAATTCTGGCCACGAGATCCACTTTCCTAATGCATATACATGTATTTTTTTAAGAAGTGAGATGTATTGGAAAGACGTGTTAAATTTATCTGATAAAGGGGCTTAGTTTGTCCTGTATTCTAGAGGGTAGGCCAGGGACTGCCACTTACCACGATCCTGACAGATCACTTTCAAGTCATACCCATTTGATAGTCTATGTATCTTTAGAGTATAAATGTATGGTATCTTAGTGTGTTACTTTACAAGAAACTAGGTAAAGAATATAAAAAAAAATATGATGAAACAAGTATGTTCTATTTTGTTACTATCAATCAACGACATTCTGTCTATGTTTAGCTGAAACAGCTGAAGTGATACTTTACACTCAACGGTAACATGGAAGCAGATACAACATGTTATAGATGTGTGTAGGAGGAGACGGGCGTGTCGCTGAACACAGTGGAGAGCGTGGACGGGTTCTGCGCAGACATCAGCGCCGGGCACTGGGACCAGGTGCTGAGCGCCGTGCAGTCGCTGAAGCTGCCCGAGCGCAAGCTGGCCGCGCTCTACGAGCAGGTGGTGCTCGAGCTGTGCGAGCTGCGCGAGCTGGCCGCCGCGCGGCAGCTGCTGCGCCACGCCGCGCCCTGCCTCGCGCTCAAGCAGAGCGAGCCCGAGCGGTACCTGCACCTGGGTGAGTGGCGCGCGGCGTCGGCCCGGCCTCGGCCTCGGCCGCGCCGCCGCTAACGGACCGCGCGTGTTACAGAGAACATCGTGTCGCGCTCCTACTTCGACCCGCGCGAGGCGTACGGAGCGGGCGGCGCGGGGGCGGAGGGCGCGGGGGCGGGGGCGGGCGGCAAGGAGCGGCGGCGCGCGGCGCTGGCGGTGGCGCTGGCGGGCGAGGTGTGCGTGGTGCCGAGCGCGCGGCTGCTGGCGCTGCTGGGGCAGGCGCTCAAGTGGCAGCAGCAGCAGGGCCTGCTGCCGCCCGGCGCCGCCATCGACCTCTTCCGCGGCAAGGCGGCGCTGCGCGACCACCAGGACGACCGCGTCGTCACCGGCGTCTCCAAGACGATCAAGTTCGGACAGAAGTCGCACGTCGAGTGCGCCAGGTGAGTGTCGCGAGCCGGGGGCGGGGCCGGGGCCGGGCAGGCCGCGGGCGGCGCTGACGTTCCGACTGCCGCAGGTTCTCGCCGGACGGGCAGTATCTGGTGACCGGCTCGGTGGACGGGTTGGTGGAGGTGTGGAACTTCACAACGGGCAAGGTGCGCAAGGACCTGCGCTACCAGGCGCACGACGAGTTCATGAGCATGGAGGAGGCCGTGTTGAGCTTGGCCTTCGCGCGGGACTCCGACACGCTGGCGGCCGGCGCCAACGACGGCAAGATCAAGGTGCGTGGCTCGCGCACCGTTCCTTCCAGATGAGACAATTGTTATTTATTATGCAAGGCTGCAAAGTGGTTATTTGGCGCGAGTGTTGAAATTAAAAGCATTCGCTCATGGTTCAAAGATAGATTCCTGACCGTCACCAGGCTTTCAAGACACGAGACGCCAAATAATTTTGCAGTCATGCGAAATACACAACTTTTCACCTCACTACAGCGAGGAAAATGCGAGAGGCAAGAAAAACAAAAAAAAAAAGTTTATTGCCCTTTAATTAACATATCAAATTAGTGTTATATCCTTCACATTTAAATCCAAACAAAATAAACAAGAGAAGGAGAGGACACTTATTAAAAATGAAATAGTATCGTCGGTTCAGGATGGTACTGGAACATCTCCAAAATTACATTTTTTGAGTTAACGGTTAACGGTATGCGGTTTGCCTTAAAAAAAAAACTATCTAGATCAATAATGGAATAAGTCGAAAACGGCTCTAACACTTCAATAAGTCTTAAAAACCACTATGGCACTAAGAAAAATATTTGATCGTTTCTAATTCATTATGAGGTTATCTCATAATAGCTCATTTTGAATTGTTCTGGTACCATCCTGAACCGACGGTATATTCTCCGAAAAAGTTTTCGCGCGTTTAGAATGTCTCTACGTATTAAATAATCGTACGCTTTTAAATTATTCTCGCGCGATTTTTCAGGGAGAATGTCGTACCCTGTGTCGTGGGAACCAGAAACAGCGACGTCACAAACATGTAAACATCCAAGACCTGGGTTACTTTTTTTTTGTCCCCAGCCGGGATTCGAACCTAGGACCTCGTGCATGGGAGGCTGATGTGCTAACCGCTGCGCCACGGAGGTCGTCGTATCTACACTTTATTTTACGTCAAATAGGTTTTATTATAAACTAGACGAAAACCCGGCTTCGCTCGGGTAAAATGTAGACGCAAAATAATATTCCACTATGTTTTTTTATATGGTGAGGCCTCTGTATTTATCAACCACCAGTAGATATAAATCTCTTAATACATTCAGATACATAAGCTCACACCTCATCCCAGAGGAGTGGCAGAGACCACGGACTGTCACCTGCCACTATCCTGACAAATCACTTTCGCTTCATCGACATCCATTAGTCGTTGCATGTACCCACATCGGTTTCGGGTACTTTTAATCTTGCCCTTTGCTAATACATCCCCTATTTGGTCGAAGTATGTCCAACTGGGGCGTCCCTTACCGGCCCTTCCACTCACATTCGCCCGATATATTTGCTTTGTCAGTCTTTCTTCGTTCATCCTCTCCACATCTCCAAACCAACGCAACATTCCTTTTTTCAATTCTAGTCACTCACTACATCCTCTTTCTCTACATCCTCGGTCTCTGATCACACTATTACGTATTCTGTCATTCAAAGTAACACCACACATATTTCTTAAGGACCTCATTTGTACTGCACTAATCCTACTTTCATGATTCTTTTGCCATACCCAAATCTCGCTACCATGCTTACATCAGTATTGGAACCAGCACACTATTACGGATAGCCAATCTTGCTCTTTTGGACATGTTCTGGCTACTCATGAAAGAATGCAAGGCGAAAATCGGATACTTATCATAACTTTGTCATGGTTACCTCATCACAAATTACTAAATGAGCTTCCTTCATAAACTTAAGAGCTAGTGAATCTAATGACGTCTGAGACGTAGAATCCACTTGGCTAATCAACTAAAAACAGCTCCCTCTCTTTGGCTTTACAGCTTTTAGTTTTGTATTGACCACATGTTTTTCTTCATCATTTTAATTTTTGGTATTTTTCTTATCTAGTGGCTTTTTCATTTCAATAAGTTTATTGGTACCTAACTAAGCAAAACAATAAAGATCAATTTATGACTTTGATTTCCTTTTTCAATTATTTTTCAGACCCTTCCAAAACTCAATGTCAATTATTGTCTTCCCTCCCGCCCTCAGAAGAAGGACCTTCTTCTGAGCTCCCGCCAATGAAAAACACCACAGATTACTTACTACACCTTCTCAGTTGGCACAGATTATAATAACCTTTTTGGATGCCACGGTATTCCACACACCATAGAGTTAACAAATTAGATCAAAGGGCCGGTTTAGATTATCTTAGTGTTTAGGAGAGTGCTTTACTTTACACTCTGTGGCGTAGTGGTTAGCGCATCTGCCTACCACGCGAGAGGTCCCGGGTTGGAATCCCGGCTGGGGACAAAAAAATCCCAGGTCTTGGATGTTTACATGTTTGTGACGTCGCTGTTTCTGGTTCCCACGACACAGGGTATCCTAGTGTGGGGCCAGAAGCAATGTATGTGCCTGTATGTAAATGTAAATATGTAAATGTAAATGATTATTTTCATGTTGTACAGTTTATTTATTTTTACGCTTTTTATGCTTTCTGTGTTATTTTTTTATTGAAATTGAAATTGAAAAATTTTTATTTATCACACCAGAATATGTACGTAATCTATTATTGTACGCATTCTGTGTGTGTGTGTGTGTTTTTTTGTTTTGTTTTGAGTATCATTGCAAATAAATGAATTTTCTTTCTTTCTTTCTTTCTTTCTTTCTTTCTTTCTTTCTTTCTTTCTTTCTTTCTTTCTTTCTTTCTTTCTTTCTTTCGTTCTCTCTCTCTCTCTCTCTCTCTCTCTCTCTCTCTCTCTCTCTCTTTCTTTCTTTCTTTCTTTCTTAAGGAGAGTGCTTTTGTAGAAACGTGTAAGCGCCACTTGCTTTAGTACGTTTTACGGTATAGTAAGTACGGTTCTAGTTGATTTTCAATTAGAATCAAAATAGAATTGGTTTCTATTGTTCTATCCAGTAACACCTGAGCGCGTTACTTATCTGTGTATAAACTAAAAATTTAGTGAGAACTTTAGGAGAGTGCGCAAGTGACTCGTGTCGGGTGCGTGTTGTTTTCATTAACTCGAATTATCAAACTTACTTATGTGTTCCATTAAAACTCATTGTATTTTGAGTAGGATAGCGCATATTTCGCGACGTCGACGAAGTGACACTCAACTGGAAGAAATATAAACGTTCACTCGAACGTCTAGTAATGTACTAAAGCACTTGCCTCTCTAATTGTATTATAGCACTCTCCTAAACACTAAAATAATGTAAACCGGCCATAACAGTTCACAATGAAAAAACCAACAATGATGACATTGACATGTTTACTTAGCAACGCCATTGTTGAATTTAATAATTTTTATATTGATGCTGCTCGATAATACGAATTTTCCGCCCATATGTTGTCGACTCAGATCAACTATTTTTTTACGCTCTTTCATTTGGTGTGCATATCGTTCGAGTCTACCGTAGACCCGAACGAAATTATTAATATAGATAGGTACTACTAATAGTATTTCAGTTTAATTTACATAATTATTTTGACAAATAATCCATTAAATAAAACGCAATTTTAATGTTTAATTGATATATAAATTGAAACATAAGAATGTAATTTCTGAACGCAACTGGAAAAAAAAGGAAAATTTAAAAAGTTGAAAGTTATCACAATATATTCACGTATATTTGTCGAATTCGTCCTGTGCTAAGCTCTTTGAGCTAAAAAATTAGTGATTCTAGTAGCGATGACGATATGTTTTCAACACCTACAGAATTAACGGAAACGGTACAAAATGTCGAGTTGAGCTTTCTCCCTGAAAAATCGCGCGAGAAGTATTTATTTTTATTGTTTTTCTTGCTTCTCGCATTTGCCTCGCTGTAGTGAGGTGAAAAGTTCGCTCGGGCTTTAACTAAGAATCGCTGAAGGAGCGAGGGATTCAACACTACCGAGACTAAAAATGATTTGCGCCCGTGTAGAACACTCTGCTTTTCACTACCATCTGGGAGGAATGAAAGTGCGTACTTGCGTTCCAATTTCAAATATTTGACAATTAGGTACTAGTTTAAAAGTTTTGCAGCAAAGAGTTTGGAAGTTCAGTAAGTAGTTCCAAACTCTGATTTAAAACTTATTGCTTGGGTTGGAGTGAAATAGATATAGGCCGAATCCTCAATAGTGAGAGAAGTCCGACTTCTTAGTAGATGAGCGCATTAGTATATAAATTCAAAATTGGATTTTGAGTCTATTTAGTTTGATGCATCTTAGCTTGAACAACAATAGCGTGTTTTGGGTCCTAAATTTGGGCATAAAAATGTATCATCTCGAGCAGATGGAGTGAAGAATTATTTATTTGGCGTCTTGTGTCTTGAAAGCCTCGCTACGCTCAGGAATCTATCTTTGAACCATTCGCTTCGCTCATGGTTCAATCTTAGATTCCTTCGCTTGCTCAGCTTTCAATTTCAGCGCCAAATAACCACTTTACAGCCTTGCATAACAGGCACTAACTATTTATTTTGTCGGGACTTCCTTCCTTATTATTTGCGTGATATTTTATTCATGTAGATGCAACTCGTAATTCGCTCGAAATGTAGTAGTAGTTTAGTACAACGAGTCGTCGCCGTCGGGCGCAGGTGTGGAAGGTGTCGACGGGGCAGGTGCAGCGCAAGCTGGAGCGCGCGCACGCCAAGGGCGTGACGTGCCTGCAGTTCAGCCGCGACGGCTCGCAGCTGCTGTCCTGCTCCTTCGACCGCACCGTGCGCCTGCACGGCCTGCGCTCCGGCAAGCTGCTCAAGGAGCTCCGCGGCCACGGCGGCTTCGTCAACGAGTGCTGCTTCACGCCCGACGGCCACGGCGTGCTGTCCGGCTCCTCGGACGGCACGGTGCGCGTGTGGGGGCTGCGCGCCGCCGACTGCGCCGCCGTGCTCACGCCGCTCGGCGGCGCCGCGGGGGCGGGCGCCGGGGCGGGGGCGGGCGGGGGCGCGGGCGGGGCGCGGCCCGTGCACGCGCTGCTGCTGACGCCCGCCAACCCGGAGCACTTCGTGGTGTGCAACCGCACCAACACGGTGGCCATCATGAACATGCAGGGGCACATCGTGCGCTCGTTCAGCTCGGGGCGGCGCGAGGCGGAGGGCGGCGCGCTCGTGTGCGCGGCGCTGAGCGCGCGCGGCCGCTACGTGTACGCCTGCGCCGAGGACCGCGTGCTCTACGCCTTCGACACCGCCAGCGGCAAGCTCGAGCGGACCATCACGGTGGGTGCCGGGGTGGGGGGGCAAGGGGGGGCTGCCACGGCGCGCGGCGGGCGGCGGGCGGCGGGCGCTAACGTGCGGCGTGGTTGCAGGTGCACGAGCAGGCGGTGATCGGCGTGACGCACCACCCGCACCAGAACCTGCTGGCCACGTACGGCGAGGACGGGCTGCTCAAGCTGTGGCGCAACTAGCGTCGCTCCGACGTGGCGCGTGTTTACGGGCAGCTTTAGCCCTCGCTCGCGTGTCCCGCGTCAGTCTCGCTGAGTGCTTGCGGTTTACGTACTGGACCATAATTAATTTAACTTACGAAAAATATTCACACTGTGAAGATGACTACGTAGGGTAACTTTTACGAGATACCTATTATAGCGTTTCTTAAACAATCCCCCTTATTCATAAAAAAATTCAAGCATTGGTTAAGTAAACAACTGATTAAATGTCATTGCTGTCCTTTATATTTCAATGACATCTGTCAAGGACAGCATGACATTTAATCAGTTGTTTACTTAACCAATGCTTAAAATTTTTTATGAATAAGGGGGAATATGCCGTAATATTCCCTGTGGAAAAATATAAAAGTGATTTGAAAATGTTGCTATTACATATATTCAACTTTTTCAAAACAAGGCAATTTGACTATTAAGGTGCTCCATCTCCATACAGATTGACCAGACACTTTCTTATAATTCGATCTGTATAAAATATTTATCATTATTTTATAATCCGATGGTACTAGTGCCTTTAAACCTTTCTGCACTTCAGCGGAATAGGGAATGGATGAAAATATCAGAAGTGCTTGATATTTTTTTTGGTGATAGGAATAACCTTCCTTAGCGCGAGAAAAAAGTTTCAATTTTTTTGGCTTCGTAGTTAATTTTTAAATAATCTTAATATTTTTCCATTCGTAGTTCTGGGCTCAGTACGGCATATCACACATATTCCTTGGTCCGCTACGTATGAAAAAAAAAATCTGGTGACAATGACAGCTTTTCAAGGTGGATTTTTTTTTATACGTAGCGGACTAAGAAATATGTCTGATATGCCGTACTAAGCCCAGAACTACGAATGGAAAAATATTAAGTATATTTAAAAATTAACTACGGGGCCAAAAAAATTGAAACTTTTTTCCCGCGTTAAGGAAGGTTATTCCTATCACCAAAACAAATATCAAGCACTTCTGATATTTTCATCAATTCCCTATTGATGTGATTAAGCCCAAAGAAATCCGTAAACACTTGAAATTTTTATAAGTTAGGTTAAAACAAAATAAAATAATTGTAAATAAGGTGTGTCTATTTCTTACTATCTGATCTACCTATCTTGTTAAATAAGTGACCAAATGCATTCTGAACGTACTATAAACAAAAGCATATTTCATTACTTAGAAAGTGCTATTCAGTTCATCTAAGCGACTCCTGCTATGCATTCCGTTCCTGCCCGAACAAAGGCCAGAGCTATTTCAATCGTGTAGGTACCTAACTGTCAAGTAAGTGTGGAATTTGCTTGACACGAAACAATCCGCTACTTGACTCTTTTTTCAAGTACCTATGTCTTAAATGCTAAATATCTCTTCCATTAGACCAAAAAATATTTAAGTATATTTTTGAGGACCTAAAAGCAACAAAAACATTATTTTAAAACGTTGCTTTGCTAAACAGCCAAAAACGCCGTCCGCCATTTTTGTCTATGGTTTGAAGTCCTAAATATTTGTAAGCAAAGTTTGACATTCAACATAGGTAGAGTTCGTGCCACGAAAGAAGTATGAGTTAATGAATTTTGGCTTTTATTGTTATGGCCTTAAGGATTTTACTGTGGGACTTGTTTGATCGAAACGATCTTTACCTAGTCCTAAAATCTGTTAGTGATCTGTGAGCATAGTGAAATAACAACAACGCATTCATGATTTCATCGAGTTTCATCATCATCATCATCATCATTCAGCCACAAGAAGTCCACTGCTGGACATAGGCCTCCTCCATGGATTTCCAAAAAGACCGGTCGGAAGCGGCTTGCATCCAGCGTCTTCCCGCCACTTGGATGAGATCGTCTGTCCATCTTGTGGCTGGTCGTCCTACGCTGCGCTTGCCGATATGTGGTCTCCATTCGAAAACTTTTCGGCCCCATCGGCCATCAGTTCTGCGTGCTATGTGCCCCGCCCACTGCCACTTCAACTTACTAATCCGCCGGGCTATGTCGACGACTTTCGTTCGTCTACGGACCTCATCATTTCTGACTCGGTCCCGTAAAGAAATTCCGAGCATAGCCCTCTCCATAGCTCGTTGCGTGACCTTGAGCTTTCTTATGAGGCCCATGGTAAGAGACCACGTTTCAGTGCCAATAAGTCATCACTGGTAACACACACTGGTTGTACAGTTTTGTTTTGAGGGATTGAGGTATATCGAAGGAAAAGACTTCTGAGTTTCCCGAACGCTGCCCAGCCGAGTTGGATTCAACGATTGACCTCTTTCACGAAGTTGGACCGGCCTAATTGGACTGTATGTCCTAAGTAGACGTATTCGTCTACAACTTCGAGAGTCGAGTTCCCCACTGGTATTGGGGTGGGCACAACACGGGCGTTCGACATGACCTTTGTTTTGTCCATGTTCAATTTAAGGCCCACCCGTTGGGAGACTCGACTGAGGTCTTCGAGCATTATGCCGAGGTCCTCCAGCGTCTCTGCCATGACTACAATATCGTCGGCAAATCGAAGGTGACTGATGTACTCGCCATTGATATTGATGCCGCGTTCCTGCCATTCCAGAAGCTTGAAGGCATCTTCCAGTCCGTTCGTGAACAGTTTCGGAGATATGACATCTCCCTGTCTCACGCCTCTTTTCAGTGGAATTGCCTCCGAATTCTGCTCCTGTACTCGGACCGACATGGTGGCGTTGTGGTACAAGCACTTCAGCACCTCGATGTACCGATAGTCAATATGGCAACGCTGGAGAGACTCGAGCACCGCCCATGTCTCGATCGAATCGAAGGCTTTCTCATAGTCCACAAACGCTAAGCATAATGGCAAATTATACTCATCAGTCTTCTGTATAATTTGCCGCAGCGTGTGGATGTGGTCTATGGTACTATAGCCCTTTCGGAAACCGGCTTGTTCGGGAGGCTGGAAGTCATCAAACCTGCGTTCGAGACGATTCGTCAGGACCCTCGAGAAAAGCTTATAAACATGGCTCAGAAGCGAGATGGGTCGGTAGTTCTTCAATAGAGTGTTATCCCCTTTCTTGAAGAACAGCGTCACCACGCTTCTGTTCCATGCTTCTGGCGTTGTTCCTTCGAGCACGACGGAATTGAAGAGCCTCTGAAGGACTTTAAGTACCGGTGTTCCACCCGCTTTCAGAAGCTCTGAAGTAATTCCGTCCTCTCCTGGTGCCTTGTTATTCTTAAGCTGTTTCAGGGCCATCCTAATCTCGTACAGGCTGATGTCCGGGATATCTTCGGTATAATGTCGGGTCAGTTTGGCTCTTGGGTCTTTGTGCAAACTGCTAACAGGTTTTGCGACTGAGGTGTATAGCTGTCCGTAGAAGCCCTCAATCTCCCTCAGTACCTCTGACTTGGTCGACGCTATACTGCCGTCCTCTCTTTTCAGCTTTGTCAGCTGGCTTTGCCCAATAGACATGTCTCTTGCGAACACTTTAGAGCCTTTGTTCCGCTCTATAGTCTCTTTAATACGTTCGGTATTAAAGGAACGAATATCGTGCCGCATAGACTTTGATATGTGTCTATTGAGCTGCCTATATGACTCAGCATCTCTGGAGGACTGCAGTTGCAACGAGCGACGTTTAGCCATGAGGTCGAGAGTATAGTTTGAGAGCTTTTGTGGTCTGCTCGCTCGGTTGCGTTTATAGAACCTCGAGCCCACTGTACGAACAGTTTCTACAAACCGGTACGGCGCTCGTCCACCGATGCGGCGCTTTCCAGGCATTCGAAGCGATTTGACAATTCGAATTGAAAGTTCTCGGGGTTTTGGATATGGGCACGAGTAGGTCGGAGCGTGGACTTCATGAGACGGGACCTCTCAAGTTTGACATTGATATTCAATGTGCCTCTTACCATTCGGTGATCGCTTCCGGTTTTCACCATGTTGATCACAGAGACATCATTGAATATCTGTCTCTTGGAGGTCAGGATGAAGTCTATCTCGTTTCTCGTGGAACCATCGGGACTCAACCAGGTCCACTTCCTGTGAGGTGGCTTCTGAAAGAAAGAGTTCATCATAAAGAGTCCCTCTTTCTCCAGGAAGTCGGCCAACCTCTGTCCCCTAGGGTTCCGTTGCCCATGACCAAATTGCCCCACTCTCATCTCGCCTTCGCTTCTTTTGCCCAGCTTCGCATTGAATCCCATCGAGTTTACATGCAAAATATATCAATTATCATTATTGCATTATTCGAGACTGCAAAAACACGTCAATAAAGACCGCCGGGAAGTCGCGGATTCATGTGCCCAGTGAAATAAACATACGAAAAACTTGGCTCAAACTTGCCAAGAGGGACCCTGATTCTTTATCGACTGAAACTTGGGTGTATTTATGTGAAGATCACTTTAATGTAAGTCCTGTAATATCAATGTACACAGAAACTGTTTTTAGCTGTAATAATGCTTGGTTTGATTTGGTTTGGTTTTGGCAAATTGATACTATCAGCTTCCACGAATCCAGCGTCCATGATTGCGCTTATCAATAAAATGATAAGACACTAACTGCACAAGAAGAGTTTTTGCAAAAACACTAAATCCAATCCAAATCACAATAGAACTTACCCACGCACGACTGACAGATGTTTGTTTACAACCAAAGGTGCTTTCAAGATGGCGGATAGTGTTTTCACCGTTCCGATTTAGAAGCGAAAAATATTTTTTTAATTTGCAAATTTGCAGCCATCCTGCATATTTACTTAGCAAAGTCAATATATTTCGGTTTCATAAGTTAGATACTACAGGAAATATCCATTTATCGCGTCAAATTTGATACGAGGCAAGTAGCGTATTGAATCGCCCGCCCTTTTGATCAATAACTATCATGTTTGATGAAACAAGTAATATCCCATCAAAAACATAAATGTGAATGATATGACAGCCAAGTTCAATAGGTATTAAGAACAGACGTCGTTATCGACTTCGCCGACAAAAGAATTGAGATCTTTAAGGGTGCTGCCAAGTTCTCTGAAGAAAATCATGAAATTTTAGTTACAAGATCACTGAGATGTAAATTGTAATTCAAGCTCAAGATTTGACTGCTAGTTTTTACCAACAAACCAAATTTCAGAGAAGTCACATAGGTATGATATCAGCCTAACAGCATAAGTTGTGATGATTCGGGATGTTACAGTTCAATAATAACAGTGAAATTAACCCAAGCTACCACCATTTATTTTAGGAACTAAAATAATATTTCCGGATTGTACCAACCAAGCTTGGAGACTAAATAAAATTAAAACTAAACAAAATAAAACTAAATTAAAATAAAACAAATTATCTTCGGATGGCGTGTCTCGAACACGAGACTAATAGAATGTGAAGCAGAGACAATCCCGCATTCACCACGACCACTGTTGCCAAACTCAAGAGAGCAAAAAGCAGCAAAGAACTTAAAAAAACAGTAGAAAACCGTAAAATAGTAATTTTATAATATCAAATCGCAAATCAAATCTGACACATAACATTTATAGACTGGAATACAATACAACTGTTCTTAGATCTAACACAAATTGCCTTTACTTATATAAGAAATGAAGAAATCTGAGAATTTTTTTAAACTACGAACTGCGACCGCACTTGCAAAACGAAATGAGAACTAAATGAGAAAAACCTGTTGTGCTACGCTTTAGGTTAGGTTAGGTTTTTTTTTTTTTACGCGGGGAAATGCATTTGCGCACTTCGCCGCTCTGTTGTCGGGGACAACAGAACAGCTTTGTGGTGGACTCCCAGCACTATCGAGCCGCCTGCTCAGTGCTGGACTACCCCCTAAAACCCCGCGGTGTTCCTCCGCTACTCTACCGGGCCACAGGATAGGCCAGAGGTTAAGTCACTGTGACCCGGCAAGAGCTCGCCCCCGAGGGGGCTCTACTGGTGAGGAGCCAGATTGGCTCCCCGGCAGCGCAAGCGCCGCCCCTCCTCTGGGGGGCCATAGTGGCCCCCAACCGCTTCCTCGCGCCGCCCTCCCCTGACCCGTCGCCCATACAACAGGCGAGAGGAGGACGCCGCGACGCTGCGTCGCCCGTCGCTCGCTCTCCAGCACTTCTCTGAAAGCAGAGAAGGTGGAGAGCGAGCGCGCGGGCCCTCTCCTTGCGCGAGAAGGCACCCTCGGAACACACGAGGCGCCTTCCGGCCCGCCGCGATCGTGGGCGTCGGGTCCCCCGACCCTCCGCCCGCGGCCACTCTTATCCGACTAGTTTGAGGCGCGACTGCGCCCCCCCCCCCCTAGCCGGACCTCCTTCGGTTGGTCGCCTGGGTCCCTATTCACAGAGGAATTGGAACCCACGCGACCCCTCGGGCCAGATCATTCGCCGTTAGCCAGCAAGATCCCACGAGGAGAAGTCACTGACTAACGCTCAGGGCGCACCGACTCCACCACTTGCCCTTCCATCTGGTTCTCAAGGAATCAGAGGGAACGGAAGCGGAGGGGTACACGTGAAGGTTATCTGGCGTGGCGCCCCAAACGTCCAGATTCTAAAGGCAAGCAGCTTCACATGCGACGGGTACCGGTTACCATTATCCCGGATCCTAACCACGTCGTTCAACTGAAGAATAGAGTTCGATCAGCTCTAATCTCCTGTCACTGATTTCCTGTGTAGAAATGGACTCCTCAGGTTAGGTTAGGTTAGGTTTTTTTTTTTTTTTTTGACGCGGGGAAATGCATTTGCGCACTTCGCCGCTCTATTGTCGGGGGACAACAGAGCAGCTTTGTGGTGGACTCCCAGCACTATCGAGCCGCCTGCTCAGTGCTGGACTACCCCCTAAAACCCCGCGGTGTTCCTCCGCTACTCTACCGGGCCACAGGATAGGCCAGAGGTTAATTCACTGTGACCCGGCAAGAGCTCGCCCCCGAAGGGGCTCTACTGGTGGGGAGCCAGATTGGCTCCCCGGCGGTGCCACTCGCCCCATCGCCCATACGACGAGGCAAGGAAGCGCCGCCCCTCCTCTGGGGGGCCATAATAACCCCCAACCGCTTCCTCGCGCCGCCCTCCCCCGACCCGTCGCCCATACAACAGGCAAGAGGAGGACGGCGCGACGCTGCGACGCCCGTCGCTCGCTCTCCAGCACTTCTCTGAAAGCAGAGAAGGTGGAGAGCGAGCGCACGGGCCTCTCCTTGCGCGAGAAGGCACCCTCGGAACACACGAGGGTGCCTTCTGGCCCGCCGCGATCGTGGGCGTCGGGTCCCCCGACCCTCCGCCCGCGGCCACTCTTATCCGACTAGTTTGAGGCGCGACTGCGCCCCCCCCTACCCGGACCTCCTTCGGTTGGTCGCCTGGGTCCCGATTCACAGAGGAATTGGAACCCACGCGAGCCCTCGGGCCAGATCATTCGCCGTTAGCCAGCAAGATCCCACAAGGAGAAGTCACTGACTAACGCTCAGGGCGCACCGACCCCACCACTTGCCCTTCCATCTGGTTCACAAGGAATCAGAGGGAACGGAAGCGGAGGGGTACACGTGAAGGTTAGGTTAGGTTAGGTTTTTTTTTTTTTTGACGCGGGGAAATGCATTTGCGCACTTCGCCACTCTGCTGCCGGGGGACAGCAGAGCGACTTTGTGGTGGACTCCCAGCACTATCGAGCCGCCTGCTCAGTGCTGGACTACCCCCTAAAACCCCGCGGTGTTCCTCCGCTACTCTACCGGGCCACAGGATAGGCCAGAGGTTAATTCACTGTGACCCGGCAAGAGCTCGCCCCCGAAGGGGCTCTACTGGTGGGGAGCCAGATTGGCTCCCCGGAGGCGCCACTCGCCCCATCGCCCATACGACGAGGCAAGGAAGCGCCGCCCCTCCTCTGGGGGGCCATAATGGCCCCCAACCGCTTCCTCGCGCCGCCCTCCCCCGACCCGTCGCCCATACAACAGGCAAGAGGAGGACGGCGCGACGCTGCGACGCCCGTCGCTCGCTCTCCAGCACTTCTCTGAAAGCAGAGAAGGTGGAGAGCGAGCGCACGGGCCCTCTCCTTGCGCGAGAAGGCACCCTCGGAACACACGAGGGTGCCTTCCGGCCCGCCGCGATCGTGGGCGTCGGGTCCCCCGACCCTCCGCCCGCGGCCACTCTTGTCCGACTAGTTTGAGGCGCGACTGCGCCCCCCCCTAGCCGGACCTCCTTCGGTTGGTCGCCTGGGTCCCGATTCACAGAGGAATTGGAACCCACGCGACCCCTCGGGCCAGATCATTCGCCGTTAGCCAGCAAGATCCCACAAGGAGAAGTCACTGACTAACGCTCAGGGCGCACCGACCCCACCACTTGCCCTTCCATCTGGTTCACAAGGAATCAGAGGGAACGGAAGCGGAGGGGTACACGTGAAGGTTATCTGGCGTGGCGCCCCAGGTTAGGTTAGGTTAGGTTTTTTTTTTTTTTTTTTTTACGCGGGGAAATGCATTTGCGCACTTCGCCGCTCTGCTGTCGGGGGACAACAGAGCAGCTTTGTGGTGGACTCCCAGCACTATCGAGCCGCCTGCTCAGTGCTGGACTACCCCCTAAAACCCCGCGGTGTTCCTCCGCTACTCTACCGGGCCACAGGATAGGCCAGAGGTTAATTCACTGTGACCCGGCAAGAGCTCGCCCCCGAAGGGGCTCTACTGGTGGGGAGCCAGATTGGCTCCCCGGCGGCGCCACTCGCCCCATCGCCCATACGACGAGGCAAGGAAGCGCCGCCCCTCCTCTGGGGGGCCATAATGGCCCCCAACCGCTTCCTCGCGCCGCCCTCCCCCGACCCGTCGCCCATACAACAGGCAAGAGGAGGACGGCGCGACGCTGCGACGCCCGTCGCTCGCTCTCCAGCACTTCTCTGAAAGCAGAGAAGGTGGAGAGCGAGCGCACGGGCCCTCTCCTTGCGCGAGAAGGCACCCTCGGAACACACGAGGGTGCCTTCCGGCCCGCCGCGATCGTGGGCGTCGGGTCCCCCGACCCTCCGCCCGCGGCCACTCTTATCCGACTAGTTTGAGGCGCGACTGCGCCCCCCCCTAGCCGGACCTCCTTCGGTTGGTCGCCTGGGTCCCGATTCACAGAGGAATTGGAACCCACGCGACCCCTCGGGCCAGATCATTCGCCGTTAGCCAGCAAGATCCCACAAGGAGAAGTCACTGACTAACGCTCAGGGCGCACCGACCCCACCACTTGCCCTTCCATCTGGTTCTCAAGGAATCAGAGGGAACGGAAGCGGAGGGGTACACGTGAAGGTTATCTGGCGTGGCGCCCCAGGTTAGGTTAGTTTAGGTTTTTTTTTTTTTTTGACGCGGGGAATGCTTTTGCGCACTTCGCCACCCTGGTGCCGGGGGACAGCAGGGCGGCTTCGAGTGAGACTCCCAGCCCGTTAGGGCTGGACTACTCACTAAACCCCGCGGTGTTCCTCCTCTCTCCCTACCGGGTCACAGGATAGGCCATAGGATAAGTCACTGTGACCCGGCAAGGGGGCGTCCCTATGGGGACTCTACTACTGGGGGGCCACATGGGCCCCCCTGCGCTCAAGGCGTCTTCTTGCCCGCGTCACGTCGCTCTCCGCGACTTCTCTGGAAGCAGAGAAGTCGGAGAGCGAGCGCGCGGGCACTCTTTGTTTTGCTAGAAGGCACCCCCGGAACACATGGGGGTGCCTTCCAGCTCGCCGCAAAGGCAGGCGGGGGGTCCCCCGACCCTCCGCCCGCGGCCACACTAGTCGGGGGCGCGCGCATACTCCGCGCGTCGGCGCCCCCTAATTGGGCGGCGGGGCGGGAGCGTCAGACCTGCACGCTCCCGCTCTCGCAGCTCCTCTCTCTTGGCCGCCATCACCTCGCCAGCGAACGTGGCGACGGCGGCCCAGCTCTCCTGGCTGCCGACCATCTTAGAAATGACGGCCGGCAGCGACAGATCGCCCCCCACGGCTCCCACCAGGGCAGCCCGCTCCCCGCTCCAGGCAGCGCACACGGCGAGCGTATGCTCCGCCGTGTCGCGCGTGCCGCTCGCGCAATAGCGGCACTCGGGGCCCGACTCTATCCCCACAACTTCCCACAGGTACTTGGCAAAGCAGCCATGGCCTGTGAGAAGCTGCGTCAGGTGATAGGTCGGCGCCCCGTGCCCCCTCTCGATCCACGGCCGCAGGACCGGCCGCACCGCCTCCACGAGCCTCTTGCTCGCGGAAGGCTCCTCCAACCTCACGGCCCACTTCAGGAAGAGATCGTCGCGAGCCTCCTGCCTCCAGCAACCGATCTCCGCCGGAGTGGGCCACCCTCCACTGTTCCGCATCAGGGCACTCCTCTCATACACCTGCTCGAGGACTCCCGCCTCGAGGTCCCAGGGTAGACTCGCCGCCAACAAACACGCCGCCTCGTAAGAGACGGTGTGGTACGCTCTTGCAGCCCTCTGCGCTATCACCCGCTGCGGGCGCCGCAAAAGCGTGGTGTTGCTTGCGGAGAGGGCTGCCGCCCATATGGGCGCTCCGTAAAGTGCCTTGGAGCGCACCACACCGTCGTAAAGACGGCGGCAAGCGCTCCCTGGGCCGCCGCGGTTAGGCAGCAATCGTGCGAGCCTCCCGGCGTACGACACCAGCTTTGGTGCCAGCCGCCGGAAGTGCTCGCCGAAACTCCATCGGCTGTCGAGGACGAGACCCAGGTATTTCATCGATCCCCCGACAGCGATGGAGGTGCCACCGACGGTGATTTGGGAGTCCCGAGGGGGTCGCATCCGAGGCCCATGGAAATAAAGGGCCTCGGATTTCTCCAGAGCGACCGCGAGCCCGAGTGCCCTGATGCGGCGCACGACCTGCGCTACCCCTGCAGTAGCCAGAACCTTGGCGTCCCGAAACGTGGCGCCCTGCGCGGTGACCAGGGTGTCGTCGGCGTAGCAGAGTACGCCGACTCCTGGGAGAGTCGCACCGCGCAGGACCCAGTCGTAGCCAATGTTCCACAGGAGCGGCCCGAGGACCGACCCCTGTGGAACACCACAACACATGTACGTGCGGACCACCTCGGACCGAGCCGCGTAACACACGGCCCGGTCTACGAAGTAGTCCGCAAGGACCCGCCTGAGGTACCACGGGACGTTGTGGTACCTCAAGGCCTCCGCTATTGTCTGCCAGGGGAGGGTGTTGAAGGCGTTAGAAATGTCCAACGAGACAGCCAACAACACCTCTCCCCGGCCCGTGACCCTCTCGACGCTGTCTCTGAGACGGGAGATGGCGTCCAACGTCGACCTCCCGCGACGGAAGCCAAACTGGCCGTCGCTCAAGTTGGGCCCCGCCCCCTCCAGATGTCGGACGAGACGCGCCGCGAGCACTCGCTCAAAGAGCTTGCACGCCTCGTCCAGCAGAACGATGGGGCGGTAGGCCGACGGCGACTCCGCCGGGCGCCCGTGCTTCCGAAGCAGCACGAGCTTACCCTCCTTCCACCGTCGCGGGACCCTTCCCGACGCTAGACACTCGGTCATCAGAGACAGCGTCTCCTCCTCGAACGCCGGCATGACCGCGGCAATGACCCGCCCAGGGATTCCGTTCGGGCCCGGGGCGCGGTTCCTCACCCTCATCTTCAAGACCGCTACCCCTAGCTCGGCCTCGGACACGGGCGGGACATCACCGTCCTCCACCGGCGCCGACACCGCCACCGCCGTCATTCGTGGGGGGGCCCACTCCTCCCTTGCCAGAAAGAGGGAACCCACTACCACGCCGACGAAGACTGGGTCGAGTGACCGGGTCAGAGGAGGCGCCCAAGGCTTCAGCTTCTCGCTCACCACCTAGTAGGGGCGCCCCCACGGGTCCCGGTTCAAACTCCCCAGCCACTCCCTCCAGGCCTCCTCCTTGGCGGCCCTTATGCCCGCGCTGAGCGCGGCCCGGGCCGCTCGGTAAGCGACGAGCAGCTCCTCTTCCTGGGCGGGGTCGCTGCTCCTACGCCCGCGGCAACGGGTGTACCTGCGTTGGGCTGCGTGGCACGCAGTACGCAGCCCTGCTAGGTGCGGTTGCAACCAGTACACCCTTCTCCGCGGGGGAGCAGGACCTCTGCGCCGCATCGCCGCATCGCAGACGCGAGTGAGCGCCCCTGTTAGGCGCTCCGCTCTCGCGTCTACGTCCAGCGCCTCGTCGCTTGACCTAGGTTAGGTTAGGTTTTTTTTTTTTTTTTTTTTTTTTTTTACGCGGGGAAATGCATTTGCGCACTTCGCCGCTCTGCTGTCGGGGGACAACAGAGCAGCTTTGTGGTGGACTCCCAGCACTATCGAGCCGCCTGCTCAGTGCTGGACTACCCCCTAAAACCCCGCGGTGTTCCTCCGCTACTCTACCGGGCCACAGGATAGGCCAGAGGTTAATTCACTGTGACCCGGCAAGAGCTCGCCCCCGAAGGGGCTCTACTGGTGGGGAGCCAGATTGGCTCCCCGGCGGCGCCACTCGCCCCATCGCCCATACGACGAGGCAAGGAAGCGCCGCCCCTCCTCTGGGGGGCCATAATGGCCCCCAACCGCTTCCTCGCGCCGCCCTCCCCCGACCCGTCGCCCATACAACAGGCAAGAGGAGGACGGCGCGACGCTGCGACGCCCGTCGCTCGCTCTCCAGCACTCCTCTGAAAGCAGAGAAGGTGGAGAGCGAGCGCACGGGCCCTCTCCTTGCGCGAGAAGGCACCCTCGGAACACACGAGGGTGCCTTCCGGCCCGCCGCGATCGTGGGCGTCGGGTCCCCCGACCCTCCGCCCGCGGCCACTCTTATCCGACTAGTTTGAGGCGCGACTGCGCCCCCCCCTAGCCGGACCTCCTTCGGTTGGTCGCCTGGGTCCCGATTCACAGAGGAATTGGAACCCACGCGACCCCTCGGGCCAGATCATTCGCCGTTAGCCAGCAAGATCCCACAAGGAGAAGTCACTGACTAACGCTCAGGGCGCACCGACCCCACCACTTGCCCTTCCATCTGGTTCACAAGGAATCAGAGGGAACGGAAGCGGAGGGGTACACGTGAAGGTTATCTGGCGTGGCGCCCCAGGTTAGGTTAGGTTTTTTTTTTTTTTTTTTTTTACGCGGGGAAATGCATTTGCGCACTTCGCCGCTCTATTGTCGGGGGACAACAGAGCAGCTTTGTGGTGGACTCCCAGCACTATCGAGCCGCCTGCTCAGTGCTGGACTACCCCCTAAAACCCCGCGGTGTTCCTCCGCTACTCTACCGGGCCACAGGATAGGCCAGAGGTTAATTCACTGTGACCCGGCAAGAGCTCGCCCCCGAAGGGGCTCTACTGGTGGGGAGCCAGATTGGCTCCCCGGCGGCGCCACTCGCCCCATCGCCCATACGACGAGGCAAGGAAGCGCCGCCCCTCCTCTGGGGGGCCATAATGGCCCCCAACCGCTTCCTCGCGCCGCCCTCCCCCGACCCGTCGCCCATACAACAGGCAAGAGGAGGACGGCGCGACGCTGCGACGCCCGTCGCTCGCTCTCCAGCACTTATCTGAAAGCAGAGAAGGTGGAGAGCGAGCGCACGGGCCCTCTCCTTGCGCGAGAAGGCACCCTCGGAACACACGAGGGTGCCTTCCGGCCCGCCGCGATCGTGGGCGTCGGGTCCCCCGACCCTCCGCCCGCGGCCACTCTTATCCGACTAGTTTGAGGCGCGACTGCGCCCCCCCCTAGCCGGACCTCCTTCGGTTGGTCGCCTGGGTCCCGATTCACAGAGGAATTGGAACCCACGCGACCCCTCGGGCCAGATCATTCGCCGTTAGCCAGCAAGATCCCACAAGGAGAAGTCACTGACTAACGCTCAGGGCGCACCGACCCCACCACTTGCCCTTCCATCTGGTTCACAAGGAATCAGAGGGAACGGAAGCGGAGGGGTACACGTGAAGGTTATCTGGCGTGGCGCCCCAGGTTAGGTTAGGTTTTTTTTTTTTTTTTTTTTTTTTTTTTTTTTTTTTTAACGCGGGGAAATGCATTTGCGCACTTCGCCGCTCTGTTGTCGGGGGACAACAGAGCAGCTTTGTGGTGGACTCCCAGCACTATCGAGCCGCCTGCTCAGTGCTGGACTACCCCCTAAAACCCCGCGGTGTTCCTCCGCTACTCTACCGGGCCACAGGATAGGCCAGAGGTTAGTTCACTGTGACCCGGCAAGAGCTCGCCCCCGAAGGGGCTCTACTGGTGGGGAGCCAGATTGGCTCCCCGGCGGCGCCACTCGCCCCATCGCCCATACGACGAGGCAAGGAAGCGCCGCCCCTCCTCTGGGGGGCCATAATGGCCCCCAACCGCTTCCTCGCGCCGCCCTCCCCCGACCCGTCGCCCATACAACAGGCAAGAGGAGGACGGCGCGACGCTGCGACGCCCGTCGCTCGCTCTCCAGCACTTCTCTGAAAGCAGAGAAGGTGGAGAGCGAGCGCACGGGCCCTCTCCTTGCGCGAGAAGGCACCCTCGGAACACACGAGGGTGCCTTCCGGCCCGCCGCGATCGTGGGCGTCGGGTCCCCCGACCCTCCGCCCGCGGCCACTCTTATCCGACTAGTTTGAGGCGCGACTGCGCCCCCCCCTAGCCGGACCTCCTTCGGTTGGTCGCCTGGGTCCCGATTCACAGAGGAATTGGAACCCACGCGACCCCTCGGGCCAGATCATTCGCCGTTAGCCAGCAAGATCCCACAAGGAGAAGTCACTGACTAACGCTCAGGGCGCACCGACCCCACCACTTGCCCTTCCATCTGGTTCACAAGGAATCAGAGGGAACGGAAGCGGAGGGGTACACGTGAAGGTTATCTGGCGTGGCGCCCCAGGTTAGGTTAGGTTAGGTTAGGTTAGGTTAGGTTAGGTTCCCCGTGGTGGCAGCAATGCTGCTGGGCAAACCCCAGTGGGACGCAGTGGCCTCCTTCTGCGAGACAGTAATGTCCCAGAAGGAGGAAGCCGAGCGAGAGAGGGAGAGGGCCGACCCCGCACGGAGGCGGAGGCGCAGAGGCGGCGCTATTCGGCCCCGCCCTGGCCCCAATGCCCTGTAGTTCTGGGCTTAGAATTAGACTACGGTATCCCCTGCCTGTCGTAGGAGTCGACTAAAAGGGGGCCAAGCCCTGTAGTTCCGGGCTTAGAATAGGGCTACGGTATCTCCTGCCTGTCGTAAGAGGCGACTAAAAGGAGGGTGGGGTCGCGGGTGGCGAGAGTGGGGGCTCGGACCACCGTTTAAGCGACCCCGTGACGGCGGCAGTGTGTGGTGGCCGCACACTGCCGTTCAGGGAGGGCGTCTCCAGGCTTAAGCCTGTGGAGAGACGGGTGCTTCAGTGCACAGTGCGCGGAGGCTCCGGAGCGTTCAGTGAGATCCCGGAGCCCCCAACAATACGCACAGAGAGGGCCACCGGGGGGGTTTTAGTGGGTAAAAATCCCACATAACCCGGCTTTCCCCCCAGGAAGTCGGGTATCTTTGGAAGATTTCCCCCCCGTTAACAAAAAAAAAAAAAAAGGTTAGGTTAGGTTAGGTTAGGTTAGGTTTTTTTTTTTTTTGACGCGGGGAATGCATTTAAGCACTTCGCCACCCTGCTGCCGGGGGACAGCAGGGCGGCTTCGAGTGAGACTCCCAGCCCGTTAGGGCTGGACTACTCACTAAACCCCGCGGTGTTCCTCCTCTCTCCCTACCGGGTCACAGGATAGGCCATAGGATAAGTCACTGTGACCCGGCAAGGGGGCGTCCCTATGGGGACTCTACTACTGGGGGGCCACATGGGTCCCCCTGCGCTCAAGGCGTCTTCTTGCCCGCGTCACGTCGCTCTCCGCGACTCCTCTGAAAGCAGAGAAGTCGGAGAGCGAGCGCGCGGGCACTCTATGTTTTGCGAGAAGGCACCCCCGGAACACATGGGGGTGCCTTCCAGCTCGCCGCAAATGCAGGCGGGTGGTCCCCCGACCCTCCGCCCGCGGCCACTCTAGTCGGGGGCGCGCGCATACTCCGTGCGACGGCGCCCCCTTATTGGGCGGCGAGGCGGGAGCGTCAGACCTGCACGCTCCCGCTCTCGCAGCTCCTCTCTCTTGGCCGCCATCACCTCGCTAGCAAACGTGGCGACGGCGGCCCAGCTCTCCTGGCTGCCGACCATCTCAGAAATGACGGCCGGCAGCGACAGGTCGCCCCCCACGGCTCCCACTAGGGCAGCCCGCTCCCCGCTCCAGGCAGCGCACACGGCGAGCGTATGCTCCGCCGTGTCGCGCGCGCCGCTCGCGCAATAGCGGCACTCGGGGCCCGACTCTATACCCACAACTTCCCACAGGTACTTGGCAAAGCAGCCATGGCCTGTGAGAAGCTGCGTCAGGTGATAGGTCGGCGCCCCGTGCCTCCTCTCAATCCACGGCCGCAGAACCGGCCGCACCGCCTCCACGAGCCTCTTGCTCGCGGAAGGCTCCTCCAACCTCACGGCCCACATCCGGAAGAGATCGTCGCGAGCCTCCTGCCTCCAGCAACCGATCTCCGCCGGAGTGGGCCACCCTCCACTGTTCCGCATCAGGGCACTCCTCTCATATACCTGCCCGAGGACTCCCGCCTCGAGGTCCCAGGGTAGACTCGCCGCCAACAAACACGCCGCCTCGTAAGAGACGGTGTGGTACGCTCTTGCAGCCCTCTGCGCTATCACCCGCTGCGGGCGCCGCAGCAGCGTGGTGTTGCTTGCAGAGAGGGCTGCAGCCCATATGGGCGCTCCGTACAGAGCCTTGGAGCGCACCACACCGTCGTAAAGACGGCGGCAAGCGCTCCCTGGGCCGCCGCGGTTAGGCAGCAATCGAGCGAGCCTCCCGGCGTACGACACCAGCTTTGGTGCCAGCCGCCGGAAGTGCTCGCCGAAACTCCATCGGCTGTCGAGGACGAGACCTAGGTATTTCATCGATCCCCCGACAGCGATGGAGGTGCCACCGACGGTGATTTGGGAGTCCCGAGGGGGTCGCATCCGAGGCCCATGGAAATAAAGGGCCTCGGATTTCTCCAAAGCGACCGCGAGCCCGAGTGCCCTGATGCGGCGCACGACCTGCGCTACCCCTGCTGTAGCCAGGACCTTGGCGTCCCGAAACGTGGCGCCCTGCGCGGTGACCAGGGTGTCGTCGGCGTAGCAGAGTACGCCGACTCCTGGGAGAGTTGCACCGCGCAGGACCCAGTCGTAGCCAATGTTCCACAGGAGCGGCCCGAGGACCGACCCCTGTGGAACACCACAACACATGTCCGTGCGGACCACCTCGGACCGAGCCGGGTAACACACGGCCCGGTCTACGAAGTAGTCCGCAAGGACCCGCCTGAGGTACCACGGGACGTTGTGGTACCTCAAGGCCTCCGCTATTGTCTGCCAGGGGAGGGTGTTGAAGGCGTTGGAAATGTCCAACGAGACAGCCAACAACACCTCTCCCCGGCCCGTGACCCTCTCGACGCTGTCTCTGAGACGGGAGATGGCGTCCAACGTCGACCTCCCGCGACGGAAGCCAAACTGGCCGTCGCTCAAGTTGGGCCCCGCCCCCTCCAGATGTCGGACGAGACGCACCGCAAGCACTCGCTCAAAGAGCTTGCACGTCTCGTCCAGCAGAACGATGGGGCGGTAGGCCGACGGCGACTCAGCCGGGCGCTCGTGCTTCCGAAGCAGCACGAGCTTGCCCTCCTTCCACCGTCGCGGGACTCTTCCCGACGCCAGACACTCAGTCATCAGAGACAGCGTCTCCTCCTCGAACGCCGGCATGACCGCGGCAATGACCCGCCCAGGGATTCCGTCCGGGCCCGGGGCGCGGTTCTTCACCCTCATCTTCAGGACCGCTACCCCTAGCTCGGCCTCGGACACGGGCGGGACATCACCGTCCTCCACCGGCGCCGACACCGCCGCCGCCGTCATTCGTGGGGGGGCCCACTCCTCCCTTGCAGGAAAGAGAGTACCCACCACCACGCCGACGAAGGCTGGGTCGAGTGACCGGGTCAGAGGAGGCGCTCAAGGCTTCAGCTTCTCGCTCACCACCTTGTAGGGGCGCCCCCACGGGTCCCGGTTCAGACTCCCCAGCCACTCCTTCCAGGCCTCCTCCTTGGCGGCCCTTATGCCCGCGCTGAGCGCGGCCCGGGCCGCTCGGTAAGCGACGAGCAGCTCCTCCTCCTGGGTGGGGTTCCTGCTCCTACGCCCGCGGCAACGGGTGTACCTCCGTTGGGCTGCGTGACACGCAGTGCGCAGCCCTGCTAGGTGCGGTTGCCACCAGTACACCCGTCTCCGCGGAGGAACAGGAGCTCTGCGCCGCATCGCCGCATCGCAGACGCGAGTGAGCACCCCTGTTAGGCGCTCCGCCCTCGCGTCTACGCCCAGCGCCTCGTCGCTTGACCCAGCGGCCCAGCGCTCCACGATGGCCGCCTCCCTGGCCACGTCCTTGTCCAGGGTGGTGAGCCGCCACCGTGGACCCTCCCCCGCCAGGGGGCGGCTGAGGTCCGCCGAAACACCGGCGGGAGCCGAGACGATATCGAACCATATGTATCTATGGTCCGACAAGGTCTCGACGCCCTCGACCACTCTCCAGCCACACGCGCGGTTGGCCAGAGCGGGACTGGCGAAGGACAGATCAACGACGGATCCGCCCTGACTCCGCACGCATGTCTGGACCGCCCCCTGGTTGAGCAGCACCAGCCCAGTGGACACCGCCCACTCCTCCAACACCTCCCCCCGCGCATCAGTTGCCGGACTCCCCCACGCACGGGATTTCGCGTTGAAATCCCCGGCAACGATCACGGGGGTGGGGTGCACATCGGCCAACATTGCCCCGACCTCGACGAGCCACTGCTCAAAGTCGGCGAGGCTTCTGTTGGGCGAAAAGTACACCCCACACACTGCAGTGTCTCCCAGCACGGCAAGCACGCAACCGTGTCCTCGCGACACCCTGTCGCCTAGTGCGCCACGCTGGGAGACAATTGCCACCGAACCGTCGCGATCGCCGGCCCAGTTGGTCCGGGTGCGAACGCAATACGGTTCAGCGACAACGACCAAGGTCGCCTGCCACTGCGCCGCAGTCTGGATCAGTAGATCCTGCGCCGCGGCACAGTGATTGGCGTTGGCCTGCAGTATGGAGATATTGGCCATTTACACTTGGGCGGTGTCCATCTCCTCCACTGGCACCGGTGCTGGTGCTGCCGGCGGCGGGCCCTTGGCGCCACCACTGGCTTTTCCGTCGCGACGGCCTCGGCCCCCCCTTTTTTGGGATCCCGCTGGGCACTTCTTGGTGCCCAGAGGGTGGGCAGCGGGCACACCTTTTGCTGCACACGCCGGGCAGTGGGGCTCCGCAGAGCAGCCTGCGGATTTGTGCCCAGGCTGGCCGCAGCGGAAGCATAGTCCGCTGCGATCCGCAGTCTCTGTGCACTTCGCACCCACGTGGCCCGGCTCCAGGCAGCGGTAGCACCGCTGCGGCCTGGCCTTCAGGAGGGTGGCTCGGACCTGCGTCCAACCAACGGTTAGGCGCCGGCCATCTGTCACCCTCCCTGCCGCCGCGATCGGGCAGCTTACCCACACAGCCCCCTCCTCGCGTCCAGGTGGTCGGTATATGTCACCCACCTTTACGTTGGCGACGCCTGCAGCGTGGCCTCGCCGCGCTGCGCTGTCTGCTCCGCCAGCGGCCGCCCAGCCGACCACGTGATGGCGGGGAGGAAATGCAATCCTCCCCCAAAGAAGGGCCGAAAGCAGGTGCCAGTCCGGCCTGCTGCCGCCGCCGCCGCCGCTGTTGAGCCCGCCGAGGGTCCGACGTCGCCGGCCGACGATGGAAATGCGATGGACCAGTAATGGGTGAGGTCCATCGCATTTTACAGGCGAACACCAACCACTGCCGAGTGGCCCAGGACCTGCTGGTGCAGGTCATGGCCGAGTGGTTGGTGGACGTGGCGGTTGTCGCCGAGCCGTACTCCGTCCCTGGCCGCTGGCTAGGAGATAGGGACGGCTTGGTGGCGCTTGTGGCGCGGTCTTCCACGGACTCCCCTCCTCTCTCGCTCTTAGAGAGAGGACCGGGATACGTGGCCGCCGCGTGGGGAGAGATAGCCTTTGTGGGCGTATATTTCTCCCCAAACCGCTCACTGTCGGACTTCGAGGATTTCCTCGGAGTCCTCGCCTCTGTCGTCGGCAGGCTTGGGTCGCGTCAGGTCTCCGTTTTAGGAGACCTGAACGCCAAATCGGTGGCTTGGGGCAACCCGGCCACGGACGCGCGCGGGCGGGAGCTGGAGCTGTGGGCTGCCTCCTCCGGTCTCTCCCTACTAAACAGGGGGAGTGTCCACACGTGCGTGCGACGGCGGGGTGGGTCAATCGTGGACCTCACCTTTGCCACGCCCGCACTAGCTGCGCGTGTGGACAACTGGCGGGTGGACATGGTGGAGACTTTCTCCGATCACCGCTACGTGCGGTTTGAGATCTCCACCCAGAGCCCCCAGGGAGTGGGCCCACCGGGCCAATCCCCATTCCCTCGGTGGGCTCTCGTCCACCTGGACAGGGAGGCGGCCAAAGAGGCGGCCTTCGTCCAGGACTGGCTTTCGCCGGCCTTAAATGTCCTGGACGTGGACGCCGCTGCGGCCCAGCTGAGGGGGTCGTTGACCGAGGTGTGCAACTCAAGCATGCCTAGGTCTCGTCGACGGCCCCCCCGGCGCGCCGTCTATTGGTGGTCGGAGGAGTTGGCAGGCCTCCGGGCCGACTGTGTGGCGGCCCGACGGGAGTATGCCCGAAGCCGGCGGCGGCGAATACGCGACCAGGCCAATGAGGACCGCCTCTACGACCTGTACGTGGAGGCGAAGGCGGCCCTCAGGTCCGCTATATTCGCCGCGCAGGACTCGTCGCGAGACGAGTTGCTGGAGGGTCTCGACAACGACCCTTTCGGGAGGCCATACAAGGCGGCGCGGGACAAACTGCGCCCCTTTGGCCCCCCGCTGTCGGAGACCCTCGAGCCGGGAATGCTGGACGGGGTGGTCCGGTCCCTGTTTCCAAACAGGGCCAACTTCACCCCGCCAGCGATGGATCCTCCCCGGGCCGCCGTTCAGGAGGAGAACGAGGAGGAGGAGGTCCCTCCTCTCACGGAGGCAGAATTCCGCGCGGTGGCGCTTCGCCTCCGTGCCAAGAAGACGGCCCCTGGGCCAGATGGCGTCCCCGCAAGGGTGGTGGCAATAGCCGCCACTCGGATGGTGGGCAGGTTTCGGGATCTCTTCGACGCGTGTCTTGCGTCGGGGAGATTCCCGAAACCATGGAAAGAGGGGCGGCTATGCCTCCTTCGCAAGGAAGGGCGCCCGGCCGATTCCCCCTCGGCCTACCGGCCCATCGTTCTGCTCGATGAGGTCGGTAAGATGTTCGAGGGGGTTATCGCCGCCCGCCTAAACGACCACCTACGGGCGGTCGGGCCGGACCTGTCGGACGCTCAATTCGGTTTCCGGACCGAGCGTTCAACAGTGGACGCCCTGGCCCTGCTGAAGCGCCAGGTGAAGGAGGCTGTGGACGCCAGGGACGGAGTGTTGGCTGTGTCTTTCGACATAGCCAACGCCTTCAACTCTGTTCCCCACCCCACCATCCTCGAGGCGCTCCGCTTTCACGGAGTGCCTCGGTATTTGCGGGGACTTCTGGCGGACTACTTGGAGGACCGAGTGGTCCTCCTCGTAGACAAGACTGGCCGGCTCCGGCGATACGGCGTCGAATCCGGTGTTCCGCAGGGGTCGGTCCTGGGGCCCCTTCTCTGGAACATCGGGTTCGACTGGCTGTTGCGGGGAGCCCTTCTCCGTGGCACGAGTGTTATTTGCTACGCAGATGACACTCTCCTCACCGCCCGGGGAGGGAGCTTCAGGGAGGCGGCCAGTCTGGCCTCGGCGGGCGGATCCTTAACCGCCGGGAGGATCCGCCGCCTAGGGCTGAGGGTGGCGCTGCACAAGACCGAGGCCGTGTTTTTTCACGGTCCTAGGCAGCGCCCCCCGCCTGACGCCCACATTTTTGTGGAGGGCGTCAGGATTGAGGTAAAGGCCCAGATGAAATATCTGGGCCTCACGCTGGACAGCAGGTGGCGCTTCGGTCCGCACTTCAGCGGACTGTCGTCGCGCCTGCTGAAGGCGGCGAGGGCCCTCTCATGGCTCATGCCAAATATGGGAGGGCCGAGCGGGCGATGCCGGCGGCTGTACGCCGGCATTCTTAAGAGCATGGCCCTGTATGGGGCGCCCATCTGGGCGGACTCCCTCCAAAGGAGGGAGAATGCCACCGCCCTCCGGACGCCTCAAAGGGCCATCGCCCAGAGGGTAGCACGAGCCTACCGCTCGGTTGGGTTCGCGGCCGCGTGCGCCCTGGCGGGCACCCCGCCTTGGGAGCTAGAGGCGTGGGTGCTCGCCAGAGTGTACGAATGGACGGCGGGGCGAAAGGCGCTCGGGGAGCACCCCACCCCTGAGGAACGCGCGGCCGTTCGGCGGGAGGCGAGGGAGGCAATAGTCCATCACTGGACGGCGGACCTCGCCTCCGCAACCTTCGGCCGCCGAACCCTGGACGCGCTCGGGCCGGTCCTGCAAGACTGGCTCGAGCGCACGCACGGTCTCCTCTCTTTCAGACTTGTGCAGGTGCTGTCCGGGCACGGATGCTTCGGATCGTACCTGCACCGGATCGGGAGAGAGGAGAACCCGGGGTGCCACGGCTGCGGCGCGGCGGACGACACGGCGCAGCACACCCTTGAGGTGTGCCCGTCGCTGTCCGAGCGGCGCCGCAGTCTTGTTGCCGTGGTTGGGCCGGACCTCTCGCTTCCCAGCGTGGTAAACGCCATGCTGGGGAGCGAGGAGGCATGGACGGCGGTCGCCTCCTTCTGTGAGGACGTGATGTCACAGAAGGAGGAGGCGGAGCGCGCGCGGGAGAACAATCCTCTCGCGCCACCGCTCCGCCAACGAAGGAGGGGAAGGAGAGGGCGGATACACAACCGCCCCCTCTCGCCCCATGGTGATGAGCAGCGGGCGACAGGCGCGGGGGCGCCCTCGCCCGCATTGCACTGCTCATCACCGCGCCGTACGGGGACGACCGAGCACTCCCGGTCGTTCCCGGGCCCCTCCCCGTGAGGAGAGGGGCGTGAGGGGCCCACCGTGTTAAGGTGGGCAATTGCCGGCGGGGGACTGGAAGAAATGCCAGATTCCCAGACCCCCGCCACCAAGGCGAAGAGGGAGTGCCGCTGGGTTGTTTAGTGAGTATACCGGGAAACACTTTCCCGGGAGTCCCACATACTCCTTCCGTCCCCCGGCGGAAGGAGATGCGTAACGCATTTTTCCCAGCGTAAAAAAAAAAAAAAAAAAAAAAAAAAAAAAAAAAAAAAAAAAAAAAAGGTTAGGTTAGGTTAGGCTCGAGCGTTGTAAACGGCGGGTCATGAATCTCAGCATGGACCCGGTCGTTTACCCGCCGGGCTAGATGCCGGGTGTCACTGTGGTGACCGTTGTCCGTCGACTCTGAGTCTTCTGGACAGAAAAATTGCGCCAGGTAGGATGCTGACTCAGCGGACGTCAAGGGTACGCCGTCTCTTTCCAGTGTTACGTCCTCGTGCCTAGTAGCAGTCCTCCCGATAACCCGGTAGATCCCCTCCCAAACTCCCTCCCTATCCTGCTTAGAGCAAAAGTCCTTCCAGTTTTGTATCCCCTCCCCTCCGGACCGCGAAAGCGTAAAGACGTGTCCTCCGTGCGTCTCAGATTTTTTTACTTTTGTCAAAATTATACACCAAAATATTTGGTCAATAAATACAGCGAAGTATCCGGCGCGCATAACTCAGTGAAAAGTGGCGACTGGTGTCAAGTGAAGTGAAAGGGATAACTACTGAGACGGATAATAAGGACGAGCTACTACGCACAACTACGTTGCTCACGCCCACTTGACCCTCATAGTACGGCGGCCCACCTCTTTTCATTCATAACTAATTTCTGCCTGTGCTAAGTGGCGTAGGCGCATATATACTCATCCCGCTCCAACTGTGTACATCGCACACGCTTAGCCCCTGCTCAGTCGAACATATTACATAATCTGTGCCCGGCTTATTTTTCAAATAGGCCTACCATTACGGCAGGGAGTTCGCTCAAATCGGGCCGATACAAACATGCCGAAAACTCGGCGATCACCGCCAACTGAGAAAACTCAATCAAAGCCCGTCCGTTCTAGCATTGAGCCCTCCTCAGCGATAGATTTGGACGATGAATCTCCCAATATTACATACCGATCGGCTGAGCGAACTCAAAGAATGAATGAAGACTTTCGTGGCTTCAAACAGGAGATGCTATGTATGTTTAAAGAGTTTATGGCGAGTCAAAACTCACGCCTAGACACTCTTGAGGAGCATATCAAACTTGTGAAAACTCAAAATGACACAATCCGTGAAACCAACCAGGGAATTGAGAGATCTATGAACGACATATCTGACAGTATGAGGTCTTTTGAAGCAAAGATAAAAAGCTTGGAACTTGAGCGTATAAACATTTCGTCGCAAATTCAATCCTTAGAACAAAAAATAGAGGATATTCAAAGGAGTTCTATTAAGACATGCGTAGAATTGCGTAATGTCCCGAAAATACCCAGAGAAACCAAACAAGACCTGTTTAACTATATTGTCAAGCTGTCAAAACATCTCAAAGTGCCAATCCAAGCTTCCAACATACGGGATGTTCATAGATTGCCAAGTAAAAGGGACAAAGATTGTTCTTCGATCCAAGTTGAGTTGCAAAACACACTCCAAAAGGTTGAGTTGCTCAGCAGTTTCAAGAAATACAACCGTGAAAATCCCTCAGCTAACTTAAATTCTATCGCCCTTGGCCTTGATGGACAGCCATGTCAAATCTATGCATCTGAACAACTTACACAGAAAGTTAAGTATCTATACTCACTTGCAAGGGAGTTCAAGAAAATTAATAACTATGCTTTTGTTTGGACAACCGGGGGTAAAGTGTATCTCCGTAAGGAACAAGGATGCCCACATGTATGGTTAAGGAACGAAGAACACCTAAACAACCTACGCGCAAAGTCAAATAATATTGAAACAATGTGACTACTTTTTTATGTTGTTAATATTCTAAAAAAATCGTTCAAGGTGTTTGCTGTAGGCTGTAAGTTAAATAACGTTTGGATAATACCTGCTCATTTGCTTGACTACCTAAACCGTGATGCTAATAGCTTATATTATATTATATATAAAATATATTTGTATATTTATTGTATAAAAATAACTTATTTCGGGGTTACGTTGCTTATTATAATATATAATTTCTATCATATGTATACCTTATTTATAGGTACAAAATTCGTCTTAGAAAGAGATATATTCTACATACACAAACAAATACACAAAAAACTGTTGTTAAAAATACATTCTTTGCTTATTCCTTGCATTTTAGCCCTACGTACAAAAATTAATTGTCTATTCAACACTCCCACTTGTTTTAATTATTTAAATAAGACACTTATAAAGAAACATTATTTTGGACCCATCCTACAGCACTTTATCGATGGATAATGACTTCATAGAAGTGTTGAATGGTCTAGATAATTATGTTGCTTCAAACGCAATATCTTGCGACCCAGAGATGTGCTCTAAGATTGTGGGTCCATCCAATAAACAGCTCAAGTTATTAGTACAAAATATTCGTAGCCTTTCTTGTAACTTAGATAGTTTCCACGTGTTACTAAAGCGAATAAATATTGAACCGGACATAATTATTTTCACGGAATGTTGGTTAAGTTCATCTCCAAACATACCACATATTTTGAATTACAATCACTATGCAACCACCGATAATTATAACCAAAATGATGGTGTATTGGTTTATATCAAAAGCAACATCTCTTCCCATACCTATGAACCAGTACTGCAAGATGGAAACTGCCTAATTACCACTATAGGAAATAAAACTGCCCTGGTCGCAATCTATAGACCACCCTCTTTTACTAATATTGATTCTTTTGTAAATTCCCTAGATAATGTACTTCAATCACTAGCCAAATACAAAAATCTTATTCTGACTGGGGACCTAAACATAAACATAATTCCTGCTTCTCTAAATAAAAATTCTCAAAATTACTTAAACTTACTTGCATCCCACGGGCTTTTACCTGCACATGAGTTACCAACTAGGTTCGAAAATTGCATTGACCACATCTTCATAAAAAGTGATCATCACTCAAAGACTCTTGTTATAAGCAACTCAGTAACCGATCATAATACTTTATTGTTGTCTATTGACCTCGGAAAACAGAAACTCGGGAAGAAAACCTGCATCACTAAAATTAACTATGCTGAAATAAAAAATACTATAATAGCTACAGACTTCAGTTGTATACTAAATTCTGCCGACTGTGATGAGGCCGCTAATTGTCTCCTTAGTACATTATCTAATATTGTAACGCAAAATACTACTAAAGTATATTGCTCACGCAAAATGGCCCCAATGAAGCCCTGGATTACCCCTGGACTGGTCCGCTGCATGAAAAATAGGGACAAAATGCATATTAAAGCTAAACGATCTCCTAATAATCCAATAATTGCACTTACTTATACGAGGTACAGAAATTTCTGCACTGGACTCCTCAGGAAACTAAAGCAAAATTATGAGCGATCTGAATTAGAAAAAGCAGCAAAAACTAACATTAAATCTACGTGGCAAGTAATAAATAACTTAACTAACTATAAATCCAAAAAATCACCTACAAAGGATCTGCTACAAAACTCTGTATCACCTTTAATAGCAGCTAACCAGGTGAATAGCTACTTTGCAAATGTTGGCAAGCTCTTGGCCGAAAAACTCATAAGTGAAAGTACCCCGGCTCCAGACTCCTCTAGCTATACTAACTCTAACAGCTCGTTTGTGCTACTCGAGACGGATCTTACAGAAGTGATTACTGTTATAAATTCTCTACAAACTTCTAGCTCTGCTGGTTTGGATCATATCTCCTCGATTATTGTGAAACAAAATAAAAATATAGTGGCAGGTCTCATAGTTCATATTGCAAACTTATCTTTTAGGACTGGCAAATTCCCTAATGCTTTTAAAAACGCTCTCATCATTCCTATATACAAATCAGGTGATAAAAAACTGATCAGTAACTACCGGCCTATATCTATACTCCCAACAATGTCGAAGATTCTTGAGAAAATTATTAATAGCCGCCTCGTCTCGTTCCTAGAAGATTCAAATCTTATTTCGAAGAACCAATATGGCTTTCGCAGGGGCATATCTACAGCTAATGCGGTCTCCGATCTCACGGAAGATATCGTTAGGAATCTGGACAGTGGTCATAAGTGTCTA
The DNA here is from genome assembly GCA_947310845.1 of Yponomeuta plumbellus. Classification (NCBI taxonomy): domain Eukaryota; kingdom Metazoa; phylum Arthropoda; class Insecta; order Lepidoptera; family Yponomeutidae; genus Yponomeuta; species Yponomeuta plumbellus. Next base: position 23,541,805 of record OX371200.1, read on the forward strand.
GCGATCTTTTTGGATATTGCCAAAGCATTCGACACTGTGTCCATGCCTCTTTTGTTGTTGAAACTTGAACGAGTTGGTATACGAGGCCTTCAGCTGGACTTTTTCAAGAACTATCTTAGTGGCAGATCACAGTGCGTGAAGTTGTCTGATGCTCACAGTGATCGTCTACATGTAGAGTACGGTGTTCCACAGGGTAGCGTCCTCGGACCTACCCTCTTCTTAATCTACCTAAATGGACTGTGCAACTTACGGATAACTAACTGTAGTATTTATACATTTGCTGACGACACGGCCCTCGTATTCAAAGGATCAACCTGGGAAGATACGTATAAAAGTGCTCAATCGGGTTTTAATATAGTTACAAAATGGCTCCACAACAACCTCCTGAACTTAAATGTAGGTAAAACTAAGTACATTAAATTTTCAATACGTAATCCGAAAAATTTTACATCTGATCCCAATCTCAAAGCTCATTCAATCAAATGTCTCAACAATTCGTCGTCTGTAGGATGTGCATGCCCCACGTTAGACAGGTTAACTAATATAAAGTATCTAGGCATTATCCTTGACTCAAACCTGACTTTCAAACTTCATATCTCCTTACTTGCTGGTAGAACCCGTAAGTTAATGACCATTCTTAAAAGATTAAGAGAAGTGGCCGATCTCAAGCTCATAAAGACTATATATTATGCCCTATGCCAATCGGTAATCTCTTACTGTATAGACACATGGGGGGGTGCTGCAAAAACTCATATCCTACCCCTTGAAATTTCCCAAAGAGCTGTGCTAAAAGTGGGATTCTGTCTACCACGGCTTTATCCAACAGAAGCTCTATATCAAACAGCTGAGGTGTTGACGGTTAGGCAAATATATATTCTAAAAGCTTGTCTCAAAATTCATTCCCAACTCTCAAATCTAAATCAAGATAGAAGAAGAAAAGATATTGCTTATAAAATTCCCGCTTTCAAAACATTTTTTGCTAACAGATTTCTTTGTTTTCTTGGATACCATCTATATAATAAAATTAATCGAATTCTAGACATACAAAATCTAAATTCATTCAGATGCAAATGTTCAGTTACTAATTATCTACAATCACTCACCTATTATAAAACAGAGGATCTACTCCAGATTTTACGATGACACCAGCTCTCTTAAATTTTCAGTCAAATTATTATTATTATCTTCGATCTCATCTCTTTCCCATCAGTAGGTGATAATATATTACATGTTAGCAGTACACAAATACCTACATGTACTTATTCATAATTATTATATAGGTACTCAATTACTGAAATATCAAGACGCGTTTATAAATGTATATATGTACGTATATGTATATATAATATAGTATTATATAATTAAATAGATGTATATGTACTTTTATAATATCATATATTTATATTCAACGCACGACACTGTCTTTACAATTAATGTTTTTTGGTTACACTTGGGAAACACTGATGTCTGTAACACAGGTTATTACCTAGCACAGGCATCAGAGCAAATCAAATAAAATTATTGTAAGCTACATACATTTTCTGTGAGCTCATTTTATTGATAAGCAGTTGCTTTTATGTTAATTTTATTGTAAAATTACGTGGTGTTGGGTACAAATAAATTTTTCATTTTCATTTTCATTTTCATTTTCATCTGGGCGCATTTGGCTTTTGTCTCATAATCTTGCTTTGCAAGCAGGTACGCAGCAACGACACCCTCCCTGCGAGCCGGTGCAGCGCAGCGGATCCTTCTCTTCCTGGTGGCGACTTCTTTTTTCAGTATGGCGAGCTCTTCGGACCACCACGGCAATGTAAATTTTGGTGCTTTCTTCTTTTTGGGAATGCTGATTTCGCAAGATTTTTGAATTGATTCTATATATAATTCTGTTTTTATTTCTAATTGTTCAATGTTATTAATTTCGTCTATTGCGTTTTTATTTATTTGGTAGTCTATTTTTAATTGTTCCAATTTCTCACGAAATTGGCTCCAATTAGCTTTTTTGGTGTTGTAAATTCTAGTAGTTGTCTCAATTTTGGTTCCTTTAGATTTCTTTAACCTAATATTAAAAGTTATGCCGTTGTGGTCCGAAGAGGTCATTCCTACTTCGACTTTCCAATCTGCCACCAAGCTGAGAAGGTCCGCCGAGCAAGCGGTGATGTCAACGTGGCTGCTAAAGATTTTCCCGCCCCTGATGGTGTCAAAGGTGGGTGTGGTGCCGCTGTTGAGCACCTGCATGCCCATTTCTTCTAGCGTGCTGGACAGTTCTTCACCCCTATGGTCTTCCATTGTACTCCCCCACCAAGGGCTTTTGGCGTTAAAGTCGCCTCCAATGACCAGTTTGTTAGGCCCTAGCTTCCGCTGAATTGTTCCGAGGTGCTCCAGATACGGCCCTATGGGCTGATCCGGCTCAAAATAAATCGAGACGACTGCGAGTTCCCAGGCGCGGGTACGGATCCTCACCACGACGATGTTGTGTGTGGTGAGTTCTGGACACTGTATAACGTCTAGGTCATTGTCGAATACCGCAATCGCTACCTTTACAGTTCCGCTTCCTTCTTCCGACGCCTGGAAAATTCGCGAGCCGCGATATTGCCGCATTCTCTTAATTCCGCCCACATATGGCTCCTGTAGTAAAGCAAGAGCCGCTTTCTTTGCTGTGGCATCCCGGAACAACTCAGCGGTTGCCAGTTCCTTACGTTGGAGGTTGGCCTGAACGACTCTGTATGCAATAGTTTCTGCGGTGGCGCCCTTAGCAATACGCTATTTTTGCTCGAGCCAGTGCATCCCACCTACGGCGAATGGAGCAGTCTGTGCTGAAGGCATTGTGCCTTGTTTGCTCCATATTCGCCCTAACACAGTTGCAGCACGTGGGGGATGCGCCGGCGAGCGCTTCCGGACAGTCTTTGCGCTGGTGAGGGCCACCGCAGTAGCCACATAGCGCTTCATTTTCGGTGCAGAGGCGTTTGCTGTGTCCATATCCTAGGCACTGGGAGCATTGGACCAGGGGAGACTGGTCCTCCACTTTAATGCGCTGTATGTCTATGTACACAGCAGACGCCTCCACCAAGCGGCTCCAGAGCGTCGGCGATGCTCTCGCGACCACGTGGCACATTAGAGTGTTTCTCGCTGGTTTCCTAAATCTTATCTCCAGCCTGTCATCGCCCACTGCAAGGCCGGAGAAGAGCGAGGTGTTTTGATTTCGCAGAGCTTTTACGATGTCCTCGTCTTTATTTATTTTCAAGACATCTCTGAAGATTACGAGAGGGTCCTGGTTCTGGACGTCTTGAACCTCAAGCCGATGCTCCTCTTTTTCCAGTCTGTTCCGGACCCTGTTCCGCTCCTCCTCGCTTCTACAGCTGACGATAATTTTGCTGTTTTTAACCTTCCTCACTCTATCTATGCAAATGCCTTCTTGGTTCGCGTTAATCGCCTGCCTGATTTTCCCTATTACTTCCTCTCCCGTATTTTGGGTGTCTTTGGAAGCGACCACTACCGAGTGCAGTGTCGTCTGCGCCTGGCGCTGCGCAGCCCCAATCGGTTTGGCGCCGGCCGCTACACTCGCGTAGGTGATCGCTTCCATAGCCTTGCACTGTTTCGAGAGAGCCCCTTTTAACTCCTCCATTTTCTCATTGCTATCTCTCATTAGCTTCTCGTGGTCAGAAAGAGAGGTGAGCAGCCTTGAGAGCCCCTCGCTATCTGCCCTGTTTTCGGCCTTTTGAATTTGTGGCTCTCCAACCCAAGCATCCTTTTCTTTGTCCTTTTCTTTTCCATTTAATGTCTCCTTTACCAGCTGGTATAGTTTGTCTATGGCCAGGGTGACATCGGCTTTTATGTCGGTCTTTAGATTGCGGGAGTTCTTTAAAGCAATTTTGCCTTTGGTCACCCAGTTTCTAGCCTCTTGTAGTTTCCCAGCAGTGGGCGTGCTGGTTGCTGTAGGACTGTCCATCGTCCGCGACAAAGCCGTGGGAGCAGATGTTTTGCTCGTCGTTGTTTTTACGGGTTTAGGCTTCGTCGGGACGGTGGGTACAGCCTTTGAGAGGGCATCTTGGCTCGCTTCCCATTCTCCAATGCTCTTTCGCACATTGGTCTGTGTCTGTTGGGTTGGGCATTCAACAGACATCGTATCAGGGGGAGTAGCCTGGGTGGGAGAGGTAGGAGTAGCGGCGTTTTTGGCGGGGGTCCGAAAGCCGAACATGTTGGCGATCAGAGGGATCTTTATCTTAACTTTTTACTAATTAGATTAATATATATGCTTGTAAATGTCAATTAAATTTATATAAAAATATTGAAATTCAATTATTAATTATCAAATAAAGTAGGACAACACACGACACAGCTATCACAATTTTAAATACGTAATCCAGCAGGTTGGATTACAGTGGTCGCCTTAGCAGGGATACACTTTTTAGGACAAAAAGTGTCCAAAGTCGACCGGAACGAGCTAATTGGGACTTGCCCAATGTCTTATGCGCACTAGCGCAGTCGATAGCGTATTTGCTAACCTAAACCTAACCAGACGAGCACAAAATCAATAATTATTGCCTACAAACCTATTAACATATATATCTTAATATAAGTTCCGCGGTCAATAAACCAGCGGAGTCACAATAAAACTACACTAGGTAAAAGTACCTTATGATTCAATTAGTCAATATAAAGTCAATAGGACAACAATATTATGTATAAAAAGTCAAAAGAGATGTCGCAGTCAAAAATATAAAAATAGCACAGATTTCAATCTTTCGGTTACGTCACTTTTCCACGTTACGTCGGTGTCGTAGGTTAAAGGGTTGTAAATCAACGCGGGGGACGCCCACGGGTCAAAGAGTAATGGCCGTTTTGCGGTCCGTCAAAATTTTGAGAAAACTGTGTCGAAAAACGTGTAAAACTATTAATTTTGGCAAAAAACCCAACTGTTTTATTTTATATTTTGGAAATGATAAGTACTAATTCAATTTTTCTTCCCGATCCAGATAGCTGAGGTCAGGACGGTTCTAGAAAGATACGACACCCGTAGAAAATCTATTTAGTTCCGAAGATATTTGCTGTAATGTCAAAAAACACTCACCAGCAAAGTGCTCGAGCCTAAGGTAACGACGAAGGGTCGGTGGGGCGGGGCGGCGGGGTGGGTGGCGGGAAAAAATCGGGGGAGGCCCACGAATCGATCGGTGGTGGTAGTTCTGCTGTCCGGCGGAAACAGAAAAAACTATTGCAAAAAAACGTGTAAAAATTTAATTTGGACAAAAAATTTAACTGTTTTATTTATTTTTTCGAAAACTATGAAATATAATTTAATTTTGATTTCAGATCCAGGGAGCTGATGCCAGGGCGCTTTTAAAGAGGTGCGACACACGGGTGTGGGCAAGTATTCAAGAAAAAATTTTTCGGTGGGTTAGGTTAGGTTTTTTTTTTTTTTTTTTTTTTTTAACGCGGGGAAATGCATTTGCGCACTTCGCCGCTCTGCTGTCGGGGGACAACAGAGCAGCTTTGTGGTGGACTCCCAGCACTATCGAGCCGCCTGCTCAGTGCTGGACTACCCCCTAAAACCCCGCGGTGTTCCTCCGCTACTCTACCGGGCCACAGGATAGGCCAGAGGTTAATTCACTGTGACCCGGCAAGAGCTCGCCCCCGAAGGGGCTCTACTGGTGGGGAGCCAGATTGGCTCCCCGGCGGCGCCACTCGCCCCATCGCCCATACGACGAGGCAAGGAAGCGCCGCCCCTCCTCTGGGGGGCCATAATGGCCCCCAACCGCTTCCTCGCGCCGCCCTCCCCCGACCCGTCGCCCATACAACAGGCAAGAGGAGGACGGCGCGACGCTGCGACGCCCGTCGCTCGCTCTCCAGCACTTTTCTGAAAGCAGAAAAGGTGGAGAGCGAGCGCACGGGCCCTCTCCTTGCGCGAGAAGGCACCCTCGGAACACACGAGGGTGCCTTCCGGCCCGCCGCGATCGTGGGCGTCGGGTCCCCCGACCCTCCGCCCGCGGCCACTCTTATCCGACTAGTTTGAGGCGCGACTGCGCCCCCCCCTAGCCGGACCTCCTTCGGTTGGTCGCCTGGGTCCCGATTCACAGAGGAATTGGAACCCACGCGACCCCTCGGGCCAGATCATTCGCCGTTAGCCAGCAAGATCCCACAAGGAGAAGTCACTGACTAACGCTCAGGGCGCACCGACCCCACCACTTGCCCTTCCATCTGGTTCACAAGGAATCAGAGGGAACGGAAGCGGAGGGGTACACGTGAAGGTTATCTGGCGTGGCGCCCCAGGGTTAGGTTAGGTTAGGTTAGGTTAGGTTTTTTTTTTTTTTTTAACGCGGGGAAATGCATTTGCGCACTTCGCCGCTCTGCTGTCGGGGGACAACAGAGCAGCTTTGTGGTGGACTCCCAGCACTATCGAGCCGCCTGCTCAGTGCTGGACTACCCCCTAAAACCCCGCGGTGTTCCTCCGCTACTCTACCGGGCCACAGGATAGGCCAGAGGTTAATTCACTGTGACCCGGCAAGAGCTCGCCCCCGAAGGGGCTCTACTGGTGGGGAGCCAGATTGGCTCCCCGGCGGCGCCACTCGCCCCATCGCCCATACGACGAGGCAAGGAAGCGCCGCCCCTCCTCTGGGGGGCCATAATGGCCCCCAACCGCTTCCTCGCGCCGCCCTCCCCCGACCCGTCGCCCATACAACAGGCAAGAGGAGGACGGCGCGACGCTGCGACGCCCGTCGCTCGCTCTCCAGCACTTTTCTGAAAGCAGAAAAGGTGGAGAGCGAGCGCACGGGCCCTCTCCTTGCGCGAGAAGGCACCCTCGGAACACACGAGGGTGCCTTCCGGCCCGCCGCGATCGTGGGCGTCGGGTCCCCCGACCCTCCGCCCGCGGCCACTCTTATCCGACTAGTTTGAGGCGCGACTGCGCCCCCCCCTAGCCGGACCTCCTTCGGTTGGTCGCCTGGGTCCCGATTCACAGAGGAATTGGAACCCACGCGACCCCTCGGGCCAGATCATTCGCCGTTAGCCAGCAAGATCCCACAAGGAGAAGTCACTGACTAACGCTCAGGGCGCACCGACCCCACCACTTGCCCTTCCATCTGGTTCACAAGGAATCAGAGGGAACGGAAGCGGAGGGGTACACGTGAAGGTTATCTGGCGTGGCGCCCCAGGGTTAGGTTAGGTTAGGTTAGGTTAGGTTTTTTTTTTTTTTTTTAACGCGGGGAAATGCATTTGCGCACTTCGCCGCTCTGCTGTCGGGGGACAACAGAGCAGCTTTGTGGTGGACTCCCAGCACTATCGAGCCGCCTGCTCAGTGCTGGACTACCCCCTAAAACCCCGCGGTGTTCCTCCGCTACTCTACCGGGCCACAGGATAGGCCAGAGGTTAATTCACTGTGACCCGGCAAGAGCTCGCCCCCGAAGGGGCTCTACTGGTGGGGAGCCAGATTGGCTCCCCGGCGGCGCCACTCGCCCCATCGCCCATACGACGAGGCAAGGAAGCGCCGCCCCTCCTCTGGGGGGCCATAATGGCCCCCAACCGCTTCCTCGCGCCGCCCTCCCCCGACCCGTCGCCCATACAACAGGCAAGAGGAGGACGGCGCGACGCTGCGACGCCCGTCGCTCGCTCTCCAGCACTTTTCTGAAAGCAGAAAAGGTGGAGAGCGAGCGCACGGGCCCTCTCCTTGCGCGAGAAGGCACCCTCGGAACACACGAGGGTGCCTTCCGGCCCGCCGCGATCGTGGGCGTCGGGTCCCCCGACCCTCCGCCCGCGGCCACTCTTATCCGACTAGTTTGAGGCGCGACTGCGCCCCCCCCTAGCCGGACCTCCTTCGGTTGGTCGCCTGGGTCCCGATTCACAGAGGAATTGGAACCCACGCGACCCCTCGGGCCAGATCATTCGCCGTTAGCCAGCAAGATCCCACAAGGAGAAGTCACTGACTAACGCTCAGGGCGCACCGACCCCACCACTTGCCCTTCCATCTGGTTCACAAGGAATCAGAGGGAACGGAAGCGGAGGGGTACACGTGAAGGTTATCTGGCGTGGCGCCCCAGGGTTAGGTTAGGTTAGGTTAGGTTAGGTTTTTTTTTTTTTTTTTAACGCGGGGAAATGCATTTGCGCACTTCGCCGCTCTGCTGTCGGGGGACAACAGAGCAGCTTTGTGGTGGACTCCCAGCACTATCGAGCCGCCTGCTCAGTGCTGGACTACCCCCTAAAACCCCGCGGTGTTCCTCCGCTACTCTACCGGGCCACAGGATAGGCCAGAGGTTAATTCACTGTGACCCGGCAAGAGCTCGCCCCCGAAGGGGCTCTACTGGTGGGGAGCCAGATTGGCTCCCCGGCGGCGCCACTCGCCCCATCGCCCATACGACGAGGCAAGGAAGCGCCGCCCCTCCTCTGGGGGGCCATAATGGCCCCCAACCGCTTCCTCGCGCCGCCCTCCCCCGACCCGTCGCCCATACAACAGGCAAGAGGAGGACGGCGCGACGCTGCGACGCCCGTCGCTCGCTCTCCAGCACTTTTCTGAAAGCAGAAAAGGTGGAGAGCGAGCGCACGGGCCCTCTCCTTGCGCGAGAAGGCACCCTCGGAACACACGAGGGTGCCTTCCGGCCCGCCGCGATCGTGGGCGTCGGGTCCCCCGACCCTCCGCCCGCGGCCACTCTTATCCGACTAGTTTGAGGCGCGACTGCGCCCCCCCCTAGCCGGACCTCCTTCGGTTGGTCGCCTGGGTCCCGATTCACAGAGGAATTGGAACCCACGCGACCCCTCGGGCCAGATCATTCGCCGTTAGCCAGCAAGATCCCACAAGGAGAAGTCACTGACTAACGCTCAGGGCGCACCGACCCCACCACTTGCCCTTCCATCTGGTTCACAAGGAATCAGAGGGAACGGAAGCGGAGGGGTACACGTGAAGGTTATCTGGCGTGGCGCCCCAGGGTTAGGTTAGGTTAGGTTAGGTTAGGTTTTTTTTTTTTTTTTAACGCGGGGAAATGCATTTGCGCACTTCGCCGCTCTGCTGTCGGGGGACAACAGAGCAGCTTTGTGGTGGACTCCCAGCACTATCGAGCCGCCTGCTCAGTGCTGGACTACCCCCTAAAACCCCGCGGTGTTCCTCCGCTACTCTACCGGGCCACAGGATAGGCCAGAGGTTAATTCACTGTGACCCGGCAAGAGCTCGCCCCCGAAGGGGCTCTACTGGTGGGGAGCCAGATTGGCTCCCCGGCGGCGCCACTCGCCCCATCGCCCATACGACGAGGCAAGGAAGCGCCGCCCCTCCTCTGGGGGGCCATAATGGCCCCCAACCGCTTCCTCGCGCCGCCCTCCCCCGACCCGTCGCCCATACAACAGGCAAGAGGAGGACGGCGCGACGCTGCGACGCCCGTCGCTCGCTCTCCAGCACTTTTCTGAAAGCAGAAAAGGTGGAGAGCGAGCGCACGGGCCCTCTCCTTGCGCGAGAAGGCACCCTCGGAACACACGAGGGTGCCTTCCGGCCCGCCGCGATCGTGGGCGTCGGGTCCCCCGACCCTCCGCCCGCGGCCACTCTTATCCGACTAGTTTGAGGCGCGACTGCGCCCCCCCCTAGCCGGACCTCCTTCGGTTGGTCGCCTGGGTCCCGATTCACAGAGGAATTGGAACCCACGCGACCCCTCGGGCCAGATCATTCGCCGTTAGCCAGCAAGATCCCACAAGGAGAAGTCACTGACTAACGCTCAGGGCGCACCGACCCCACCACTTGCCCTTCCATCTGGTTCACAAGGAATCAGAGGGAACGGAAGCGGAGGGGTACACGTGAAGGTTATCTGGCGTGGCGCCCCAGGGTTAGGTTAGGTTAGGTTAGGTTAGGTTTTTTTTTTTTTTTTAACGCGGGGAAATGCATTTGCGCACTTCGCCGCTCTGCTGTCGGGGGACAACAGAGCAGCTTTGTGGTGGACTCCCAGCACTATCGAGCCGCCTGCTCAGTGCTGGACTACCCCCTAAAACCCCGCGGTGTTCCTCCGCTACTCTACCGGGCCACAGGATAGGCCAGAGGTTAATTCACTGTGACCCGGCAAGAGCTCGCCCCCGAAGGGGCTCTACTGGTGGGGAGCCAGATTGGCTCCCCGGCGGCGCCACTCGCCCCATCGCCCATACGACGAGGCAAGGAAGCGCCGCCCCTCCTCTGGGGGGCCATAATGGCCCCCAACCGCTTCCTCGCGCCGCCCTCCCCCGACCCGTCGCCCATACAACAGGCAAGAGGAGGACGGCGCGACGCTGCGACGCCCGTCGCTCGCTCTCCAGCACTTTTCTGAAAGCAGAAAAGGTGGAGAGCGAGCGCACGGGCCCTCTCCTTGCGCGAGAAGGCACCCTCGGAACACACGAGGGTGCCTTCCGGCCCGCCGCGATCGTGGGCGTCGGGTCCCCCGACCCTCCGCCCGCGGCCACTCTTATCCGACTAGTTTGAGGCGCGACTGCGCCCCCCCCTAGCCGGACCTCCTTCGGTTGGTCGCCTGGGTCCCGATTCACAGAGGAATTGGAACCCACGCGACCCCTCGGGCCAGATCATTCGCCGTTAGCCAGCAAGATCCCACAAGGAGAAGTCACTGACTAACGCTCAGGGCGCACCGACCCCACCACTTGCCCTTCCATCTGGTTCACAAGGAATCAGAGGGAACGGAAGCGGAGGGGTACACGTGAAGGTTATCTGGCGTGGCGCCCCAGGGTTAGGTTAGGTTAGGTTAGGTTAGGTTTTTTTTTTTTTTTTAACGCGGGGAAATGCATTTGCGCACTTCGCCGCTCTGCTGTCGGGGGACAACAGAGCAGCTTTGTGGTGGACTCCCAGCACTATCGAGCCGCCTGCTCAGTGCTGGACTACCCCCTAAAACCCCGCGGTGTTCCTCCGCTACTCTACCGGGCCACAGGATAGGCCAGAGGTTAATTCACTGTGACCCGGCAAGAGCTCGCCCCCGAAGGGGCTCTACTGGTGGGGAGCCAGATTGGCTCCCCGGCGGCGCCACTCGCCCCATCGCCCATACGACGAGGCAAGGAAGCGCCGCCCCTCCTCTGGGGGGCCATAATGGCCCCCAACCGCTTCCTCGCGCCGCCCTCCCCCGACCCGTCGCCCATACAACAGGCAAGAGGAGGACGGCGCGACGCTGCGACGCCCGTCGCTCGCTCTCCAGCACTTTTCTGAAAGCAGAAAAGGTGGAGAGCGAGCGCACGGGCCCTCTCCTTGCGCGAGAAGGCACCCTCGGAACACACGAGGGTGCCTTCCGGCCCGCCGCGATCGTGGGCGTCGGGTCCCCCGACCCTCCGCCCGCGGCCACTCTTATCCGACTAGTTTGAGGCGCGACTGCGCCCCCCCCTAGCCGGACCTCCTTCGGTTGGTCGCCTGGGTCCCGATTCACAGAGGAATTGGAACCCACGCGACCCCTCGGGCCAGATCATTCGCCGTTAGCCAGCAAGATCCCACAAGGAGAAGTCACTGACTAACGCTCAGGGCGCACCGACCCCACCACTTGCCCTTCCATCTGGTTCACAAGGAATCAGAGGGAACGGAAGCGGAGGGGTACACGTGAAGGTTATCTGGCGTGGCGCCCCAGGGTTAGGTTAGGTTAGGTTAGGTTAGGTTTTTTTTTTTTTTTTAACGCGGGGAAATGCATTTGCGCACTTCGCCGCTCTGCTGTCGGGGGACAACAGAGCAGCTTTGTGGTGGACTCCCAGCACTATCGAGCCGCCTGCTCAGTGCTGGACTACCCCCTAAAACCCCGCGGTGTTCCTCCGCTCTCTACCGGGCCACAGGATAGGCCAGAGGTTAATTCACTGTGACCCGGCAAGAGCTCGCCCCCGAAGGGGCTCTACTGGTGGGGAGCCAGATTGGCTCCCCGGCGGCGCCACTCGCCCCATCGCCCATACGACGAGGCAAGGAAGCGCCGCCCCTCCTCTGGGGGGCCATAATGGCCCCCAACCGCTTCCTCGCGCCGCCCTCCCCCGACCCGTCGCCCATACAACAGGCAAGAGGAGGACGGCGCGACGCTGCGACGCCCGTCGCTCGCTCTCCAGCACTTTTCTGAAAGCAGAAAAGGTGGAGAGCGAGCGCACGGGCCCTCTCCTTGCGCGAGAAGGCACCCTCGGAACACACGAGGGTGCCTTCCGGCCCGCCGCGATCGTGGGCGTCGGGTCCCCCGACCCTCCGCCCGCGGCCACTCTTATCCGACTAGTTTGAGGCGCGACTGCGCCCCCCCCTAGCCGGACCTCCTTCGGTTGGTCGCCTGGGTCCCGATTCACAGAGGAATTGGAACCCACGCGACCCCTCGGGCCAGATCATTCGCCGTTAGCCAGCAAGATCCCACAAGGAGAAGTCACTGACTAACGCTCAGGGCGCACCGACCCCACCACTTGCCCTTCCATCTGGTTCACAAGGAATCAGAGGGAACGGAAGCGGAGGGGTACACGTGAAGGTTATCTGGCGTGGCGCCCCAGGGTTAGGTTAGGTTAGGTTAGGTTAGGTTTTTTTTTTTTTTTTAACGCGGGGAAATGCATTTGCGCACTTCGCCGCTCTGCTGTCGGGGGACAACAGAGCAGCTTTGTGGTGGACTCCCAGCACTATCGAGCCGCCTGCTCAGTGCTGGACTACCCCCTAAAACCCCGCGGTGTTCCTCCGCTACTCTACCGGGCCACAGGATAGGCCAGAGGTTAATTCACTGTGACCCGGCAAGAGCTCGCCCCCGAAGGGGCTCTACTGGTGGGGAGCCAGATTGGCTCCCCGGCGGCGCCACTCGCCCCATCGCCCATACGACGAGGCAAGGAAGCGCCGCCCCTCCTCTGGGGGGCCATAATGGCCCCCAACCGCTTCCTCGCGCCGCCCTCCCCCGACCCGTCGCCCATACAACAGGCAAGAGGAGGACGGCGCGACGCTGCGACGCCCGTCGCTCGCTCTCCAGCACTTTTCTGAAAGCAGAAAAGGTGGAGAGCGAGCGCACGGGCCCTCTCCTTGCGCGAGAAGGCACCCTCGGAACACACGAGGGTGCCTTCCGGCCCGCCGCGATCGTGGGCGTCGGGTCCCCCGACCCTCCGCCCGCGGCCACTCTTATCCGACTAGTTTGAGGCGCGACTGCGCCCCCCCCTAGCCGGACCTCCTTCGGTTGGTCGCCTGGGTCCCGATTCACAGAGGAATTGGAACCCACGCGACCCCTCGGGCCAGATCATTCGCCGTTAGCCAGCAAGATCCCACAAGGAGAAGTCACTGACTAACGCTCAGGGCGCACCGACCCCACCACTTGCCCTTCCATCTGGTTCACAAGGAATCAGAGGGAACGGAAGCGGAGGGGTACACGTGAAGGTTATCTGGCGTGGCGCCCCAGGGTTAGGTTAGGTTAGGTTAGGTTAGGTTTTTTTTTTTTTTTTAACGCGGGGAAATGCATTTGCGCACTTCGCCGCTCTGCTGTCGGGGGACAACAGAGCAGCTTTGTGGTGGACTCCCAGCACTATCGAGCCGCCTGCTCAGTGCTGGACTACCCCCTAAAACCCCGCGGTGTTCCTCCGCTACTCTACCGGGCCACAGGATAGGCCAGAGGTTAATTCACTGTGACCCGGCAAGAGCTCGCCCCCGAAGGGGCTCTACTGGTGGGGAGCCAGATTGGCTCCCCGGCGGCGCCACTCGCCCCATCGCCCATACGACGAGGCAAGGAAGCGCCGCCCCTCCTCTGGGGGGCCATAATGGCCCCCAACCGCTTCCTCGCGCCGCCCTCCCCCGACCCGTCGCCCATACAACAGGCAAGAGGAGGACGGCGCGACGCTGCGACGCCCGTCGCTCGCTCTCCAGCACTTTTCTGAAAGCAGAAAAGGTGGAGAGCGAGCGCACGGGCCCTCTCCTTGCGCGAGAAGGCACCCTCGGAACACACGAGGGTGCCTTCCGGCCCGCCGCGATCGTGGGCGTCGGGTCCCCCGACCCTCCGCCCGCGGCCACTCTTATCCGACTAGTTTGAGGCGCGACTGCGCCCCCCCCTAGCCGGACCTCCTTCGGTTGGTCGCCTGGGTCCCGATTCACAGAGGAATTGGAACCCACGCGACCCCTCGGGCCAGATCATTCGCCGTTAGCCAGCAAGATCCCACAAGGAGAAGTCACTGACTAACGCTCAGGGCGCACCGACCCCACCACTTGCCCTTCCATCTGGTTCACAAGGAATCAGAGGGAACGGAAGCGGAGGGGTACACGTGAAGGTTATCTGGCGTGGCGCCCCAGGGTTAGGTTAGGTTAGGTTAGGTTAGGTTTTTTTTTTTTTTTTAACGCGGGGAAATGCATTTGCGCACTTCGCCGCTCTGCTGTCGGGGGACAACAGAGCAGCTTTGTGGTGGACTCCCAGCACTATCGAGCCGCCTGCTCAGTGCTGGACTACCCCCTAAAACCCCGCGGTGTTCCTCCGCTACTCTACCGGGCCACAGGATAGGCCAGAGGTTAATTCACTGTGACCCGGCAAGAGCTCGCCCCCGAAGGGGCTCTACTGGTGGGGAGCCAGATTGGCTCCCCGGCGGCGCCACTCGCCCCATCGCCCATACGACGAGGCAAGGAAGCGCCGCCCCTCCTCTGGGGGGCCATAATGGCCCCCAACCGCTTCCTCGCGCCGCCCTCCCCCGACCCGTCGCCCATACAACAGGCAAGAGGAGGACGGCGCGACGCTGCGACGCCCGTCGCTCGCTCTCCAGCACTTTTCTGAAAGCAGAAAAGGTGGAGAGCGAGCGCACGGGCCCTCTCCTTGCGCGAGAAGGCACCCTCGGAACACACGAGGGTGCCTTCCGGCCCGCCGCGATCGTGGGCGTCGGGTCCCCCGACCCTCCGCCCGCGGCCACTCTTATCCGACTAGTTTGAGGCGCGACTGCGCCCCCCCCTAGCCGGACCTCCTTCGGTTGGTCGCCTGGGTCCCGATTCACAGAGGAATTGGAACCCACGCGACCCCTCGGGCCAGATCATTCGCCGTTAGCCAGCAAGATCCCACAAGGAGAAGTCACTGACTAACGCTCAGGGCGCACCGACCCCACCACTTGCCCTTCCATCTGGTTCACAAGGAATCAGAGGGAACGGAAGCGGAGGGGTACACGTGAAGGTTATCTGGCGTGGCGCCCCAGGGTTAGGTTAGGTTAGGTTAGGTTAGGTTTTTTTTTTTTTTTTAACGCGGGGAAATGCATTTGCGCACTTCGCCGCTCTGCTGTCGGGGGACAACAGAGCAGCTTTGTGGTGGACTCCCAGCACTATCGAGCCGCCTGCTCAGTGCTGGACTACCCCCTAAAACCCCGCGGTGTTCCTCCGCTACTCTACCGGGCCACAGGATAGGCCAGAGGTTAATTCACTGTGACCCGGCAAGAGCTCGCCCCCGAAGGGGCTCTACTGGTGGGGAGCCAGATTGGCTCCCCGGCGGCGCCACTCGCCCCATCGCCCATACGACGAGGCAAGGAAGCGCCGCCCCTCCTCTGGGGGGCCATAATGGCCCCCAACCGCTTCCTCGCGCCGCCCTCCCCCGACCCGTCGCCCATACAACAGGCAAGAGGAGGACGGCGCGACGCTGCGACGCCCGTCGCTCGCTCTCCAGCACTTTTCTGAAAGCAGAAAAGGTGGAGAGCGAGCGCACGGGCCCTCTCCTTGCGCGAGAAGGCACCCTCGGAACACACGAGGGTGCCTTCCGGCCCGCCGCGATCGTGGGCGTCGGGTCCCCCGACCCTCCGCCCGCGGCCACTCTTATCCGACTAGTTTGAGGCGCGACTGCGCCCCCCCCTAGCCGGACCTCCTTCGGTTGGTCGCCTGGGTCCCGATTCACAGAGGAATTGGAACCCACGCGACCCCTCGGGCCAGATCATTCGCCGTTAGCCAGCAAGATCCCACAAGGAGAAGTCACTGACTAACGCTCAGGGCGCACCGACCCCACCACTTGCCCTTCCATCTGGTTCACAAGGAATCAGAGGGAACGGAAGCGGAGGGGTACACGTGAAGGTTATCTGGCGTGGCGCCCCAGGGTTAGGTTAGGTTAGGTTAGGTTAGGTTTTTTTTTTTTTTTTAACGCGGGGAAATGCATTTGCGCACTTCGCCGCTCTGCTGTCGGGGGACAACAGAGCAGCTTTGTGGTGGACTCCCAGCACTATCGAGCCGCCTGCTCAGTGCTGGACTACCCCCTAAAACCCCGCGGTGTTCCTCCGCTACTCTACCGGGCCACAGGATAGGCCAGAGGTTAATTCACTGTGACCCGGCAAGAGCTCGCCCCCGAAGGGGCTCTACTGGTGGGGAGCCAGATTGGCTCCCCGGCGGCGCCACTCGCCCCATCGCCCATACGACGAGGCAAGGAAGCGCCGCCCCTCCTCTGGGGGGCCATAATGGCCCCCAACCGCTTCCTCGCGCCGCCCTCCCCCGACCCGTCGCCCATACAACAGGCAAGAGGAGGACGGCGCGACGCTGCGACGCCCGTCGCTCGCTCTCCAGCACTTTTCTGAAAGCAGAAAAGGTGGAGAGCGAGCGCACGGGCCCTCTCCTTGCGCGAGAAGGCACCCTCGGAACACACGAGGGTGCCTTCCGGCCCGCCGCGATCGTGGGCGTCGGGTCCCCCGACCCTCCGCCCGCGGCCACTCTTATCCGACTAGTTTGAGGCGCGACTGCGCCCCCCCCTAGCCGGACCTCCTTCGGTTGGTCGCCTGGGTCCCGATTCACAGAGGAATTGGAACCCACGCGACCCCTCGGGCCAGATCATTCGCCGTTAGCCAGCAAGATCCCACAAGGAGAAGTCACTGACTAACGCTCAGGGCGCACCGACCCCACCACTTGCCCTTCCATCTGGTTCACAAGGAATCAGAGGGAACGGAAGCGGAGGGGTACACGTGAAGGTTATCTGGCGTGGCGCCCCAGGGTTAGGTTAGGTTAGGTTAGGTTAGGTTTTTTTTTTTTTTTTAACGCGGGGAAATGCATTTGCGCACTTCGCCGCTCTGCTGTCGGGGGACAACAGAGCAGCTTTGTGGTGGACTCCCAGCACTATCGAGCCGCCTGCTCAGTGCTGGACTACCCCCTAAAACCCCGCGGTGTTCCTCCGCTACTCTACCGGGCCACAGGATAGGCCAGAGGTTAATTCACTGTGACCCGGCAAGAGCTCGCCCCCGAAGGGGCTCTACTGGTGGGGAGCCAGATTGGCTCCCCGGCGGCGCCACTCGCCCCATCGCCCATACGACGAGGCAAGGAAGCGCCGCCCCTCCTCTGGGGGGCCATAATGGCCCCCAACCGCTTCCTCGCGCCGCCCTCCCCCGACCCGTCGCCCATACAACAGGCAAGAGGAGGACGGCGCGACGCTGCGACGCCCGTCGCTCGCTCTCCAGCACTTTTCTGAAAGCAGAAAAGGTGGAGAGCGAGCGCACGGGCCCTCTCCTTGCGCGAGAAGGCACCCTCGGAACACACGAGGGTGCCTTCCGGCCCGCCGCGATCGTGGGCGTCGGGTCCCCCGACCCTCCGCCCGCGGCCACTCTTATCCGACTAGTTTGAGGCGCGACTGCGCCCCCCCCTAGCCGGACCTCCTTCGGTTGGTCGCCTGGGTCCCGATTCACAGAGGAATTGGAACCCACGCGACCCCTCGGGCCAGATCATTCGCCGTTAGCCAGCAAGATCCCACAAGGAGAAGTCACTGACTAACGCTCAGGGCGCACCGACCCCACCACTTGCCCTTCCATCTGGTTCACAAGGAATCAGAGGGAACGGAAGCGGAGGGGTACACGTGAAGGTTATCTGGCGTGGCGCCCCAGGGTTAGGTTAGGTTAGGTTAGGTTAGGTTTTTTTTTTTTTTTTAACGCGGGGAAATGCATTTGCGCACTTCGCCGCTCTGCTGTCGGGGGACAACAGAGCAGCTTTGTGGTGGACTCCCAGCACTATCGAGCCGCCTGCTCAGTGCTGGACTACCCCCTAAAACCCCGCGGTGTTCCTCCGCTACTCTACCGGGCCACAGGATAGGCCAGAGGTTAATTCACTGTGACCCGGCAAGAGCTCGCCCCCGAAGGGGCTCTACTGGTGGGGAGCCAGATTGGCTCCCCGGCGGCGCCACTCGCCCCATCGCCCATACGACGAGGCAAGGAAGCGCCGCCCCTCCTCTGGGGGGCCATAATGGCCCCCAACCGCTTCCTCGCGCCGCCCTCCCCCGACCCGTCGCCCATACAACAGGCAAGAGGAGGACGGCGCGACGCTGCGACGCCCGTCGCTCGCTCTCCAGCACTTTTCTGAAAGCAGAAAAGGTGGAGAGCGAGCGCACGGGCCCTCTCCTTGCGCGAGAAGGCACCCTCGGAACACACGAGGGTGCCTTCCGGCCCGCCGCGATCGTGGGCGTCGGGTCCCCCGACCCTCCGCCCGCGGCCACTCTTATCCGACTAGTTTGAGGCGCGACTGCGCCCCCCCCTAGCCGGACCTCCTTCGGTTGGTCGCCTGGGTCCCGATTCACAGAGGAATTGGAACCCACGCGACCCCTCGGGCCAGATCATTCGCCGTTAGCCAGCAAGATCCCACAAGGAGAAGTCACTGACTAACGCTCAGGGCGCACCGACCCCACCACTTGCCCTTCCATCTGGTTCACAAGGAATCAGAGGGAACGGAAGCGGAGGGGTACACGTGAAGGTTATCTGGCGTGGCGCCCCAGGGTTAGGTTAGGTTAGGTTAGGTTAGGTTTTTTTTTTTTTTTTAACGCGGGGAAATGCATTTGCGCACTTCGCCGCTCTGCTGTCGGGGGACAACAGAGCAGCTTTGTGGTGGACTCCCAGCACTATCGAGCCGCCTGCTCAGTGCTGGACTACCCCCTAAAACCCCGCGGTGTTCCTCCGCTACTCTACCGGGCCACAGGATAGGCCAGAGGTTAATTCACTGTGACCCGGCAAGAGCTCGCCCCCGAAGGGGCTCTACTGGTGGGGAGCCAGATTGGCTCCCCGGCGGCGCCACTCGCCCCATCGCCCATACGACGAGGCAAGGAAGCGCCGCCCCTCCTCTGGGGGGCCATAATGGCCCCCAACCGCTTCCTCGCGCCGCCCTCCCCCGACCCGTCGCCCATACAACAGGCAAGAGGAGGACGGCGCGACGCTGCGACGCCCGTCGCTCGCTCTCCAGCACTTTTCTGAAAGCAGAAAAGGTGGAGAGCGAGCGCACGGGCCCTCTCCTTGCGCGAGAAGGCACCCTCGGAACACACGAGGGTGCCTTCCGGCCCGCCGCGATCGTGGGCGTCGGGTCCCCCGACCCTCCGCCCGCGGCCACTCTTATCCGACTAGTTTGAGGCGCGACTGCGCCCCCCCCTAGCCGGACCTCCTTCGGTTGGTCGCCTGGGTCCCGATTCACAGAGGAATTGGAACCCACGCGACCCCTCGGGCCAGATCATTCGCCGTTAGCCAGCAAGATCCCACAAGGAGAAGTCACTGACTAACGCTCAGGGCGCACCGACCCCACCACTTGCCCTTCCATCTGGTTCACAAGGAATCAGAGGGAACGGAAGCGGAGGGGTACACGTGAAGGTTATCTGGCGTGGCGCCCCAGGGTTAGGTTAGGTTAGGTTAGGTTAGGTTTTTTTTTTTTTTTAACGCGGGGAAATGCATTTGCGCACTTCGCCGCTCTGCTGTCGGGGGACAACAGAGCAGCTTTGTGGTGGACTCCCAGCACTATCGAGCCGCCTGCTCAGTGCTGGACTACCCCCTAAAACCCCGCGGTGTTCCTCCGCTACTCTACCGGGCCACAGGATAGGCCAGAGGTTAATTCACTGTGACCCGGCAAGAGCTCGCCCCCGAAGGGGCTCTACTGGTGGGGAGCCAGATTGGCTCCCCGGCGGCGCCACTCGCCCCATCGCCCATACGACGAGGCAAGGAAGCGCCGCCCCTCCTCTGGGGGGCCATAATGGCCCCCAACCGCTTCCTCGCGCCGCCCTCCCCCGACCCGTCGCCCATACAACAGGCAAGAGGAGGACGGCGCGACGCTGCGACGCCCGTCGCTCGCTCTCCAGCACTTTTCTGAAAGCAGAAAAGGTGGAGAGCGAGCGCACGGGCCCTCTCCTTGCGCGAGAAGGCACCCTCGGAACACACGAGGGTGCCTTCCGGCCCGCCGCGATCGTGGGCGTCGGGTCCCCCGACCCTCCGCCCGCGGCCACTCTTATCCGACTAGTTTGAGGCGCGACTGCGCCCCCCCCTAGCCGGACCTCCTTCGGTTGGTCGCCTGGGTCCCGATTCACAGAGGAATTGGAACCCACGCGACCCCTCGGGCCAGATCATTCGCCGTTAGCCAGCAAGATCCCACAAGGAGAAGTCACTGACTAACGCTCAGGGCGCACCGACCCCACCACTTGCCCTTCCATTTGGTTCACAAGGAATCAGAGGGAACGGAAGCGGAGGGGTACACGTGAAGGTTATCTGGCGTGGCGCCCCAGGGTTAGGTTAGGTTAGGTTAGGTTAGGTTTTTTTTTTTTTTTTAACGCGGGGAAATGCATTTGCGCACTTCGCCGCTCTGCTGTCGGGGGACAACAGAGCAGCTTTGTGGTGGACTCCCAGCACTATCGAGCCGCCTGCTCAGTGCTGGACTACCCCCTAAAACCCCGCGGTGTTCCTCCGCTACTCTACCGGGCCACAGGATAGGCCAGAGGTTAATTCACTGTGACCCGGCAAGAGCTCGCCCCCGAAGGGGCTCTACTGGTGGGGAGCCAGATTGGCTCCCCGGCGGCGCCACTCGCCCCATCGCCCATACGACGAGGCAAGGAAGCGCCGCCCCTCCTCTGGGGGGCCATAATGGCCCCCAACCGCTTCCTCGCGCCGCCCTCCCCCGACCCGTCGCCCATACAACAGGCAAGAGGAGGACGGCGCGACGCTGCGACGCCCGTCGCTCGCTCTCCAGCACTTTTCTGAAAGCAGAAAAGGTGGAGAGCGAGCGCACGGGCCCTCTCCTTGCGCGAGAAGGCACCCTCGGAACACACGAGGGTGCCTTCCGGCCCGCCGCGATCGTGGGCGTCGGGTCCCCCGACCCTCCGCCCGCGGCCACTCTTATCCGACTAGTTTGAGGCGCGACTGCGCCCCCCCCTAGCCGGACCTCCTTCGGTTGGTCGCCTGGGTCCCGATTCACAGAGGAATTGGAACCCACGCGACCCCTCGGGCCAGATCATTCGCCGTTAGCCAGCAAGATCCCACAAGGAGAAGTCACTGACTAACGCTCAGGGCGCACCGACCCCACCACTTGCCCTTCCATCTGGTTCACAAGGAATCAGAGGGAACGGAAGCGGAGGGGTACACGTGAAGGTTATCTGGCGTGGCGCCCCAGGGTTAGGTTAGGTTAGGTTAGGTTAGGTTTTTTTTTTTTTTTTAACGCGGGGAAATGCATTTGCGCACTTCGCCGCTCTGCTGTCGGGGGACAACAGAGCAGCTTTGTGGTGGACTCCCAGCACTATCGAGCCGCCTGCTCAGTGCTGGACTACCCCCTAAAACCCCGCGGTGTTCCTCCGCTACTCTACCGGGCCACAGGATAGGCCAGAGGTTAATTCACTGTGACCCGGCAAGAGCTCGCCCCCGAAGGGGCTCTACTGGTGGGGAGCCAGATTGGCTCCCCGGCGGCGCCACTCGCCCCATCGCCCATACGACGAGGCAAGGAAGCGCCGCCCCTCCTCTGGGGGGCCATAATGGCCCCCAACCGCTTCCTCGCGCCGCCCTCCCCCGACCCGTCGCCCATACAACAGGCAAGAGGAGGACGGCGCGACGCTGCGACGCCCGTCGCTCGCTCTCCAGCACTTTTCTGAAAGCAGAAAAGGTGGAGAGCGAGCGCACGGGCCCTCTCCTTGCGCGAGAAGGCACCCTCGGAACACACGAGGGTGCCTTCCGGCCCGCCGCGATCGTGGGCGTCGGGTCCCCCGACCCTCCGCCCGCGGCCACTCTTATCCGACTAGTTTGAGGCGCGACTGCGCCCCCCCCTAGCCGGACCTCCTTCGGTTGGTCGCCTGGGTCCCGATTCACAGAGGAATTGGAACCCACGCGACCCCTCGGGCCAGATCATTCGCCGTTAGCCAGCAAGATCCCACAAGGAGAAGTCACTGACTAACGCTCAGGGCGCACCGACCCCACCACTTGCCCTTCCATCTGGTTCACAAGGAATCAGAGGGAACGGAAGCGGAGGGGTACACGTGAAGGTTATCTGGCGTGGCGCCCCAGGGTTAGGTTAGGTTAGGTTAGGTTAGGTTTTTTTTTTTTTTTTAACGCGGGGAAATGCATTTGCGCACTTCGCCGCTCTGCTGTCGGGGGACAACAGAGCAGCTTTGTGGTGGACTCCCAGCACTATCGAGCCGCCTGCTCAGTGCTGGACTACCCCCTAAAACCCCGCGGTGTTCCTCCGCTACTCTACCGGGCCACAGGATAGGCCAGAGGTTAATTCACTGTGACCCGGCAAGAGCTCGCCCCCGAAGGGGCTCTACTGGTGGGGAGCCAGATTGGCTCCCCGGCGGCGCCACTCGCCCCATCGCCCATACGACGAGGCAAGGAAGCGCCGCCCCTCCTCTGGGGGGCCATAATGGCCCCCAACCGCTTCCTCGCGCCGCCCTCCCCCGACCCGTCGCCCATACAACAGGCAAGAGGAGGACGGCGCGACGCTGCGACGCCCGTCGCTCGCTCTCCAGCACTTTTCTGAAAGCAGAAAAGGTGGAGAGCGAGCGCACGGGCCCTCTCCTTGCGCGAGAAGGCACCCTCGGAACACACGAGGGTGCCTTCCGGCCCGCCGCGATCGTGGGCGTCGGGTCCCCCGACCCTCCGCCCGCGGCCACTCTTATCCGACTAGTTTGAGGCGCGACTGCGCCCCCCCCTAGCCGGACCTCCTTCGGTTGGTCGCCTGGGTCCCGATTCACAGAGGAATTGGAACCCACGCGACCCCTCGGGCCAGATCATTCGCCGTTAGCCAGCAAGATCCCACAAGGAGAAGTCACTGACTAACGCTCAGGGCGCACCGACCCCACCACTTGCCCTTCCATCTGGTTCACAAGGAATCAGAGGGAACGGAAGCGGAGGGGTACACGTGAAGGTTATCTGGCGTGGCGCCCCAGGGTTAGGTTAGGTTAGGTTAGGTTAGGTTTTTTTTTTTTTTTTAACGCGGGGAAATGCATTTGCGCACTTCGCCGCTCTGCTGTCGGGGGACAACAGAGCAGCTTTGTGGTGGACTCCCAGCACTATCGAGCCGCCTGCTCAGTGCTGGACTACCCCCTAAAACCCCGCGGTGTTCCTCCGCTACTCTACCGGGCCACAGGATAGGCCAGAGGTTAATTCACTGTGACCCGGCAAGAGCTCGCCCCCGAAGGGGCTCTACTGGTGGGGAGCCAGATTGGCTCCCCGGCGGCGCCACTCGCCCCATCGCCCATACGACGAGGCAAGGAAGCGCCGCCCCTCCTCTGGGGGGCCATAATGGCCCCCAACCGCTTCCTCGCGCCGCCCTCCCCCGACCCGTCGCCCATACAACAGGCAAGAGGAGGACGGCGCGACGCTGCGACGCCCGTCGCTCGCTCTCCAGCACTTTTCTGAAAGCAGAAAAGGTGGAGAGCGAGCGCACGGGCCCTCTCCTTGCGCGAGAAGGCACCCTCGGAACACACGAGGGTGCCTTCCGGCCCGCCGCGATCGTGGGCGTCGGGTCCCCCGACCCTCCGCCCGCGGCCACTCTTATCCGACTAGTTTGAGGCGCGACTGCGCCCCCCCCTAGCCGGACCTCCTTCGGTTGGTCGCCTGGGTCCCGATTCACAGAGGAATTGGAACCCACGCGACCCCTCGGGCCAGATCATTCGCCGTTAGCCAGCAAGATCCCACAAGGAGAAGTCACTGACTAACGCTCAGGGCGCACCGACCCCACCACTTGCCCTTCCATCTGGTTCACAAGGAATCAGAGGGAACGGAAGCGGAGGGGTACACGTGAAGGTTATCTGGCGTGGCGCCCCAGGGTTAGGTTAGGTTAGGTTAGGTTAGGTTTTTTTTTTTTTTTTAACGCGGGGAAATGCATTTGCGCACTTCGCCGCTCTGCTGTCGGGGGACAACAGAGCAGCTTTGTGGTGGACTCCCAGCACTATCGAGCCGCCTGCTCAGTGCTGGACTACCCCCTAAAACCCCGCGGTGTTCCTCCGCTACTCTACCGGGCCACAGGATAGGCCAGAGGTTAATTCACTGTGACCCGGCAAGAGCTCGCCCCCGAAGGGGCTCTACTGGTGGGGAGCCAGATTGGCTCCCCGGCGGCGCCACTCGCCCCATCGCCCATACGACGAGGCAAGGAAGCGCCGCCCCTCCTCTGGGGGGCCATAATGGCCCCCAACCGCTTCCTCGCGCCGCCCTCCCCCGACCCGTCGCCCATACAACAGGCAAGAGGAGGACGGCGCGACGCTGCGACGCCCGTCGCTCGCTCTCCAGCACTTTTCTGAAAGCAGAAAAGGTGGAGAGCGAGCGCACGGGCCCTCTCCTTGCGCGAGAAGGCACCCTCGGAACACACGAGGGTGCCTTCCGGCCCGCCGCGATCGTGGGCGTCGGGTCCCCCGACCCTCCGCCCGCGGCCACTCTTATCCGACTAGTTTGAGGCGCGACTGCGCCCCCCCCTAGCCGGACCTCCTTCGGTTGGTCGCCTGGGTCCCGATTCACAGAGGAATTGGAACCCACGCGACCCCTCGGGCCAGATCATTCGCCGTTAGCCAGCAAGATCCCACAAGGAGAAGTCACTGACTAACGCTCAGGGCGCACCGACCCCACCACTTGCCCTTCCATCTGGTTCACAAGGAATCAGAGGGAACGGAAGCGGAGGGGTACACGTGAAGGTTATCTGGCGTGGCGCCCCAGGGTTAGGTTAGGTTAGGTTAGGTTAGGTTTTTTTTTTTTTTTTAACGCGGGGAAATGCATTTGCGCACTTCGCCGCTCTGCTGTCGGGGGACAACAGAGCAGCTTTGTGGTGGACTCCCAGCACTATCGAGCCGCCTGCTCAGTGCTGGACTACCCCCTAAAACCCCGCGGTGTTCCTCCGCTACTCTACCGGGCCACAGGATAGGCCAGAGGTTAATTCACTGTGACCCGGCAAGAGCTCGCCCCCGAAGGGGCTCTACTGGTGGGGAGCCAGATTGGCTCCCCGGCGGCGCCACTCGCCCCATCGCCCATACGACGAGGCAAGGAAGCGCCGCCCCTCCTCTGGGGGGCCATAATGGCCCCCAACCGCTTCCTCGCGCCGCCCTCCCCCGACCCGTCGCCCATACAACAGGCAAGAGGAGGACGGCGCGACGCTGCGACGCCCGTCGCTCGCTCTCCAGCACTTTTCTGAAAGCAGAAAAGGTGGAGAGCGAGCGCACGGGCCCTCTCCTTGCGCGAGAAGGCACCCTCGGAACACACGAGGGTGCCTTCCGGCCCGCCGCGATCGTGGGCGTCGGGTCCCCCGACCCTCCGCCCGCGGCCACTCTTATCCGACTAGTTTGAGGCGCGACTGCGCCCCCCCCTAGCCGGACCTCCTTCGGTTGGTCGCCTGGGTCCCGATTCACAGAGGAATTGGAACCCACGCGACCCCTCGGGCCAGATCATTCGCCGTTAGCCAGCAAGATCCCACAAGGAGAAGTCACTGACTAACGCTCAGGGCGCACCGACCCCACCACTTGCCCTTCCATCTGGTTCACAAGGAATCAGAGGGAACGGAAGCGGAGGGGTACACGTGAAGGTTATCTGGCGTGGCGCCCCAGGGTTAGGTTAGGTTAGGTTAGGTTAGGTTTTTTTTTTTTTTTTAACGCGGGGAAATGCATTTGCGCACTTCGCCGCTCTGCTGTCGGGGGACAACAGAGCAGCTTTGTGGTGGACTCCCAGCACTATCGAGCCGCCTGCTCAGTGCTGGACTACCCCCTAAAACCCCGCGGTGTTCCTCCGCTACTCTACCGGGCCACAGGATAGGCCAGAGGTTAATTCACTGTGACCCGGCAAGAGCTCGCCCCCGAAGGGGCTCTACTGGTGGGGAGCCAGATTGGCTCCCCGGCGGCGCCACTCGCCCCATCGCCCATACGACGAGGCAAGGAAGCGCCGCCCCTCCTCTGGGGGGCCATAATGGCCCCCAACCGCTTCCTCGCGCCGCCCTCCCCCGACCCGTCGCCCATACAACAGGCAAGAGGAGGACGGCGCGACGCTGCGACGCCCGTCGCTCGCTCTCCAGCACTTTTCTGAAAGCAGAAAAGGTGGAGAGCGAGCGCACGGGCCCTCTCCTTGCGCGAGAAGGCACCCTCGGAACACACGAGGGTGCCTTCCGGCCCGCCGCGATCGTGGGCGTCGGGTCCCCCGACCCTCCGCCCGCGGCCACTCTTATCCGACTAGTTTGAGGCGCGACTGCGCCCCCCCCTAGCCGGACCTCCTTCGGTTGGTCGCCTGGGTCCCGATTCACAGAGGAATTGGAACCCACGCGACCCCTCGGGCCAGATCATTCGCCGTTAGCCAGCAAGATCCCACAAGGAGAAGTCACTGACTAACGCTCAGGGCGCACCGACCCCACCACTTGCCCTTCCATCTGGTTCACAAGGAATCAGAGGGAACGGAAGCGGAGGGGTACACGTGAAGGTTATCTGGCGTGGCGCCCCAGGGTTAGGTTAGGTTAGGTTAGGTTAGGTTTTTTTTTTTTTTTTAACGCGGGGAAATGCATTTGCGCACTTCGCCGCTCTGCTGTCGGGGGACAACAGAGCAGCTTTGTGGTGGACTCCCAGCACTATCGAGCCGCCTGCTCAGTGCTGGACTACCCCCTAAAACCCCGCGGTGTTCCTCCGCTACTCTACCGGGCCACAGGATAGGCCAGAGGTTAATTCACTGTGACCCGGCAAGAGCTCGCCCCCGAAGGGGCTCTACTGGTGGGGAGCCAGATTGGCTCCCCGGCGGCGCCACTCGCCCCATCGCCCATACGACGAGGCAAGGAAGCGCCGCCCCTCCTCTGGGGGGCCATAATGGCCCCCAACCGCTTCCTCGCGCCGCCCTCCCCCGACCCGTCGCCCATACAACAGGCAAGAGGAGGACGGCGCGACGCTGCGACGCCCGTCGCTCGCTCTCCAGCACTTTTCTGAAAGCAGAAAAGGTGGAGAGCGAGCGCACGGGCCCTCTCCTTGCGCGAGAAGGCACCCTCGGAACACACGAGGGTGCCTTCCGGCCCGCCGCGATCGTGGGCGTCGGGTCCCCCGACCCTCCGCCCGCGGCCACTCTTATCCGACTAGTTTGAGGCGCGACTGCGCCCCCCCCTAGCCGGACCTCCTTCGGTTGGTCGCCTGGGTCCCGATTCACAGAGGAATTGGAACCCACGCGACCCCTCGGGCCAGATCATTCGCCGTTAGCCAGCAAGATCCCACAAGGAGAAGTCACTGACTAACGCTCAGGGCGCACCGACCCCACCACTTGCCCTTCCATCTGGTTCACAAGGAATCAGAGGGAACGGAAGCGGAGGGGTACACGTGAAGGTTATCTGGCGTGGCGCCCCAGGGTTAGGTTAGGTTAGGTTAGGTTAGGTTTTTTTTTTTTTTTTAACGCGGGGAAATGCATTTGCGCACTTCGCCGCTCTGCTGTCGGGGGACAACAGAGCAGCTTTGTGGTGGACTCCCAGCACTATCGAGCCGCCTGCTCAGTGCTGGACTACCCCCTAAAACCCCGCGGTGTTCCTCCGCTACTCTACCGGGCCACAGGATAGGCCAGAGGTTAATTCACTGTGACCCGGCAAGAGCTCGCCCCCGAAGGGGCTCTACTGGTGGGGAGCCAGATTGGCTCCCCGGCGGCGCCACTCGCCCCATCGCCCATACGACGAGGCAAGGAAGCGCCGCCCCTCCTCTGGGGGGCCATAATGGCCCCCAACCGCTTCCTCGCGCCGCCCTCCCCCGACCCGTCGCCCATACAACAGGCAAGAGGAGGACGGCGCGACGCTGCGACGCCCGTCGCTCGCTCTCCAGCACTTTTCTGAAAGCAGAAAAGGTGGAGAGCGAGCGCACGGGCCCTCTCCTTGCGCGAGAAGGCACCCTCGGAACACACGAGGGTGCCTTCCGGCCCGCCGCGATCGTGGGCGTCGGGTCCCCCGACCCTCCGCCCGCGGCCACTCTTATCCGACTAGTTTGAGGCGCGACTGCGCCCCCCCCTAGCCGGACCTCCTTCGGTTGGTCGCCTGGGTCCCGATTCACAGAGGAATTGGAACCCACGCGACCCCTCGGGCCAGATCATTCGCCGTTAGCCAGCAAGATCCCACAAGGAGAAGTCACTGACTAACGCTCAGGGCGCACCGACCCCACCACTTGCCCTTCCATCTGGTTCACAAGGAATCAGAGGGAACGGAAGCGGAGGGGTACACGTGAAGGTTATCTGGCGTGGCGCCCCAGGGTTAGGTTAGGTTAGGTTAGGTTAGGTTTTTTTTTTTTTTTTAACGCGGGGAAATGCATTTGCGCACTTCGCCGCTCTGCTGTCGGGGGACAACAGAGCAGCTTTGTGGTGGACTCCCAGCACTATCGAGCCGCCTGCTCAGTGCTGGACTACCCCCTAAAACCCCGCGGTGTTCCTCCGCTACTCTACCGGGCCACAGGATAGGCCAGAGGTTAATTCACTGTGACCCGGCAAGAGCTCGCCCCCGAAGGGGCTCTACTGGTGGGGAGCCAGATTGGCTCCCCGGCGGCGCCACTCGCCCCATCGCCCATACGACGAGGCAAGGAAGCGCCGCCCCTCCTCTGGGGGGCCATAATGGCCCCCAACCGCTTCCTCGCGCCGCCCTCCCCCGACCCGTCGCCCATACAACAGGCAAGAGGAGGACGGCGCGACGCTGCGACGCCCGTCGCTCGCTCTCCAGCACTTTTCTGAAAGCAGAAAAGGTGGAGAGCGAGCGCACGGGCCCTCTCCTTGCGCGAGAAGGCACCCTCGGAACACACGAGGGTGCCTTCCGGCCCGCCGCGATCGTGGGCGTCGGGTCCCCCGACCCTCCGCCCGCGGCCACTCTTATCCGACTAGTTTGAGGCGCGACTGCGCCCCCCCCTAGCCGGACCTCCTTCGGTTGGTCGCCTGGGTCCCGATTCACAGAGGAATTGGAACCCACGCGACCCCTCGGGCCAGATCATTCGCCGTTAGCCAGCAAGATCCCACAAGGAGAAGTCACTGACTAACGCTCAGGGCGCACCGACCCCACCACTTGCCCTTCCATCTGGTTCACAAGGAATCAGAGGGAACGGAAGCGGAGGGGTACACGTGAAGGTTATCTGGCGTGGCGCCCCAGGGTTAGGTTAGGTTAGGTTAGGTTAGGTTTTTTTTTTTTTTTTAACGCGGGGAAATGCATTTGCGCACTTCGCCGCTCTGCTGTCGGGGGACAACAGAGCAGCTTTGTGGTGGACTCCCAGCACTATCGAGCCGCCTGCTCAGTGCTGGACTACCCCCTAAAACCCCGCGGTGTTCCTCCGCTACTCTACCGGGCCACAGGATAGGCCAGAGGTTAATTCACTGTGACCCGGCAAGAGCTCGCCCCCGAAGGGGCTCTACTGGTGGGGAGCCAGATTGGCTCCCCGGCGGCGCCACTCGCCCCATCGCCCATACGACGAGGCAAGGAAGCGCCGCCCCTCCTCTGGGGGGCCATAATGGCCCCCAACCGCTTCCTCGCGCCGCCCTCCCCCGACCCGTCGCCCATACAACAGGCAAGAGGAGGACGGCGCGACGCTGCGACGCCCGTCGCTCGCTCTCCAGCACTTTTCTGAAAGCAGAAAAGGTGGAGAGCGAGCGCACGGGCCCTCTCCTTGCGCGAGAAGGCACCCTCGGAACACACGAGGGTGCCTTCCGGCCCGCCGCGATCGTGGGCGTCGGGTCCCCCGACCCTCCGCCCGCGGCCACTCTTATCCGACTAGTTTGAGGCGCGACTGCGCCCCCCCCTAGCCGGACCTCCTTCGGTTGGTCGCCTGGGTCCCGATTCACAGAGGAATTGGAACCCACGCGACCCCTCGGGCCAGATCATTCGCCGTTAGCCAGCAAGATCCCACAAGGAGAAGTCACTGACTAACGCTCAGGGCGCACCGACCCCACCACTTGCCCTTCCATCTGGTTCACAAGGAATCAGAGGGAACGGAAGCGGAGGGGTACACGTGAAGGTTATCTGGCGTGGCGCCCCAGGGTTAGGTTAGGTTAGGTTAGGTTAGGTTTTTTTTTTTTTTTTAACGCGGGGAAATGCATTTGCGCACTTCGCCGCTCTGCTGTCGGGGGACAACAGAGCAGCTTTGTGGTGGACTCCCAGCACTATCGAGCCGCCTGCTCAGTGCTGGACTACCCCCTAAAACCCCGCGGTGTTCCTCCGCTACTCTACCGGGCCACAGGATAGGCCAGAGGTTAATTCACTGTGACCCGGCAAGAGCTCGCCCCCGAAGGGGCTCTACTGGTGGGGAGCCAGATTGGCTCCCCGGCGGCGCCACTCGCCCCATCGCCCATACGACGAGGCAAGGAAGCGCCGCCCCTCCTCTGGGGGGCCATAATGGCCCCCAACCGCTTCCTCGCGCCGCCCTCCCCCGACCCGTCGCCCATACAACAGGCAAGAGGAGGACGGCGCGACGCTGCGACGCCCGTCGCTCGCTCTCCAGCACTTTTCTGAAAGCAGAAAAGGTGGAGAGCGAGCGCACGGGCCCTCTCCTTGCGCGAGAAGGCACCCTCGGAACACACGAGGGTGCCTTCCGGCCCGCCGCGATCGTGGGCGTCGGGTCCCCCGACCCTCCGCCCGCGGCCACTCTTATCCGACTAGTTTGAGGCGCGACTGCGCCCCCCCCTAGCCGGACCTCCTTCGGTTGGTCGCCTGGGTCCCGATTCACAGAGGAATTGGAACCCACGCGACCCCTCGGGCCAGATCATTCGCCGTTAGCCAGCAAGATCCCACAAGGAGAAGTCACTGACTAACGCTCAGGGCGCACCGACCCCACCACTTGCCCTTCCATCTGGTTCACAAGGAATCAGAGGGAACGGAAGCGGAGGGGTACACGTGAAGGTTATCTGGCGTGGCGCCCCAGGGTTAGGTTAGGTTAGGTTAGGTTAGGTTTTTTTTTTTTTTTTAACGCGGGGAAATGCATTTGCGCACTTCGCCGCTCTGCTGTCGGGGGACAACAGAGCAGCTTTGTGGTGGACTCCCAGCACTATCGAGCCGCCTGCTCAGTGCTGGACTACCCCCTAAAACCCCGCGGTGTTCCTCCGCTACTCTACCGGGCCACAGGATAGGCCAGAGGTTAATTCACTGTGACCCGGCAAGAGCTCGCCCCCGAAGGGGCTCTACTGGTGGGGAGCCAGATTGGCTCCCCGGCGGCGCCACTCGCCCCATCGCCCATACGACGAGGCAAGGAAGCGCCGCCCCTCCTCTGGGGGGCCATAATGGCCCCCAACCGCTTCCTCGCGCCGCCCTCCCCCGACCCGTCGCCCATACAACAGGCAAGAGGAGGACGGCGCGACGCTGCGACGCCCGTCGCTCGCTCTCCAGCACTTTTCTGAAAGCAGAAAAGGTGGAGAGCGAGCGCACGGGCCCTCTCCTTGCGCGAGAAGGCACCCTCGGAACACACGAGGGTGCCTTCCGGCCCGCCGCGATCGTGGGCGTCGGGTCCCCCGACCCTCCGCCCGCGGCCACTCTTATCCGACTAGTTTGAGGCGCGACTGCGCCCCCCCCTAGCCGGACCTCCTTCGGTTGGTCGCCTGGGTCCCGATTCACAGAGGAATTGGAACCCACGCGACCCCTCGGGCCAGATCATTCGCCGTTAGCCAGCAAGATCCCACAAGGAGAAGTCACTGACTAACGCTCAGGGCGCACCGACCCCACCACTTGCCCTTCCATCTGGTTCACAAGGAATCAGAGGGAACGGAAGCGGAGGGGTACACGTGAAGGTTATCTGGCGTGGCGCCCCAGGGTTAGGTTAGGTTAGGTTAGGTTAGGTTTTTTTTTTTTTTTTTAACGCGGGGAAATGCATTTGCGCACTTCGCCGCTCTGCTGTCGGGGGACAACAGAGCAGCTTTGTGGTGGACTCCCAGCACTATCGAGCCGCCTGCTCAGTGCTGGACTACCCCCTAAAACCCCGCGGTGTTCCTCCGCTACTCTACCGGGCCACAGGATAGGCCAGAGGTTAATTCACTGTGACCCGGCAAGAGCTCGCCCCCGAAGGGGCTCTACTGGTGGGGAGCCAGATTGGCTCCCCGGCGGCGCCACTCGCCCCATCGCCCATACGACGAGGCAAGGAAGCGCCGCCCCTCCTCTGGGGGGCCATAATGGCCCCCAACCGCTTCCTCGCGCCGCCCTCCCCCGACCCGTCGCCCATACAACAGGCAAGAGGAGGACGGCGCGACGCTGCGACGCCCGTCGCTCGCTCTCCAGCACTTTTCTGAAAGCAGAAAAGGTGGAGAGCGAGCGCACGGGCCCTCTCCTTGCGCGAGAAGGCACCCTCGGAACACACGAGGGTGCCTTCCGGCCCGCCGCGATCGTGGGCGTCGGGTCCCCCGACCCTCCGCCCGCGGCCACTCTTATCCGACTAGTTTGAGGCGCGACTGCGCCCCCCCCCTAGCCGGACCTCCTTCGGTTGGTCGCCTGGGTCCCGATTCACAGAGGAATTGGAACCCCACGCGACCCCTCGGGCCAGATCATTCGCCGTTAGCCAGCAAGATCCCACAAGGAGAAGTCACTGACTAACGCTCAGGGCGCACCGACCCCACCACTTGCCTTCCATCTGGTTCACAAGGAATCAGAGGGAACGGAAGCGGAGGGGTACACGTGAAGGTTATCTGGCGTGGCGCCCCAGGGTTAGGTTAGGTTAGGTTAGGTTAGGTTTTTTTTTTTTTTTTTTTAACGCGGGGAAATGCATTTGCGCACTTCGCCGCTCTGCTGTCGGGGGACAACAGAGCAGCTTTGTGGTGGACTCCCAGCACTATCGAGCCGCCTGCTCAGTGCTGGACTACCCCCTAAAACCCCCGCGGTGTTCCTCCGCTACTCTACCGGGCCACAGGATAGGCCAGAGGTTAATTCACTGTGACCCGGCAAGAGCTCGCCCCCCGAAGGGGCTCTACTGGTGGGAGGCCAGATTGGCTCCCCGGCGGCGCCACTCGCCCCATCGCCCATACGACGAGGCAAGGAAGCGCCGCCCCTCCTCTGGGGGGCCATAATGGCCCCCAACCGCTTCCTCGCGCCGCCCTCCCCCCGACCCGTCGCCCATACAACAGGCAAGAGGAGGACGGCGCGACGCTGCGACGCCCGTCGCTCGCTCTCCAGCACTTTTCTGAAAGCAGAAAAGGTGGAGAGCGAGCGCACGGGCCCTCTCCTTGCGCGAGAAGGCACCCTCGGAACACACGAGGGTGCCTTCCGGCCCGCCGCGATCGTGGGCGTCGGGTCCCCCCGACCCTCCGCCCGCGGCCACTCTTATCCGACTAGTTTGAGGCGCGACTGCGCCCCCCCCTAGCCGGACCTCCTTCGGTTGGTCGCCTGGGTCCCGATTCACAGAGGAATTGGAACCCACGCGACCCCTCGGGCCAGATCATTCGCCGTTAGCCAGCAAGATCCCACAAGGAGAAGTCACTGACTAACGCTCAGGGCGCACCGACCCCACCACTTGCCCTTCCATCTGGTTCACAAGGAATCAGAGGGAACGGAAGCGGAGGGGTACACGTGAAGGTTATCTGGCGTGGCGCCCCAGGGTTAGGTTAGGTTAGGTTAGGTTAGGTTTTTTTTTTTTTTTTTTTAACGCGGGGAAATGCATTTGCGCACTTCGCCGCTCTGCTGTCGGGGGACAACAGAGCAGCTTTGTGGTGGACTCCCAGCACTATCGAGCCGCCTGCTCAGTGCTGGACTACCCCCTAAAACCCCGCGGTGTTCCTCCGCTACTCTACCGGCCACAGGATAGGCCAGAGGTTAATTCACTGTGACCCGGCAAGAGCTCGCCCCCGAAGGG